>OX411823.1:17409756-18706006 GCA_948253155.1 Leucoma salicis
TAAAAAAAACCTAAGTACCTAATGATTCATGAGAGCGTAGACAAGCCAGACTTCGCGGCACCACGCAAACCGCGCTTAAAAATACATTCTATCTCTGACGTGTACTGCTACGTAACTATGCTGATCGCGGAGCTTCATCTACAACCGACCGCTACGTGTTTTTTTCAACCAGCTACGGGAACAATAATCTGCGTTTGAGGCAACGTAACATGGAAATATAATTTTATAGCCTTTGTAATTCTATTTATATTTGGTATTTATGTATTTTGGGCACGTTGCCGACAGTAGAATGTCACTTGAATGAGTTGTAGTCCTCTTGGCCTGAGGTTCGTTCAAGTGATTATAGTAGTTTTTATTTATATTTATTTTTATTATGATATGATTAGTTCAGTTTTTATCACCTTATTTATCGTTTGTAAAATAGTATAAGATTGTATATAAATATGTCTATTTGGTATTAAGTATAGGTAGTGCACTAGTTATTTGACCTGCGCTTGATATCTAATATATAAAATTCTCGTGTCGCGGTGTTTGTGGTTGAACTCCTCCGAAACGGCTTAACCGATCCTCATGAACTTTTGTGTGCATATTGGATAGGTCTGAGAATCGGATAACATCTATTTTTTATCCCTCTAAATGTTTGGGGTAGCAAATGTTATTTTATTTTACCCTAATTTTTTTTAAATTTTTAGATACCTTTTTATTTTTTTATGATACAGCATTAAAAAATACATACAACCCTTAATTTTCTACCCTCTACAATCAATCCCTATTTTTTATTTGTTAATTATTAACTTAAATTTTTTTGGCAAGATTTTTATTTTTATTTTGTCATGACAGAATAAAATTATATTAAATTTTGTATTACTCTATATTTTTCACCCCTCTACGATCAACCCCTATTTTTTATTTGTTAATTATAAACTTTAATTTTTTTGGCAAGATTTTTATTTTATCATGACAGAATAAAAAATATTATATTAAATTTTATATTACTCTAAATTTTTCATCCCTCTACGATCAACCCCTATTTTTTATTTGTTAATTATAAACTTAAATTTTTTTGCCAAGATTTTTATTCTTATTTTGTCATGACTTAGAATAAAAAAAATTATATTACTCTCGATTTTCCACCCCTCTACGATGAACCCCTATTTTTCTATCGCAATTTTTTTTTTAATTTTTAATAATTCCCTTTAATTATGTTTTTTGTTTCAATTCAATTTGATTTTCCGCCTTCACCGGTCGATAACTGATCAACTATCAATCGATCAGTTATCCCCGCTAGATGTCTACCGTTGTCACCTCTCATCCAGCAAACATCACGAAGTAAGGATGAGAACGAAGCCGGTCTCCTGTCTTACTCACTATACAGTTTTTGACCATTTCTTTTTGGTTTTATTTGTGTATCGATCGTAGCGTGTCACTCTATCAGTGTATTGGTGAAAAACACGTCACTGTTTTTCACCAATACACTGATAGAAGGATTTATTAATAATTTAATTTATTTGAAGACAATCTTAATAAATATTTTTTTACATTCAATAATTTGGGAATAAAGTACATCCTAAATAAAGCATAGTTTCATTGTCTACAACGCTTTCAATCGAAAGCGACTTATAATCATAAGTAAATCCCCGCACACTTATAGTAGATAGTTATTTTTATTGAACTAAAAAAATGTTTTCTAGAAATAATATACATTGCAAAACAACGATTGCCGGGTCATCTAGTATAATATAATTATGTACTTACACACCGCGGAGAATACCAACAGAGCAGATGTAATACCTCTATTATATAATAGCTGACCCAGCAAACATTGTTTTGCCATATAAATTATTTCTACATCGGCAGTAGAAGGGTGAAAATTTAGGGTTGTATGTATTTTTTAACACCGAATAACATAGCATCACACCTGTATTCCGGACGTCTACCGGGCACATTTCCATAACTCCAGGCTGCCGATGAGATTTTTTTTTTTTTTGTAGGAAAAAGCTCAATAGCTTTTTGCCCGACCTCCCGACCCGGGGAATCCGAGACCTCATGATTAGCAGTCGCATACACTACCGCTACTCCACCGAATACCGAATCATAATAAAAAATAAATAAAAAAGTTTATCCCAAAAATAAAAATAAAATTTTTAGGGGAGGGTCCACCCTTATCATTTAGGGGTATGAAAAATAGATGTTGGCCGATTCTCAGACCCTTAGATTAATTATATTTCTAGATGGAGCATCGGCGTTGTAAACGCGTCAAAAAAAATTGGGGTGAACTTTTCATCCCAATGCTGTTCTATGGCTGTTAGTGTCAATCGTGACATCACTTGACAAGGTCGTATCCAGGAGCATTAGTGTGTTATTTAAAATGTCAACGTGTTTATTTAAAGTGTACCGAAACTACAAAAATCGGAAAATGAGCACTAAAGGTATTTCTTATCATCGGTTAGTAACATTATTTCATACAATAACTGGCTAAATAAGTCATTTAAATATTCCGAAAATAAATTAATTTTAGTTCGTATTTTTTTATGTGATACCAGTTTATGAACTTAAATTTCCCGCGTAATCTTGTAAAGTTGATGATATTTTAACGATAGAGAGTAATAGAAACATTACCTAACATAATTATTAGTGTTTTTAATGGATCCATAAAGCTGCACAGTCGTTATTTTCTCTCTCTTACTCTATTGGTAATATTATTATTTATTTTAATGGTGAAGATTGTTTACATTTTTAAATTTATAATTATCGTGGGTTATAGTAGTATTCTCATTAAAGAAGAGGTTATATATATATATATAATATATATATTTTTTTATAATATATTAAGATTATGAGAGTAAAAAAGAGATAATTGACTATATACTTACGAAATATTTTGTAGTATAAGAATGTCTTGAATCTATGATAATATAATTTCACATAATTTAATACTACTAATGAAACTGGAATCATTACGCACGCACACAAACATAAATTGCACAAGCGTAATGACAGCTGTCACGCACACTAGCATAATAATTCCCGCCCGTTTTTTATGACGTTTATAAGAGCGACAGTCCATCTAGATATATAATTTAATCTAAGCTCAGACCTACCCGACACAAAATTTTATACAAATCGGTCCAGCCGTATCGGAGAAGTTTAGTAATAAACACCATGACACGAGAATTTTATATACATATTAGATATGTTGTGGGCCGTAACGCATTTTCGTGTCAGAAAAAAATCTTAATACATAGTCTATAAGAAGTTTCACTTCAATAAAACCTTTCTTGTGTTAATAAGTACCGTTCTACTATAACCCTATTTCTGGTCGTCTCCAGTTTTGAGCTCCAATGTACAGACACACCGCATTCTACCGTTTTATTATACGTAAGTAAATATGTACACTGTTCACGGAAAATTCAGAAGTAACTATGTGAGTACATACAGTGGATTGTTAAAAATAAATGATTATAATATACGTGTTGCTCCGTGTGATATTAATATAATCTGATTGTAAGACTGAATATTATGTGGAAATGTTTATTTATGAATGAAAAGCTTTTATGTTTATAAATATGTGGTTTCATTATAAGATAAAACATGATTTAGTGACCCGTGAAATACATTTTGAATTGAACTAAACCAGACAGTGGTAGAGCCTTGCTTGTCCCAGCATGAATGGACCAGCTTGACCGGGGAACTACCACCCTTTTTTATTTATGGCGGGAAAAAATGTTCCTAACCGCACGCCCCGTCGTTCGGGGCAAAGAACAGGGTAGTGTAGGGCCCTCACCCACTAAAGAAACCCGCCCTGTGCTCTCCGCCTTCATTGGCGGGCCACCGGAACTATATTACATTCCTTCAGTGGAGGGGGGAAGTACCACCCTGTCACAGAGGATCCGCCTGAAACAACGGTATGTACTGTCCTTACTAACTTACTCCTACTGTTATTTTCCTTATGGTGAGTGACCCAAATATCCCCATACTCTTCTTATTATCCTTCCTATCCTCTCCTTATCATCCTTTTTTTTTTGTTAAGGCGGGAAATATTTTGATCTAGAAATATATGTTCCTAACCGCACACCCCGTCGTTCAGAATAACGAACAGGGTAGTGTGGGGCCTTCACCCACTAAAGAAACCCGCCGTGTGCCGTCTCTCCGCCTTTATTGGCGGGCCACTGGAACTATGTTAGATTCCTTCGGTGGTCTCTCCTTATCATCCTTCCCACCTTATTATTCCTCTTTTCCACGCTCTATTCCTTTCCTTGGGGTTAGCGATTCGCGAATAATGTCTGGTGTTGTTGGCCTATAGGCTACGGTAACCACTTACCATCAGAATCACTTACCGCAGTATAAAAAAAGAACAAAAATGTGCTCAATATATGCCTAGTTGATAGTGATCATATTGTTAACTCGCATTAAGCCAGCATTGTAGACGATGTCCTAAATCCCTGTTATTCGGAGAGCCTTGTCGAACTCTGGGAGCGAGTAAACGATATATCTGGTATCGTATATACGATTTTCAGTTGTCTGTGATCATTTTATTTATCGAGTGACCATGTGACCATACATTGAAGTTACTTTGTGAAATTTCGAAGCAAACTAAGCTTAATGCTTGTGCTATGGGTACCAAACTACGGATATACTACTTTTTTTTTGTAAATACATACATATAAAAGATAGAAAACACCCAGACGCAGTACAAATATCTGTGTTCATCACACAAATATTTGTCCTGAGTGGGAATCGAACCCACGACCTCGTGCACGGAAGTCTGTTACAGTACCACCACGAGGCCCGTCAATAATCAAGTTATACATAGTCATATTTAGATATTTTTATATATATTTTTAGCATTTGACATGCTTAGCACTATACATTAAACACAAAGTTTCACTTTGTGTTTAATTATAGATAGTCCATCAAAATATTAGTTGTTTTATATATATGTTATTATGTAAATGTGTTTAGCATTTAAGCTGTTTTTGCTGGATGGTACATACCACATCCTGATTAATTTCGTGTCAATATCAAATCATTTTTGAACAATTCGTGGGTTGGTACATTTTGGCACAACTGAGTCCATATGTCCGATTGAGGTAGGCTCGATTTCTAGAAAGATATATTCCAAATCAGGTTTAATCCAAACTTTATGGCTATTGATTATATTGCGTAGCAATTATTAGTTAATTTTTATAGGTATCTAGGTATTAAAAAATACCCGTAAGTAGTATGTCCTAAATGGAAAATAAATATGAGGTCGAAATTATATAAAAACTCAAAAGTTATATTATTATGTCAGATCATTTATTACGTCTTATGAAATCTAATTATAATTTAGTCTTACATCTAAACATATTTTACAAAAAACTATTTAATACATAACAGCTACTATTTACAACAACAAAATATGAGTTTTATAATACAATTGTTTTGTGGCAGTTGTAATGTGTAATATAATCAATAATAGTCTAGTGTAAACCGAGATACTAAGATATGTATCTATATAAATATGATAGCATTACTCTGTTGACAGGTTATCAGATCTGTCCACCCGCATTGTGCTAATACGACAGGGCCTATGGTCCATATAGGCCCTACCCTCTCCGAGGGTCGCGTCCAGCAACAGAACAAAACATTACAACTGACACGCACATACCATCACTCAATTTATAACGTACTCTTTGGTTTTGTCTATGAGTTAATTTTTTAGTTTTCGAATCTACTAAAGTCGTGACTAGTCTAAAGAAAAACAATATTAAAAATTGTGTTCACACTTAATTAGACTACTTCTACCAGATACGCTAAAGGTACTCTTTGGTCGATAGAGTGATTGAATCACATATTTTGTTTGTTGAAATACCATATTAGGAACACAACTCCTTTAGGATAACTCAAAACATAGGCTCGTACGGCTTTAAGTCAGCTACGTAGTGGCGCGCCAGGGCAATCATTTATCAAAAACCGTTGTAGATTTATGTTCAAACTTTTTCTGGGTCGGTATTTCTGTGAACAAAATACAATTTCGTTAATTTTCTTTATCCGCATAGAGTCAGCAAAGGGTTTACGCATCTGTATAAAAATCTACAGCTACAAAGTATAATCACCATTAAAATTTAAATGCTTTACAACGGTAGCAAGTTCAATCCCAAACCCAAGGTCCAGACTCCGCAAGGCATTCACATCGCCTTTTACAAGTTTTTTTTTAAAATGATTTGTGTATTTGTCCGTACCACTGCTCGGTGAAGAAAAACGTAGAAAACACGCCTTTTTTCAACAGTTATGGAAGTCTGTGAACCTGCACTGGGCTAATGTGCACTAGGGCTCCCTCACTTGGAGAGGAGAAATAACTAACGGTACATGGTATCAAAATTGACCTCGTAATTATCAAATAATAGAGTAGTACTCACTTCCCAGCCAGCATCTCTTGTATCTCCTGGAAGCTCTTGCCCTTAGTTTCTGGCACCGCGAATAGAGTGAAGAAGAAAGCTGCAACGCAGCACACTCCGAAGAATAGGAAAGATGAGCCCTTGCCCGCCATTTCAGAGATCACGGTGAAGTATCTGAGGAGAAAGGATTATTAAATGAGTAACCTGTATGCTGGCATTACACAATATACCTAATTGGTACCAAATAGTCTCACACACAGCTAAGGTGTACCTTTACATAGGTATGGCAACACGCTAGTGGTGCTCGTGGTGTTGCTAGCCTCTATAGGCTATGGTAACCGCTTACCATCATGGTTATATGCTATTAATTAAATCATAGAAATCTTTAACTATCTGAACGATTTATTATATTAAATTATTGGAATCTCCAAAAATGTGGGAATAAAAAATAAGCAGAAGTATTACCTGGTGATCAAGAACGACAATGTCCAGCAAAATGCAGTCGTTATAGGGGCAGCGACGGCTTTGACCTCAATGGGGAAGAGCTCCGGCATGAGACTTGCTGGCAGAGGTCCGATACCCCAACAGTACATAACTATGAAGAGAGCAACCGACAGAATTGGGCACACACCCATCTTCTCTACCAATGGACTGTGGTTTTCAGCCAAGATAAAATATACTCCCAGAAGACCCTGCAAATTAAGAAAAAAATAATTAGTTTATCATTTCCAATTTTATTGATAGTGTGAAATTTTCTTAATGAGCCTTGCTAAACAACCTCACCTTAATTTAGAGGCAGTGCAGTGCTCTTGGTGTTATTAAGTCTGAGAACAGCGGTTACCACTCACAAACAGGTATAAGAGATACCTTTCCACATTTTGGTGTGTAGATAATATAGCATAATTGGGGAAGTACCACCCTCTCACAGATCAGGGTAAAACAACCGCAAGTTCTCCTGCCGTTTTGATGTTATTTATACGTATTCTGCTCTGAGTAACATTAATAATATAAAGGTACTTACGAGGCTGATGGCTGCTCCGCAAGAAGAAAGCATAAGTAACACTCTACGTCCAGCCCTTTCTACCAGGAACGGGGTGAAGCAAGCCGCTACAACCTGCCGAGTGACAAAATGTTATAAGTTTATTACTCTTACTTTTGGACTGAGAATTACGTCAGTTAATATGTAAGACATGACCACTAGTCGTTTTTAGAGTTAAAAGAAAATATATATATCTATCTCACCTGCAAAGCCCCAATAATGATGGTGGAAATGGAAGAGTCCAGGCTAGAGCCAGCCGCTTTGAAAATGTCATTCATATTGAAGAGAACTGCGTTGATGCCGCAGAATTGCTGGAAGAAGAACAGTGCGCAGGAGATGCAGAATGCCTTCAAGTTGCCTCCACGGAACACATCGGCGACCTGGAAGAATATTTTAATTAAAGTCTTGATCTGTATTTTAGCACTTGACATGCTCAGCTACTTTATATAACAAGTTATTCGTGAAAGAAAGAGAGTTTTACTGCGAGCGGGATTCGAACCTGCGTCCCATCCAATCGGGAAAGCGACTAGGCTACTGTATAGTTTTACAATAAAATATGCATGGTAATTACCGTTGCCTCCTTAGCCATGCAGACGCGAACTTCGTCGGCCATTTTATCAATATCAGCTTGTATGGCTTCGCGAGATTTGCCGCGGATTTTCGCCAGACATACTGCAGCCGCTTCCGTATTACCTGTTAAAAGAAATTTCAAGTTTAAGTTTTTGTCCAACTAAAGTTTTAATTTTAATTGAAATATTATAATTCTGTATGAATTTTACTAGGCACACTGTAAGGCGTGTTTTAATTTATTGTTTGTCAATAAGTTTTTTTTTTTTCAAATAGTGTATTTGACTTCACTGGCATAGCAAACATTTAAATACTAGAAATATATAGAGGCTTATTATTTTTATTAAATGTAAATGTAGAATTACCTTTAGACAGATGGTACATTGGTGATTCGGGCATGAAGAAGAATAACAAAGAGAAGATTGCAGTGGATCCGATACCGACGCTGGATACCACGGCGTACGACACATAGGGCCCGATACTGAATACCAACAGGAAGCCGAACGTCACGAAGAACATCATCATTGATCCTAGAGCACCTCTACGGTCATCCTAAAAAAGAACAATATAATTAAATTAAAATCCCCATTTACGTGCAGCTTAGGTAGATCTTCAGGAACAGACAAAAGAATGTCCTTTAAATCGGCCATAAAGAGAAAAAATCCAGAAAGAGGTTTAACTTTACAACGGCATTTAGGAGCTGAGCAGAAAAGTCAAAAGTTACGCTAAGTTTCTATTGCTAGAACGGTAGTTAAGGGCCAAAGATGGCATCCCAAAGCGTACCGAGTAGATTATCAAACATAACAAAACTCTGGTAACAAACGGAACTTTAAGTAGATGAAGCCGTAGGCTCAGCTAGTGTATTTAAACCTATTATCAGTTGAAAACTACTCAAACAGTAACATTAAACAGCTTTCTAAACAAATAAACAACTTACTGTAGCAATTTCCGTGACGTATATAGGAAGTACTGTGAAAGTTATCCCTATGCCGAGACCCCAAAAGATTCTTGCAGCGTAGATCATGTAGACGTTGGTAGCAATGGTCACTAGTATCCATCCAATAAGTAAAGGTAAGGACACGCTCCACAGAGACCATTTTCGTCCGATGCGTGATACCATAAAACCAGCCAGGAATGGACCTGAATAGATTGAGATGATCAGTACATTCATAAAAGCAGTTATAACAAAGAATTTGAAAGACAGAGGTATCAAGTTCGATCCAGAGTCTATGCTCCTCACAAGCCACACACTCAGACTCTTTGATATTATAAACGTCGTGATGAAACCTGCATGACTGGGGCATTTTATCAAGGACTCGTGAAGTCTGTTAACCCGCAATGAGTCTGTGTGTTGGACTATATCTTTGAAAGAAAGGTATGCCCGACAGTGCGAAGTATTGAATAAGAAAATATGATTACGTTGTTATCGTTGTAATGATAGACTTTAATAAATTATGGCGTCCCTCCATTTTGTTTAGTTATGTATCGTAAGTGTCCCTATCTATGAAATTAAGGCTAAGAAGAATATACTACTGTGGAACTTGGGAGCAATTCGAAAATAGTAAGGCTTATATGCTGTTCAAATCGAACTTGAACTAGGTATCTATCTAAGCAATTAAATAGTCCATGGTACTTGATTATTTAAGCTCATAGTTTTTATTGCTTGCTGGTATATACAGGTTTAGGTATAGACTTACTGCATATGGCACCAATGTTGAGCAGGGAGGCGATCCAGGCCATTTCATCTGAAGTGATAACATGGTCCAGGGGAGATGTGTCGGTGTTGGCTAATTTCTCGTTTATCGGTGATGTCCATCCTAGACAGTACCCGATGGAGGTGGTGGCAATATTTGCTATAGAAACAAAATTAACTATGTGTTAAAATATGTCTATATCGGTAAACAACATCTTAAAAGGCTTGCTGTAGGTTAAAAGTATATCACTACGGTTTCTTTCGCAGGGTACATTGTGAATAGCCTCTTAGTAATGTCAGATTTTATAACTATGATAGATTAGATATTTTTGAACGTATAGTACTTGAAGTCACGCGTTGCGCGCTCTCCAGACCGTAATAAAACTAATAAAGAATGATTTACCTATTGTTTCGACCACCATAAAAACTCGTATACTTTGAATATTAATTGTAAGTAATTTAACTTCAAATACTAATTAAACGTATATTTCGGACCGGATTTTATGTTCAATAATATAAAGAATTATTTTTAGTAACTATCGTTTGAATGGCGGATGGGGTTTACCACCCGTTACGGATTATTCCCATAGGTGCAAAAAGTGGGAAGGCCCTTTCATTATAAATGGCAATCTGTTGCCTCTGCTTACCCTTCGAGAAAACAGTCGTGAGTCTATGTATGTATATAATAACTAGATAAATCGATGGTCAGAAACATGAGATAAATTGAATGCACTTCTATAAAGTAACATTATTAGTGTTTATTGTTTAACGTTATACGGAACTACATAAACTATCAATTTAACAAACAATTCACATTAATTTTCGGTACTTAAATGGAATTTTTGATTAAATATTCTTTTTACGCGCAATTATAAGGAACACTATTTTGTCCTAACACATTTTTTTAGATATAAATCGATAGAGACGAATAAAATTTTAATAAGTGGCTATTATCTTACAACACAAATTAAAAACCTATATTAAAAATAATAATTTGATTGGCAAGAAAATTTAATTTTTAAATTTGGCAGAGGTAAAAAAAAAATTTAAAACTTAAAATTCGAACGTACCAATGCCGGCAATTATGTATTGGCGCCACAATTGTCCTGTCTCCATTGTCATTGTTTCTAGACTGAACTGTTCACTGAAGCTATGCAATTTAATACTGCCAGAAGGTTTCCTGCCTCTGTATATATATGTGAAAATAACGGTTGTTTTTCTCTCGTGATTACGTAGGACATCCGAAGGCGTTTTTCCCCTTGGCTCAGGCTCACGCCCATCATACAGCGTGACGTAGGTAATGTATCCTTGTTTGTTGTTTTTAAGTCTGAGGTAATAAGTAAATCAGTTTCCAATCGTCTATTCCCGTTATGGTAGTAAGTCTGCTTATTAAATAATATAATCAAACATCCTTGAAAACAACTTACGATTTTGAGGTTAGTTTGGTATTTTTTTTATACTGCATAGGTGGCGAAGAAGTATGTTTTTGTTTTTGTAAAGCTTGTAATTGAATAAGTTGTGGTGAGAAATAAAACATTTATTATTAAAAAGAAAAAAAATATGGTTCACCTGATGGTAAGCGCTTACCGTAACCTATGGACGCTAGCAACACTAGATTTATTCGCGCATCGCCATCTCCAAGGAAAGGAATATGAGGTGAATAGGAAGAATAATAAGGAGAGGATAGGTAGGATACTAAGGAGAGGATAGGAAGAATAACAAGGAGAGGTTACGGAGGGAGTTTGGGCCTCCGGCGCTCTCACTAGCTATACGAAACAACAGTAACTACCGTAGTTACACGCTGATCTTATGTGAGAGGGTGGTAGGTACTTCCCCGATAGAGCCGGCCCATTCGTGCTAGGATAAGCAAGAGTCTCTCATACTAGTTTTTGAGTTAATTAAAGGTAACTTTATGACACTGCATTCATATTCAGAAATCTTATTGGAGTAGGTAGGTCCACTTTCTTTTTAATTTTTCTTGGCCATCTTTAAATCCGCAACACGCGAGCCGCATTCTTTTTTAACATGCGTGTAATTCAAAATAAGTGTTAAGCCGCATTCTTTTTTACCATGCGTGTAATTCAAAATAAGTGTTAAGCCGCATTCTTTTTTACCATGCGTGTAATTCAAAATAAGTGTTAAGCCGCATTCTTTTTTACCATGCGTGTAATTCAAAATAAGTGTTAAGCCGCATTCTTTTTTACCATGCGTGTAATTCAAAATAAGTGTTAAGCCGCATTCTTTTTTACCATGCATGTAATTCAAAATAAGTGTTAAGCCGCATTCTTTTTTACCATGCGTGTAATTCAAAATAAGTGTTAAGCCGCATTCTTTTTTACCATGCGTGTAATTCAAAATAAGTGTTAAGCCGCATTCTTTTTTACCATGCGTGTAATTCAAAATAAGTGTTATTTCAAGATCACTATATCTATTTGCCAGCTAAGTTAGCTGAGCTAACTAAAGATTAGTAATTCATGGGCATCTATATATAAAAATTCGAATTGGTTTTTGGTTGGAGTGATTTCGATGACATTTTCAGACTATCTACATAATATGCTCCGCGGCTGATCCTGTGAAGTTTGAAACGATCGGTTCAATAGTTTTGTTTTATTAGTTTTTGTATACCCCTATAAAGCCGAGACATGTCTTCTATTAAATAGAATACTAGATTCATAAAAATATTTTTGAAAGTCACTATAAACTGCGTGGACACAATTGGGTCAAATAATATTTATTTATTTATTTCTCTCATAAAGGTACATCATTTACAAATTTTTATTTGATAGTGATAATATACTTACCTAATACCTTTGTGAGAGCTGGAGTCGGCAATAGGCTCGAGACCTGTATGACTGATCGCCAGGCTTGTGTTCGTATGTGTGTGTTAGTATAAGTACATGCCTTTCTATAAATATGCCACTGCGATATTATGCAAAAATTGCTTTTCTACGCATACCTTTTTTTTTTGTTTAGGCGGGAAATTATGTACCTAACCGCAAACCCCGTCGTTAGGGCTCACAAACCAAAAAAAAAGGGGGCAACAAACTGGGTAGTGTGGGGCCCTCACTCACTAAAGAAACCAGCCGTGTGCCGTCTCTCCGCCTGTATTGACGGAACACTGGAACTGTGTTACTTACATTGCTTCAGTAGTTTTCTACACATACCTAATATATTTTATTCGGGATACGAAGTAGCCTATATTCTTTCTTAGTATTTGGACTATATGTATGCTAAATTTCATAATGTAAAAGCGTAGCATACTATTGGTAGAGCCTTGATTATCCCAGCATGAATCCGGCTCGATGTTATAGGTACCTGGTACACCTGCCATTGTTAAACACAAAGTAAAATGTGAAATCGAAAATAACAGTCACGAGCAGGATTTGAACCTGCATCTCCTGGATACCGTCCAGATGCTTTGCCAATTCAGCCATCGTGACAATTGCTCCTGACTGCTAATTTCGATAACACATTCATACTTATCGTCTTTGGGTGACGCCTGCGCCATCTGTCGACAGTATTTTCATATATTGTACCGACCAGGTAAACTTAATTTTACAATTAAGATTTTTACCTAATAATGACGCAAACCCTATAAATATTTAGATATTTTTATATATATTTTTAGCATTTGACATGCTTAGCACTATACATTAAACACAAAGTGAAAAATGTGAAATAACAATTGAATTGGCAAAGCATCTGGACGGTATCCAGGAGATGCAGGTTCAAATCCTGCTCGTGACTGTTATTTTCGATTTGACATTTTTCACTTTGTGTTTAATGTATAGTGCTTAGCATGTCAAATGCTAAAAATATATGTAAAAATATCTAAAAACCTACCGTTGTGTTTCGTATGATTAGTGAGAGCGCCTATCCTCTCCTTACTATCGTTCATATATATCTTCCTATCCTTAGTACCCTCCCTATCCTTTCTCTCCATATCTTGTGTCCTTGGAGATGGTGGCGCGCGATTGATGCCTCTGGTCCTGGACAACTTATCATTTACCTTTATAATTTATTAGAGGGATTATAGGATAAATTTCTCGCGATGAAAAGCGAGAACCCAAAATGTTCAAGAAAACGTTAAAAAATTGTGCAACTTAAAAGATAAAAAATGCCCCACGTCAATTAGGATCAATCAATCAATATTTTTAAGTAGAATAAAAGCGATTTTATAGCCGTGTCAAAGTTTCTGGATCAATCAATATCTCAAAGTTATAAAAGCGGTTTCATATAGCGTTGTTACAGTCTCGCTATGTCGGAAGATTCTCGCTCGTAACAGGCTCGAAATACACATAGGTAGGTACCCCGGAAAATTTACTCGGATATATCTACGTTTGTTGACTACGAATAGATTGTTGTATTTGTTCAGCTATTTTATAATTAACAATGCCTTATGTAAACTTGTATACGGTGATGCACTAAGAATACCGTCCGCATGTCACCACACTGCTTACTATACAAGTGTCACCACCCCAATTTTTCCCGTGGGTGTACGAGATGAGGAAAGGAGGTAAGCAATTATCACTAATAGGTATTAGTTGCAGTTGTGTACCAAGTGGGAGTACTCACTTGCTTACGGGCCCGAACGGGTTGGTACCACCATCTCCCGTGTGACCGGTCATGAAGCACATCAGTGTGTTTTGGTTGTAACAAGAGATAGCCGTTTATTCTTTCATTTCATATCAGTGACAATACTCCCGGTATAGGGTTATAAGGGTAAGGTTTATACTCTGTCAACTCATAATAGTCTTGGAAAAGACCGCTGTTGTTTTTAAAAGGTGTACTCCGCTGCATACAGGGAGAATAGAGATGAAATAACTGGAAATACGTGCGGTGACGGACTAAGAATACAAGTGTCACCACCCCATTCTTTCCCACGTCGTGTCGTATGAGGCGACTAAGGGAAGTAAGCAATTATCATCCATTGCATGACTGGTGGTACGTTTGGGTACCTATCATGTGGGAGTAGTCACTTGGTATCGGGCCCGTACCACCATCTGTGTGACCGGCCATGAAGCACATCGTTGCGTTTTGGCTGTAGCAGGAGATAGCCGTTTATTCTTTCATTTCATAATGGTGAAATAAAATGGTGAGCAGCGGTTTGACGATACTCTCGGTATAGTCGAGTCCATGGGCGACGGTTACCATTTACCATCAGATGGGCCGTGGCTCGTCTGCCACACAATATAACATGCAATAAAAAAAAAACTTTTTTTGTACTACTTGGGTGGTAAACGAGCATAGGGCCCCATCTGATTGTAAGCGGTTAATGTAGCCTATAGACGCTAGCTACACCAGAGTCATCACTCGCGCGTTGCCGTCTCCAAGGAAAGGGACAGGACTGGATAGGAAGTATATTTGGGAAAGGATAAGTAGGATACTAAGGAGAGGATAGGAAGAATAACAAGGAGAGGATAGGGAGGGGGTTAGGGCCACTGGCACTCTCACTCACCATACGAAACATAATAGTAGGTACCACTACTGTTGGTTCACGCTGATCTTTTGTGAGAGGGTGGTACTTCCCCGACCGAGCCGGTCCATACGTGTTGGGGTAAGCAAGGCTCTACCACCTGCTTTCTGCCTGTCGTAGCGAGAAGACTTAGGTACTTTAACTTAATCTTAACGGCCATCTGCGTTGGTGCACAAATAGAACGATATTAATTATTGTAGGCGCTTTTTTGTTAAACATTTTTGATCTATATTTTTTAGCATTTGACATGCTCCGCCACTTTTTAAAGTACAAATTATTTGTGAATAAAGAAAAAGGGATTTTTTTTAATGCTTGTAAATGCATTCTGATAGATGGCGTTGGTCGTAAAGACAAATGTGATAAGGAGATTGGGATGATCGAAAGATCTAGACGATAGCTCAGTGGCTTGGAGCACTTCCCCGGATTGGAAAAGACGCGGGTTCGTTTCCCGCTCGTACAAAAAATCTCTTTTTCCTTATTCACAAATAATTTGTGCTTTTTTGTTGCTTATTATGGACAGAAGATCTACTTCCCACTTGATGGTAAGTGGCAGCCTCCGCTAATATACTCGGAAAAACTGTAAATGGCTAACAACTTTTCAATCAAAACATACGAAGATACTTCACAGTTGATAATACGGAATATGGTGGTAGCATCCTGCTCGGACACGATATCAAGTCCGAAGCAGTCCCATTTGATACCCATCCTTACCACCAGTGTAATAGCCTACTGGAAAGAATGTGGTAGACGCTGCTTGTCCCTCTCGATCGGGAAAGTACCTATCACAGGAGATCAGCATGAAAACAGTATCTACTATACTCTTACAGTAGTGTTTTGTACGGTGAGTGAGAGCACCGGAGGCCCGAATCCTCTGCTCACCCTTTCCTTATTATCCTTCATCCCTTTCCAAGGAGCTGGTGACGTGCGAGTGATGCCTCTGGTGTTGCTAGCGGTCTATAGGCTACGGTAACCACTTACCATCAGGTGGGCTGTATGCTTATTGCCATCCATGTGGTATAAATAAAATGTGGCGATGATACTTGTATTCTTAGTCCATCACCACGCTCTATAAATAGACCGGGCGGGTATTTACAATGGGATTGTATGTGTGTATTTAAACCACTAATGTCAACGTCAGATCATCGATGTGTCATGATGTGAATACCACCTGCTCATCACGTTTGAATGACTCTTAAACTAAGTATTCCAAAAAGAAAATTTTTATGGATACCTTGCCGGAAGGGCAGAGGAAAGATATTTCATAACTTATTTTAATTTTATTAAAACTTATTTGTACCAGTGCTTAATTCTACTCAACAACTATATACTAAAATCCTTATTTCTAGTTTTTATGATAGTCAGATAAACTGAGGATATAGCCAAGTTGCATTCTATGATCGCTAATGCTAATAGAAAACTATTAAAATGTATGAAAATTTGACAGCTCTATCGTTAATGTGACTTAGCGTTATAGATATTGTTAAAGACTTAGATAAATATAGGTCCTTTATCTAAGGTTAAAGATGTCCAATTCCCATACAATTTAAATAGTTTTCTATTGGCGTTAGCGATCATTGAATGCAACTTGGCTAGGCCCACAGGTTTAGTTCAGGTTCAGACACTCCACAATGTAAAGGCAGATAGATACAGCTCTGTCAGCGTTGTAATAATACAAATGAGCAGACTTAAAATTGTCGTACACGTTTTATCCCGCTCCTGTGTCCTGAAATATAACATAAAAACTAGCTTTTGTATGCGGCGGAGCCAAGCCTTTTTCTTTTTGTTAAGGCGAAAAAAAATGTTCCTAACCGCACACCCCGTCGTTCGGGGCAACGAACAGGTTAGTGTGATGCCCTCGCCCACTAAATAAACCCGCCGTGTGCCGTCTCTCCGCCTTTATTGGCGGACCACTGGAACTATGTTACTTCAGTGGTGGTGGAGCCAAGCCTAGTTTATTTTTTCAAAATTGTCCAGGTTTATAAAATAACGGATTCCACGAGAGGTAAGCAAACTAAATGGGTTTAATCGAACAAATTAATTGCATGATATATTTCGCGGTTTGTACCATATTAGAAGGTAAAACGCGAAGCAAATGCGTGAGTGAGTTCTTAAATCGGTAAGTGAGAGTGTGCGTCAACCACAATACCGAGAATTCGTTAGCAAACAACTTGACAGATTACATACTGAAACCTACGCCATCTTTTATTCTGTTTGCCACAATATTCTGAAGAATTATGCGCAAGTGAAAATAACGCTTTATGTGGTGACGACATTTAGTGGACAAAATAATAGTAAGCAAAATACTAACTATTTTAAAGCTGTAACAGATCTGTATCTGTACATTAAAGATATTTTAGAAAAAAATACTGAATTAGGCTAATTATAGGCGTATCTGAACACAAATTTTTTTTAGATAGATCTACATTTTTCTCGAATATCTTAAATGTACAGACAGAGCTATGCTACAGCTTTAATAGTTGTAAGCTATAAAATAAATAAACTGTAATACAGTAGGTACTGTCGTGCTCACTCATATTACGAAATAATATGTAAAGGTTGATTTGACCTACTTTCACATAGCAATAATAATAACTACATATACATAAATAGTTAAAGGAAGAACACTTCTCTACTCTGTTTGTTAACCGAACTTTTTTAAACGCGCTTTTTTAATTTCCTCTTTTACTATCTATGTAAAGGAATTTTTGACCGTAAACTCGAACGCTCGGGCCGGTTGTAGCAGGAGATAGCCGTTAATTCTTTCATTTCATATTATTTGTGAAGCCGCTGTACACCATGCAGTGGCTTGACAATACTCTCGGTAAAGTCCATGAGCGACGGTTATCACTTACCATCAGGTGGGCCGAGGCTCATCTGCAACCATACGCTATAAAAAAAAGACATCTATATAGCCTAATACAGTATTTTTTTTCTCAAATATTTTAAATGCACAGACACAGCTTTGTTACAGCATTATAATAGTTTAGACTACATAAAAAAAACCTAAGTACCTAATGATTCATGAGAGAGCGTAGACAAGCCAGACTTCGCGGCACCACGCAAACCGCGCTTAAAAATACATTCTATCTCTGACGTGTACTGCTACGTAACTATGCTGATCGCGGAGCTTCATCTACAACCGACCGCTACGTGTTTTTTTCAACCAGCTACGGGAACAATAATCTGCGTTTGAGGCAACGTAACATGGAAATATAATTTTATAGCCTTTGTAATTCTATTTATATTTGGTATTTATGTATTTTGGGCACGTTGCCGACAGTAGAATGTCACTTGAATGAGTTGTAGTCCTCTTGGCCTGAGGTTCGTTCAAGTGATTATAGTAGTTTTTATTTATATTTATTTTTATTATGATATGATTAGTTCAGTTTTTATCACCTTATTTATCGTTTGTTAAATAGTATAAGATTGTATATAAATATGTCTATTTGGTATTAAGTATAGGTAGTGCACTAGTTATTTGACCTGCGCTTGATATCTAATATATAAAATTCTCGTGTCGCGGTGTTTGTGGTTGAACTCCTCCGAAACGGCTTAACCGATCCTCATGAACTTTTGTGTGCATATTGGATAGGCCTGAGAATCGGATAACATCTATTTTTTATCCCTCTAAATGTTTCGGGTAGCAAATGTTATTTTATTTTACCCCTAATTTTTTTTAAATTTTTAGATACTTTTTTATTTTTTTATGATACAGCATTAAAAAATACATACAACCCTTAATTTTCTACCCTCTACAATCAATCCCTATTTTTTATTTGTTAATTATTAACTTTAATTTTTTTGGCAAGATTTTTATTTTATCATGACAGAATAAAAAATATTATATTAAATTTTATATTACTCTAAATTTTTCATCCCTCTACGATCAACCCCTATTTTTTATTTGTTAATTATAAACTTAATTTTTTTTGCCAAGATTTTTATTCTTATTTTGTCATGACTTAGAATAAAAAAAATTATATTACTCTCGATTTTCCACCCCTCTACGATGAACCCCTATTTTTCCATCGCAATTTTTTTTTTAATTTTTAGTAATTCCCTTTAATTATGTTTTTTGTTTCAATTCAATTTGATTTTCCGCCTTCACCGGTCGATAACTGATCAACTATCAATCGATCAGTTATCCCAACGGTAGATGTCTACCGTTGTCACCTCTCATCCAGCAAACATCACGAAGTAAGGATGAGAACGAAGCCGGTCTCCTGTCTTACTCACTATACAGTTTTTGACCATTTCTTTTTGGTTTTATTTGTGTATCGATCGTAGCGTGTCACTCTATCAGTGTATTGGTGAAAAACACGTCACTGTTTTTCACCAATACACTGATAGAAGGATTTATTAATTATTTAATTTATTTGAAGACAATCTTAATAAATATTTTTTTACATTCAATAATTTGGGAATAAAGTACATCCTAAATAAAGCATAGTTTCACTGTCTACAACGCTTTCAATCGAAAGCGACTTATAATCATAAGTAAATCCCCGCACACTTATAGTAGATAGTTATTTTTATTGAACTAAAAAAAATGTTTTCTAGAAATAATATACATTGCAAAACAACGATTGCCGGGTCAGCTAGTATAATATAATTATGTACTTACACACCGCGGAGAATACCAACAGAGCAGATGTAATACCTCTATTATATAATAGCTGACCCAGCAAACATTGTTTTGCCATATAAATTATTTCTACATCGGCAGTAGAAGGGTGAAAATTTAGGGTTGTATGTATTTTTTAACACCGAATAACATAGCATCACGCCTGTATTCCGGACGTCTACCGGGCACATTTCCATAACTCCAGGCTGCTGATGAGATTTTTTTTTTTTTGTAGGAAAAATCTCAATAGCTTTTTGCCCGACCTCCCGACCCGGGGAATCCGAGACCTCATGATTAGCAGTCGCATACACTACCACTACACCACCGAATACCGAATCATAATAAAAAATAAATAAAAAAGTTTATCCCAAAAATAAAAATAAAATTTTTAGGGGAGGGTCCACCCTTATCATTTAGGGGTATGAAAAATAGATGTTGGCCGATTCTCAGACCCTTAGATTAATTATATTTCTAGATGGAGCATCGGCGTTGTAAACGCGTCAAAAAAAAATGGGGTGAACTTTTCATCCCAATGCTGTTCTATGGCTGTTAGTGTCAATCGTGACGTCACTTGACAAGGTCGTATCCAGGAGCATTAGTGTGTTATTTAAAATGTCAACGTGTTTATTTAAAGTTTCTCTCTCTTACTCTATTGGTAATATTATTATTTATTTTAATGGTGAAGATTGTTTACATTTTTAAATTTATAATTATCGTGGGTTATAGTAGTATTCTCATTAAAGAAGAGGTTATAATATATATATTTTTTTATAATATATTAAGATTATGAGAGTAAATAGAAAGAGATAATTGACTATATACTTACGAAATATTTTGTAGTATAAGAATGTCTTGAATCTATGATAATATAATTTCACATAATTTAATACTACTAATGAAACTGGAATCATTACGCACGCACACAAACATAAATTGCACAAGCGTAATGACAGCTGTCACGCACACTAGCATAATAATTCCCGCCCGATTTTTATGACGTTTATAAGAGCGACAGTCCATCTAGATATATAATTTAATCTAAGCTCAGACCTACCCGACACAAAATTTTATACAAATCGGTCCAGCCGTATCGGAGAAGTTTAGTAATAAACACCATGACACGAGAATTTTATATACATATTAGATATGTTGTGGGCCGTAACGCATTTTCGTGTCAGAAAAAAATCCTAATACATAGTCTATAAGAAGTTTCACTTCAATAAAACCTTTCTTGTGTTAATAAGTACCGTTCTACTATAACCCTATTTCTGGTCGTCTCCAGTTTTGAGCTCCAATGTACAGACGCACCGCATTCTACCGTTTTATTATACATAAGTAAATATGTATACTGTTCACGGAAAATTCAGAAATAACTATGTGAGTACATACAGTGGATTGTTAAAAATAAATGATTATAATATACGTGTTGCTCCGTGTGATATTAATATAATCTGATTGTAAGACTGAATATTATGTGGAAATGTTTATTTATGAATGAAAAGCTTTTATGTTTATAAATATGTGGTTTCATTATAAGATAAAACATGATTTAGTGACCCGTGAAATACATTTTGAATTGAACTAAACCAGACAGTGGTAGAGCCTTGCTTGTTCCAGCATGAATGGACCAGCTTGACCGGGGAACTAACACCCTTTTTATTTATGGCGGGAAAAAATGTTCCTAACCGCACGCCCCGTCGTTCGGGGCAAAGAACAGGGTAGTGTAGGGCCCTCACCCACTAAAGAAACCCGCCCTGTGCTCTCCGCCTTCATTGGCGGGCCACCGGAACTATATTACATTCCTTCAGTGGAGGGGGGAAGTACCACCCTGTCACAGAGGATCCGCCTGAAACAACGGTATGTACTGTCTTTACTAACTTACTCCTACTGTTATTTTCCTTATGGTGAGTGACCCAAATATCCCCATACTCTTCTTATTATCCTTCCTATCCTCTCCTTATCATCCTTTTTTTTTGTTAAGGCGGGAAATATTTTGATCTAGAAATATATGTTCCTAACCGCACACCCCGTCGTTCAGAATAACGAACAGGGTAGTGTGGGGCCTTCACCCACTAAAGAAACCCGCCGTATGCCGTCTCTCCGCCTTTATTGGCGGGCGACTGGAACTATGTTAGATTCCTTCGGTGGTCTCTCCTTATCATCCTTCCCACCTTCTTATTATTCCTCTTTTCCACGCTCTATTCCTTTCCTTGGGGTTAGCGATTCGCGAATAATGTCTGGTGTTGTTGGCCTATAGGCTACGGTAACCACTTACCATCAGAATCACTTACCGCAGTATAAAAAAAGAACAAAAATGTGCTCAATATATGCCTAGTTGATATTGATCATATTGTTAACTTGCATTAAGCCAGCATTGTAGACGATGTCCTAAATCCCTGTTATTCGGAGAGCCTTGTCGAACTCTGGGAGCGAGTAAACGATATATCTGGTATCGTATATACGATTTTCAGTCGTCTGTGATCATTTTATACATTGAAGTTACTTTGTGAAATTTCGAAGCAAACTAAGCTTAATGCTTGTGCTATGGGTACAAAATGACGGATATATATATATACTACTATTTTTTTGTAAATACATACATATAATAGATAGAAAACACCCAGACTCAGTACAAATATCTGTGTTCATCACACAAATATTTATCCTGAGTGGGAATCGAACCCACGACCTCGTGCACGGAAGTCTTACAGTACCGCCACGAGGCCCGTCAATAATCAAGTTATACATAGTCCATTTGAGCTGTTTTTGCTGTATGGTACATACCACATCCTGATTAATTTCATGTCAATATGTCATTTTTGAATAATTCGTGGGTTGGTACATTTTAGCATAACTGAGTCCATATGTCCGATTGAGGTAGGCTCGATTTCTAGGAAGATATATTCCAAATCAGGTTTAATCCAAACTTTATGGCTATTGATTATATTGCATAGCAATTATTAGTTAATTTTTATTGGTATCTAGGTATTAAAAAATACCCGTATATTCGTAGTATGTCCTAAATTCAAAATTATATAAAAACTCAAAAGTTATATTATTATGTCAGATCATTTATTACGTCTTATGAAATCTAATTATAATTTAGTCTTACATCTAAACATATTTTACAAAAAACTATTTAATACGTAACAGCTACTATTTACAACAACAAAATATGAGTTTTATAATACAATTGTTTAGTGGCAGTTGTAATGTGTAATATAATCAATAATAGTCTAGTGTAAACCGAGATACTAAGATATGTATCTATATAAATATGATAGCATTACTCTGTTGACAGGTTATCAGATCTGTCCACCCGCATTGTGCTAATACGACAGGGCCTATGGTCCATATAGGCCCTACCCTCTCCGAGGGCAGTCCAGCAACAGAACAAAACATTACAACTGACACGCACATACCATCACTCAATTTATAACGTACTCTTTGGTTTTGTCTATGAGTTCATTTTTTAGTTTTCGAATCTACTAAAGTCGTGACTAGTCTAAAGAAAAACAATATTAAAAATTGTGTTCACACTTAATTAGACTACTTCTACCAGATACGCTAAAGGTACTCTTTGGTCGATAGAGTGATTGAATCACATATTTTGTTTGTTGAAATACCATATTAGGAACATAACTCCTTTAGGATAACTCAAAACATAGGCTCGTACGGCTTTAAGTCAGCTACGTAGTGGCGCGCCAGGGCAATCATTTATCAAAAACCGTTGTAGATTTATGTTCAAACTTTTTCTGGGTCGGTATTTCTGTGAACAAATACAATTTCGTTAATTTTCTTTATCCGCATAGAGTCAGCAAAGGGTTTACGTATCTGTATAAAAATCTACAGCTACAAAGTATAATCAGCATTAAAATTTAAATGCTTTACAACGGTAGCAAGTTCAATCCCAAACCCAAGGTCCAGACTCCGCAAGGCATTCACATCGCCTTTTACAAGTTTTTTTTTAAATGATTTGTGTATTTGTCCGTACCACACCACTGCTCGGTGAAGAAAAACGTAGAAAACACGCCTTTTTTCAACAGTTATGGAAGTCTGTGAACCTGCACTGGGCTAATGTGCACTAGGGCTCCTTCACTTGGAGAGGAGAAATAACTAACGGTACATGGTATCAAAATTGACCTCGTAATTATCAAATAATAGAGTAGTACTCACTTCCCAGCCAGCATCTCTTGTATCTCCTGGAAGCTCTTGCCCTTAGTTTCTGGCACCGCGAATAGAGTGAAGAAGAAAGCTGCAACGCAGCACACTCCGAAGAATAGGAAAGATGAGCCCTTGCCCGCCATTTCAGAGATCACGGTGAAGTATCTGAGGAGAAAGGATTATTAAATGAGTAACCTGTATGCTGGCATTACACAATATACCTAATTGGTACCAAATAGTCTCACACACAGCTAAGGTGTACCTTTACATAGGTATGGCAACACGCTAGTGGTGCTCGTGGTGTTGCTAGCCTCTATAGGCTATGGTAACCGCTTACCATCATGGTTATATGCTATTAATTAAATCATAGAAATCTTTAACTATCTGAACGATTTATTATATTAAATTATTGGAATCTCCAAAAATGTGGGAATAAAAAATAAGCAGAAGTATTACCTGGTGATCAAGAACGACAATGTCCAGCAAAATGCAGTCGTTATAGGGGCAGCGACGGCTTTGACCTCAATGGGGAAGAGCTCCGGCATGAGACTTGCTGGCAGAGGTCCGATACCCCAACAGTACATAACTATGAAGAGAGCAACCGACAGAATTGGGCACACACCCATCTTCTCTACCAATGGACTGTGGTTTTCAGCCAAGATGAAATATACTCCCAGAAGACCCTGCAAATTAAGAAAAAAATAATTAGTTTATCATTTCCAATTTTATTGACAGTGTGAAATTTTCTTAATGAGCCTTTCTAAACAACCTCACCTTAATTTAGAGGCAGTGCAGTGCTCTTGGTGTTATTTAAGTCTGAGAACAGCGGTTACCATTCACAAACAGGTATAAGAGATACCTTTCCACATTTTGGTGTGTAGATAATATAGCATAATTGGGGAAGTACCACCCTCTCACAGATCAGGGTAAAACAACCGCAAGTTCTCCTGCCGTTTTGATGTTATTTATACGTATTCTGCTCTGAGTAACATTAATAATATAAAGGTACTTACGAGGCTGATGGCTGCTCCGCAAGAAGAAAGCATAAGTAACACTCTACGTCCAGCCCTTTCTACCAGGAACGGGGTGAAGCAAGCCGCTACAACCTGCCGAGTGACAAAATGTTATAAGTTTATTACTCTTACTTTTGGACTGAGAATTACGTCAGTTAATATGTAAGACATGACCACTAGTCGTTTTTAGAGTTAAAAGAAAATATATATATATCTATCTCACCTGCAAAGCCCCAATAATGATGGTGGAAATGGAAGAGTCCAGGCTAGAGCCAGCCGCTTTGAAAATGTCATTCATATTGAAGAGAACTGCGTTGATGCCGCAGAATTGCTGGAAGAAGAACAGTGCGCAGGAGATGCAGAATGCCTTCAAGTTGCCTCCACGGAACACATCGGCGACCTGGAAGAATATTTTAATTAAAGTCTTGATCTGTATTTTAGCACTTGACATGCTCAGCTACTTTATATAACAAGTTATTCGTGAAAGAAAGAGAGCTTTACTGCGAGCGGGATTCGAACCTGCGTCCCATCCAATCGGGAAAGCGACTAGGCTACTGTATAGTATTACAATAAAATGTGCATGGTAATTACCGTTGCCTTCTTAGCCATGCAGACGCGAACTTCGTCGGCCATTTTATCAATATCAGCTTGTATGGCTTCGCGAGATTTGCCGCGGATTTTCGCCAGACATACTGCAGCCGCTTCCGTATTACCTGTTAAAAGAAATTTCAAGTTTAAGTTTTTGTCCAACTAAAGTTTTAATTTTAATTGAAATATTATAATTCTGTATGAATTTTACCAGGCACACTGTAAGGCGTGTTTTAATTTATTGTTTGTCAATAAGTTTTTTTTTTCAAATAGTGTATTTGACTTCACTGGCATAGCAAACATTTAAATACTAGAAATATACAGAGGCTTATTGTTTTTAATAAATGTAAATGTAGAATTACCTTTAGACAGATGGTACATTGGTGATTCGGGCATGAAGAAGAATAACAAAGAGAAGATTGCAGTGGATCCGATACCGACGCTGGATACCACGGCGTACGACACATAGGGCCCGATACTGAATACCAACAGGAAGCCGAACGTCACGAAGAACATCATCATTGATCCTAGAGCACCTCTACGGTCATCCTAAAAAAGAACAATATAATTAAATTAAAATCCCCATTTACGTGCAGCTTAGGTAGATCTTCAGGATCAGACAAAAGAATGTCTTTTAAATCGGCCATTCCTGTGTTACTGAGGAAAACTGAGCATCTTTATTTTCGTGACCACTTCTGGTCTCTTGCAGATGTAATGGTAGGGGTCCTAATTTAATATTCATTTACAAAAAGGAACTCTAAGATTCGAAATTAAATTTCAAGTGAGTAGTTTATCTACATTTATCAAGCCATTATACTTAATTCAATACGACCTTTCAAAATACGCAAATTTATAACGATTATAATAGTAATACGCAAAGTGGACATTCGAATTATACAAACCGGTCAGAATTAAAGTATCTGCGTTATCTCTTGTGTTACGTAAATGACGTAATATTAAGGACAAGGAATACCAAATATAATTTGCTAGCTTCGCATAAATATTATATTAAAATTAAAAAATAAATTATTTCTATACTAATATAATCGGTACATTAAAGAGGTCGTTTATTTTTTGGAACTGCTTGTCGAATATGAAAAAAGTTTTCATATATCCATAGGGCTACTCCAGAAAGAGGTTTAACATTACAACGACATTTAGGAGCTGAGCAGAAAAGTCAAAAGTTACGCTAAGTTTCTATTGCTAGGACGGTAGTTAAGGGCCGAAGATGGCATCCCAAAGCGTACCGAGTAGATTATCAAACATAACAAAACTGGTAACAAACGGAACTTTAAGTAGATGAAGCCGTAGGCTCAGCTAGTGTATTTAAACCTAATTAGTTGAAAACTACTCAAACAGTAACATTAAACAGCTTTCTAAACAAATAAACAACTTACTGTAGCAATTTCCGTGACGTATATAGGTAGTACTGTGAAGGTTATCCCTATGCCGAGACCCCAAAAGATTCTTGCAGCGTAGATCATGTAGACGCTGGTAGCAATGGTCACTAGTATCCATCCAATAAGTAAAGGTAAGGACACGCTCCACAGAGACCATTTTCGTCCGATGCGTGATACCATAAAACCAGCTAGGAATGGACCTGAATAGATTGAGATGATCAGTACATTCATAAAAGCAGTTATAACAAAGAACTTGAAAGACAGAGGTATCAAGTTCGATCCGGTTCGGAGTCTGTGCTCCTCGCTAGAAACACACCTCACTCTTCGATATTTCTCATTACTCACAGTTTGGCCGAAGAAAAACTGTCGTGATGAAACCTGCATGCCTGAGGCTTTTTCTCAAGGACTTGTGCAGTTTGTTAACCCGCATTGAGTCTGCGTGTTGGACTATAATAGTAAGGCTTATATGCTGTTCAAATCGAACTTGAACTAGGTATCTATCTAAGCAATTAAATAGTCTATGGTACTTGATTATTTAAGCTCATAGTTTTTATTGCTTGCTGGTATAGACAAGTTTAGGTATAGACTTACTGCATATGGCACCAATGTTGAGTAGGGAGGCGATCCAGGCCATTTCATCTGAAGTGATAACGTGGTCCAGGGGAGATGTGTCGGTATTGGCTAATTTCTCGTTTATCGGTGATGTCCATCCTAGACAGTACCCGATGGAGGTGGTGGCAATATTTGCTATAGAAACAAAATTAGCTTTGTGTTAAAATATGTCTATATCGGTAAACAACATCTTAAAAGGCTTGCTGTAGGTTAAAAGTATATCACTACGATTTTTTCGCAGGATTTATTGTGAATAGCCTCTGAGTAATGTTAGATTTTATAACTATGATTTTTTTGAACGTATGTTACTTAAAGTCACGTGTTGCGCGCTCTCCAGACCGTAATAAAACTAATAAAGAATGATTTACCTATTGTTTCGACCACCATAAAAACTCGTATACTTTGAATATAAATTGTAAGTAATTTAACTTCAAATACTAATTAAACTTATATTTAGGCCGGATTTTATGTTAAATAATTTGACTTTTAGTAACAATCATTTGAATGGTGGATGTGGTTCGCCACCCGTCACGAATTATTTCCATAGGTGCAAAAAGTGGGAAGGCCCGTTCATGATAAGTGGCAATCTGTTGCCTCTGCTTACCCTTCTAGAAAACAGCCGTGAGTCTATGTATGTATATAATAACTAGATAATTCGATAGTCATGAGATAAATTGAATCATCGCACTTTATAAAGTAACATTTCAATAGTGTTTTTTTTTTCAGCTATATCTCAGGTTCCCGATGTAGTAACGGGATTAAATGTTAACCAGTTTTTAAGTCTAATCAAGAGCTACCAAATAAAAAGTTGCATCAAAATCAGTTTAGTAGTTTTTGCGTGATGCGCGAACAAACAAACAGATAAACAGACAAAAAATCTAAAAAGAATCGTTTTGTGTTCAGGCACGTCTATATAGCCTAATATAGTCATTCTTTCTCAAATATATTAAAGCTGTAATAAATACAAATATGCTGTAATATTACAGCTTCACAATAGTATAGATTATTTAACTTTATACGGAACTACGTAAACAATCAATTTATCAATTCACATGTTGTTATTATACATTTCTATTTTCCTTTTAGCAACAGTCTCCATGTTTGTAAGTTTACTTTAAAAAACACTGAGTATAAAAAAGGAATTTATGAATTTTTGGTAAATTAAATTTTTGATTAATTTTTTTTTTACGCGCAATTATAATGAACGCTATTTTTTATTAACACATTTTTTTAGATAGAAATAGAGACGAATATAATTGTAATAAGTGGCTATAATCTTATAACACAATACATTAAAATACCTACATTAAAAATAATTATTTGATTGGCAAGAAAATTATTTTTTTAAATTCGGCAGAGGTTAAAAAAATAAAATTGAAAACTTAAAATTCGAACGTACCAATGCCGGCAATTATGTATTGGCGCCACAATTGTCCTGTCTCCATTGTCATTGTTTCTAGACTGAACTGTTCACTGAAGCTATGCAATTTAATACTGCCAGCAGATTTCCTGCCACCTGTATATATATGTGAAAATAACGGTTGTTTTTCTCTCGTGATTACGTAGGACATCCGAAGGCGTTTTTCCCCTTGGCTCAGGCTCACGCCCATCATACAGCGTGACGTAGGTAATGTATCCTTGTTTGTTGTTTTTAAGTCTGAGGTAATAAGTAAATCAGTTTCCAATCGTCTATTCCCGTTATGGTAGTAAGTCTGCTTATTAAATAATATAATCAAACATCCTTGAAAACAACTTACGATTTTGAGGTTAGTTTGGTATTTTTTTTATACTGCATAGGTGGCGAAGAAGTATGTTATTTGTTTTTGTAAAGCTTGTAATTGAATAAGTTGTGGTGAGAAATAAAACATTTATTATTAAAAAGAAAAAAAATATGGTTCACCTGATGGTAAGCGCTTACCGTAACCTATGGACGCTAGCAACACTAGATTTATTCGCGCATCGCCATCTCCAAGGAAAGGAATATGAGGTGAATAGGAAGAATAATAAGAAGAGGATAGGTAGGATACTAAGGAGAGGATAGGAAGAATAACAAGGAGAGGTTACGGAGGGAGTTTGGGCCTCCGGCGCTCTCACTAGCTATACGAAACAACAGTAACTACCGTAGTTACACGCTGATCTTATGTGAGAGGGTGGTAGGTACTTCCCCGATAGAGCCGGCCCATTCGTGCTAGGATAAGCAAGAGTCTCTCATACTAGTTTTTGAGTTAATTAAAGGTAACTTTATGACACTGCATTCATATTCAGAAATCTTATTGGAGTAGGTAGGTCCACTTTCTTTTTAATTTTTCTTGGCCATCTTTAAATCCGCAACACGCGAGCCGCATTCTTTTTTACCATGCGTGTAATTCAAAATAAGTGTTAAGCCGCATTCTTTTTTACCATGCGTGTAATTCAAAATAAGTGTTAAGCCGCATTCTTTTTTACCATGCGTGTAATTCAAAATAAGTGTTAAGCCGCATTCTTTTTTACCATGCGTGTAATTCAAAATAAGTGTTAAGCCGCATTCTTTTTTACCATGCGTGTAATTCAAAATAAGTGTTAAGCCGCATTCTTTTTTACCATGCGTGTAATTCAAAATAAGTGTTATTTCAAGATCACTATATCTATTTGCCAGCTAAGTTAGCTGAGCTAACTAAAGATTAGTAATTCATGGGCATCTATATATAAAAATTCGAATTGGTTTTTGGTTGGAGTGATTTCGATGACATTTTCAGACTATCTACATAATATGCTCCGCGGCTGATCCTGTGAAGTTTGAAACGATCGGTTCAATAGTTTTGTTTTATTAGTTTTTGTATACCCCTATAAAGCCGAGACATGTCTTCTATTAAATAGAATACTAGATTCATAAAAATATTTTTGAAAGGCACTATAAACTGCGTGGACACAATTGGGTCAAATAATATTTATTTATTTATTTCTCTCATAAAGGTACATCATTTACAAATTTTCATTTGATAGTGATAATATACTTACCTAATACCTTTGTGAGAGCTGGAGTCAGCAATAGGCTCGAGACCTGTATGACAGATCACCAGGCTCGTGTGCGTATGTGTGTGTTAGTATAAGTACATGCCTTTCTATAAATATGCCACTGCGATATTATGCAAAAATTGCTTTTCTACGCATACCTTTTTTTTTTGTTTAGGCGGGAAATTATGTACCTAACCGCAAACCCCGTCGTTAGGGCTCACAAACCAAAAAAAAAGGGGGCAACAAACTGGGTAGTGTGGGGCCCTCACTCACTAAAGAAACCAGCCGTGTGCCGTCTCTCCGCCTGTATTGACGGACCACTGGAACTGTGTTACTTACATTGCTTCAGTAGTTTTCTACACATACCTAATATATTTTATTCGGGATACGAAGTAGCCTATATTCTTTCTTAGTATTTGGACTATATGTATGCTAAATTTCATAATGTAAAAGCTAGCATACTATTGGTAGAGCCTTGATTATCCCAGCATGAATCCGGCTCGATGTTATAGGTACCTGGTACACCTACCGTTGTTACACACACAAGTGAAAAATGTGAAATCGAAAATAACAGTCACGAGCAGGATTTGAACCTGCATCTCCTGGTTACCGTCCAGATGCTCACCTACAACCGGTCGGTTGTGCTACGTGTTTTTTTCAATTAGCTACGGGAACAATAATCTGCGTTTGAGACAGCGTAACATGGAAATATAATTTTATTAGGAGCAGTAATTTTATAGCCTTTGTAATTCTATTTATATTTGGTATTTATATATTTTGGGCACGTTGCTGACAGTAGAATGTCACTTGAATGAGTTATAGTCCTCATGGTCTGAGGTTCGTTCAAGTGATCATAATAGTTTTTATTTATATTTATTTTTATTATGATATGATTAGTTCAGTTTTTATCACCTTATTTATCGTTTGTAAAATAGTATAAGATTGTATATAGATATATCTATTTGGTATAGGTAGTTCACTAGTTATTGGACCTATGCTTGTTATTACTACATATATTACGAGTATATCAATGAGACGCAACGGTTGTAACGGCTTATATATTTTTTTAATTCTCTGTAGATAACGCACAAGCACTGTTTCATATTCAGCTTCTTTGCACGTATTGCTTCGATAATACGTAGTATTTATATAAGGTTAGGCCTTATGTAGTCATTTTGGATAAATATGTATGTTAAAAAATGCAAAAATAATTATTTAGATTAAACCCTCAAGTGCAACCGATCACGGTTTTGTACCGCATTATGTGCACACATATCGCGCACATGGAACTTTTATTGATAAAACCATTTAATGAAACATAATTTAAAAAAAACTTTAAGTTATATCCATTTCGTTTATTTTAAAAGAAATCTATTTAAGTATTTCAAAATGATTTAGAATAAGTACTTCGGCATAAACAATATTCTGAATGCTTGCTAATAGAGCATCCTACTTAATTTATACATACATTTAAGAGTTCTTCCTGAATTTTTCTTTTTGCTCATTGCCTAGGGTCGTAACGCGATGTCAATGCCTTTCTCAAGTACATACCTATTCAACTATAAAATGCTTATTTTAAATTTGACTGGAGTTCTAGATATTATCGTGTTTATGTTCAAACGTCTAGGTTTTGAGGTAGGTTCTTTGACTTGGTGGGAAAACCGGGAGATTTCCTTTTGCATAAATTATTTATGAAATAATTATTTACCTATACGATAAATGGCGCAGGAAAACACTTTGTGGTAACAAATTTTACGTCTTAACATATGTTATACAACAACAGTAATTATTAAAATTATAATTAATTGGTCTGTAAATCAATTATTCAATAACAATTAATGACGTCTGGTACAATATCAGAGATAGGTAATAATATTTCCTATGTTTTGATTTATATTTTGACACTTAACATGCTTAGCTACTTTAAAGTAAGTACAAATAATTTGATTTTTAAAGTTTTTCTGTGTTTAGACCACCACCCATCATGCTCACCCCTTTACCTACCTATGTACACTGTTTTCCACAAGTAATTCTTTAATCATAACAATTTTATAGGGTAGCGTTATTATTCTAAGGGGTAGATAGTCGTACTACATAAGAAACGTCAAAGATCGCCTACGGTGGGTTACTTTAGTGGGTGAGATACCCGCAATACTTTTTTTATTGTCCTGGACAACGGGGTGTGCGAAGGAAATATTTTTTTTAGACTAAATTCCAGTCGCACCATTGAACAGTTCCAGTGGGCCGCCAAAAACATCGTGTGCAAAACCTGCGTAGCTCAGAGATGATCAAGTATATATTATAAATATTGTATATTTTATTATAAAGTAGATCCATTATTGGACATAAGTTTTAGAATTTAGATTGATTATATTGGTTATGGTCTGTGGATCTTGTGATTTAAATAAATAAAATAAATCTCGACACCTAGGGAAGTCTGCCAATCTGGAGAGAGAAAGAGCCTTGCTTCTCCCAGCATGATTGGAGTTATACTAATAATAGCGGGCGAGCCTATTGCCGTCTACCGGGCACATTTACAAACTCCGAGCTGCTACTGAGAATTTTTCTTTTTACGAAAAACCTCGATAATACCTGACCCGGGGATCGAACCCGAGACCTCATGATCAGCAGTCGCTTATACTACCACTGCACCAAAGAGGCAGTGGTAATATAATTACCACACAAAATATGAGCATGAAAGACACTACTACCCCTACAGTTGTTTGGTTCTTGTGTTGAGTGAGAGCGTCGGAGGCTCCATCTTGTATTTCCTTGGAGTTGGCGACGCACGAGTGATGTTCTGAGGGATGGCCTGACCCGTATCCAACATTAGACATTACCTAATTATTGTTTAGTAAACCTTTAACGTTAGGTGTTTTATAAATCATGTGTATTAAGTAGGTAGATACATATCACGAGAATGTATAGCAAAATATTTAAATAGCGAGATTGACAAAGATACACGTTTGTAATAGTTCCAAGATAGATTTTATGTCATGGCGCCAAGTGTCAACTGACACGAGCCTATTACCTAAGAGATACAAGGTACAAGGACGAGACAGGCCGCAGATTGCAGCCGCAGACAGAGAGGCCGCAATGCCGCCTGCGGCTGCATTCGGCCGCGTTATCGCAGCCTTTTCTATTCTGAGACGAACTGCAGACCGCACGTATCACGGCTAGTAGGCCTCAATAGTTTCCGCCACTGAAGGAATGTAACATGGTTCCAGTGGTCCGCCATTATAGGCGGAGAGACGGCATACGAAAGGTTTATTTAGTGGGTGAGGGCCCTAAACTACCCTGTTCGTTGACCCGAACGATGGGGTGTTCGGTATATTTTTTCCCGCCTTAACAAATATAAAAAGGCCTCAATAGTTTCAGTTTCAATAACTTCGTGCGAGATAGAATGTGGTACAACGCTATGGATAGTTTATTGTGTCTCATGTTACAACAGGAAGATGATGACTATTGTTGTTACTATTGTGCAAGAAGGAAAAAACATTTTTAGGACGCGCGACACGTGTAAGAGCCCTGCAGCCCGCATCATCAACGCCACAGAACAATATTACTCAAGACTAAGAGGATCACTGCTAGCCGCAGCTGCGCGCCGCGTCCGCACGCTGCAGTGTTGTGCTGCTCGGAATAATTTTCATAGATATTCATAGAAACCAGTAGTGTCACTTGCAGTCCGCGGTTGCAGATTACGATTGTAGTCTGTCTTGGATTTATACAGCCTCTGTATCCTCAGTCTTCATATAGAACGATAGGGCGGCATTTTGACACAACCGGGGAGCACACACAGGAACAGCGGCTTTAATTCTTGCCAGCTCGACCCAGGATTCGAACTCGAGGCCTCATGATCCGCAGTCACTTAAACAAACATTAAACACCGAGGCAGACACTTTTGTTGATACCCCATAAAACGAGTTTGGTCTGTGTTATCTTATTGTTGTCTGTGGCTATCTGCATCAATCTTATCAATGGTTACACGTCACACGGCCCGTGATCTATATTTGTCTATTTCATTATCCTGTACTAGGTTAACGTCCTTTAGATAACTAAAGAGCCATGTTTCCTATTCAGTTTATTTATTCTGTGTTTATCCTTCACATTGCAGATGAAAGGAAAAATGATTTTGTCGCGTTGATTTTTATTGTTTTTTTTTCCTATGGTGACGAGATGAGCCACAGCCCATCTGATGGTAAATGGTAACCGTCGCTCATGGATTCAAGTATATTACCTAGAGTATTGTCAAGCCGCTGCTCACCATTTCATTTCACAGATATGTAATGAAAGAATAAACGGCCGGTTATCTCTTGCTACAACCAAAACACACCGATGTCACAGTAAATATACAAGCTAAAGCAGTAGTGAAACTAGGCCTATTCGTTGACATAATTACCTACGCTTCGTTGGAGCGTTAGGGTTGTCCCCGTAAGTTCATACAAATTAGCACCCGACTACATGTTGTTGTAGTTCGTGTGAAACAATGTTTACGATTATCCTAATAACTAAATCTGTAACAGAGCTATGTCTGAACATCGAAGATAGTAAATGTGACTATATTAGGCTATTTATGTGTGTCTCTTTTTTCTTCGTTTCATCCTTCATCCATCCATCCATCAGCCTTTCAACGTCCACTGCTGGACATAGGCCTCCCCAAGAGAACGCCACAACGAGCGGTCCCATCATGGGGGATAATGCCGTAATCGCCACGCTTGGCAGGTGGGTTGGCGATCGCAGTGCATGTTGTTAATACTCGAGGGAGTGCTGCTGCTCACTCCCCCGGTATTGCCTCAGTCAGCTCTTATGACTCCCGTGGGTAGAGAGGGGTGGGACAATTCTAAAGCCGACCCTATTTTCATCCTGCCTTTCATCCTGCTACTACTATATTGAGATATAACTTAATAAACTAGCTTTTGTCTGAGCCGAAATTATATACTAGCGGCCCGCTCTGGCTTCGCAAGAGCATTTTTTTTTTTTAACATTTTGGGATAAAAATTAAGTATTATGCCGGATTTTTTTTTCATATTAATATTTATAGTATCTAATAATATAGCCCGTTATTTGTACACTTACAACATTACAAATCATTGCTCTTTATAATATTAGTAATAAATTTATTACGATTCATAGAACAACTCAAATAACGCATGACGCAACCACTCATCCCGACGTGACACCCGATACTTTCAGCACTGCCAGGGGTGCTTATATTCTCGTAGATGTGCGCGTCTGTGTGAGTGTGCCTTTTCTAACGATTTGTTCCTAGTTTCCGTACTGGTTTATATATTTACTGTGCCGATGTGCTTCATGGCCCGTCACATGGGAGACGGTGGTACCAACCCGCTCGGACGCCATAACAAGTGGGTTCTCCCACTTGGTACCCAACCCTACCACCAGTATAATTATCAGTAATAATTGCTTACTTCCCTTAGTCGCCTCGTACGACACCCGTGGGAAAGAATGGGGTAGTGATACTTGTATTTTTTCGTACGTCACCACGCGGCCAAAAGTCTTTGTAAGACAAACAGAGGTAATAAGAGCATCGATAACACTTTAATAAGATAGAAAACTGCCAGTTAGAGACATTGAGTTTGATTTTCAGTAGGGATTCCGCAAGGCTGTCTGGAAATTACGTGTGTTATTTGTAAACAATGTGTCAATGTCCGATGAATGCGGGAAATGTCGTGAGGAAACATGAACGTCTGAGAGAATCTTTCTAGCGGTATAATACGGCAAAACTCTATATATTGACATACATTCTAAGGAGTAACGCGTGCCTTATTGTAAAATATTAAATAGTCATCAATTATATAATACTCGCACGTGAGCTTTACTTGTAACATGTAACGCTAACAAGCGTGATTCATGTCTATGTAGGTATACACAAGTACACCACAGAAGGAATGTAACATAGTTCCAGTGGCCCGACAATAAAGGCGGAGAGACGGCACACGGCGGGTTTCTTTAATGGGTGCAGACCCCACACTACCCTGTTCGTTGCCCCGAACGACGGGGTGTGCGGTTAAGAACATTTTTCCCGCCTAAACAAAAAAAAAAGGTATACACAAGTACAAAATGTATGTATGCACGTATGCAGAGTTAAAAAAAATCATAATAATAAATTATTAATATGAGAGTTTATGAGCAGCTTAACCTATTTCGGAAGCAATTTTTCAATGAGGTATTTATACCCACTGGTAACAGACAGTACGAGCAAAGATCAAGATGTTTTGATGTGAAACATCTAATGCGGAGGAAGGGTAAAATGGGCTGTTAGCGTGGCGACGCTTTTATTTTACTTGTCCCGTTCAAATCTTGCAAGTTAGATATGACTCACTTCCCGATTGAGCTGAAATTTTACACGCATGTGTATATCGCGTGATAATGCAATATTATGATGACATGGAGCTGATCTGATGATGGAACTGGAAGGTGGATATAGGAACTCTATAATGAAACGGCGCAACACCATCGAGTTTGGGCTCATATGATTCGCCTTGACGAGTACTTTGCCTCTAGATGGTATCGAGGGGCTGATGATGAACCTGGAAGGTGGCTACAGTAACTCTATAATGAAATGACGCAACCCCATCGAGTTTGGAATCGTTTGATTCGTCTTGACGGGTACTTTGTCTTTAGATGGTATACAGGGTCTGATGATGGAGCTAGAAGATGGCCATAGGAACTCCGTTATAAAATGGCATAACTCCATCGAGTTTGGGCTCGTATGATTTGTCTTGACGAGTACTTTGTCTCTAGATGGTATCCAGAGTCTGACGATGGAGCTGCAAGGTGGTCACAGTAACTCTGTAATGAAACGACGCAACCCCATCGAGTTTGGAATCGTTTGATTCGTCTTGAGGAGTACTTTGTCAAGTTATGATCATTTTATTTCTACAAAATAATTTCGATGTTTTCACATCTGGTAGACGTACCGCGATGTCTAGTTTTTTTTTTTTTTTTTTTCTTCTATTTAATGCAATTTTTAATTCGGCATAGAAATGTTTTGTACTTATTGTGCAACTAATCGATTTTTATTATGCTTATCTTTTGTTTGTTAAGTGAGCAAAAAAAAAATGTTTTATAAATAAATTAAATAATGTTTTTTTAATATTAATCTCGGCTCGTCACAGATAAAAAGATAGTTTTTAGTTTATATATTAGTTTTCTTATATATAAACATATAAAAAAATATAGCAGGATAAAACGTAAAGAAATTTTTAAGTCTGATCAAGAGCTATCAGACAAAAAAGTTTCATTAAAATCCGTTGAGTAGTTTCTGCGTGATATGAGAATAAACAAACAGACGAAATCACGAAAATACGAAAAAGAATGGTCAGAGACTCGTCTGTTTATTCAATCGGACATCACGCAAAACCTATTCAACGGATTTTAATGAAACTTAAGCGTCACCCAAAGACGTTAAGTATGAATGTGTTATCTGACTGACTGTTATTTTCGATTTCACATTTTTCACGTTGTGTTTAATTTCTTTTGTTCTGTCATTCTTGTATCCGGCTAAAAAACAGGTAGTGCATTTTTAGTCTACAAATTTATAATTATAGTTATCTTTTAAAATTATTCCGGTTATCATTATGTCAAACAATTGCTATCTCGACACTGCATACGCTATCTACGTAGGATATATCTACGTAGGATGCTAACGGGAAAAATTGTAAACTTTACCTCGCCAATACTTTCTACATGACCCCGATTGAGAAATCGGCACATCGCGGTCAGAAATTGCTACCTACGTCACTAGCCAAATGAGCCGGTCTACATAATTAACGATGACGTCTTATGTTGTAACTATTGACGTAATGGAACCACCGTTTCAGTATTAAGTAAACAGGATTGATGTTGAAGGTACGATGTTTTCCTAAATTTGTTGACAAATTGGTATATTAAGTAGTTGTATCAAAATATATGACAATCCTTTTAAAATAATAGCTACATACTCATCAAAGACTAGTACAGCTAGGGTTGCCAACAATACCTTATAATACGTTATTATGGGAAGTGCACGTGATAATTTGTTCTTTAAAACATGAGCATGCAAGCTGAGCATGTCAAGTGCTAAAATACAGATCAAAAATGTTTAAAAAATCGGGCCTCAAATAGTATGAATTTTAATTGCAAGATTAAACTTACTGTAATGATTAATGCATGTAAATGCATTCGATAGGTGGCGTGGGTCGTAAAAACAAATGTGATGTGGAGATTGGGAATGGGCGTTGGTCAGTGCGATAGCTTAGCAGTTAGATCACTTCCCTGGATTGGAAGGGACGCAGGTTCGATTCCTGCTCGCACTAAAGTTCCCTTTTTCCAAGTTTCACAACTAATTTGTTCGTTTTTATACAATTTCATAATAGACGAGTCACCAATCATTGTAGTTTTATTCGCCCGCACTTTTTGATACAAAAAGGCGTGAAATGAAACGCTTTACCACCGAAGGAATGTGACATAGTTCCAGTGGCCCGCCAATAAAGGCGGAGAGACGGCACACGGCCGGTTTAGTGGGTGAAGGCCCCACACTACCTGCTTTAACAAAAAAAAGGTAAATGACGCCTCGTGGCGTAGTCGGTAGTGTAACCGATTTCCGTGCACGAGGTCGTGGGTTCGCACCCCACTCAGGACAATAATATTTGTGTGATGAACACAGACATTTGTACTGCGTCTGGGTGTTTTCTATCTATTTAATTATATGTATGTATTTACAAAAAAAAAGTAAGTAAGTAATATATATATTATATCCATAATCTGGTATCCTTAACTTAGTTTGGGACCAGAGGACGTTGTGTGAAATGTCCGTGAATATTTATTTATTTTATTTATAGTTCTTTGTGTGGTAAGTAGAAAGTTTACCTGTTTTTCATTTTATTGTTTTGACCATAATGGTGCTTCTCGGTATTTTAACCACAAAGTTAATAATAATAATAATAAATATTAATTATTATACTACGTTCGACAGCGTTAGGTCCTCCCCTATTGCCGTGTTCTCGTCGCAGCTGCAGTGGTGACAACACGGAGTCGCCTCCCTCCCTGCGACTATGTGCGAAAGGTAAGGACTCCATGCTGTCGCCCCGCCCCCTCTTCCAGCACAGGCTGGAGCGCCCCTATGATCCAGTTACCGGCCCGGGGCGTCTCCAGCCGCGCCCTCCAACAGGTCATGGCAGGTTGGCGGGTGTCGCCCCGTCACCTCGCTGGGTTGGGATAACCGCCCCTCGCCCGCTCTTGCGACGCACGCCAATAGACCTCGGTGAGCACCTCCGCCTCCAAGTCCCACGGGGGGTTTCCGGCCAAGTACCTACATGAACCTAAACCACAAAATATGCCTAAACAGATTTAAAATATAAGTATGCTGTCACTTAGGTAATAATACAATGTAATAGGTATAATAATATGAAGTTACATAATTTGGAATTGGTCATCGGTGACATTTTGTATAATTAGATTTATACAAATTGCCATGACATAATTAGTTGCCATACATGTAACTTAACTGGTAGTGAGCTTGCAAAGCCTGTACCGTTTAACTTATAGCTAATAATATGGATTAAAATCTATTAAAACCTGATTCCTGGATAAATGTTGGGAAATATCGGCAACATAATGATGATGTTTATTGATAAAACATTAGTAAGGATTGCTTTTAGTTAGACTACTTGTAATTTGTAGAGCACTGGCATGTAAATGGGTTATACATAGGAATTACAGAATTAACCCATTCTCTGTTCACTTATAGACAAACATAGTACAACCTATCACGCCTGTATTCCCCAAAGGGGTAGGCAGAAGTGTATTACACACCCACGGTTTGCCAGCTATGTTGAAGTTTTTATTTTTTATTGCTAACGGTGGCAGACTAGCAGACGGCCCTCCTGATGGTAAGTGGTAACCGCCGCTCATGGACTTTGGCAACACCAAGGGCACAGCCAAGCCGCCGCATACCGTGAGTAAAGTGCTCTTCTCAAACCTCGTTTAAAGAGGGACAAGTCGTAACGCTGGGGAAACACCGCAGCAGGAAGTTCATTCCAGAGCTTACACGTACGTGGTAGAAAAGAACGCTGAAAACTAACCGTCTTGGACGAGATCGTCTCCAGGTAGTATGGACGAACACTAGTACGGCGTCTCGTGGTCCGGTGGTAAAATGGCGATGTTGGTACCACCTCAAACAGTTCCTCCGAGCACTCCCCGTTTTAGAATCGATAGAGCACACAGAGAGCCCCAAAGTCTCTCCGCCGCCCTAACGGCTCCAGCTCATCCGTGAGATTGGGATCATTGACAATCCGAACAGCACGCCTTTGCAGGGAGTCAAGTGGGTCGAGCTGGTATTTTGGTGCGCTTGCCCAGAGATGTGAGCAGTACTCCACGTGAGGGCGGACTTGTGCTTTATACAGCACAAGTCGCTGCCTCGGAGTGAAGTACCGCTTGGCTCCGTTTAGGACGCCCAGTTTCTTGCTCGCCAATTTGGCTTTGTCCTCCAAATGACTCCCTAACTGGACTTTGCTGGATATCTCGATGCCGAGGATCCCAATACTCTCGGAGACCGGGAGAGTTACCCCTTGGAACTGGGGCGTCACGACAAATGCGTCCTTCTTTGCAGCGAACGCGCATACCTGTGTCTTCGTAGGGTTGAATTGAACCAAGTTCTTTTCTCTCCATTCCGAGGCTCGCCCTAGAGAGCGCTCGACTTCAGACACAAGTTGGGTCCGCCTCTCCACCAGCATGTTCCGAGGGCCTTTCTGATGGCCGGTATATCGCACATCACCCGTACTGTCATCCGCATAGCAATGCATACTCTCAATCGAGAACAAGTCATTGATATGCAGGATGAACAGCGTTGGGGAGAGCACCGAGCCTTGAGGAACGCCAGCATTAATCTCCATGGTATCAGAGCAGCATCCGTCTACAACGAATTTGATGTGCGACCATGGAGGAAGCCGGCGATCCATTTGCAGAGCCCCTCGGGGATTCCGTTTGATGGTAACTTCGATAAAAGGGCCCTATGCCAGACCTTGTCGAATGCTTTTGATATGTCCATTTCCTGATCCATTTACATTCCAGCTTCATTGTTATAAGTTTAAAACGCCCAGCTCATGACCTCTAAATCAGAGACAGTTTTTGTAATAGCACGATTTTCCAGCTAATTCGCTATTAAATGATAATTGTATGGGAATTCAGTAATATGTTTTAATACAACACATGATTTTGTTTTGAGGTTTTTTCAGGGCGAACTATGTATGGACGCAGAAGAAAAATAAATTACGAAAGATTGTATTGACTTCAGGTAAACATGAAGCGATGGTATTGACTTCAGGTAAACATGATAATTTGCCGTGTGGGGCCGGCACCAAGAATAGCACCACCCCGTCTCTTCCTATGGGAGTCGTAAAAGCCGACTAAGGGATTACCGGGGGACCAGCAGCGTTCCCCTCTGTACTAAAAACATCCACTGCGATCGTCAACCCGCCTGCCAATCGTGGTGATTAAGGTAAAACCCCCCATTTTGTGGAGGCCTATGTCCAGCAGTGGACAATGAAAAGCTGATGGATGGATGGATGAAACATGACAACATTAAGAACAATTGTATTGACTTCAGGTAAACATGGCAGGCGCATCAGATGTACAATAATGTCCCTTCGAATACTTTTTTCTTCATTATGACATAGAGTTCGTTATAACAGAAATATGCAATTTGTATTATAAAAAATACTAATAATTATCATAGCCCCGATGCTACTATCGTACAGGCCGAAAAATGGCAATGTCCTTTGGTAGCAAAATTAATTTACCATATTTTTCTGAGAAATGTAATGGTGCGCAGCGGCTTGACAATAATCTCGATATATTTGAGTGGTTGAGTCCATGAGCGACGGCTACCACTTACCATCAGGCGGGCTGTGGCTCGTCTGCCATCATTAGCAATAAAAAAAGACCAGGCAACAACAACAAGTTCTTGTCCGTGTGGTGACGGACTAAGAATACAAGTGTCACCACCCCATTCTTTCCCACGGGTGTCGTATGAGGCGACTAAGGGAAGTAAGCAAAAATTTAACGTCCTCTGGTCCGAAACTAAGCTTAACGCTTGTGCGGTGTGCTATGGGTACCAGCTTACGGATATAATACATATATTACTTTTTTTTTGTAAATACATACATATAATAGATGGAAAACACCCAGACGCAGTAGGTACAAACATCTGTATTCATCACACAAATATTTGTCCTGAGTGGAAATCGAACCCACGACCTCGTGCACGGAAGTTGGTTACACTACTTACTGGTTTTATTTAATAGTTCTTGATTAGACTTAAACACTGGTATATATTTTATCCCACTACTACGAGTATATAGTTGTAATCTGAGATATATCCTAAAAACTAGCTTTTGGCTGCGGCAGAGCAGCTGGCAAAGGCTATATAGGAATTGGTACCTCCCAACAACTGCTACTACAGCTCAAGTAGCAGAAGAATCTGAACTGCTGTTCCAGAAGATGCAAGCTCAAACGGCTTATTATTTACACATACATAAAAAAAAATTAGGAGCACACCCCGTCGTGAGCTGTCTTTGACGGACCACTGGTGGTTTGGCGTACCCTCTGTACGGTAAGGCGGGAAAAAATGTACCTAACCGCACATCCCGTCGGGGCAACAAACAGGGTAGTGTGGGGCCCTCACCCACTAAATAAACCCGCCGTGTGCCACCTCTCCGCCTTTATTGGCGGACCACTGGAATTATGTTACATTGCTTCAGTGGTGGGTTGGCGTACCCTAGGCGAAATATAATGTGTTATTCTGCATTTAGTCGTGAGAGAACTGGAATGATCTAGAATTACTTGGAATTTTATGGGATGAAGTACCTATGCATTGCTAACGAATACTTGTTTTCCATTATTCTAGACCTTTCAGTAATAAACAACCCACGGGTTTTTGACGAGGAAACCAAATGTCTCAGGACAATCACGTGTTCCTTAATTCTGCAACATTTTCCTTATAACATACAGGATGATATTGGGAAAACATATTCTGCGTGCGACCGTCGAAAACATAAGACTTATTCTTATAATCTGTATTACTATTATAAAGCTGTAACAGAGCTATGTCTGTACCATCCATCCATCAGCCTTTCAATGCCCACTGCTGGACATATGTCTCCCCAAGAGAACGCCACAACGAGCGGTCCTGCGCCGACCGCATTCAACGTTAAATGTCTGCACATTTAATAGAAAAAATGACAATAGGTTATTTAGGCGTCTGTGTACACAACGCATATTGATGACATATTGTTTGATAACTCTAGATTCTGACTTTACAACTGGTAGACGTTTTATTTCACTATTATATCGGCAACCTCAGATACGACCTAAAAACTATATTGCCGCATGTAAACGCGGATAAAAATCAGTTTATCTGTATTTTTTAAATAATCAAAATTTCATGGTCGATAATTCATAACAAACAAATTCACTTTCATATTTATAATATTCGAAAGGACTAGTAGCAGTGATAGCCTAGCGGTAAATTCAAGGACTACGGAGACAGTGGTATCGAGTTCGAGGCCTAGTTCAAAGACCTCGTACGGTACACACCTCTGACTTGAGATTTTTCGAAATTATCTGTGTTTACAGATTATTACTGATTGGTGAAGGAAGAGAGCATGCCTGAGAGATTTCATCGACGGCTTGTGAAGTCTCCGCACTAGGCGTGAACTATGACCTACCTACTTCCTCTCAACATGAGGGGAGACCCATGCCCACTATTGGGCCAGAAAAAGGAAAAAATATAAAGATCTCTGATTGGTTTGAGGCAATTATTGAAGTGAAAACTTCTATAGGTAAGGTTCTATAAGGTTTGGATAGGGAGTAAATTCATGTAAGTCGTCACCGACATGGTCACGTGACGTGTTAACGATAATACTATATCTGTTCCTATTAGTATAACTTATTGCGCTGGGCCAGCTGTGAATGAAGAAATGAATAATTTTAAATAATAAATTAATTCAATGATAGTTTCAATAATTTTTGATTTATTAGTTTTAATTTAAGTTCAAACAATTAATTTGGATATACAAAAATAACAATTGTTTGTTTATAGTTTTAAATCTTCACTTCTGTCGGCAGTCCTCCTGCTTTTTTTTTCTAACAAAGCGAGCAAATGGCCTTTGAAATAGGCTGCCTAGATCGGTGATTATAGGGCCTATTGATACATCCATTACTAGTAGATATTGTAGTGCAGTATTCTGTAACTTCCTTCGAACGTTTTGTGTAGCGTTGCCTCTAATAGGCAGCCCAGCTGACGTGAAATGACAAATCAGTAAATATGTAGGCATTATTGGGACGTTAGATACATTTATAATAGCTCTTGCCCTGTTGGTACTTCCCCTCATTCCGCGTACCAAGACAATACGTAAGAACATTGTTATTACGCACAAATTATTCTTAGGCATTATTAAGTAGACATCGCTGCGGTGCTGCGTAAAAAAATAGGGTGGCATACATCGCATACGGCCCACCTGATGGTTTTACCATAGCCTATAGATGCTAGCAATACCGTAGGCATCACTCCTGCGTCGTCAACTCCAAGGAAAGAGGGTTTGTGCTTCTCACTCACCATACGAACACAACAGTAAGAGTACTGTTGATTCACGATGATCTTTTGTGAGAGCGTGGGACTTCCCGGATCGTCCCGCCCTATTCATGCTGGGATAAGTCGGCCTCTACTACTAGAAAATATAAATAATCACGACGACATAAGTTCTTTTAAAAAGTTACATAAAATGTTTAGTAGCTTATAATAAAGTACACATTTAAACGCGTGTTATATAGATTGGTAGACATATTTTGTTTATATATGTATATTAACGCGGGAAAATACAAGTTAAATTATCGAAGATCATCCTGTGCGTTACCTATGTGTTGAAAGTATAATTAGTACTTATTAGACGTCAACAAATAATACATTACAATAACAAATTATTGTTAGGAAATTCCGTTAGGATCTTATTTTGCATGTGAATGCACAAATTGTCATTATAAAGTAATAAACACGGGATAAACAGAATCTACCTATAGCTATACAAATAAATTAAATTGTAGTGTCTGTCTGTAATGTCTAAATAACAGCTTTTTACTAAATGCATATGAAAGTATATATACGTTATCTATAACTAAATATTAGAGATGAGCCGAATGTGGTTTGAACCGAATACGAACTTCAGCCGAACATTCGGTAAAAATACAAAACTCGGCAGAAGTTCGACCAAACTTCGGTATTGTTTAGTGTAAAAAATAAAAAATAATTGTGCTGAGAATAAAATAATTAGAGTATTTTGGCCGAATGTTAATAATATTGTAATGATAGGTAGGAAGGTAGGGTTAAAGTATGAAAGTGCCGATTTATTGTAATAAATACTTCGAATTGACATAGAACCTTCATGATTTGAGATTTTTGAGTGAAACTTTTTTCAAATGGTACCTATGACTTTCTTCTTTTAAAAAATGTACAACATTCGATTATCCACTTTCAGTTGTTTTTTTTTATTCAGCTTAGACAAGAAAGATGGATACTTCGAAAATTCGAGTGATTTTTGGATACGTGTTCTGACGCAGTACTAACGCTGCAGAAACAGCTCGCAATATCAATGTTGCGTTTGGTGAGGGGACTGCTAATGAACGCACCGTGCGATTTTGGTTTAAACGCTTTCGTGATGGAAATTTTGATTTGAAGAACGAACCACGTGGACGTCCACACATGTGAACAATGAATTGAAAGAGATGGTGGGAGCCGATCCGAGCCAAACTACCCAGTAATTAGCGGCATGGTTTAACATTATCTTACCAACAATATTGACTCATTTGCGTCAAATCAATAAAATAAAAACATATGAAAAATGTGTGCCTCATAATTTGACTGCTCTGCAGAAAGAAACGCGTGTTGAAACTTGTGTTGCCTTGTTGAATCCATACAGAAATGAAGGAATATTGGATCAAATTGTGACATGTGATGAAAAGTGGATTCTTTACGATAACCGTAAGCGAAAAATGTAATGGCTGACCCCAGGTCAAACGCCGCAACAGTGTCCTAAAGCAAAGCTTACCAATAAAAAGGTAATGGTAACTGTTTGGTGATCTCAGCATGGTGTTATTCACTATAGCTTTCTCCGATCTGGTCAAGCAATAACGGCAGATGTCTATTGTGCCGAACTCCGAACAATGATAGCAAAACTTGCAGTAAAACAGCCCCGACTCATGAATCGATCTTCACCATTATTGCTCCATGATAACGTGAGACCTAATACAGCACGAGAAACCGTTTTAACTCTACAGGAACTGCAATTAGAAACCATTAGTCACCCTCCGTATTCGCCAGACCTTGCTCCAATGGACTACCATTTTTTCGTGATTTGGATAATTTTCTACGTGATAAAAAGTTTTCTTCCCAGGAGGCAGTACAAAATGCTTTCACACAGTTTATAGAATCTAGATCACCAGAGTTCTATCGCAAAGGCATAAATGACCTTCCTATTAGATGGCAGCAATGTATAGATAATAATGGTAGATATTTAGCGTATACTTACCTCACCCCTGGCTAAAGGACGTCTGAAGGAACACCGCGTGGTTTTAGCAGGTAGACCAGAAAAAAAAACAAAAAGAAAAAAGAAAGGTTGATTCCAGCTTGCACTAAAGTTCTCCTTTTCCACATTCACAAATATATTGTAGGTACTTTAAAGTAGCTGAGCATGTCAAGTGCTAAAATACAGATCAAAATGTATTTTTTTTTTTGTGAATTTTTCATTGTTTTAATAGATATTCTGCTATTCCTGGCGGAGGCAAATTCAACGAACGAAAGGTCATAAAAATTGGTCCAGCCATTCTTAAGTTATAAATGGTGTAATTAACCTCTTTTTTAGGTAAGTACATATTTAAATCTTTGTCTTATAGGAATATCCTAACTATTAAAGTTGTAACAGAGAGTGTAAGATATTTCAGATAAAATGACTGTAGGTATTAGGCTATAAAGGCGTGTCTGATAACAAAACAATTTTTTAGATTTTTTGTCCGTTTATCTGTTTGTTCATTCGCGCATCACGCAACTTTGATGCAACTTTTTTATTTAATAGCTCTTGATGAGACTATAATAGTATAGATAAAATAGTTTGCTTAAATAATGTTGCGAAATATAGGATCATAATATATTATGATTTTAGTATTAGTCATATATGATGTCAATAATTTTCCCAGCGAACTTGCTACCATTTCAGAATCAATATTATATGTCAATAAAATTGTTTTAACTGAAATGTGTGTTTTAATAAATATTCTGCTATTCCTGGCGGCGACAAATCCAACGATTCAAAGGTCATAAAAATTGGTCTAGCCATTCTTGAGTATAATTGATACAAGTAGATGTATCTCTTCAATTCAGCCATCCTGACAATTGCTCCTGACTGCTAATCCCGATAACACATCATACTTAACGTCTTTGGGTGAAGCCTGCACCATCTGTCGTAAGTATTTTCATACATTATACCGACCAGGTAAACTTAATTTTACAATTAAGATTTTACCTAATAATGACGCAAACCCTTTAAATATTTAGATATTTTTATATATATTTTTAGCATTTGACATGCTTAGCACTACATTTTTTCACATTTTATATATATTTTTAGCATTTGACATGCTTAGCACTATACATTTTTCACTTTGTGTTCAATGTATAGTGCTAAGCATGTCAAATGCTAAAAATATATATAAAAATATCTAAATATCATTATTTATTGTAATATTATTGACTACTTTTTAGTTCAACTAGCCATTTAGAGCGTGTTATTTTAGTTTTTTAAACTATAATTTTTACTTTAATATCTGGTGTTTTTTACTTTTTATATTTCTTCGTAATATGCATTTATGAAAAAAAAAAAACAATTGGATACCACATCATATACCTACAACAATAACAAAATATGACCAGAAAAATAGACTATGATACATATTTTTCATGCTCTATGATTTTGAATGAACTATGACGCCATCTATTGTCTTGTCTGAAATAATAAACAGGAAAATGACGTATTTAAAACCTAATAAGGTTAATAAAAACCCCCGGCCACACCTCCAATGCTTGTGTAACGTCGGGGTTCCCTTACTTTACTCTTTGGTCGGGGTCATTGTGAAATTATTCCTGTCTACAGAGTAAATCAGTAGGTACTGCGTAAGCGTAGACCAAAGAGCATATAACACTACGTTTAGTAGACCTTAGACAAAGTATAATATAGACTCGCTACTATTTTGACACTAAGGATGAAGAAAAGTATGCACATATTAGGTTTTAGCAAGAGTGAGAGAGACACATGTATAAGTATCCTATAAGGTCCTTATCGCGTATGCGGTATTTTTATGTGGACCCAATCAACTGGGTCCCAATAATAAGGTGGCCAACCGTCCCCATCATCGGTATGTAACCTTGTTTTTGTATTTACGTAAAAAAACTTCATTAATCACGTTATATACGCTAATGTTACACATCACATTTTAAGCAAATAGGAGCATAACTGCAATTTCCTTTGCCCTGTCATTCTTGTATCTGGCTAAAACTGGTATTACATTTTTAATCAACAAAGTTACAATCATAGTTATCTTTTAAAATTATTCCGGTTATCATATGTCAAACTATTGCTGTCTCGACACTGCATACGCTGATAGCTTGTCTATAATATCCTTTGACTAAGGCGTAGATTGAGGATATTGAGTAAGAGCTTACATAAATATCTAAGTGTAAGAGTTTGGTGGGAAAAGAACTACTCATATACCAGCTGTGACTCCATGCAGGTTACACTAACTGTATTTTTCAGAAATCTTTAAAAGGAAATCCGATTCATTTATATGAATAACTGTACAACATGGATTTTCTTTATTATTGTTAACGAGTAATACCGTAGGTGCTCATACACGGATGGTTTCATCGTTTAATGATATGTTTCGGAAAGCAAATAAATGAATGACTCATAACTCTTCAATAACTCTTTTGCGAGGAGGTGATGCATGGGTAGGAGATAAGCGTGGCCCTGAGGGTGATGGGTAGACTTGTTGGCGGTGTACGTGCATCTCGAAGAGGGAGGGCTAGGCTCTCTAAATCAGACGTGGTCAGCAGATATGGAGGCCCAGGAATAAAGCGCAGAGCGTACACCTCGTTTATGGTTACAAATAGTCTAAACTTAAAGCATGGGTCGACAACCTTATGGCCGCCAGGGGCCCTATAAAAAAGGAAAGCGGGCCCCATTTGTCATATTATTTTAAATTTAAAGAAATTTTATTGTAACTTTTTATGAAAACGTCCTTACGTAAGAACAAAAAAAGATAGTATTGTCTGGATGCATCTCTAGGAATTATCGTTAACGGCTGTGCGGCTGAGAAGGACATTGCTTGTCTAAGTACCTGAACTTGGAGTGAGGAACTGAAACAACAGTTACTATAAAAAGATGTAAGATTGAGAAATAAGACCTGTAATACTCCTTAATATATGATCTTCTGATAGCTCGCTAATTGCTGAAGATCGTCTCTTTATTTTTTGCAGAAGGACTTCCAGTTTTCAGAATATATATGATCTTTTTTATCACATAGTCGTCCAATATAGTAGTATCCAAAATATTATGTAAGTACACAATTACTAGAACTTGCTAAAGGTTGGTTTATAAAATCTGGGAGGATAAAGAAAAAAGGAAAATAACAAATTATTTGTGAATGTTGAAAAAAGAGAAGTTTAGTGCGAGCGGGATTCGAACCTGCGTCCCTTCCCATCCAGGGAAGTGCTCTAGACCGCTAAGCCAACGCACTGACAGACGGTCATTCCCAATCTCCACATCACATTTGTCTTTACGACCCACGCCACCTATCGGATGCATTTACATGCATTGATCCAATATAGTAACTAAGTTTAATTTTGCAATTAAAAATACTATTTGATGGTGCGATTTATTTAAAGTGTGTAGGTAAGTTAAGTGCTAAAATAGAGATCAAAAAGGAAAATGACAATCAAAATGAATAAATAACAATTTATTAACAACATACATTAGTACAAATTAAATTATTTACCTATGTACAAAGACAATGATATGTTTCTATTATCACAAAGCGTTGGACACTATGGTGTCCACTATTTTGTACTGAGTCGGTATACGGAACTCTTTTCTTAAAATTAAAGGGCCCTCTTAGTATACATACAATAAACACAATTATTTTTTTGTTACAGTGAATGTATTGTAATTTATTAGTAATTTTGTTAACCATTATTTATTTTGCAGTAAGCAGTTACCGTCGCCTATAGACTAGCAACACCAGAGACATAAATTTGTGTATATAAGGTTTATACCTATGGCAGCGGCACTCTCACTCACAGAACGAAATGCAAAAAAGGGAATGCTTAATGTCATTTTAAGCCAATATTTCAATAGACCCTCTATACCTTCTCTCTCCCTCTATTATATCTACTCTTATGGTAAAATCAGCCCATACATCTTTGAAACAGTAAATCTCTCCTACAAGAAAGTTTAGCTTACTTAATTCAAAATAATAATTCAACTATTACAGTAATGTAATTACAATTATTAATAAAATTATAACTAAAATCCCAACTAATAAAACTAAGTAATTATAATTAGTAGTTATACCTAAACGGTAAATGCTATGAATAGTGTTGCGCAAAATCGGTCTTGGTCATGCACACAAGGAAGAATAAGACCAAAACTGTATGTTGCTCATCAATAAAAATTAGCAAACTACCTGCTGCCTGTGCTTCTGATACCTTCTTTCATAATTAATATCGATATAGAACACTGGCTGTTTCCCGCAATTTTTTTTTCTACGATTCCATTTACAACATAAAAGTAGCCTATCTATCTGTCAGTGAGACAGTAAAAAAAATGTAGGTGGGTACCATTATAATTTTGTACCAGCATTCAGTTCAAAGTTAGTATTTAGATATTACTAACAAACGCTTCAATTATATTTATTTATGTAGATAACGAATCCAATATTTAAAACATAATTGAAGCAATTTTACACCAATAAAGTAGGTATAAGCATTTTATTGTTCACACTCAGGTATCAGGTAATAATCGATTTACGCTACTAGTTGAAATAACCTATAACGGTAATGTTATAAGATTACTAATCGATAATTATACTTATAAATTCGGATTTATCTCAGTTCTTTAAGCCTTTTGCAGCTTGGATCTGTAAACAAACAATAAATCATGAGTAAAGCTAGAATCACACTGTCGGATGCGTGACGTGATACATACAGGCCGCGGCTAACAGCCGCGACTTGTACCTATGTATCAGAACAATTAATATACACTGAACTGTGCAAACTATCAGATATAAGTCGCGGACGTAACCTTACGCCGTCCTCGAGCGTTCGGACGTCTGATAGGAATCTGGCCTGCCGGATGTTTTTGACATGTGCACACTTATCAGCCGCGGCTTACGGAGGCGTCCGACAGTTTGATTCCACCTTTAGGAGTGTAATTAAAAGCTACAGATCCGACGCATGGTCAATTGAATCATCTTTATTGTAGTTATCGTGAAAATAAGAATATATTAATTTACTTTTTGGAAAAGTAAGAATTAATAGTTGATCGATTTCTACTTTACATACTTAACATGTATTAGGAAATGCTCGCAACATCATATCGGATGTATTTAGGTACAATATATTTAATTTACTACTAACAGATAACTCAGTAGCTTATTGTGTCCAGTTTCGAGTGATTTATATACTCATTTGTGTAGATATATTACAAAGTTTTTCTAGTCTGGATGTACCTACTTTGTGTATCATAATAAAATTGTAGACGTGTCTCTAAGTTGCAGACACGTTCTCTAATGCGGGTTATTAACATTTAAAAAAAAAGAAAGAATCCATCACCAAATATTCATATTTCGGTCTCTGAATATTAAAAAAAAAACTACGTCAAATTCAAATTTCGAATCTAAACAATTAAAAAGATATTGTTTGTCCAAGTCGAACATTTGCATTTAAAAAAGAAAAGCCATAAAATACTTACTTGCCGGACAGCATTTCTTGAATTTCCACGAAGCTCTTGCCCTTAGTCTCTGGGACCAGGAAAAATGTGAAGAAGAATGATACCACACAGCACACGCCGAAGATGAGGAACGTAGGACCCATACCGACCGCTAGGGCGACTACACCGAAGTATCTATAATATAATAAACAAGAGTTCATTTATAAATCATTATGGTGTCTTAAACGGATGTTTTTTTTTTCCTTAGAAAATGTGAGTCAACTGCATTTAAACATTTTTTTTTTCAAGCCTACTCATGGGTCGGTTCTTTTTTCAAAGTGAGATTTAAGACGTTTCCTTTCCCCGAGCAGTACCTAATACTTTTAAACAAATTTACGTATGGTGTGGACCTAAGACTCGAGATCGAAATGAATTGCCCCCTTAGTTTTTACTTTAAAATAGTCTACAATGGCCTTTATCTTTAGATTAACCTCTTTAAAGTGAATCTTTTACAATTGGTTTTACTTGACTTTTTCCCCGACTTTATGACTTAAACTTACTTTGCGTACCATCTCTAGAAGTTTTCTCCTTGATGCTTGCTACGAGGGAACTGTTTCAAATTAACATCATAATAATAATTATAATTACCTGGTAACTAAGAACGACATAAACCAGCAAAAAGCGGTAGCGATAGGTGCTGCGACTGTCTTCACTTCGATAGGTAACAGCTCGGACATGACAGCCCATGGCAGGGGTCCTAGACCCCAGCAGTAGGTAATGATGAAGAGGACCAGAGAAAGAACTGGTAGGAAACCAATTTGTTCTGCTACTGGGTTTTTCGCGTCAGCAAGTATGAAGTACATCCCCAGAAGACCCTGGAAGCATAAGATTTTTTTATTGCCTATGGTGGCAGACGAGCCTCGGCGCACCTGATGGTAAATGGTATCAGTCACTCATAGACTCAACTATCCATCCATCCAGCAGCCTTTCATCGTCCACTGCTGGACATAGGCCACCCCAAAATGGGGGGTTTTACCATAACCGCCACGCTTGGCAGGCGGGTTGGCGATCGCAGTGGATGTTTTTAGTACACAGGGGAACGCTGCTGCCCGGTCCCCCGGTAGTCCCTTAGTCGGCTTTTACGACTCCCATGGGAAGAGATGGAGTGGAGCTATTCTTGGTGCCGGCCCCACACGGCTTAGACTCAACTATACCGAGAGTATTGTCAAGCCGCTGCTCACCATTTCATTTCACAGATATGAAATGAAAGATTTAATGGCTATCTCCTGCTACAACCAATACACTCCAGTGTGCTTCATGACCGGTCACACAGGAGATGGTGGTACCAACCCGCTTGGGCCCGATAGCAAGTGAGTACTCCCACTTGGCACCCAGCCCTACCAATTTTATTCTCTTATTCTGATACCTACTTCCCACTACAATTAGATGGCCATCCCTTTCTCGCGCTATTGCGTCCTGACCTGCTCATTGGTAGATAATTTAAAGTTTTAGAACTTTCCAATCTATACGCTTGCGATTGGAGTAGCCATAGAACATTCTCGAACCCTGGCATACTCTGCTTGCATCCGGGATCGCATGCTGGCCATATAAGGTAATAAAATGTGATTATTGCCTTTGTCGGAGTGGAGTCATGCGACCCATTGGTATTCATTGAACTGAGTAGGGGGGTCTGGACAACGCGCGCATTTTAAGTTTGCGGATATCGTATCCGGTATAATTGGATATGCGACTTTACAATTTATTTAATTATTTAATCGGTTACATCGTAACATGTACTATAATAGAACCTATCAGCACTAATATTAAGGATTTTTTAATTATTTATTCTGGCAAACGAGCCACAAACCACATGACAGTATATAGTATGTGGCTTACTTAACTTATTACTATATATACTGCCTGGCCACTACTCACCGTATAATATCGCAGATGGTTAATGAATGAATGGACGGCAATCTCCCGCTACAACCAAAACGCACTTCACAATCGGTCACATGGCAGACGGTGCGACTGACACGCTCGGTCCCTCGATCATCAATGCAATAGACATCGCGTTGGCCCAAAAAATCGGTCTCGGTAAATAAGAGCGCACTTGAGAAGTGAGCTCTTATTGTGTTTAGTTCAAAAAGTACTTTATTTGTTGCGATTTAAGCTTGATTTCACAGTAAAGGTTATTTGTCTTTTTACTTTTAAGTGGCAGTAGTAAATTATTGCTGTGCTCGTTTTTTGTAACGAATTATCGTAAATGTATAATATTTTAAAGATTTGTAACTTTATTACTAAGTGCCATGATTGTAATTAGGTTGAACCTATAACTGTTTTAAAACCTTTGTCTCAATTCTTTAGTAAACACATGTAGCTGTATAAGTATATATTCACACGGACAGTTTTTAGCTTGATTTTGTTCGTGACACTGTATCTTGTTGGTATTGATGATCGAAGCTCGGGCCGGGTAACAAGTGACTACTCCCGCTTGGTACCCAACCCGATCACCAGTAATGCACTGAGTGATAACTGTACACTTGCCGCTAGCTGTTTAATTGCTTAAAACTTCTGTCATAAAGATTTTACTCACAAGACCAATGGCTGTTCCACAGGAGGAGATGAGCAACAGTATCCTACGTCCCAGTCGATCGACTACAAACGGTGTGACGGCGGATGCTCCTAACTGTCAAAATCACAAGATAGGAGTAAGACATCATAATCAATCTTCATTTAAAGTTCCTTGACAAACTAATAACCAACATTGAGCTATGATGCGCTACGATTTCCTATGTTCTAGTTAATGAGTTTACTCATTAAATTATAATTATAGAACAAATAAAATAACACTCAACAGTGATAGCCTTGGCCGGTCGTTCCTCCGCAACCAAAAGCTAGTTTTTAGGTTATATTAAAGGTTAACACAAAGTGAAAAATGTGAAACCCAAAATAACAGTCACGAGCAGGATCTGAACCTGCATCTCCTGGATACCGTCCAGATGCTTTGCCAATTCAGCCATCGTGACAATTGCTCCTAACTGCTAATTTCGATAACACATTCATACTTAACGTCTTTGGGTGACGCAGTTAGCAGTCAGGAGCAATTGTCACGATGGCTGAATTGGCAAAGCATCTGGATGGTATCCAGGAGATGCAGGTTCAAATCCTGCTCGTGACTGTTATTTTCGATTTCACATTTTTCACTTTGTGTTTAATGTATAGTGCTAAGCATGTCAAATGCTAAAAATATATATACAAATATATATTAAAGGTTCTCGATTTAATAGCGGGATAAAACGTATACCAGTCTTAAGACTAATTAAGAGCTATCAAGCAAAGAAGTTTGATCAAAATCCGTTTAGTAGTTTTTGAGTGATGTGCGAAAAAGCAAACCGATAAACAGACAGACATTCTAAAAAAATAGTTTTGATTCAGAGAGACCCGCATAGACGAATACAGTATTTTTTTCGCAAATACCTTCAAAGTCACAGGTCTGTTACAACTTTATTAGTGCAGATTATCATATTTTCTCAACTTAGTGCATGCGTGCTGTGTGCGTGCGTGCGCGTGCATGCGTGTGTGCGTGCGTGTGAGTATGTGCACGCGAGTGAGTGTGTGTGTGTGTGTGTGTGTGTGTGATAAGTGCTTTTTCTTCTTAGGTATAATAATAATTCCAATACATTACCACTCACTTGAACAGCACCAATAATGATGGTAGCGATAGCCGAGTCAAGCGCAGAGCCAGAGGCTTCAAAGATATTGCTCATGTAGAAGAGTACGGCGTTGATACCACTGAACTGCTGGAAGAATACCAGCGCGCAAGAGATGTAGAAAGCTTTGAAGTTACCTCCGCGGAAAATATCGGCCACCTAGAAAAATGTACATAATATGTGTAGGTAGTGTGTTTAAAGTTTGACCTGGTGGTTTTAAATCTAGTGATACATATCTAAGTATGTTTACTTTATAAGCAACTAATTACAGCACTCTATAGGTCACTGTAGTATAAAAATATTCTGTCCATAAATAGGCAAAGACAAAAGTTCAGGACCTTTTTCATTATTAATTTTCTCTCAATTTTTTAACGATTATGATTGAAATTAGACCACCTAGCGAATTCTATATTAACATAATTCAAAGGTCTCTTGAGGGTGTATTGTATTTAAGTTATGTGTAATGTGTTTTATTATTATATAATTTATTAAAATTTTACCGTTGCTTTTTTCTCCATAGAGGCCTTAACGTCGGCCGACATTTTTACCAGCTCTGACTGCACAGCTTCACGGGAACGGCCGCGAATCTTGCATAAGCATTCGGCTGCTGAATCCTCATCACCTTCGAAATTTATAATAATATGCAGGTTTGGATATTTTATAGAAATCAAAATAAGATATGGTATCGATAGGTACCAAATTATCACTGCTTGATGTAGGAAATTATGCAAATTTCCTCAAGGTGCTCAAAAAATTTTCATTTAGTGTGACGACTGACAGACGCAAACAAGAGCGCCTGGGACCATAATCCAGAGGACGCGGATTTATACCTCAATCGTGGCTATCATTTTTGCACCTTTTGTTCTGTTATATCGCATAGCTCGTCAAGTCTTAAATTATATAAAAATGAAGTCCAACAGATTGTTTTTTGATTTTTTTATTAAAAATATTGCACTAACCTTTAGCCAAGTAGTAAATAGGTGATTCAGGCATAAAGAAGAAAAATAATACGAAGGCCGCTGTGAAGACGATGCCCACGTATGCAATGACGGAATAGGACACGAAGGGACCCACTCCGTACACCAGGAGGAAACCCATCGTGATGAAGACTTGCAGGAACGAGCCCAACGCCCCTCTCGAGTCATCCTAGGAGCAACCAATCATCTTAATAGATTACAAATTACAGATTTATTACTGAATCACTAGATGACTCTGCTTATACTGCAGCTATTGCAGGCCTCATAAGTAAAGCGCTGAGGTGTGTACTACTCTCACTTCACTCAGAACAACTTTCAGTGCAAGTGATATGATAAAAATTTTGCTTCGCCAAATAGCGAGCCGGCAGGTTCTGCGCTCAACTAGCGAACTACATTCAGCGGGTCTAGCCAAGTTGCATTCTATGATCGCTAACGCTAATAGAAAACTATTTAAATTTATGGTATAACCTTAAATAAAGAACCTATATTTATCTAAGCCTTTCACAATGTCTATAACGCTAAGTCACGTGACTGAACGTTAGAGACGTCAAATTTCCATACATTTTAATAGTTTTCTATTAGCGTTAGCGATCATAGAATGCAACTTGGCTAGACCCGCAGGGTGCTAACGTCATGTGGCTATCGCGCCGAGCTTCCTTTTTGGCGCGAAATTTAGTCTGCCTCTGTCTCTGGGCCCAATTATGAAGGTCAATTATAAACATTGTCATATCGCATACTGCAAACGTATAAAATTCGTTGAGATAATATTTTTTTATCACTAAGCCTTTTAGGTAGTTAGTAGGTATCTAGATATCCTATCTGGATTATTTACTTTACATCATGGAATTTGATAAGATATACATATATTTGATAAGATTTAATGCAAATTATATTTTTTTTATACCACTCGTACGTTGTTGGCAAACAAGCATATGGCAAGGATATGAAGGATAAAAAAGATAATAAGGAGAGGATGGGGAGTTTCGGAGGCCCTTGGCTTAGGCCTCCAAAACTCTCACTCACCATACGAAAGAAAAAAAGAAAGAAAGAAAGACATTGGGGCAAAAAAGCATACGGCCCACCTGATGGTAAACGGTTACCGTAGCATATAGACGCTAGCCACACCAGAGGCATCACTGGCGCGTCGCTATGTCCAAGGAAAGGGATAGGAGGTGGATAGGACTTATATTAGGGCAAGGATAGGAATGATAACAAGGAGAGGATCGGGAGGGGGTTCGGGCCTCCGGCACTCTCACTCACCATACGAAAAACAACGGTAGCTACCACGGTACCACTACTGTTGGTTGATCTTCTGAGAAAGGGTGGTACTTCCAATCGTGCCGGCCCATGCATGCTGGGATAAGCAAGGCTCGGCTACTAGGAATTATTTACACGTAAATTCGGAGTACGTGGGTTCTTATAGGTAAACCTGCTTTCTGGGTGCACGCATTTTAGCTATTGGTATAATAGCATAAGTAAGCAACTTGACTTCCCTGTTCGTTGCCCCGAATGACGAGGTGTGCGGTTAGGCACATTTTTTCCCGCCATAACAAAAAAGTCAACGCTGTGGTTGATTATCTCAGGGCAACCGAGATAGAACAGAGTAGTGCGCTCTATCACCGGCAGAGAAGGAATGCTTAAAAGTATTCCCATAGCGTTAAAGCCGATAAGTCACTATAGTTGCGGCACGCTAGGTTGGCCGTTTTGACATATTATAATAGTGATGTGAAATGTCAATTTATTCTCGAAAAAAATATAATCAAATCTATAAGTTTTTATTGCAAATAGTACCTGATTAAAAAGGTTTAATAAAAAAAATATAAATTTCGAAAAACAAATGCCGAGTTGTGTGGTAAATAAGTACACCAATAATAAAAAAAATTAAATGTTCGCGTGACCCTAATATATGTAGTTTAGAAATCAATGTAATAAATAAATTTTGTGTCCTAAAATTATACACTCAATAAATTTTATGACTAACTGCACGTCACTATTGACAATAAAGAACAGCAATTTGCTCCTTCAAATGTAATTATTAATTAACACGAAACTTCATGAGTGGACAAACATCAAAACGGCCATCATAGCGTGCCGATGGTATAAAATTTTTAGACCATAATTTGAGGTTGAACTTGATACATATTAGAAGTCATTTACAATTTGGTGTCACGAGGTTTCTCTATCTTGCTACTAAGCAATTACCGCTGGATTTATCAAATCTCTTTAAGATTTTATTGAACTGATAATTGAAAACTGGTATTGAATTGATAAATTGCAACGTTGAGAGTATCTTAGTTCTGAGAGTACTGCCGTATCGCATCGGTGAGATTTTTTGTCATGATCGTGCATGCTACTTTGCTATTATCACATTCTCCTCTATCTGTGAGAGTGCGGATTGGCAATCTTAGATTATTCTGTCCAAAGATAACCGAGATTGACAATCCGTGGGTGAGTGGTGGGCTCTACTCCTAATTATATCCATTCTATAATAATAAATCATTAAACTCACGGTAGCAATTTCAGCGCAGTACATAGGGGAGATGGTGAACAGCATTCCAACGGCCAGACCCCAAAAGATTCTACCAGCGTAAATCATTGCTACATTAGAAGTAATAGCTATCAAGATCCAGCCGATAAATAAAGGTATGGAACAGCTCAGGAGACCCCATTTGCGTCCGACAGCAGTCGCCGAAAAGCCACCAAGGAATGGACCTGTCAAAAAATAGAAGATTATATTATGAACCATGAAGTGACATGTTTAGAACTAGCTTTTGCCCGCAATTTTGTTATTATTTAAGATCTAATCAAGGGAAATCAATCAAAAAAAGCTTTATCAAAATTCGTTTGTACACATATTATTTGTTTTTTTTAGGTAATATCTCGGGTTCCCGATATAGTAGCGGGATATATACGTATACCGGATTTTAAGTCTAATTAAGAGCAATCAATCAAAAAAGTTTCATCGAAATCCGTACAGTAGTTTATGCATAATGCGCGAACAAACATACAGACAGATAGACAAAAATTCTAAGAAGTGTTTTTTTTGTCTTCTGTTGCTCTAATAAAAACCTATTATCTATAGGGAGAAATACCGTGTTTCCACGTAAAAAATTACCTTCCGATGCATTTTCGTCCGAAGACTTCGTCGTCGATGATGAAGAAAGTAAATCAATAATATCGCTACAAGAGGACATATGATTCAATCTAAACTGAGGGTTGTTTTGGTACTAACAATTTTAATTGATTACTGGAATTGAATGTTAGGCGCCATCTTGTCCGTTTTTTAACCAACTGTATAGCATTTTGGTATATTTGATTTATAGAGAACAGTAGATCCTCTAATGAACGTTGCCTAGGATGGTCGCAACGTAACGTCGTGGATGTATTATTTATATTATCCATATGGACTCTAAGTTCTTCAAATTGTATCACTGCTGAGCGTCAGGAGTACCATAGAATACTTTACAGCAGTTTTTCTCTAAATAACACCTTGTTCTAGGGAATCCATATATATAAGCAGAGACTTTATAATTATACACGGGCCTCGTGGCGTAGACGGTAGTGTAACCGACTTCCGTGCACGAGGTCGTGGGTTCGATTCCCACTCAGGACAAGTATTTGTGTGATGACCACAGATATTTGTATTGCGTCTGGGTGTTTTCTATCTAGTATCTATTATATGTATGTATTTACAACAACAACAAAATAGTAATATATGTATTATATCCGTAATCTGGTACCCATAGCACAAGCGTCAAGCTTAATTTGGGACCAGAGGACGTTGTGTAATGTCCGTTAATATTTATTTATTTTATATATTTAGGTACTTATTCTTTATAGAAAACCCAAACTCAGAATGATCAATGTGGATCGGAGAGTTGATCTGTTTGGGAATCGAACCCCCAATATTATACATGGAAAATTTTGAAGCCCTAAAAGCATTTAAAAATCTAAATTATTACCGAAAATGGCTCCGACTGTCAATAGAGAGCCGATCCATGCTTCTTGATCGGAGGTAACAATCTGGTCCAGAGGTGATGTGGTTACATTGGCTAACTTCTGGTTGACTGGTGACGTCCATCCCATGCAGTAACCAGTTGAGGCGATCGCGATGTTCGCTGTGAGTTACAAAACAAAATGTCATTAGTAAAATAAAGCAGCTTCCAGCAAGAATGGACCAGTCTGATTTTTTTTTATTGCATATGATGGCAGACTAGCCGCGGCCTACCTAATGGTAAATGGTAACCGTCACTCATGGACTCTATTATACCGGGAGTATTGTCAAGCCGCTGCTCACCAATTCATTTCATAAATATTAAATGAAAGAATAAAGGGCTATCTCCTGCTATAACCAAAACACACCAATGTGCTTCATGGCCGGCCACACGGGAGATGGTGGCACTAACCCGCTTGGGCCCGATAGCAAGTGATTACTCCCACTTAGTACCCAGCCCAAGCACCAGTAACGCAATGGGTGATAATTGCTTACTTCCCCTTAGTCGCCTCGTACAACACCCGTGGGAAAGAATGGGGTGGTGACACTTGTACTATTAGTGCATCACCACACGAACAAAGCTTACTACCTGGACAGCCGTTCATGTAAATTTGCAGTATAGGCTGTAATTAGCCTTTTATGCACCCGGTGCGAGCTTCTATAACTACGCCGTTAAAAAATTTGACAATCAAATCGACTGTTTAAAAAAATAAATCTATCATCTAAAAACTACGTTTTTGTATACTTAATTTTGAGTATTTGGTAGAGTTTAGAATAAGGAATTACATATATACCTATATAAATTGCGTTTACGATTTAGATGAAAAAACGTTTATTCGAAAATATTTTCCAAAATACAACACGCGAATGATTACCAAATACTGATTAGTACAAATAGTAGAGATTCAAGGCAAACTGTAAACTTACTTAAAGATTTGCTTTTGCGCTTTCTTTATTGTGAAGTGCTTGATTATATTTTCATACGATAGGACATTTTGTTTACCAACTTTACAATCAGAAAAGGAGATAGGTACTACTTTACATCCCGGCAAATGAAAAGTTCTCATAGGATAGCTATTTTTACATAGAGATAATATTAACGGCAACGTAAGAGAGCGAGTATGTATTAAAGAGAGTATTGGTGTAAAGATGCGAAACAGAATGCGCCGATGGCGATGGTTTGAACTCGGGTTCGAACTCGTGGAAAGAACGGACGAGTGATTGGTTAAGAAGATATACAGTACGAAAGTGGAAGGATTTAGGTACAGAGAGAGACCGAGACTAACCTACCTAGAACAAAAAAAAACAATAATTAATGTAGGTATCTAAATTTTTGTTTTCATATCGAAGTGCTACGTCAAATCGTCCTCACAGTCTGCCAGTGTTAAAGCCTACTTAATATCACGTCAAATAATTATTATCCGGCCATTTGCTAAACGAAACGCAAAAATAAATACAGATGTCTTATAAAATGTGTTATTATTAGTACAGTGATACAACTGTTTGGAATGTTATTATTAATTTAATATTATATTACCTATTCATTACTTAGATAAAGTGTTTGTATGTTTTTTTTATTCTCAATTGTTTTGTATACTAAGAGGGTAGGAAACAAGCATACGGCCCACTTAATGGTAAGCGGTTACCGTAGCCTATATACGCTAGCAACACCAGCGGCATCAATCGCGCATCACAATCACCAAGAAAAGGGATATGTGTAAAGGAAGTGTTATAAAGAGAGGATAGGGAGGGGGGTTTGGGTCTCCGGGCTTCTCACTCACCATACGAAACACAGCGATAGGAGTAGGTACTACCTACGGTAGTTTCACGCCAATCTTCTGTAGGTTGAGTTTACTTAAAGAAAACAGGTCGCAACCACTGGTTTGTACACTTCTAATGAATATTGTACTATTTAATGTCTTATGTACTACAAACTGTTTATGTCAATAAAGGTAATTATTATTATTATAAAAGAAACTTGTAACTAACTAACATCAAGTCATAGCCTTTAGAAACGGCCTATTATTGTAAGTGTTGGTGCAGAGTACAGCCTAACTGGGATGCTTTTTTTTCTATACTACAGAGTAGATGGTAAGCTGTTACCGTAGCCTATAGACGCAAGCAATACCAGCGGCAGCATTTACATATTGCCAACATAAAGGAAAGGGATTCTTCGTGGAGAACAAGGGTAATAAGGAAAGATAGATAAGCGGGGAGGGGTTGTTCGGCGCTCTCAGTCACCATACCAAACACAACTGCAGGTGTTTCACGGAGAGGATGGTACTTCCCAGATCGAGACGGTCCTCGTGGCGTATTCGGTAGTGTAACCGACTTCCGTGCACGAGGTCGTGGGTTCGATTCCCACCCAGGACAAGTATTTGTGTGATGAACACATATTTGTACTGCGTCTGGGTACCCATTGCATAAGCGTTAAGATTAGTTTGGGACCAGAGGACGTTGTGTGAAAATGTCCGTGAATATTTATTTATTCCTGCTGGGACAAGCAAGCCAAAAAAATATTTTGTGTTAAATTAAAATAATTAAAATTTAACGTAATTAAAACTATGCGGTAAAGCTATTTATAAAATAATTTATTATTAGCCGATACCTGAATACTAATTTTCCCAAGATTGACTTGGGAAAATTAGTAATTGACTGACCTCAATTTGACCACTAACAATTTATTACGCACGTGGGGTTTTGTATATGTTATGCAAACATATTATGTTTATAGGACTTCCTTTTATATGTTTACTGTTGCTACGCGTTGCTGTGGCACACATAATTCATTCGTTAATTTTGCAAAAATAAATAATCGGCATAACTTTGCCATCTCTTAGGTTAGGAGTAAATCACCACTGAAGGAATGTAATATAGTTCCGGTGGCCCGCCAATAAAGGCGGAGAGATGGCACACGGCGGGTTTCTTTAGTGGGTGAGGGCCCCACACTACCCTGTTCGTTGCCCCGAACGACGGGGTGTGCGGTTAGGAACATTTTTTCCCACCTTAACAAAAAAAAAAAAAAGGTTAGGAGTAAATCACACGTTTGGAAAAAAAAAACGTTAAGATCGCATTAGTCATTTTGGAGTTAATTGCGGACAAATAACGTAATACGATTTTTTATATATAAAGATATTATCTATGTATTGTTCGTAGACGTTTGCAGTCATTACACACGAAATTACCAACTTTAAAATAACACTAGGTAACTTTTTTTTACAATAGAGACGATTTAGGACTACGTCAATAGGTAAGAGTACCTAAATGCCATCACTCTAGCAACTAGCAATCATGAGACCGATGGCCGGTTGGCCTACTCCGAGTTCTTGACATCATCCAGGATATCAATATCTCCAGGGATAAATAGCCACCGCACAATCTGTTGCACTATTCGGTACGGGTCTCCTCTTATGGTGCCACGCTGGCCCATGCGGGTTGGCAGACTTCACAAGCCGTCGCAAAAATCTCTCAGGCATGCAGGTTTCCTTCTCGCGGAAGGAAGCAGCGGAGAGGGCCAGGGAGGCTGATCCTTCCGCAGACCCAACCGCTGCCAGCGATTGGGGCGGCGCAGGCGTGAGTATTTGCGCCTAATACCGCCCTAGCTGAGGCTGCGGGTGGATGGACCGGGGAACGTCCGCCACCCGCAAGGCCTCCCGCGAAGGTGCGATGCTCCGTGTGCGGATGCGTCGCTCAGTAGAGGGTATTCGAAAGGGTAAGCCGCCGGCGGACCACTGAAGGAATGTAACATAGTTCCAGTGGCCCGCCAATAAAGGCGGAGAGACGGCATACGGCGGGTTTATTTAGTGGGTGCAGACCCACACTACCCTGTTCATTACCCCGAACGACGGGGTGTGTGGTTATGAACATTTTTTCCCGCGTTAACAAAAAGGCATACAGGTTTCCTCACGATGTTTTTCTTCACCGAGCTGTGATAAATTGTAAACAAATACAGATATAATTTCGAAAAATCTGAGGTGTGTGCCGTACGAGGTCTGAACCGTGGATTCAGGATCTAACTCGATACCACTGTCTTTGGAGTCCTTGGTTTTATCGCTTCACTGCTGCTTGTGGCCCGTCAACAATGGCGGAGAGACGGCACACGGCGGGTTTATTTAGTGGGTGAGGGCCCCACACTACCCTGAACGACGGGTGTGCGGTTAGGTAATTTTTTTCCTGCCTTAACAAAAAAAAGGCTATCCCTGCTTTTTGTATTATCATATTTTTTTTATCTATATATAGATACCTATAAAGCGCTGATGAAAGTAGATGAAGCAACAAATATGTGTGTCAGGATCGTAGCAAAAGGAGAGAAGTGGTCTCTGCCTACCCCTACGGGAAAAAGGCGTGCAAATATGTGTGTATGTATATAACAATGTATCATATATGACCGTTTATAGAATATTGTTATACACATTGCATAACACAACGGAGTTTTTCAAACAACTCGTGTTATACTAAACTCTTGACATAATTGAACCGAAATAATTTTGTAAATTCGTTTCCCTTACAGTAGAGGCACCGTGAGTATTTCTCCGGCCACATTGGATATAAAAAGAGTCCCAAAAGCTTCGGGTGTGGTTCCATTCATGGTTACCTTTTAGGGTTCACCTTTTACCACCGAAGAAATGTAACATAGTTCCAGTGGCCCGCCAATAAAGGCGGAGAGACGGCACACGGCGGGTTACTTTAGTGGGTGAAGGCCTCACACTACCTTGTTCGTTGCCCAGAACGACAGGGTGTACGGTTAGCATCATTTTTACCCGCCTTAACAAAACAAAATAAAAAAAATCACCTTTAATTTAGGCTACTGGCGGCACCATTCAATCTTCTATGCTAGCCTAGTACCTAGTAGACAAGTGTCATAAACGCTAGAACAATAGAATAATCACATCGTGGCCGCGTAGCCATCAAACTTTAACCCTGCAAGATCATCTAATGATATCCCCACCAGGCAATCACTGCACGCACTTAATGCCCACGCAAAACCGAATAGCTAGTTATCCAATAAAAACCATATTTGCAGTTTCCTGTCAATTTCGCGGTTTTCCTGTTTTATTTATAGCAGTATGGTTTTATTTAAGTTTGAGTCACCATGACAGACAGACATTTTACGGCTTGTACTATTGGCCGAGTTTTACCAAACCAGCGTTTCCCATTTGGGGGGCCACGACTCGGTATGGGGCCAACGAAATAAAATACCGCTTGAAATCGTTTATAATTGTAATACATATGTCGTAATTACTGCAACCAGGGGGGACTAAAACTATTGAATGGGTCACGAATGGGCAGTATGAAAATTACAGGGCCATGATATAACAATCTTTGGTAAACTCTGGACGGACGTTCTGAGTCTGATTGGAAGTGTAATTTGTGTTTATAAAAAGTTTGTAATATTCCGGATACTACAAACATTGCATTGGTGGGTCGCTAGAAGACTTTAAAAAGTAAGCTTTTAGGAAACGGTCGATATTTTATTTTAACCTTTGTATTTAATAAAATCAGTTGTTCCGTGTAAAACGGGAGTAGAACCCACCTCAACACTTCGCTTATGAGGCGTGTAATATAGTTTAGAGGACAATGTACAGAACGGGGGAGAGAATATCTTTATTTCATAGGCCTATTATATAGCACGTAAAATCGTCAAGAATTCACATATAATTAAAACACGAGCAGCGCCCACGAGTACCGGATGGCAAAAATAATCGTGATTCCTACTCTAAATAGAACTTACCTCTTCATGCTACATATTTCTTCTATACTATTATAAAGCTGTAACAGAGCTGTGTCTGTACATTACAATGATAGTTGAGAAAAAAATACTGTATTAGGCTATGTAGGCATGTCTAAACACAAAATGTATTTTTTGGATTTTTTGTGTCTGTTTATCTGTTTGTTTATTCGCGTGTCACGAAAAAGCTATTGAATGGATTTTGATGTAACTTTTGTATTTGATTGCTCTTGATTAGGCTCTTCGCATGATTTCCTCCACCCCTGGCAGGTGCTGGTGGCCCCGTCTGGTTTGGAGGGCCTGGCCCACCCTCGTCCAGAGGCACTCGCGGAATACGTGCGCCGCCATCTCGGGCCTGCTTCTGTTAGGGTGGCGGACTGCCCTTGGTCCATCACCCTCAGGCCAGCGATGCAGGGATGCGAGAGACCTCGCCTCCAGATCCCACGGCGGAGTTCCAGCAAGGAGACTTGCCGCCTCATAGGAAATCGTGTGGTATCCCCTAATAACCCTGACGGCCATCATCCTTTGCGGTTGCCGCAAAATAGCCGCATTGCGGGCCGTCAGAGCACCCGCCCATATTGGGGCGCCGTACAAGGCTATGGACCGCACGATTCCCACATAGAGCCTTCTGCAGGAGGTGTCGGGTCCTCCCAAATTCGGTAGCAGCCTCGAATGTGCACCCACCACGCGAGTCAGCTTGGGGACCAGCCCTCGGAGATGAGGTCCGAAGGTCCATCGGCTATCGAGAACCAGGCTAAGATATTTCATAGTTGCTGCGATGCCAATGCGAACACCTCCCACAACAACGCGCGACCCTGTTGGCGCCTTGTTCCGAGGCCCGTGGAAAAAAAAGAGCCTCGGATTTGTGCAGAGCCACCTCTAAGCCCAGCCGCTGGATCCTTGAGATGACCTGTGCGACCCCAACTGATGCTAGGTCAGCGGCGTTCCGGTGCGTCGTCCCCACCAACGTATCGTCGGCATAACACGTCACGGTCATACCGCGAGGGAGCACACCACGTAACACCCAGTCGTAGTCGATGTTCCACAGAAGTGGTCCTAAGACCGAGCCCTGTGGAACACCGCACGACATTACCCGCCGACTCCAGCCATTGTGGCTCGGGTAGATCACTGCCCTCTCTGATAAATAAGCCCCGACAATACGGCGGAGGTAGCTTGGCACCCTATGATAAAAGAGTGCCTCCCTAATACAACTCCAGGGTAAGGTATTAAAAGCGCTAGCAATGTCAAGGGACACCGCCACGACAACCTCACCTTGGGATATTACTTCCTCCGCCAGGGCTCTCACGCGCATTACTGCATCTATGGTGGAGAGCCCTCGACGGAACCCGAATTGGGTTGCCGACAGATTTGGCCCCGCCCCTTCTAGGTGTGCGACGAGGCGGTTAGCAATTACTCACTCAAACAGCTTGGCCACCTCGTTAAGAAGCACCAAAGGGCGGTAAGCAGATGGCGAGTCTGCAGGGTGCCCCTCCTTTTTGATCAGGACTAATTTTCCCGTCTTCCACTGCTTCGGGAACTGGCCCCGCTCAAAGCATGCGCTGAAGAGCCCTCGTAGTCAGGGTTCGAGGCCTCTAGGGCAAGGACCCACGCCCGGCCTGGTATGCCAACGGGGCCCGGAGCGGTGTTCTTAGCCTGAAGGCGTTGTACCGCTCTCCTAAGGTCCACCCGAATCACTTCGGGAATGTCGTCTCCGTGTACCGCACTGGGCACCATTGCGGAAGGCGGAGCCATGGCCAGTGTCGTGTGTTCCGTCCTTTCGGGGAACAGAGCACCCACAACCCTTTCAAGTAACTCTGGCTGGAGACTCTGTGTCAGAGGGGGAGCCCATGGACGCAATTTGCCTCGTACCAAGCGGTATGGGCGTCCCCAAGGATCACGATCCAGAGCTTGCATTAGCTTCTGGCGGGCATGGACTTGCCAGATCGCTGCTCTTAAAATCCTTCTTGCTACTCTGTACCCCTCGTAAAGCTCCGCCTCCCTGGTTGTCGCATTCAAATTCGCGTGGCTGCAATGCCTCCTGCGCTGCCTAGCATACTGGCGACGCGCCACAATGCATGTATGCCGCAGTGCTGCTATTTCTGGCGACCACCAGTACACCTGACGTTTAGGAGTTCTAGGATGAACTCGAGGCATCGCTACATCGCAGATATGCGACAACACCCCCTGGAACCATTTCGCCTCCACTTCAACACTGGCAGGCCTATCTGGCACTGTAGCCCAGGCTTGCACGGTGGCGGCTTCCAGAAGGACCTCCCGATTGAGGCATTTTAATGACCAGCGCGGCATGTCCCCGACCAGGACATTGTGAGCCGGCGAGTCTGAGGTGGGCAGAGACGTCGAACCGAATGTAGCGGTGATCGGACAACATCTCCACCCCCTCAACAACCCGCCAGCCTTGTGTGCGGCGTGCTATAGCGGGGCTAGCGAATGTAATATCAACAATGGAGCCACCTCGCTGCCGCACACATGTTTGGACTGTGCCTCAGCTAAGGATGAGTAGGCCCGTCGAAAGCGCCCATTGCTCCAGCACACGACCCCTGACATTCGTAATCGGGGAACCCCAAGCAGCAGATTTAGCATTGAAATCCCCGAGGACGATTACGGGGCAAGGATGGCTGCGACCAACGACGGATCCTAACTCCACCAGCCATTCCTAGAAATCGGCGAGTGGCCGGTTCGGTGAGAAGTAGACACCAACGACGACGGCATTCCCGATACGAGCCGTCGCTATACTCCGACCACTGGAAGCGTTCTCCGGAGTCGGAGCACCAGTGGCAGCTCTTATAGTTAGTGCCACTGAACCGCTAATGTCAGGAAACCAACTTACCTAGACCAAATCGGTCATGTATTGAACGAAGGTGGAGTCAGGAGACTCCGAAACCGGCGAGCGTGTACGAAGAGAATTATGAATGTTGAGGAAGCGAGAGATGTACTCGTATGCAAGAATATAATAGTCTTTTGGCACTGTTATCTTTGCCTCCCCCGGTGTAATGATAATTAAATAAATAAGTAAACTTTTCTATCGATTGGATTCAAATGAAAATGAATAACATAGTTTTACAATGCCAGTTGAACGACCAACAAAATAAACATTCACATGAACTAGTTAACACAACCAAGTTCTTTGTTCCAATAACATATATTATTATTATTTTGTTTGAAACTGGTAAGAATTTTGAATTCGTAATGATAAGTAGGCAATGATGTGACAATTCTTAATTACTTTTAATTCGGATTAACACTTCTTCTTTTTACATCCGAATTATTTAATTTATACTAGACTCTACAAATTATTTATTTTGTACTAGAATCCACGACTTCGTCCGTATCGACTTTATAATATAAAAACCTACGACACTTTAATTAACTCTAAATAGCTATCCGATGGTAATCATTTATTTAAAAGCCAAGAAGCGAAGCTACTGCAGCTAGACAAGTAATTTACTAACCTTAAAAATTACAAAAAATTTACCAATAGTTTCTCAATAGATACCTACCTACCTTGAAATGGGGTATATGAGAAAAGTAAGGAAATTATATTCCTCGCTATCCAATCATAAAATAAGACTCTTTAACCTCTATTAAGAGTAGTATTTGATGCATCTAGTAAGACAAATACCATTGTAAGCCTAAATGACAACATGTTTACCAGGTCCAGAAATATAGTCAGTCTTGGCAGCAATATTGTTATGATGGTGAAAATAGATAATAACATTTATGGACATTGAGAATATGTACCGTTGTATCAAATTAAACGAAGATGTCGCGTATTTTTTTTTCTTTTTATTAAAAATACAATCATTTGTGTATACACACATTTGCCATGTGGGGCCGGCTTTAGAATTGTCCCACCCCTCTCCACCCATGGGAGTCGTAAGAGTCGACTGAGGGAATACCGATGAAGTGGACAGCAGCACTCCTTCAAGTATTAACAACATCCACTGCGATCGCCAACCCGCCTGCCAAGCGTGGCGATTACGGCATTCTTGGGGAGGCCTATGTCCAGCAGTGGACGTTAAAAGGCTGATGGATGGATGGATGACAAAGAGTTGCGTGAGAATCGTACCCACAACAGTTGGACGGGAGCCATCTGTGCAGCCATCAACGCATAGGTACTGTGAATAAAGTCCCGAAAACAACAAATGGAGAAATACGAGCTAGCTACGATTAAATATGGCAGCTCTATATTTAGCTAAAATATTAAATTTTTTTAAAGACTATTAGTTACTAGCGAATGATGAAAACACCCAGTTCCCAAAAGGAATAATCAGGTGAAAACCTGTAAAAACAACAAAAGAGTTATAAAATGAGCTCACACAACTACTAAAAGCAGGTGGGTTCAACCTGATAAAATGGTCGTCTAACAGTCCAGAGTTATTGGCAAATAAAAAGCTTTTCAACAAGAACTTTGCTTTTTAAATCAAAATTAAACAATAAATTCTGATGATAATGATTAAAACGGGCGACGGGCCTCGTGGCGTAGTCGGTAGTGTAACCGACTTCCGTTCCGGGGTTCGATTCCCACTCAGGACAATTATTTGTGTGATGAACACAGATATTTGTACTGCGTCTGGGTGTTTTCTATCTATTATATGTATTTACAAAAAAAAAGTAGTATATGTATTATATCCGTAATCTGGTACCCATAGCACAAGCGTTAAGCTTAGTTTGGGACCAGAGGACGTTGTGTGAAAATGTCCGTGAATATTTTTAAAATTGTTATTGTATTACAATAAGTAAGGTTTGGCAATTATGAATGACAAATAATATCTGATAAATGTCCACCACGACCACGGTTACAGCCACCGAAACAATTAATTTACTGCAAACTTTTGATGTCAAGCACACCTAAAACCGATACAAAGACCAAGAATCAGTCCAAAATGTTCCTTTAAAAAAATACTAATTCACTAGTGGTAGAGCCTTGCTTATTGTCGTGTGGGGCCGGCTTTAGAATAAATTTTTCGGTCACCGGTCCCGGTAAGTAAATTATAAAAGTTTTACAGTGCAGCATAGCATAAAAGATTTTGCTATTTGCTCGATTAGTAACAGTAACACTTAGCCAAAGTTTAAGAAAAAACATAATACTTTACTTTTAGCAAATAAGAATTTGTTTTGTTTATACCAAAGCTACCAAAGTTTATCTATCTATCTAATCTAAGTTGATTTGACACGTGTAGTACTTTAAGCTGCGTTATTAGTTTCTTATTTTAATACTATGTTTTCAAATAGTCACTATAAGGAGTAAAGAGAAAGACCTGCTTGTTTAAACTTATAAAAATGAATGATTACTAATGGGTACTTACTTACTTACTTAATTTAACGCCATTTCCCTTGCGGGGTAGGCAGAGAGAACAGAGTGCCAAGAGGTTCTATTCTTGCATACATCTCTCGCTTCCTCAACATTCATAACTCTCTTCATGCACGCTCGCCGGTTTCGGAGACTCCTGACTCCACCTTCCTTCAATACATGACTGATTTGGTCTAGGTACTCCACAGATTCTCCGCAGAGATCGCATTTCGACCGCATTGATTTTACTCTCATGCTTCTTTTTGCATACCCAACTCTCGCTTCCATACAATAACGTTGGGACAAGCACTGCGTTGTGTATTGCGACACGTGCCCTCTGGCTGAGGTGATGACTGCAGAGAAGTTGTCCCAATGCTCCGTTCATTCTATTTCCCGCATTCACTCTTCTCTCTACATCAGTGGTGTACCTTCCATCCCGACTGAATCCACATCCAAGATATACAAATTCATCCATATTTTCTAGCACACTAGTCTAGTTCTAGGTACTTACTAATGTTACTTTTCCGTCCATAAGTACCTAAAAGTAATCAATTCTGTATTAAGTGTGATTTTGAGACTTGAGTGAGACTGATTATTGTGATAATTGTTCATATAAGCCAGTTTGAAATAAATATTAACCTTGAATCATTGTCTATTTTCATTCATATACTCGTATAGAAATGTTTCATAAAATACTTTAAAAATTTCATTGCTAACACACAACCCGGCCGGGTCCGGTGGGCGGCGGGCGGCGACGAATGCGACCGGGCCCGGCCGGGTTGAGAAACATACCGGGTTGCAATCTCTAGTCTATAGGCTACGGTAACTACTTGGCATCACGTAGCCGCCGTATGACAGTTTGCCACCCACGTAGTATAAAAAAATGAGCCGTCACGGGACGTCTGGCAGATGTAAAAACATAGATTTTAATTCTTTATTGCTCGATTCTTGTAAAATTCTTGGTAAGCGCCCTCTCGTTATCCATAGACAAATTAAAACTGTTTGATTTTTTGATTGATATTATACTTCCTAGTTAGATGCTTTTGTCAACAGATGGCGTAAAACAAATTTAAAAAAACAGTCGGGCTTACCCTCCAGTCGCATTAGATGTTTTCACATCAAAAAATCCGCTAAATCCGTCAACCTTGAAACAGAATATTATGATGAACTAATCACATGGAAAGCAAAAAATGTGATAACTATTCGGTTTCTTGAAGCGGAACAATTCTCTACTTACAATCATTATAATGACCTATCTTAACAGATTTTAATGTCATAATCTTGCCGGGTAAACGGGTTTTTTTTTTATAATTGTATAATGTTCACAGAGTGTTTTGGTATTTTAAACACCAGTGCTCGGTCATTACCAGAACATGAAGTGCGAAAGCGTGAGAAAATAATAATCATGGCAAAGATAACCTGTGTCTTCTGGCACCAAAGAGTTACTAGACAAGGGAGTGTCGCAGCTGGTTTTTTAATCAATACATACATAGTGCCATTCCTTTCTCAGGTTCCAGAAGTTTCCAGAAGGGTAGGCAGAGACTAAGGATTTTCACTTACTCCAATCCATACTCACTTCTTTTCCTCATTCACTCTCATTATATACGTCATAGATGCATATCGATTAAGGGTGCTCCTGACCTAGCCTAACTTCAGAACATCTTCAATTTGATCTGAGAATGTTCGACGAGGTCTTCTACCCACAAACGCACCACTCACACTCGCCATACCTATATTTTTGTCATCCTTCTTTCGTCCATCCTCTCTACGGTTCATTAATAAATTCCATAAACGTTATTGGTGCTCACTGATGCCCATACGTCTGTCATAATTTGCATCAAAATCGTCGTGTTTCGAAAATAATATAACCGGGCAACGCTCTATATATCTGCTAGTAAAGATATACTCGTAAATATTATTGTATTGATAAAGAGTTTAAATTTACCTCTTTAAAGGAAAACATTTGAAGAAGAGACTCTTGAAGGCTTGTAGAGTCTGCCAGCTAGCATTGGGCCGTGAGAGTAGGTATGGCAGAATTCCTCCCATTGTGCTAGGAGACCCGGACTCAAAATCGGACAATAATGGATCCCAAAAAAATATAGTTATACTAAACATAAAACATAGACTCACGCCTGTATTCCCCGAAGGGGTAGGCAGAGGTATATTACACACCCACAATTCGCCAGCTATGGCTATGGGTCTTAAACCCATGTAATAGGGGGCGAGCCAACTGCCGTCTACCGAGCACTTTTCCAAACTCCTACTGAGAATTTTTCTTTTTACGAAAAAGCTAGATAACACTGGCCGACCGGGGATCGAACCAAAAAATATATACTTGACAATGTCATAGGGAAACCTTGATAAATACTTGTTATCTAATCCAGCAGTTTGTTTATCAAATTTCGCAGATAATTGTGACAGTTAATTAATTGATATTGACGCGGGGTTTAAGAATATATTAATGCCAATAACGAATGGCTTGGAACCTCTTGGAACCAACCAGTTAAGGTTAAATGACAGACACGTTTCAATTCCATTTTTTTTTTTCAAATTTTCGCAGAGTATCCAATGCGTTTTATCCGAGGTGCAATTAATGCTAATTGAATTGAATTCCTTTCTGAGCGCAGATTGATTACTTTATCATGTTGGTAACTACGAAGATTTGATGGTGACGGTCCCTAATTAATTTTGCATGTATTTATATTTCAAAGACCATGCGGACGATGTCGCGGGAAGTATCTAATTGTTTATTAAACTAAATATCGTTTTAGAGAACATTTTTGAACTGTCGCTTAAGTAAAATCAGACTATTGTGAGTTAAGGGGTAGCCAATATTTTCGAAGTAGTAGTTCCATGCTCATTTATGTCAACAATAAGGCATAGATAAGCATGGAATTATGAACCCAGAACATATAACTGCTAATTTCAATATACTGTAAATTTCCCAGTATGAGAAGCTAAAGCTACGTAAAAATATTACTAACTACTGATATATATTGAGCACTTCACATCCTTTAAAGAACAAAAATTTGTGAATGTGGAAAAAGAGAGCTTTAGTCCTTTGGCTCAAATTGAAAATTCAATGTCGGAAGGTATTTATATTTAGATATATAAGCCTAGGATTAAGCCTTATCACTGAAGTAATGTAACATAGTTCCAGTGGCCCGCTAATACAGGCGAAGAGACGGCACACGGCGGCTTTATTTAGTGGGTGAGTGCCCAACACTACCTTGTTCGATGCCCCGAACGACGGGGTGTGCGGTTAGGTATATTCCACCTTAACAAACAAAAAAAACATGCGGGGCAGCTTTTGGGGACTGGCGATAGAAGTGAAAACTAAGTAACTTGTGAATTGTATCGACGAGCTATTAGACCAAGTAATTGGTCTATAACACTTCTTACTTACAAACCAAAAATCATTCAAAAATAATAATCTAATAGCTCGATGATACAATTCACAAGTTACTTAGTTTTCACTTCTATCGGAGCGTTCGGTGACGATGACGCGAGTTCCATGATTTTTGTTCACCCAAAAAGTGCTCAACGCGCCTAAAGAAGTTTTCACTTCAAAAAAGGGTTAAGCCATGAAACACGACCATTTTTTTAAGCTGTGTAGTTATTTTTCCTCATACACTTGAACTATTATCTTATGACGCGTAAATATAGATAACCTTTTTATTAAGTTGGATAGTTGCTATAAAGGTTATCCACAATTTATATAATAAATGGCGATAACATTATGGATGTAATAACAATTATCTTTACTTGAGACCGATACCGTTACAACATCATTAATTATACAAATATTTAATTTTAAATTACTTTTTTTAAACTACATGGGTGACGAAGAAGCATACGGTCACCTGATGGTAAACGGTTACCGTAGCCTATAGACGCTAGCAACACCAGAGGCATCACTCGCGCCATCTCCAACGAAAGGGTATGAGGTAGATAGGAAAGATAATAAGGAGAGGAAAGGGAGGGAGTTTGGGCCTCCAACGCTCACGCTCACTCGCCATGCGAAACAAAATAGCAGGCGTTACTACCGTTGCTACACGCTAATCTTTTGTGAGAGGGAGGTACTTCCTCTTCGGCTCTGCCACTAGACTACTAAAAGCGGTTATGTATGTTTTTTATGATGTTTTACTATTTTTTTCTCAGTAACATTATTTTTTTCCCTTCTTGGCCCCTATGATATTCTGCTCACCTACTTTTCCTGTCAATGGGACGATGCCAATAATAAATAACTGGTCTAGCATCTGGGGTCTATGAAAGCTGCCTACCATTAGGCTGATCTAGCAGATCCAGTTTCTCGCCAAACGTTACATATTGGCGGGTAATTTTTAAGCTGTTCATTTATTGATCGACGTAAAGCATACGGATTCAGATTAGCTTTATTTGAATTTTTATGTGAAACATCTAATGCAGACCGGCATGAGTCGCGACGACATAGCTATTTGTTTTTAACGTCATCTCCCGAAGATAGGATGTAACAAGCAATAACTGTCTTAATTCCTCAATGGATAGCGAGAGGGCGCTGACCAAAAAATATATAAAACTCAAACAATATTCTTAATTAATTGCTTGCTTAAATTTACTACTAGACACCCCCTGTTTTGCTTGGGGATTGGTAGTAGTAGGTAGTCCTGTCTGAATAATGATCATGTTGATAAAATTTAAATATTCGAATTTTTATCTATAATTTATTGAAAAGTCGACTCACATTCAGCTATTCAATATCATCACAACAATGGTAATCAAAACCTAGTGTAATAATTCACTGAGACACAAAATTTCATATATTTTATTACCCAGACTGAACTGCACGTGCGTGTTATCATGTGTAGGTATATATAGTGACACGTGATAAAATTCATATTACACTAATTTTAATAATGTAAATATTAATTTTATTATCTACTATTATATTTTTATTACCGAGCCCGATAACAAGCGAGTACTCCAACTGGGTATCCACTTTTTTTTCTCCAAAAAAAAAAGGAAAAAAAAAATTGGATAACTCTTTAGTAGCGAACCACTGAAATTATGTTACATTACTTCCTACCTGCCATCAATAATGCGATGGGTGATAATTGTTTACTTTTTTATGTTTTTTTTTATTTTTTATTGCTAATGATGGCAGATGAGCCACGGCTCACCTGATGGTAATTGGTAACCGTCGCTCATGGACTCAACTATGCCAAGAGTATTATCAAGCCGTTGTGCACCATTTCATTTCTAAGATATGAAATTAAAGGTACCGACCCGATAGCAAGCGAGTACTCTCACTTGGTACCAAGCCTTACCAGCATCAATGCAATGGGTGATAATTGCTTACTTCCCTTAGTCGCCTTGTGAAAGGACACAAAGTGGTGACACTTGTATTCTTAGTCCGTCACCACACGGACAAAACAACATCACCCAAAGGGACGAATAGGGTGGTGACACTTGTATAATTAGTCCGTCACCACCTGACCTTGATGTAAAGGTACATTTTGAGAAGTGCTTGAATTTGATGAATCCTTTAATTTGTATGAAAAATATAAATTTCGATCGATACCTTTGAAATAAAAATAATATGAAATACTTTGGAAAATCCAAAACTGCACTCCTCATAATCTTCATTTTTCACAATAAAATAGATTATTTGAGTAACTAATAATGTATTGGTCTTACTAAGTAGTTTTCAATAAATCACATAGATAGCGCTAATTTCAAAAAGTACTAATGTGGGTTTCATGTTTTATACGCCATCTAGCGCTAATTTTAAGAAGTACTTCTATATTGGTCTATAGAAATAGTTCTCATGAAAGGTATAGCGCTGTAAGCGCTGGTTTTAGTGTCGAGAGAGTAAATATTCAGTATTTTTTAGTTTATTTCATAACAATTAAACATCGAATCAGACCGTGAAAAGTAATAGGGCTCTATTCGTAGTTATTTTATAGTTAAAAAGAAAAAAAGGTCACGATTAGTGAAGTATTTCGGTTGTTATCGTGTTAACATACATTACCTACAACACACGGACGTCCAAGACAGAACTTTTTAAACAGCTTTTAATTAGTTTAAATAACAAAAATGGCATAAAAAATATCATGAGTGTTAAAAATAGTGTTTTTTCTTGATATGTGTGTGTATATATATTGTTTTACAAGTGCAATATATGATAAATAGAGACATTTTAAGATTGAAAAATCTGTTGTTTTGTGTAAAGCGAGAATAGTACCTTCGCTTATGAGGCGTACAATAGGCAATGGAGCACTAGTCTGAAGACGTTCCGAAATGCTAGAGAGAGAGAGAGAGAGCAAAGCCATGGGGTCTAAAAGTAGACCAATTTTTGACCACATCTCTTTACTTTACATTTTTGTACTGCAGCTTTTACATATTATTGTCATTTCATTGGGACAACTTCTCGGCAGCCACCACCTCGGCCAAAAGGCACGTGTCACAATACACAACATAGTGCTTGTCCCAACATCGATTAGTAAAGTATTTCGGTCGTTATCGTGTTAACATACATTACCTACAACACGCGAACGTCCAAGACAGAACTTTTTAAACAGTTTTTTAACTAGTTTAAATAACAAACATGGCAAAAAAATATCATGAGTGTTAAAAATATTGTTTTTTCTTGATATGTGTGTGTATATATTATTTTACAAGTGTAATATATAATAAATAGAGACATTTTAAGTTTGAAAAATCTGTTGTTCTTTGTAAAACGAGAGTAGTACCCACCTCAACGCTTTGCTTATGAGGCGTGCAATACCACTACGTAAATATAAATCTGAAATAAAAAAAAAGAGAGGAAAACAACCCTCATACTTAATAAGCTACAAGTATATCAGTAGTCTGTTTACGCGCCATAACTACTCCTTTTCCTCCAAGACCTCATAAGAGAGCGCTATAAAGGACCCACTTCGAAAAATACTGCAGCAGAGTGTGCTTAGAGTGTGTTTTAGATACCAACGAGTGTTGTTCAATTTCCACACGGGCCAGTTCTTTGTGTGATTGATTATTGTTCTCAGTCTGGGTGTACTATTTTGAATCCGTTCATTTGTCAGTTTCTAAAGTCCCCCGCGAAATAACGATTATTCCTCAGTGCACGGGCGTGAGTCGAAACGATTCCTTCAGGCTTTTATTTTAACTACTAGTTAGAAGCGTGTTTCACAATCAGATCATGAAACTTGAATAGATTGCTGATTTATCAAACCATATCGCTCTTACGGATTTATCATCAGTTTAGCGATTGTATCTTGGAATTGTAATAAACATTGTACTAGGTATTACGTTAAGCGATAAAATTTTATCAACAACAGAGAATAATGAGAAATTGAAATTATTGCCTTTTTAGGGTGGGCAACACTGACCACTGAAGTAATGTAACATAGTAGTTTAGTGGCCTGCCAATAAAGGCGGAGAGACGGCATACGGTGGTTTTCTTTAGTGGGGGAGGGCCCCACACTACCCTGTTCGTTGCCCCGAACGACGGTGTGGGCTGTTAGGAACATGGCAACACTATTTGTTTTATTATTTATTTGGTTTACGAAACTTGATACAAACAATTGTATGTAATTTAAAATTAAATTGTAATTGGTGTATAAAATTCGTATGACATTAGTGATTTACCTAATATAATATTATGTAAAGACGGAACGTCATGAAAAACGGTTGAAATAATGAATTAATTTGCAAAGCATCTGGGACGGTATTCCAGGAGATGCAAGTTCAAATCCTGCTTGTGACTGTTCTTTCCAATTTCACATTTTCACACTTTGTGTTATAGCCCTTGATTTTTTTTTATTGCAGGCAGACGAGCCACGGTCCATCTGATGTTCTTAACTATATGTATGCTAAATTTCATGTCGCTTTAGTAATTATGACGTAAAAGCGTAACAAACGCACTTTCGCATTTATAATATTAAATAAATGCAAGTTCACTTTTTTTAGTAGTCATTGTCGTCTGATTAGATTTATACATATGCTCATTTATGCTGTATAGGTACCTACTTGTTCTGTTATCTATAACATATGGTGATTAGATATTTACTTAATACATTATGCATATATAACGCTATTCGTATTTAGCACGCAACAACATATTGGTCGAAACAAAATCATTTTCTGTATATATAAAATTGCCTGTCTTGGCTGACGATCATCGCACAGCCAAAATTACTGAGATTACAGAGTTGAAATTTTGAATATAATTTTCTTTTATAACCTAAACATTCGCTAAGAGAGGATTTTCGGTAATTTCAACTGTAAGGGGATGAAATGTGTAGGGTAAGTTTGTATGATAGTCTTTGTTCTTCAAACACAGTTACTAAGTACAAATTAATAACGATGCGCTTCATATTTCTTTTGCATATTCACATTATTATATGACGGAAAAGGGAGATGTAGGGGAGTTATTGTGATCCAGCTAAGATAGCTAGATGCACAGACTAGGAAGGAATAGCCAGGTGTGTGGTGATGTGACATCAGTTAATTATTAATTCATTTTTTTATGACTGTAGAAAGGAACGTTGATTAAACGCAATATTTTTAAAACTAGAACAGCAGCATACTGTTGAAATTGTTTGCCATAGGCATCTACAAAAAAAAATAAAGAATGAATTTTAGAATAAATTTATTCGATTCTAAAATGTTAAATTCTGACATCCCTTTACCTACAAACCTGTTAATATGCATTGTATTATTTGACCTTTGATTACAAAACATATATAACTTCTGTAGCACATACGTATGTATATTTAATAAGACATTTTTGTCATCGAATGTGTTTGTATATTTAAGTGATATAATATAATTTTTTAGATATTTTTATATATATTTTTAGCATTTGACATGCTTAGCACTATACATTAAACACAAAGTGAAAAATGTGAAATCGAAAATAACAGTCAGGAGCAGGATTTGAACCTGCATCTTCTGGATACCGTCCAGATGCTTTACCAATTCAGCCATCCTGACAATTGCTCCTGACTGCTAATTTCGATAACACATCATACTTAACGTCTTTGGGTGACGCCTGCGCCATCTGTCGGACGTATTTTCATACATTATACCGACCAGGTAAACTTAATTTTACAATTAAGATTTTACCTAATAATGACGCAAACCCTTTAAATATTTTAGATATTTTTATATATATTTTTAGCATTTGACATGCTTAGCACTATACATTAAACACAAAGTGAAAAATGTGAAATCGAAAATAACAGTCAGGAGCAGGATTTGAACCTGCATCTTCTGGATACCGTCCAGATGCTTTACCAATTCAGCCATCCTGACAATTGCTCCTGACTGCTAATTTCGATAACACATCATACTTAACGTCTTTGGGTGACGCCTGCGCCATCTGTCGGACGTATTTTCATACATTATACCGACCAGGTAAACTTAATTTTACAATTAAGATTTTACCTAATAATGACGCAAACCCTTTAAATATTTTAGATATTTTTATATATATTAATTCAGCCATCCTGACAATTGGTAAAGCATCTGGACGGTATCCAGAAGATGCAGGTTCAAATCCTGCTCCTGACTGTTATTTTCAATTTCACATTTTTCACTTTGTGTTTAATGTATAGTGCTAAGCATGTCAAATGCTAAAAATATATATAAAAATATCTAAAATATTTAAAGGGTTTGCGTCATTATTAGGTAAAATCTTAATTGTAAAATTAAGTTTACCTGGTCGGTATAATGTATGAAAATACGTCCGACAGATGGCGCAGGCGTCACCCAAAGACGTTAAGTATGATGTGTTATCGAAATTAGCAGTCAGGAGCAATTGTCAGGATGGCTGAATTGGTAAAGCATCTGGACGGTATCCAGAAGATGCAGGTTCAAATCCTGCTCCTGACTGTTATTTTCGATTTCACATTTTTCACTTTGTGTTTAATGTATAGTGCTAAGCATGTCAAATGCTAAAAATATATATAAAAATATCTAAAATATTTAAAGGGTTTGCGTCATTATTAGGTAAAATCTTAATTGTAAAATTAAGTTTACCTGGTCGGTATAATGTATGAAAATACGTCCGACAGATGGCGCAGGCGTCACCCAAAGACGTTAAGTATGATGTGTTATCGAAATTAGCAGTCAGGAGCAATTGTCAGGATGGCTGAATTGGTAAAGCATCTGGACGGTATCCAGAAGATGCAGGTTCAAATCCTGCTCCTGACTGTTATTTTCGATTTCACATTTTTCACTTTGTGTTTAATGATATAATATAATACATAAAAATAACTACTATTGTTCCATTGTAATAAATGTTGTGTAGGATAACTGAAAGTTTGTAACTAAATGCTATTGTTATGTTTTGATACTGAATCTCGCCAGTTTGAAGATGGCAAAAACAACTGTGTATTCAGTCACAGTTTGTGATCCGTCAATAGAGGCGGAGAGACAGCATGCAGTGGATTTTTTTGTGGTTAAGATTTCGAAGGTTCGATGCTCCGAATGACGGGGTGTGTGCTTAGGTACATTTTTTCCCACCTTAACAATAAAAGTTATCTCAAATGTTGCTTCCAATTTGTTCGCTTTTTAAGGGATCCCAAATATTTATACTGATCCACTGCCTTTAACCCTAATAGTTATCTAGCTATTAGGACAATTGGAGACTTCAAAACAAGATAGAATTCAGATTTCTATTTAAGGACTGTGGCAGCTTGTGGCAAATACCAAAATGTTGCTTAGGTATTAGACAGCCGGGATCAACGTGTCTTCCGGGGCAAAGTGCTTACATTCAGAATGAGATGAGTCGTTTAAAGATCCCCTAAATAAAAACAGGAAAATTGTGAGTTGTGAAAAAAATTGACGAGATATATTTAAAAAAGTACGTGTTCAAATGGCTTAACGCGTCTACCAAGGCATAGTTCTTCTGATGTATTACTTCGCTGGTACAGAAGACGCTAATTAATAATAATAATTAAAACTCTACCAGAACAGATTTTCTTTGCAGCTTAATGACCGCGATACGTGTACATATTACATAATACTCATTATTATAGCTCTGAATCATTATTTTTTTTTCAGTCAAGCAAAGGCGATGTATAATATTCGAAATGAATAATACGGTCTCAGGTTTTAAAGTACATCAGCTTGGTGTTACGATTTAACCAAGACTTCTGAAGTAATATCACACAATTCCAGTGGTCTGCAAATACAGGCGGAGAGATGGCACACACGGCTTAGTGGATGAGGGCCCCACACTACCCAATTCGTTGCTCCGAATGAAAGGGTGGGCGGATAGGTACATTTTTTCCCGCCTTAACAAAAAAAAAGTTACAATGTGTCATATTGAAATTTGGCTGCATGCAGGTTTACCTATTCGGAGAATTCTCGCAGGGGTTTGCACGAGTCAAAAACCAATTCTATTAATCGCTATACAACACGAGGCGAAAGATAAGTAATAGGGAGGAGACATTTTGGTCCTCACAGATTAAATACATTTTTAAAGTAAAACAAAGAAACTAAGGGACATAGATTACCTAATTCATGAAAAGTGTTGTCAGAGTTGTGCGCTTAGCACAACAAAAACTGAGTTGGCTACCTTTCTCACACTTTTAATATTTCTTACTAATGTATTAATGTTGTGTAACAAAAATAAATGCTTTAAATCTTTAAAAGATTAAATATCATCACTGTGTTGATGTTTATAAAGCATAGCAACAAACCTGTAACGGTTCAGCAAACATTCACAAAATGGTGTTGATTTTAAAGTAAATGAGGTACAATTTTAAAATCATTCAGTAATAACATCCGCAGTTGAACGTAATTTTGACGTACCTACTCGTAGGTCGGCATGTTACAGGTGGTAGCGCGCAATAAATATTTAGTTAAAAAGAAAAGTCAGATTTAGCATTTGTTATCAAATTTTAGTTAACGTTTCGTGTTCACTATGTAATATATTTTAAACCGTGTAAAGTACTCACTTACCAGTTTAAAAAAGAAAACATTGTTTTTAATTTGAACTGAAAGCAAGGCACAAACTACTACCACTTCTTTTTTATGCACTGAACACAGGTTAAAAATATATTCGAGTATATTTTTAAATCAATTCGAAAATAGAAGACGTACCGATGCCGGCGATGATATATTGGCGCCACAATTGTCCCGCCTCCATTCTGTAGTGTTGTTGGTTGACTGAAGGCGCGCCGGTCACAACCGGGTCGTACGCGTAATTCCTATCAGCCATACGTCACGCGACGTAACACGGAACGTGCTACGTTTTTGTCTATCTTGAACAGTGGTTGAGGGTGAGACTTTGGCAGCCACCAAAAATGCCTGCGCCTCTGCAACAAAAATAAAGAACAATAAGTGTATAATACTTTCTGATATTTACGCGACGTTTCGAATACTTTACAGCATTCATGATCTCGGGTGGACTTAGATGGTAGACGTTCAAGGCTGATATTATCAGCTGATATTATGGCGGGATAGTAGAAAATCATGTAAACGCGATAGATTCCGTAAACGTCAAAACGTTTAATTCAAAACAATAAACACGCATCATTTTTTAAATCTCGATTTGCACACATTCTGCATTGATATTAATTTGTAGGTATTGCATGACGTGTTGGATTTTACTGACTGAAACATTAAAGAAAACAATACGACTGTTAAAACAAAAACAAGTTTGGGGAGTTATAATGAAGTAGATAAAAGAGTTTGGTTTGCTAACTATTCGGCACCCCATCCCACCCGCTCCAGACCATAGCCTGTACCGCGGCCGGGAGTGAAAGTATTTCCACCCTGACTACCTCGGCGAATTTATGTTTCTGCTCTGCCCAAATTAAAATTCACCAGCGTGTGCAGCACCGTGTCCTCAGAGCAGTCCCCGCGGCACCGAGCTGTCTCCACTCGGCCTATGTGTCACATTTAATTTCCGAAGCAATTATAGTAACTTTTAAAGATTCGCGAATTGTACACATATTTGTCCGTGTGGTGACGGACTAAGAATACAAGTGTCTTCATCCCATTCTTTCCCACGGGTGTCGTATGAGGCGACTAAGGGAAGTAAGCAATTATTATCCATTGCATGACTGGTGGTGGGGCTGGGTACCAAGTGGGAGTACTCACTTGGTATCACCATTTCCCGTGTGACCAGCCATAAAGCACATCGCTGCGTTTTGGCTGTAGCAGGAGATAGCCGTTTATTCTTTCATTTCATATCAGTGAAATGAAATGGTGAGCAGCGTCTTGACAATAATCGGTATAGTTGAGTCCATGAGCGACGGTTACCATATACCATCAGATGGGCCGTGGCACATCTGCCACTACATGCAATAAATAAAAATACATTTAAAGTAACATAAACGGGTCTTTTTTTTCGCTTATAAATTAGGTGAAAATATTAACTACCTTTAGCCCGACGTTTCAACTGCTTTGCAACAGCCGTGGTCACGGGAGAACTGAAGCAATTATGTTCCGAAAGTACCTGCGACCTGAGTACTGACGCAGTGGGAAAGAGAGGGCCTGTCGTCTCTCGATCTACTCGTCTATTATAGGACTTACCTACCGCCTTTATGGAGACGTGCCCACAAGTTACAGCAGACTAATTCAAATAAAAGAATAATGCAGTATAAAGGCAGGTAGATGTGCGCTAAATTAACTATCGTAATCTACTAGCGAACGTATTAGCTTTATGCTAAGTGAAACGTCACGATTAAATTACTTAATACTAAACATTAAATTTTGTTTTTAAGAATGACTACGCTTTCTTTAGCAGGTTTACCTGGATTTTATTTTAATAGCTACTGTAAATTTGGTATTGTCATCCTTCTTTCATCCATCCTCTCTACGTGCCCAAACCATCTTATCATTGCTTTTTCAATGTTTGTCACTAAATCTTCTTTTACACGACATTGTTCTCTCACTACACTATTTCTTACTCAAATCTTATTATTTATTTATTATCTTTCAAAGTTACACCACACACATACTTCTTAGAGCTCTCATATCCACTGACTTTATTCTGCTCTTTTTTTATTGCTTATGATGGCAAACGATCCACGTCTCACCTGATAGTAAGTCGTAACTCAACTATACCGAGAGCATTGTCAAGCCACTGCCAACCATTTCATTTCTCAGATATGAAAGGAAAGAAAAAAATCTTCTGCTACAGCCAAAACACAATGACGTGCTTCATGACCGGTCACACATGAGACGGTGGTACCGACCCGTTCGGACCCGATACCAAGTGAGTACTCACACTAAGTACCCAGCCCTACCACCAGTAATGCAATGGGTGATAATTGCTTACTTCCCTTAGTCGCCTCGTACGACATCCGTGGGAAAGGATGGGGTGGCGACACTTGTATTATTAGACCGTCACACGGACCGCGATCTGTATTTGAGAAATTAAGTAACACATTTTCTCAATCACAATAATCGCAGGGACGACAGGTAATACCAAGGTTCCTATGATAAGAAAACTTATAGTATTTATACTCTAAGTAAGAAAATGATTTGATAGACATATTAAGGTCATATTTTCGCAATCTCTGACACTCTCTACATCAAGTAATCCAAATGTCTGTTATCTATGAAATATTAGATTATATTTCATAATACACAAGAAGCAGTCAGCATAAATTATACGTAAAATTAACAAGCAGAACCAACTCAGTAATGTATGTTGTTGGATTGTATAAAGAACAAATTATTTGTATTGTGAGCAAGATTCGAACCTCCCGTGAACGTGACTTAAAACGTCCCTTTCCCCCACGTCCCATCCTTTCCGGAGAAGTGTTCTGAACCGCTAAGCCATAGTAGAGTAAGAGTGGGAAGTAGGTTATCTTCATACAAATACACCGCGCGCGGCTTGCATGTTTGCGCCATAGTATCGTACGCACACTCTAATAAAATCTCGACCCGTTTATCAGTGTGCCAGTCAGGGCTAACACCGCACAAGGTTCCCGCGTAACGGCTTTTCGGCGCCGCTAACTAAATGAAAAATGTGTGATAATCGCAGGAGAACTTATTGCTGTGTGTTTGGCTGTCTAAATAATTCATCGATTCCAGAGTTGTCTCTGTTCAGATTACCTACTGAACAGGAAAGGTAAGGAAGTCACTTATAATACCTATAATTTTTACATGATGATGAGTGAGATACCTACTTATTTTTTTGTTGTATTAGGTAGTGTTTTATCAGACAGACGAAGTAGACACGCCTACTTGCCCAATATAATGTATTACCTAGGTCGACCTCACTAACCCTGAACGTCTGGGTTCAAGGTTAGTGAGATCGGTTTTATCTAAACGATTACAAGTAAAAAATACTACTTCCCGGCCCCTGCCAATTTCTAGGCACTGAATTAAAATTTAGCTAAAATTGACAACCCTGAGACAGGTAAGTATTGTAGGTAATTATATTGCGAATTGGGCTGGAGATAGCCTACTTTCCCACTCTTTCTCCTATGGCTAAGCTATCGCACTTACACGAGGTGGTGTGGCCGCGTGGGTCATTTAAAGACATCTAAAACAAATGTGAAGCAATAAATGTGCGCTCGCAGCAAAGTTCTCTTTTTCCACATTATTTTTAAATAATTTGTTCTTTAAAGTAGCTGAGCATGTCAAGTTTTACAATACAGATCAATATATGGATTGTATACATGTGGTGACGGACTAAGAATACAAGTGTCACCACCCCATTCTTTCCAGCGAATGAAGTACGAGTCGACTAAGGGAATTATCACCCATTGCACTGCAGTTGATATGGTTGGGTATTATTTAGATATTTTTATATATATTTTTAGCATTTGACACGCTTAGCACTATACATTAAACACAAAGCGAAAAATGTGAAATCGGAAATAACAGTCACGAGCAGGATTTGAACCTGCATCTCCTGGCTACCGTCCAGATGCTTTGCCAATTCAGCCATCCTGACAATTGCTCCTGACTGCTGAATTATCGATTTTTTATCGAAATTAGCAGTCAGGAGCAATTGTCACGATGGCTGAATTGGCAAAGCATCCAGACGGTATCCAGGAGATGCAGGTTCAGATACTGCTCGTGACTGTTAAAAGGAAGTACTCACTTATTACCGGGCCCGAGTGGGTCAGTACCACCATCTTTCGTGTGATAAACCTTGCACTTGGGAATATTTTGGTTGTTGTGGGAGATAGCCATATATGCATTCATTTCCCATAGGTACGCAAAATGAAATGGTGAGTGGTAGCTTAGCAGTATTAGGTATGTTGCGTCCATGAGCGGCAGTTACCACGTGCCCATGAGGTAGACAAAGGCTCCTCTGCCACAAAAGGTAATAACAAGAAAGAAACTCTTTCGGGTTGTCAATATTGATGATTTACTTTTTCCTCCAGCCCGTTATTGTTGTACTGTTGGGCATAAGTCTCCTCTCAAAATGGGAGAGATTTGGTCCACTACGCCATCCCAAGAGAGAGAAAATCTCTCAGGCTTGCAGGTTTCTTACCACCGAAGAAATGTAAGATAGTTCCATATGTCCAACATGTAACATAGTTAGGTATCCCGCCAATAAAGGCGGAGAGATGGCACACGTTTGGGACCTCACTCACTTCTTTAGACCCCACACTACCCTGTTCATTGCCCCGAACGACGGGTGTGCGGTTAGGAATTTTTTTTTCCCACCTAAACAAGAAAAGGCTCGCAGGTTTCTTCAATTTTTCTTCCCCAAGCAATGATGATGTCAAGAAATACACACATACCTAATTTCAAAAATGTAAAATGTTACTTTGCTAAGTCTCAAACTAAGACTAAGAATCGAACTCGATACTCTGCGTTGGCAGTTATCATTGTGCTGCTGCTTATAACGGTACGACATTTCTTTAAGAGCAGATTTTAAGAACACCCCAGCCTTGGAAATATTACGTCACCGAAGCTAAACACTCAGTCTTCCTTAATCTGCGATTTAAAAAAATAACGTAAATATAAAACCTCTCCATAACAGATTTCATAACACCATCGATATCCTCTATGCCCCAATCAGAAACACATAGTTGATATATAATAGGTATACTCGTAGATAGGTCTCATTGCAAGGCGGACTGACAGCCGCGGAGGAAGACAGGTTTTTGATTGACCTCAACAAAATAAACTGCTCCGATTATAGTCCCATACTAGGTGGACTTATTACAACATTAAAGACCCATGGAGCCATTGGGGACCACTGAAATAATCTTCCACAGTTCCAACGGTCAGGTAATACACACGGAGATACGGAACAAGGCGGGATTCTGTTTAGAGACGTAAAAAGCCTAATATCATAAATTATGATTCATAATACAGTATGGCTAAGTAGTTTTATAAAATATCTTGAATGTACAGACATAGTATATTTCAGCTTTATAATAGTAAAGATACAAGAATCGCTACGGTATTTAATGTATACTATTATAAATCTGTAGCAGAGCTGTGTCTGTACATTTAAGATATTTGAGAAAAAATGACTGTAATAGGCTATATAGGCTGTCTAAACATAGAATATTTTTTTTTAGAATTTTTGTCTGTTTGTCTGTTTATCTGTTTGTCTGTTTGTTTGTTCGCGCATCACACCAAAACTACTGAACGGATTTTGATGCAACTCGGAAGGAGCGAAAGCGTCTCCAGGCTGTCACCATTGCGGTTGCGACGAGGACACGGCGCAGCACACACTCGAGTCGTGCCCTAAACTAGATTTTTTTTTAGAATTTATTTAAAAGAACTACTAGATGGATTTTGATGCAACTTTTTTTATTTGAAAGGCCTTGATTTGATTTAAAAACTGGTAGACATTTTATCCCGCTACTATATCGGGAACCTGAGATATAACCGAAAAACTAGCTTTTAGCTGCGGCGAAGCCGCGGGCAAAGGCTAGCATATCATATAATAGTAAAATATACCGAGATACATGTAATCTAATCAAATAAAAAAAATGACGCGCGAATTGCCCGCTAAAATTGATAATCCATCCATCCATCCATCAGCCTTTCTACGTCCACTGCTGGACACAGGCCTCCCCAAATTGGGGGTATAGTGCCGTAATCGCCACGCTTGGCAGGCGGGTTGGCGATCGCAGTGGATGTTGTTCATACTCGAGGGAGTGCTGCTGCCCGTTCCCCCCGATATTCCCTCAGTCGGCTACTACGAATCCCATGGGTCGAGAGGGGTGGAACAATTCTAAAGCCGGCCCCACACGGCCAATATTGATAACGCCATGTTTAACCGCGTGGAACCGCTAGCTTAGTAGCTGTAAGTGTGATTACCTGTTTATTTCCTTCATATACAACCTGTGTCGTTAATATCCTTTTTATTCTTAAGGTGGGAAAAATGTACTTAAGCACACACCCCGTCGTTCGGGGAAACGAATAGGCTAGTAGCATCAACCGCTAAATAAAGCCACCGTGTGCAGTGTCTACGCTTGAACCACTGGAACAATGTAACATTACTTCAGCGGTGTGTCCTCAATACCCTACTAAAAATTAATTTAAGTAGCTGTACTGTGCAGTGTATGTGAGCAAAACCAAAACAATGGTTTTTGAAAGAGAAGAAGCCAGAACAGATGTTAGAGTAGCAATAGGAAATGGTGTGCTAGAACAAGTGGATGAATTTGAATATCTTGGATGTGGATTCAGTCGGGATGGAAGGTACACCACTGATGTAGAGAAAATGCGGGAAATAGCGTGAACGGAGAATTGGGACAACTTCTCGGCAGCCACCACCTCAGCCAGAGGGCACGTGTCGCAATACACAACGCAGTGCTTGTCCCAACGTTATTATATGGAAGCGAGAGTTGAGTATGCAAAAAGTAAAATCAATGCGGTCGAAATGCGATCTCTGCGGAGAATCTGTGGAGTGAGGCTGACTCGCTCTCTTACGTCGTCGTTACGAATGCGGTCAGTCAGGCTCACTCCACAGATTTTCCGCAGAGATCGCATTTCGACCGCATTGATTTTACTCTCATGCTCCTTTTCTCTCTTCATTTCTTTTCTTTTTATTACATAATTGACGTTATCAATATTGAGTATCATAATATAGTAAGTATATAATAATCGAACGAATTATAAGTGTGCCACAGCAACGCGTTGGCGGGTATTCGTTCAACGAAAAGGTATTTTGAGGTAAGGTGTGTCATCAGCCATAACAAAAAAAAAGAAAGAAAAGGTTTGTCATGATTTTAGTAATTAATTTAAAAATAAAATTGCAACATTATTACATCCTGATTTCTACCGGAAATATCATAATTTTAGAAATGAATTTAAAAATAAAATAACTGTTAAGACCGTCTGTTTCTAAAAGTTATTAGTCGGCCGGGCCGCTCAGTAGAGGGCAGATGTGTGTTAATTTTAGTTGTTATAATGTATTACGGAGACAGTAATTATAGTACATAAGTATAATTATATCTGGTTACCTGGTAAGTTGTAGGAATGATGAAAATTTACTAGCGTTACTGGTAATGTGGTTTTATTTCTTCACAGGTGCAGTCACCGATAACACCTAAAGAGACTTTTTAGATCTATATTTTTTAGCAATTGACATGCTCCGCTACTTTTTAAAGTATAAATTATTTGTGAATAAGGAAAAATAGATTTTTAGTAGGAGCGGGAGTTGAACCCACGTCTTTTCCAATCCGGGGAGTGCTCTGAGCCACTGAGCTATCCTACTGATCTTTCGATCATCCCAATTTGCTCATCACATTTGTCTTACGACCAACGCCATCTATCAGCAAGCATTACATGCATCCAATATAGTAAGTTTAATTTTGCAATTAAAATTCATACTATTTGATGGCGGGATTTTTTTAAATATTTTAGATCTATATTTTTTAGTAATTGACATGCTCCGCTACTTTTAAAAGTATAAATTATTTGTGAATAAGGAAAAAGAGATTTTTAGTAGGAGCGGGAGTTGAACCCACGTCTTTTCCAATCCGAGGAAGTGCTCTAAGCCGCTGAGCTATCCTACTGATCTTTCGATCATCCCAATTTCCTCATCACATTTGTTACGACCAACGCCATCTATCAGCAAGCATTACATGCATCCATGTTAATTGCATGTATATAAATAAATAAAATATCCGCAAGCAAAATAATATATAATTTTAAAAGGTATTTCATCGCGGAAAACTATTAAATTACGTGCGTATATTATCAAATCAATGTTATGAAGGAGAGCGGAAATGATTTAGATGCCATTATATATGTGTTTGAGATGCGTCACGTCACTTCCTGTTTGAACTTGCATTATCTGTGGCGCGAATATTAATTGTCAATGATTCGTTTATTTATTTTTAATGTGGTATTGTTTTAGTTAGGATTGCTTGTTTAGGTATGAATGAGGTTTGTTTGTTAGCGCTATGAAATTAATGAATGGATTTGAATGCGGTTTTCACGGCTAGATAGAGCTTGGTACGGAGAAGAATATAGACAGTGGCATAAGTACCTACAGTAATTCATGTAATACAATTAAATTGAGCAACAGCTTCTCCTTTAATAGGCGATTATGGAAGTAAAATTGATCAAGGTATCTGTACTGATCAAGGTAGGAGGTATCTGTGGGAGAACTTAAAACATGTAATTTTTTTAATTATTTTAAGGCTTTAATTTCGCAGTACCATCAGCCTAACAGAAACTTTAAACCAACGCTGTTATTCTCTGATCACAGGTAAGTTTAATTTATCAAACAAGCCACAGTCAAAGTCAGTCATATACAATTTAAAACATTAAGGTTACTGGAAGCTTCTGTGGAGTTTTGAAGGATACACAAAAAAAACACGTTATGCTGTACGACATCGCTTGCCAACTCCTGTGCACATACACAAATAATTAATGAGCAAAATGCCACCACTTTTACACATTAAAACTTTAAGTAACACGAGTTTTAGATAGGTAACAATACAGACGGTGACATGACCTTCTTCATGTTCTAGTTTTTTTTTTGTTTTTTTTTATTGCTAAAAATGCCAGACGGGGTACGGCTCACCTGATGGTAAGTGGTAACCGTCGCTCATGGACTCAATTATACCGAGAGTATTGTTAAGTCTCTATGCACCATTTCATTTCTGAGATATGAAATGAAAGAAAGAAGAAGACAAGTTCACGCCAAAACTTTCTTTGCAACATCAAATCCTCACTACACTATCATCGATAGTAGCCATACTTAGACACAAAAGAATTACTTTCTGACCAAGAGCTACATTTTACACAGATTTTTTGTACAAAATACAACCTTTTTTAAATACAAATTGGAGTTTTTTTTTTTTATAAAATTGATATTAGTAGATACATAATGTTTTCCACTAACCAATTTCGGTAAAAAGTAGTTACGAGTATTACACAGAAAGGCGACGAAATGTTTTCCCTGCTATAAATGTCGCCATATTTGACATACATTACTAGGTTATCGGCATAGGGAGTTGCTTTTCGCTATTTGCAAAACGTCCATAAATTTGAAGATTTTATCGTATTTTCATTAAAGTCACTATCGAATCATATTAAGTCATTATACGCGTTATACACGACTAAATTTCATCATAGTTCTCTTAACCTGAAAGTATTATGACTAGGCGGTAGCAGAGCCTTCCTGGAGGCATCATTTGCGCGTAGCCAACTCAAAAGAAAGGGATAGCAGGTAATAAGCAGGATACTAAGGACAGGATAAGGAGGTGGTTTGGGCCTCTTCCTAACCATACGAGGCACAACCTTAGCAGTACCTACCGCTGTTTCAAGGTAATCTTCTGTGAGAGTGTAGTACCTCCCCGATCGAGCTGCCTTAGAATGAAAAACGAAACGTTAGACGAACTTTCGTTTCACTTCCTTGTGATTAGTCGCCTGAATCACGCATAGAAATCTCGAATAATCAAGAATCACGCGTCTGACCGGTGATCAATCATAATGACTCGAAACGAAAGTTCGTCTAATGTTTCGTTTTTCATTCTAAGGGGGCTGGTCCATTTTTATGCTGGGACAATTAGCTAAACTAATAATATAACAATATATATGATTAGTTATTTATTTTTTTAACTGCCTCGGTGGTGTAGCGGTAGTGTATGCGACTGCTAATCATGAGGTCTCATCATCTCAGGTCATGAGTTAAACACAAAGTGAAAAATGTGAAATCGAAAATAACAGTCAGGAGCACAGAACAGGGAGTCCGTCCAGATGCTTTACCAATTCAGCCTGAATTGGTAAAGCATCTGGACGGTATCCAGAAGATGCAGGTTCAAATCCTGTTCCTGACTGTTATTTTCGATTTCACATTTTTCACTTTGTGTTTAATGTATAGTGCTAAGCATGTCAAATGCTAAAAATGTATATAAACATATCTAAATATCAGGTCATGAGGTTCGGTCCCCGGGTCGGGCAATGTTATTGAGCTTTTTCCTAAAAAGAAAAATTCTTAGTAGCATCCCGGAGTTTGGAAATGTGCCCGGTAGACGCCAATAGGCTCGCCCCCTATTACGTGGGACTTAAACATAGCTGGCGAGTCGTGGGTGTTGTAATACACCTCTGCCTACCCCTTCGGGGAATACAGGCGTGATGCTATGTGTATTTAATTTTATAGTTTTCAGGAATTTTAGGCGTAGTCTCTACGCTGGGACAGAGTTGGATGCTTGACATCAAATGTTACCTGACATTAAATCTTTCATTGGTACAGTAAAAAGCACCCGACGCTTATTATTTTATTTATTAATGTTATCCTCTACTTTTTAATTCAACTAGCTTTTTTAGTTTTTCGACGTGAACGTCTTATAAATCGATGAACGCCGGCAGCACGCACGAAAAAGTCTCACGTTCCGAAAAATGTATGGCAACCGATGCATTGTCTGATGTTCGCACCCACAAGAGAGCGGGCTGAAGAGCGTCTGTGGGAGGGAGGCGGCTGGCGTCACCGACCGACATCACATTCTTCACTAAAGGTACTCTGTTTTCTTCGCCCAAACGCATCCCGGGCAACACACGTATCTCAATTATTGTATAGCAGCACGTGCGATCGTACCTTTTTATATGTACCATTCGATTTCTATCAGTATTACATTTTGTGAAACTCTCAGAAAACATATATGACGTTATCACGTAAAATTATCGTCCGTAAACCGACTTTGCAGACAATTATGTAGTTTTTAAACTATAATTTATGACACTAGCTTTCACTGCACAAAATAAGAAAGTAGGTATTTATTAATCATGTAAGTACTATTAATAAAGCTGGTGTATACTATTTACATAATAGAATTTACCTTACATTAAATTCCCAAGGATTGGTTATCCTTAAGCCTAGTAAGTCAGGTTTAAATATTATACCACTGAGTTTTCATGAAAGATATCGAGTGCCTCGACATTTTAAATGTAAACAATCATAATAAAATGGCAACCGTACATTTAATATCAATAATCGACAATCGTCCTTGGACTATCATACGAGTATGATATTATTTTTACTAACTTGTGACGCACTTACGCACTGTTATGATAGTAATTGCGTAAAATGATAAAGAATAATGATTACTATGATAATAATCATAATGACGATCTCAAGATCTAATTTTAATACCGTAATTTAAATAGTTTATCAAAAACAAACCAAAACGGTTCCAATCTGTGCAGCAACCTTCTCTACTCTATCTGTCGATTCCTCATTGTTGAACGTGATCTGAAATTATGCAGTATGACTGTACCAGAAGAATGCAAGCCGAGTACCAGAAGCGAATCTGTACCCTTCCTTCTTCCTTTCTCATTTAGATTTCATTCACGCACCGTTAAGGTCGTCTTTTGTTATCCATTCGTCGATATATTTACTATCTCCTAAGGGACTTTACAACGTTCACAAAAAAAAAAATTAATTAAGTACAAAACAATATCATAAAGTCTTATCATTACAATCGTAACACAAAGTAAAGAGTAATATTTATACTGTGATCGTAATGAGCAAAATTTTGATCAGATGTGGTTTAGCATTTTTGCTTGTATTATAACACAATTTAACTATATAAACATTAATAAATGTATAAACATTAATTGTATGGTTTAATAATGTTATCCTTAGTAACTAGGTAGTGACTCGGCCCGGCTTTGCATGGGGGCAATGTACTGATAATATGCGTGTGTTATAATATAATATACTCATCACACAAATAATTGTCCTGAGTGGGAATCGAACCTACGACCTCGTGCACGGAAGTCGGTTACACTACCCGACTACGCCACGAGGCCATTTATTATTTTTGTTTCGTATTTGTTTACAATTGAAGAGCATTATTTATTTGTAAGAGCCGACTGAGGGAATACCGGGGGAGTAGGCAGCAGCACTCCCTCGAGCATTAACAACATCCACTACGATCGCCAACCCGCCTGCCAGGCGTGGCGATTACGGCACTATCCTCCATTTCTTAGGGAGGCCTATGTCCAGCAGTGGACGTTGAAAGGCTGATGGATGGATGGATGATGACCGCATGTATTACACACAGCTGTAGGGTTGGTTCTGTTCAAGGTTTAAGTCAGTTGCGTGACTAGTTCGTAGTTCAAAGCACCGACCGATGGCGCGCGACTCAATTTGATAGCGGCCGCTATGATTAATAGTGCAAAAATGTGTTTTTTTACGTAGTAATAGCGTGTAGTGTGTTGATAAAAAAACTACCAAAGTGATTGGTAGTAAGGACTATCCATCCATCCATCAGCCTTTCATCGTCCACTGCTGGACGTAGGCCTCCCCAAAAGGGGGGTATTACCATAATCGCCACGCTTGGCAGGCGCGTTGGCGATCGCAGTGGATGTTTTAGTACACAGGGGAACGCTGCTGCCCGGTCCCCCGGTAATCCCTTTGTCAGCTTCTACGACTCCCATAGGAAGAGATGGGGTGGAGCTATTCTTGGTGCTGGCCCCATACGGTTTATGATCATACTGGTAGCATAGAAGTTCAAAATGCGAAATTCCATTTATTTTATGATTAATCTTTTTAGTACCTAATATCTAGGTATGTACCATACAATTCAAAGAAGTTTTATTTCAACCGCGCGTAAAGATTACACGGACTCAAACTATTTAACTACGTAACTAGTTAATAAGATTTTATTATGGTTAAAATGTATTTTAAGCACATTACAGGCTGACTGATTGAAAAGGTGATTCTGGGGGAAGTCGATTGTTACTCCGACTTTAGGAAGAAAATCTGTCAAACCACCACGGGTTGTCATAGCCAGTCATAGCCATCTATCTTAAGAAACAGTTAATTATTGTTTCTCATAGCTTATAACAATACCTACGTGAGCAACATTGCATAAACAAAACTGTCAGGCGCGGTAGTAATTACAGAGATTCGTTTTATAATACTTTGTGTACAACTCCGTCCGTGTGGTGACGGACTAAGAATACAAGTGTCACCATCCCATTCTTCCCCACGGATGTCGTACAATGCGACTAAGGGAAGTAAGTAATTATCACCCATTGCATTACTGGTTGTAGGGCTGGGTATCAAGTGGGAGTACTCACTTGATATCGGGCCTGAGCGGGTTGGCACCACCATCTCATGTGTGATCGGCCATGAAGCACATCAGTTTGTTTTGATTGTAGCAGGAGATAGTCATTAATTCATTCATTTCATATATATGTGAAATGAAATGGTGAGTGACAGTACTCTCGGCATAGTTGAGTCCATGAGCGACGGTTACCATTTACCATTAGATGGGCCGTGGCTCGTCTGCCACCATAAGCAATAAAAAAAAACTTTCGCGGGGAGTTAAGAATATAAATACTTCACTCTACGGCAAATTTATTATCTTTATGTCAAAATTGCTATTGCAGAAACAGTCCATTTTTCAAGTATGAAAAGTAGCGTATGTTCTTTACTGTACACCAGATTATAATGTACCTATGCAACATTTCATAAAGATTGGCTCAGCAGTTATGGTGTAAAAGCGGAATAAACAAACAAACTGACTTTCGCGTCTTTCGTTTGTACTCGTAATATTACTAGGTACGGACTAACAAGATTTCAGCTTAAATGCTATTAAATTTCAACGACGTCAATAGGCTCGCCCCCTATTACGTGGGACTTAAACATAGATGGCGAATCGTAGGTGTGTAATACACCTCTGCCTACCCCTTCGGGGAATACAGGCGTGATGCTATGTTTTCTTTTTTTAAATTTAAAATCCTGAGCGCAGTTTATACATGTTGTTTTTTTATATCGAAACATTTCAAATTGCTATCACCATGTACCAATCAGGCTAATTATAATGTAGGTTACCATTGAAATAATGTCACACAGTTCCAGTGGTCCGCCAAAGTCAAGCCAAGTCCATGAGCGGCGGTTACCACTTACCGTCAGGTGGGCCGTCTAACACCGTTGGCATTCTTTTTTTATTAAGGCGGAAAAAATATACCTAACCGCACACCCCGTCGTTCGGGGCAACGAACGGGGTAGTGTGAGGCCCTCACCCACTAAATAAGCCCGCCGTGTGCTGTCTCTCCGCCTGTATTGGCGGACCACTGGAACTATGTTACATTACTTCAGTGGTCCGCCGGCGGGTTACCCTATCGGTTACCCTCTACTGAGCGACGCATCCACACACGGAGAGTCGCACATCGTCCATTCACCCGCAGCCTCAGCAAGGGTGACATCAGGCGCAAGTACTAACGCCTGCGCTGCCCCAGTCGCTGGCGGGTGGTTCGAATCAGTGGAATACGGCCCCACCTGATAGTAAGCGATTATCGTAGCCTGTAGAGGCTAGCAACACCTGAGGCATCACGAGGCGTATTTTTTTTTCATGTGAGTGGCGAACTGTCCTACGGTTCCACCTCATGGTAAGCGGTTACCGTAGCCTATAGACGCTAGCAACACCAGAGGCATCACTCGCACGTCGTCCTCTCCAAGGAAAGGGATAGGAGGGTTGATAGTAAGGAGAGGATAGGGAGGGAGCTTTAGAATTGTTCCACCCCTCTCTGCCCACGGGAATCGTAAGAGCCGACTGAGGGAATACCGGGGGAGTGGGCAGTAGCACTCCTTCTTAACAACATCAACTGCGATCGCCCACCCGCCTGCCAAGCGTGCCGATTACGGCATTATCCCCCATGACGGGACCGCTCGTTGTGGCGTTCTCTTGGGGAGGCCTATGTCCAGCAGTGGACGTTAAAAGGCTGATGGATGGATGGATGGAGGGAGGGAGTTTGGGCCTCCGGCGCTATCACCACATACGAAACATAACGGTAAGATTAACTACCGTTGTTACACGCTGATCTTATGTGAGAGGGTGGTACTTCCCTGATTGAGCCGGCCCATTCGTGCTGCGATAAGCAAGGCTAATTTGTCCGGTTTACCTCCTAGTGGTGCACCCCGGGCAACGTCAGCAGTCGCCGGCGGCTAAAATTCCGGACAGGACGGGTCTCCGCGTGTCCCTCTGACTCAGCAGAGGGCATGGCGGATAGACCAGGCGTCGGAGTCGGTGGGGCCAGACTGGCTCACCGGGCTCTGGAGAGGGGGGACAGTGGGGCCACAGCGGCCCCCCCCGTCCCAAATCGTAAACCTGAGCGCGTGCCTGTGGTTACGTCTCGCGGGCATACAGGAACGAGGGTCTTGGCTTAATCGCCTGGACCGCGAGGAAGACAACCTCTATAAAAAATTACCCCGAATCTCAAGCTCTGGCGCGCGGCGAGGAGATGCATGGCTGATGGGTAGTTCAGTCTCGAGCGCGGCCCCAGCCAGGGTACCTGCGGACCCCCTGTGTTGGGTTACAAATGTACGCTTACCCGGGTACAGGGAGCTCTGCCCGGGTGGACCTCCTTTCTCCCATACTCGTGGGAACAATATGGATAACTGTTACAAAAACATAAACAAATCGACAGAGTTGGGTGAAAATCCCGACACCTCAGCCGTAAGGGGTCCGGCTGCAAATGCGGCCCCTACTAGTGCAGCTGCGCGTAAAACGCGCGGCGGCAAAAAGTCCCGCAAGGGCAAGAAGACGACCAGGGGAGCGTCCCAGTCGTCAAGGGACGGCTCGATGGCGGGCAGCTCGGCCTGCACATCAGCTGCCGAGGCGTCTGCCGCTGAGGAGGGTGGCCTGTCTGAGGCTGCCGAAGGTCAGCCATCGCGGCCGGCAGAGGTGGTGTCGGGGTCGCGTTTCTGGCGCAAGCGCACCCTGTCTCAGGGGGCGCTGCCTCGGAGTCGGACCAGAGCTCGACAGAGATGCCTCCCCCAAAAATACCTGCGGCGGCTAGGGGTCGAGGTATCAGCCGACCCGGGACGCCGATACCGCGTGCCGCCTCAACAAAAGAGGCCGAGACGCGGTGCCTTAAACGAGCGGAGACGGTGCAGCACGCAGAAGAGCGCTTGGCGCTCCTCTCTGAGAAGCTCCGTCTTCCCATAGACGATAATGGGCCGCCTACTGCGGCCAAATTCGCTGAAAGAGCCGCGGACTGCGTGGCCATAATTTCGACGGTGGCCATGGGCTCGAGAAACCTCAAAAGCAGTTTCGTCCGGGGTCTTAAAATCGCCGCCACGGAACTGTCCAACGTGGTGGAGCGGCTTGTGGCGGAGGTGGCCGACCTTGGGGCGCGCAACGAGCGCCTAGAGACAACGGTCGAGGAGCTGCAACGAGGGATGGCCAACATGAGAGCCGAACTTGGGCTCCCTGAGGCCATCCCGGGTGCCTCGGATTCTGTGATGCGGGTCGAGCCTGGTCTCCCCACGACCACCTCGCCGCAGCCGCCGTGCCTCCGCCCCACCTCGGCGACCGCCTCGGCTCCGTCTGCCGCTCAGTCGGGCCCTGTCACTGGGCTCGACGACGAAATGCTCCGTGCGGTTATCGACCGCATGGATGCGGTCTTTGGCCCAAGAATTGAGGCCCTAGCCGCAAGATTGCCGCCGGAACCCCGACTTCGGCCGCCGCTTGCGGCTGATAAAAGAAGGGCTGCAGCGTCCTCGGCATCGACACCTTTGCCGTGCCAGGGAGGGCATGTGTCTTTTGCCGCGACGGCGGCTAAACCACCGGCGGCCAAACCACCAGCGGTAATACCTTCGCCGGCCCCTGTGCAGGGAAAGGGCCAAAAAAAGACCAAAAAAAAGGAAAAGGCGGGACAAGCCCCGAGGGGTCAGCCCCGAGAGGAGTTCCCGCCTCTACCAAGTGTCGCTGCGCCTCCGCATTCTGCTGCGCCGCGACGAACGGTCGCACCCTCTCGGGCTACGGCTGTCGCGCCCCAGGCTCCTGCCCCCGCCCCCGCCACTGCTACGTCCTCAGACGGGGACTGGCAGGTGGTTGGGCCCCGGCGATCCCGGGCCAGGGATCGCGGCACTGCCTCGGGGCGCGAAGCGGCGCCAACTAATCCGAGAGGGGAAGCCCCGAAGCCGCGGAAGAGGAAGTCGCGGAAACTGAAGGTCCCGAAGGCAGCTGCGGTGGTGATCACCGTGCTGCATGAGGGAAAAGAAAAGGGCCTGACCTACGAGGCCGTCTTGAAGCGTGCCCGGCGGGAGATAAACGTCTCCGATCTCGGGGACGTTTCCGCTCGCTCCCGCCAAGCCCGGACAGGTGCTCGGATTTTCGAGTACCTGGGGCCAGAGGGCGCCAAGACGGCCGACGCAATGGCCGCGAGGCTGCTGGGCCTGTTCCCAGAGGAGAGTGGTGTCCGGGTCGCCAGACCCGTGAAGTGCGCCGAACTGCGCATTTCCGGGCTGGACGATTCCGTGACGGCGGAAGAGATCCGAGAGGCAATCGTCTCGAAAACCGGGTCTCCCAGCAGCGCCGTCCGGGTGGGCACCATTCGCCCAGGTCCAGGTGGTGTGGGTGCCGTCTGGGTCTCGTGCCCTGTCGCGGCGGCCAAGGATTTGGTCGCCGCCGGTAGACTTCTGGTGGGCTGGAGCGCCGCGCGGTTAATCGCGCTGGAGCCCCGGCCTGCCAGGTGTTACAAGTGCATGGCGGTCGGTCACACCCGGCCGCTGTGCACAAACTGCTTCGACTGCAGCGGGCTCTGTTTCCGCTGCGGTCAGGCAGGGCACCAGGCGGCTGCCTGTTCTGCCACCCCACACTGCCCCGCGTGCGCGGCGGGCAATCGCCCCGCCAACCACTGTATGGGGCGGGTGGGGTGCAGGCCTCCAGCCAAGTCAGGCCCTAAGAGGGGGGTGGGCAGCCAATCGGCCCCGGCTGCCCAACCCGGCGCGGCTGGACCGCCGCAGCGCATGGAGGAGGATATCGTGGTCCAATAACGGATCACGACGCTATCCTCCTCCAGGGGAATCTCGGCCATTCCGCCAGGGCGCAGGATCTCTTCCTGCAATCCATGGCGGAGCGGTCGATCAGTGTTGCCGTAGCCGCGGAGCCCTACATAGTCCCGGATCGCCCCAATTGGGCGGGTAGCGGGGATGGCTCCGTGGCGGTCGTCGGCACGGCGGCGCCGCATTCCCCGCCCTTGTCACTCAAAGACCAGGGCACGGGATATGTGGCGGCCGAATGGGGAGGGGTCACGTTGTATGGCATGTACTTCTCCCCTAGTCGTAGTCTGGCGGCTTTCGAGGTCTTCCTGCACAACCTGGAGACCTCGATACGGCGTATAGCACCGAGCCCTGTGCTCGTGCTGGGGGACTTCAACGCCAAATCAACGGCGTGGGTGTCCCCCAGGACGGACCCCAGAGGTGCGGCGGTCCAAGAGTGGGCGGCAGCGGCGGACCTCGTGTTACTCAACCGAGGGTCCGCCCAAACGTGCGTGCGACCCTGGGGCGGGTCGATAGTGGACCTTTCGTTCGCTAGCCCCGGCGTCGCCGCACGCGTAAGGAGCTGGCGAGTCCTGGAGGAGGTCGAGACCCTATCTGACCACAGATATATTCAGATAGAGGTCTCCCGGAACCTTCAGGGCGCCAGCAGGGGTCACGCGGCGGACAGAACTCCCGCTTTTCCGCGATGGGCTGTGGGTAGGCTCGACCGGGACCTGTTAGTGGAGGCGGCCATTTTTCAATCTTGGCTGCCTCCCCCCCTGACGGAAGACGTGGACGCCGAGGCTGGCCGCATTCGCGGCATGCTTACGCAGATCTGCGATGCGGCCATGCCCCGTGTGCGGCGCCCGCCTCGACGGAAGGGGGTCTACTGGTGGTCCCCGGAGCTGGCGGACCTCCGTGCGGCCTGTATTCGTGCCCGGAGGTCCTACACCCGCAGCCGCCGTCGCCGAATCCGCGACGAAGAGCGGGAGGGCCGGCTGTATGCGGCGTACAGCAGTGCGCGCGCCGCGTTAAAGCTGGCCATCTGTCGCGCCAAAGATGCGAAAAGGCAGGAGATGCTGGAGGGTCTCGAGCGTGACCCCTGGGGACGCCCGTACCGCGCGGCGCTTAACAAGCTCCGCGCCCAGGCCCCCCCCCTTACGGAGACCCTCCAGCCGGGCTTCCTCTCTGAGGTGGTCGAGGGACTTTTCCCTTCACGGGCGGTGCACACGCCCCCAGTCATGGCTCCGCCAGATGATGGCCGGGAGGCTGACGACGTGGAGGTACCGCCCGTGACGACGACGGAAATGGGGGCGGCGGTAGCGCCTATGCGGAGAGGCGTCGCCCCCGGGCCGGACGGGGTTCCCGGCCGAGTGCTGGCCCTGGTCCTCGACCACCTTGAGCCCCGCCTCGGTGGACTGTTCGGCGCTTGCCTGGTGTCCGGACGGTTCCCTGACTGCTGGAAGGAGGGGAAGCTCGTGCTCCTGCCGAAGCCGGGACGGCCTCCGAACACAGTCTCGGCCTTCAGGCCCATCGTGTTGCTGGACGAGGTGGGCAAACTCCTCGAGCGGGTAGTCGCTGCCCGCGTCGTCCGGCACCTAGGAGCGGTCGGCCCCGACCTGTCCGACGCCCAGTTTGGATTTCGGGCGGGTCGGTCTACGGTCGATGCCATTCTGCGCCTGAGGGCCGCGGCTGCGGAGGCCGTCACCTCGAGGGATGTGCTGTTGGCGGTGTCACTCGACATCGCCAACGCCTTCAATAGTCTGCCATTCGGCTGCATCAAGGAGGCACTCCGGTACCATGGAGTGCCCCTCTACCTAAGGCGGCTGGTGGCGGACTACCTCGACGGCCGCAGCGTCCTCTTCGTGGACCGGGAAGGGGACGTTGTAAGGAGGGCTATGTCGTGCGGCGTCCCGCAGGGTTCGGTTCTTGGGCCGCTCCTGTGGGACATCGGCTACGACTGGGTCCTCCGTGGCCGGCTCCCCCCCGGGCTGGGCGTAATTTGCTACGCAGACGATACGCTCGTCACAGCCCGGGGCTGGACCCTCGAGGAGGCGGCAACGCTGGCCACCTCAGGTACCGCGGAGGTGGTCAGGCGGATCGAGGCGCTGGGGCTTAGGGTGGCCCTTGAAAAGTCGGAGGCCCTACTCTTTCATGGGCGCCGACGGGGCCCGCCCTCCAGCGCCTCGATAACGGTCAACGGTGTGGGCTTGCCAATCCAGGCCCACATCAAATATCTGGGCCTGGTATTGGATTGACGGTGGCACTTTGACGAGCACTTCCGCCGTCTAGCGCCAAAGCTCGTCGGCACGGCGTCCGCCCTCGGGGGACTGATGCCGAATCTGGGCGGACCGAGTCTCGCGTGTCGACGACTCTACGCGGGGGTAGTAAGTTCGATGGCACTGTACGGCGCGCCCGTGTGGGCGGAGTCCCTGGCCGCTCGCAATAGGGCCCTTCTGTGGCGTCCACAGAGGGTCGTAGCGGTCAGGGCAATACGCGGGTACCGCACGGTCTCGACCGATGCAGCCTGCGCGTTGGCCGGAACCCTCCCGTGGGATCTGGAGGCGGAAGTGCTCGCCGACGTCTATTGGCGGGCGTCGACGGCGCGGGCGGGGGGCAGCCGCCCCTCGCCGAGCGCAATGTCATCGTGGCGGGAAGATGCCCGCCGCGCCACCGTCCTAAAGTGGAAGTCTCGGCTGGAGACGCCCCGGGCTGGTCTCTGGACCGTGGGGGCGCTCCAGCCGATTTTGGAAGAATGGGCAGGGCGACAGCACGGGATCCTCACCTTCCGGTTGGTGCAGGTTTTGTCGGGGCATGGTTGCTTCGGCAAATACCTGCACATGATCGCTAGGAGGGAGACGACCCCAGGCTGTCACCACTGTGGCTGCGACGAAGACTCAGCGCGGCACACGCTCGAGTCGTGCCCGGCCTGGGATGTGCAGCGCCGGGAACTCGTTGCAGTCATAGGCGTGGACCTGTCGCTGCCGGCCGTTGCGCGAGCGATGGTTGGCAGTGACAGGGCCTGGACCGCGGTCGCCGCCTTCTGCGAGGCTGTCATCTCGCGGAAGGAGGTGGCGGAGAGGGCCCGGGAGGAATCCTCCTTCGCGGACCCGATTCGCCGCCGGCGCGCGGGGCGGCGTGCGCGCGCTTACCTGCGCCTGATGCCGCCCTAGCCGAGGCCGCGGACGGTGGGGTCGGGGAGTACCCTGCCGTCCGCGGAAGCCTACCGCGAAGGTGCGACGCCCAAGTGCGCGAGGCGTCGCTCAAGAGAGGGTGCCCGAAGGGGCTGCCGCCTGCGGATCGCGGTCGAAACGACGCGGTACCCGTGATCCGCCGTAGTAAGGGCGGGTGGAGGCGCACGGTGGGTTTTTGTGGGTGAGAGCCCCACACTACCCCGTTGTCTCCCCGGGCAGCGGGGTGTGCGGTAGGACATTTTTGCACACCTAAAATAAAAAAAATAAAATAAAAAAGGCTCTGCCACTGAAAGGTCTTTTTATCTCGTAAGCTGCGTCATTGACAACTACGTGAAGGCATTTCTATGATACTCGACCAAGTTTGTAAACAATTCTTCGTATGTTTACTAAATATTTTAATATTTACTCCACAAGATTACTTGCTACGAGGTGTACCGTGTATAAAAAATATGCCATAAAATTAAAAGAGGATTTTACAAGTGCGACTGCTAAATGCAGAGTAGCGGGCTTAAATCAACACTTCAGCTTTATTATATCAATTGAGTAAAGTTCAAATTTAATCTTCATCAATAAAATATATTCACTATAGCTAGGCCTATTAAATGGCACTTAAAATTACCGCAAAGTGCGAAAATGTAAAATCGAAAATTTGAACCTGCGTCTCCAGGAATACAGATGATTTACCAATTCAGCAATCGTGACAATGCTCGGGACTGCAAATTTTGAACACATTCCTAGTTAACGTTATGGCTGACGCTCCATTATATGGCTAAGCATATCAAATGCTTAAAAAATATATAAAAATGACGAAAAAAAAACAGTTAAAATAGTGAAGAATCCACTAATAACTAGGCCGGTGCAACTGCAACAATCGCCACAATCGATTGAAGCTAGAAGTTAGAAGACAAAGTAATATGTAGATATATACAATCAATATAAAATGAATTATGAAATAAAAATATATTATACAAGACCTAGGTGCAACCCAGAATCCTGTCCTACAAATATTATAAACTAGCATTTACCCGAGGCTTCCGACGCAGCCATGAACTAGTTTATAGGTTATATCTCGGATTTCGATATAGTAGAGGTATAAAAGGTAAAACAATTCTTAAGCCTTAATGAGAGCTATCAAACAAGAAAGTTTCATCCGTTTTTGTAAAATGCTTAAACAAACAAACGGTCAAAAATTCTAAAATAAATATATTGTGTTCAGAGACCCCTAAATAGCTTAATACATACATTCACTTTCTTAAATGTACAGACATACTTAGCTCTGTTCATTATAGATATATTATAAAAGTATGTGAAGATGTTTGGATATTTACATTATTGGATGTTTGTTCGTCGCCTAAATGTCTGAGCGGTTTTAATGAAATTTAGTTAGTAGATAGATGACATACAGGATTAATACCTACTTTTGAAGAAATTTGCAGTTTTTGTAGGCTAGCTATTAAAAAATAAACACCTAGCAGCTAAACGGATTTGTACAAATATTGGTATTATATTACCTACATTGAAAAAGATTTGCTGTGGAGTCTGCCTCAAATACTCTATGGACCATATTCTAAGGTCCATTCGGGCAGAAGCTAGTTTCTTTATAACTTTAAGTTGTGGATGCCAGGCGACAGTGTGACTACCACTAAAGTAATGTCTTCCAGTTGCAGTGGTCCGACAGTACGAGTACAGGCGGAGAGACGGCAGACGGTAGCGTTATTTAGTGGGTGAGAGCCGACACTACCCTGTTCGTAGCCCCGAACGACGGGCTGTTCGGTTCGGTACATTTTATACCGCCTTAACAAAAATAAGGTAACTCTTTTTATTATGTTATGGCGGGAAAATATGTTCCTAACCACACACCCCGTCGTTCGGGGCAACGAACAGGGTAGTGTTGGGCCTTCACCTACTAAAGAAACCCGCCGTGTGACATCTCTCCGCCTTTACTGGCGGACCACCGGAACTATATTACATTCCTTCAGTGGTCTGCCGGCGGCTTACCCTTTCGGGTACCCTCAACTGAGCGACGCACCTTCGCGGGAGGCCTTACGGGTGGCGGACGTTCCCCGGTCCATCCACCCGCAGCCTCAGCTAGGGCGGCATTAGGCGCAAAAACGCCTGCGAAACCCCAGTCCTCGCGGTGGTTCGGATCTGCGGAAGGATCAGCCTCCTTGGCCATCTCCGCCGCTTCCTTCCGCGAGATAACATGCTCGCAGAAGGCAGCGACCGCGGCCCAGAAGGTGACACTCTGTGATAGTGACAGTCATTACTTGTCAAATTGTTATTCTGACGAAGAAATAACCGACCACTTGAAAATAAGTAATGACTTTAGATAACGATAAACGAATATATAATACAAATGTTATGTAATAATGTGTTATTTATTAATATTGAAGTTTTCATATTTAATTGTTACGATAAGGCGTTATAACATTTGCACGTGTGCTGATTGCGCCATGTGATATTTTTATCGTAATTTGACTTTGATTTTATTATTAACTCATAGTTATTTCTACGTTCCATATTATCGATACGTTTTTTATCCTGTATGGTAGTATAATGTCGAGGCCAGAATACAGGAACTATTATTAAACTTAATTCGTTCAGTAGTTTATGCCTGATAGGCGAACAAAACAAATAGACAAACATTCTAAAAAAATATCAGTTTATAGACACCTACATTCAGTTAAACAACGCATTTGTTTTAATTTTTTTTTCAAACAATAGGCGATATAATAATATTTTTTTTAATTTTTTTATTGCTTGTCGTGGCAGACGGGCCACGGTCCATCTGATGGTAAATGGTAACCGTCGCTCATGGACTCAACTATACTGAGAGTATTGTCAAGCCGCTACTCACCATTTCATTTCAGCGATATGAAATGAAAGAATAAACGGCTATCTCCTGCTACAGCCAAAACGCAATGATGTGCTTCATGGTCGGTCACACGGGAGATGGTGGTACCAACCCGCTCGGGCCCGACACCAAGTGAGTACTCCCACTCGGTACCCAGCCCTACCACCAGTCATGCAATGGATGATAATTGCTTACTTCCCTTTACGACACCCGTGGGAAAGAATGGGAGATGACACTTGTATTCTTAGTCTGTCACCACACGGAAAGTTAATTTTTTAAATTAAATCATTTTCGATAATTAAAATAATGGATCATTAAAAATATCAAAAAACAATTATTAATATAAGTTTTTAACGTATCAACACTATTCGTTTGTAATTTGTTAATAAAAAACTGATACCTACAAATATTTTTTTTATTTTTCCAATGGGTATCTATTGTGAAGCTCTTTCAGATTAGCTCCATAGAAGGAAATACTCAAATTTATAATTTATCGCACTTGAAAATTATCATATTCAAGCGACAAAAAATTATTATAATCAACTATTTCATAACTAAATAAAAAAAAAAAAATCGCGATATTTTTTTTTTGCCGGTGGATTATTGTTTATTCAGTAAGTGACTGATTTTTTTCATTTCAAAATTTTCCTATTCAATATGTTTAAATAAAAACAATGTAAGAAGTTTTTATTTAAACATATTAAATAGGAAGTTCATGTTTCCTAAGTCCAGCAGTGGACGGTGAAAGGCTGATGGATGGATGGATGAAAAACAATAACATTTTTATTGTGTTGTGCCTTCATTTAGGGAGCAAGGGCGCCACGCACTACCGTTTTATCGTTGCCCCGTACGACTGGATGTGCGGTAAATTTTTCCGCCTTACAAAAAAATAAAACCGGGGAGAATCACTAAATTCTATTAGTAAAGAAAAGCTTTACAGCCTTAGTTATAATTAATTTATTATACATTCGTAACGATGACATAAGAGAGCGAGTAGGTATGAAAGAGAGTGTTGGTGTAAAGATGTGAAAGGGAATGCTCCGATGGTTCGGACATGTGGAAAGAATGCCGGACGAGCGACTGGTTAAGAAGATATACAATGTGAATGTGGAAGGATGTAGGTACAGGGGGAGACTGAGACACACCTACCTAGACCAAATCAGTAATGTATTGAAGGGAGGTGGAGTCAGGAGTCTCCGAAACCGGCGAACGTGTATGACGAGAATGTGAATGTTGTAGAAGCGAGAGATGTATGCAAGAATAGAGCCTTTTCGCACTCTGTTCTCTCTGCCTACCTCGCAAGGGAGATGGGGTGATGATAAGTTTGTGTATAATTATTTCTAATCATTAAACACAAAGTGAAAAATGTGAAATCGAAAATAACAGTCAGGAGCAGGATTTGAACCTACATCTCCTGGATACCGTCCAGATGCTTTGCCAATTCAGCCATCGTGACAATTGCTCCTGACTGCTAATTTCGATAACACATTCATACTTAACGTCTTTGGGTGACGCCGCGTATTTTCAATTTCACTTTTTTCACTTTGTGTTTAATGTATAGTGCTAAGCATGTCAAATGGTAACAATATATATAAAACTATTTAAATAATTATAGGGTTTACGTCATTATTAGGTAAAAATCTTAATTGTAAAATTAAGTTTACCTGGTCGGTTATAATGTATGAAAATACTTCTGACAGATGGCGCAGGCGTCACCCAAAGACATTAAGTATGAATGTGTTATCGAAATTAGCAGTCAGGAGCAATTGTCACGATGGCTGAATTAGCAAAGCATCTGGACGGTATCCAGGAGATGCAGGTTCATATCCTGCTCGTGACTGTTATTTTCGATTTCACATTTTTCACTTTTTGTTTAATTTATAGTGCTAAGCATGTCAAATGGAAAAAAAATATATAAAACTATTTAAATATTTCTAATCACAAAATCATTTCTAACAGATTCATCGTAATCATATTGATTATAGATATTAATTACTTTTCCGTGTGAGCTGATAACATATTGATTAATAAATATCATATGATTATCTTACTTCAGTATAATTAATACTGATTAATTAGTGTAAAGATTTAGTTATCAAATCATTAATCAGAGGCAAAACTCTGTACACGTGACTGAAAGAATAATTCGTAGTCTTTTTACTGGGATCGAAATTACAAAATCAAAATAAATAATCCTTACTATTATAAAGCTGTAACAGAGCTGTGTCTGTACATTTATTATTAAGATATTTGACAAAAAAGTACTGTATTGGGCCTGTATAGGTGCGTATGAACACAAAACTATTTTTTAGAGTTTTTGTCTGTTTATCTGTTTGTTGGTTCGCACATCACATATAAACTATTGAATGGATTTTGATGAAACGTTTTTTATTTGATAGCCCTTGATGAGACTTAAAACTTTTTTTGGTATACGTATTATTCCGCTACTATATGGGGAACCTGAAATATAACTTAAAACTGGCGTTTAAAATTTAATTCTAGAAAAGGATGATGAATTTTCTAGAATTAAACTTTAAACGCCAGTTTATAGCCGCCATATTATTTTGTTTATAGCCAGTTACACTCGGAAGTATGTAAGATTGTAACATTCAAATCTTTTTGAAATAAAAGTTAAGTTGGGATAGTAGTAAAATCAAGTAAACGCGATAGATTCCGTAAACGAAGTTTAATTTCAAAATGTGTAACATTCGCGTAAATATCAGAAAGTATTACATTCAAATCTAGAATTAAAATTAATGTTTGAATAAAGAAACTCACAGCTCGCTGAAGGAAAACATCGTGAAGAAACCTGCATGGCTGAGAGATTTTCTCGACGCCTTGTAAATTAATGTTGGCAACACACATTGGGCCAGCGTGGTTGACTACGGCCTAAACTTCTCTCGCTCTGAGCGGCCTCGTGCCCAATAGTGGGTAAGTAAAAAGGGGTAAAATGTGGCGTGGGTCATAAAGACAAATGTGATGGGAATGGCCGTCAGTTAGTGCGATGGCTTAGCGGTCTAGATCACTTCCCCGGATTGACAGGGACGCAGGTTCGAAACCCGCTTTCTCTTTTTCCACATTCACAGATAATTTATTCTTTAAAGTAGCTGAGCATGTCAATTGCTAAAATACGGATCAAAATGGGTTAGAATATGTCAAAAATATGGTTCAGTAGTAGCTTAGCAGTAAGACCGAAGACTGAAAGGATGAGATTGAGTTTGGGGGAAAAGGGTTGTGTTATGGCAATTGATGGTCCCGAGTGAATGTCACGATAGCTCAGTTGTGTAATTTGACTCAATTGCGAACATCTATAGTTTATCCCTTTAGCTAGCGAAGAACTACTGCGAAGGATCCATGTTTTTTTTTATGTTATACTTGTACCGTGTGGCTTTAGAATTCTGCCACCCCTTTCCACCCATGGGAGTCGTAAGAGCCGACTGAGGGAATACCGGGGGAGTGGGCAGCAGCACTCCATCGAGTATTAACAACATCCACTGCGATCGCCAGCCCGTCTGCCAAACGTGGCGATTACGGCACTATCCCCCTTCTTGGGGAGGCCTATGTCCAGCAGTGGACGTTAAAAGGCTGATGGATGGATGGATGGATGGATAGATACTTCTTCTAAAAGTCCCCGTGATTTGTTGATTTTAAAATCCAAACAACTTTTTTGGAAGATCCAAGCACTTGTATTTTTGGCGTCTACTAAGTGATATCTTGAATAGAATAGGGAAGGCGAGGGTGGGCCCCGTCGACCACTGAAGTGATGCAACTGGTACTATACCAGTGGCCCGCCAACACATGTGGAGAGACGGCCCTCGGCGGGTTACTTTAGTGGGTGAGGGACACTATCCCGTTTGTTGCACACCACCGTAAAGAATAGGGTGGTGACACTTGTCTTACTCCGTAACTCATACAATTTTGATTAAACTTTTACCCCCTTACTAATAAACATTGTATAAGCTCAGTGTTTTGTTCCGTTCTTTCAACGAAAAACTGCCATATTAGTGACAAAGACAAAACACTGAAGCTTTATATTAGACTTCAAAACTAGTATCTATATTTTGATGATAGCAAAATACACACATGACGGAGTGGCCGTATCTAATACGGGGTCCCGCTCGAGTTTTTGGGAGTTCGATTCCCACACTGGACGAGTCACATAAATGTGATCCACAAACGGTTGTTCTGAGTCTGGGTGTACTTTGTGTCCGTGAAATTGTATGTTTGTAAAGTCCCCCGCAATACAAGGATTATTCCTTACAGTGTTATAGATATTTAAAAAAAAAGATTTCAAAAATTCAAATGTAAATGAAATGGGAATGCTCCGATGGTTCGGACATGTGGAAAGAATGCCGGACGAGCGACTGTTTAAGAAGATATACAATGCGAAAGTGGAAGGATGTACATACAGGGGGAGACCGAGACTCACCTACCTAGACCAAATCAGTCATGTATAGAAGGAAGGTGGAGTCAGGTGTCTCCGAGCGGCGAGCGTGTATGAAGAGAGTAATGAATGTTGAGGAAGCGAGAGTTGTTGGCAAGAATTGAGCCACTTGGCACTCTGTTCTCTCTGCCTACCCCGCAAGGGAAATGGCGTGATGATAAGTAAGTAAGTAAAATTCAAAAGGATGTGCTTGCAAAGTCTAGACCTCGGTTGGAGAATAGAACTCGATACCACTGTCTCTTAGGTTTTAGGTTTTACCACTAGGCTTTTACTGCATCTATTATATAAAAATGTTGCGTCAGATTGTTTGTCTGGGATTAACTATTATACTAATGGCCCGATTGTAATAAAACATTGCTCTTGTGTGCCGGTCCAACATGAGAGGTAGGATGAGTTTTTATTATATAAAAATTTCATGTCACATCGTTCGTCCGCGATGAACTCCCTAAACCAATGAATCGATCAAAGAGTCGGTTTTATATTTTGCATGAGTGCAGTTTGGCCAACTTGAAGGATATAATAATTTTTATCACGATTATATTTTTTTTATTGCAAAATTAATAAATTATATGTGTCACTGCAACGCGTATACCTCTTCTACATGCTATTAAACGTAGAAAAATTAAATTCCTATTCTATATGCTATTAAAAATAGAACAATATAATAAATTCCTAATAATTCTTTAAAATATATAAATAGGTAATTTAAATTAGCCAGTAGAAATAAATAAACGAATCTACTTACATATAATTCAATAAAATTCCTGTTCAAACGATTTAACAAATTATTTTTTATGTTTGGAACATAAAAAATAAGCGCTGCGTTTAAGCGATATTGCTCGGCTGGTATCGACAGTACACTGCATGATAAACGAGCACACACAACATTGTTCTTGATATCAATATCAGCTCATCACCATAACTGTAGTTCTATTATCCTGTAATAACAACGTGAATCATACATCCCAAATAAAGCATATGCCAGTAAATTGCTAAGTTTTTTTTTACTACGATGGTGATAAACAAGCAGCACAGCCCACCTAATGGTAAGCTTACGCGTAGCCTTTAGGTGCTAGCAACACCAGAGGTATCACTCGCATATCACCATCTCCAAGGAAAGGGGTACGAGGTGGAGAGGAGGAAAGATAATAAGGAGAAGATAGGGAAGGTGTTCGGGCCTCCAGCGCTCTCACTCACCATACGAAACACAACGGCAAGAGTAGCTGCCGTTGTTTTACGCAAATCTTCAGTGAGAAGGTGGTACTTCCCCGATCGAGCCGGCCCGTTCATGATAGGATAAGCAAGGCTACCATTATAAATAAATATTCACGACATTTCACGATATTTTTTGTTTTTATAATTTCACACAACGTTCTCTGGCCCCAAACTAAGCTTAACGCTTGTGCTATGGGTACCAGATTACGGATATAATACATATATTCCTTTTTTTTGTAAATCATCCATCAATCCATCAGCCTTTTAACGTCTACTGCTGGATATAGGCCTCCCCAAGAATAGGGGATAGTGCCGTAATCGCCACGCTTGGTAGGCGGGTTGGCGATCGCAGTAGATGTTGGTAATACTCGAAGGAGTGCTGCTGCCCACTCCCTCGGTATTCCCTCAGTCGGCTCTTACAACTCCCATGGGTGGAGAGGGGTTTTTTTTAAATACATACATAGATAGAAAACACCCAGATGCAGTACAAATTTTTGTGTTCAACACACAAATAATTGTCCTGAGTGGGAATCGAACCCACGACCTCGTGCACGGAAGTACCCGACACTACCACTACACCACGAGACCCGTCATCTAGACTGTGACTGTGTCTGTACATTTAAGATATTTGAGAAAAAATGACTGTAATAGGCTACATAGACGTGTCTCAAAACAAAACGATTTTTTTTAGATTTTTTGTCTGTTTGTCTGTTTATCTGTTTTTCTATTTGTATGCATTTTGATGCACGAACAAGTGCATCATACAAAAATTACTGAACTGATTTTAATGCCACTTTTTTATTTGATAGATCTCGATTAGACTTAAAAACTGGTATATATTTCATCCCGCTACTTTATCGGGAACCTGAGATACAACATAACAACTAACTTTGCTTGCGGCTCCGCCGTCCTTATATATAATATAAAGGCTAGTATAATATATATAAGTTAATATTATGTATAATTTTTGCGACCCATTATTGTTCTAATATTGAGAACGAGTTAGAGCGAGAAGGATTCATAGTGTTGAAATGAAAGAAGAAACCTCTGGTCCAATGCGGGTTGATAGATTTTGAAAAAATCTCAAAGATTTGCAGGTTTCCTCACACTGGTTTCCTTTACCGAGCAATGATAGTTTGTATCAAATACGCATTATTTGGAGCAATCATTAAAAAGTCTGAGATTTGTGCCATGCGATCTTGGTCGAGGGATCGAACTCGATCCTTGGAGTCATTGGTTTTACCGCTAGTCTATGCACTATCTACAATTATTAATTATGATAAAAATAAAAAGGAGAAGAGCTCTTTTCTTAAAATGATCGGTTACACGTAACACAGGCTGGTGGTTCACTAGTCAACAGCGTTCGGCAAGAGGTGGACCTGGATAGTGAAAGGTCAAACCAAGTACCATAATAATATTTTTTTTAAATTAGTACTTTGAACACTCTTTTTATATAATTAACTACTTAAATAAAATCAGGACCCCATTTAAAAATTCTTGGCGACTTCTAATCTGGAATATCTCAAAGAGGTGCAGGTTGCCTCGTGATTTTCTTTATTAATTTGAGCTATATATAAATTCAAATAATGAAAGCTGCGTGATTTAAGTTTACACTCAATATTTCTCGACACTACTCCGCAATCTTTAGCCTTAATCATAAACATCTTAACTGAAAGGCTAGAGGGGCTTTGGGGGAGATTAACTTCCATTTTATTAATAGTCTGACCAGTAATAAGCGTCATTCCGTTTCTAGTCTCTAGCTTATGATTACTATGGTTATTCATTAATAAGCTGTAATTAAAAAGATTCTTTTTTCAAAGGAGTCCTTACTAACCCATTCTGTCCAATGATTAGGTTAGAGATTAGGTTAGGTCAGAGATATGGAACCTCAGGATGAGAGAGATTTAGTTATAACCTACTTATGGTTCATGTCAGTTAGATTTCAAAAGTCATCGAGAAAATTTCAAACTCCAGCACTAATATTTGTAATCATAAAAATAGAGTTTACAACTATGTACCTATTATACACATAGTCTGGCCATAAATACTGTTACAACTAAAAAAACAATTATATTACATTTGAATTTGGAACTTGTTATTCTTAAATGAATATTCATTGAGATTTTCCATTTTCGCGCTAATCTGTTTTAAATATTATTGTCATATAAAAATGGAGTGGGGTGATCTTTTTCTCTTCTTTATTTACCCGCCTTCCAGAATCGAAGAGAGGTTACAAAAAAAAATATTTCTGCCGAGAAAACTTTTAGTAATGAGCAAAATTTTAACCCGTGCGTTTTTGCCGTGTGGGGCCGGCACCAAGAATAGCTCCACCCCATCTCTTCCTATGGGAGTCGTAAAAGCCGACTAAGGGATTACCGGGGGACCGGGCAGCAGCGTTCCCCTGTGTACTAAAACATCCACTGCGATCGCCAACCCGCCTGCCAAGCGTGGCGATTATGGTAAAACCCCCATTTTGGGGAGGCCTATGTCCCGCAGTGGACGATAAAAGGCTGATGGATGGATGAAAATTTTAACAAGCTGACTGACTAAGTTTGTGCTCAAAAAAAAAACTTATCATCACGTCATTTCCTTGCGGGGTAGGCAGAAAGAACAGAGTGCCAAGAGGCTCTATTCTTATATACATCTCTCGCTTCTTCGACATTCATAACTCTCTTCATACACGATTGCCGGTTTCGGAGACTCCTGAATCCACCTTCCTTCAATACATGACCGATTTGGTCTAGGTAGGTGAGTCTCGGTCTCCCCCTGTACCTCCCCGTCTCCCCTGTAGGATGTATCCTTCGACTTTCGCATTGTTTATGCTCAAAGCTCTGGAGAACCTTCTCAATTACTCAGCACAGTGTAAAGTGGACATTATCTGACTTCAACAATGGGTGTTAGCTATCAAGGAGTAACTGAGCCATATTTTGTGAAAAAGGTGTCAAAACATCGCCACAGAAGTATCAAGATACAATTATTGAGAAAGTGTTTAAGCCTCATAAAACACCATTGTCTAAAACCAGGAATAGTTCTTTCAGCAAGACTCAGGACCGAGTCGTAGAGGTCGATTCACACAAGTGTGTTGGAAACAAACGTTTCTGACTTCATCAGAGCTGAAGACTGGCCATCATCTAGTCCCGATCTTAATCCGCTGGATTATGATTTATGGTCAGTTTTGGAATATGGCATGCTCTAAACGCCATAATAATTTGGAGTCCCTAAAGTAATCCATAAGATTGGCTGTCAAGAATTTTCCCATGGAGTAAATGCGTGTTTCAATTGATAACAGTCCTCAAAGATTATAGGATTATATTAATGTCAATGATGATTATTTTAAATGAGCCGCACATTTTTTTAATATTATATGTAATAAAAATAAAATCTTTTCCGTGAAACAATACTATTGCAAGACTAGGTATTAAGTTATAATTTATCAGTGGTAAATTGAAAATGTTTACATAGTAATCATCATACACACAAATATAATAACAATGTGTTGACAATAAGCAAATGCATCTGGTATTCAGATTTATTTGTTTCCTTTGTTATTCGAGGACGTATTTTTGCGATTATTGAACTTGCTTTGCTAATATTTTGACAATAGTGCTCGCTAAGTCTTTGACACCCATGCAGGGCCGTAACTTGAAGACGGCATTGTGGGACAATGACCTACCTAAAAATTTCGATGGACTGCTTCAATTCCTCGTGTGTTCTAACTCACCAAATGAAACACAAAAATAGAAGTACTTAGCCCGTTGTTACACGCTGATCTTCTGGGAGAGGGTGGTACTTCCCCAATTGAACAAGCAAGCTACCACTAGAATCCCCAAAGAAACTATCTGAACATAACTGCTGCTATATGCCTGAGAATTTATTTTTACATCCGCCCTACAGCCATTTCCCGTCCTGGAAAAGACGCACTGGGTGCCAAAGGGCGCTTAATGATCCCCAGCCCCCATGAGCGCTCGCATGAGGGCAGTATGACCTTTAGCATAAGGAAACCCGAGATTGCAGCATTTATCGCCTGGTAAAGGGGTATTTAGGACGTCCTCACGCAAGAAAAATAAAGAGGTTCACGATATCCTACAATAAGAGATACTTATGCGCGAAAAAAGAATTGGACGTCTGAAGACGTCAACGATAGTGAATCTCCTTTGTACAACGTTATTTCATTTTTAATTTTCCGTTATTGGAATAACACCTTAGAGTATCTCTAAGAATAGTACCAAACGAAATTAGTTTCTAGTAAAATAGCTGATCATATGTCGAATGTTAAAAAAAAATCGCAATATAATTATTTCGTAAATCACGCCGTCATAGTATGATTCATAATTGTAATAATTAAACTTATTATATAGCAATGTATGCAAATAGATGGATGGTGGTGACGGTAGATGGTGCGGGTCTTATAAGACATCAATGTAAAGGTGTAAATTGGGAGTTTAGCAGCATAGCTAAGCAGTCTAAAACATCCTCCCAGATAGAGGAAGACGTAAGTTCGAATCCTGCCCATAGAAAATGTTTGAATGAAATTTGTTTCTAACCACGTAGTACGGAATTTACTCCGTATTTCTAACACACTATGCCAATATTTAGATATTTTTATATATATTTTTAGCATTTGACATGCTTAGCACTATACATTAAACACAAAGTGAAAAATGTGAAATCGAAAATAACAGTCAGGAGCAGGATTTGAACCTGCATCTTCTGGATACCGTCCAGATGCTTTTACCAATTCAGCCATCCTGACAATTGCTCCTGACTGCTAATTTCGATAACACATCATACTTAACGTCTTTGGGTGACGCCTGCGCCATCTGTCGGACGTATTTTCATACATTATACCACCCGGTAAACTTAATTTTACAATTAAGATTTTACCTAATAATGACGCAAACCCTTTAAATATTTAGATATTTTTATATATATTTTTAGCATTTGACATGCTTAGCACTATACATTAAACACAAAGTGAAAAATGTGAAATCGAAAATAACAGTCAGGAGCAGGATTTGAACCTGCATCTTCTGGATACCGTCCAGATGCTTTTACCAATTCAGCCATCCTGACAATTGCTCCTGACTGCTAATTTCGATAACACATCATACTTAACGTCTTTGGGTGACGCCTGCGCCATCTGTCGGACGTATTTTCATACATTATACCGACCAGGTAAACTTAATTTTACAATTAAGATTTTACCTAATAATGACGCAAACCCTTTAAATATTTAGATATTTTTATATATATTTTTAGCATTTGACATGCTTAGCACTATACATTAAACACAAAGTGAAAAATGTGAAATCGAAAATAACAGTCAGGAGCAGGATTTGAACCTGCATCTTCTGGATACCGTCCAGATGCTTTTACCAATTCAGCCATCCTGACAATTGCTCCTGACTGCTAATTTCGATAACACATCATACTTAACGTCTTTGGGTGACGCCTGCGCCATCTGTCGGACGTATTTTCATACATTATACCGACCAGGTAAACTTAATTTTACAATTAAGATTTTACCTAATAATGACGCAAACCCTTTAAATATTTAGATATTTTTATATATATTTTTAGCATTTGACATGCTTAGCACTATACATTAAACACAAAGTGAAAAATGTGAAATCGAAAATAACAGTCAGGAGCAGGATTTGAACCTGCATCTTCTGGATACCGTCCAGATGCTTTTACCAATTCAGGCGTCACCCAAAGACGTTAAGTATGATGTGTTATCGAAATTAGCAGTCAGGAGCAATTGTCAGGATGGCTGAATTGGTAAAGCATCTGGACGGTATCCAGAAGATGCAGGTTCAAATCCTGCTCCTGACTGTTATTTTCGATTTCACATTTTTCACTTTGTGTTTAATGTATAGTGCTAAGCATGTCAAATGCTAAAAATATATATAAAAATATCTAAAATATTTAAAGGGTTTGCGTCATTATTAGGTAAAATCTTAATTGTAAAATTAAGTTTACCTGGTCGGTATAATGTATGAAAATACTTCCGACGGATGGCGCAGGCGTCACCCAAAGACGTTAAGTATGATGTGTTATCGAAATTAGCAGTCAGGAGCAATTGTCAGGATGGCTGAATTGGTAAAAGCATCTGGACGGTATCCAGAAGATGCAGGTTCAAATCCTGCTCCTGACTGTTATTTTCGATTTCACATTTTTCACTTTGTGTTTAACACTATGCCAAGTTAGTGAATTTTCAAAAATGTTATATTAACTAGTCAAGTGGTTCTCAGAAAGGAACTCGGAAACAAATCGAATGATGGCGCAGGCGAGATTAATAATTTAATTTCGCTAACCTCAACGTTTTGGTAATTTGCATTAGCTGTGATCCCAAAAGACCTGCTGAGACAGGTATTCGTCGTTATGATGAGTGAGAATATTTTCAACTACCCTCACTTCTTGTGCACATACTATACATAGTAATTCTCCTCCATATTAAACTAACAGTATCAGCCGTTTTTTTACACAACTTACTGCACGATTACGGAAAATCTTAAACCATATTCATTAAGTCAGTGCTTCTTAATTTCTATAGACCTGCTTGAATTAAAATGTATCAATCTAGGATTCACCACCCCTTTCCACCCATGGGAGTCGTAAAAGCTGACTGAGGGAATACCGAGGGAGTGGGCAGCAGCACTCCTCCCATTCTTGGGGAGACTTATGTCCAGCAGTGGACTTTAAAAGGCTGATGGATGAAGTAAACTCTCCATTTATAAGTGAATACCGATAATAATATTTATGTTTGTTTTATTTGGAAAGGACTGGTCTGACCAAATAAGGCTGTTCATTGATATATCATGTTTGAAAAGGACTGGTATGTACTAAGCATTTCTATTAGTATTGAGGTCTAATTTGTAAGCAATCCAAATTCAGAAATAATATTTATTTCATGAGTTATTGTCATTTGACACATTGAAAAGGTATAACGGTATTCTTAGATAAAACCAGGTACCCTAAATTTCAAACAGGCTGTCCTGAAGACAGCCGACAATATTATTACCGTACGCGCTAAGACGCGGCGTAGACCTTTGCGTGGTAGTTTCTAATTACTTTATTACCCAACCAAACGAAATGTTTTGTAAATTATTATAGGTACTATAAAATAATAGCTAATCGGACAGACGTTGCCCTGTCTTACCCGTTGTCCTAGGTGAGCGACGCAACGCGATGCGACGTATTGCGGCTAATACTTTAACCGCTTTGCGTCGCATTAATATTAGGCGACAACGTTGGCCATAAGTAACAACCTCTATTTGATATTTTCGTGTCGCGTCGCGTCGCGTATTACTAACGCGTTTGTCGTTTTTTTTTGTTTAGGCGGGAAAAAATGTACCTAACCCCCCGTCGTTCGGGGCAACGAACAGGGTAGTGTGGGGCCTTCACTCATTAAAGAAACCTGCCGTGTGCCGTCTTTGCGCCTGTGTTGACGGGCCACTGGCACTGTGTTGGATGGGTTATTCTCGGATAGAGTCTATGTTCCTAGGTGTTATTAACTTGTGAACTGTCAGACGAGCAAAATTAAAATAGTCGTTCCTATTTACTACGTATTTTCTCAATTTCTCTTTCCGTAAGAAAATTTTGTAGCTTAAAAAAAGATGAATGAAATCGGTAAAGTCGTTCTCAAGTTATTTACTTACATTTTCCACTTTCATAAATAATTTGTTCTTTAAAAAAACTGAGCCTGTCAAGACTTATAATACAGATCAAAATATTTAAAAAATCGCGCCGTCAAATAGTATGAATTTTAATTGCAATATTAAATTGACTATATTGGATTAAATCCAATAGGTGGCGTGGGTCGTAAGACCTATCTACAACACATAGACATCTAAAACAAATTTGAAGTGGAGATTGGATGACACCGTGATAGCTGAGCGGTCCAGAGCATTTCCCCGGATTGGATGGGGACGCAGGTTCAAATCCTACTCGCAGTACTCTCTTTTTTCACTTTAACAAATGATTTGTTCTCTAACGTATCCGAAATTAACGAATGACCGTTTGAGCACCGATCCGAGATTCAACTAAAACATTTAACAACACAAGCAACCTCACATTTATTAAGAAGGCTATTTCGAATAGTTTTTCACGAATAACGAAAACTATTTTGAATACGAATAAGTGCACATACCAGCACATACGCCCTTAGGAAATATAACTAAATACTTCTTTTTAATTAAAAAAAAAATAAGTAAGTATAGCCATAAAACTGTCAAATTAAAAGAAAAAGAAATGTCATGACATACCGAATTTATTTTCTTCCCGTTACGATTTGATTATTGATGTAATTGCTAATTTATTAGTTCTAATATCTCGGTGGTAAAAATGCGCGGTGCTTACAACAATATAAATTTATTCAGAGTCCACGTGCCCAAACATTAATCATGTCTTGTCACACGAAAATAGTAAGCAAAATTAAAGATGAAGATCTGGCAATCAGAGGTGCACATCTCCTGGGGCCTAGTATAGAATCAAAATTTGATGAACTAAAATATGAAATAATTCACAAGATAGAAAAGGAATTATCAGACTCCCAAAATGCTAGAGAATTTATATCACAGAAATATGACGAGCTTTGCAACAAAATTCAGTTTCTGACCGAATTGGATGCAACTGTCTCCGGTTTCCGAACTGATGTCAAAGCTATAGAGAAACAGATTTCTGAATTATCAATGAGAGTGGATGATATCGAGAAGCGGACGATTTGCAAGGAATGTCCTTCTCTCGCTTCATCAGTATTTTGAAAAATAATGTACTTGTTTCTAATTGTATATTTATCTATAAATTTACCATCATAATTGAGAGCATTTTTTCTTAAAAATATATAATAACAAAATTAACATGCTAAGTATTTTCTCTTATAATCAAATATGCGAGTTATTAGATGACCAATGCTCTTGACAGCGAATTGAATTCGTTCTTCTGCTTGAAGGAGACATCGGCTGAAGAACGAATCAATTGCAGAAGCCTACTGCATCGCTTTTTTTTCTTATTTATGGTGAAAGACTAGTACGGCTCACACCATGATAAGCAATAACCGCCGCTCATGGACTCACAATGCTAAGAATACTGCCTAGCGACTGCTCATCATTTCATTTTGCAAAGAATGAGACAGCTATTGGCAACCACATTGAGGGTCCGTGTGGTGACCGACTAAGAAAACAAGTGTCGCCACCCCATTCTTTCCCACGGATGTCGTAAGAGGCGGCGACTAAGGCAAATAAACCATTATCACCCATTGCATTAACGGTGGTAGGGCTGGTTACCAAGTGGGAGTACTCGCTTGTTATCGGGCCTGAGCGGGTTGGTAACACCATCTCTCGTGTGACCGGCATGATTACATCGGTGTGTTTTGGTTGTAGCAGGAGATAGCCATTAATTAGTTCTTTCATTTCATATATGTGAAATGAAATGGTGAGCAGCTGCTTGACAATAATCCCGGTATAGTTGAGTCCATGAGCGACGGTTACCATTTACTATAAGGTAGGCCGCGCCAGTCTGCCACCAAAACGCAATAAAAAAAAAAGTTTTCCTGGTTGGTCACGTGGCAGACGCTGGTACCGACCAGATAACAAGTGAGTACTCTCAGTAATTTACTTGTCATTATGCCATCTCCATTGCGTTGTAGGCAGATAACGAAGTACCAAAAGGCTCTATTCTTGTATACATCTCTCGCTTCCTAATCATTAATAACTCTCTTCATACACGGTTGCCGGTTTCGGAGACGCCTGATTCCACCTTCTTTCAATACATGACCGATTTCGTCTAGGTAGGCGAGACTCGGTCTCCACCTGTACCTATATCCTTCCACTTTCGCATTGTATATCTTCTTAACTAGTCGCTCCGTTGTAGGCAGATAACGAAGTACCAAAAGGCTCTATTCTTGTATACATCTCTCGCTTCCTAATCATTAATAACTCTCTTCATACACGGTTGCCGGTTTCGGAGACGCCTGATTCCACCTTCTTTCAATATATGACCGGTTTCGTCTAGGTAGGCGAGACTCGGTCTCCACCTGTACCTATATCCTTCCACTTTCGCATTGTATATCTTCTTAACTAGTCGCTCGTCTGGCATTCTTTCCACATGTCCGAAACATCGGAGCATTCCCTTTCACATCTTTACACCAATACTCTCTTTCATACTTACTCGCTCTCTTTACGTCGTCGTTATGAATGTGGTCAGTCAGCCTAACTCCACAGATTTTCCGCAGAGATCGCATTCATACCGCATTGATTTTACTCTTATACTTCTTTTTGCATACCCAACTCTCGCTTCCATATAATATACTCTACTATAACGTTGGAACAAGCGTTGTGTATTGCGACACGTGCCTTCTAGCTGAGGTGATGGCTGCCGAGAATTTGTCCCAATGCTCCATTCACTCTATTTCCCGCATTTACTCTTCTATATATTAGTGGCGTAAGTACCCATATTTATTTATTATTTATTAGTGGTGTACCTATCCTATCCCGACTGAATCCACATCCAAGATATTATAAATATTTATCTACTTGTTCTAGAAGTAAAGTAGAAGTAAAGTAATGTATGCAATGGGTAATAATTACTTAAGTGCATACTTTCGTGTGACTTCTCGTACGAAACCCGTAGTAAAGCATAGGGTGGTGACACTTACGTACCTACACGTATTCGGCCGTCACCATACCGAATAAATTGCAAAACTCTCAATAATGAGTTGGAGGATTATCTGTATATTTTCTGTTACATTAATTAAACACAAAGTGAAAAATGTGAAATCGCAAATAACAGTCACGAGCAGGATTTGAACCTGCATCTCCTGGATACCGTCCGCAGATGCTTAGCCAATTCAGCCATCGTGACAATTGCTCCTGGCTGCTAACTTCGATAACACATTCATACTTAACGTCTTTGGGTGACGCCTGCGCCATTTGTCGGAAGTATTTTCATACATTATACCGACCAGGTAAACTTAATTTTACAATTAAGATTTTTACCTAATAATGACGCAAACCCTATAATTTTCACTTTGTGTTTAGTGTATAGTGCTAAGCTATCAAATGCTAAAAATATATATAAAAACTAGCTGACCCGGCGAACTTCGTACCGCCATATATTTTTTCATAAATAAATATTGCAATTATAAATTGAGATATAAAGTACCCTATCTCTTAAGTTGGAACAAAACACACATTTAAAAAAAATAAAAGTTAAAATCAGTTGAGTAGTTTCGGAGTTCATCCCGGACAAACATCGTGACACTGGAATTATATATAATAGATATCTAAATATTTTCTGTTAGTCACCCGCTGGTTTCCTTATGTTTGGCATACAGGACGATATAGACAGCTCTTGAGGAATCTAAGCCATTCCGCCATGCCAGGTGGTTCTATTTTATTCCAACGGCAGACAAGTCCACCTAATGGTTAGTGGTGACCGCTGCCTACTCAGCAATACCAGGAATACAGTCAATTCGTTGCCCACCATGCTGAAGAGATAGGATCGGCATCTTTATCTACGGTGGTACCGATCCATCCGGATGTGATCTACAAATAATTGAAAACTTTCACCTGAAACCAAACCTACCAATGTGTGCTGTTTAATAAATAATAAATAAAACAATGTAACATCGTATAACATCATAATATTTTATTATTACTTATATTAATTAATCATACAACTAAGACGTATAAAAATTTCTAAACATACATTATTAAAAAACATTTGGCACGAATTATCTTATTATCTAATAATAAGTTAAACATTCAAATAATATCTGACAAAACAGTCAAGTTTCTTATTTCGCAGAACGATGTCTTAAACCCATACGAAACATCTTGGTAAATTTATCTGTTTCGTTAAATTTAAGTGCTCACAGCTTTATTTTTTTATTATATATAAATAGCCTGGTAACAGTATAATTCAACTTTTATTTGAATAATAGCTTTAAAAACTTGCATCCAATACGTAAAGGTACTAAATTATGGATGATTAATTGCTGTTCCCGCTAAAAGTTTAGTCAATTAATCACACTGAACTAACTATAGAAGACATCATAAATATTGGTTCATTTTCTTTCTCACTCACTGACCTCTATTTATCTGTAAAAATGACTTTTTAAGCTCATATTCAAACTCTAGACTGATGCGATTATTTAAAAAACGAACACTACTGAAGTCCGAATAGATACCCCCGTGTTCACAGGAGTAAAATAAATGACAAAAGCTGGTTATTAGAACAATATTCTATATAAGCCCGTGGGTGTGAAAAAGCATCGAAATTAAAACCTATTTTAAAAGCCTTACCCGCTAGGAAATAATTCCTTTCGGTTATTACTACCTCTTACCCACACTATAACTTATGCCAATTAGTTTCTTATATGCAACCGAACTAACAAACATATGCATTCGGTGATAGTACAATATCACAAACATATTTCATTCTAACAATTAAAATTATTAAATTATTATTCTATTGTAATTATATTGGCATTCAATTTGACCATCTATATACATGGATTTTATGGACTGTATATTTTTTTTGTATATTAGTGCATAAATATCATTGATATAATATAATCTACCATATAAAGAAATAGAATATCGCTTATTCTAAAATATTTGACAATCACAATAATCATTATTTACCAAACATTATCATAAAATTACTGGTGAAATCTTTTAAAAAATATAATATTATTGACAATTTTGGTTTTTTTAGGACAAAACACATAATGGCCTCTTGTGCCTATTTATCTCGAGAAATTAAAGTTAAAACCGATTGTGCTACCAAATTGTTTTTCAAAATTATACCTAGCTTACTCTGGTGCATGCCACGCTTAAATCATAATTAAAATAAATAAATGTGATGTTACATATTTATATTTAAAACTAACAAAATAATTTACTTATAACCCATAACTCCTATATTTGCTGAAATGCAGTAAATAAGATTTCTGGACTTAGTAATACTGGGACCAAGTCTTTGTCTTCATGTAACATATTTTTTAAATTTTCTTTATTTTTGAGCAAATATAAACAAACAATTCCTAACAAAATAATAACTTCAATAGCAAACTAAACGTCCATATTCGATTCATCTTGGCAGTATGAACATCATAAAAAACTATGCGTATTTTTGGCGAGATGTCATGGCGAGCGGTTGATATCCTGTCACAAACTCCAATGAATTTAAAAATGTAATAAAATAATGAAGCCTTGCCGTGTGGGGCCGGCTTTGCCGTGTGGGGCCGGCTTTGCCATGTGGGGCCGGATTTAGAATTGTCCCACCCCTCTCCACCCATGGGAGTCGTAAGAGCCGACTGAGGGAATACCGAGAGAGTGGGCAGCAGCACTCCTTCGAGTATTAACAACATCCACTGCGATCGCCAACCCGCCTGCCAAGCGTGGCGATTACGGCACTATCCCCCATTCTTGGGGAGGCCTATGTCCAGCAGTGGACGTTAAAAGGCTGATGGATGGATGGATGGAATATAATGAAGTATTTGACTGACGAACATAGTTTTCATGGTCAAACAAAAATCCGCTCAAAATAACAACAATTTCGTTTGAAAAACATTTATTTTCCCGCCAACATCGCTTGAATCTGCGACACAGTTTTACCCTTAGTTTCCGGTATAAGGAAGAAGACGAAGAAAACGCAAACAGCCATGATACAAGCAAAGAACCAGAAGCAACTATATATACCAATCGCGTCTTTCATTATCGGGAAGCACAGAGTCACTACGAACACCAAAATCCAATTAGTAACAACAGTGACACCGGTGGCGCCACCTCTGAACTCCACCGGGAACAACTCGGCCATCATCATCCAGGGTATAGGTCCAAAGCCCATTGAAAAGGAAACAATAAATAGTACCATGCAAAGAAGGGGAAGCCAACCAACGGAGGCTACTTCATAAGCTGCTTCTTGAAGCTTGAAGTAGATTCCTAGAACCACAAGGCAAAGGCCCATAATGATGCAACTCTGGAGTAAAAGCAGTCTACGACCGGCTTTGTCAACTAGAACAGAAGAGACGTAAGTAGCAATGGTTTGGACTACACCTACCACGATGGTGGCGATAACCGCAGGGATGTTAGACCCAGCTGATCGGAAGATGTCGTTTGTGTAGAAGATGACGGCGTTGATGCCACTGAACTGTTGGAAAAACATTAGCCCTAAACCACAGATGAGGGCTTTGCGTGGAGCGCGGCTGGTCAACATGCTGAGGATTCCTGCGCGGTGACGGGAGGCGTCATCTACCTGTAAACAAATACAAAGTTTTATTATAAAAATGTTTATTAAAAATTCAATCGCGTGTTTAACTAGATATCTGTGCTTGTGCAATTAATTAATTTAATTAGATCATTTGAAAAGATTAAAAAAAAACAAACAGATTTTCAATTCCGGGGCCTAGATCCAGACCTTGCACACCTCTGACTTATCGAGGTTTTCGAAATGATGTGTGTATTCGACGGGCCTCGTGCCGAAGTCGGTAGTGTAACCGATTTCCGTGCACGAGGTCGTGGGCTCGATTCCCACTCAGGACAATTATTTGTGTGATGAACACAGATATTTGTCTGCGTGTTTTCTATCTATTATATGTCTTTATTTATAAAAAAATATATATGTATTATATCCGTAATCTGGTACCCATAGCGCAAGCGTTAAGCTTATAATAGTTTGGGACCAGAGGCCGTTGTGTGAAATGTCCGTGAATATTTATTTATTTATTATTATTTGTTTGCAAATTAACACTGCTCTTGTAAAAACACCGTAAGGAAATTTGTTTTCCTGATATTTTCTCGACGGCCTGTGAAGTCTGTCAAGCCACACTTGGCCAGCGTATTGGACTAAATTCCTCTCACTATGAGAGGAATCCCGTGCCCAATCGTGGGTCACTGAAAGCATTGAAAATAAGATACCTAATGTAATTTAGGTAGATGTCCCACGTAATGACATAGCTTGCCCTAAATGTATTTATTTTTATAGCGACGTATCTGATATAGTAAGCAGTAACCGCACATGGACTTATACTGCCAAGCCACTGCTTAACATTTCATCACACAGATGAGAACTGAATGCATAGGGGGGGGCTCTCTCCGGCTACAACACTGCAGTGTTTCATGGTCGGCACTTACTGCTACTCTACAAAATGGTATTACTGACCCGCTCAGGCTAGATTACAAGTGAGTACTCCCACTTGGTACCCACCAACCAGTAATGCAATAAGTTTTTTTATTTTTTTTTTATTTATTTCTCTCAATAACGTAATACATAATTGCAAGCTTCAATGTACTCGCCAAACTTTAAAGTTTAATGGCGAGACGCGCCCATAAACTTAATAATTAATTTTAGCTTACATACTAACATGTTTAATAATTGCTTAGATTATTCTATTGTTTATACAACAAAACAGTAAATTTTAATGCATAATAATATAGTATTATAAATTCTAAGGTTATAAAAATATAATAATAATAATATGTTGACAGTTAACTTACATATAAATTTATATACCTAAATGACCCGTCAACAGGCAGGCTAACATGGGTTGAGAAGCAAGTTCTTTAGTTTATTTTTAGTGAACTGCTTACTCCCCTTATTCGCCTCCTACGATACCCTCGGGAAAGATTGTGGTAATGAGTAGTTTACTTCATATATATTTAAATATTTTTATATATATTTTTAGCATTTGACATGCTTAGCACTATACATTAAACACAAAGTGAAAAATTTGAAATCGAAGATAACAATCACGAGCAGGATTTGAACCTGCATCTCCTGGATACCGTCCAGATAGCGCAGGCGTCACCCAAAGACGTTAAGTATGAATGTGTTATCGAAATTAGCATTCAGGAGCAATTGTCACGATTGCTGAATTGGCACAGCATCTGGACGGTATCCAGGAGATGCAGTTGATGCAGTAGATTTCACATTTTTTCACTTCGTGTTTACTTCATATGCTTAAAATATAAAGTATTTTCATATGGTTATAAGGCGACGCAGGTGCGAGTACCTGCTGCCGCCCTACCTGAGGCCGCGGATAAAATGGACCGAGGAACGTCCCACCACCCGCATTGCCTCCCACAAAGGTGCGATGCTCCGGTGCCTAGTAGCATCAACGCTCAAAGAGGGTACCCGAAAGGTAGACGGCACACGATCAGTCACATAGAAGAATACTTACATCTTTCTGCATTTCCTCAAGCTCAGCGGTGAGATCGGCGTCAGGTCCTCTCAGCCACCTCAGCGACTTTTCAGCGTCACGCCTGCGGTTCTTGCTTAACAGGTACTGAGGAGTTTCTGGCATCCACCTGCAGAGAACGAAATTGAAGATGAAGATTTTTTATATTTGAGTTTATATGCTTCTTTAAAATGTCGTGTCAGAGCCACGTGGTTGTCCCGTTGTGCGTTTGTCCAAGGCCCTATCCATACTTTTAAGGAATAATCCATGTATTACGGAGGACTTTACAAACATACAATTTCATGGACACAAGGTACCTACACCCAGACTCTGAACAACCATTTATGGATCACACAGAGTTGTCTTGGAACCCACGATGCTACTATAACAATATGTTTAATACACTTTCACGACTATGCTACTGAAATAATTTTTGTATTTGCTACGGAATAAGCAAGAATCTTAAGAACGGACATTATACAACATATTTTATTCACCCTTTGTGTAGATAAAACTGACTGAAAGTTCGTGTACCTATAAGTTCTTCAAGTTTGTAATGGAAAATGTAAGATTTGTTGTTAAAATTACATCGGTCCCTCATTGTAAAAAACTAGCCTTTGTCCGCGGCTCTGCCGCAGTCAAAAGCTAGTTTTTAGGTTATATCTGAGGTTCCCGATAGAGTATCGCGATAAAATGTATACCAGTTTTAAGTCTAATCTAGAGCTATCAAATAAAGTTGTATCAAAATCCGTTCAGTAGTTTTTTCGTGAAGCGCAATTGAACAAACAGATAAACAGACAAACAGACAAAAAATCTAAAAAACATTTTTTTGTTTTCAGACACGTCTACTCGTATAATACAGTCAGTTTTTCTCAAATATCTTAAATTTACAGACACAGCAGCTCTGTAACAGCTTTAAATAGTATAGACAATGAACAAAAATATTGAACAAGGAGTTTTTAATAACTGTATACCAGGTGGGTAAACGTTTTTTTTGTTAAGGCGGTAAAAATGGTCCGAACTGCACACCCCGTCGATCAGGGCAACGGACAGGGTAGTGTGGGGCCCTCACCCACTAAATAAACTCGCCGTGAGTCGTCACTCCGCCTTTATTGGCGGGTCATTGGAGCTATGTTACATTACTACAGTGGTCAGGTGGGTGAACGTGCGGGTCTTATAAGTTATCATTACTCATAATACCTTTAACTGCCTCGGTGGTCTAGCGGTGGTGTATGCTACAGCAGATCATGGTTCGATTCCCGGGTTGCGCCAGAAAAAAGTATTGTGAGTTTCCGTTAAAAAAATCTCAATAGCAGTATTACCCCCCGAGTCTTGGAAAGCCCGTGATGCCGTTGATCTTGTGGCTGATCTTTCTCGGGTGGTGTTGAAATACCTGGTGAGGGAATGAGAGTTTGCGCACTCGTGCACTACAATATCTCCTGCGTACGTGGCTAGCGGCCGTGTGACCGAAATTACCATTATTTACAATAAGTAAGTACATATAAAGAAATTTATGAACTCACCAAAACACAGCCACAAGTAGAGGAGGAAATACAGCGCAGATGATAGACAGGGTCTTCCAATGGGTCCAACCGCCTACCACATATACGAACAGAATCCCAACAGTCAAGAACAGCTGGAAGAACGCTCCCAAAGTCCCTCGTATGGAAGTCTCGCTGATCTCGCCTATATACATGGGGGCTGCTACGCATATACCTCCTGAAAAAAGAAAACTCTTGACATTATGGTGACAAGTGATGGATTAAAGTACGTACTATAGATACTATAGTCAGTATCAATCATTTTACTCTCCACAGGCAACAGAAAGAAAGAAAGAACAAATTATTTGTGAAAATGGAAAAGATATTTTTACTGCGGCCTCTCAAAATCAAATTTTATTCAAATTAAAAAAAAATATACCGAATATGATCGCCCCCTATTACGTGGCACTTAAACATAGCTGGCGGTCCGTGGCTGTGTAATACACCTCTGCCTACGCCTTCGAGGAATACATCCGTGATGCAATGTTTTTTTTTATATACCGAATATAATAAATATACATAATAATAACCTTGAGCAGTGTCTGCTTGGAGGCAAGATTGAAGACTGCCAAGATATTATTTTTAATACCTATTGTCAGAGGAACCCTGGCCCACCTGATGGTAGGTAAGTGGTAACAGCCACTCATGGACTTAAGAATAATAAGAATGCTACCAAGCCATTGCTTAACATTTTGCTACGAAGTTAAAACGAATGAATCAACGGCTACAACCACACTGATGGCCAGTCACACGGCGGACGATGGTATTATCTCACTAGAGCCAAATAAAAAGTGAGTACTCCCAGTTGGTACCCATGCCTGCCACCAGTAAGCCAACGGGTGATAACTTCTTGCGATAAGACGCCTAGCGACTATTAAAAATAAAACTAGACTGCAATATATAAAATAAAGACGCCTTTCAAAAATATCACGTAAAACAAAGCACAGCGTAAATAATCAGAGTTATTTTTTAATTAAAAGGCGTGTGCAACCACAGAGCACAGGTACTGGGATATAAATATAAGAGTATATATCATTGTTTCTTTTGAATGGTGGGGCTTGCGAGGTGTGGTAGCTGTCATGCCATTTATCATAAGTTGTCAGCAACTATTCTTAGATAAATAACTCATCATCGCCTTGCCACAAAATTTGATTGGGGACGGCGATGATCGATATGGTCGGCATCCAATCTGTTTGGTTTTAGCTGATCACCAGTACTGCCAGGATGTCATTCGAGACCCGGGTACCATTGCTTAATGTACCTTCCGAAGCATCCTCATCATCAGCAGAATCTCCTCCGATTAGGTGTAGACAAATAGGTGACATTTGGTCACCCATGCTGTTCTGGTTGTCCTCTCCTTATCCTTCTATCCTCGCCATTAGGGATGTCGCGAATATTCGCATCCGCATCCGCAATTGCAGAGCTTCCGCATCGATTTAAACATCTGTATCTGCATCCGCATCGTCAATAATCGATGTGGATATTCATGCGGATGCAGATGTACTACAAGTCGCGACAAGAAAGCAAATAGGCGGAGCCGGCGACGTCTGCGAGCGCTATGCACGTGTGTATTGACCAATAGTAACGTAGATTTCCCTGATGATCCCTGGTTCAGATACCCCCGCTTTTAAAGCTGCATGATGACTGCAAGTGTAATAGCACCCAAAGATCTATCAGTTGCAATCAAACTGTTTGTATTATAATAATTATTTGAGCTCATCGTTTAGGTACGTTCATTTCAACAAACCCCGATGGAGCATTATAAGACTTTTGTATTTCTATCTATTATACGTACGTAATAGTACATTGTTACCCAAGGGACAAGCAACAATAAAGATAATAAAGACTTATTTAGTCCCACAAACTATTGGAGCCCTCGCTACGCTCGGGCGCCAAACCCCGTCTCGGGACTAAATAAGACTTTATCCCGAGGTAAAAACTGTACTTTTCATTACGAATACGAGGAAACTAAAAATAAAAATCATGAATTAGCTAAAGAAAAAATGGGAGACTTTAAAAAATTTAATTTGGAATCGCCGTTTTCCCGCCGATTTTGTTTTTTTTTTCTGTGGCCAGTCAGGCTGACAGCCATTATTTTTCATTTTAATCATTGAAAAAATATAAATCTTCTTTATTTTAAAGATATACATAGTTGCAACTATATTAAAATAAAGTCATATAAAAACAAATTCTTTAATAAATACTCAACTTTATGTTATTTCAATTTTACATCGCGCTGTAATTGACTGGCTGTACAGAAAATAGAACTGTTTTTTTTTTATAATTACTCAGCTGTCAGTTGAGAGTAATTCTCCCTAGGGATGAAAAGTATTACTTTCAACCCGCTCCTCAGGCAACTTCAGGCCTTCTTTCAGAGTATGAGTAATGAAAAAGTAATATACATTCAGTCAAGAAAGTATTGGGAATGGATTTGTTTATGGTTCCAAATTCAAATTTTTGTTTTTTTTTGTTGTTGTTAGATTGGCACAACTGTTATCCATTTTGACGCGGAGTTTGAGTTGCATCTGTTATTTATATTAAATACGAGGGGTGATCCAAAAGTAATGATAATGAAAATAAAACACGGTAATTAAAGTTAAAATATTAATTTATTTTTCTACATAGTCTTCTAACAAATCAATACATTTAGTCCATCTTTTTTCTAAACCCAGGATTCCCTTTGAAAAAAATTCCTTTTCTTGACCCTCCCAAAACGCCTCAACACCGGCCATAACTTCGCTATTGTCTTCAAATTTCTTGCCTCGGAGGTGTTCCTTGAGCCGAGGAAAGAGGTAAAAGTCACTAGGAGCCAGATCTGGCGAATAGGGAGGGTGTTCGACCAGTTCGAATCCCGTTTCTTGAATGGCAGCCATCGCAACTGCGGCTTTGTGAGCCGGTGCGTTGTCTTGGTGAAACAGCACTCCAGCTCGCAGTTTGCCGCGTCTTTTTTCCTTAATGGCCTCCCGTAATCTTCTTATTTGATCTGCGTAGTAAGAGCCCGTAATAGTGGCTCCCTTTTCCAAATATTCCACCAAAATTATTCCTTTAGCGTCCCAAAAAACAGACGCCATAACCTTTCCCGCCGAACTTGAGACTTTGAATTTCTTTGGCGTCGGTGAGGAGGCTCGCTTCCAAGTCATCGATTGTTTTTTTGTTTCAGGATCAAAATGGTGTATCCAGGTCTCATCCATAGTCACAAAACGCAACAAAAAAATTTCTTTATCTGCTTGGAACTTTTCGAGATTGACCCTCGAAATGTCAACTCGTTTTTTCTTTTGCTCGTCGGTTAACATTCTGGGAACCCAACGCGCAGAGACCTTTTTCATATGCAACTCGTTCGAAATGATTCTTTGAACGCTTCCATATGAGATCCCTGTGACCTCAGCTACATGCCTGATGGTCACTCTTCGATCTGCCAACACAACATCTTCGACTTTTTTCACGTTGTCTTCTGTGAGGGACGTGGATGGGCGTCCTTCGCGATGTTCATCTTCAGTGGATGTTCTGCCCAGCTTAAGCTCCTTGGCCCAGCGTGCAACTGTAGAATATGGAGGAGCAGAGTCCCCCAATGTTTCCACCAAGTCACAGTGTATGTCTTTTGTAGACATTTTTTTCAAACAGAGGTACTTGATCACAGCTCTAATTTCGTTTTTCTCCATGTTGATGTTATCTCTTCGACAGTTCGTATTCAAATGAATGTATCTCCCGGAAATCCTGACCTATTTATATGATTTTTTTAGGCTGACGTAGTGAGTGTATAGGCTAGCGAAAAAAATTTTTTTTGGATTTTTATGTGGACCTGAAGTAACCAATTATCATTACTTTTGGATCACCCCTCGTACAGTGTTGTTTTTAGTTATATCATATCTAGTGTGTATTGCGAATTTCATAATGGACAAAAACATCGAACAAAGAGTTTGTCTTAAATTTTGCATCGCCAATGGAATTTCTTGTTCGGAGTCACTGAAAGTATTACAGAAGGCTTACGGTGAATCGACTTTATCAAAATCACGTGATTATGAGTGGTACAAAGCGTTTAAAAGAGGTCGTGATGTGATGGAAGATTTGCCTCGCTCTGGTAGGCCATCAACGTCTGCAACTGAAGTTAACATTGCAAAAGCGAAGGAAATAGGGACTGAAAATCCTCATTCAACTTCAAGAGAGATAGCCGCCGAACTTTCTGTGTTTCACAAATCGATCCGTACCATTTTAAATAATCAATTGGCTATGAAACATGTTTCCGCTCGTCTAGTCCCAAAAGACCTGAATTTTCTCCAAAAACTCAATCGCATGAGAGTCGCTGAGGACATGCTAGAACGAGTCAATTCCAACCCAACATTCATGAAACGCATTGTTACTGGTGACGAGACGTGGGTTTACGAGTTTGACATGCAAACTAGTCAACAAGCTTCGGAGTGTCGACTTCCAACTGAACCGAAACCGAAAAACCACGCCATTGTCGACCATAAGTCAAAGTCATGTTGACTGTTTTCTTTGACTATCGCGGTGTTGTGCACTCAGAATTATTGCCAGAAGGTCAAACGATAAATAAAGAATATTATTTGAGCGTTATGCAGCGTTTAAGAGAGCAAATTCGACGAAAAGGGCCAGATTTGTGGAAAGAAAATTCTTGGATTTTGCACCACGACAATGCGCCTTCGCACAAGGCCATCATTGTGAATGAATTTTTGTCCCAAACACTTAACCATCAATAAAAAATACCATCGAGCAACCACCATATTCACCAGATATGGCTCCAGCCGACTTTTTTCTTTTTCCTAAACTCAAATTACCACTTCGTGGCACCCGTTTTCAATCGGTAGAAGACATAAAGTAGAATTCGCGGCGAGTACTGGACTCAATTCCGGAAACAGCGTTTAAAAAATGTTTTGATGATTGGATTATTCGTTGGCGTAAGTCTATCGTTTCTGAAGGAGCATACTTTGAAGGTGATAAATTAAATTTGGATGAATAACAAAAATTTGGTGTATTATTGATCTTTTCCCGGTACTTTCTTGACAAAGTAGTATGTATTATAACCGTAATCTGGTACACCCATAGCACAAGCATTAAGCTTAGTTTGGGACTAGAGGACGTTGTGTGAAAATGTCCGTGAATATTTATTTATTATTAATATTATCATATCAAAATAACGAACTTTGCTGTGTTATTATATACTGTCAATATCTAGTAATTGTGAGACCATTGTGACACAATTGAAATAGAACTTAGGGCCCAGGTTTCTGTGCGATTGTTAGCGTGAACGGTGTAGCGGGCAGATGCTAGTTCTCATAAAATATCCTAAGATCCGCATCCGCATCCGCATCTGCTGATGTTAGCCTTCAAATATCAGCATCCGCATCCGAATCCGCGGATGTGAAAAAATATGCATCCGCTACATCCCTGCTCTCCATTATACACAAAATAAAGATATTTAACGTCAACATTATATACGCGATTAGACCCGATAAGTAATATTCGTGTACGATGTGTACAAATCGCGAAAGTTGAAGTCTTAATCCTCTCCATATCATCCCTTCTCTCCACTTGCTATACCTTTCCTTAGGATGGCGACGCGCGAGTTATGCGAGGTGTTGCTAGCGTCTATAGGCTACGGTAATCACTTACCATCAGGTGGGTCATTTGTATGCTTGTTTGTCCCACGTAGTATAAAAAAGCGAATGTTATTTAACTTTGTCGTACAACTAGGCTACGAGTTACAACTTCCTCCTCAGATAAATCTCTCATTCACTCTATTTCTGGATTTATTACACCAAAAATTTTGATTATCGTAAACTATAAAATATTTCAATAAGGAAGAGACAATCCATCCATCCATCAGCCTTTCAACGTCCACTGCTGGACATAAGCCTCCCCAAGAGAATGCCACAATGAGCGGTCCTGCGCCAACTGCATCCAACGGCTCCCCGCGGCTTTGACCACATCGTCGCATCTGGTGAGGGGCCATCCTACGCTGCGCCATCCGATATGTGGTCGCCACTCGAGAACCTTTCTTCCCCAACGGTTGTCGGTTCAACAAGAGGTGTGGCCTGCCCATTGCCACTTCAGCATGCCAACCCGGCGAGCTATGTCCGCCACTCTCGTTCTCCTACGGATCTCTGTATTACAGATTCGATCACGTAGGGAAATACCAAGCATAGCCCGCTCCATACAAGATACAAGGCCAACATTCAGAGACCACGTCTCTGTTCCATATGTCATCACTACGGTAACACGCATTGGTTGTAGACGTTCGTTTTTAGATGCTGCGGAATATTGGACGAGAAGATCTTCCTTAGCTTCCCGAACGCTGCCCAGCCGAGTTGGATTCGTTGATTGACCTCTTTCTCGAAGTTGTGCCTACCTAACTGAAGGACTGTTTGTCCCAGGAAGAGACTAACTCAAGTGATATTCTTACCTGTACCCAATCCGGCCATGAACCTCGCAGCTATCAACATTCCAGCGCCATTGGCGAATATAGTGAGGAGCCAGCTCAGCATGAATGGCACAGCAAGCATCAGGACGGTGGGACGTCTGCCAAGCTTCTGAGCTAATATGCCCACGGGAATCGCAGATATAGCTGCTCCGATAGCCAGAATTGACGATACAAGGGAATCTGTAAGACAGAAGATATGTTAACACCCATTTGTGCAGGCAAACTTTAATTTGAATGATGGTGTATGGTAATTAGCAACAGTCATGTGCATCAGGAATACCATTAAAGTATCGACTATCAATTTATCAAGTTCCACAACCATTTTCAGGAGAGTAGGCAAAGACAACGGATGGACGAATAGACTGATTAATAGTATACATAATTATAGTCTACTCTTGACCACGGCCGGTGCAACTCAGCCGAAATGTCGAGGTTAGATAAAATAATAGTACTTACTCATTTTGAAAAGTTTAATGCGCGTAAAGACCCGTTAAATGTGTTAGGTATAATGAATATAAAATGCGAAGGTTTTAAAAGTAATTACTATAATAATCAATGTATAGGATTGACATAATGGTCCGTTCACACGCTTGCGTTCAAAGCGACATTCAACGGGCACGAGCACGGGCACAAGCGTGTGAACGGTCTGCGCCTGGCTGCCCGGCTGCTTGTGTACGCGCTCGCCGTTGAATGGAGTGAATGTCGGTTTTTGGCAAAGTTCAAAGGATGAATATGCTTGCGCCCGTGTCCTGTTCACATGCGCGCTATAGTACCTCGTAAGCCTTCGAGACGACCGGACGCACAAGTGTCAATGAAAAAAAATATAGTTTAAAAACTAAGAAAACACGCGTTACTTTTTTTCACGGGTAGATGAGCTAAAACAAACATCCCCACTTTACGCGTAGGTAGAAAGTACCTTTCATGTTTTTGATCCCGAATTGAAATCAACATCACCTAACAAACCTATTAAAACTTATAGTACAAAAATATTAAGTACAAATAAGATTTCGGCATATTTGTAAATTAGATAATATAGGCCATTAAATAAAATCAAAGAGAAAACTATTCCGAAAACCAACCCAATGAGGCAGGTTTTGATTTTACGTTTCTTCCCATATAATTTTTTGTTATTACAATATTGAAATTAATCACTATTAAACTGCCATCAAGGCTCAAAGTCGCTCAGTGGGCCATGGAGCGGGCTGTGCTTGGTATTTCCCTACATGATCGAATCCGTAATACGGATATCCGTAGGAGAACGAGAGTAACCGACATAGCCCGTTGTCTTTGGCCCGCCGGTTTGCCATGCTGAAGTGGCAATGGGCAGGTCACATCACTCAACAAACCGACAACCGTTGGGGAAGAAAGGTTGTCGAGTGGCGACCACGTATCGGACGGCGCAGCGTAGGACGGCCTCCCACCAGATGGACCGACGATCTGGTAAAAGCCGCGGGGAGCCGTTGGATGCAATCAGCACAGGACCACTCGTTGTGGCGTTATCTTGGGGAGGCCTATGTCCAGCAGGGGACTTTGAAAGGCTGATGGATAGATGGATGAAACTGCTATACTATATATATACTATATATGTTCGATGCCCCGAACGACGGGATGTGCGGTTAGGAATTTTTTTTCCCGCCTTAACAAAAAAAGGTGGTCCGCCAAATAATGGCAGAGACACGGCACACGGCGGGTTTCTTTAGTGGATGAGGACCCGCAATACCCTGTTCGTTGCCCCGAACGACGGGGTAAGGAAATTTGTTCCCGCCATAACAAAAAAGAAAGGTATACAATCAAAGGGTCTAACTGTTGAGTAAATTACTTGACGAGTAACTACTCACGACTTTACTTTTAGATAGTGAAACAGATCCTAAGTCTTTGATTTAAGCTGCAAATAATGGACGAACGGACATAGCGAAACTTTAATACAAACGCATAAACTCAATTCTTTCTTATATTGTCATAGATCCTTGATAAGAGTGCCAAATTTCAATTTCATCCGACATTTTGGAATGGTTTAAAATTACGTATAACGGTTTTCAATAAAACTAGGTCACACAGACGATATCAGCCGCCATACAATATTGACATCTTTTATGTTCGCCATGTATGCATCCGGGGCCGTGTGGGGCCGGCTTTAGAATTGTCCCACCCCTCTCTACCCACGGGAGTCGTAAGAGCCGACTGAGGGAAATACCGGGGGAGTGGACAGCAGCACTCCCTCGAGTATTAACAACATCCACTGCAATCGCCAACCCGCCTACCAAGCGTGGCGATTACGGCATTATCCCCCATGATGGGACCGCTTGTGGCGTTCTCTTGGCTCCCCAAGAGGCCTCCGCCTATGTCCAGCAGTAGACGTTGAAAGGCTGATAGATGGGTGGATGGATGTATGCATCAACTGGAGTGTCTCATGCGTGTGAATAGCTTGTTTGGCCTGGAGGCGCATGGCAAGCTGAGCGCTGAGGTGCTTCCCGAGCTGCATGCCGGATTGCGCAGCGGGCGTGTAATTGTACAATAACCGCCCTTTGCGTAAAAATCCTTTGAACTTTGCTAAAAAACCGACACTCAGCCGGCACAAGCAGCCGGGCAGCCGTTCACACGCGTGTGCTCGTGCGCGTGCCTGTTGAATGTCGCTTTGAATGCAAGTGTGTGAACGGACAATTGCGATAAATGCCGGGCTGCGCGCCGAGCTGCTTCCCAAGCTGCTTGCCGGGCTGCGCGGCGCGCATGTAAACTCGCCATAAGGTTAACCTGCCCCCTTAGAATTAAAAACGAAACGTTAGACGAACTTTCGTTTCGAGTCATTGTGATTGATCAACAGTCCGACGCGTGAATCCTGATTAGTCGAGATTTCTACGCGTGATTCTGGCGACCAGTCACAATGAAGCGAAACGAAAGTTCGTCTAAGGCTTCGTTTTTCATTCTATGGGGGCTGATCCCTTTCTACAGATCACATAACCCTTTTCCTACATTTTTGGAACAGATAATTACTCGCATATCGTCGTTTGGCTAACTGTTATCAATATCGGATGCACCGCTTTATCTTATTTTTATATTTGACGGATTCTATAAATATTATGTTGACGTTGAGTCCAATTTATACGAGTACCAGTTGAGCATAAGGACTACATTAACGGTTGAGTCACAATGAAATAGCACATTTATGATGACAACTCACGGACGGACAGCAATGAATTTGGTCATTGTTTGTTAAAAGGTGACGTAGGCAAAGCGTGTTGCGTAGCTAGGTGGGGATTCATCATCCGGTTGCACTCATATTTTATAAAACATAAAAACATAGCATCACGCCTGTATTCCCCGAAGGGGTAGCCAGAGGTGTGTTACACACTAACGGTTCGCCAGCTATGTTTAAACCCCACGTAAAAGGGGCGAGCCTATTGCCGTCATTTCCAAACTCCAGGCTGCTACTGAGAGAAGGCCCAGATCAAGTATCTGGGCCTGGTGCTGGATGGGCGGTGGCGCTTTCGCGAGCACTTCCGCCAACTGTCCCCGAGGCTCGTCGGCGCAGCGTCCGCCCTTGCACGGCTTTTGCCGAATATGGGCGGACCCAACAATGCGTGCCGACGGCTTTATGCGGGGGTTGTCCGGTCGATGGCACTGTACGGTGCACCTGTGTGGGCGGGGTGCCTGGACGCGCCGAACAGGGCTCTTCTGTGGAGACCACAAAGAGTCGTCGCGTCCAGGCTCATACGCGGATACCGCACGGTGTCGACGGAAGCGGCCTGCGTGCTGGCCGGAACCCCCCCGTGGGACTTGGAGGCGGAGGTGCTCGCCGAAGTGTATCGGCGGGCATCGCAAGAGCGAGAGGTGGGAGGTCGTCCTCCACCCAGGGAGGTGGCCAGGTGGCAGGGCGATGCCCGCCGAGCTGCCATGGCCAGATGGAGGACACGGCTGGAAGCGCCCCGAGCCGGTCTCTGGACCGTAGGGGCGCTCCAGCCTGTGCTGGAGGAGTGGGCGGGGCGACGGCACGGAGTCCTTACCTTCCGACTGGTGCAGGTGCTGTCGGGGCACGGTTGCTTCGGCAGATATCTGCACATAGTCGCAAGGAGGGAAGCGACTCCGGGCTGTCACCATTGCGGCTGCGACGAGGACACGGCGCAGCACACGCTCGAGTCATGCCCGGCTTGGGGCGGGCAGCGCCGTGAACTCGTCGCGGCAATAGGGGGGGACCTCTCGCTGCCGAGCGTCGTTAGAGCGATGCTTGGCAGCGACAGGAACTGGGCCGCGGTCGCTGCCTTCTGCGACGAGGTCATCTCGCGGAAGGAAGCGGCGGAGAGGGCCAGGGAGGCTGATCCTTCCGCAGACCCGAACCGCCGCCAGCGACTGGGGCGGCGCAGGCGTGAGTATTTGCGCCTAATGCCGCCCTAGCTGAGGCTGCGGGTGGATGGACCGGGGAACGTCCGCCACCCGCAAGGCCTCCCGCGAAGGTGCGGCGCACTGTGTGCGGGTGCGTCGCTCAGAAGCGGGTACCCGAAATGGTAAGCCGCCGGCGGACCACCGAAGGAATGTAACATAGTTCCAGTGGTCCGCCAATAAAGGCGGAGAGACAGCACACGGCGGGTTTATTTAGTGGGTGAGGGCCCCACACTACCCTGTTTGTTGCCCCGAACAACGGGGTGTGCGGTTAGGTACATTTTTTCCCGCCTAAACAAAAAAAAAAAAAAAAAAAAAAAAAAAAAAAAAAAAAAAAAAGGCTGCTACTGAGAATTTTTCTATGTACGAAATAGCTCTATAACACTGCCCGACCCGGGGATCAAACCCGAGACCTCATGATCAGCAGCCGTACACACTACCACTGCACCACAGAGGCATTTTATATAGCTATCTACATTATTCTTTCATACCATTCACAACTCTCAATATCTGTATTATTATTTTTTATCTTAAATAAAATGCAGTTTTACCTTAAATTAAGATTAATCTTAATTTTGCCATATTAAAAAAAAATTGATGTTGTAATGGAAAGAAAGAAAAAGAAAGAAAGAAAACTGTTTTTATATGCCACTTTTTATAATTGACAGCCAAAAAAAGAAACTTATATATGTGATGACCATAATTTAAAGTGACAATAAGGCCTCCATTCAGCTACGATGTCGCAGTGCCGCAGTCAAGATGCATTGCAACGCTGATTTTCAATGAGGGCCTTGATGACGTAAAAAAAAATCAAAGCAATTAAATACGAATATAAGCTAATGCGATTATTTCATGCACATTCACGCATCCAATCATACAATACTTATATATATTTGTCTATAAAGTTTCCCCACTTTGTCCATGTGGTGACGGACTAAGAATACAAGTGTCACCACCCTATTCTTTCCCACGGGTGTCGTATGAGGCGACTAAGGGAAGTAAGCACTTATCATCCATTGCATGACTGGTGGTAGGGCTGGGTACAAGTGGAAGTACTCACTTGGTATCGGGCCCGAGCGGGTTGGTACCACCATCTCCCGTGTGACCGGCCATGAAGCACATCATTGCGTTTTGGCTGTAGCAGGAGATAGCCGTTTATATTTTATTTCATATCTGTGAAATGAGTTGGTGAGCAGCGGCTTGACAATATTCTCGGTATAGTCGAGTCTATGGGCGACGGTTACCATTTACCGTGGCACGTCTGCCACTAAATGCATATTTCGCAAGTTGCTAGAGATAAAACACTGCTTCTGCTATCCCTTTGCCTTTTGCCTTCTCTAAACTAATTACAAAAATACTGCGCCAGTCCGCACCACTGTTTTTTGAACGTGAGTTGACTCAACTCATTATAACGGCGTAATATTCTGAGAAATCACTGCTACACGCCCATATCACAACCGGAAACGAGCTTCCTATACGTAGTACCTAATTAGTGTAAGATATCATGGTTCCTACGCAAACGTCGTCACATAATGGTTTATAAAAGAAATAATAATATTTTTGTTGTGACTTATTACATTTGTCTCTGCATATCCTAACTATTATCAAACGATAACAGAGCTATGTCTGTATATTTAAGATGTAATGAAAAATGTGACTAAACAGAATACAGAGATTTTAAATTTTTTTTTCTGTTTGTTTGTTCACTGATACAAAAACTACTTAACGGATTTTGATGCAACTTATTTTATTAAAGTGAAAACTTCTTTTAGCGCGGTACGCATATTTTTAGATGAGATAAAATCTCTGGACTCACGACACCGTTACGAGACGCAGCTATAGTGTGTGCATTGGAAATTAAATTTAACACACTTCCTAGCTTCCGATTTTTCACCCATATGTATATCGCGTGACAATGCAATATTATGATGACATGGAGCTGATCTAATGTTGGAGTTGGAAGGTGGACCTAGGAACTCTATAATGAAACAGCGCAACCCCATCGAGTTTGGGCTTGTATGAATCGTCTTGACGAGTACTTTGTCTCTAGATAGTATCCAGGGTCTGAGGATGAAGCTGGAAGGTGGCCGCAGTAACTCTTATGATGAAACGACGCAACCCCATCGAGTTTGGATTCGTTTGATTCGTCTTGATGAGTACTTTGTTTTTAGAGTGTATCCAGGGTCTGATGATGGAGCTGGAAGGTGGCCATGCGAAACTGTAATTAAATGGCGCAACTCCATCGAGTTAGGGCTCGTTTGAAATGTCTTGACTAGTACTCCAGTCCTAGATGATATCCAAGGTCTGATGATGGAGCAGGAAGGTGGCCACAGTAACTCTGTAATGAAATGACGCAACCCCATCGAGTTTGGAATCGTTTGATTCGTCTTGACGAGTACTTTGTCTTTAGATGGTATCCAGGATTTGATGATGGAGCTAGAAGGTGGCCATAGGAACTCCGTTATAAAACGACATAACACCATCGAGTTTGGGCTCGTATGATTCGTCTTGACGAGTACTTTGTCTCTAAATGGTATCCAGGGTCTGATATGGAGCTGGAAGTAGGCCACAGTAACTATGTAATGAAACGACCCGAACCCATCAAGTTTATAGTCGTTTAATTCGTCTTAAGGAGTACTTTGTCGTATGGGGCTGGCACCAAGAATAGCTCCACCCCGTCTCTTCCTATAGGAGTCGTAAAAGTCGACTAAGGGATTACCGGGGAACCGGGCAGCAGTGTTCCCCTGAGTACTAAAAGCATCCACTGCGATCGCCAACCCACCTGCCAAGCGTGGGGATTATGGTAAAACCCTCCATTTTGGGGAGGCCTATGTCCAGCAGTGGACGATGAAAGGCTGATGGATGGATGGAAGGAGTAGTTTGGCACGTTATGATAATTTTTTTTTAATGCCTGATTGAATAATTTTGATTTAAAGGTTTTAATTTAAGATCGAACAATTAATTTGGATATCTAAAAATAACAACTGTTTGTTTATAGTTTTATGTTTTAACTTCTGTCGGCAGAAGACTGCTTTTTGGGTTTTTATATTTAATCACTTTTGATACATTCAGCTACTTAATGTGAGTTCAAATATCTCATGATTATCCAAGTTCATTGAATCGACCTTAATATGAACTTGAAAGCCGATAAACAAGTCTCAGTTTCAATATGTTTTCGTTTTCAGTCACGGAGGCGTGTCTCGGGCGCTGACGTCAACATGGGTGTGCGCCAAGAAACAGCTTTATTGTATACCGTAGAGGTTATCTCGAAATATGAACGATTTGGTTGTTTGCACTTATGATAGATGTTTTTTTATTATAAACTGTGATTTCGTTCAAGTGTCTCGTAGAGATAACGTATAATAGTTTAGTTTTTAAACGAGTTTGCATAGAGGTATTTTTGTTATTAAACCTTCTTGTCAATCTTAAGTTCAAAAGATCTAAGTTAACTGCCTCTGTGGTGCAGCGGTAGTGTGAGCGACTGCTGATCATGAGGTTTCGGGTTCGATCCCCGGGTCAGGCAGGTTTAGCTATTTCGAAGAAAAAAGTGAGGGCCCACACTACCCTGTTCGGTGTCCCGAACGACGGGGTGTGCGGTTAGGAACATTTATTCCCGCCTTAACACAAAAAAAAGGGTGTTATCTTATTGTCTAGCTGAGGCTGTGGGTGGATAGACCGGGGAACGTTCGCCTCCCGCAAGGCCTCCCACGAAGGTGCGACGCTTAGAGGGTACTCAAAATGGTAAGCCACCGGTGGACCACTGAAGTAATGTCACACAGTTCCAGTGGTCTTTCAGTACAGGCAGACGGCATACGGCGGGTTTATTTAGTGGGTGAGAGCCCCACACTATCTTGTTCGTTGCCCCCGAACGACGGGGTGTGCGGTTTTTTCCCACATTAACAAAAAATAAAATAAAGTTTATACATCTGTGGATAATTATCAGCCATTCGATTATCTACTAATGGCAGACCTGTGGGCCTAGCTAAGTTGCATTCTATAATTGCAAACGCTATAGAAAACTATTGAAATGTATGGGATTTTGACATCTTCTAACGATATCTATAACGCTAAGTCACGTGACTTAACGTTAGAGATGTCAAATTTCCATACATTTTAATAGTTTTCTATTAGCGTTAGAGATCATAGAATGCAACTGTCTAGGCCTCCTGGGTACTAATATTATGTGGGAGTAGCCAAGGACCTCGGTGTTTTTTGATTGTAGAGGGAAATAGCCCGCCATTACATGAAATGAAATGGTGAATAGCGAATTGGCAGTCACCATACGCTGTCTGCCACCATATCAACAACAAAAGTACGAAAAGAGTCATATTTGTAGTTTACAAGGTCCTTGGAATTGTGTTTAGGAGGAGTTCAATGACTAGCACACGGACACAAGAAATACATATAATAGATGTGCATAAAGTACACCCAGGCTTATTACAACTACCACTGAAGGAATGTAATATGGTTCCGGTGGCCCGCCAATAAAGGCGGAGAGACGGCACACGGTGGGTTTCTTTAGTCCCTGTTCGTTGCCCCGAACGACGGGGTGTGCGGTAAGGAACATTTTTTCCCGCCTTAAAAAAAAGAAAAGAAAAAAGGCTTCTTACAACTACTGTCATATGCGGGAATCAAACCAACAACACAACGTAGGAACTTTATATCTTAATCACTATTCCATCTGTGCAATCAAATATGTGTGCGCGAGTGCTGTGTTATTTAAATTTAACTAATGAGTTATAAAATTACACATGTTGTTTTCATCAAAACAAAGCATGAGTAGATATTCCATCCATCCACCAGCCTTCCGAAGTCCTATGCTGGACATAGGCCTCCCCAAGAGAACGCCACAACATGTGTTTCACTCATATGGGGGATAGTGCCGTAATCGCCACGCATGGCAGGCGGGTTGGCGATCGCTGTGGATGTTGTTAATACTCGAGGGAGTGCTGCTGCCCACTGCCCCGGTATTCCCTACCTCGGCTAATTTTTAATGGAAGCTACCAAACAAAAAAAGAATCATTGAAATCGATTCATAATTGGCGGAATAATCGCGTAACAAACACAAAAAAAAACATACAGCCGAATTGAGAACCTCCTCCTTTTTGGAAGTCGGTTGAAAATGAACCTTTGTCTTTTCCTAGGAACCATGTTTATACAAGATTTAATGACAATTAGTGCAATATTTATGGCGGGAAACATAACAGAGAAACAAACAAACTCGCTTTAGCATTTATAATATTAATAAGGAATTAATAATAATAATAATTAATACTTTGTATCCCGCGCAAAACCTAACCTTAGGGGCATTGATGTACTCGTATACCACTGAAGGAATGTAATATGGTTCCGGTGGCCCGCCAATAAAGGCGGAGAGACGAGACGGGACACAGTGGGTTTCTTTAGTGGGTGAAGGCCCCACACTACCCTTATTTTTTGTTTAGGCGGGAAAAAATGTACCTAACCGCACACCCCATCGTTCGGGGCAACGAACAGGGTAGTGTGGGGCCCTCACCCATTAAAGAATCCCGCCGTGTGCCGTCTCACCGCCTTTATTGGCGAGCCACCAAAACCATATTACTTACATTCCTTCAGTGGTGAGCCCCACACTACCCTGTTCGTTGTCCCGAACGACGGGGTGTGCGGTAAGGAACATATTTTCCCGGCTTAAAAAAAAGGAGGGGTCATTGATGTATAAAAAAGAGAAGATCCACAATTAGGCACTAAAAGTGTCCACTATAAATGAGTGCAGATTACGCTTTCCTGCACTCATTTGGATTAGTGATGTTTCGACGTGCGAGCAGCCGCAACGCCCACAAAATAATTTTGCCAAAATATAATAAAATCTCTTTTGAAATACTTATTGACCGTACCTTTTTCTCTCGTTAGTTCTGTATAGTGTCATAACACTCACGCATGTTAAAAGTTGTTACTATTTTATGAATGCCATACATACGTAAGATTATATATACCTACAACTTTTGCCAGGATTTCTAAACACAATTAAGGATACACCCTTCATTTATAGATCAATGCTTAAAGACTTTAAAATTACCGATTTTAATACTAAATTTAGATATTTTTCTCTCATGAATCACACGTAAGTTAAATTTCGCTCTGAACCCAGTTAAAATCATGGACATAAGCGACATTACAACAAATATTAATTAATTCAGTTTTATCGCCATTAATTGATAACATAGTAAATGTAGTATTTAATAATTAACTCGAATAACTAAACAAACAGGTAAATTGTCACATAAACATATTATTATATGAGAATGATAGGTCAAGGAGTTCATATATATAAATAATATTGTGCTCACAGCAAGGATATAAGGATAAAAATATGTATATAATTTGTTAGGCTTTTCGTATCATTGGGGATATCCATTTGTGTACCTACACATACCTAGCAGCTGCAGCTGTCTACACAGCTGGAACTTTAAAAGTAGATATAAATAAGGATTAACGACGTGTCCAGTTTATTAAATACTAGATGTGCTTGCGGCTCCGCCAGGAAAATCTTTTTAACTTTTTCAAGTTTATATATTACCTATAACACTCTTCAATGTCAGTTCTAATTATTGGTGAAAGAATTCTTGAATCGGATGAGTAGTTGCCGAGATTAGCTACTAAATCCAAACATAAAAACATTCCATTCATCCATCCATCAGCCTTTCAACGTCCACTGCTGGACATAGGCCTCCCCAAGAGAACGCCACAACGAGCAGTCCCATCATGGGGGATAATGCCATAATCGCCACGCTTGGCAGGCGGGTTGACGATCGCAGTTGATGGTGTTAATTAATACTCGAGGGAGTGCTGCTGCGCACTCCCCCGGTATTCCCACAGTCGGCTCTTAGGACTCCCGGGGGTAGAGAGGGGTGGGACAGTTCTAAAGCCCGCCCCACACGGTAAAAAAACATTACCTCGTAGTAATTTTCTATATAGGTATGTATAAAAGAATAACTGATTGGACTGATTGACATATCAACGCAGAGCTCAAACTTTTTTTTTGTTAAGGCGGGAAAACATGTACCTAAACGTACACCCCATCGTCCAGTACCGAACTGGGTAGTGTGGGGCCCTCACCCACTAAAGAAACCCGCCGTGTGCCGTTTTTTCGCCTGTATCGGCGGGCCACTCGAACTATGTTACATTACTTCAGTGGTAGCTAAACTCATGGGGACTAGGACCGCGAAAATTTACATATCTATGAGTTTCATTGATACTGTAGGTGAGCACCAAGATAGGCTTATACGCAAGGCTAAAATGGATTTATCACTATGAGGCGAGCTAAGCCGCGGGTAATATACCTGCTAGTATAAACTAGTGACCGTGTAGCTACGGGTGCGCTCGAGATTTTATATATTATACACATAATTTAGAACCCAATAAAAATGCCAATTATTAAACTTTTATGTATCTGAGTTTTTGTTCCAGCTAGTCTCCGGCTAGAACGATTTGGACGGGACTTTCATTGGCAGATAGCTGATGTTAAAGAGTAACTTAGGCTTCCGCACAAAAAAAGAAAATAACTAATCCATGCGGGCGAAGTCGCGGGTAGAAGCTAATTCTGTAATAAGTAATAAGACTCTCATAAAAAGTTAGAAGGAAAATCTTATTCTAAATCATCAGTTTCTTAAAGTTTTACCGTTGATGTATAAAAAAGAGATTTTGATTTACAGATCAATGAGTTTTACACTTATTATTGAATCCAAAAGAGATCACCAAAGTGTTTCGCCGTTTACGATCGAAAATTCTTTTATACAACTCTCTTGTGCGTATTCACTTAGAGTATGCTTCTGTTGTTACTAATGTTGGTCGCAATTCTCTCTCTAGTCTTGTGCAGCGTACAACGCCATTTGCAGTAACTCAACTGAAATCGATATCTTACGCGATGGCTTGCATACTTTTAAGAAAAAAATATTAAAACATTTCAGTAGTTTATTGTAATTTTGCTTTTCCTAACCTTGTTTATATATTTCTTATTTAACTATACTAATCTTTAATTTTATTGTAAAACCATTTGTGTAGATATTCAATGAATGTTGTGTACCTCTTTAACAGATATGCATATTAAAAAAATATGTTGCCTACAAATCCTGTGAAAATTATATATGTATATTGTTGATGTACCTTAATAAATAAATATAGCCAAGAAGCAAGGTGGAACCAAAACAATAATAATATGTTAAATATACAGTAGTGTTTCTACTACTTGCCTATAAATAAAACGCGTGATGTTATGTCACGTGTGGGTTAAATAACAACACACAGTTTAATGGGAGGCGTGTTTTTTTGCGCTGGTAAGACTGAAATAGAATACGGGACGCGAGCCAAACTCCCACAACGTAAGTTGGCACTGAAAACCGTAAATATGTTTGGAGAACATTCATCCAATGCCATTCCTTAAGAAATTAAACCTTCACATTCCAAAAGCAGTGATAGCCCAGCGGTAAAACCAAGGACTGCAAGCACAGTGGTATGGAGTTCGATCCCCAGTCCAATGTTCACCTTATAACACACCTGTGGCTTTTCGAGATCTTTTGAAATTATGTGTGTTTGTTTACAATTGCACACCAATTGCACGAGGTGGGTACTACTGTCACTTCACCAAAAACAACTGATTTTTCAAACTTAAAATGTCTCTATTTATATATATTTTTAGCATTTGACATGCTAGCACTATACATTAACGTCACCAAAACCAAACGGCGTCACCCAAAGACGTTAAGTATGAATGTGTTATCGAAATTAGCAGTCAGGAGCAATGCTGAATTGGCAAAGCATCTGGACGGTATCCAGGAGATGCAGGTTCAAATCCTGCTCGTGACCGCTATTTTCGATTTCACATTTTTTAAAATGTCTTTAGTTATCATATATTGCACTTGTAAAATAATATATACACACACATATCAAGAAAAATCACAATTTTTATAAACTAGTTTAAAAACTGTTTAAAAAAGTTCTGTCTGTTTCTGGAGGTCCATGTGTCTATATGTGAGGATCCTGTATGTTTGTTAATACGATAATGACCGAAATACTTTACTAATCGAGTCTTTTTTTCTCTTACGTTTTAGTATAATTAGGAATAGAACCCTATCACTTTTCACGGTCTGATTCGATATGGTTTAATTGTTATTAAATAAACAAAAATAGTTTGAATATGTATGGTCGATTCGATCATACACTAAAACCAGCGCTATCTACCTTATTTAGTGAGAACTATTTCTATAGAACCAATAGTACTTCTTAAAATTAGCGGCATCTATACAAGACATGAGAGCCGCATTAGTACTTTTTGAAATTAGCGCTGTCTATGTGATTTATTGAAACTACTTAGTAAGACCAATACATTATTAGTTACTTATTCAATGAAAAATGAAATTGTGAGGCGTGCACTTATGGATTTTCCAAATTTTTATCACTGCTCGGTAAAAAAAAACATCGTGAGGAAACCTGGTTTGTGAAGTCTGCACAACCCGCACTGGGACCGCTGATGATGTTATTTATTATTAGTATGATCTCATGTTATAATTTACATTGAGTGTGTGTGCAAATCAAAGTGCACTCTCTATTCCCTCAATCACATAGTCGATGGGGCGGCATTCCCACCGGAAAGAGCTCAAGGGGCTTCCGAGGCAAGGGGGTGCAGCACCGCCAAACTTTCTAACATCAAGCCGCTAAGTATTTAGAGTTACTTGAAGACAAAACTAAACAAATTTATACTGACTCGACGCGGAATTCGAACCCAAGATCAGCAGTCACCGCTAGACCATCGAGACGCATAGAATGGCATAGGATGATGACACAATGTGTTGCAAATCCGTTCCCACAGGTCTTAATTATTGAACTTTTTTGTATTTTGCTCATGGACATTTGGAACAGATTAGGGCAAAATGTATTATTTTTCAGCGGTTTTCTTACAATGTTTCATAACGACATACGTCAGAAACACGCGGGTGTTGTTTTCTATCGTTTCAGCTTCCGTGTGTTGATAATAAATATCTTCCGCGGCTCAGCCGCAGATAAAATCTAGTTTTTATGATATGGTTCCCAATAAAGTAGTGAGACAAAACACATACCAGTTTGAAGTATAACCAAGAGCTATCAAACGAAAAAGTTTCATAAAAATCCGTTCAGCAGTTTTTGCACAGACAAACAGACAGAAATTCTAAAAAAGTTGTTCTCGTCTTAGAATTATGAGACTAATATAACCTCTCTGTATTGTACTGTACATAGTTCTGTTACAGCTGAAAACCTACAAAAACATACAAGAAAATTTAACTGTGGGTTAAACAACGTGCATGAGATTATATCGTTTTTATCGCTGCATTAAGAGCCTCCGCACATTAAGGCTACCAGTCGCCGCTACTAAACGCGACCACCAGTGGTTCAGTCAGACCACTCACGCCGCCACCAGTGGCAGCCACTGGTGGCTGGATGCGGCCTTCAGTGGCTGTCACTTGCGGCAGTTGTTCAAGTGTAAGAAGCCGGCGACTGTGGCTGTGTGTGCGCGCGAGTCGAACGACAAACGCGGCCACAAGTAGCGAGCGCGGTCGACTCCCGCAGCTTGTGGCTCGGACACGGCCACTCAAACGCTCGGTGTGCGCCGATGCTAAACAAAATGTATGGAGAAACGCGTCCGCAACTTGTGGCGGCCACTAGTCGTTCTAGTGTCGCCTCTAGTGGCTCAATGTGCGAAGGCTCTAAGTCACTAATAATATAACCCCTCAAGACTGACTATAAAGTGCATTTTTAATGTATGCTAGCCACGAATAGTATTATTATGAGCTTTATCTGAAGTCGGTTTATTCTACACTAGCTGCTACCCTCGCCACGCGCGCGGAAGCCTAATTATTTTTCAAAATAAATTAAATCTATGTTAATCCTTTCAGCATCAATTATCTGCCAGTAAAATTCCCATGCAAATCAGTTTAGTCATTTTGGAAATTAGCCGGAACAGACCGACAAAATCTAAAAAATACTTATTATTTGTACAGCATAATTATACTCTCTAGACATTACAAACAGACACTTCAATTTTATTTACTTGTATAGACTATATAAGAAATAAACAACTGGATGGACCAATTCTGATGTAATTTTGTGTGTATGCTTTAGCGGGTCCCTTATTGCTTTAGTAGATTGATATTTATACTCGATTTAGACTCGTTCTAATACTCATTATTTGACGAAATATGTTTTTCAAAATATAACCACGAAATTTCCCCTCCATGGTCACCAAAAATTCGAACACCGTATTTTGTTACAGCCAAGAACAACATAGACGATTCGATTCACACTTCTAAATGGTGTTTGAACGCTTTAATTTTCTTTGATGTTACCTCAATGTAAGCAGACCCAATCTTCAAAGGTGTTCTTGTTTTATATAGTGCCGTCGCGTCTAACGAAAGCCATTTCATTGATATATTATTACAAATACTATATATTTTTTTATTGCTTATGGTGGCAGACGATCCACGGTCCATCTGATAGTAAATGGTAACCGTCGCTCATGGACTCAACTATACAGAGAGTACTGTCAAGCCACTGCTCACCCCTTTTATTTCACATATATGAAATGAACAAATTAAAGGCTATCTCCTACTACAACCAAAACACACCAATGTTACCAACCCGCTCGGGCCTGATAGCAAGTGAGTACTGTCACTCGGTACCCAGCCCTACCACCAGTAATGCAATGGGTGATAATTGTTTACTTCCCTTAGTCGCCTTGTACGACACCCGTGGGAAAAAATGGGGTGGTGACACTTTTATTCTTAGTCCGTCACCACACGGAACGAAGGAGTATATTGAGGAGTGTCGTTTCAAAACGGCTTATTCGGTTCGAGCATCGTGTGTGATTTTTTATCATACTAATTTCTAGTGGTAGACCCTTGCTTATCCCAGCGTGAATGGGCAGGCTCGATCGGGGAAGTACCACCGCTTTTTTTTTGTTAAGGCGGGAAATAAATGTTCCTAACCGCACACCCCAAAGTTCGGGGCAACGAACAGGATAGTGTGGAGGGGAAGTACCACCCTCACACAGAAGATTGGCTTGAAATAGCGGTAAGTACTCCTACCGTTGTGTTTCGTAAGGTGAATGAGATTTATTATACTTCCTATCTTCTCCCTATTATCCTTCCAATCGTGACAATTGCTCGGGACTGCTAATTTCGATAGCACATTCATTCCTAATTAGCAGTACCGAGCAATTGTCACGATGGCTGAATTGGCAAAGCATCTGGATGGGATCCAGGAGTTGCAGGTTCTAATTCTGCTCGTGACTGTTATTTTCGATTTCACATTTTCACACTGTGTTTAATTTATATGGCTATGTTAAATGCTAAAAAAATATATAAAAATATCAATATTGCAGTCCTTACTCTCAGTTGTTGTAAGAAGGAAATCGGCAGGTTGTCCCAGTGAGTTAATCAACTGTGTATTGTTGACATCCGTAGTTTGATTCAAAGGGATTACACTGTTGATAATGTTGATTGCAGCATTGTTGATAATGTTGATTTCAGTGCCATTGAGCGTGCCGTTGACTGCGGTGGAGTTCTTAACTAGCGGCATGAGCTGCGGGTTAGCAGGCGATGTCCACGCTAGGAAATTGCCTCCTATGACTGCTCCGATCGCCGCTGTGAAAATAAATCAAATATTATTTTCTTTATTTTGGGTTACCCGAACTATTGTCAGTATTGGAGTAAAGACGCGAAAAGGAATGATCCAATGATTCGGACATATTCGATTTGTTAAGAATATAAGAATGCGAAAGTGGAAGGATATAGGTACAGGGGAAGACCGAAACTCACTTACCTAGACCAAATCGGTCATGTATTGAAAAATGGTGGAGTCAGGAGTCTCCGAAAACGGCCAGCGTGTAAGAATCATGAATGTTGAGGAAGCGAGAGATGTATGCAAGAATAGAGCTTTTTGGCACTCTGTTCTCTCTGCCTTCCCAATATAATTTAATCTAATTTGTAATATTTTTGTAGAATAAATAATAATGTATTCGCGAAAAAAACATGTGCATAATCAATAGATTCCTGAGCTGTAGATCTATTTAATGCTTATTAGTTCATGGGGCACTTTAGATTTATCTGACACATTCAAAATACATAGGTACATCTTTTAATTACTTTCAACGTTTTGATCTGTATTTTAGCACTTCACATGTTCAGCTATTTTGAAGAACAATTGTTCTTTAAAGTAGCTGAACATGTCAAGTGCTAAAATACAGATCAAATGTTTAAAAAATCGCGCCATCAAATAGTATGAATTATTGCAAAATTGCAGCGCTCAGTTGCAGTGTTACGCCCGATACCGTGCAGCATAATATGCAAAATTGATATCGAGAAAAGCAAGATGATCGAATATACTCAGTCTGTCGTCAAGTGAAGGGGCTCGGCGGCCCAACTATCATTGTCGTCACTAAAAACCAGTAATTTAGCCGTGAAAAAGACAGACTACTTTCGAATTAGTAATATTATGTATGTATATATAAATATCAGCGCCAGGCCCCCGCATTACTGGTTTTATTCATGAATATGTATCACAATACTTATGAATCTACCTATTTTAAAATCGAACGCGGACACACCTTTACTGCAAACTACTATCCAAACACAAAGTCGTAGAAATAATACGAGTGTTTTTTTTTACTAGCTGCAACCCACTTCGTCCGCGAGGTATTTAATTATTTAGTTTTTTGTGCGGATGTTTAATTATTTTTTTAAATAGCTTAAGCAGCTTACTGCCAGTGAAAATCTCCAAATAGGTTTAGATGTTCCGGAGATTAGCCGGAACAAACAAACAGACAGATAAACAATCTAAAAATGGCTATTTTGAGGTAACGTAGCGAGAGTTGGGTATGCAAAAAGGAGCATGAGAGTAAAATCAATGCGGTCGAAATGCGATCTCTGCGGAGAATCTGTGGAGTGAGGCTGACTGACCGCATTCGTAACGACGACGTAAGAGAGCGAGTAGGTATGAAAGAGAGTATCGGTGTAAAGATGCGAAAGGGAATGCTCCGATGGTTCGGACATGTGGAAAGAATGCCGGACAAGCGACTGGTTAAGAAGATATACAGTGCGAAAGTGGAAGGATGTAGGTACAGGGGGAGACTGAGACTCACCTACCTAGAACAAATCGGTCATGTATTGAAGAAGGTGGAGTCAGGAGTCTCCGAAACCGGCGAGCGTGTGTGAAGAGAGTTATGAATGTTGAGGAAGCGAGAGATGTATGCAAGAATAGAGCCTCTTGGTACTCTGTTCTCTCTGCCTACCCCGCAAGGGAAATGGCGTGATGATAAGTTAGTTAGGTAACGTATAGATTTTACTTTCATATGCATTTAGTAAATCTTTGTTATTAAGATATTACAAATATACACTTCCAATTTTATTTATTTGTATAGATATTTCACAATCACTGTCTCACTGTAAGAGATGTTCTTCTGAGAGATACTTATGACGTAGTCTGCCAAACTAGCCCAGTGGCAAAGTTCACTAACTATCGAGAATTTGTTTTTTTTTTTATTGCATGTAGTGGCAGACGAACCACGGCCCATCTGATGGTAAATGGTAACCGTCACTCATGGACTCAACTATACCGAGAGTATTGTCAAGCCACCATTTCATTTCACAGATATGAAATGAAAGAATAAACGGCTATCTCCTGCTACAGCCAAAACGCAACGATGTGCTTCATGGCGGGTCATACGGGAGATGGTGGTACCAATCCGCTTGGGCCCGATACCAAGTGAGTGTCCTTGGTACCCAGCCCTAACACCAGTCATGCAATGGATGATAATTGCTTACTTCCCTTAGTCGCCTCATACGACACCCGTGGGAAAGAATGGGGTGGTGACATTTGTATTATTAGTCCATCATCACACGGACAAAATTTCTCAGTCCCTCAAGACGTTTTCCCTGTTCATTGTGAAAAAAGAAGTGCGTTAAAAGCAAAATAATAGTGTTTTATTTGCTCGTTGTTCTACACCATACATTATGAGCTAAAGTTAGCACTTACCAGTGAACGTGCGGCATTCACTCGCATAAACCTAAATGTCTAGTTGAAATACGATTTTATTAAGTTGTATTTTGCCATATAAACACTAATAAAAACATATTCTATTTTCTACTTTCAGAATACGTCTGGCTATATTTTAGTATTTACATGCAACTTAATACAAAGACAAAAAAATACATTTAGAAATCTCTATATCTCTAATTCAATATTCACCAGACCTCTGATTTCTCGATTTTAATAAATTGTCACTTGATTGTCTCAAAATCTCGAACAGTTAGCCTAGATAGCTCCTAGAGATGGGAGGATAAATGCTGCCCTTATGGCATCCAACCGTATTTTCATTTCATAGTTGCTCTGCGAGCTGATGGTCTAGTATGTATATAGTATGTACCATGGTCACGTAGATAGTTTGCAGCTTGCCAACTTTTGGTTGACGCTCAAAAAAACAGGTTTTTTCCTAATTATCAATTTCAAGTTAGCGACGGAATTCTGCCAAGTGTCGCCATTTTAAATCAATTACTAACTTTTTTCTATTTACTTTTTATTGCCAATATACCTACATGCCATGGTAGACACTACTGTTTTACATTCTGTGGGTAGGTAGAAAAATATATTAAATATCTATTATGAGTACCTACCTAAATGTAGTTTTTGCTTAACTATTTACTTGAAACAAATTTGTGGAAAATGAATTATCAAGATTTGAACTTGCATCTTAAGCTGCACAGATGGCGGATTGAATTAGATACCGAAATCTCCAGTAGTACTGGAGTGTTGTGAGTTCGATACCCAGACAGGACAACTCTTTATGTGATCCACAAATGATCATTCTTAGTTTGGGTGTAGGTACTTTGTGTCCGTAAAATTGTATAGTTTATAAATTCGCCCGCGATATAAAGACCTATCTCCCATTTCTTGGGGAGGCCTATGTCCAGCAGTGGACGTTGATAGGCTGATGGATGGATGGATGGATAAAGACCTAAGCGCATGGTGGTGTCTTTAAAAAAAAGCCTTGTCTCTTCTTTAGCTTACTTTACTGACTCGAATTTTCTTGAATTTTACACACTCCGATGTTATATGTGCGACCGCCGTGAGAAACTCAGAACACTCATAATAGTAGATGGCGCGGCGCACGGCGGTTTTGATTCGCGAGTGAGTGAGATAAAGGATTGGATTTGATTTAGGGTGGGATACCATTAGGGACTGACTTAAAGCCTTTACAACGGGTAAAGCGTATTTTCTCTGATTTGGCTTAAGATGCAAGTTCAAATCTCACAGATAGTCTTTTCCACAAAATTTGTATCTACATATCTACCATGTTTAAATGTTTGTGTAACGTTAACTTTACTGCAACCATATCACTTGGTGTTGGTATACCATATTTTCTATGTTCTTTGAGTAAGTGAAGAAATGTGGAGTTGGAATTGAGATAAATATTAAGTACCTGCAACAGCTGCTAAGTACTGCGTGCCTCTTCTCGTGTCTCCGCCCTTCTCCTGGACGGAGAGCATATGCATTGTTGGCTTATCCATCTCTCAGGATTTCAGCTTCCCTGGTACATTCTGTAACAATCATAAGAAGGATTTGAAAATCTTACTTTATAGTGTACTAAAGTTATCTTCTTTCTTCACAACCCACTGTTAGTCTTGGGTACAAGTCCCATATAACATTTTTTATATAAATTTTTTTTGAGTTAAGGAACACATCGCGCCTGTGAAAAATCGGACGACGGCTAAATCAGTGATAGCAGAACATCTGCTCGACTCTGACTTAACTCACTGGATTGAGCTCCACCAACCACAAGTATTATCCACAGATCGCAAATATTACCGCAGACTGATCCGCGAAGCGATTGAGATTAGAAAACACAAAAATTTTAATCGAGATGAGGGAAACAAGTTGTCCTCGGCATGGAATCCAGTGCTAGGAAAATATAAAAATCGTAGTTTACCGTCTAAGGAGCCAGTGGACACTATTAGTGTTGTGTGTAGGGACTTTAACAAATATCAGAAATGTGACGATGAAGTGAGGATAGTTACATCCAGTGCCCGCGAACGAAGCAGGCGGCGCCGCACATCGCCAGTTGACCCGTGACCACGGCTGGCGAAACCCAGTCGAACGTCGGGAGTAAAAAGTTATTTGATACGCGTTAAGTCCCGTTATAATAGTTTAAATACAAAGTCCCCTAATTTAAGGGGAAATAGATTTATAATTATACAGCCTGGTCAACTATGGGCTATTCTCCTATATTACACAGATTACACTACATATTGTGGGTAACCAGTTCTTGAAATAGTTAGGTTTCGTCAGGTTAAATTTCAAGAAATAATCGGCCATATTATCAAGTGGCCAATTGGGCTAAGGGCTCATTGCCCCGATATATCGCAGTTCCAGTGTCCTGCCAACATAGGCGGAGAGGCGGCACACGACGGGCTTATTTAGTGGGTGAGGGCCCCACTCTACCCTGTTCGTTGCTCCGGACGACGGGGTGTGCGGTTAGGAACATTTTTTCCCGCCTTAACAAAAAAAGGGAGGGTGTTAAGGGTGGTTAGTCTTAAACCTCACCACGTATTATCCGGGGGGCAGGGAGCCTTCACCCACTAAAAAACCCGCCGTGTGCCTTCTCTCCGCCTTTATTGGCGGGCCACTGGAACTATATTACATTCCTTCGGTGGTACCCTTAACCCCTACCCAAAATCATTTAGTACAATTTACCTCCAAAAAAAATCATTTAGATTTTTGGGATCACCACCCCATTTTTTCCCACGGGTGTCGTACAACGCGACTAAGGGAAGTAAGCAATTGCATTACTGGTGGTAGGGCTGGGTACCAAGTGAGAGTACTCACTTGTTATCAGGCCCGAACGGGTTGGTACCACCGTCTTCTGTGTGACCGGTCATGAAGCACGTCAGTGTGTTTTGGCTGTAGCAGAAGATAGCCGTTTATTCTTTCATTTCATATCTCAGAAATGAAATGGTGCGCAGCGGCTTGACAATACTCTGGTTATAGTCGAGTCCATGAGTGACGGTTACCACTTACCATCAGGTGTGCCGTGGCTCATCTGCCATCATAAGCAATAAAAAAAAATGTTTTGGATTTTTTTTATCATCCATCCATCCATCCATCCATCAGCCTTTTAACGTCCACTGCTGGACATAGGCCTCCCCAAGAGAACGCCACAACGAGCGGTCCTGTGCTGACCGCATCCAACGGCTCCCCGCAGCTTTGACCAGATCTGTTAGGCCATGGAATAGCGGAGCTGCCGTGACTGAGGGCCGTTTTTTGTTGGGTGCTCATTTTTTTGGGGGATATTGCCGTAATCGCCACGCTTGGCAGGCGGGTTGGCGATCGCAGTGGATGTTATTAATACTCGAGGAAGTGCTGCTGCCCACTCCTCCGGTATTCCCTCAGTCGGCTCTTACGACTCCCATGGGTGGAGAGGGGGTGGGACAATTCTAAAGCCGGCCCCACACGGCAAACGGCAAATTTTTTATATCTCTATTATTTTAAAGTATCTTTAAATCTTCATCAGAAAATGGTCTAAATGACAGTAAAAACGGTTTCAAAATCTGTTACGTTTCGAAGAAAAATCCGGAGAAACATACACACGCGACTAGCGACTATACTATGTAAGTAAATGACTGCTAATAAGAAAAATACTGATGCAGCAACTTTGCCACACAACCGAGAATGAATTAGCACAATTAGCAGTATTAACATGGCGCAGCGGTCACACGAAGGTCACAAGATGGATTATATTTATTAAACATTATCGATTAACTCCTTAAAATACAGCGGTATCTTTTACGGTAGTTAAGCCTTACGCATTCCTGCAGCAATCCCCCTATTGGGGAAGTACCACCCTCTCACAGAGCATCAACATACCCACAGTACAGTTTCCTATCAACTGACCCTGTCATTGGGGGCAACGAGCAGGGTCGTGTGGGTCCCTCATCCACTAAAATAATCCACTGTGTACCGTACCGTCCCTCCACCTCCACCACTGGAACTATATGTAATTAAAACAAAGTATGAAAATGTGAAATCAAATATAGGTAACAGTCACGAGCAGGATTTGAACCTGCATCTCCTGAAATACTGTCCCAAAAATGCTTTGCCAATTCAGCCGTCGTGACATTTACTCGAGACTGTGAATTTCGATAACACATTCACTCTTAATGTCTTGGGTCTTGGGGGGGAGCTGAGCACTAAAGAATAATGTTTCAAAATCGGCGTTTTTTTTTTTTCCTATTGAGAGCTTCCGCTGCGTGCGCTGCGTTAACGGTTAAAGTTTTGCAAAAATCACGTATAACAGAATTGTTGCACTTTAAAAGTTCTAAAAAAAGTCCGCGACAGGATTATGTCTTTACATCATTAATAAATCACATAGATAGCGCTAATTTCCAAAAGTTCTGTGGTTGTCATGTCTTATACGCCATCTAGCGCAAATTTTAAGAAGTACTTCTATATTGGTCTGTAGAAATAGTTCTCACGAAATAAGGATAGCCATAGCGCTGGTTTTAGTGTCGAATCGAGCGTAAATATTCACTATTTTTTGGTTTATTTAATAACAATTAAACCACATCGAATTAGACCGTGAAGAGTGATAGGGCTCTATTCGTAGTTGTACTGAATTGTAAAAGGAAAAAAAAGACTCGATTAGTAAAGTATTGAGGCGTGCAATAACATCGCAGCAAAATAATGATCAAGTACTGATGTTGGCTTTAGCCCAAAATAACTATTCTACGCAGACGAAGTCGCGGGCAAAAGCTAGTATACTAATATACAAAGCTGAAGAGTTTGTTTGTTTGCCTGAACGTGCTAATCTCAGGAACTACTGGTCCGATTTGAAAAATTCTTTCAGTGTTACATAGTCCATTTATCGAGGAAGGCTATAGGCTATATATCATCACGTTAAGCCCAATAGGAGCTGAGCACTAATGAATAATGTTTCAAAATCGGCGTTTTTTTTTTCTTTTTGAGAGCTTCCGCTGCGTGCGCTGCGTAAACGGTTAAAGTTTCGCAAAAATCATGTAATGCAGAATTGTTACCCTTTAAAAGTTCTAAAAAAAGCCCGCGACAGCATATGTCTATCTTTTAAGGTTGGCTCACTATAACCTTTTTTATGCTAACCTAATTTGTTCTAAAATAATGCATTATTTGCGAAGGTGTTTTATAAACATGATATTAATCCTCATCCAAATCAATCCAAATAGTTATTCGTCACAAGTATTTCATTTAAAACAAAATTGCCCTTTACATCATTCGATTTCAATTAATATCTTAGGAGATATCGCAGTTTTAAAATAACATCGCAGAAAAAAAGTACTTTAAAGTAACATTAGTTTTGAGTTTTTGTTAGAATAACCTACAATCTACATGATATAAGATTATAAGACCCAGTACTTTTACCTAACGTTTTAATTCCACTCTTACTGATAAAAGCGTGATGTAGATACCTAAAATAGCTCCTTAACTTAGGTATTAATTAAAAATATTTTCACCTTCTACGTAAACGAAGTCGCGGGTTAAAGTTAGCGTTAGCCCAAAGTAACTATTCCACGCGGACGAAGTCGCGGGCAGAAGCTAGTGTATTTATATTCAAAAGTCCACATGATCAGAGTCATGGTCAAAATCAAGAAATAGGCTACAGTCATTACATAACAAATTACCTATTTGTGAAAATGCAAAAAGAGGGCTTTACTGCGAACTGTATTCGAACCTCTGTCCCTTCCAATCCAGGGAAGTGCTTTAGACCGCTAAGCCATCGCAGTCACCGACGGTGACTCTCAATCTTCAATTCACAATAACAATTGCTTTTTAGATGTATAAATTATTTGTTAATAAAGAAAAAGAGATTTTTAGTAGGAGCGGGAATCGAACCCGCGTCTTTTCCAATCCGGGGAAGTGCTCTAAGCCACTGAGCTATCCTGATCTGATCTTTCGATATCTAATCATATTTGTCTTACGACCAACGCCATCTATCAGCAAGCATTACATGCATCCAATATAGTAAGTTTAATTTTGCAATTAAAATTCATACTATTTGATGGCGCGATTTTTTTAAACATTTTAGATCTATTTAAAAAAAATAGATATAAAATGCTTTTTAAATGTATTGGAAGGGACGCAGATTCGAATTCCGTTCGCAGTAATGCTTTCTTTTTCCACTTTTACTAATAATTTGTTAATTAAAGTGCTAAAATACAGATCAAAATATACTATAGTCATGTTATCGTCTAATCTAAGGCTACCGTTACCGTATACCATCAGGTTGGCCGTATGTTTGCCACCTTTGTGGTATAAAACATAACTGGTCCTTGGTACCGACCACACCTGTGAAACCGCGTATTTATAATCTTAATTAATTCTGAGAACTTTGAACGCCATATTGACCGACCTTTGGATTGGCTGACGATGTTTATACAACAAGCAGTGTTAAATACGCGAGAATGATAAACAGTCGAGCGGTTTGTCTTGCGGTCTAGAACTCGGTCTGGGTCTAAATTTAGTCGCACTGAAGTAATGTAACATAGTTCCAGTGGCCCGCCAATAAAGGCGAAGAGACGGTATACGGCGGCTTTATTTAGCGGGTGAGGGCCCCACACTAACCTATTCGGTTCCCCGAACGACGGGGTGTGCGGTTAGGTACATTTATTCCCGCCTTAAAAAAAGGTCTAAATTTAGTACTCTTTGAAGTTCTTGTTCATATTACTAGACTAGCACTTTATTTTTAAAAAGACAACACCGTGCACTATGGAATAATCCTTGTATCGCGGGGGACTTTACAAACATACACAAAGTACACCCAGACTTAGAACAACCATTTGTGGATCACACAAAAAGAGTTGTCCTGTGTGGGAATCGAACCCACAACACTCGGGCGTGAAGCCGGTCTCTAAACCACTCCGCACTCTTTGTCTTTAATAGGAATGACAATATTAGGTATATAATACAATTGATTGTCCTTGTCAAGATTTTCGAGAACTTAATTTGTTATCATTAGGTATTATTGTTCGGTGGGTAGTAAATAATTAAACTACGGCCTCCCACCAGCTATACTGTGCACCGGATGAAGCATAATATATTATGTTGCGTTGATCACAGACGTTCATACGACAGAAGGACTAAGAGTTAGGGAGTGCATTGACGATACATCCAAAGAAAAGGCACTGACAATGCCGTATCTGCAGTATAAGAATAATCTGTGAATTGACAATATATATTTCTTTTTGATTTTTACCAAAATGGGGCTGCGTCATTATTAGGTAAAAATCTTAATTGTAAAATTAAGTTACCTGGTCGGTTTAATGTATGCAAATACTTCCGACAGATGGCGCAGGCGTCACCCAAGACGTTAGAACGAATGTGTTATCGAAATTTGCAGTCCCGAGCAATTATCACGATGCTTGAATTGGCAAATCATTTGGGACGGTATTCCAGGAGATGCAGTTTCAAATCCTGCTCGTGACTGTTATTTTCAATTTCACATTATCACACTTTGTATTAATATATATTTCATTAATCAAACGGCATGAGCCCGTCATTGGGTAATCTATTGCACTGCATAAATCAACACTCCAGAAATTAAATATTTCCTCTTCACTTATAACACAGATGACTAATGGATGACTATTGGACTATATTATATGAGAACTTATGAACTTATAACATGCCAGATGTGATGCCACGATGCGAGATACTGACATTTCGGAGAAATTTACAGGTTTCGAGGTCAAAAGAGGACCAAAGAGTATTCTATCTAATATGAATATTCCCAAGGGCACCTAGATTACGATGTCAACTACACACGCCGATGTACACACATAATAAGTAAACAGAAAACCTTAAATAGGTACTTTATCTAAGAAGAAAACAATATTAAACACAAAGTGAAAAATGTGAAATCGAAAATAACAGTCAGGAGCAGGACCCGAACCTGCATCTTCTGAATACCGTCCAGATGCTTTACCAATTCAGCCATCCTGACATTTTTCACTTTGTGTTTAATGTATAGTGCTAAGCATGTCAAATGCTACAAATATATATAAATATTTATGGGGTTTGCGTCATTATTAGGTAAAAATCTTAATTGTAAAATTAAGTTTACCTGGTCGGTATAATGTATGAAAATACGTCCGACAGATGGCGCAGGCGTCACCCAAAGACGTTAAGTATGATGTGTTATCGAAATTAGCAGTCGGGAGCAATTGTCAGGATGGCTGAATTGGTAAAGCATCTGGACGGTATTCAGAAGATGCAGGTTCGGGTCCTGCTCCTGACTGTTATTTTCGATTTCACATTTTTCACTTTGTGTTTAATGTATAGTGCTAAGCATGTCAAATGCTACAAATATATATAAATATTTATGGGGTTTGCGTCATTATTAGGTAAAAATCTTAATTGTAAAATTAAGTTTACCTGGTCGGTATAATGTATGAAAATACGTCCGACAGATGGCGCAGGCGTCACCCAAAGACGTTAAGTATGATGTGTTATCGAAATTAGCAGTCGGGAGCAATTGTCAGGATGGCTGAATTGGTAAAGCATCTGGACGGTATTCAGAAGATGCAGGTTCGGGTCCTGCTCCTGACTGTTATTTTCGATTTCACATTTTTCACTTTGTGTTTAATGTATAGTGCTAAGCATGTCAAATGCTACAAATATATATAAATATTTATGGGGTTTGCGTCATTATTAGGTAAAAATCTTAATTGTAAAATTAAGTTTACCTGGTCGGTATAATGTATGAAAATACGTCCGACAGATGGCGCAGGCGTCACCCAAAGACGTTAAGTATGATGTGTTATCGAAATTAGCAGTCGGGAGCAATTGTCAGGATGGCTGAATTGGTAAAGCATCTGGACGGTATTCAGAAGATGCAGGTTCGGGTCCTGCTCCTGACTGTTATTTTCGATTTCACATTTTTCACTTTGTGTTTAATGTATAGTGCTAAGCATGTCAAATGCTACAAATATATATAAATATTTATGGGGTTTGCGTCATTATTAGGTAAAAATCTTAATTGTAAAATTAAGTTTACCTGGTCGGTATAATGTATGAAAATACGTCCGACAGATGGCGCAGGCGTCACCCAAAGACGTTAAGTATGATGTGTTATCGAAATTAGCAGTCGGGAGCAATTGTCAGGATGGCTGAATTGGTAAAGCATCTGGACGGTATTCAGAAGATGCAGGTTCGGGTCCTGCTCCTGACTGTTATTTTCGATTTCACATTTTTCACTTTGTGTTTAATGTATAGTGCTAAGCATGTCAAATGCTACAAATATATATAAATATTTATGGGGTTTGCGTCATTATTAGGTAAAAATCTTAATTGTAAAATTAAGTTTACCTGGTCGGTATAATGTATGAAAATACGTCCGACAGATGGCGCAGGCGTCACCCAAAGACGTTAAGTATGATGTGTTATCGAAATTAGCAGTCGGGAGCAATTGTCAGGATGGCTGAATTGGTAAAGCATCTGGACGGTATTCAGAAGATGCAGGTTCGGGTCCTGCTCCTGACTGTTATTTTCGATTTCACATTTTTCACTTTGTGTTTAATGTATAGTGCTAAGCATGTCAAATGCTACAAATATATATAAATATTTATGGGGTTTGCGTCATTATTAGGTAAAAATCTTAATTGTAAAATTAAGTTTACCTGGTCGGTATAATGTATGAAAATACGTCCGACAGATGGCGCAGGCGTCACCCAAAGACGTTAAGTATGATGTGTTATCGAAATTAGCAGTCGGGAGCAATTGTCAGGATGGCTGAATTGGTAAAGCATCTGGACGGTATTCAGAAGATGCAGGTTCGGGTCCTGCTCCTGACTGTTATTTTCGATTTCACATTTTTCACTTTGTGTTTAATGTATAGTGCTAAGCATGTCAAATGCTACAAATATATATAAATATTTATGGGGTTTGCGTCATTATTAGGTAAAAATCTTAATTGTAAAATTAAGTTTACCTGGTCGGTATAATGTATGAAAATACGTCCGACAGATGGCGCAGGCGTCACCCAAAGACGTTAAGTATGATGTGTTATCGAAATTAGCAGTCGGGAGCAATTGTCAGGATGGCTGAATTGGTAAAGCATCTGGACGGTATTCAGAAGATGCAGGTTCGGGTCCTGCTCCTGACTGTTATTTTCGATTTCACATTTTTCACTTTGTGTTTAATGTATAGTGCTAAGCATGTCAAATGCTACAAATATATATAAATAAGAAAACAATACATAATATGTCAAACACAATTATTAATAACAACGGGCCGTGTGGGGCCGGCTTTAGAATTGTCCCACCCCTCTCTACCCACGGAAGTCGTAAGAGCCGACTGAGGGAATACCGGAGGAGTAGGCAGCAGCACTCCCTCAAGTATTAACAACATCCACTGCGATCGCCAACCCGCCTGCCAAGCGTGGCGATTACGGCATTATACCCCATGACGGGACCGCTCGTTGTGGCGTTCTCTTGGGGAGGCCTATGTCCAGCAGTGGACGTTGAAAGGCTGATGGATGGATGGATGGATGGATAGAGACAAGGTAACAGAATTGAAAGGGAAGTGCTAGAGGACATAAGTAATCGATGTGAATATAGGCTCAAGTCGCTATGTAACTTTATAGCGCTAGTGGAATATACGCCAACTGTAATCTCATTCAGACCAACCTCAAAATTCGACTCAGTCTTTACCTTCTTCCTTGCTTTATCAGCAACTTCGTTGGACACTTCCGATCTGTTCGGTTTCAGCTGATCATCAGTACCTACACGGAGCGATTAACCATCTAACCCACGACCCTACTAGGAGGAAAACTGATGACCTTATCATAAGACCACAAACAAAATTTTATTTCAGGACTCTAACAAGTTATAACTATTGCTAGGCTATAACTAATTTATGTTATTTGACAGCCGGGAGCCATTGATTGACCTTCTAAGGCGAAGACCAACAAGGCCTTTATCCTTAAGTAAAGCGAGGTAGAGCGGAATTGGAGTAAAAATTTGAGGCAGAATGCAGTAAGTAACTTTACGCCGATATGCTATAGGAATGTGATTTTCCTATTTTAGTTTTTTTTTATTGGATATTTTGGCAGACGAGCCACGGCCTACCTGCTGGTAAATGGTAGCCGTCGCTCATGGACTCAACTATAACGATAGTATTGTCAAGCCGCTTTTCACCATTTCATTTCAAAGATATGAAATGAAAGAATAAACTGCTATCTCCTGCTACAACCAAAACACACTGATGATAGCAAGTGAGTACTCCCACTTGGTACCCAAAGCTACCACCAGTCGTGTGTGCCGTGTGGGGCCGGCTTTAGAATTGACACAACCCTCACCACCCATGGGAGTCGTAAAAGCCGACTGAGGGAATACCGAGGGAGTGGGCAGCAGCACTCCTTCGCATATTAACAACATCCACTGAGATCGCCAACCCGCCTGCCAAGCGTGGCGATTACGGCACTATCCCCCATTCTTGGGGAGGCTTATGTCCAGCAGTGAACTTTAAAAGGCTGATGGATGGATGGATCGTGGTATCAGGTGGCAGTTATCACGAAGACTGCAACTAAGAATTAGGTAGTCCAAATATTAAGTACGACGTAAATAATCTCAATAACACACAACGGGCGCTTGATCTTAATGAAATCTTGTTACCATCACGCATCTGTGATAACCGCTAATGGATCGGTGACAGAACTGTCGAGCATTACAAGCGGATCTCAAGTGGGTGTCCAACTCAAGGCCATTTCAGATTTATCTAGTGATAATGAGGCTAGATTCTTTCTTTGCGCTGTAATAAAATAATAGAAGCATCCGTATATGATTGGATAACGTAGCCAGTAGTAAGCGGGACCAAAATCTAATGATAACGTTTGGCACTGATTGACAGTTCTCGCTTTCTGCTGGGCTCGCTGATAAGTCAGTCAAACTTGATAGTAAATTACATGTCCTAAGTGACGCGTATACCATACTAGTTATGCCCCGCAGTTTCACCTGCGTAAATTTTGTTGTAGTTTTTATTAAGAAAATCACGCCACGTCACGAGCTTCGTTCGCACGCCAAGCTGAATGTTGATTTCCTTAAATATTTCGCTATGCGTCCAAATAACATGCCTAGAACAAAGTTTATCCCCAAAAAATTATCTTTCGTGCGTAAGGATTAATTTTACACCATGCCTTATAATATAACACTCCTAACTTTTTTTATTTAATTTTCAAATATTTTTGTGATAAATATACGAGTACCTTTTTTTGGCTTATATTACATATTTCAGGCTAGTAGATATGTGTAGCCTAATGCTACAGCTCTACTTAAACTATTCCTTATGAAAGTACGTTTACGGAATCTGTCGCGTTTTCTTGATTTTCTACTATCCCAACGTTTCGAATACTTTACAGCATTCATGATCGCGGGTGGACTTATATGGTAGACGTCCTAGGCTGATATGTTGTTTCAACGATTTCATCTACCCAGTTATATGATTTTACTAAATTTTTTGGTTTATTTAATTTAACCCCCCTAATATTCGTTTAGTAACACAATTAAAATATCTATTTTAAATTTTATGCTTACAATGTATGAGATTTGAAGCTAGTATATTAAAATGAGTATAATACTCCTCTTTAAATTGTATGTTTTTTTTTTGTTTTATTTAGTGCTCAAAAATTCTACCACAAACTACCAATTAAACGAAAACGAAAACTTCTTCGAAACGTCGGGATAGTAGAAAATCAAGTAAACGCGATAGATTCAGTGAACGTAGCTTAATTTCAAATTGTGTAACATTCGCGTAAATATCAGAAAGTATTATATTCCTTAAGAATCTGGCTATCATATACACAAAGATTTTTTCAAATTAGATTGGTAACACCTACCAGTAATTAGCGCGTTTAAGGGACCAAAAAAAAATCCGCTTAATTATAAGTAGGTAGTATAAATTATAGCAGTATTTCGACAAAAATCTCTAAATATGTTTAACTGCCTCTGTGGTGCAGCGGTAGTGTAAGCGACTGCTGATCATGAGGTCTCGGCTTCAATCTCCGGGTCGGGCAGTGTTATTGAGATTTTTCGAAAAAAAAAAAGAAAAATTCTCAGTAGCACGGAGTTTGGAAATGTGCCCGGTAGACGTCAATAGGCTCGCCCCCTAATACGTGGGACTTAAACATAGCTGGCGAGTCGTGGGTGTGTAATACACCTCTGCCTACCCCTTCGGAAATACAGGCGTGATGCTATGTACCTATGTTTGTTATATTAGGACCACGAATAGGGTTGTTGTACTATGAATTATTTTTTAAGGCTAATAATAATCATATATTTTAATTTTCTACTTTATTTCTAATATATTACATGTCTACATGGATGAAAGTAAAACGTATACTATATATTACACCATGTGGTAGTAGATTTTATATTAAACAATAAAGAGAAGAAATATATGCAACGGTTTCCGCTAAATATGTATACTTTGGACGTATGTTTGAGGCAGTTATTACAATATCGTAGAAAACTTAGTAAATTAAATGTAGATAAAATAGTAATGTTCACATTTCCCTATAGAAAAAGTTTGACGAAATTGGAAAATGAATATATTTATGGATTAAATTATGGATTGCATAATATAAAAACACAACGTAATTATGTAAATAGTGACAAAATGCATGTAATTGACATTAACAATTATTATTATTTTTTATACATCAGTCAAGAATTTGGCTAACAACCTTGCTTTTATTGAGCAATGTACTGACATTATTTTGTAATTTAAAATCTGTCATTTCTAATAATAAAAATAGTGACATTTCACCAATATTCAAGGTATGTTTGGCAAAGAACTGGAAATTGAATTATTTATAAATGATTGTTATATAGATATATTTTTTATTATTTTACCGAACACTGGCTCAAAAACAATCAATTAATATTCAATTTTCCTAACCATCAGGTTGCTAGCTCGTTCAACAGAATCAATACTATACGTGGCGGCTCTCTAATAATTATAAATAATGAAATTCAATTTAAAGTACGTGAGGATATTGTGAGCCTCTCTATTGAACGGGTTATTGAAATTGCTTGTATTGAGTCTGAGCAGTTCATTGTTGCAAGCGTTTATAGACCTCCATGTTCACCATATGATGATTTTGAAAGACACCTGGAGGACATTTTGTTTAAAACCTCAGGTTCAAATAAAACAATTGTTATCTGTGGAGATTTTAATATAAATTTGCTAGAAAACAGTAGTACCACTCAAAAATTGATAACTTTAGTGAAGTCTTATAATTTGTACAATGTTTTTCTGGAACCTACTAGGATTACCTCTTCAAACGCAACTTGTATAGATAATAAATTTACAAATACAAAACCTGTTGATAAATCTATCATAAGCAAAATAGAATCTGACCATTGCGGACAACTTGTAGTATTGTTCCCTAGAACTAGCAGGTTTCAAAAAGAAAATATTACCTTTGTTCCAATGAATTCTAGCCGCTTAGAGCTATTTAAATGTAATCTGTCCAGAAAAGTACCGCAGTTGCCTTTTCACGACAACCCTAACAACTTATATACTTCTTTATTCAATTTGATCAGTAATTAATTTGATAACATCTTTAAACCTAAAACTATAACTATTGGCGCTCGAGTGGGCTTTAGTGAATGGGCTACCAGTGGTATTTATAAAAGTAGACTGAGGTTATATGAACTTAATAACAAAAAATCTTATAACCATAACCCAGTATTTTTAGAATATGTAAAGAAATACTCCAAAATATTCAAAAGAGCCTGTTCCTGTGCTAAATCATTATATTTGAGAAATAAAATCAAACAATCCGGAGATATTATTAAAACAACTTGGAAAGTAGTAGTAGAAATAAACAGTGAGACCGGTAGGGAACCTGTGCGTAATAGAGACTTTAATTAAAAAATAGGTAATACATATGTAGGAGCGAATGGAGAAGTGGCAACTGCATTTCAAAATTATTTTACAAATATCCCTGTTTTGAAAACCAAACATCTGACGTTGTCCTCTACTTCAGCCGAATCGCTCCTTAAGCAATGTGTTCCGAAATGTAACACTACCTTTGAATTTTCGTATGTCAATGTGAAGGATGTTTTAAATGCTTTTAGAAATATTAATATTAAGAAAACGGCAGATTTATGGGGTATGTCTGTCAAGTTGGTTAGCTCTATAATAAATATTATTGCTCCACAATTGGCGTCCGTGTTTAATGTTTGTGTTGCTAAGGGTATATTACCTGATCTTATGAAACTTAGTAGAGTGATTCCTTTGTTTAAATCGGGTAGTACCTCAGACCTTAACAATTTTCGTGCAATTTCTGTGCTACCAACATTAAGTAAAGTATTTGAAAAACTTATACTTAAACAGATGATAAACTATTTTGATATCCATAAAACCTTTCATAAAAACCAGTTTGGGTTCACAAAGAATCGCTCTACTACTGATGCGGGTATAGAATTGATAAAAACTATTTTCATGGCCTGGGAAGATTCGCACGATGCGTTAGGTGTATTTTGCGATTTATCGAAGGCATTTGACTGTGTACAACATGAAACCCTCATCAAAAAAACTTTACCACTATGGAATCATGAACAAGGCTCTCGATCTTTTGACTTCTTATTTGAGCAATAGAATTCAAAGGGTCGATGTTAACGGCAGTCTATCACTGGGGTCGGTCATGTCGATGGGTGTGCCACAGGGTTCCAGTTTGGGGCCATTTTTGTTTCTCGTTTATATTAATGACTTTATTACGTAGGGGACAATCACAATATTGTATTGTTCGCAGATGATATATCATTATTATTCAAAATTAGAAGACAATTACTTAATTATGACAATGTGAACAATGCACTTTCTAAAGTTGTTCATTGCTTTAACGTCAACAATCTAGCTTTAAATGAGAATAAAACTAAATGTATTAAGTTCACTACACCAAATGTAAGACTGATTGAAACCAATGTGCAATTAAATGGCGTAGAGCTGGACCTTGTGGAGTCTACTATTTTCCTGGGCATTACTATAGACAACAAACTCCAATGGGGCCCCCATATTGGAAAATTGTCAAGTAGGCTTAGCTCAGCAGCATATGCGGTAAGAAAAATTAGATTATTGACAGATGTAGAAACGGCTAGAATAGTTTATTTCAGTTATTTTCATAGTATTATGTCATATGGCATACTGCTATGGGGATGCTCCGCAGATTTAAATTCTGTATTTGTACTCCAGAAAAGGGCTATTCGTGCAATTTATAAATTAGGCCCAAGATTTTCCCTTAGAGAGAAATTCAAAGAAATAAATATTCTAACTGTTGTGTCACAATATATATATGAAAATGCCTTATAATGTGTTATATGTCAAGAAAAATATCGATAACTTTGATAAGTACAGTGACGTTCATCATATTAATACTAGGAACAAAGGCAATCTTATTGCACACACAGTACTCGTCTCCACAGAATTAGTAGATCCTTCATGGGGCAATCTTCAAACGCTTCTTCAATAAAATTCCCGAAAATATCCGAAACATGCCTTTAAATAAGTTTAAGAAAACAGTAAAAATCAGACTAATTAGTAAAGGTTATTATACAATTTCGGATTATCTGGAAGATAAAACAAAATGGCTTTGAACTGCTCCTCATTTTAATATAAGCACATACCCCTTTTTATTTTATTATATTGTTTTCTCCACAATATTGTGTGTTCTGGTGAGCACCTACTTTAGTTAAGTATTAATTTTCATTTAAAAAAGTGGCTCATGAGTTTCTTGCCGGGTTCTTCTCATGAAAAGCCTTACTACGGAATCCGGCCGCTTGTGACGATTGCAATCGCGACATTGCGGATGCACTTGCCTCAAGCGCTCGTGTTAGTTATTAGTATTTAACTTTGACGATTTTAAGTGCTATTGCAATAAGAATATAAAATAAAGTTATTTTTGAATTTGAATTTATCGTCCATGAACACCCTTATTTGTAACAATTAATTTAGAAATTAAACACAAAGTGGAAAATTTGAAATCGAAAATAACAGCCACGAGCAGGATTTGAACCTGCATCTCCTGGATACCGTCCAGATGCTTTGCCAATTCAGCAATCGTGACAACTGCTCTCCACTGCTAATTTCGATAACACATTCATACTTAACGTCCTGAGTGGTGAAATCCTGCTCGTGGCTGTTATTTTAGATTTCACATTTTCCATTTTGTGTTTAATGTATTGGCTAAGCATGTCAAATGCTAAAAATATATATAAAAAAATCTAAATAATTTAGAAATGAAATGAAAAATACGAATATCGGGTTGATCATAATCTATCTCCAAGATATAACTAACAGGAAGAAAACTTAGGTATATTGTATCATATCATTGGTCACATTACATATCACAGCGGTAAGACCACAAATATACCTACGATCGACTGGTTTCTGTGGTAAATTAGGCCGAGTTCTAATCATAACTTTACCGCCATATATTTGCTAACATTGTGATATATTTACGTAAATATTCACTTACAAACAAAAACATCACGCAATCTCCATTATACAGGTAGACAGAGAGAAAACAGTGCCAAAAGGCTCTATTCTTGCATACATCTATCGGTTCCTCAACATTCATAATTCTGTTCATCACCTCACCGGTTTAGGAGACTCCTGACTCCACCGCTCTTCAATAAATTACCGATTACTATATATTATATACTATTTACCACTCATTAGGAAACATTTCTTTTATTACATATGGTGGTAGATAAGCTGCCGCTAGCTTGATTATAAGTGGTAATTGCCACTCATTGAGTCTATCACAATACTAAGAATCCTGCCAAGCTACTGCTCACCTTTTCATTTCGCCAAAAAGATATCATTTTTTTTATATCTATCTACATGAGGTGCAAACAAGCATACGGATCACCTGATGGTAAGCGGTTACTGTAGCCTATGGACGCTAGCAATAACAGAGGCATCACTCGTTCGACGAAATCTCCAAGGAAAGTGATAGGAGGTGGATAGGAAGCATAATAAGGAGAGGATAGGGAGGGATTTTGAGCCGCCGGGGTTCTCACTCATAATATAAGATAACCGTAGTACCTTTATTTTTAAAGGCGGAACGAAATGTACCTAACACCTAATCTAAAGCAACGAACAGGGTAGTGTTTTTCCTACTAAATAAACCCGCTGTGTGCCGTCTCTCCGCCTGTGTAGGCAGATCACATGAATTTTTTTTTTTTTTCACAAAACAAACAGTGATTTATTATAAATAATGCTATGGGTACCAGATTACGGATATAATACATCATTACTTTTTTTACGTGCGTAGATGCGTCGACATGCAACATGCAGCGTGGTGCATGATTAGTCCGTGTGGTGACGGACAAAGTGTCACCACCTCATTCTTTCCAACTTCTGTTGTACGAGGCGACTAAGGAAAGTTAGCAATCATCATCCATTGCATTAATGGTGGTAGGGCCGTACCAAGTGGGAGTACTCACTTGCTATCGGGCCCGAGCGGTTTGGTACCACCGTCTTCTAACTGACCGGCAGTGAAGCACGTTCGACTCAATGGACCAAAATTATAAGTCCATGCAGGCGGAGCCGCGCGCAGAAGCTAGGTAAAAGTGAGATTTTATTTCCCATAAAAATCGGACACTTAACGTTGCTCTAAGCTCAGTAAAATTGTTGGTTTGAAACCTAGAGTGACCGTTTTATTTTTAAATATAATTTCGTTGTAATAGGTACAAAGCCTATCATGTCATATTTATGAAAGACTAAAGTCTCTCCTGACTTCATCTGCATGCATCTCAGAACCACGCTAACCTAACATTTCTATGGGATAATAAGATTAATACAGTGTGTGATAATATGAAATCGAAAATATCAATCACGAGCAGGATTTGAACCTGCACCTTCTGGAATACCGCGATGCTTTGCCAATTCAGCCACCGTAAAGACTAAATAATATAAATAAGGACATCCCTTTTTTCGTATGCTCAATTTCATAATGGTCGATCTGATGGTTACGGCGTGAATGTGTAATAATCAAACAAAGACACTTTCGCATTTATAATATTATTTAATAGATGGTACATTCAATGTCATTGAAATAATAATAAACAGTTAAACAACATTAATTTACATAATAATTAATTAATCGCTTGCCATAATTGAATATTCATCGGTAAAAACACGATACGGAGATTTCCTCGACCATGGGAAGTTTAACATTATTCATAATAGCCTTATACGTGAGTCTGGGCACACTTATTGTCGGCGGGAAAAAAAATATCGAACATTAATCGATTAATCGCCTGAATCACGCGCCGAAATCTCGACTAATCGGGAATCACGCGTCGGACTATTGATCAATCACAATGACTCGAAACGAAAGTTCATCTAACGTTTCGTTTTTCATTCTAAGGGGGCAGAGCACCCCGTCGTTCGGAATAACGAGTAGTGTGCTGTGCGCCCTCTCCTGAGGCTGTTGCCCTACATTATTACAATGATATAACTTGATTAAGACTAAGAATTTTGCCTAGATGTATTTTTTTATAAGACAACACTCTTTTTTTTTTGTTAAGGCGGGAAAAAAATTTCCCAACCGCACACCCCGTCGTTCGGGGCAACGAACACGGTAGTGTGGGGCCTTCACCCACTAAAGAAACCCGCCGTGTGCCGTCTCTCCGCCTTTATTGGCGGGCCACTGGAACTATGTCACATTCCTTCGGTGGTCCGCCGGCGCCTTACCCTTTCGGGTACCCTCTACTGAGCGTCGCACCTTCGCGGGAGGCCTTGCGGGTGGCGGACGTTCCCCGGTCCATCCACCCGCAGCCTCAGCTAGGGCGGCATGAGGCGCAAGTACCTGCGCCTGCGCCGGTCGCTGGCGGCGGTTTGGGTCAGCGGAAGAATCCTCCTCCCTAGCCCTCTCCGCCGCTTCCTTCCACGAGATAACCTCCTCGCAGAAGGCAGCGACCGCGGCCCAATTCCTGTCGCTGCCAAGCATCGCTCTGACGACGCTCGGCAGCGAGAGGTCCCCCCTATTTCCGCGACGAGTTCACGGCGCTGCTCGGCCCAAGCCGGGCACGACTCGAGCGTGTGCCGAGCCATGTCCTCGTCACAGCCGCAGTGGTGACAGCCCGGAGTCGCTTCCCTCCTTGCGACTATGTGCAGATATCTGCCGAAGCAACCGTGCCCCGACAGCACCTGCACCAGTCGGAAGGTAAGGACTCCGTGCCGTCGCCCCGCCCACTCCTCCAGCACCGGCTGGAGCGCCCCTACGGGCCGAAGACCGGCCCGAGGCGCCTCCAACCGTGCCCTCCATCTGGCAATGGCAGTTCGGCGTGCGTCGCCCTGCCACCTGGCCACCTCCCTGGGTAGGGGGCGTCCGCCCCCCTCCCGCTCTTGCGACACCCGCCGATACACCTCGGTGAGCACCTCCGCCTCCAAGTCCCACGGGGGGATTCCGGCCAATGCGCAGGCCGCCTCCGTCGACACCGTGCGGTATCCACACACGTATGACCCTGGACGCAACGACTCTCTGTGGTCTCCACAGAAGAGCCCTGTTCAGTGCGTCCAGGGACCCCGCCCACACGGGAACGCCGTACAAAGCCATCGACCGGACCACCCCCGCGTAAAGCCGTCGGCACGCATTGTTAGGTCCGCCCATATTCGGCATGAGCCGTGCAAGGGCGGACGCTGCGCCGACTAGCCTCGGGGACAGTTGGCGGAAGTGCTCGCGAAAGCGCCACCGCCCGGCCAGCACCAGGCCCAGATACTTAATCTGGGCCTGCACCCCAATCTAGAACCCGTCCACTGTGATCGAGGCGCCAGCAGGTGGCCGACGTCGGGGCCCATGGAAAAGTAGGGCTTCCGACTTGTCCAGGGCCACCCTAAGCCCCAGCACCCCGATCCTCCTAACCACCTCCAAGGTCCCTAAGGTGGCCAGGAACGCCGCTTCCTCGAAGTTTCCACCCCGGGCCACGACCAGCGTGTCATCAGCATAGTAGATGACCGCCAGCCCGGGGGGGGGAGCCGACAGCGCAACACCCAGTCGTAACCGATGTCCCACAGGAGCGGCCCCAGGACTGAACCCTGTGGGACACCGCACGACATGGGTCTCCTCACAACATCGCCCATGCGGCTCTTATAGACGACGCTGCGGCCCTCTAGATAGTCCGCCACCAGCCGCCTCAGGTATACAGGCACCCTGTGATACTGGAGCGCCTCCCTGATGCAGCTGAATGGCAGACTATTAAATCCAGCAGCACGATGGGCCTGAAGGCCCCGACCTAATCCGGCGTTCATCCCGGCTCCGGCAGGAGTACCAGCCTCCACTCCTTCCAGCAGTCAGGGATCCGTCCGGACGCCAGGCACGCGTCGAACAGTTCCCTGAGGCGGGGCTCCAGGTGGTCCAGAGCCAGGGCCAGAGCCCGGGCGGTTATCCCGTCCGGGCCGGGGGCGGTGTTCTTGGAACGAATCCGCGCAACAGCCGCCCCCATTTCCGACGCAGTGACGGGTGGTACACTGAAGTCAACCGCCCGGTCGCTACCTGGCGGTGCCATGACCGGGGGTGTGTGCTCCACCCGTTGCGAGAATAGGCCCTCGACCACCTCGGTGAGGAGGCTGGGCTGAAGGGTCTCTGTAAGGGGGTTAGACAACACACAGGGTGAAGAAGTAAGAAATAATCCTTGTATCGCGGGGGAATTTACAAACATACAATTTCACGGACACAAAGTACACCCAGACTCAGAACAACCATTTGTGGATCACACAAGGAGTTGTCCTGAATGGGAATCGAACCTACTACACTTGGACGGGAGACCGGTATCTAAGCCACTCCGCCATTAGTGCAGTAGTAGTACTTAGTCAACTAACACTAAGTATTTTGATCTATATTTTAGCACTTGACATGCTCAGCTACTCTTAAAGTACAATTATAATTTGTGAATAAAGAAAAAGAGTATTTTAGTACGAGCGGGAATCGAACCTGCGTCCCTTCCTATACGGGGAAGTGCTTTAATCCACTGAGCTACCGTACTATTAATATTATTAGATTAATGCATGTAAATGCTTCCGACAGGTGGCGTGGGTGGTTAAAAAAATTTGGTAAGGAGATTGGGTATTTCTAACAAATATTACGGTAGCTCAGTGGATTAGAGCACTTCCCCGGATAGGAAGGGACGCAGTTTCGATTCCCGCTCGTACTAAAATACTCTTTTTCTTTATTCACAAATTATAATTTGTACTTCAACACTAAGTATCTATGGAAAACTGAACACATTGCGCCAACTACAAATAAGGTTGAACATACCGGTCGTCTCCATATACCTGGTACAAGTCAAATATAATCATGTTTATGATTTGCCTATTTAGGAAACTGCTAAGTGAATAGACATATTATGTACATAAAACTAAGTGTTTTCTAGTATTTACGTACTCATAAGATCCGTATGTTAACATGTCTGTACTTACATCTATAATATCTTATGATATAATATATTCTATATGTGCTCTGTAATTGTAATCTTCTATGTATACATGAGGTGCCGGGTGGGGCCGGCTTTAGAATTGTCCCATCCCTCTCCACCCATGGGAATCGTAAGACCAGACTGAGGGAATACCGGGGGGATTAGGCAGCAGCACTTCCTTGAGTATTAACAACATCCACTGCGATCGCCAACCTGCCTGCCAAGCGTGGCAATTACGGCACTATCCCCTATATGAGCGAAACACATGTTGTGGCGTTCTCTTGGGGAGGCCTATGTCCAGCACTGTACTTCGAAAGGCTGATGGATGGATGGGATCTATACATAAAAGAATAACTGACTGACATATCAACGTACAGCTCAAACTCCTGAGGCTAACCCCAGGCTAGGACCATTAAATGGAGACTGACTTTACGTCAATGTCATAAGTTAATGTTTTACATCTACTTTCAGACATGTTTTTGGAAAAGTGTTAACTAAGTTTATGTGGTTACCTAAAGAGAGCTGTGTCTGTACGTTTAAGATATTTGAGGAAAAATGACTGTACTAGGCTATATAGGCATGTCTGAACACAACACGTTTTTTTTTTTAGAATTTTTGTCTGTTTGTTTTATCGCACATCACGCAAAAACTACTAAACGGATTTTGATGCAACTTTTTTATTTGATAGCTCTTAATTAGACTTAAAACTGGTATACATTTACCCCGCTACTATACCGGGAACCTGGGATATAACTAACTATAAAACCAGCTTTTGGCTGCGGCGAAGCCGTGCGAAGTATGCGGGTTTCCTCGAGATAGTTACCTACAAAACACATATAATTTCGATAAGTCATAGAAATATCACTTGCGAGGTTTTGAACTTAGATTGGGAATCGAACACGCTTCCACTGTCGTAGCAATCCTTACCACAAAACTAATCATTTTTATGCAACATTCACAGAATGAAATAAAGAAAATCGCAATCTATACTCAACGGTAATCTTTTAAAGTATTTTTATCTTTAATCAAGGCTTAAGATAATCCTAGTTTTTGCTACTGTTAGTAGATACAAGCTCTTATCAGATTCAAAACATGAATGCTGAGATAACATGGCTTATATCAAATCCTTTGATAATGAATGATATATATTGGGTCTTTACTCGAGTGGGCCTGTTTGATGAATTATGACTAAGGATTATAGTAATCTTCACCAACGCCATTACCAAATTAATAATAAGTATCCCAAATACGGCGTTCTCTTGGGGAGGCCTGTGTCCAGCAGTGGACGTTGAAAGGCTGACTCATGGATCCCAAATACATGTAAAATAAAATGAAATTATTTTTGTCTGCTCATTTGTTTGTCAACGCTTTCGCTTTTACGCATTGCTTTTTGGTTCAGGCATTATACAAAAAATACTGCACGGATTTTGTAACTTAATATTTTCCGTTGATAGCTTATCATCAGACTTAAAACTGTATTAACTCGCTACTTTTAACTTTTCGTTGCGTTTGATGGCAGACGAGTCACGGCTCACCTGATGGTAGATGGTAACCGTCGCTCGTGGACTCAACTATACAGGGAGTATTGTCACCGCTGATCACCATATCATTTCACAGATATGAAATGAATGAATTAACGGCTATCTCCTGCTACAACCAAAACATACCGATGTGCTTCATGGCCGGTCACGCGGGAGATGGTCTTACCAACCCGCTCGGGTCCGATAGCAAGTGAGCACTCCCACTACTACCCAGCCCGATCACCAGGAATGCAATGGCTGATAATTGTTTACTTCGCTTAGTCGCCTTGTACAATACCCGTGGGAAAGAATGGGGTGGTGACACTTGTATTCTTAGTCCGTCACCACTGTATCGGGAACCTGAGATATAACTAAAAAACTAGCCTTTGCCTGCGGCAGAGCTGTGGGCTTTCCTTTGAATCGCGGGAGACAATTTAAGAATTTAACACCCACAAAGTACACCCAGACTCAGAACAACCATTTGTGGATCACACAAAGAGTTGTCCTGTGTGGGAATAGAACCCAAACACTGGACACGGGATGTCGCTGTTTAAACCGCTCAGCCACCTGTGCAGTCTTCGTTCAAATAATCAATAGTAATCGTTATACTTAAGGATTATTTGAACTCTGTGACCTTTGTTCCGCATATTTGACAAGTAACCTAGTGTGGATACACTAGTAAAAGAGAGGCTTAGCGTTCGATATTCACGACGAGACGACTTCGAAAATTATAAATTACATTTGGCCGACCATTTTATGAAACATAACCTAACAAAACTAAAAAACATTTCATGAAATAGTCGGCCACAACATAAAGGCCTGAACTGATATTATCACTAAATCTATTTTTTTAATACACAACTAAAGACCAAAGGATTTTTGTAAGAGGAAATGAATTTGAAACTTATTATAATACTATTGGCACACAAATTTCGTTGATATCGTTACAAAGAGACCGAGCGTACCGCGGTATGCCACGGCGTACCGAAGCATCCCTCGGCGTTCCGTTGATACTTTTGCCGTGCCATTTCGCGCCATCCCATGAATTGAGCGCCGGCCTTAAAGTGACCAAATAAATTCTCACACGACGCCCTCTGCTCCCAAACAAAGCTTACCGCTTGTGCTATGGATACCAGATTACGTGTATGATACATATATTTTTTTTTGTTGTAAATACATACCTACTTATAATAGATAGAAAATACTTTGGAAAATCCAAAAGTGCACGCCTCATAATCTTCATTTTTACAATAAAATTGATTATTTGATAAGTAACTAGTAATGTATTGGTCTTACTAAGTAGTTTTCAATAAATCACATAGATAGCGCTAATTTAAAAAAGTACTAATGTGGTTCTCATGTCTTATACGCCATCCAGGGCTAATTTTAAGAAGTACTTCTATATTGGTCTATAGAAGTAGTTCTCACGAAATAAGGTATAGCGCTAGTTTAAATAACAAAAATGGCATCAAAAATATCATGAGTGTTAAAAATAGTGTTTTTTTTATATGTGTGTGTATATATTATTTTATATATTTTTTTTTTGGGTGATCATAGTCCGTAGCGTGCTCGTCGCGATCCCTGCCAGCCTGCAATCCACAGGCTGCAATACGGCTCGAATGCGTACCGCAGTGAGGGTTAGGGTGTGCCCCAGAGGCGACGCGTACTGACCCGAAAGTATGGTAGATACAGTGAAAGAAGTATGTGGATGCTCAAAGAAGCATAGGGAAGTGAAAGGTGATGCATAGTGGGATAAGGAAGTAGCAGCTTCCGTAGACCAAAAGAAGAAAGCGTGGCTGGACTATGTATCTTCTTTGAACCTGAGTGCAAGTATGAAAGAACAGAAGAAAGAAATATACCGGCAACGTAAGAATGACACCAAAGCCTTAGTGAAAGAGAAGCGTGATAGAGCAAATATGATTGCAGAAGAAAGGCTGACCAAAAACTTCGAGAGCAACACCAAACTTTTATGGAGGGAGGTAAAGAAATCTTGTTGTGGTTGGTCAGCATTTAGAAAGAATAAAATAAGGTCTAAAGGTGGAGACATTCTTACGCAAACACAAGATGTGTTAAGCCGGTGGAGTGAATATTTTGGAGATATGTATGCGGATGTTCAGGGTGCTGCTGGTGCCACATGTGGTCTAACAGATCAGCATTCGGTACCGGCATCCTCTGATGACATTAGTATGGATGAAGTTGAATGGGCAATTAGAAGTTTGAAAAATGGAAAGGCAGCGGGTATTAATATGGTGTCTGCTGAGATGATCAAGCTTGGGGGCTCATGTGTCTGGAAATTCTTCCTGATGCTTCTTAATTTATGTTGGAGCTCAGGAATGGTTCCCAAGGACTGGAGAAGCGCAGTCATCGTGCCCTTGTTTAAAAACAAGGGTTCACGTTATGACTGTGCAAACTACAGAGCCATAAGCTTGACCAGTTTGGCAGCCAAAGTGTATGGTAAGATTATTGAAAGGAAAATGAGGATGGTGTCTGATGAATTTTTGTGTGAGGCACAAGGAGGTTTCAGGTGTGGAAGGGGATGCATGGATCAAGTGTTTTCTCTGCGCAACATTGTGGAGAAGCATCTGGCTGTAGGCCAGAGGGTTTTCTGCAGTTTTGTGGATTTGGAGAAAGCATTTGACACGGTTGTACGAAAGGAACTTTGGGACATTTTGCCGGAATATGGTATTAACGGTAGACTGCTACGAACGGTGCAGTCCAACTACATGGACTGCAGAGCTTGTGTGCGGTTGGATGATGGAATGTCACCCTGGTTTGATGTCAATATCGGTCATGTATTGAAGGAAGGTGGAGTCAGGAGTCTCCGAAACCGCCGAGCGTGCATGAAAAGAGTTATGAATGTTGAGGAAGCGAGAGATGTATGCAAGAATAGAACCTCTTGGCACTCTGTTCTCTCTGACTACCCCGCAAGGGAAATGCCGTGATGATAAGTAAGTAAGTAAGTATATTAATTTACAAGTGCAATATATGATAAATAGAGACATTTTAAGTTTGATGAATCAGTTTTTCTGGGTGAAACGAGAGTAGTGCCCACCTCAACGCTTCGCTTATGAGGAGCGAAACACCCAAACGCAGTACAAATATCTGTGTTCATCATACAAATAATTGTCCTGAGTGGGAATCGAACCCACGAATTGATTAATTTTCAATTGATCGATGAAGATTAATTGAACCTGGTTACCTACTCTGTAGAACTGATTTCATTAAGTACAGCTGGGAACATTACCACATATTTTTATCTATGACGACGGCGTCGATTCTATACATGTGTGTATCGTTATCAAACAACGGTATCGAGACGTGGCCTAGTATCGCCATTTATAACAGTAATCATCATATAAAATCAGTTTTTATTAAATATAAAATGGTGCTATAAAATAATATTTAACAATATTTGGAACATCTGATAATATGAGTATATTATACTCATAGAGCAACGCGGCCGGTTCGCCGGGGGTCCGCGTTGCTCTATGGATATACTTAATAGTTTTTGCAAAGTAGGTTTGATTCGCAGGCTATAAATGAAGAATTTAAAATGCCTATGCTTTGAGAAATTAAGAAGGAATTAAAACAATAATTATCAGAAGAAATGTAGGTAACTGATATATTACGAGTAGTATTGCCTACAACGGCGGAAAGGCTAATTCATTTCAAGGATGAGAAAAAAAAATTTGTACGGCTATCTCCCGCCGAGATGCTTCCCGCGTTGGTCACAGACGGTACAACGATAACAAGCGAGTACTTCCACTTAGTATCCATTCCTACCACGAGTAATACTGTAGGTAATAACTAAATATGAATGTTGGGGAAGCGAGAGATGTATGCAAGAATAGTGCCTCTTGGCACTCTGTTCTCTCTGCCTACCCCGCAAGGGAAATGGCGTTATGATAAGTAAGTAAGCTTGGCAATTCTCTTAGTATTCTTGAGTCAATCTGATGATTAATATTATGAAATAAAACTATGTTAACGGAATCTATCGCGTTTACTTGATTTTCTACTATCCCGACGTTTCGAATACTTTACAGCATTAATGATCACGGGTGGACTTAGATGTTAGACGTCCAATGGCTAATACGATATATTGCTACAACGGTTTCATTTACCCACAGTTAAGTGTATGATTTTACAAAAGTAACATTCGCGTAAATATTAGGAAGTAAACTAGCTGTTTTCCACTTTGTGTTTAATGTAGCTGCTGCTCGTGATCAGGACCTCAGAATTGGATCGCTGTAATAGTACTTCACTCAATGGTACTTAATTATCTATTGGCAAAAATAGTTATCCATAAGAACATAGCATTCCGGGATAAAAAATATGCTGTGTGTGAATCCAGGTAAGAAAATATTCCCGGCGGACCACTGAAGCAATGCCTGGTGGCATTTATTTATTTCACGGGGTTATTTGGTGGGTGAGGGCCCCACACTACCCTGTTCGTTGCCAAAAAATACGCCAAACTACGGGGTTAGCGGTTAAGTACTTCTTTTCGCAACAAAAAAAACTAAGAAAATATCTGTGTGCCAAATATCATTCAAATATGTTTAACTGTTTTTGCGTTGCGATTAAATTGTTTATGTTGCTTATTATAGCTTATTTTATTATTTTGTGCGGAAACCTTATTGTTTCTCTAAAATTAAAAGTATCCTAAGTTACACCTTATCTTCATACACGCTCGCCAGTTTCGGAGACTCCTTTTTTTTTTTTTTTTTTTTTTTTTTTTTTGTTATCGCTGTGGAAATGCTTTTACGCATCCCCCTGGTGCGAAACAGGGGGTATGTAGGGCTCGCCGGGCACTTAGATCTTATTTGCACCCGGAATACCCACTAAAACCACAGCGACCCCTTCCACGCCTATTAGCGGGGCGCCTGAGGGTCGTCTTTCGACATTCTACTCTGACGCCCCAGGCGCATGGCCTACTGGCCACACCCTGTCGTCATCAAGGCGGTGGGAGGAGGTGAGCGTAGCGACGCCGCCTTCCCCCTGGCCGCCGCCGGCGGAGCGAGTCAGCGTGGGCTGATGCCTCGCGTTCCCGCTCCGCGGCCTCCTTCCGTGCAATCACTGCCTCACAAAAGGAGGCAACGGCCGACCAGAACCCGTCGCCGCCGAGCATTTGGCTAACTACGGCCGGCAGCGACAGGTCTCCTCCAATTGCCACCGACAGGGCGCGGCGCTGGGACCCCCAGGCGGGGCATTCCTCCAGAGTGTGGCGCACGTCATCTACTTGTGCGCCACACTCGTGGCATCCGGGGGCTCCTTCCCTACCAATACGATGCAGGTACTTACCGAAACACCCGTGTCCGGTAAGCACCTGCGTCAACCGAAAACTGAGGTTGCCGTGCCTTCGATTTAACCAGCGGTGGAGGTGCGGCGCAACGGCCGCTAAAGTCTCCCGTCCTGCTCCGGGAGACTCCAGCTCTTCCCTCCACCGCCGGATCAACGCCCTTCGGGCCGCTTCTTGTGCTCTGCCCAGACTCCTCTCGGAGAATTCCTCGCCCCTGGCCCGCGCCGCAGCACGAAGCCAGTAGACCTCTGCCAGTGCCTCAGCCTGGAGAGGCCAAGGCGGATCGCCTGCCAGCAGCGTGGCTGCGGCCCAGGACACCGTACGGTACCCCCTAATGGCCCTCACCGCTATAGCCCTCTGCGGACGTCGCAAGAGGGCCCTATTAGGAGCAGTGAGTGCGTCCGCCCAGATCGGGGCACCATACAGCGCCATGGACCGCAGAATACCGCTGTAGAGTCGGCGGCAGGACGACCCTGGACCTCCAATATTTGGCAGAAGCCTACCCAAGGCCGCGGCAGAATTAACGAGCCTAGGGGCGAGCTGGGCAAAGTGCGGCCCGAAACTCCACTTACTATCGAGGTGCAGACCCAGATATTTCATCTGGGTCCGCAACGGCACGGCAACCCCCTGCACATGTAGGCATGCTCCTCGGGGGGGACCTCGGCGAGGGCCATGGAATAGGAGGGCCTCAGTTTTGGCCAATGAAACCCTCAGGCCCAACATACCGATCCGGTCAACGACGAGCGCGACTCCAACTTCCGCCGATCGGACGGCCTCCTCGAAGCCAGCCCTCCTCACGGTAACGAGGGTGTCATCTGCATAACAAACGACCCCCATCCCGGGAAGGAGCCGGCCTCGCAGGACCCAGTCGAACCCGACGTTCCACAGGATCGGGCCAAGGACGGATCCCTGTGGAACGCCGCGCTCCACCCGATGGCGGTATAGGCGCCCGTCGCCCCCCTCCCAAATCACGTGCCTCCCCTCGAGGTACGCCTCCAACAGCCTCCGGAGATACGGAGGCACTCCATGGAATCGGAGCGCCTCCTTCAACACCTCGTGAGGGAGACTGTTAAAGGCGTTTTCAATGTCGAGCGAGACTGCCAGAACAACCTCCTTTCTGGCCACTGCCTCGGTGGCCAGGGTTTTCAGGGCAGCCAGTGCACCGATTGTGGAGCGGCCTGCCCTGAATCCGTACTGCGATTCTGACAGCCCCGGCCCGACATCCTCGAGGTGCCGGACGAGACGGTCCGCGAGCACCTTCTCAAGCAGTTTGGCTGTCTCGTCCAGCAGCACCAGCGGCCTATATGCGGAAGGAGAGTCAGGTGGGCGACCCTCCTTCCGCAGCAAACATAAGCGTCCGCACTTCCATTGCTCCGGGAACTGCCCGGACCCCAAACATGCGTTGAGCAGTTCCCGGAGACTATCCTTAATATATTCAGCGACGAAACCGAGTACTAGTCCTGGAACGCCGTCCGGACCGGGTGCCAGTTCCGTGTCAGTGACAGAAGGGATTCGTGCCTCCTCTTCCGCCACCGACGGAGGAGCCATTGCCGGGGGGACGTGTCCCACAGACCGCGGGAACAGACCCCCCACCAGTTCCGACAGGAGATCTCGTTCCATTGACTCGATGACAGGGGCGCCGTGAGCGCGGAGCTTGTTCCGCGCCCGTTGGTATGGGCGCCCCCACGGATCCCTGTCGAGGCCCGCCAATAACTCCTCGCGGGCTCTCTCCTTTGCCCGGCTGATAGCCAGCTGCAACTCCTTTTTCTTATTGCGATATTCTGACTGCAGCTGGCCCTCCAGAACGGCGTCCCTGGCACTTCGTCCTCGGCACCGGACATACGCACGCCGCGCACGGTTACTGGCCACCCGAAGATTAGCGATCTCAAGGGACCACCAATAAACCTGTTGGCGCGGCGGCCTTCGCCGGGCCCTCGGCATCGCCGCATCGCACACTGCCGTAAGTGTTTTCTTAATTTGGCCTGCGAGCTCATCTACGCTGTCGCTGCCCTGACCGCCCGCGGAGCCCCAGCGCTGCACTATGGCCGACTCGCGGGCCATTTGATAGTCAAACTGACCCAAAGCCCATTTGGGGAGTCTGCCAATCCCGCGCTGGGGCCTCGGTATCCCCGGAGGGGTGGAGAGCCTGAACCGGATGTATCGGTGATCCGATAGCGTCTCCACCTCCTCTTCTACTCTCCAGTCACACACAACTCGTGCGACATCAGGGGTGGCAAACGATAGGTCCACCACGGACCCCCCCAATTGCCGCACGCAGGTGTGAACGGTCCCTCGGTTGAGGAGGGACAGACCGAAGAGCAGAGACCACTCCTCGACGGCCCTACCTTTGGCATTCGTGGCAGGGTTCCCCCACGCCCGGGACTTTGCATTAAAGTCGCCGAGGACAATAGTAGGCCTCGGCGACTGTCTGCGAACCGCGGCACCGACGGAGTCCAAGAATAACTCGAACTCTGCCAAGCCGCGGTTGGGGGAAAAGTAGATACCTACCACACTGAAGCCCCTCCCCCCCGCCACGACATAGCCTGGTCCCCTCTCGAGAGCGGAGAGGGGAGGGCCGACACTTCCTCTTGACAGGACAGCGACATCCTCGTTAAGGTCCCCCACCCAGTTGGGCTGATGGGGGACAAAATATGGCTCGCAGGCCACCGCCAGGTCTATGCCCCACTCCGCCATGGACTGCAGTAGCAGGTCCTGAGCCCCAGCGGAGTGGTTCAGATTCGCCTGGAGGAAACCGATTCTGTCACCTATTATGATGATATGTCGGTTCCCCCCTGGCCCTGGCGGCTTATTTCCCTCGTGTGGTCGGCCCGAGGTCCTTGGACCGCCACCAGTCTCCCTTTTACGATGGGAGGTCTACAAGACCTCCCACCCATGACATGCTCCGAAGAGCGTTTGGATGCCGTGCAGACTGCACAGCGGGGTGCAGCCACGCACGATGCCGACCGGTGGCCGGTATTGCCACACCGGTAACATAATTGGGATCGATCGACATCGGCTGGGCATAGCTGGCTCGTATGCCCCAGTGCCAGGCACTTGAAGCAGCGCAGCGGCAGTGGCTCCAGGGCCCTGACCCCGGCCGCGCTCCAGCCGACCAGAAGCCTCCCTGAGTCAGCGAGCATCTTGGCCGCAGCGATAGGGCAACGGATCTTGGCCATGCCCATGCCTCGAGGCCCGGTTTGGATGTCACTAACCCGAACCTCCTCGGCAGCGCAGCTGCACGCGCGTACAACAGCAGCGGCAATTTTTTCTCTGGTGACGGAGTCGTCCAGTCCCGACACGCGTAGGTCGGCGCACTTGACGGGACGGACAACATCCGCCACCCCATCCAGGGCTGTCCGAAGTTGCTCGGCCAGAGTTTCAGCAACCTCTGGTGACTGGGTCTTGGGTAGCTGAAGTACCCTGGCACCAGTTACGGACCGGCGCATCTTCAGCCCCTCGCTTATCCCCAGAGCGGGGAGGTCTATGACCTGCTCAGCCCGCAACATCGCATCGGCGTACGTCACGCCCTGTCTCTCAGCCGCCGGCTGTAATGTCACTATCACTGCCGGCGAGCGTGGGGCTGCTAGCGCCGACTTCTTCTTCTGCCGCGCCTTCCTCTTCGTTTTGGCCGCGGCAGTAGCTGTGACATCGAGCGCAGCAGCGGGCGAAACAGCAGATGCTACTGGTTGTGGAGGGGACGACTTCTTTTTCCTTCCCTTCCGTACTACCGTGGTCCAGCTCTCTCCCGACTCGGGGACATGAGAGGCACTGGCCTTCGCCGGGTTAGCCAGGGCCGATGAGGCCTCTACCACCCTCTTCGAGGTAGACTGGGGCGTCTCCTTCCGTCTGTCGGCGGCGAGTGGAGGCCGGAGGGGTCGCTCAGGTGGCAGTCGTGCCTCCATTGCTTCCAGGCGCGCGCATAACATTGTCGTAAGCCGTGATATTGCGCGTGCCGTCTCCTCCGGCAGGCCAGCAGAGGTCTGTTCGCCGGTTGAGGTAGCCGCAGAAGACCGCGCGGCCATCTCTACGCAGGTCGGTTGAACAGGTCCAACTTCTACCGGGAGCACAGCCGCCTCAAGCCGTGCGAGCTTGGCCTGCAGCTCCTCGACCTTGACATTAAGGCGGCTATTATCTGCCCGTAATTGGGCTACTTCTACCGTAAGACGGTCGTTGGCCGCCTGCAGTCGCTCCGTCTCATCGTTAGTAGATCGCCTGGCTAGGGCCTCCACCACCTTGACGTTATCAGCGGCTGCCTCCTTAGCAGCCCGCACAAAGGTGCCCTTCATGTTCCCAGATTTCGTGGCCACCTTGTTAATGATGGCCGCATGGTCTAGGGCTCTCCTTTTAAGGTCCGCGACCGACAGTGTGTTTATATCCTCCGTCGATTCGCGGATCCTCAGAGAGAGCTGCTCAATCTGTTCCTCAGCCTGCAGCTCACCTTCAGCGCGTCTTGCTTTTCGAGCGGCAGCTTCCGACACCATTGGTCCCGGTGTCCCCGGGCGGTTTATGCCTCGACCCCTGCGCGAGGTAGTGACCTTCGGGGGAGGCATCTCCGTTGAGCTCCCGTCGTCGGATGCAGCGCCCCCCTGGGATAGGGTGCGCTTGCGCCAGAAGCGCGATGGGATTGGCTCCAGTAAAACTGGCACCTCCGCCGGCAGTGGAGACTGCATTCTGGCAACCGCACTCGAGCTGCCATCCTCAGTGGCAGACATCTCAGTGGCTGAGGTGCCTGCCGAGCTACCCGCAGCAGAGCCGTCTCTTGACGACTGAGACGTCTTCCTGCCTTTGCGGCACTTACGGCTACCGCGCGTTTTGCGCGCGATAACATTGGTAGGGGTCGCATTTAGAGCCGGTCCCCTTTCGGCTGAAGCGTCGGGTGTCTCACCCAACTCCGTCGTAGATGATTGTAGTAATAAGTTTTCCATACTGTTCCCACGATTGAGGGAGAAATAAAAGTCCACCCGGGCAGAGATCCCGATACCCGGGTAAGCGTACATTTGTAACCCAACACAGGGGGTCCGCAGGTACCCTGGCTGGGGGCACGCTCGAGACTGAACTACCCGTCAGCCATGCATCTCCTCGCCACGCACCAGAGCTTGAGATTCGGGGTATTTTTTTATAGAGGTTGCCTTCCTCGAATACTTTACAGCATTAATGATCACGGGTGGACTTAGATGTTAGACGTCCAATGGCTAATACGATATATTGCTACAACGGTTTCATTTACCCACAGTTAAGTGTATGATTTTACAAAAGTAACATTCGCGTAAATATTAGGAAGTAAACTAGCTGTTTTCCACTTTGTGTTTAATGTAGCTGCTGCTCGTGATCAGGACCTCAGAATTGGATCGCTGTAATAGTACTTCACTCAATGGTACTTAATTATCTATTGGCAAAAATAGTTATCCATAAGAACATAGCATTCCGGGATAAAAAATATGCTGTGTGTGAATCCAGGTAAGAAAATATTCCCGGCGGACCACTGAAGCAATGCCTGGTGGCATTTATTTATTTCACGGGGTTATTTGGTGGGTGAGGGCCCCACACTACCCTGTTCGTTGCCAAAAAATACGCCAAACTACGGGGTTAGCGGTTAAGTACTTCTTTTCGCAACAAAAAAAACTAAGAAAATATCTGTGTGCCAAATATCATTCAAATATGTTTAACTGTTTTTGCGTTGCGATTAAATTGTTTATGTTGCTTATTATAGCTTATTTTATTATTTTGTGCGGAAACCTTATTGTTTCTCTAAAATTAAAAGTATCCTAAGTTACACCTTATCTTCATACACGCTCGCCAGTTTCGGAGACTCCTGACTCAACCTTCCTGCAATAGATGACCGATTTGTTCTAGATAAATTAGTTTCAGTCTCCCTCTGCGGTATCCATCCACTTTTGCACTGTGTACCTTCTTATTCAATCGCTCATCCGGCATTCTTTCCACATGTCCAACCCAGAGACATTCCCTTTCACATCTTTACACTAACACTCTCTTTCACACCTACTCGCTCTCTTATGTCGTCGTTACGAATGCGGTCAGTCAGCCTAACTCCATATATTTTGCGCAGAGATAGCATTTCGACTGCATTAATCTTACTCTCATGCTCCTTTATTTCTTGTGACGGCAGACGAGCCAGGGCCCACCTGATGGTAAGTGGTAACCAACATTCATGGACTCAGCTAATACTAAAAATACTGCCAAACCACCGCTTTTTTCTGATGGGAATTGAACCACCTTTTTTTTGTTAAGGCGGGAAAAATTGTTCCTAACCGCACATCCCGTCGTTCGGGGCAACGAACAGGGTCGTGTGGGACCTTCACCCACTAAAGAAACCCGCCGTGTGCCGTCTCTCCGCCTTTATTGGTGGGCCACTGGAACTATGTTACGTTCCTTCGGTGGTCGGAAATTGAACCACCTAACATGCCTTTCCTTAGAGCTTGAAAATAACCTTCTAATGATACGCCAATACAGGAGGAGAGACGACAAACGGCTGGTTTATTTAGTGGGTGAAGACCCCACACAACAGGATGTAAGATTAGGATTTTTCCCGCCTTAACAAAAATGCAGAAAAAGGCTGGTGTTGCTAGTGTCTATCTTTCTACCTCTCTTTATGTACTAAAAAAACTAATGTCAGTCACACGACACGATTCTGTTGATAAATCTGAGATTTAGTGTCAATCCTTATCAAGTTTGTGTACGACTAAGATACTACATTATATAATGTCCAAAGGTGCGCAGCTTTAAAATTAGAAATCTCTTTGTTGGTATGTGTATATATTTATATCTTATCTCATTTTAATCTGTATTTTAGCACTTGACATGCTCAGCTACTTTAAAGAACAAATTATTTGTGAATGTGAAAATAGAGAAGTTTAGCGCGAGCGGATCGCGGCAAGCGGTCGTAAAGACAAGTTTAATGTGATGTGGAGATTGGGAATGGCCGTCGGTTAGTGTGATGGCTTAGCGGTCTAGAGCACTTCCCCGGATTGCAAAGGACGCAGGTTCGTATCCCGCTCGCACTAAACTTCTCTTTTTCCGGATAAGCAAATAATATATTATCTCAGGAATAACGCCATTGTAAATTCTATATTATGTAATAAGTAGATTTTGTCCGGCGTCTCCGGCCGCGTGTACTTCAGTACACAGCACTCTACGGCAAATTAATTATCTCTATGTATAAATAGCTAACCCATAGAAACCATCCATTATTTCGGGATGAAAAGTCTATGTCCTTTTCTGGGCTGCAGACTATATTATGCAAAATATCGTAATGATAGATTCAGTGGTTAGGGAGCGAAAGCATAACATATAAACTCACTTATAATATTAGTAAGAATTCTGCAAGTACAACATACCAGCTCAGCGAATTTAAGTAACTAATTACTTTATTAATGTGTAACACGCAGTACGGAAAAAGAGCAGAGGCGTTTCAAGGTAAAATCTCTTTAGAACGAAGCATTGCTAAATGCGGGTGTTCGGGGGACGAGGTACAACGATAGCTCCACCCCACTATCAAAATCCATCTAGCGGTAAAATGTATTTTACAGCGTAATAGAGCAATATTTTCATTAATTTAGTTTGTCTTTTCATCACTACGGAGTGACAAGCACAACAGTTTGTTCCAGAACAAACTGTACAAGACCGGTTTGGTCTAGGTAGGTGAGTCTCGGCCTCTCCCTGTACCTACATCCTTCCACCTTCGCATTGTATATCTTCTTAACCAGTCGCTCGTCGGATTCTTTCCACATGTCCGAACCATCGGAGCATTCCCTTTCGCATCTTAATACCAATACTCTCTTTCATAACTACTCGATTTCTTACGTCGTCATTATGAATGTGGTCAGTCAGCTTCACTCCACAGATTCTCCGCAGAGATTGCAAATCGACCGCATTGATTTTACTTGCATGCTCCTTTTTGCATACCCAACTCTCGCTTCCATATAGTAACGTTGGGACAAGCACTGCGTTGTCTGTTGCGAGTATTGCGACACGTGCCTTCTGGCTGATGACTGCCGATAAGTTCTCCCAATGCTCCGTTCTACTCTATTCTACTCTACTCTATCTCACATTGTTTATATTTATGTATATAGATAATCAGTATTGGACATAGACGCAATGATACAATATCGTAGGATTTTTTTCGCTATGCTCAAAAGACCAACATAGCGTTGGAGTGAGATCCTAATCAAGTATAAACCGCCGCGAGAGTAACAGAGATTTCGAAACAAAATGCCGTATATCAATGTATATCAGGATCAGGTGGAGTCGTAGGTATGCACCTGTAACATAGGCGATAAGTTTCCTATTAGATCTAGAAGCGGCGTTATACTTTCGCTTCTCCTCTTTTGCTTTCGGGTCCTGACACCTTCTGGCCTTATTCCAGGCCAAATAGGCGAACTGCTTCTGACGTGCAGCCTCCCTGCATGTACTATTAAACCAAGGACGGCTACGACCGCTGACGGGTAACTTGGTGCTTGGGATAAATGAATCCAACCCTATTAGTACAATTTCCGTCACGTAGTATATTATTTGTATGGTTTACTGTAGCTGCAGCATCCATCCATCCATCCCTCAGCCTTTTAACGTTCACTGCTGGATATAGGCCTCCCCAAAATGGGGGACAGTGCCGTAATCGCCACGTTTGGCAGGCGGGTTGGCGATTGCATTGGATGTTGTTAATACTCGAAGGAGTGCTGCTGCCCACTCCCCCGGTATTCCCTCAGTCGGCTCATCATATTTAATACTATTAAACTTCTTTCAATTTCGTGCCCATAAGTGGAATAACCTTAATATTCAATTTGGTTTCGAGCAACCCCCCGCCCCCAAATATTTACAATAATTATTAATAATAATCACATTCACATTACTTCTAGTTTTTAGTTCGCAGTAAGCGTGTTTTTTTAGTTTTTTAAGGTATTGCTGATAAGTCTGTAACATTTGAACGTTGTTACACCGTTTCGAATTATCTTGAGGATAAAACAAAATGGGCTCATCCATAAATGTTTATAATTGGTTTATGTGATATAGTATGCCATCATGGTCTTTTTTTCATGTCACTTTGGTTATAAGAATTATATTAAACTGTAATAAATTGGCAATTTAAAAAAGTGGCCCATGTGTTTCTTGCCGGGTTCTTCTCATGAAAGGCTTTACTACGGAATCCGGCCGCTTGCGGCGATTGCAATCGCCCTTTTGTTATTGCGGATGCACTCGCCTCAGGTGCTCGTGTTAATTAGAGTATTCTTGACGATTACGAGACCTATTTATTAGGCCAATAAAATAAAGATATTTTTGAATTTTAATTTGAAACACAAAGTGTGAGTAACCAACATATCAAACCTCAATATTTTTTTTAGTAATTTACAAGTTAATCTCGATGTGAACACGTGTTTATTAACTTGGTCTATAAGCCTATAACTAACAATGTCAATACAATATGAAACATGTACATGTTTGAGTATTTATAGCGGACAAGGTTTAACGACATAACATTTTCCTCCACAGTCGATAGCACAATACACGCCGCAAATAACATCTATACCCAGACTAACTAATAATAAAGACACCGCAATGTCAACTAAAAAGTGAAACCACTTTTTGAAAGATGTGTGCGTGTTGTTCCGGAAAGAAATAATCTCTATTTTGATATTTTTTTAGCATTAGACATGTTTAGCCATATAAATTAAAAAAAATACCCAAATAATAATCTCTATAATATGGGTATTTTTTTTAAGTATTATGACAAAAAAAAATATTTTAAAACATAAAGGAAGTAAAAGTATAAAGTAAGTTTACAGCAAAATATAGAGAATATTATGGCATTGACGACGTATTCATGTACGTAACGTACGTACGAAATCGTGGAGTCGTTTGGGGTAATTTTAAATCATACTCCGGTAACACTCGTCTAACTTCGTTTTGGCATGGTTTTGTACGGATTTGTGTGCGTGATCGCGTGTAATTACAAGTTTGGAATGGTTTTGTATGGCTTCACTGGATTGTTCGTAATGCTCCGTCTATATTTTTTAGCTAGTCTGAGCATCTATATTACGAAAATTACATTAGAAAAAATAATAAATGTGTGCGAGGAGGTGTGATGATCGCGTTATGCAGTCTCTTCCAGATAATCTCTAGAAATTATACTGGCTGAAATCTATTTTGAAAGACACATGGTGGTAATTAATTAAACTAACTAAACATATTATTTGATCAATAATAACTGCACAGATGGCGGAGTGGTTTAGATACCGGCCTACCGCTCGAGTGTTGTGGATTCGATTCCCACACAGGACAACTCTTTTTGTGATCCACAATTGGTTGTTCTATGTCTGAGTGTACCTTGTGTACGTGAAATTGTATGTTTGTAAAGTCCCCCGCCATACAAGGATTATTCCTTAGTTCAGGGTGTTGTATTTAAAAAAAAAACAAATAATTATAGCAAACACGTCATATAAACTTAGGCCTCCATATATATAACAAAGTTTTTTAATTACGCCAAGCATTTGTTAGATAATAATAATAATTTTTTTTTAAGACTGGCAACCAGGGGGTTGCAACTGCCGTACATTGGCTCACCAAAAAATATGGTGCTATTTTTGTGCTCTCTGGTGGTGCAGGAACAGTACTAACTTAGCAGTTTAGGGTCTAGAAAAGAATATAGATGGCGCTTTTCTCAATAGAGGCGCATTATTTCATTAAATATTTCCAAAAAATACTTTAAAATGCATTAATTTTATAAAATTAGATAACAGTTTACGAAATCCCTAATCAAGTGTGAGCTCAGTTATTTTGTGATCAATTTATTACTTACGAATCACGCAATTTCAAAAACAAAAATATTAGCTAAAGCGCCATCTAGTGGTCTAGTGGGTGCGGTATCACCGCGCTTCATACATTGTACATAGCGCCATCTAGTGACCACGGAACAAAATCTCCAAGATTGAATCCAAAGTGGCGTATCTATTCCAAGTATAGTTATTTATCTATGCTGGCAACACTGAAACGGAGAGTTGTGTTCGCAAACAGACTTTGTCGAAAAATATTATTTTAGTATATTTATACAGTCTTGATAAGTTCCCAATATTCCAAATACTATAACACCATAAATTCAATATAAAATGCAAATAGAACTTCGTGAATATTCAATAAACTAGTTATAATATACGCAACATGACGTTTGACACCCACGTCTAAATGAAAAATATAAAAATATGATAATGCAGCTCCTGTATAATTATGATAACAAGATCCAGAGCAAAAACAGCACGCCTACTACCTCCGGACTCGTCGCACAGCTCCGCGTTGCAGCCACCGGTGACCGCATCAACGGAACCGGTCACACCGCACGCGTTGAAATCGAGGTCCAGCGACGAGTACTTCTCACCGCCGACGTCGCCGCCTCCTGTACATCGGCGTGAGAAAGCCCGGCCACAGGATAGTTTAGGACCTCGAGGCCCACCGGCCTCAGACAAGGTCCCCACTGCCAGTGGTAATGTGCTGCGCATGAAATGGACTAGATCAATTAATGAAAATGGCATGCGCGCATATTTCGGGGCTACAGGGGGAGGCACTAATCTCACCGCGTACCGTAACCGCATGCTGCTTCTGTTTCAGGGCCTTGAACCGGCTATCAACGTCTCGGCTCAACGACTATCGGACCAAGTACGGGCCATTCAACGATGTCATATGTTGGAAGACACCGTGCTTGATCGGTTACGCTCGGAGTTTTTACAGACTAGTCATGTTACCCCTACTCTTTTGCAAACACCGGCTATAACATCCACTCACGAACCCGTTATACAAAGGGCATCTGTGGATGGGGGTGATGAGACTTATTCTGTGGACGCCCAGTACTGTGAGGAGGTAAGAGCTGCTTTGGAATATGCGATTCATGAGTATAGATTCGAACCATTAGGATTTAGGCCACATCTGCCTCAATTACCCATGCATAGAAGGAACATGTTACTGGTTAGGACCCTTGACTCGCTTTTGTCTAATTACTTAGACACACTCCATCTTGTACTGTACGGCCGTTGCTGCGTGCCGTATAGCTGGACTCACTTTTTTAAAAAGGGAGTCCTCTATGCGGCTTCTAAACGCAAAACCGTCATGGCAGTGTAGGATTGAGTGTCGTATCGCCGAGACAAGGGTGTTAATCAGCAAACTCGATTGCTTCAGGTTGGGCAATACACGCCCACGAGTCATGCGCTTCGTAAAGCGGGCATTCTTGGGGACTGGTGTCAGGCCTCAAGATTTTATGGCCCGTGTAACGGAGCGCATCGACTTCCTGAAGCAAAAACTCTATGCATGGGCAAATCGAGTTCGCAGATACAAAAAACGTATGGATCGTTGCCGTGTGGGGCCGGCTTTAGAATTGTCCCACCCCTCTCCTCATGGGGGTCGTAAGAGCCGACTGAGAGAATACCGGGGGAGTGGGCAGCAGCACTCCCTCGAGTATTAACAACATCCACTGCGATCGCCAACCCGCCTGCCAAGCGTGGCGATTACGGCACTATCCCCCATTCTTGGCCTATGTCCAGCAGTGGACGTTGAAAGGCTGATGGATGGATGGATGGATGAATCGTTATACTGCGAATCGCATGTTTCAAAGTAATGAAAAGTCAGTCTATAGAAGCTAGGGGCGACCTCGTGAAGCTGTGTGTGATGTGCAGATACCCAATGCAAAAGCTACAAATAAATTTTGGCGCAGCATCTGGTCGGTGCCCATCATACACTCTGAAGGCGATTGGATTGAGAAAGTTAAACAAGCATGTGAAACAATCTCTACAATGGACAAAATCTTTATAGAACAACAAGACGTAGTCAGTGCAGTCCGTTCTTTGGTAAATTGGAAATCTCTAAGACCGGATGGACTGCACAACTTTTGGCTGAAATGGCTACGCAGTTCACATGCTCGTTTGGCATCTCAGTTTCAATCGTCTGTGGAATCCGGGTTGCTGCCGGATTTTATGACGACTGGCATCACTCATTTGCTCCATAAATCAGGCAGTACCACGGAACCAGGTAATTATAGAACTATCACGTGTTTACAGTCACTCTATAAGCTTCTTACATCCATTCTGAGAACCAAAATTACTAAACATATTGATACTTATACAGGGTCGCCGTAGGAAAAGGGATCTGATGACATGCTGGATAGACTATAAAAAAGCTTTTGACTCTGTGCCACATACGTGGTTCTTGAGGGTGCTAGAGTTATATAAAGTTAACGAAACTTTATGCACCTTCCTGAAGTCTTGTATGGGGCATTGGAGGACAGCTCTTTGCTATCCAGTATGTCGGCAGACCCCGGATTGTCATGGTGAGCTTGTACGGATTGAGCGGGGTATATTTCAGGGTGACAGTCTGAGTCCTTTATGTTTCTGTTTAGCCATGAACCCTCTTAGTACCTTATTAGAGGCTATAGGTTGCAAGGTGATGGTTGCAAAATATCCCACCTGTATTACATGGATGATCTCAAATTGTTTGCCCCTACCAGATTGCAACTAATGGAGTTACTAAGTTAACTGTAGTTTAACTGTATTCTTTAGTAATTCCATTGGGATGGAATTTGGTGTGGATAAATGTGCGATCATGCATGTAAAACGAGGACAGGTAGTGGAATCCGAGGGAGTTCAACTCTCGGATTGTACTTATTTGCGATCACTCCTCGTAACTGACACATATAAATACTTGGGTATGTCGCAAGCTCTAGGCATTAATGAGGTGGACATGAAGCAATCGTTGCGGGAGCGTTTCTTTGGCCGCCTGAAAAAAGTACTGAATAGTCTTCTATCAGGTGGCAACAAGGTGCGCGCCAACAACGGTTGTGTTATGCCACTTCTAATGTAATCTTTCGGCATACTCAAGTGGACTCAGACGGAACTTGACGCTCTGGATAGAAGAGTCCGCAGTTTGTTGACCGCATATCGTATGCATCATCCTCGCTCATCGGTAATGAGGCTGTGCATCCCACGAAAGTGTGGAGGTCGAGGTTTCTTAAATGCCAAGACCTTGCACAATCGTGAGGTGTACAACCTTAGGGAATATTTCCTTCATACTGATAAGGATATGCATCGTGATGTGGTCGCTGTAGATTCCGGACTCACTCCGCTCTCCTTGGCTAAGGAGAATTGGCGCAGGCCTGTGGTACTTGGTACTGACGATCGCAGGGGTGTATGGCAGAGCAAGGAACTCAACGGAAGGTACATGGGCCGGACGTAAATTTCCTGGCTTCCGTGGCCTGGCTACGTTTCGGTAACCTATTTGGGGAAACCGAAGGTTTTGTCTGTGCAATTGCTGACGAAGTTATCATGACGAACAACTACCGGAGACATATCCTGAGGGATGGTACGGTTGACATATGCCGTGCCTGCCACCATCCTGGTGAGTCCCTAAGGCATATTGTCTCTGGTTGTTCTCGTCTTGCTAACGGTGAGTACTTGCACAGGCATAACCAAGTGGCCAGGATCATCCACCAACAACTTGCTCTGAAATACAGGCTTGTGGACTTAGAGGTGCCTTACTACAGGTATGTAGCTGAGCCCGTTCTCGAAAATGGTCGTATCACACTGTATTGGGATCGATCAATCATCACGGACAGGACTGTTGTGGCCAACAGACCTGATATTGTGTTGGTTGATCGATCTAAGCACCGGGCAATGATAGCTGATATCACCATCCCACATGACGACAATCTTGTAAAGGCCGAAAAAGATAAACAGATTAAGTATCTGGACTTGGCTCACGAGATTGTTGACATGTGGGATGTAGATTCGGCAATCATTGTGCCGATAGTGGTTTCAGTAAACGGACTCATAGCCAAGAGCCTCGACCAACATCTTAAGAGGCTCACATTGGGTATTTGGATCAAGGGTTTGATACAGAAAGCGGTACTTCTGGACACGGCACGCATCGTGAGGAAGTTCCTGTCTCTGGGGCCCTAACCACTGGCAGTTTGGCCCTTGTGCTCGCTGCCGGTGGGTCTAGTCTACACACTTTTTATGTTTTTAAATATTTCATTATTTTTCATAATATTTATATTTAAAAATGTATTTAGTTGTAAGATATAATGTAAATAAAGAAATAATAATTTTATTCAATTAAATCATTTTGTTACAATAATGTGTACATAGAGGGATGTTCTTAAATTAGTACAGAATTAGAGTTGTACCTGAACTAGGTGATCCTGTGTTTCAGGCAAGAATGATGCATAGGAGGAAATGGCATTGAAGAGAATATTGTTTGGAAGTCCAGTGATATCACTCGAAGGTGAATTGGTGGACACTTCATTCATGACATTTGAGCTCATCTTCGGTGGTCGAGGTAGTGTAAGCGAGAAGAGGTTATCTTGCGGAAGAAAGCGGCGGAGAGGGCCAGGGAGGAGGATCCTTCCGGTCCAAACCACCGTCAGCGGTCGGGGCGGTGCAGGCGCGAGTTCTTGCGCCTGATGCCGCCCTAGCTGAGGCAAGTGAGTACTCTCACTTGGTATCCAGCTCTACCACCAGTAATGCAATGGGTGATAATTGCTTACTTCCCTTAGTCGTTTTGTACGACACCCGCGGGAAAGTATGGGGTGGTGACACTTGTATTCTTAGTCCGTCACCACACGGACTAGTAAATAGTATATAGTAATAATTATAATTAGTGGTTGTCCAGTGGTCAACATTCGACCATACACCGACCGTATCTACATACAACCAATCGCATAAAATGTATTTTTATTGAATTAATTTATGTCTAATGCATCTTATATACAAAAATAATTATTATTTGTATAGCATATTATATAAAAATGTTTATGCACTCCTTCTCCATTTAAACTTTAACTGTGCCAAATCTCACACTTCTTGATGCGCGCAAAGTGCTAAAAAATGGGCACAAAGTTTTTTCTTCACGTATTAATATATAATATACATTACATTTGCGTAGTTCAAATATAAATCTCGTAGAAACATCTGAACCCGCTCAAGCTTATCGAGCTGGTGTTCGATTATATCAAGATATACAACGTCAAGGTAGTTAAGATTAGAAAGTATAACGTACCCAGTACTAATTTTAGTGGTGATTGAAAAGTAATTGCGGAGATGTTTTATTACTGAAGGACATACATTGCCACTGATAATCCATGATAATTTACTTATTATTAATTAAAAGGAAAAGATCCAGGTTCTTGACCTGTATGCTTAAAGGAATAATTAAACCATTTTAATGTTAGTTAGGGAAACAATTGTTCAACGGACTTTCTTGAGAATTGCCTATGACAAATAGCTAGCAGCTATGACTTTACGGGATTGACTGTACGGCCAAGCATTTCAGTCCCTTTATCAACACAAGAACAACTGCACTTTACAACTGCAAGAAGTTTTTTAGCAAAAGAGGCTTGAGATGGGTTTTGAAGAGATGCTTGTTAGTATATTCGCAAACCATCTGCATAGAGGTGCAAGGAAAAAGTTTATTGGAAGTAGAATTAACAAAATTAAATTCAGATTTAAATTATGATAAGTACATAATTAGATGTTAGATAACAAATACATAATTAAATTAATGATTAAATCAACTCCCAGATCTACGTCCTTGGAGTTGTACTATTTAGTGTTTTTAATTTGCAAAATATTTATGTCTAAACTATGTTTTTTAAATTTATTAAATCGTCAAGCATGATGTCAAGCCTATAGAAATTAAAGATTCGCTTATATATTACCACTCAGGAGTCTCGCAATATCATTACATATTATCATAGTATTTCACTATAATAGATATAAATTATTTGATAAAGATACTAAACTTAGCTGTTTTGATTTAATAATAATTCTTATCATTTCAGTAATCGCGATAAATATTGATAAATAATATTTTAAACACAAGTGCGAAAACGTGAAATCGAAAATTATAGTCACGAGCAGGATTAGAACCTGCATCTTCTGGAAAACCGTCCCAGATGCGTGCTAATTCAGCAATCGTGACAACTGCTCAGGACTACGAATCTCGACAGCACATTCCTTCTTAATGTCTTGGGTGACGCCTGGCGCCATCTGGGACGGTATTCCAGGAGATGCAGGTTCAAATCCTGCTCGTGACTGTTACTTTCGATTTTACATTTTCGCACTTTCCATTCATTTATATGGCTAATCATGTAAAATGCTTAATATAAAAACATCAAAATAAATAATATTTTGTACATGCACAAATTATTATTAAAATTATGTATTTAGATACTAGCTATTGCCCGTGACTTCTTCCGCATGGACTAAGGAAAATGAGCAGTTATCACCCATTTCATTATCTACTGGTGGTGCTACCACTGAGATAACGTCACACAGTCCCAGTGGTCCGCCAATACAGGCGGAGATGCCGTACACAGCGGGTTTATTTAGTGGATGAAGGGCCCACATGACCCTGTTCATTACCTCGAACGACGGGGTCCGGTTAGGTACATTTATTTCTGCCAGGAATTGCCTACCAAGCGCCAGTGCTCGCTTGTTTTCGGGCCAAAGCGACTAGTACCTTCGGGTCGGTAACGTCTGTTGTATAACTGTCCGTGAAATACACCGATGTTTGGATTGTAGAGATAGCCGTAGGTACATTGATTTATTTCCCATCCGTGAAATCAGCAGCAGCGGTTTGGCAGTATTGTTGAGATCATAAGCGGCGGCTACCACTTACCATCAGGTGGGTCGTGGATCGTCTGCCACCATAAGCAATAAAAAAACCACCGCCGTACCTATATCAAATAGCACAGTAGTGTCTCCTTACGACTTCCACCCATTGTTTGATATTGCAACAATCCAAATTACTTAATCAACACTTCGTCGTGATTCATTCATCATTACACAGAAATGGAATGCCTAATGACGGTATACCCGTCCGAATAAAATGGCGGTGTTTAACGAGCGTGTGGACCGGCTTTAGAATTGTCCCACCCCTCTCTACCCACTGGAGTCGTAAGAGACGACTGAGGGAATACCAGGGGAGTGGGCAGCAGCACTCCATCGAGTAATAACAACATCCACTGCGATCGCCAACCCGCCTGCCAAGCGTGGCGATTACGGCATTATCCCCCATGGCGGGACCGCTCGTTGTGGCGTTCTTCTGGGGAGGCCTACGTCCAACAGTGGACTTTGAAAGGCTGATGGATGGATGGATGGATGGTTTAACGAGCTACCGACCGATTACTCGGCTTCTCAATTTAAACCCTTTTTAAACCTCCTTTAGTAATTATTTTTCATAGAAGGCTAAAAAAACTGCCAAATAGGTAGGTACTAAGTACAAATCCAAATCGTTACTCGATTAATACAGGCTTTCAATATTCAGCCCAGGGTGTACAGGATTTTTTAAGTTTTTCCCCACACACAATTCAATCGCCCTTGCCATCAATAAAAAAATGATATTAAAATGTCCGGTGCATTTTAAACAGATAGTGATGGGTTGTAAAAGAAATAGACCATAAATCAATGTGTTACCTACTTTTTAAAAGTTGCAAGTTACAGCACAACACATGACCTTCTTGAAGGACGTGATTCCCTCCAATATACACTCTATGCCCATTTAAATATCGAATAGTACTTACCTACCAACATGTTTACGCTTCGATCGATATTCAGTTTCTGATTTACATATCTATTGTGCTAAATTTACATAATAATGTATTATTAATGGTTTTAGGAACGTTTAGCGAATACATTATTAGGAAATGTATTAATGTCGAACTTTAGTTATTTGTAACTTACAAGCATTACAGACGGAAATCCGACATAATATTCAAAAAGAGTTATGTAGGTAGTGGCCGTTTTTGAGCTCTCTGAAGTACGGAGGACGGTAGGTATTGTACCACCAACTTGCCTAACTCGAGCACAGACTCCAGGCTTCTATTGGGAACAGAAAAGGAAAACTTTTTCGTTTAATTTTTGAATTCAGAACTGTCTGTCTCTCTGCTACATTAAAAAAATAAACATTACAAGTCTACAACATTCTTAAATTTATTATGATTAAAACATTTTTCTACTGCTCAATTTAATTATAGTTTACACATAAACAAAGCTGTAAAAAAGATACCTACCTACTAATAGAGGTTTAAGACAGTGTCCATCAACCTCTTGAGTAATATTGTTCTGTGCCATCAACATACTGAGATTTTTTACTGGTCTTTAGATGATCTTAAGTTAATACTGCATCATCATGAACTAAATTGAATATATTGCAATTTAAATAAAAAAACTATTTCTACTCTATAGTTAACTATGCTACTACTACTCTATATAGCTATGATTTTAGGTAGATACCTACCGTAGAATTAATCTATGATTAAAATCATAGCGATATCAGAATGAATTACCGTACGAGACACTGTTTGATCAGTATTAAGAACTTGCTAAGGTAAGTAAGGTTTACAAACCTTGTAGTAAAGTCGATCATCTAAAAAAAATAGGAATTTCGAACAGTTCAAAATTTTACCAGATACTGGTATTTTATATTTTTTTATTTACGTAGGTACATACAACAATATTTTACTTGAAGGTAAATAAACAATAAGTAATATTTAGTAAAGATAATTTAGGTACCTACATACATAAATATAATTATTTGTACCATAAACAACACGTATATTTCTCAGAAATGTACCCGCGACTTTCATTAAATTATAAGAGATAATTTATTAGAGGTTTCCCTGTTCAGATGTATGTGTGAACAAAACTTCGTCAATAACAACAAAATTGTTAATTATTTATTTTAAAATATTAATATTATTACTTACCAGAAAAACTAAACTTGGCTGTATACAACTTTTCGCACAAAACCACACGAGATAATTTATTAGAAAAGTGACAGTGACACTTCGATTTTTAAGTTATGTAATGTACGATAGAGCGATTTAGCGCGCTCCGCAAACCGTCTCGGAGAGAGACGTGCACACTTCGCGCGTTATCCGAACACTGGCAGACTGGCTATGGCTAATGTTTTGTTAACCGACCGATATATTTAAAAGTACAGACATAATACACTATACAAACCCACGTTATTTATGCGTAGTAGTTGCGTATGGTAAAATTATGATGTAACATATTGATTTAATGACAAAGGTAAAAAGGTAATGCACAGTTGCAAAAGATGTATTTATTATGAAAATTACTTCGAGCTTGGGGTTGTCAAAGCAACCGGAGTATTGTAATATAGATTTAAGCTTAAAGTTCATTTTATACTCTGATATTATGCCGTGCCTATTTCAGTCATCCTGTTTTTCCATTGATGTCATAAATAAGGAAGTGCAATCAGAAAATTTTAACACAAGATTTAAAAGGAACGATGTGCATTTATGTGTAACTAGTATTTGCCTGCGGCTCCGCCGCTTGTTTTTGGATTATATCTCAGGTTCCCGGTATAGTAGCGAGATAAACTGTATACCAGTTTTTAAATCTAATCAAGAGCTATCAAATAAAAAAAGTTGCATCAAAATCCGTTGAGTAGTTTTTGTGTGATGCGCGAACAAACAAACAGATAAACAGACAAAAAATCTAAAAAAAAATCGTTATTTGTTTAGTTAGACACGTCTATATAGCCTAATTCAGTAATTTTTTCTCAAATATCTTATATGTACAGACATAACTCTGTTACAGCTTTATAATAGTATAGATGTGTAATGTAATTGTAATGAGAGTAAAAGAGACAAAAGAAATGTAGCAAGAGGAAATCCATTGCTTCTGCCTACCCCTCGGGGAAAGAGGAGTAAGTCTTTGTATGTATGTATTTACGAGTATGTAGGCAGGTATATATATAGGCTGATACTGGTGTTTTCCAACCACAATTAGAGAGATTTAACTTAAACTATATTTCACTATGGATCAATTTCGGTTATTCAGTAAAATCTGATTGTGTGATATAGGAATAGAAATCATAAGCTCCGACGGGGTTAGAACTGAGTACCTGTATAAGTTTGATTACTCTCCAAGCAATGAGATATATTTGCGATATTGCTAACTTCATTTATTTTATTTAATCAAAAGGCTCATGAACACAAGGAGTCAAACTGTAATATCGAAAATAATAAGTAATCAAAAGCAGGTTTGATTTGTCAGATGGCGTCACCCAAGATAGTAAGAACGTCATTAATGCCAAATCATAAAAAAAATAAAATAAAAAATTTTGTCCAAAAAAGAAAATTTGAGGTGGACTACCCTTATCACTTAGGGATATGAAAAATAGTTTACATCCTATTCTCAGACCTACTATTCAGCAGTACTATTCAGTAGTAAATTTTGTGTGTATATTCATACACACGAAATTTCATAAGAATCGGTCAAGCCATTTCGGAGGAGAATGGCGACAAACACTATGACACGAGAATTTTATATATTAGATAAAGCTGTAACAGAGCTGTGTCTGTACATTTAAGATATTTGAGGGAAAAAATACTGTAATAGGTGTGTCTAAACACAAAACATTTTTTTTAGATTTTTATATCTGTTTGTTCGTTCGCGCATCACGCAAAGACTACTGCACGGATTTTAATGCAACTTTTTTTATTTGGTTGGTCTTGATTAGACTAAAAAAGTGGTATAATTTTATCCTGCTACTATATCGGGAACCTGAGATATAACCTAAAAACTAGCTTTTGGCTGCGGCGGAGCCGCGGGCAAAGGCTAGTATAGGTATAAAGATGTTACAATACAGATGAGATCATGCATGTTCTATTATGACTACATAGCATGCAGGGTAAAAAAACACTCGGACAGGACGCCGGTATCTAAGGCACTCTGTGCAGTCAAAGCTTTCCGGTCTTGTTGTAGATTACAAACACACATAGCTAAACAGTTCTTATTATACTTAGTTATTAACTGCCTCTGTGGTGTAACACAGAATAGTTAAGTAGTAATAACAGCTCACTGCTTAAACCGAGCTTCTTAAAAACCGGCTTACAGGAATCCTTAAGTTGTATTGTACTTAGTCATTGCCCTGATGCACTTTTTTTTGTAATGGTATATTCCATAATCTTATAAAATTTAGTTGAGTGATTACTTTCTTTAATTAATCAGGTATTTCCTCAGACCTTAACAATTTTCGTGCAATTACTGTACTACCAACATTAAGCACTGTATTTGAAAAACTGTTTCTCAAACAGATGGTAAACCACTTTGATGTCCATAAAATCATTCATAAAATCCGGATTCACAAAGAAACGCTCTTCTACTGATGCAGGTATAGAGATGTCAAAAACTATTTTTAAAGCCTGCAAAGATTTACACGATGCGTACATACACCTAATATGTAGTTTTGCGATTTATCATGGGCATTTGACCCTGTACTACACAACATGAGACCAATCATCAAAAAAATTTAGCACTACTGAATCAGGAACAAGGCCCCTCGCGTTTTTGACTACTTATTTGAGCAATAGAATTCACAGGGTCGATGTTAACTGTATACCACCACTTTGGTCTGTCATGACAATGGGTGTGCCACAGGGTTCCAGTTTGGAACCATTTCTGTTTCTCGTTTATATTAATGATCTACCATTTTTGTTAAGGAGTGAAAAAATGTACCTAACCGCACACCCTAATGTTCTTAGAAACGAACAGGGTGTTGTGGGGCCCTCACCCACTAAATAAATCCGCCATGTGCTGTCTCTCCGCCTGTACTAGCGGGCCATTGGAAATGGAAGACATTAGTGGTAAATAATGTGTAATTTAGATTAAAGTTGATACAAAATACTGTATCGCACATGATAGGAGAGTAATCCTACATAATTATTAGGCAAAATTAGAAGACACTAAAATACTTAATTATGACCATGTAAACAATGCACTGTCCAACATTGTTCATTGGTTTAATTCTAATAATTTAGTTTTAAATGAGAATAAAACTAAGTATAAAATTTACTACACCAAATTTAATTCACGAATACTGTTGTCCTAGGTTATAAAACAGTTCCAATGAGACCCCAAACTGAAAATATTTAGGTAGGCTTTTAGGCTTAGCTTGCAGAGCATGCGGTAAGAAAAAATAGATTATTGAGTGATATAGAAACGGCTAGAAAAATTTATTTCAGTTCTATTCATCCATCCACCAGCCTTTCAACGTCCACTGCTGGACATAGGCCTCCCCAAGACAACGCCACAATGAGCGGTCCCGTTATGGGGGATAATGCCGTAATCGCCACGCTTGGCAGGCGGGTTGGCGATCGCAGTGGATGTTGTTAATACTCGAGGGAGTGCTGCTGCCCACTCCCCTGGTATTTCCTCAGTTGGCTCTTACGACTCTCGTGGGTAGAGAGGAGTGGGACAATTCTAAAGCCGGCCCCACACGGCCAATATTTTAGTTACTTTCATCGTATTATGTCGGCATAGTGCTATGAGGGTGCTCCGCAGATTTAAGTTCTATATTTATACTTCAGAAATTCGTACAATATAATCTAGGCCCTTAGATAGAAATTCAAAGAATTAAATATTGTAACTGTTAAGTCATAATTTATATGTGAAAAATAGCTATAAATGTCGAGAAAAATAACTATAGTTTTGATAAGTATAGTGACGTCCATCACATTAATACTACGAATAAAGACAATCATACTGCAAACACTACTCATGTCAAGTGCTAATATAAAAATAAGATAGGTCCTGAATGTTATTTTTATATATAACGTATTATTTTAGTAGTTTGAAGGCTTTGGTTTGGCAGAACCATCAGCCTAACAGAAACAAAATCAATGTTATTATTCTCTGACCACAGATAAGCTTATTTTATCAAATAAGTCATAGCCGAAGTCAAAGTCATGCTTCAGTGAAGTGGTTGCTACCTTACTGGAGCCACCTATGGAGTTTTGGTGGCAACATGAAAAAACACGCGATGCCGCATTACATCACTTACCTACTGATACTTAGGCACATACACAAACAATTAATTTGTAAAATGCCTTTACTTTTCCGCATTAAAATACTTGAAAAAAAACATAAGTTTTTGAAAATAACGTATAGCGAAGACATGATTTTCATGTTCCAGCCAAAACTCCTCTGAATGTTATGGATCACGATTCGCGCTCAAGACAAATATGTATATACATATTTGTTAACTACGCTTCGATGTTCTGACTGTGAGTGTCCGTTTATACGTTAAATGTATTTTTTATATACAAACAAACTACGAAATCTTTTAAAAAAATCAATATTGTGATAATAAAAAGTGTTCAAAATAAAATAAGTACAGAATTCTTTGACTTGTACTAGGGCAGTCAGTTAATTATTAATATTAATAAGTTAACGATGATTTGAATAACAGTTAACATGGGCCCTATGCCATTCCGCTCCGCTGCAGCGCAGGATCTTTTCCTGCAGTCCATGGTGGAGCGGTCGATCGGTGTAGCCGTAGCCGCGGAGCCCTATCGCGTTCCTGACTGTCCCAATTGGGCAGGCAGCCGCGATGGCTCCGTGGCGGTAGTCGGATCTACGGCGCTTCATTCCCCGCCCTTGTCGGTCAGGGACAAGGGCATGGGATATGTCGCGGCCGATTGGGGGGGCGTCACGCTCTACGGCGTCTACTTCTCCCCCAATCGGAGTCTGGCTGCCTTCGAGGTCTTCCTTTACAACCTGGAGACCTCGATACGGCGACTAGCACCTAGCCACGTCTTGGTGCTGGGGGACTTTAACGCCAAATCTGTGGCGTGGGGGTCCCCTAGGACGGACGCCCGCGGAACGGCGGTCGAGGAATGGGCGGCAGCGGCGGATCTCTGTTTGCTTAACAGGGGATCCGCCAATAAGTGCGTGCAGTGGGGCGGGTCGATAGTGGACCTTTCGTTCGCTAGCCCCACTGTCGCAGCACGGGTAAGGGACTGGTGTGTCCTGGAGGAGGTTGAGACCCTATCCGATCACCGGTATATACGGATTGGGGTCTCCCGGTCCCTCCGGGGCCCCAGTAGGGGTCACGTGGCGGACAGAGCTCCCGTTTTCCCGCGGTGGGCTGTGGGTAAGCTGAACCGGGAACTACTGGTGGAGGCGGCCATCGTGTCTTCCTGGCTGTCTTCACCCCCCCTGACCGAGGACGTGGACGCCGAGGCTGGCCACTGGCAGGAGGCAGTATCACAAATCTGCGACGCGGCCATGCCCCGCGTGCGGCGTCCGCCCCAAAGGAAGGGGGTCTATTGGTGGTCCCGCGAGCTGGCGGACCTCCGTGTGGCTTGCATTCGTGCCCGGAGGTCCTACACCCGCAGCCGGTGGCGTAACCACGATCCAGAGCGGGAGGGCCGGCTATACGAGGCGTATCGCAACGCGCGCGCAGAGTTCAAGCTGGCCATCTGTCGCGCCAAAGAGATGAAGCGGCAGGAGATGTTGGAGGGTCTCGACCGTGACCCCTGGGGACGCCCGTACCGTGCGGCGCTAAACAAGCTCCGCACTAGGGGTCCCCCCCTTACGGAGACGCTCCAGCCGAGTTTCCTCACCGAGGTGGTCGAGGGTCTTTTCCCACGGCGGACGACGCACATGCCCCCGGTCATGGCTCCACCAGATGACGACCGGGAGGCCGAAGAGGAGAGTGTGCCGCCCGTCTCCGAAATGGAAATGGGGGCGGCGGTGTCCCGCATGCGGAAGAACACCGCCCCCGGGCCGGATGGGGTTCCCGCCCGAGTTCTGGCCCTGGTCCTCGACCATCTGGAGCCCCGCCTCAGGAGACTGTTCGACGCGAGCCTGGCGTCCGGACGGTTTCCTGACTGCTGGAAGGAGGGGAAGCTCGTGCTCCTGCCAAAACCGGGACGGCCCCCGGATTCGGTCGCGGCCTTTAGACCCATCGTGCTGTTGGATGATGCGGGGGCCATGGAGGCCGTCGCTCAGCGAGGGGTGCTGTTGGCGGTGTCGTTGGACATCGCCAACGCATTTAATAGTCTGCCATTCGGCTGCATCAGGGAGGCACTCCGATTCCACGGGGTGCCCGCCTACCTGAGGCGGCTGGTGGCAGACTACCTCGAAGGCCGCAGCGTCCTCTTCGTAAGCCGGGAAGGGGACGCTGTGAGGAGGGCCATGTCGTGCGGTGTCCCACAGGGATCTGTCTTGGGACCGCTCCTGTGGGACATCGGGTACGACTGGGTCCTACGTGGCCGGCTTCCCCCCGGGCTGGGCGTAATTTGTTATGCCGACGATACCCTTGTCACGGCCCGGGGAGAAAAACTAATTTTCTCATACATTTTGTATGGAACAACTTTTTTGATGATGTGTTAAAAACAGATTGGCTGATTTGAATGTCTTTTTTGTCCATCTCGACCTCGCATCTTATCCTAATAAAAACTGAATAGATCTACCTAATTAGGTAGCACCTGCACCAGCCGGAAGGTGAGGACCCCATGCCGCCGAGCCACCCATTCCTCTAAAATCGGCTGGAGCGCCCCTACGGTTCGAAGACCGGCCCGAGGCGTTTCCAGTCGAATCCTCCAACGGGCGATGTTGGCGCAGCGAGCGTCGCTCCGCCATGCGCTGATTTGACTAGGCGGGAGGCGAGCGCCTCCCGCACGCGCTGCTGACGCCCGCCGATAAACTTCAGCGAGCACCTCCGCCTCCAAGTCCCACGGGGGGGTTCCGGCCAATGCGCACGCGGCCTCGCACGACACCGTGCGGTAGCCGCGGATTGCTCTGACCGCCACGACTCTCTGTGGTCTCCACAGAAGAGCCCTATTGCGGGCGGTCAGAGACTCCGCCCACACGGGTGCGCCGTAAAGCGCCATCGACCGAACCACCCCCGCGTACAGCCGTCGGCACGCGATGCTGGGTCCGCCCAGGTTCGGTAACAGACGTCCAAGGGCGGACGCCGTGCCGACGAGTCTCGGAGCGAGCTGGCGGAAGTGCTCGTCGAAATGCCACCGCCCGTCGAGGACCAGGCCCAGATATTTTATATGGCCCTGTATACTGACCCCTACACCATTTATTGTTATCGAGGCGCCGGCGGGTGGTCTGCGCCGAGGCCCGTGAAATAGTAGGGCCTCTGACTTGTTGAGGGCCACCCTAAGCCCCAGCGCCTCGATACGTCTGACCACCTCCGCGGTACCCGAGGTGGCCAGCTGCACCGCCTCCTCGAAGTTCCCTCCCCGGGCCGTGACAAGGGTATCGTCGGCATAACAAATTACGCCCAGCCCGGGGGGAAGCCGGCCACGTAGGACCCAGTCGTACCCGATGTCCCACAGGAGCGGTCCCAAGACAGATCCCTGTGGGACACCGCACGACATGGCCCTCCTCACAGCGTCCCCTTCCCGGCTTACGAAGAGGACGCTGCGGCCTTCGAGGTAGTCTGCCACCAGCCGCCTCAGGTAGGCGGGCACCCCGTGGAATCGGAGTGCCTCCCTGATGCAGCCGAATGGCAGACTGTTAAATGCGTTGGCGATGTCCAACGACACCGCCAACAGCACCCCTCGCTGTATGTTTGTTTGTTTGTTTAACCAAAAAAATATTATGAAAAAACTAATTTTCTCATACATTTTGTATGGAACAACTTTTTTGATGATGTGTTAAAAACAGATTGGCTGATTTGAATGTCTTTTTTGTCCATCTCGACCTCGCATCTTATCCTAATAAAAACTGAATAGATCTACCTAATTAGGTAAAACTAAATTCCTTAATTCTTAGGCGGTACGAAGTTCGCCAGCTCAACTACTAACATTATAAAATAAAGTCCCCCGCTGCTACGTCTGTCTGTCTGTTTGTTTGTCTATGCACAATAAACTCAAAAATTATCGTCTGGATTTTCAGCCAGCAGGTAACTGGTTAAACGCGAAAAATTCCATGAAAGTACTTTTACTATATACCTTTATCATTCATTTGACAGACAAAGAAAGTATATTTATACTCAGAAGCTGTAACGTTACAGACTATACGAATAAATATTTATGGATCACACAATATTATGCTCTGAACAGGCATAGAACCCAAAACATTTGTCAGAAATTAAGTTATAGCCGCGTCTCTACAGTCAGATCCGTCTTACCAGCAAGTTTCACGCCATCAAATAGTATGAATTTTAATTGCAAAATTAAACTTACTATATTGGATTAATGCATGTAAATGCATTCCGATAGATGGCCGGTCGGTTGGTCGTAGAGACAAATGTGATGAGGAAATTGGGATGACCGAATAGGTCAGTACGATAGATCAGTGTCTTAGAGCACTTCCCCGGATTGGAAAAGACGCGGGCCCGCTCGTACCTACTAAAAATCTCTTTTTCCTTATTCACAAATAACTTGTACTTTAAAAGTAACGGAGCATGTCAAATGCTAAAAAATATAGATCAAAAACATTATACTTACTTTTAACCATACCAATCGTTTCTTACTTTTTTACTAATATTAGTTTATTTTTGTGCCAGAGGATAACGTATTTAGGTTTTTATTGTTTTTTATATCGGATAGAAGGGACAGTTCCTACGGGATATAATTTTTAGCAGAGGTAATGTGCTGTATATTTATCTATACAGAGGGGAGCCACGAACAGTATCAAGTAAGTATTCGATAAAATGAGTCCAGCAGTTTCCGATTTCAACATGCCATAGATAAATACCCAAAATAACGTTGTAAAGTAGGTCACCATGTGGCACACGACACAGATTAGGCAGCTGAAAGATCTCTATCGTCACCTTAATGGTACTATTGAAATTGCTATATTAACCACATGTTCCCTTCAAATATAATTTTTCCCGGTGACCGTCAATCTACTTAATTTTTTTTTTATATTATACATGTGGCAAACCGGCATACGACCCATTTTTTTATTAAGGCGGGAAAAAATGTAAACCGCACGCGTCGTTCGGGGCATCGAACATGGTAGTGTGGGGTCCTCACCCACTACATAAACCCGCCGTGTGCCGTCTCCGGCTGTGTTGGCGGTCCTAGCCTAGCCTTTTTTTTAATACTTACGTATGTTAGACTAAGGTATTTATTAATGGGCCCTGTTGTCTGAAATAAAGATAGTATTATTATTATACACGCTAGCAATCACTCGCGCTTTGCAAACTCCAAGGAATAAGAGAAGGAATAATAAAAAAAGATGAAAAGCATAATAAGGAGATGATAGGAAGGATTATTAGGAGAAGATAACCAGGGTAGGGCCTCCATCGTTCTCATTCACCATATACGAAACAACGATAGGAGTACCTGTCGCTATCTCACTCTGATGATAGAGCAACGGGCCGCGTTGCTCTATGACTCTGATCTTCCGTAAGAGTACTTCGATTGGGGCGCTACCACTAGTTAATTGTTATTGACTCTGTAAATTCTGTAAATTCTTTACTGATGGTACCATTGGGCATAAGTGGGAGTAAGTACTCATTTGTTATCAGGTCCGAGTGGATCGGTTACCGCATTTAGGGTGATCGAACGTGAAAACCTCAATGTTATAGCGGCAGATACCCGTTTGCCATTCCTTCATCCATTTCCCATCCGCAAACTTAAGTGGTGAGCTGTGGCTTATTGCGGAATCCATGAGCGGTGGGCACCACTTACCATTAGGGGGGCCTTAGCTCGTCTGCCACCATAAGTAATAGAAGAAAAAAAAATCAGGTCCGAGCGGATCGGTTACCGCATTTAGGGTGATCGACCGTGAAAACCTCAATGTTATAGCGGCAGATACCCGTTTGCCATTCCTTCATCCATTTCCCATCCGCAAACTTAAGTGGTGAGCTGTGGCTTATTGCGGAATCCATGAGCGGTGGGCACCACTTACCATTAGGGGGGCCTTAGCTCGTCTGCCACCATAAGTAATAAAAGAAAAAAAAACATAGTAATTATTCGTCTCAAGCCGTATTTTCTCTGATTGCGTTTGCAAATAAAATACTGACTTCACTCAATGACGATTTGTATTCATGATACATTACGTTGTCTAAATCTGACGTGGAGGACATCTATAACTCCATAGTTTACTAGCAAACCTTGAGAATCTGAGTGTACAGTCATTTTGATGACTTCGTTTTCTAGGAAACTCAAAATTTTCCAACAACATAGCGCATTTTACGCACTTCGTCTTGATAAGTAGGTACTTTTAGGAGTACTTACCTATCTCTTTAGAAATAATTTATCCTCGTGGGACTTCTTTAGATACTATTAAAAAGCTAGCTAGCTTTAGCTAGCTAGTTCAGTTCAGTCTGAAATTAAGTTTAGTGTTTTGTTTCTTTTTCAACCGTTTTTCTGACCCACTATTGGGCTCGGGTCTCCTTTAATGATGAGAGGAATGAGGCTATAGTCCACCACGCTGGCCCAATGTGGGTTGGCAGACTTCACAAGCCGTCGAGAAAATCTCTTAGTCATGTTGATTTCCTCACGATGTTTTCCTTCACCGAGCAGTTAATCGTAAAGAAATACATAACTTCGAAAAATCTTGCAGACAGAGGTGTGTGCGGTGTGCCGTATGAGGTCTGAACTTGGGACTTGGGATCGAACTCAATACCACTGTCTTTGCAGTCCTTGGTCTTGCCGCTAAGCTATCATTGCGTCTGTGACTTACTACTTAATTAATTTTAGTGTTGTTATTATTAGTGTTATTATTAACATGGTAATTGCTATTTTAAACGGCAACATCTTTGGGCAATACAGCATACGGCAGCCTTCTACTTTCGGTGTCTTAAAATACGGCAATTCTCTAGTGATCAGTGTTGCCAGCGGGGTCTTGTCAAAAGTTACTTGATATAGATAATATAAAATAACTTTTTAGTGGGAAAAGTAACCTTTTATATTTTTCCTAATATTAACTAAGTACTTTAGTACTTTAGTACTTAGTTATCCTAAAAGTAATTTGCAAGTGCGATAAAAAGCAATGATGCACATGTAACTTTACCTAAATAAAAAAAAAACAACTAAAATAATTAAATACTTTGGAAAATCCAAAAGTGCACACCTCATAATCTTCATTTTTCACAATAGAATTGATTATTTGATAAGTAACTAATAATGTATTCGTCTTACTAAGTAGTTTTCAATAAATCACATAGATAGCGCTAATTTAAAAAAGTATTAATGTGGTTCTCATGTCTTATACGCCATCTAGCGCTAATTGCACGCCTTATAAGCAAAGCGTTGAGGTGGTTACTACTCTTGCTTCACGCAGAACAAATGATATTTCAAACTTAAAATGTCTCTATTTATTATATATTGCACTTGTAAAATAATATATACACACATATCAAGAAAAAACACTATTTTTAACACTCATGATATTTTTGATGGCATTTTTGTTATTTAAACCAGTTAAAAAACTGTTTAAAAAAGTTTTGTCTTGGACGTCCGTGTGTTGTAGATATGTTCGGATAATGTATGTTAACACGATAACGACACGATACTTTACTAATCGAGTCTTTTTTTTCTCTTACGTTTCAGTATAATTACGAATAGAGCCCTATCACTTTTCACGGTCTGATTCAATTTGATTTAATTGTTATTAAATAAACAAAAAATAGTGAATATTTACGCTCGACTCGATGTACAGTAGTACACTAAAACCAGAAATATACCTTATTTCGTGAGAACTACTTCTATAGACCAATATAGTAATACTTCTTAAAATTAGCGCTAGATGGCGTATAATACATGAGAACCAAATTAGTAGGTACTTTTAGAAATTAGCGCTATCTATGTAACTAACTAACTTAACTAACTAACTTATCATCACGCCATTTCCCTTACGGGGTAGGCAGAGAGAACAGAGTGCCAAGAGACTCTATTCTTGCATACATCTCTCGCTTCCTCAACATTCATAACTCTCTTCATACACGCTCGCCGGTTTCGGAGACTCCTGACTCCACCTTCCTTCAATACATGACCGATTTGGTTTAGGTAGGTAAGTCTCGGTCTCCCCCTGTACCTACATCCTTCCACTATCGCATTGAGATATACAATGCGATAGTCTTAGCCAGTCGCTCGTCCGGCATTCTTTCCACATGTCCGAACCATCGGAGCATTCCCTTTCGCATCTTTACACTAATACTCTCTTTCATACCCACTCGCTCTCTTACGTCATTGTTACGAATGCGGTCAGTCAGCCTCACTCCACAGATTCTCCGCAGAGATCGCATTTCGACCGCATTGATTTTGCTCTCATGCTCCTTTTTACATACCCAACTCTCGCTTCCATATAATAACGTTGGGATAAGCACTGCGTTGTGTATTGCGACACGTGCCTTCTGGCTGAGGTGGTGGCTGCCGAGAAGTTGTCCCAATGCTCCGTTCACTCTATTTCCCGCATTCACTCTTCTTTCTATATCAGTGGTATACCTTCCATCCCGACTGAATCCACATCCAAGATATACAAATTCATCCACTTGTTCTAGCACACCATTTCCTATTGCTACTCTGACATCTGTTCTGGCTTCTTCTCTTTTAAAAACCATTACTTTGGTTTTGCTCACATTCACACGTAGGCCACTTTTCTTACAATCTTCTGCCATTACGTCGACTAGGGTTTGCAGGTCAGTCGCAGGCTGCGCTAATAGGACCACATCGTCTGCATATAGCAGCGAGTTAACCACTGAGTCGCCCATCTGAACCCACATTCATTTCATTCAACCTTTTTGGACATTTATCCAGATATATGATAAACAGTCTGGCTGATAGAACGCAGCCCTGTTTAACACCGATATTGACATCAAACCAGGGTGACATTCCATCATCCAGCTGCACACAAGCTCTGCAGTCCATGTAGTTGGACTGCACCGCTTGTAGCAGTCTACCGCTAATACCATACTCCAGCAAAATGTCCCAAAGTTCCTTTCGTACAACAGTGTCAAATGCTTTCTCCAAATCCACAAAACTGCAGAAACCCCTCCCTCCCTCTGGCCTACAGCCAGATGCTTCTCCACAATGTTGCGCAGAGAAAACACTTGATCCATGCATCCTCGTCCACACCTGAAACCTCCTTGTGCCTCACACAAAAATTCATCAGATGGTGTCTGATGAATTTTTGTGTGTCCTCATTCTCCTTTCAACAATCTTACCATACACTTTGGCTGCCAAACTGGTCAAGCTTATGGCTCTGTAGTTTGCACAGTCATGACGTGAACCCTTGTTTTTAAACTAGGGCACGATGACTGCGCTTCTCCAGTCCTTGGGAACCATTCCTGAGCTCCAACATAAACTAAGAAGCATCAGGAAGGATTCCCAGACACTATCTATGTTATTTATTGAAAACTAATTGGTAAGACCAATAAATTATTAGTTATCAAATAATCAATTTTATTGTGAAAAATGAAGATTATGAGGCGTGCACTTATGGATTTTCCAAAGTATTTTAAGAAGTAGTACTATATTGGTCTATAGAGGTAGTTCTCACGAAATAAGGTATAGCGCTGGTTTTAGTGTACCCCTGTAGCATCGAATTGACCGTAAATATTCACTTTTTTTTGTTTATTTAATAACAATTAAACCACATCGACTCAGACCGTGAAAGTGATAGGGCTCTATTCGTAACTATACTAAAGCGTAAGAGAGAAAAAAGACTCGATTAGTAAAGTATTTCGGTCGTTATCGTGTTAACATACATTATTAGAACATACCTACAGACACACGGACGTCCAAGACAGAACTTTTTAAGCAGTTTTGTAACTAGATTAAATAACAAAAATGGCATCAAAAATATAATGAGTGTTAAAAATAGTGTTTTTCCTTGATCCATCCATCAGCCTTTCGACGTCCACTGCTGGACATAGGCCTCCCCAATACAACGCCACAATATGTGTTTCGCTCATATGGGGGATAGTGCCGTAATCGCCACGCTTGGCAGGCGGGTTGGCGATCGCAGTGGATATTGTTAATACTCGAGGGAGTGCTGCTGCCCACTCCACCGGTATTCCCTCAGTCGGCTCTTACGACTCCCGTGGGTAGAGAGGGGTGGGACAATTCTAGAGCCTGCCCCACACGGCAGAGTTTTTTCTTGATATGTGTGTGTATTAGCGATGGGCCGAAGTTCGTTTTACATTCGGTTTAACCGAATTTCGGTGGCTTGAATCGAACTTCGGCATTCGGCTCAAGCCACCGAAATTATTTACGCGATTTAGGGTATTTCGACAATAAAATTTAATAACCGAAAATTCAGAGCTAAAACTCTAAACGTATATGATCAAAAAAATAAAAACAATTTATAAAAAAATAATCCGACTTGAAAATAACATTTAAAATGATATAAAAAGTAATCAAATAGAATCTACTAGAAAAATATTTTTTTAAGTTTTATAAACGACAGCTTTGTTGCTGTGGTGCTCCTCTGCGGTGGAGTCAGGAGTCGCCGAAACCGGTAAGCGGAAACCGGAGAGTGTATGAAGAGAATTATGAACTTTGAGGAAGCGAGAGATGTATGCAAGAATAGAGCCTTTTGTCACTCTGTTCTCTCTGCCTACCCCGCAAGGGTGATGCTTGATGATAAGTAAGTAAAATCATCATAGGTGCAACCCTAGCGCATTCGTTGAATGACGCGGTTGCCCGAGGATTATGCGGCGGGCAAAACAATCTCAACTGTATTTAGATATTTTTATATATATTTTTAGCATTTGACATGCTTAACACTATACATTAAACACAAAGTGAAAAATGTGAAATCGAAAATAAGTCAGGAGCAGGATTTGAACCTGCATCTTCTGGATACCGTCCAGATGCTTTACCAATTCAGCCATCCTGACAATTGCTCCTGACTGCTAATTTCGATAACACATCATACTTAACGTCTTTGGGTGACGCCTGCGCCATCTGTCGGCAGTATTTTCATACATTATAGCGACCAGGTAAACTTAATTTTACAATTAAGATTTTACCTAATAATGACGCAAACCCTTTAAATATTTAGATATTTTTATATATATTTTTAGCATTTGACATGCTTAACACTATACATTAAACACAAAGTGAAAAATGTGAAATCGAAAATAACAGTCAGGAGCAGGATTTGAACCTGCATCTTCTGGATACCGTCCAGATGCTTTACCAATTCAGCCATCCTGGCAATTACTCCTGACTGCTAATTTCGATAACACATCATACTTAACGTCTTTGGGTGACGCCTGCGCCATCTGTCGGCAGTATTTTCATACATTATACCGACCAGGTAAACTTAATTTTACAATTATGATTTTATTTTTTAAAATACTGCCGACAGATGGCGCTGGCGTCACCCAAAGACGTTAAGTTTTTGTGTTAAGATTTTGTATGTTTACCGAATGTTCGGCTGAAGTTCGTATTCGGTTAAAATCACATTCGGTCCATCTCTAGTGTGTACGTATATATTATTTTACAAGTGCAATATGATATATAGAGACATTTTAAGTTTGAATAATCAGTTGTTCTGCGTGAAACAAGAGTAGTACCCACCTCAACGCTTCGCTTATGAGGCGTGCAAAATTTGAAATTTATAGTCACGGATTTGAACTTGCATTTCCTGGAAAACCCCATTATGCTGTGCCAATTTAGCAACGGTGATAAATAAAATGAAAATTGCTGAGCAGGGGTCACTGAATTTGGCCCCACTTTTTTCGATGTTTGAACTTTTTTTATTTTTTATTATTTGTTCGTAGCTTGTTCGTTATTGTTCGAATGTAAAAATTGTTTGTTCGATTTTTATTTTTTTATAATTAATTAAACAAATGTTCACCCTTAATGGGGGGCCCCCATACTAGATATATTTATTTTTGTGTTTGTAATTTTGATTAATTATCGTTTGTTCGACCACTATTGATGATTGTTCGATCATAAAAACAATTTAATTCTTAATTATAATTTTTTTTTATCTAATAAACATACCATCACGATAGAGATGCAATTAGAGATGTTAAAAATAATCGATTTTTATTTAAATCTATTATTATTTTGTTATAATCGATTTTTAAAAATCAATTTTTAAAAAACAACTAAATATAAGTCGATTATTCAAAAAAAGTAAAATAAAATAAAAAATCTTTATTCGAATAAAGAATTTTCATTCGAATATTTTCTAAGTAGATTGTTATATCCTAGACCTCTGTGGTGCTTTTTTTTTTGCTGTTTTTTTGTCGGGAACTTCGAAAGAGCGCATTTTGGCCGGTTTGGGTAAACTTTGAACAATTTAAAATAATATGTTTTGTGAAATAAAAAGTGAAGGGCTAAATAACAAGACTTGACCTTGACTTGGTCTTAGTTAGCAGGGTTACCAGGTCATTAAATTACAAAAAAAAATATTCCTCTGTCAGTCTCAGTAGTCTGTAAGTAAATCAAACTGAAGTAAAACAACAAAACAGACCTTAACTTAACAGGCTTTTTGTTGCCTAGGTTTGTCTGTTCGATTTAGACTGTGTTCCGAAATACACTGAGAGCACTGTCCAGTGCTCTTAATGGAGAAAAATCGTTCCGTTATAGACTGACAGTATACAGCCGCAGTATGCTAGGGAAATATATGACGTCATGAATCATCGCCATTTTTGTACTGTGAGCACTAGCGTTTTCGAGGTAAGGTGCTCTCAGTGGTCACGTGATCAATAGCGTCCAGAAATATAACAACTTGCACTATTGAAAGTTATTATTATTATTGAATATTGTTATTCAAAGATACCGAAACATGGAAAATGTAAAGAAATTGTGTTTAATGCAGTGTGAAATCAATACTTTGTATGAAATAAAAGTAATGACAGATCAGTATACTGGACTGCGTTTCGTTATAAGCAGTAACCAGTATAGCTAACTTTAAAGGAACGACTTCACAGTATACTAAATTGACGTCACACATCACAGTGCTCCAGTGTTTATCGGAACACACCCAGTGTACTCTCTAGTCTCTACTGAGAGTATAGGATACGGAGCGGAAATCCAGATGGCGCTTCAATAAGATCTTCAAATTGGGTCCGCAAGAGGGCTCTCTTTTCCTGTAGTATATTTTACTCTGGTAAAAGAGTAAATCTATATACACTGGAAAAGAGTGGCAACTCTATGGTAAAATTTGCATGTACAGAAGGTGCTGTCACCTAGAGATTGGTTGGTGAACTAAAGTTATAGTTCTATAAATCTAGGTAGACATAGGTAGGTATGTTATAAATAATTTAAATTTAGGTTATTTGTAAAATAAAACACTATTTTAATCTACTTTATTTTATTTACTAGTACTTACGAGAAATATCACAGCCAAAAATGCAGTATCTACGTCTGACTTCACTCATATAAGTCATATATATTATAATGATTACAATATCAAAAACGATAACAAAACAAAAACTTAACAAATTACAACAATGGCCCCCACTGTCTTTGGTATAGGAGCACAGACTAGTAGTGTACTAAAGTCATGGAAGTAACATGTATACAACTGGAATGCGCACTGTTACCAAAAAACGGTCCTAGTGAGATAGTAAGTACGAGGTCAATCTATCTTACTAATTCGGGTTAAATTAAATTCGGGTGACCATATGTTTGCAAACAAATAGTTTTTTTTTTGTTACTATCGGTTAAACTAATTTTTATTGGTGTTGCTCTCACGCTTCATGTAGTGAACGAATTTTGATGAAATTTGATCCAATTCTTAGGGAAGCTAAACTTTAAAAAAATACTTATATACCTATTAGGATGACTAGAACATAGGCCTCCCCTACATTCAAATATGACGATCAGACGTATTTCTTAGCTCATGCAAACAAAAAAAAACCTACCAACTGAACTATAGTTAGAAGTCAGAAAATAATAAAACTATTACATTTGAGGAAGTTTACATTATTGTAACTGACTGTATTTTATTAATTTTGTTTTCGCGAACTGATTAGCCCTTCTGAGCTTAAAAACCTTAAGGCTTAGATTTGAATGAACCGGAAAAGGAAATTTATTGTCACCCTAATTGTTCTATAGTAAGGCTTAGCACGCAATGCGAAATCTCGCTGCGCGATTTTTTTTAAATCGATGTAAGTAAAATGATACGATTAAAAATATATATTTATATGTTTTACATTACAACGTTTTAAATTACATTAAAAACAAAAGTCAGAAATAAAAGCACAACCGAAGAGTCACATGAAATTATTCTTGTATAACTTCACAACCCCTTCCCAGACTCCACCACCAACCCAACTTCCCAGATTCCTATCTTAGCATGCGCATTATACAATCAACAGAATGTACCTATTTAGTGGAGAATTGACACGTTCACCTCATATCTGAGCATAAAACCTCGTGTATTATACCGTACGAAGCACAAATGAGCCATCAGATGGTATCATGATACATTGTCACATCTCAAATGAGGTGGAACACCTCAATTCGTATATTGAGTAACTCATACAAACTTTTTAATATACTATATTTTTCCTGCCCTTCGCTATCTCAATAGTGGGACGCGACAGAACGCAACTGCCAACCAACGCGATTTTTTCCCGCAGTGCGATGAGACACAGACACTTTCATTCCACAAAACATTACCGCGAAACACAGATTTACATATTTTGAAATTATTATCGTATAATTTTATATTAAGATATTTTTATATATATTTTTAGCATTTGACATGCTTAGCAACTTCACTTTGTGTTTAATGCATACTTTTATTTTCACAAATGCGTGCAGCTTCATACAATTTCTTTTAATGTCACAGAATTTTATGGGTAAATCGTGTCAATTAAATTTGCAGTGTGGGCTAAGCCTAAGAATTCGTGTGTCAAAGGAAAGGGACACCGTCACTCCGTACTAACGGTCTCATCTGGCTCGCTGATCTTTTAATTTGAAATATAAACCATCTATATTGAGCATAAAGTGTATTTTTGTATACACAGAAATACAAAGCGCACAGTCCTGTTGTATTAATAGGTCTATGACTAAAGTATAGGAGACAGTGCTGCCATATTTACAGATTTCTCTGTATACATACAGATTTTTGGACTTTGTAACAGATAACAGATTTGACATATTTTTATACAGATTTATGACCTCAGTATCAAAGTAATACATTTAAGTACATAGATATCACTTTTTACTGGCTCTTATGCCAGAAAAAATCGAATTTTCTACCAATGTTAGTCACAAAAATAAGAACTAGCAACACTAGTAGCCCTTTTATAGTTTCGAGGCAATCGGGGATTCCTGGTTGTCGAAGGAGCAGTATAAACATCATCAATGTACATAGACGAGCATGGTGTAACTGTTGATTTTACGATTAATAATAAAATTGTTCATATTATATTATATTTTGAATTTATTTTAATAAATTTAAGTTCTAGGACGAGTGAGCTAGAAAATTCTAAGTAAGTAAGTCTAGTAAAGTATCAACTTGTCTACGAATTTTTATAATATTAGCTTGATCTGACCACGTCGCACATCGGCAATGACAGTGTCATAACACATAAAAATACGAAATTGAGTTAAGTATCCTCTAAGAATCGCAAATGCAACCTTTATATACTAAAAAGACATCATAATTATAGTGTGATTCCTCACCGAGATATAGCATTTAATCCCCTTTTGCAATAAGCCACTTTCCTTACCTTTTGCAGCATAAATAGTGTCATATCAAAGTTAATACACAGCGGGCGTGCATATAATGCATGTAATACTGTCATAACCTGTGTAATGACCCTATTACCGTAAGTAATTCTCATTTAATTGCTTTGATTTCTTTAATTCTGATGAATGTCTCTTTAATTCTGATTTGTATAGCGTTTATAATGTATCTTAGGATGCGTTACAACTGTTGCAACAATGCTTACTTTTTACTTTATTAGTACAAAATGAAGCGGAACTCAAGAAACAAGTTCATGATTGATATAGTTTTACGCGATAACACTCCATAAGCATGCGTTGGTATGGATGCATCTGAAAATTTAAAAGAAAATATTGATGTAATTTTTTTTTTCATATACCTACGTACTTCCAAATTTTACATTACGTTTATTAATGTTCTATTCATATTAATTTTCAGCATCTGCATCTACAAGTTTTAAACGATGTAGTTTACAAAATAATACCTAATTTAAATACCACTGTAGCAATACGCGAAATAAGTGTATTGCCTATGTCCAGCAGTGGATGTTAAAATCCATCAGGGATGGGTGTAAGTGTAAATTATTTATTTTATTTTTGAACGAAGGTGATGCTGTCCAAACAGATACAGAAAACGTTAAAATCTGGGCATATATACGTGCCAAGCCAGTACCCTGAAATGATCAGGACAGCGAAGGAAAAAGGAAGAAAAGCTTGACTGAAATGAGTTCTTGCAATTTTGTGTTGTTCAAAACTTTAGCACAGGATACGCCTGGGCATCTAAACAAAATCTATTACAATATTAGCCGTGACAATATGATAACGAAAGATGCATCTAGAACATTATTTTACAAAACTTCGTTTAATCAAATATAAAATTTAAAGTTTGATTTTTATCATTTTAACATAGCATCACGCCTGTATTCTCCAAAAGGGGTAAGCAGAGGTGTATTACACACCCACGATTCGCCAGCTATGTTTAAGTCCCACGTTATTGTACCTATTGGGGGCGAGCCTATTGACGTCTACCGGCCACATTTCCAAACTCCGGGCTGCTATTGAGAATTTTTCTTTTTAGGAAAAAGCTCAATAACATTGTCTGACCCGAGGATCGAACCCGAGACCTCATAATTAGCAGTCGCATACACTACCGCTACACCACCGAGGCAGTTATTACATTGTTATCATTTTGTTATAACATTGTGTTTTTTTCTGATGCTTACTGTTTTTAGAATGTTTTAGTTATTAGATCAAGTATTACGCAAGTACAAAAATCTATTTTTGTTATTTTTCACTTCTAGGCCTCAGTTCACACGAATTATGCTAAACAATTTAATTTTGTTTGCGTAAAATATTGTTTAATAATATGTTTTCGAATGGTCAGGTTATCTTTTGTCTGAAAATTTGCTCTATAGCTTTATATATGTTTAGTTTTGATACCTTATCTATTTCTAATATAACTGTTAATAATTATGTAAAATCATAAATGTATCTACGTCTTTGATTTATTTTAAAAACTATACAAAGTGTTAGCAAATAAAAGTGTTTTATTTTATGAAATCTTTGAATAATTTGTCTAAAAAAGTGACACATTAGAGGAATTTAAAAGTAATAAATGAATATAAAATAGAAAAAATATCTTTCGATATTTATTTTCATAAAAACATAATAGAGCATAAAACAGTCTTCTTAAATATATCTTAAGTTCTCCGATACGTATTCCCAGAAAAAAATTAATGGAGTTTTTAGTTATAAAAAAATACAATCGTGATTTCCCAAAAAATGCATTTTTTGTGTTGTTATACTGTCCTTGCCGATGTGCGACGTGACTGAAAGTTGAGATAAATATCTCATTCCCATACATGGTTGTTTACGAAAATTTATTTAAACTTACATTTTTTTTTAATTTTCATGATTTTTAGCTAGATAAAAAGCCTCGTTACTAGTCAATTTCACTATCTACTGTATACCTACTGTATTCAGAAACATTGGTATTTGGTCTCAGACTAAGAACTTAATAGACGGAGCCACGGCGTGGCCGCACTTGAAATAGCAATATTTTTTTTAAATATTGCCAGGTTGACAAATATTCAACCATATTTGGGCAAATTAAACGATATTTAGAATGAGGTCTGTAACTTGGTGGTAAATAAGAAACCCTTCGTAACAAATGTTTTATTGAAAATCACAACGTTTATCAAAATAATTATTTAAAAGTAAATCTACCACCGTCAGTCTTTAAACGTCCACTGCTGGACATTGGCCTCCCCAAGGGAGCACCAGAACTAGTGGGCTTGTGCTGACTGCATCCAATGGCTCCCTGCCGCTTTGACCAAATATTTGGTCTATCTGGTAGAAGGCCATGTTACGCAGCGCTTTCCGATAGGTGGTCGCCACTCGAAAACCTTTTTCCCCAACGGTTGTCAGTTCGTCGAGCGATATGGCCTACCCATTGCCACTTCAGCATGCAAACTTGGCGGGCTATGTCGGATATTCACGTTCTACCTCCGTAATAAGAATTCGATCACGTAGAGAAATACGAAGACTTTGACCCTTGATGCAAGATAAGTATTGCTTCTCCATAAATTGCCGTTCTGTTCGATATCTCATCTGGTAAATAATAATGTTATATTTAATAAAATAATAGTACACAAGAATACAATTAAATTATCTGACTGAGAGCGAGAGAGAGATTACTGAGAGTATTGTCAAGCCGCTGCTCACCATTTCATTTCACCGATATATAATGAGAGAATAAACGGCTATCTCTTGCTACGACCAAAACGCAACGATGTGCTTCATGGCCGGTCCCACGGGCGTGAGAGTACTATAAGTGGTGAAGTTAGCTATACGACGAAATACCACGACCTTATAAATTTGTGTTGCCACCTACCATTTGGGGTGTGAATATATCTTAATTAATTTTGTTTGACTCCTGGGTTTTATTTTAAAACCCTTAAATCCCAGACAGGTGTCACAAGAGAGAGCAAATTAGTTTCTCTGAATTCTAGATTATGACTACAGCGGTAGTCATAATCTGGAATTGAGATTTACTTACAAAGTTGAAGTACTAAGACTTTAAAAGCTATACTTACATGAACATATTCACTGGCAATGATTTTGCTCCCAACGTTACTATTTTCTTATTATGCATATATGAAACATCAACAAAATATCGCGAAGCATATTTTGGGTATTTCGTGGGTTGCCTTGTTTTCCCATAGCATCCACCCATTTCGATCTCGCATCTGGATTAGAGGAAAACCTAAAATGGTAATTTTTTATCATCATCTCATAAATGACATATAAATTTATTAGTAAAGTGAAAACTGGGCAAATTAAATTCGCAAATAAGGCAACACCGAAACAATTCAAAGTAATAGAAATTTAGCTAGAAAACGTGTTTTGCGAGTGTATCTTAGTAGCAATTATTAATTTCGAGTAAAAAAAGCCCATTTTATATCACTTTAAAGCATTCATTTCAATCATTAAATTATTTCATTTTCGACTACATATGAATTAAATGTTATACCTGTAGTTTTTCGCTCGCTGTAGCTTTTGTAGCATAGTACACTATTTTACAAGCACTATTATCACTTAGTCTTTTTCTCAAAACACTCATTAACACAAATTAACATTAAATTTTAATTAAAATCCGATTTTTTATACAAAATGCTCGATTATGTCAGTTGGATCGTGACAGACAAAGCATTTTGACATCGTGACAATACCGAAAACTGGCCACGGCGACAAAGACAAAAATCTATGTTTGTCTGTTTTTTGCACCTGTAAATTGTATCTTGTGTATCTCGCTCATACATGTCAAAGAATTTTCTTCGCTCTGTCTAGATAGTCTGAGAATCTAAGGAATACAATACGTAGTATCTCTAACTATTCTGTGTAGTCATGGGTCGGTTCGGTACGTGTTATTGTAATACCGAAACTATTTATTGGTTTGATGAGTGATACCACGTATTGAAACTATTTATTTAAATAACTATTTATTGTATTGTATGGTATGGATACTTAATTCGGATCAATCTGATGGTATTCATCTTATCGTTTGGTCAATACTCAGAATACCTGTATTCTGAAGGTCAATATAAATGAATTTAATTCAATATTCAGTACCTATACTTTTACTTAGTTCTTGGAAATTATAATTGCACGTTGCTTGACTCTCGCTTTAGTTGATTGGTTTTGGTTAGTTTAAGTTTATATGGACGGACTGCCTTCAACCTCGACTCATCTAATAAAACAACTGGGGATGTCAGATTTTTCTTTAGTTCAGTATTATTTCATCCATCCATCAGCCTTTCGAAGTCCACTGCTGGACATAGGCCTCCCCACAAGAACGCCACAGCATGTGTTTCGCTCATATGGGGGATAGTGCCGTAATCGCCACGCTTGGCAGGTGGGTTGGCGATCGCAGTGGATGTTGTTAATACTCGAGGGAGTGCTGCTGCCCACTCCCCCGGTATTCCCTCAGTCGGCTTTTACGACATCCATGGGTGGAGAGGGGTGGGACAATTCTAAAGCCAGCCCCACACGGCAGTCAGCATTATTACAAACCATAAATAACAACTTTTGGGTTATTTCACAGCTAGGACCACTGCCTTATGTACTTTACACAAATAGGTGTCACATTTGGTCACCCATCTGATTAGATGGGTGACCAATTTGATTGACTTTTGCATGGCCATGCAAAAGATGCTTAACCTGTTCAATTCATTTAAAAATTCACGTTCTTGAACAATTAAGATCTGTATTAAAACTTTTTTATTACTCGATGCCCTGATAATTTATTTTGAAGTCAAAACTTTATATTTAATAATATTCAACATTAAACATGTATCAATATTGCTATTTCACTCATGTACATTGGTTGGATTTGCGGAACGTAGTTCTTAGTACCTACGTAAATAAATATTACAGACACTTGAGTATTAGTAAATAGTCTATTGTACCATACCAGTAGGTAGATACATAAATTTCGCGTTGTGTGATATACCAATACCAATATAGGTTTCGGGTATTGTGCTGATGCTGATATAAACAATACAGCAATACTACTCGTCACACGGTATCCTACAAAAAATAGTTATTGTCAATAAAGTATCACCTAATACCGTATTTATCGTATTGCACTAATAAATAGTTATTGAAACTATTTATGATTTGTAACGCTCACTACTATTCTGTGGGAATACCGTACAGTACACTACAACCGGGATTAATGCTAAGATGATGATGATTGTGATATTATAGAATAGATAATTTTTTGATGCAGTGTAAAACAATAAAATAAATAAAGACTACGTCACGTATAAAAACTTGTTTTATTTCCTTGCAATTTTGTTTTACTAGTCTCCTTGTAAGCCATAGAAATATAGAATTTTCGTTTGTTGTTTTAGCATAAACTAATTAATAGTTAAACACAAAGTGAAAAATGTGAAATCGAAAATAACAGTCAGGAACAGGATTTGAACCTGCATCTTCTGGATACCGTCCAGATGCTTTACCAATTCAGCCATCCTGACAATTGCTCCTGACTGCTAATTTCGATAACACATCATACTTAACGTCTTTGGGTGACGCCTGCGCCATCTGTCGGACGTATTTTCATTATTCAAATAATTAATAGTTTATGTTAAAACAGCAAACGAGAATTCTATATTTCTAAGGCTTAAAAAAAGTATCTCTAATGACCATTTAAATTTACCACGCTAAGAAATAGTTCCTGGCGACGGAACTAGACGCGCTGTGTTGGCAAATATAAAGTATGGAGCAGGCGTTCTTCTCTTGAGTTTCGAGCCCTCTGCGCTCACCAATTGTCCGGGTAAGGTTGTCATAGCCATCTGAGGATAACAACCAACGTCACACAAAAAAAAAAAAAAAACTTCTCTTGAGTAATATTGTTCTGTGGTACAGTCCTTTTAGTATGATTACTTTACTCTATGTACAGTCCCTTGTTTCTAGACTGTGTAAGTGTGTAGTGTAAATTTGTAAAATGGTGAAGTTTGGGAAGAACAAATTTAAAGCGTTAAATAAAATCGCTAAAAACCAAAAATTAGCAACAGCGTCTCCCACCACAACGAATAAAGTGTTAAAAAAGAAAATAAATGCAGACAAAAAGGTTAGCTTTCAGAAAGAGGTTTTACTAACAGAGTCTGTAGTTGATAACAAAGCTCTAATAAAAAAGGTAACAGCAAAAGATATCATATTGAATGAACTATCCAAGAAAGCAGAGAAAAAACAAACTAAAACATCAGGAGAGATACAGACACCCAAAATTAAATCTGTGGAAAAACATAAGAAACGTCAGAAAACACAATTAAATGATACTAAGTTATTGTTAAGTTTAATGAAAAAAAATAAATGAATTAAGACAAAGTACAGTAAATATACTCTCATTTCCTTGTAGTTTATTCATTCTTGAAAAAAAAAAACATGGTGCAGTTTTATGCTTTGATAACAATTTAGCCATTTTAATGCATGTTTTCCATCAGACTTGATTTAATTTATCAATGAGATTAGAAAAAACGAAGCTGTTACCACATATCTATTCTTTTAGTTTGGCCGCATTCTGTTGATATAATGTAGGTACCTACATCAATTTGTGGTAAGAAAATCTTCATGCTATGCCCCCTCTGTAAACCTGGGCCTGCTTGTGGCTCTCAGAATAGGGTCAATGTCAATATGCTAAAAATATGTATAAAAACAAAAACAGTATCCCACAAGATTTGCCCATCTTCTCCAATATAAAATGTGTATTCGGGGGCTCTGGACTATATGTAAGCAAAATTTCATAATGATCAATGAAGTTGTTACGGACGGTTATGTGTCATAAACAAACACAGTTCTGCATTTATAATCTATCTATACTATTATAAAGCTGTAACAGAGCTGTCTGTACATTTAAGATATTTGAGAAAAAATGACTGTAATAGACTATATAGGCATATCTAAAACACAAAATCTTTTTGAAACTACTGAACAGATTTTGATGCAACTTTGTGTGATAGCTCTTGAGTAGACTTAACAACTGGTATATATTTTTTCCCGCTACTATATTGGAAACCTGAGATACAACCTAAAAACTAGCTTATGGCTGCGGCAGAGCCGCGGGCAAAGGCTAGTATTATAATATATTATGGATAAATGAAATAAAACCAATTTGTTTATTCATACCAATTATATTAAGTCATCAACATTTATATGATTACAATCAAGTAAATAGTGTTAAAAAATTTGAAAGATCTTGTGATCTTGTATTCACATACCATTACCTGGTTATTATAAAGAAAATGTAATGACATTTTTGTAAATGGAAGAGATCAATGCATTCTAGAAAATCTATTTTTGTATAGTGGGAATCAAATTGACATCAAAAAATCTGTATTGCTTATTGCCATTTGATACCTACATCAATGGCAGACTAAATCAAGACATTTTATATAGTAATATTAAAACAAAAAAAAATGGAATCTAATAACTATTTTAAATACTACAAATGCAATATTTTCAAATTAGACTTTCAAAAGTACACAATTTTAATTATAAGACAAAATCAAACTTATTTTTAAGGGTGAATATTCAAACTTAATTTGTTATTGCTAAATTTAAACCACATTATAGGATATTAAGTATTTCAACTAGTCTGCTATAAAAGCCGCTTTGAAATGGAACCCATATATATCTATACCAATACTACACAAACATTCTATTTTCTACAATTTGAAAGTTCAACAAACTCAAGTCAGGTTGGGGCCTACAGAAAACATTTATCTTGCAAATGTTGATGTTGTTGCAAATATTATAGAATTTCCATATATTTAAATCTTCTAAATTAAACATTGTAAAACGAGCATGGCATGGTCTAGGCCCCTTGGTCTTATAGATACAATATACAGCAACTGACATACACAGCTGCATATATATGAAGAGACAATTATTGTAGTGATTTCAGTTGATCAGGATATAATATATAAACATTCAGCAAAAACAGCCTAAGAGCTACTCACATTTGAAATAAAAAAGCATCTTATTATGTATGAACCAACCCACATGACTATGTATAGCAAACTTAAACTTTAAACATAATTTTATCAATATCAATGTTATGCAGTTAGTACATTTTGGCCTATGATCAATCGATTATGATGTTGTTATCATCAATAAATTATGCTTAGTTTCTAAGATCCAGTACAAATACCATAAATTTATTAGAAAATTATACCAATTACATTACAAATGACATGTTAGTATTTCTAGTTCTACTAAATTTTCATAGGGACTGCTAAGTTTCTTAAATCTAATAATACACTAACAGTTTTATGTTAAAAAGGAAGATTCATATAATTGTGTCTAGTAATGAGAAAAAAAACTTATGATAAATTAAAATTTCAAGATTATTACCAGTTAAAATTTCAAGCATATTTAAAATAATATTGTTCCATCAGGAAATTTAATCTTGTGGAAAATAGCTATTTTATAATAAGACTTCATCTAGAGATACACTGCAAAATAATAACGATAGTTATCTATGCCTTTCGAAATATATGATGTTTTTCACAAAATCATAGACCTCTTTAACTTATTATAAATATGTGTTAAGGCTTTAACCAATATTCCATGTTTTAAAATTTAATTGAAGCTACTAAGTCTGTTTCTATAATTTAGATTTCTCCGATTAATTGATAAAGATTCATTTTATGACTGACTTCAAACATACTGTACTCAAAATTAAACTTTAAATTACTATCATTTAATAAATAAAGAAATATCAAATGATTATGCAAAAGAGTGAGATTAAATATAGGACATTAGGAAAACATTGGAATATTGGAAGCAGTGTCGTGGAAGTGCTGAACCGTCGTAACAGGATAATTGAAAATTCGAGAGAGAATTTCACAACGGTTTAGGGCCAACACTACTGTTTAAATTCAGTAGCGACCTCGGGCGCGTCCCCTGCCCCGCGCCCGTCCCCGCGGGGTCCCGCGCGACGCCCCGCGCGCCGGCGTGGCCGGGGCGGCGACGGGGGCGGAGGCCGAGGCCGGGGCGGAGGCCGAGGCCTGGGCCGGAGCAGGCGCGGGGGACTGCGGGGCCGCCGTCTCCACCTCCTGCGGTTTGGGCGATTCCTGAGCTTTTGGTGTAGATTCTTCTTGTTGTTCAGCAACATCTTTAGTTTCATCTTGTTCTGTGAATACAAGCATTACAAATTTTTAAAGCACTGTCTGGAATTGTATTGTTTATTTGAATAATAAATATTGTGAAGTACAAAAGATAGGTTTTCTTTTTACCAAAATGCTATAATATTTTTAATATGACACTACATTAAACTTTTGAGTGTTAAATCACCATTAGAATTATGTTCATCCTCGAGAATCTCATCCACAGTCTGCTCCCAGTTCTCGAGTTCACTGGAAAGTGGCATAGAAGTATCTCCGTCGTCTTGTTCCTGAGTAGCTGCATCTTCAGTCTCCTGCTCTGTGGTGTCATCTGCAACAAATTAACAAATTTGTGTGGTATTTCCAAACCAGCTGACCTGTATCATCTAGACATGCTAAAACCATAGTAAAAAGGGTGGGAAGTAGGTTATTTTCATACAAACGAACCGCGCGCGGCTTGTATGTGTGCGCCATAGTATTGTACGCACACTAACAAAATCACGACCCGTTTCTCAGTGCGCCAGTCGGGGCTAACACCGCACAAAGTTCGCGCGTCACGGCTTTTCGGCACCGCTAAATAAATGAAAAATGTGTGATAATCGCAGGAGAACTTATTGCTGTGTGTTTGGCTGTCTAAATAATTCATCGATTCCAGAGTTGTCTCTGTTCAGATTACCTACTGAACAGAAAAGGTAAGGAAGTCATTTATAATACCTATAATTTTTACATGATGATGAGTGAGATACCTACTTATTTTTTTGTTGTATTAGGTAGTGTTTTATCAGACAGGCGAAGTAGGCACGCCTACTCGCCCAATGAAAATATTGTTTTTGATCTGTCAAATTGATACGTCGCCGCTATTGCTTTGTTTGCCGGAGATAGCCTACTTACCCACTCTTTCTACTATGCTAAAACACAGCATCTACATTCAATCTTGTTGCAGATCACAGGGGGACATATCAGTTTGTTGGGCTGTTCTCCACAACTCCATGTCTATGGGCATGTTTTGCATAGGGACATATGACACTTTCCCAATTTCTGGAGAAGGAAGACGCAGGAGCAGCCCTGCGCCTACCCCAAGTCTACTTAAGGCACCTTTTTAGTTCTGTCCATCAGGCTCTTAAAAAGAGGGATTCACGTATCCGTTGGTTGGTTTTTGGGCCTGCTTCTTATCTACACTAGGATTACAACTTACTTTTAGTCTCATCATTGTCGTCGTCGTCATGTCCATTTTGGTCATCATTATCAGGCTTGCGACGCTTGAAGTTTCCATCGTCGTCAGGGTTGAGTTGGCGCTTGGTGGCCCTGGTTTCTTCTTGAGTCTGTACACAAACAAATTGATATTATTAACAATATTTCAAACTCGTTGACCGGCCCGTTTTACCAGTAAATATTTTTTTAAAGAACCACCTTACACTACAAAATTTTTCCAATATCACGAAGGACTTTACAAGCACAATTTCACGGACACAAAGTACAACTCAAACAACTTTGTGGATGACACAAAGAATCAACATGAGAATCAAATCTACAACAGGAATCCGGGGTTGGTATCTAGACCACTCCACATTCTATACTGTCAATACATTTATTAGACAATATACTAAAAGTGCATATATGGGCCTAGTACTTCGTCATGCCTTTGAGAGGGCTCTGCAAAAATACTAAGCACCATAACCAGCCAGTTTTTTAAATGTAACCACGCCTAAACGTATTTTCATAAAATTTTTTGTAGGGTTGATTGATGACACACTGGATTAACATACAGACTTCTTTTTATCCCGGAAAACTGACTGTGTGGTGATGGGCTAAGAAAACAAGTGTCACCACCCTATCCTTTCCCGCGGATGTCGTACAAGGCGACTAAGCCTAATCACCCATTGCATTACTGGTGGTAGGGCTGAGTACCAAGTGAGAATAGGTACTCACTTGCATCAGGCCCGAACGGGTCGGTACCACCATTTTCTGCGTGACCTGTCATGAAGTACGTCAGTGTGTTTTGATTGTAGCAAAAGATAGCCATTTATTCTTTCATTTCATATCTGAGAAATGAAATGGTACGCAGCGGCTTGACAAAACTCTCGGTATAGTAGAGTCCATGAGCAGTTACCACTTACCACCAGGTGGGCCGTGGCACGTCTGCTATCATTAGCAAAAAAATAAATGAACAATAGATACCCTTAAGATACTCATTAATTTGGCATTAATAGACCTTTTGACCATTTGATATTTCTTATTTTTATTTCTCTCTTGGACCTCTCATTCTAAAAGTTTGTATATTATTTTCAGGAGAGAGCCACTGGGTTGGAATCATAAGACGAGAAGACAATGAGCAGTAACAATTTGTGGTTGTGCCATGTCATGTGAGTTGAATTCATACAATCCTCCAATCAGTAAAAACAAATGTTCAGAACTGACCTGCTGAGTTTTTTCATTGAGCAGTCTCGTGAAGAGCTGATGATGTCTCCAAGTCCGTAGATGCACGGCCGCGGTCTCGTCGGTGTCAAGTAACTTGCGACACAGCTTACATTGTACGCATCGGAACTCAGCAAGGAACGAAGCACCCACTCCACGCTCCGTGCTAACGTAAGGGGTATCATTGTTGAAATACACATTAAAAAAAGGAGGGGCTGCTGTCTATTTAATTAGTGATTAATAATTTTGCCGTGTGGGGCCGGCTTTAGAATTGTCCCACCCCTCTCTACCCACGGGAGTCGTAAGAGCCGACTGAGGGTATACCGGGAGAACTGGGCAGCAGCACTCCCTCGAGTATTAACAACATCCACTGCGATCGCCAACCCGCCTGCCAAGCGTGGCGATTACAGCATTATCCCCCATGACGGGACCGCTCGTTGTGGCGTTCTCTTGGGGAGGCCTATGTCCAGCAGTGGTTGTTGAAAGGCTGATGGATGGATTAATAATTCAGTAGTAGTATATCCCACTCCCCTTTATGGACTGAGAAAATAGGGCAGGTATGCCAACACAGCTACTGGTGGTTTGGGTTACATGAAGCATAAGTTTTTTATATCTCTAGTTTTTGCATTATTCTTTATTGATTTACACACATTGCGTGCACTGTGCATCAATAGATATTACAAGACTCTTCATTTAATACTTTTTATACAATGAGGATGGCATAAAATGTATGGCCCATCTGATGGTAAGCGATTCCACAGCTTTTACAAACCAGAGGGATCACTTGTGCATTAGATAATAGAGGAAATGAGGAAGTGGACAGCAAGGCAGGTGTGAAGTGGAAGTAGGTGTCTCCAGCTTTCTAACTCACCATACAAATCAACACAAGCCCTACCACTACATATTCCAATATGTCAAATAGAATATATTATTTAATAGTGTGTTGATTGGTCCATTGACCTATTGCACTAAGTTGCTTGAAGCAACCTATTTTCATATCACATCCTTGTAAGAAAGGAAGCCTGTAGATTGTTCTTGTAGCCAGTGGGCTTAGGTGACACCTACATCAAAGATATGGATAAAAATGAACTCACCTATAAACAGGGAACTGTTCCTGAGTGACATTAGTGAGATCATCACCATCCTTATAGTCCAGCACGGTGTTCTCGTTGTCAATACTTGGCTTCTTCACTTCCGGTTCTGCCTCAGTTTCTTTCATTTCCTGGTCTCCATCCTTTTCACCTTCAGCTTCCTCCTGTCAAATAAATATAAGGTCTATCAAGTGACAGTGCAACCAGGCAGTTTTATTTTCACATAAATCCCACGCAAAATTGTTCAAAACATTTTTGCTTTTTGTATTCAAATAGAAGTCAGTGTTTTTAAATTTTGCAAAATGCTTTTTTTTTTCACACTGACCAGAATGCTTTTTTTGTAGATACATCTATAGAGACTTAAGCTGTTACAGAACCATAACATCATTAATTTTCATTTAAAATAAGGAATTGAGATTGAATAGCACGAAAGAAAAACTTTATTCAAAAATTAGCAAACTTATAGAAGTCATTGCTTCATACGATTTGTTTTTTTATTTTGATAATCCTAATGACAATTATTAATAAAGTAATTGAGTGTAGTATGGAGCAAGCTTGTAAACAGCACTGCTCACCTGTTGTTCACCATCCTCTTCCTTCTCTTGTTCCTGAGACTCGTCTTTGTCGACTTCGTGGCGGTCAGTCCCTCGGCGGCGACGCTGCCTGTCCTCGCGCAGGTACAGCTGTTCCATGTTCAGCGTCGAGATCAGCATCACTTCAACAAATTATACATATTTGAATATAACAGTGGTAAGAAGCAGTGCTTATCCCAGCATGAATGAGCAGGTTCCACGGTGAAGTACTCTTTCACAGATCCTACTGTTGTTTCATATGGTGAAAGAAAGCGCTGGAGGCTTAACTTCATCCCCTCCTTATTATCTGTCCTCTCCACCTCCCATCTCTTTTGTTGGCGAACGCGGGAGTGATACCTCTGGTGTTGCTAGTGTCTACTATAGGCTATGGTAACTAGTTACCATCAGGTACCACATATGCTTGTTTACCACTCTCGTATTAAAAAAACATACAAAAATCCTATAAACTGATATTTTTAGGAGATTTAGACGAGGATATAGCACGACTGTGTACCAATATTATCATTTTTCTTTTATAGAAATATTTTCGCCGGGAGCAAGGAATTATTCTTACGTCGTGGGAGACTTTACAAACATACAATATAATGGACATATAGTGCCTCATTTGTTATATCATCACTATTTGAATCATCTGCCATCACTTACAATACAAAAAAAAACAATTACCTTCAGGTTTAGGCTTAGAAACGACTTCCTGCTTATCCTGAATATTCCTGAGATGTTCAGCAGTAAGGCGGTGCTCATCCAGCTCGATCCTAGTGGGCATCTCCTTGCGGCAGGAGACGCAAGACGGGTGCAGGTACTTCTTGAGCTTGCGATGTCCGATGGTGGTGCGGTGGAGGGCGCCGTCCGTGGCGTACATGTCGCACATGGCGCAGTAGAAGTCGCGCGGCGGCTGCTGGCCCGCCTTGCGCGTGCGCTTCATCTCACGGATCTGGCGGTAGCATACATATTGATATTGAACACTTTCAATTCTACACATTTTAAATTTATTTTAGACTAGCTGTTGGCCGCGACATCGTCTGTGTGGACCTCACAATTCAGTCAACGTAATATCAGCCACACTTTGTGGCACATTAATTATCTCCATGCAAATATAGATACCCCACAGGCATGTAACCTTGGTTCGGCGGGCTGTTCTCCGCAACTTCACGTCTGAGCGCGTATTTGCATCTAACCTTTTTTCGATGAAAAATATCCTATATGTTAATCCAGGTAATTTGGGTTGGCAAATTTCAACTAATTCTGTTCAGCCGTTTTTGCGTGATAGAATTAACAAATTTACAAACTAAACACGAATTTTCACAAACCCCCCTTTTTTATCTTGTCCTTTTTAATCTTCTCTCCACCTCTTATCCCTTTCCTTGGAGTAGACAACGCACAAGTGATGTGTCTGGTGTTGGTAGCATAGTATATATATAATAGGCAGATGAACATACCTTAAACTCTTGCCTCATAGTATCAGCAGTGAGAGCATAGCTCTCCGCAGTCTTCTGCATCATGATGGCGTGAGCTCTTCCGCTCAGATGGTTCTCGAAAGAACGCCCATCCCACATATTCTTGTTGCAAATATGGCACCTCAAGAGTTGAGGATTGATGTCATCATAACGAGTCTTAGGACCTTCTTTCTTAACATCTTCTTGTTTCTCCTTACCCTGGTCTACTTGTTCTTCAGTCGCCTCTTCGGTTTCACTGTGGGATGCTTACATAATTAGTCGATGTCTTGGAAGATGGATGCAAAAAATTTGTAGTGACCAGAGTTTAAAATTAAGCCATTAGGCTCCAGATATATAAAAGCTATTAACTACGAAAGTAGACATTATATTTCTACCTATTAGTTGGATATAGTAGCATTTAATATAAATGGTAGTGTGTATTCCAAATCACTAATTAAAAATTGTGATGTCAATCTTTTATGACATTCTATTGGAAAGTTTGATCATTTCAATATTTCCAAAAATGAAAACAATTTCCATTAATTTGACGTTTGTTTTATTTTACTTGATATGTCACCCGGGATTGCGCCACGAAACTAGTTTCAAAAAGAAAACTACACGAAATCTGTATAAAAAAAATCTTAGCAACATTATCAACAGCATCATTACTTCGAGTTTTCTATTCAGATGCTAAACCCAGATGCACAACTCTGATAAGTAAATTTGAAAAAGATGAATTCGATCATTTTACAAATTAATGTTTTATTTTTCAATCTAATACTTTGAAACTAGTTTTACTCAGTATCACAAAGTAATTCCGGTTAAGGATGCCCAGTAACATCTTCTGTATTCATTTACTTAAAATTGAACACCTTTGTAACTTTTTTCTTTTTTTCGCTCTGAATTGATTTGGTAACGTTTCGTAATCAGTATCTAATGTTTCATAGAGGGGTGTTAATCGGTGAAAATTGATTGCTATTTGTCATAAAACGACCAAACTACCCAGTTTTCGAATATCATAATAGAATAGTTTAAGCATATTTAATAATACAAGTAAACACAACCAATCGTATTGTATTTATTAAGGCGTCCCCAACACAAAAAGTATTTTTGTCTGTTTGTTTATTCGCACATCACACGCAATAGCTACTGGACGAATTTTGATGTTTTTTTTTGTTTGATAGCTCTCGATTAGACTTAAAAACTACGTTACGTTTTATCCCGCTACTGAAGAACCTGTGATATAACCGAAAAGCTGCAATTAGAGGTAGAGAAAACGAATTTCAAGTTGTACTTTAGATTATTGTCATGAAGAAAACTTGCCAGCGGTTGGCAAAACGTCAACCGACCTCTGCCAGCAGGTTCGAGGTTTACCATTGAACTTACAGGTACTATGTATACTTAATATGTGTCCGTATCAATTGACTAAATAATTAATTCATCCAAATGCATATTGAAATATATGTTTAGAATCAACTACATTTATTAATTGAACTTTTGTGAAAATCTACATAATTATGGCCTCATTATTGATGTTAGCACAACTGTATGTACATCATTTATTATTTCCAATACATTTTCATATCTATCTCGATAGTGGTATAGGTCGCGTTAAGCTAGGCTTGGTCTGAACGTAAGGCAAGCAAACAAGATTAGCCTAGTCATACCGAGGACATAATTATTAGTTTGACGCGATCTATGCTTTTTAAATATCAGAGAAGGGTACATTGTTACTGAAGGCCTACATAAATAATATATAGGACTAGATACACACTTACCAACAATACAAAATATTATTTTTCCATAGGAGTCCTTATGATTTAAGCAAGCATCAAAAGTGGGTTAACTTGAACAGGCCTCACACCAACCCACATGTCAATGTAGAAAGCAGTTTGGGCATTGTTGCCAAGGCAGTGCAAAATGCACCTGCCCGTGGCGAAGACAATGTATATAATATATATATTATAGATTTGCGGGTAGACACTCATACCTCATAGAGGCAGAAGCATTCGGCTAAAGAGCCCGGTGAACGTTTACAGAAACTAATTATGCATAGGCGCGGCTCAAGGCCCAGAAGTTCGGTGTCACCACCGGAAGGAAACATTCAAGGTTCCTTACCTCTCCTTGACAGGTTTAGCCTTTGAATCGGCCTCCTTTTTCGGGGAGCTCTTGTTTTGTTGCCTTTGCCCATCATTGGGCCTGAACTGTTTACGATTGTTGTTGATACGCTCACCGGAGCGATTGTAATTGCCCGTACGCCGGAAATTACCTTGATTGCCCATCTAAAGGGATTGATCAGAACATTTGTTGGTTAGTAGGAAAGCTGCAAGGCTCTCAGAGCCACGAAGAGGCACTGAAATTTGAAATACTTGAGGTTTTACATTAAAAAATGTGATTATTAAACAACTACATATGAGCATTGATATGAATCCAATGCAAAAGATTGTCAATAATTTATATATTTCATGCATGAATTTTTGAGAGATTTACCTCGTTTCTTAGTTGATAATACAGTACAGTAGTGATATATCATCACATAGAAATTCAGATAAACTTTTTTTACTCCCTAATATTTCTTTAATGTAAAAATACCATCAAAATAATGTAGACTTACCCTATTAGGTCCATAACCACGGTCATACCGACCTACATTGGGACCAAAATCCCGTCTAATAGGCATGTCGAGGAGAGAGGGGACAGGGTTCTGACGTGGTTGGAGCAGGTTGATGATGTTACTGGCAAGCGCCAGAGTGGCCTCAGTAGAGCCCCCTGAGATGGGTAGCAAGTTGGGCAGGCCACCGCCAGGACCTCCGCCCTGCCAGGGCGATACACCGCTGCGCCCAAAGTTCTTCACGCGGTCGTTGCGCGAAAAATCGACGCGACGCCCGCCACCAATCTGCGGTCTTCGGTTTGCCATCTCAACCTAATAAAACATGGATGAATATTACATTGAAATACTTTATGGTTCACTGATGAAATGAGTTTTAAACTAAAACTTTGGGGTAAAATGCAGTACCACTGAAGTAATGCAACGTAGTACCAGTGGCCCACCAACACAGGCGGAGAGACGGTTTCTTTCGTGGGTGAGGACCCCACACTGCCCTGTTCATTGTCCCGAACGACGGGACAAGAGGTTAGGAACATTTTTTCCTGCCTTAACATAATAAAAAAAGGAGTAAAAGCATAGTTGCCTGTTTTATTGCTAAGAGCAATTTCTGCCAGACAACTTTTAAATGGAGTTCAATAGCATGATGCAGTAGTTACGTTTACTTATATAGACATAAACATATAAGTACTTACACATATAAATAATAACTAATAGACCCGTGTTGGAATTCCACCATCCATTAAATTGATTTTAAATCTCAAATTTAAGAGAAATGGTACAATTTAATACCCTAGGTCGACCGGCACGATAAGCTTTAAAATTGGGGATAAATTATGGAATTTTATAAAGGAATAAAGAAGACCTCGCGGACCAACAGTAAAACAGGCTAAAGAAATCCTAACTACTATAAAGCTGTACAGAGCTGTGTCTGTACATTTAAGATATTTGAGAGAAAAATGTCTGTAATAGGCTATAATATACATACTAGAAGTGTCTGAAAATATTTTTTTGATTTTTGTCAGTTTGTTAATTCGCACATCACACAAAAACTACTGGACGGATTTTAATGCAACTTTTTCATGATGAAGATGATATCAAGTAGCAAAAAATCCAACCTATCTTGTGCATACAATCCTACCCCTTTCCTTTTAGAATGTGATGCATGCCTCTAGTAATACTAGAGTCTAGTCTACGGGTAACCGCTTAGCATCCAGCGTTGTTTGCCACCCACATAGTATAAGAATCAGTCATATTTATCAACAAGATCCTGAGGTGCTGCCTGTCCCGAGGTGCCAATTTGCTTTCTGTGTTAACACTATTTTACCATTGATATATTTTATGCCTAAGTTTAACATGTCATTGATTTAAAGCTATGTATATTTAAATGAAATGTGTTGTGATTTTCTTCATATACAAACTGTACCTGCAGCAGTTTGGTGTAAAATTGCATATAAAATATATTTGTACATATAATAAAAAAAAAGACAGAAACCTCTTCACATCTCTATTATGAGTGGATCCTATATCAGATTTGTACCATCCACTTTGAAATCTTGTCAGAGGTGCAAGAATTTTCTCTAAGATCTAAAAACACACCAAGTGCTTCAGTTGTTCAGACTTAATATCTAATCCTTTTTTTGTTAAGGCAGGAAAAATGTGCCAAAGCGCACTCCAATGTTTGGGCAACAATCAGGGCAGTGTGGGGCCCTCACCCACTACACAAACCCACAGTATCCATCCATCCATCCATCAGCCTTTCGACGTCCACTGCTGGACATAGGCTTCCCCAAGAGAATGCCACAATGAGCGGCCCTGTGCCGACCGCATCCTTTTTTTTTTTATGTGCTCATTATGTGGGATAATGCTGTAATCCCCACACTACCCACTGTATACAAACTCAATATTGGTAGACCATTGGAACTGTATGACATTACAACAGCGGTTTGTTATCCAACCGTACCACTAGTAATGCAAATGCGGAAATAAACGGGTGTAAATTGTATTCTTCTCACATACATAGAAGGGTGGTATTTAGCCTGCTTGCAGAGTATTTACTAAGGAATAGAAAAACGAGTTTGCAAAACGCACCATCTTCTTTAATAAAGACTCAAACTGGTACAGGTTGTTAAAGAACTAATTATAGAAAATGCAACTATTCTGACTAATCCACCTAATCTACTATACACACATCACACAATAAGCAAAATACCATGAAAGGTTTCCGGCCCGGCCGGTTATAAAAAATATAACACAATTAGCAAATTGAATATAATAATACTTATATGCAATATACGAATCAAATAAATGCAAATCTAAAATTTCATCTCAAATTATACATTAGGCGTTTAAATATCAATTAATTTATCAATCTCAGAAAAATCTATAGACGCGTGAAAGCGTCGCAGTAGACAAAGTATTGATTTTGAAGAATTAGGTACATATATATAGCATATAGTAGATATACAAATACAGATCAAATTAATATGTTATACTTACAGCGAATTGGTTGATTATAATAGCACTTTTAAAATTAACACACGTAGAACAAAATTTATACGTAAGTAAATGCGACGCTCCACGAGTGAAATGAATTGTCAAATAAAGCAATGCAAAATGGCCGATTTCAAATTTCCTTTTCCATTGCTTCCGCCATAGACAGTATAGAATTGTCAGATAATTAATATAGTTTTCATGGTGAAGAAGAAGTCTGCTCTAAATACAGAATAAAACTACGGTAGTATATTTTTATCTATACTATTTTAAAGCTGTAACAGAGCTATGTCTGTACATTTAAGATATTTGAGAAAAAATGACTGATTTAGGCTATATAGGCGTGTCTGAACACCAAACGATTTTATTTAGATTTTTTGCCTGTTTATTTGTTTGTTTGTTCGCGCATCGCGCAAAAACTACTGAACGGATTTTGACGCAACTTTTTAGTTTGATATATTGATGTATAGGTAACATGGTAACATATAACTCAATGGTTTGATAGATCTCGATTAGACTTAACAGTTGGTATACATTTTATCCCGCTACTATATCGGGAACCTGAGATATAGTCTAAAAACCAGCTTTTGGTTGCGGCGAAGCCGCAAGCAAAAACTAGTTATATATTATATCTATTCTATGAATAAAACAACATTAGTAGGTAGCTAAGTATTTAATATAGTAATAAAATTTGTATTTACTTGTACTACCTATAGAAATAGTTGTGTAAAAATTATTATTTTCGATTTCATATTTTCGCACTTTGTGAAACTGTTTATTATTTTACTAAAAGTGGTTACCTACACTTAAAAGTGCAAAAAACGCATAACTATACACTATTCACTTTAGCTTGAGACAATATGTAGGTAGGTAAACAAAGCAAGCAATGTTTCTCAGAGTCTAGGTTCACTCATGTTAAACCATGCAAACGTCTATATAGTCTATAAAAATGGTAAAACATTTAACCAATGCCGTTAGGCACACGTGACAAAACCAAAAACTTAACAAAAGCAACATAATTATAAGTAACTTGAAATCACGGAAAAATATTGATTTTCCATGATAAGTATCATGTTAATATTATTATTTTTTATTGCATTTAGTGGCAGACGAGCAACGGTCCATTTGATGGTAAATGGTGACCGTCGCCCATGGACTCGACTATACCGAGAGTATTGTCAAGCCGCTGCTCACCAACTCATTTCACAGATATGAAATGAAATATAAACGGCTATCTCCCGCTACAGCCAAAACGCAACGATGTGCTTCATGGCCGGTCACACGGGAGATGGTGGTACCAACCCGCTCGGGCCTGATACCAAGTGAGTACTCCCACTTGGTACCCAGCCCTACCACCAGTCATGCAATGGATGATAATTGCTTACTTCCCTTAGTCGCTCATACGACACCCGTGGGAAGGAATGGGGTGGTGACACTTGTATTCTTAGTCCGTCACTACACGGATAGCATTAAAACTTTATGATTCGTGTCTGTACTTTTTTTTTATTGCTTATGTGATGGCAGACGAGCCACGGCCCACCTGATGGTAAGTGGTAACCGTCGCTCATGGACTCAACTATACCGAAAGTATTAGTCAAGCCGCTGCGCACCATTTCATTTCTCAGATATGAAATGAAAGAATAAACGGCTATGTTCTGCTACAACCAAAACACACTGACGTGCTTCATGAGCGGTTACACAGGAGACGGTGGTACCGACCCGTTCGGGCCCGATATATAGCAAGTGAGTAGGTACTCTCACTTAGTACCCAGCCCCCAGCCCTACCACCAGTAAACTTGCATATCAACTACGTAATTTATAATTTTATACAAATGAAATACCTATAGTGAGATTACCAAGTATAAATTAATTTGAAATAATAAATAGTTCCGCATGAATAGTACCTAAGTACCATTAAATTACATTTAATGTCATTGGTGCATTACTTACTGTAATATTTTCATTTAATAGGTATTTTAAATATAAAAGTACCTACCTTTTTTATGTTTAAATGTTGACGGCTTCTTGAATACAGTGTAACTACTAACGATGGTCTTCTGCCTCACAATATATATCTAAAGGAAAGACTGAAAGGTAAAGAGAGCAGTTAGGTATATTATAAAGGATAAAAACAAAATTTCTTCAATAATTTATTATTGTCACATTGCTTCCTTACACTTTACGAGAAACAACGACATAAATATGATCCATACAGAGAATAAATTAATTTTTAATTGATGCAAAAATAAAAATGTCTAATTATTATACGCATAAAACATCATCTGAAATTATGTACCTACCTATATAGGTAGGTACATTATGTACCTACCTATATAGGTAGGTACATAATTTTGCATATTAATAACAATTTTTCTTTTTATATAAATTATATTGACCACCAAAATAATTAAAAAACCTAAATTTAATTTTAACAGTAGGTATATAGTCTTACAACGAGATTATTTCTTATTCCAAGAGTACGGAATTAAGCTGATACTTACATATACATATTAAATGCAGTTTTCGCTGATATGCCACCAAAAGATTATAGGAACACAGGAATGGAGTTTAATATTTATTTCACATATTAAACACTCCTATATAGAAAACAATAAATTACTTATGCTCCACATACCTAATTAGCAAAATATTTTTTTGCAAGTATGTAACTATATCTATACTATTATAAAACTGTAACAGAGCTGTGTCTGTACATTTAAGATATTTGAGAAAAAATGACTGTAATAGGTTATATGTCTAAACACAAAACAATTTTTTTTAGAATTTTTGTCTGTTTGTTTGATCGCGCATCACACAAAAACTACTGAACGGATTTTGATGCAATTTTTTTATTTGAAAGGCCTTGATTAGACTTAAAAACTGGTATACATTTTATCCCGCTACTATATCGGGAACCTGAGATATAACTGAAAAACTAGAAAATTATTTAAACTAGAATTCTTTGTAGAATTTATTTAAAAGTAGTTACTAGATGGATTTTGATGCAATTTCTTTTTATTTGAAAGGTCTTGATTTTACTTAAAAACTGGTAGACATTTTATCCCGCTACTATATTGGTAACCTGAGATATAGCCGAAAAACTAGCTTAAGGCTAGTCTTTCTATATTTATAAAGCCTGAAAACGCTTTTTTTTATTATTCAATATGATAGTTATAGGTACATAAACATAAAGCATTATTTTTAGATCTAAGTAACACAGCTACCAACATTTCAATGGTAGTTGTTATGGAATGTCAGAGTATCAACTTCCTTTTATTTACAAGTTTCTCAACTTAAAAGCTAGTTACGGAGGAATATTGTTAGGAATAATTGTGTAACCACCGAAGGAATGTAACATAGTTCCAGTGGCCCGCCAATAAAGGCGGTGAGACGGCACACGGCGGGTTTCTTTAGTGGGTGCAGGCCCCACACTACCCTGTTTGTTGCCCCAAACGACGGGGTGTGCGGTTAGGAACATTTTTTCCCGCCTAAACAAAAAAAAGTAGTGACATACATAGTTTAAAAGTTTATCCACTCGAATTCGATGTCAAAAAAACGTAGAAAAAACGTAAAACAAAAACGTATTTATACCTAAAGACTAAAGTACTTTATACAATCTGTAAAAAGTTATTTAAATTATAATAGGTACTGCATACAGTACCTATCTAGTTATTATTTTTTAATTTAGTCATATTTTCCGTAACATGTCCGTAACTAACTTTTAAGTAAGAATATAAAATTAAACTCATAAAATTAAATTACATACTTACCTAACTTTAATTTTCCGCCATGCCACACGTATATAATAAAAAAACAAATTTGTATAATAAAGATAGAACTAAAAACCTATAATGATATTATTCTATTAGAAATAGCACAGTAACGATAAATAACCTAAAATCTACAAAAATGTCATGTGTCTTACTAATGTAAAATCCTCTTTGTACACGAGACTATGCGTGTGTACTTACTTGACCATTAATATTAATAGTAGGTAATGTTTATTATAAAATTTAATAAAATAAATATTCAAAAATGTACAAAGCTTGAGCTTCAAAATTAAATTTATAACTTAATATTATAGCTTTGGGAATGACAGACAACCTTAAACTTAGCACAGCCATGCTAATAAACTAAAATGTAAAATATAAACGAAACCTAGTTTTCTATTTATAATGAAAACAACTGAATAACTTGATTTTTGCAATAAATTATAAAAGGTAATATTAATTTGAGTGCTTCACATAAAAAGTGCGATTGCGATTTTTAAATACATATATAATCAATGTTTTGCCACTAAAATTACTTTTCTACGGAGCTATATACGACACCATCATTCCATCGAATTATGCTCGGGCCACACTAATGGGAAACACTTTTATTATCGCAATGATGGCCGTTTAACGCTGGGGTAGCCACTATTTATTCGACGATGCGAGAATTCGATAATGGCATTCCCATTGCTGTTTGACTTTAGGCGGTAAATCCAGCGGCGGTACATCAAAGAGATTGAACGTTTAAGTGTTTACCCAATTTATCACGTTAACGCAATAATTATCGCGATGGTGGGCATTGACGTTGCCCGTTAATGTGGTTAAAATAGGCTCATCGACAGATCTATTTAAATTACCACCACCTTACAAGGAGAACTTTCACTGAACACTAGCTAATTTGAGACAACAGATCTGGATGGATCTGTGATGATGGCAATTTGTGGTGGTGAAAACTATTTAAGCAAACTTTTTCCTTCTCTGTGTGTAGGTACAGCATTTGATATGATAAGCATTTCATAATTATATAGGAGAGGATGCCCACGCCCAATGATCTTAGTCTAGTATACTACGACAACAATTAAATTAGATTTTAATTAAAATAAATTTAGTTCCCAGTCACAATGAACTAGAAAGATTAGACATTAATTTAAATCAATGAGTAGTCGATATTATAAAAAAATATAAATTTCACATATTTTCTTACAGTGGCATACAAAAGCTACTACTAAAGGGTTCATAATATATGTGTAGGTAGTTATATCTACAGTGTATTATGCATTCTAATTTTTTTTTCATGAAAATATATATTTAGATGTGCCATTTTTATTAAAGTGAAACTTTTATTAGATCGTCTCAAACTTTTTGGTCTGTGTGTTGCATGTCGCGTGACGGTCGGCCGCGGAGTAGGGATAAAGTGAAAGGCTCGCCAGAGCAGTCAAGGCCAATATGGCGGCGCCTATAGTTCGCAGCAACTGACCGTGTAGTGTATAGAATATTACTTAATGGAATATTATTCCAAAAATTTTTAGTTAAATGTCTATAATGTGAAAAAAAGTTTCACTTTTACCGTGGTTTCATAAAACCACACAATTTGCTTTTTTTTTACATCCGATTGTAAAATATGGTCCATATATGTATATTATAATTAGAACAATGAAAAATAATACTATATAAATAATAAATCTAAGAATTGTTTTTGCCTTGAAATCGCAATATTAAGATAAATAATAATAGACTTGACGGGCCTCGTGGTGTTGTAGGTAGTGTAACCGACTTTCGTGCACGAGGTCGTGGGTTCGATTCCCACTCAGGACAATTATTTGTGTGATGAACACAGATATTTGTACTGCGTCTGGGTGTTTTCTATATATTATATGTATGTATTTACAAAAAAAAAGTAGTATATGTATTAAATCCGTAATCTGGTACCCATAGAACAAGCGTTAAGCTTAGTTTGGGACCAGAGGACGTTGTGTGAAAATGTCCGTGAATATTTATTTATTTTACTTTGATTTATTTGTGTCACCAGGTGCATTAATATACTTTAATTATTTTACTTGCTTCTAACTGTTTTATGGCAACACATCGACAAAAAAAAAACATGACTATGTAGATATTAGTCTACATACTCAATTATTTGATATTTGAGTACTTACCTATATAATATTAAACATATTATTGTAACAAACACACCATGTGTTCTATTCATAATGTAATTGAACATTACAGCTTATTGATACATAATACACATTTTAGCAAAAGCACACTTGGCTTTACACCACAGAGTAGGTAAATGCAACATTTATAACATCAAACTGTTATTTTTCTACTACAATAACCCATGGTTCTACTTTCTACCATAACTTTACTATTTCTGCATGGCAACCCCTTTTCGCAGTTAAATACAAATATGAAATGGCTTCCGATAATCCTTAAAATATCAATCGTCCGGTGCAATCGATTACGGCATTCACTGAAACAAATATTTTCCTATGAATAACAATTCTTCAAAATTTCACAGAGCAATTTTCTAATGATAACGGATGGATTAGGTTCGTTTACGTTAACTTGAGATTTTGGACTATTATCGCCTGCTAGATTCTGCCCGCGACTGCGCCAGCGTGGACTTCCGAATATAAATACCTACACCATTCTACGGAGCACTAATTAGCTCTACGTAACAATGGCTATTCTATGGAACCCATTCATTTTTATGGGATGAATACTAATCTATTTCCTTTACTAAACTCCAGACGATATGTAGATAGGTACGCAATATTCGATGATGATCGATTCAGTACTTAAAGTTGCGTTTGTTATCCAAACAAACAAACTTAGTTTCGCATTTATAATAGGTATCTATTAATAATGATACTCTATTTATTTTAGCTTGAGACAAAATTTAAATCACACACACAGACACACACACACACACACACACCAATGTTTCTCAAACTTGCCCAGTTGACATGTTTTAAAGCATGAAAACAATAACAATAAAAAAAAACACTTGACAAATAACTATATAAAAAAAGGTACACAGGTACAAATGATGAGAATAACAAGAATTCAACAAAAATCTCTCGGGCGTCTACTAAAATATCCATTACCTATTATTTTACTCTTGCTCAACAAATTACAGAGAACCACTGAAAAATGATATATTTTAAACATTAGGTATAAACTTACCTTTATTTTGGGTCCCACAGATAGCGTCATCTTTTGCACGAAACGTGTAAGATAATCTGAAAAAGAAGTAATAAAAAAGGTAATTTCGTTTGAATATCGACTGGAATGTGAAATGTTGAAAAGACAGGGCAAAAAATCCCTGACAACGCGATTCGCGATTTATGCAGCACAACGTGTGACGTTATGATTTTATGATTATTTTTTTTATTGTCTGTAGTGGCAGATGAGCCACGGCCCATCTGATGGTAAATGATAACCGTCGCTCATGGACTCAACTATACTACCGAAAGTATTGTCAAGCCGTTGCTCGCTATTTCATTCCACAAATATGAAATGAAAGAATAAACGGCTATCTCCTCCTACAGCCAAAACGCAACGATGTGCTTCATGGCCGATCACACGAGAGAGGGTGGTACCAACCCGCTCGGGCCCGATACCAAGTGAATACTCCCACTTGGTACCCAGCCCTACCACCAGCCATGCAATGGATAATAAATGCTTACTTCCCTTAGTCGCCTAATACGACACCCGTGGGAAAGAATGGGGTGGTGACACTTGTATTCTAAGTCCGTCACTACACCACAGACAGATTACTAAATAGTGACCACACGGTCAGTTAGTTACAGTTATTAAAAATGTCATTAGATGATATCACACCTATCTAATATATTTATTCTTATTTCTTATGTACATATAATTTTATTTTGCGTATCTCAATCAAAAAGAACGCTTGTTTTACGAAAAAACAGCAAGAACATTTTATAACGACATCTCATGTATCTTTTAGGCTTGCTATGTTAGCACAACGTTACCTCAAACTCTACATTATGGCGTTAAGAATATTTGCATAAACATTTTGTTTATGGGAGCAGTTATTTTATTAATTTTGATTTAATTTTTTATTAAAACATTTTGCTGACGGGAGCAGTTATTAAAAAAATACAGATATTGTTACAATACTTACTGGTAACCGAACTAAGACATCCCATCTTCGTCCTAGGATGAAGTAGGAGCATGTAGACTGGTACAGCAGTTAGGATCATGAGACAGCCCACTCCTGTCTCCGCGGGAGACGCCCAAGCTGGGAATGCGATCACCAGGATCGTGCAGATTATGTAGATTACTGGAATTAAATATGTTTTTTTTTAGTCTAACGCCATTAACAAGAACAAACAGAAAATATGAGTAGGTATATTACACCATTGGGTGTAATATACCTACTCATATTTTCTATGTGACTTTACAGAGGTATTATAGGATGAGCATATCCGTTATCTAGTATAAAAAGTGTGTGTGTGCTTATGTACACGCGTTAGAAGTTAGTTAGGGCTCGTTTGAAATGTCTTGACTAGTACTCCAGTCCTAGATGATATCCAGGGTCTGATGATAGAGCAGGAAGGTGGCACAGTAACTCTGCAATGAAATGACGCAACCCCATCGAGTTTGGAATCGTTTGATTCGTCTTGACGAGTACTTTGGCTTTAGATGGTATCCAGGGTCTGATGATGGAGCTAGAACGTGGCTATAGGAACTCCGTTATAAAACGACATAACACCATCGAGTTTGGGCTCGCATGATTCGTCTTGACGAGTACTTTGTCTCTAGATGGTATCCAGGGTCTGATATGGAGCTGAAAGGAGGCCACAGTAACTATGTAATGAAACGACCCGAACCTATCAAGTTTATATTCGTTTAATTCGTCTTAAGGAGTACTTTGTCAAGTTATGATCATTTTTTTAATACCTGAATGAATAATTTTGATTTACATATTTTAATTAAAGATCAAACAATTAATTTGTATATCTAAAAATAACAACTGTTTGTTTATAGTTTTAAGTTTTCACTTCTGTCAGCAGTCCTTAGACTACTTTGAATTTTTTTGCTTTTTTAGTGTTTTTTTTTTTATAAAATAGGTGCGTAGGTTAGAGTAGGTGGTACGTGATGGCGAGGCCTTCCTTGGGTGCATCTCGTATGAGAAAGCGTCGAGCACAGGAGTATGAAAATGACAAAGATGAGCGCCTTAAGCGCAGTAGAGAAAGAAATAGAGCACATCGTCTCGGAGAGCCTTCCGAAGACCGTAAAGAAAGGTTTTATCTATCTATTATATATAATACCAGATGTTTGTCCGGGATGAACTCCGAAACTACTGGACCGATTTTAACTTTTCTTTTTTTTAAATGTGTATTTTGTTCCAACTTAAGAGATAGGATTTGGCAATTTATAATTGCAATATTTATTCATGAAAAAATACATGGCGGGACGAAGTTCGCCGTGTCAGCTAGTACTATTATAAAGCTGAAACAGAGCTCTGTCTGCACATTTATGATATTTGAGAAAAAAACTGTAATTGGATATATAGGCGTGTCTAAACACAAAACGATTTTTTTTTAGTTTTTTTTCTGTTTATTTAGATATTTTTATATATTTTTAGCATTTGACATGCTTAGCACTATACATTAAACACAAAGTGAAAAATGTGAAATCGAAAATAACAGTCAGGAGCAGGATTTGAACCTGCATCTTCTGGATACCGTCCAGATGCTTTACCAATTCATTCAAATCCTGCTCCTGACTGTTATTTTCGATTTCACATTTTTTCACTTTGTGTTTTTTTCTGTTTGTTTGTTTGCGCATCACGCAAAAACTATTAAACGGATTTTGATGCAACTTCTTTTTATTTGATAGCTTTTAATTACACTTAAAAAATGGTATACGTTTTATCCGCTACTATATCACATACAATAAAATGTATACGCCGACTAAACGCACTGCTCCTATGGGACAGAGAGGTTTCGAAGTAAACGAAAAAAGATCATCAATGTAAACAAATTATTAGATATTTGTTTATTTTAAAAAATTGCTCAACAGAAAAATCTAAATCAAACAAAATTGAAATGGGACTGCCTCTGAAGTAGCATCTATCAAACAAAAGAAGAATCATTGAAATCGATTCATAATCGGCGGAATAATCGCGTAACAAACAAACAAATTAAAACCTCCTCCTTTTGGAAGTTGGTTAAAAATATAGCCGAATCTTAGGACAACATGTGAAATCATGTTGTGCCGACTCCACCTAGCATGGGTTAACGGCAGGAGGAACAACACATACATAATATTATTCTATTACCTTCGATATCTAATAACATTTTATTTTAAATAATTCACCTAAGGATAGAGGGCCCACAGGGGAAGAGTGCTTAGGGCATCAAGTTACCTTAATCTGGCACTAGGCCTCCGGCGCTCTCACTCACCATACGAAACATAACGATAGTAGCACCTACCGTTGTTTCACACCAATTTTCTGTGAGAGGGTGATACTTTCCCGAGTCGAGCCGGCCCAATTGGAAAATATGTATTTTGAGCATCAAAAAGTAGTAATTTGTTTACGAATTATCACTGCTCTTAAAAACATTTATTAGCTTATATTCGAGGCTGTGTATTGGTAATACTTTTTGCACCGGATTCGAACACAGTCCGTGCGCGTTCGTGCGCGTTTAGAACTAACAATCTTATTTTCTGGTCACACGGGAGATGGTGGTACCAATCCGCTCGGGCCCGCGACCAAGTGAGTACTCCCACTCGGTACCCAGCCCTACCACCAGTCATGCAATGGATGATAATTGATTACTTCCCTTAGTTGCCTCATACGACACCCGTGGGAAAGAATGAGGATACTTGTATTCTTAGTCCGTCACCACACGGAACATTGGGTTGCTAATACTTACTAGGGAAAAATAGGTTGACTTTAATTGGTCTCTCGAGGTCCGGCCTCGTAAACCTGAGTACAGGCACACACAAAACTGCAGCTCCGATGCTTAGCTGAAAAGAGATACAATTTTATTATTCAGATTGTTTCAGTAACTTTTACTAGACAGTTTTTATTGCTTATGGTGGTAGACTAACCACTGCCAACCTAAAGATAAATGCTAACCATCGCATTTACTTAGTAATAGCAATAAGAATACTGCCAAACCTCTGATCTTCATTTAATTTCATCGGTGACGGTTATCCTCCGCTTCAACTAAAACAGGTCGAGGTGATTTATGGTCAGTCACAAGAGAGACGCTGGCACTGCCTCGCTTAGTCCATATAATAAGTCAGTATTCTGATTTGGTGCTCCACACTACTACCAGTAATGCAAAGGGCGATAATTGATTACCTCTAAAACAAAATTTATTATGCAAATTTAAAGTGGTACAGCCAGGTCCCATCATGTATAGATGGGGTAGGGGAAATACCACCCTCTATAGAAAATCAACGTATAACAATCGTGGGTTCTGATGACTTTCATTCGATTTGTGAAAAGGCCCAAAGATTTTCTCTTTCCTTTCTACGTTTTTTTATACTCGGTGGGTGGCAAAAAACATATCTGCACTAGAAACACCAGAGAGATCATTCGCGTGTCGCCCTTTCCAAGGAAAGGGAAAGAAGTTGGATAGGGAGGATAGTAGGAGAGGATAATAAAGAAAGGATAAAAAGGAAGAATATGGAGAGGATAGAGAGAAGATTTGAGCTTGCAGCGCTCTCAATTATCATACAGAACAACGGTAGGAATGCCTACTACAGTTTCGTGGCGATCTTTGGCACTTTCCCGATCGAGCTGCTGCATTCCTTTTGGGATAAGCAAGGCTCTACCTTTCCCCTTCCCTTCCCTATTTTATTCGTTTTCCCAGGGTGACCTCGACGCATGGGCAAGGAGGCACAGACCCAGGTGGCGAAGCCCACGTAGTTGATGAGCGCGTAGATGTCGGACACGGTGAGGTACAGCAGGCTCAGCAGCGCCCCCGCCAGCACCGCTATAGGCTCCGCGTGTAGTGCAAGGAGGCACAGACCCAGGTGGCGAAGCCCACGTAGTTGATGAGCGCGTAGATGTCGGACACGGTGAGGTACAGCAGGCTCAGCAGCGCCCCCGCCAGCACCGCTATAGGCTCCGCGTGTAGTGCAAGGAGGCACAGACCCAGGTGGCGAAGCCCACGTAGTTGATGAGCGCGTAGATGTCGGACACGGTGAGGTACAGCAGGCTCAGCAGCGCCCCCGCCAGCACCGCTATAGGCTCCGCGTGTAGTGCAAGGAGGCACAGACCCAGGTGGCGAAGCCCACGTAGTTGATGAGCGCGTAGATGTCGGACACGGTGAGGTACAGCAGGCTCAGCAGCGCCCCCGCCAGCACCGCTATAGGCTCCGCGTGTAGTGCAAGGAGGCACAGACCCAGGTGGCGAAGCCCACGTAGTTGATGAGCGCGTAGATGTCGGACACGGTGAGGTACAGCAGGCTCAGCAGCGCCCCCGCCAGCACCGCTATAGGCTCCGCGTGTAGTGCAAGGAGGCACAGACCCAGGTGGCGAAGCCCACGTAGTTGATGAGCGCGTAGATGTCGGACACGGTGAGGTACAGCAGGCTCAGCAGCGCCCCCGCCAGCACCGCTATAGGCTCCGCGTGTAGTGCAAGGAGGCACAGACCCAGGTGGCGAAGCCCACGTAGTTGATGAGCGCGTAGATGTCGGACACGGTGAGGTACAGCAGGCTCAGCAGCGCCCCCGCCAGCACCGCTATAGGCTCCGCGTGTAGTGCAAGGAGGCACAGACCCAGGTGGCGAAGCCCACGTAGTTGATGAGCGCGTAGATGTCGGACACGGTGAGGTACAGCAGGCTCAGCAGCGCCCCCGCCAGCACCGCTATAGGCTCCGCGTGTAGTGCAAGGAGGCACAGACCCAGGTGGCGAAGCCCACGTAGTTGATGAGCGCGTAGATGTCGGACACGGTGAGGTACAGCAGGCTCAGCAGCGCCCCCGCCAGCACCGCTATAGGCTCCGCGTGTAGTGCAAGGAGGCACAGACCCAGGTGGCGAAGCCCACGTAGTTGATGAGCGCGTAGATGTCGGACACGGTGAGGTACAGCAGGCTCAGCAGCGCCCCCGCCAGCACCGCTATAGGCTCCGCGTGTAGTGCAAGGAGGCACAGACCCAGGTGGCGAAGCCCACGTAGTTGATGAGCGCGTAGATGTCGGACACGGTGAGGTACAGCAGGCTCAGCAGCGCCACGGCCAGCACGGCCGCCGCCGGCGTCGTGCGCGCGCTCACCATCGTCAGCAGCTCCGGCAGCTGTCCTTGCGCCGCGCCCGCGTAGAACAGCCTGCATTACATATCTGTATTGAGCGATACGCGCGAACATAATGCTTATTCCCTCGGTTGAGACAGGTTATCCACATCTGGGGTGTAGTGCTGGTTTATCTCCTAGTGGTGCACCCTAGGCAACATCGGCAGTCGCCGGTGGCTAAAATTCCGGACAAGACGGTTCTCCACGTATCCCTTTGGCTCAGCAGAGGGCACGGCAGATAGACCAGGCGTCGGAGCCGGCGAGGCCAGACTGGCTCCCCGACCTGTGGAGAGGAGGGACGGTGAGGCCACAGCGTATCCCCTATCCCAAATCGGTAAATCTGATTGGCTGTCCGTGGTTACATCTCGCGGCCCATAGGAACGAGGCCCGGACCGCGAGGAAGACAACCTCTATAAAAATTACCCCGAATCTCAAGCTTTGGTACATGGCGAGTAGATGCATGGCTGTTTGGTAGTTCAGTCTCAAGCACGCCCACCAGGGTACCTGCGGACCGCCTGTGTTGGGTTACAAATGTACGCTTATTAAAAAATCCCCAGGGTATTGAGAGCCATACGCTCGAGTCATGCTCGGCTTGGGCCGAGCAGCGCCGTGAACTCGTTGCGGCAATAGGGGGAGACCATTCGCTGCCGAGCGTCGTCAGAGCGATGCTTGGCAGCGACAGGACAGGCGGTCGCTGCCTTCTGCGAGGAGGTCATCTCGCGGAAGGAAGCGGCGGAAAGGGCCAGAGAGGAGAAGGAAAGACGGCACACGGCGGGTTTCTTTAGTGGATGTAGGCCCCACACTACCCTGTTCGTTGCCCCGAACGACGGGGTGTGCGGTGCGGTACCCACGGATGAGCATCCTCAACGCCCGGCTTCCACCGGAGCCGCGAGTTCGCCCGCCACTAGCCGCAGATAAAAGGAGAGCCGTGGTACCCTCGGCGCCAGCGCCGCTTCCATGTCAAGGCAGGCGCGTGACCTCGTATTCTGCGGCAACGAAAAAGGGCGCCCAGGCTGGACAATTAACTAAGGCCCAGCCAAACAAGTCCCATGGTCGGGGCGAATACCAGGCCCTGCTGGGTCCTCGCAGACTCAAGCAGCTGCGCCCCGGGATCCATCTCCTGCTCCCTGCACCGCTGTGCCCTTTGACGAGAGCTGGCAGACTATGGGCGGCGGGCGAAAGGCCCGGGGAAAAAAGCGCAAAGGGGCAATATGAGGCCGTCTTGAAGCGTGCCCGGGGGGAGATGAACGTTTCCAACCTCGGGAACGTTTCCGTTCGCTCCCGCCAAGCTCGGACAGGTACTCGAATTTTCGAGTAGGTACCTGGGGCCCGAGGGAACAAAGACGGCCGACGTGATAGCCGCGCAGCTGCTGGGCCTGTTCCCGGCAGAGAATGGTGTCTGTTCTCGTGCTCTTTTGTGGCTAAAGATTTGGCACCCGCCGGTAGACTTCTGGTGGGCTGGAGCGCCGCATGGATAATAGTACTGGAGCTCCGGCCGGCCAGGTGCTACAAGTGCAAGGCGGCTGGACCGCTGTAGTGTATGGAGAAGGATGTTATGGTCTAATCGGACCGCGAGGCTATCCTCCTCCAAGGGAAACTCGGTCTTTGCGATGCGCAGGACCTCTTCTTCCAATCACAGTGATCACGATACGATCGACATGTGAGATATGAGATTCTGGCTAACCCCCCTGGTATGAGCAGCGCCGGGAATTCGTTGCAGCCATGGGCCTGGACCTATCGCTGCCAACTGTTGCGCGAGCGATGATTGGCAGTGACAGGGCCTAAACCGTGGTCACCGCCTTCTGCAAGGCTATCATCTTGCGGAAGGAGGCGGCAGAGAGGGCCCAGGAGGAATCATCCTTCGCGGACCCAATTCGCCGCCAGCGCGCGGGGCTGCGCGGCGTACTTACCTGCGCCTGATGCCGCCCTAGCCGAGGCTGCCGACGGTGGGGTCGGGGATAGCCCTGCCATCCGCGGAAACCTACCGCGAAGGTGTGACGCCCAAGTGCGCCGGGCGTCGCACAAGCGAGGGTGCCCGAAGCGACTACCGCCTGCGGATCGCGGTCGATACGATGCGGTACCCGTGATCCGCCGTAGCAAGGGCGGGTGAGGGTGCATGGTGGGTTTTTAATGGATGAAAGCCTCACTACACCTTATCCATATCTATCCAAAATATATTTAAGGACATTAATATGGCTTGACACACCTAAGTAGACGTGCAACATTTTTATGAACTTAGCTTTGCCTACTGGTTAAGTTCAATGCTTGAGTACCACTCTTGATAGTATCACATTTTCCAGATCCATTCTGATGCGCTTGTCAAGAACAATTTGCCCTAATATGATGCTGTTTCAATTGTCATCAACTACACTATTACCTAAGTGTACACAACCACTTATACATATTAAATTTTTTTGATATAAACTCTTATATTTTTGACTATAATAATAACAGCTTTGTACGCTTTTGTTTCCTAAAATAAATATCCACAAGTATGTGTACAACCAGTATAGTACTACAGTATGTAAGTATTATACATAGTTGTATGTATGTACAATCCACAAATATAGGTACACAAGAGGGTTGACAGAATTATGCCTTCTATCTAAGTTAGCAACATAGTGACCTTCATATATTCGGGGCAGCACTTATAACGTTTTTAATATAATCCAAATTTGACCAAGTTGACCTCCAAATCACTTCCGAATTATCAAAAATTACGGCAAATTTTGTCTTGGCAAAGAAGTGTACCGTTGCTATATCGAAATTGTTACACAACTATGTTTTTAAATATTTTACCTCAATTCACTATTTCAAAAGATGTGAGTTTAATGATGTCACCGTGGAGCCAATACGTGTTATTTAAGACTTCATGGTATTTAGGCGATCTATTAGACCTGAGATAAAACTAATTTTTCGTACTTATAATGCTTTCTGGTATTTGTACGTGCAAAGGTATAGAGGACAAACTACTTTTATTTGCAGACTGCACAGATAGCGTAGTAGTTTAGTTACCGGCCTCCCGTCCGAGTGGGTTCGATTCCCACATAGGACAACTGTTTGTGTGATTCACAAATGGTTGTACTCTGAGTCTGGTTGTAATTTATGTCCGTGAAATTGTATGTTTGTAAAGTCCCCCGCGATACAAGGAGTATTATTAAGTGCAGTGTTGTCATTTAAAAAAAGAAAATAAAAATTTCTTTGGCGGCAATTCGATTTTGAAAATTGGATTAAAATTTACAAATAGGTGAATATAAATACAGCGTAATTATTGTGCCTATGTAAAAATAGTAATATACGAAACGTAACTCTCTCTCTTTCTATCTTCACTAACTTATATCTCCCGCTCAACTTCGTTTCGCCTCGCCCGATCAGCACTTTTCATTCACCAGCTTACTCCCCAAGTCAGGCGTGCTTAAGGAAGTATTTACTTCACTAAACCTTCTGTCCTTTGTTTTTATTTTAACTATCCTACCTTGATGAAGTGAGAAGTACACCATTGACGGCCCCGAAGGTGGAAGCCGCCACGAACAATGGTATGGAAAGCGCGAACCAGCCGAACAGGCGCTCTGCGAACGTCACCGCAACTGCCGCTGAGCCTAGCACCTGCGACAAAATGTACAGTAATCCATCAGACACCATTCTCCTCATCAGCTTATGGTTAATCGCAGAGTGAAATGAACCAGTTTTAGTGTAATGACGATGCAATATCGTTGTTTCTGATCTATATTTTTTAGCATTTGACATGCTCAGCTACTTTTAAAGTACAAATTATTTGTGAAAAAACAAAATGATTAAAAAATCACGCTATCTAATAGTATTAATTTTTAAAATATCGTTATGTTTTACTGTAACCCCTGTTGGTAACCGGGATCCCCTGCCGGACGTGCCTTCCTAAACACAGAGATCAGGTGTTCACAATTGGTGTCACATTTGAACACCAACCTGATGCCACCTTGCCGATTGTTCGAGCGACAAGTACACTACAAGCGTACTCCCTACTATACATATAATCACTATTCTAACTCCTGTAATTATTCTTAAATTAATTATAGGAAACTTTATATTACTAGTAGGTACATATCGTAAATACAATCAGTCTAAACAGACACCGATATTCAACACCAGACACAGAAATAATTATTCGCGCACGTGGTTGAGGCATACGATCTACGCGCGAAAATTAATTCTTTCTTTATATATAGGTAAAATTCTCGTGTCACAGTGTTTGTCGTCATTCTCCTCCGAAATGTCTTGACCGATTCTTATGAAATTTTGTGTCTATATTCAGTAGGTCTGAGAATGGGATGTCAACTATTTTCTTGAGCACTTCCCCGGGATGAAAGGGACGCAGGTTCAATTCCCGCTCGCACTAAAGTTCTCTTTTTCCACATTCACAGATGATATAGAGCATAACAAGTTATTATAGAAACAAAACTGCTGGGGATCAGAAAATTACACTTACCTCAGTCTTAGACAACGTGGTATAGAAAGCGACGTTCGTGAAGGTGTAGACCACGGTAACCAGGGCGCAGGAGATGGCGATGGCACGGGGAAGATTCTTGACTGGATCCTTCAGCTCTTCAATGATGAAGTTCAGGTAATTCCTAGGATAAAAATTAACAGTTACTCCAGAAAAAACATATACATGTAAATCTCAGATTAGGCATCCATTTGGTGTTTGTGTGATGACGGACTAAGAATACATAAATGTCGCCACCCCATTCTTTCCCGCGGATGTCGTAAAAGGCGACTTAGGGAAGTAAGCAATTATCACCCATTGCATTATGGGTGGTAGGGCTGGGTACCAAGTGGGAGTACTCACTTGCTATGAGGCCCGAGCGGGTGGTACGGAGGGTGGTACCACCATCTCCCGTGTGATCGACCATGAAGCACATCGGTGTGTTTTAGTTGGAGCAGGAGATAGCCGTTAATTCGTTCATTTCATATATATCTTTAAAATGAAATGGTGAGCAGCGGCTTGACAATACTCTCGGTATAGTTGAGTCCATGAGCGACGGTTACCATTTTCCATCAAATGTGCCGTGGCTCGTCTCCCACCATATGCAATAAAAAAAATGTGGTGACGTACTAAGAATACAAGTGTCGTCACCCTATTCTTTCTGGCGGGTGGTAGGGTTGGATAACAAGTGAGAGTACTCACGACTGTGAAGGACGTCAGAGTGTTTTGGTGATAGCGGGAGATAGCTGTCCGTTCATGTCCCATTCACGACAAGAAAGGGTAAGCAGTGGATTGGCAGTAATCCATGCTGGAGTTTATGTTGAGTCCATGATTGGTGGTCATAATTTACCATCATGTGGGCCAACGTGGAGCTGCTTGGAGAGCTTTCACTAAAGTACCACCAGTGAACTTACCATCCGTTGTAAGCGAAAAGTCCGGAATAGAAAGACAGCGCGATCGATGTCACATCATTGGTAGTGCCTTCGAACGTGAAGTGCTGCACCTCTCCTGCAACACAATAACACATGATCACCTCAGATTACCTATTTGGTATTTGGCAACTGGTTCGAAGCCTTAAAGGGCGTAAAATAGGGGATTGAATTTAAATTCAATTCACTATCTTACAGCCATCAATTACGATTTTCTAAAATCCCAATTAGTTTAACTGTTCGTGTGGTGACGGACTAAGAATACAAGTGTCACCACCCCATCATTACCCGCGGGTGTCGTACAAGGTGGGTAGTAAACAATTATCACCCATTGCATTACTGGTGGTAGGGCTGAGTACCAAGTGAGAGTACTCACTTGCTATCGGGCTCGAACGGGTAGGTACCACCGTCAGTGCGTTTTGGCTGTAGCAGAAGATAGCCGTTTATTCTTTCATTTCATATCTGAGAAATGAAATGGTGCGCAGCGGCTTGACAATACTCTCGGTATAGTTGAGTCCATGAGAGACGGTTACCACTCACCATCAGGAGGGCCGTGGCTCGTCTGCCATCATTAGCAATAAACAAAGAAAAAAAACAAAGATAAAATAAAGTAAGTAAGATTCTTAATTAAAAATCCTAAATCTGAATGTTCCTATCATTAGAGCTTACTCACAATTTCATCGTTCAGTTTAACCCCTTTAGTTTTTATAGTCTAATCAACAATTTATAAAAATTTAATACGGCTAAACAATGGGAAGTATCACTTATTTAAGTGATTAATTTGCATTTGATATAGGTGCATATCTATTTACCCCATACAACCGTATATATTTAAATAAATAAAATAAATATTCGCGGACATTTTTCACACAACGTCCTCTGGTCCCAAATTAAGCTTAACGCTTGTGCTATGAGTACCAGATTACGAATATAATACCTACAATCGACATATATTACTTTTTTTTTGTAAATACTAATATATAGAAAACACCCACACGCAGTACAAATATCTGTGTTCATCACACAAATAATTGTCCTGAGTGTAAATCGAACCCACGACTTCGTGCACGGAAGTCGGTTACATTACCGACTACGCCACGAGGCCCGTCCATATATGCGTCATAGGATGACGCATATAATTATACGCATATTATAAAATGGTAAAAACAATAAGTAGTAATGTATTCGCAGCGATCGCTGGTCGTTTGCTCTTATTATTATAACTAAATAGTTTTATTTGTCTATATTCGAAGATTTACATTGGATCAGAACAAATCCTCTACTAAAAATTATCCTGAAAAGATAAGTTTCTATCAGGATCAGTAAAATTAAATTTCGAACATATGAGTCGAACATACAGAACCTCATTTTTTGGAAGTCGGTTAAAAATCCATTGACTGCAAACACAGTGGTATCAAGTTGGATTCCCCGTGCAAGGTCCATCGCACAACACACACCTGTGACTTGTCAAGATTTTTTGCATCTGTATACAAATGATAATGATCACTGCTCGGTGAAGGAAAACTTCGTGAGGAAACCTGCATGCCTGAGAGGCGTCCATCCATCAGCCCTTCGACGTACACTGCTGGACATAGGGCTCCCCAAGAGAACTGTGTGCTCATTATGGGGGATAATGCCGTAATCGCCACGCTTGGCAGGCGGGTTGGCGATCGCAATGGATGTTGTTAATGCTTGAGGGAGTACCGCTGCCCACTCCACCGGTATTCCCTCAGTCAGCACTTTCGAATTCCGTGGGTAGAGAGGGCTGGGACAATTCTAAAGCCGGCCCCACACGGCTATGGCTGAGAGGCGTGGACCATGCCCTAATTCCTCTCTCTCTGGGAGAAGACCCGTGCCGAATTTCTTTTTCAACCCTTTGTCTGTCCCACTATTGGGCACGGATCTCCTCTCATGGTGAGATGGATTAGGCCATAGTCCACGCCTCTCAGGCATGCAGGTTTCCTCACAACGTTTTCCTTCACCGAGCAGTGATAAATACCTACACACATAATTTCGAAAAATCTCTAAATGTCAGACGTCTGAAACATGGACTCGGGATTGAACTCGATACCACTGTCTTTGCAGTCCTTGGTTTTACCGCTAGGCTATCACTGTTGCCCAATAGCAGGACAGTAGGTATGTGTTGAAAAAAATATTGATATATTGTCTACTCTCTAAGTCCGTGGAACTTGTAATGCACACTGCACGAACAAAACCAATTCAAACTTCCTTGCCGTGGGAGGCACAAATCGACTTGCTTATTGAATGATTGCCACAGTCTGGACGAGGCATCCGTGTGAAATATTAGATGACAAATCGAGATGCCTCTGTCCAGAAGATTAGCATTAAAAACGTCCTCATTCAGTTAACCACTCTTATTACTGACTCAGGAACCGTACCTAGGTACCTATTTGGAGCTCTTGTTGAGTTATTAGGTCAGTTGAATAGCCCTTGTATATGAAATAATAACTGCCTCGGTGGTGTAGCGGTAGTGTATGCGACTGCTAATCATGAGGTCTCGGGTTAGATCCCCGGCTCGGGCATTGCTATCGAGCTTTTTCCTAAAAAGAAAAATTCTCAGTAGCAGCCCGGAGTTTGGAAATGTGCCCGATGATGATGTCAATAGGCTCGCCCCCTATTACGTGGGACTTAAACATAGCTAGCGAATCGTGGGTGTGTATACACCTCTGCCTACCCCTTCGGGGAATACAGGCGTGATGCTATAATAATTTTAAGGTACAAGTCCGAGACGGATCGCAGCTAAATGTGCGGGGCGCCAATAATTTCTCTCTGAAAATAATTCTAAACCCAACACAATAACGAATAACCAATTTATTATCGGACGGAAACTAATTAAAGACTAGACTGAACAATTAAGTTGACAATAGCAATATTTTTAATAACTAAAAACCTGGGACAAATAAAGAACACATTTTCTTAGCGCAAAAAAAATAAGTTGGTCGCGGCTGTAGTAATTTGTAGTAGCAATATTATATTTTACCCGCGATATCGTCAGCGTTAACATTGCATTCTAAATTCGACCACAAGAAAACGTCCACTACGTTCTTCTTATATCCTCTTTGATCACTAGTTTTACTTTTCCTACTCGTTAGAGGTTTTGCAAAACAACAGACCACTGATATGGATATAATTTGGTTGTCGGCCCACGCTAGTGGATATGCGTACTCTCATAATAAACACTAAAGAGTTCTCAATCACATAAATGTTTATTTTGATCTGTATTTTTTAGCACTTGACAAGCTCAGCTACTTTAAAGAATATAATAATATATAATTCGTAAAGAAATTGTATGAAGTGGAGATTGGGAGTCACGGCTTAGCGGTTTAGAACACTTCTCCGGATTGGAAGGGACGTAGGTTCGAATCCCGCTCGTAGTAAAGCTCGCTTTTCCCACTTTCACAAATAATATGTACATAAAAGTTTGTCAATCAGCCGAAGTAGCATAGGTACTCTGGTGACCTAGGATCTTGGACTATAATATTTATTATACTATAATAACTAGGGATGGGCCGAAATTCGTTTTACATTCGGTTTAAACGAATTTCGGTGGCTTAAACCGAACTTCGGCATTCGGTATAAGAAAAAAGTATGGTTTCTACTAAAACTAAGAGAAATCAAATCTGTCATAGCTATAAAATAAGTCACGTATACCAATACTCTAGAATAATTTAATCATGGTCAGTTGTAAGTACGTTAAACTATAATTATTAAAGATAAATTAAAATGTAATATGAATAGTTTTTTTCGCAATCCGGGAGTCTATGAATCAATAAACCCATTAATTTGAAATAATATGTCACCCTTACACTGACTGTTTTTTATTGTTTAACGACGTTGTCTTTCATGAAAAAATACACACAGAACCCGACAAGTTACTCCCGAGAAAGCACACACCGAAGTTCGGCCGAACTTCTGCCGAATTTTGTATATTTAGCGAATGTTCGGCCGAAGTTCGTATTCGGTTAAAATCATATTCAGCCCATCTCCAATAATAACCTATTAACCTATTAACCTATAATATTATAAATGTGAATGTAAGTTTGTTTGTTACGCTTTCACGCGAAAACTACTTAAACGATCATCATGAAACTGTGTACATATATTCTTGGAGGTATTAGAAGTAACATAGAATACATTTTATTAAAAAAATATATTTACGAAAGATAAAAAAAATGCCAAAAGATCTCAAAATCTAACTACTTCAACGCCATTTCGCATTCCAGTAATGAAGTTCCAACCCTGAGTACTGTAATACCGTTGCACTGTATTACCAATTAATATTTTCCCTCTAAATTCAAGACTTCAATTTCAAGGGTTGCTTTATTTCGTTTTATGAAATTCCTCGCGGATGAAGTCGCGGTTAACAGCTAGTAAGATATATAATAATGTGCCTGATAACATGTTCTAACTACACACCAATTTTCATTAAGATCGGTACAGCCGTTCCTGATTTATAAAAGGACACAGTGAAAGATAATGGTATATTTCATTGTCTCGTGATACCTATGCCTCAAAATGTAATAACCCCAATGTACCTACATTTATTTCCCGAAGAAAGAATAAAAAAACATTAAAAAATGTGGAAAAATAAATACAAAAAGTCCAATTTTAACCGGAATAAAAAGCGTCCTTCGGGGAATACAGACATGTTGCTATACTGTTGTTGTTGCTGTTGTTGTTGTTTATAAAAAGTATGCTAATATAAATACAGTGTCTCGTCTCTCTATGCACCCACCAAATTGCATCCAAATTATTGCAGTAGTATAGGCGTGATTTACGGACAAACTTACAAACATCTTAAAACGTTCGGCTTGGAATTTATAATATTAAGTAGTAAGATTATAAATTTTTGTCTGTGTGGGGATGGACTAAGTATACAAGTGTTACCACCCCATTCTTTCCCACGGGTGTTGTATGAGGCGACTAAGGGAAGTAAGCAATTACTTATCACCCATTGCATTGCTGGTGGTACGGCTGGGTACCAAGTGGGAGTAATTACTCACTTGCTATCGGGCCCGAGCGGGTTGGTATCACCATCTCCTGTGTTACCGGCCATGAAGCACATCGGTGTGTTTTGGTTTTAGCAGGAGATAGCCGTTAATTCTTTCATTTCATATATGTGATCTGAGATGAAGTGGTGAGCAGCGGCTTGACAAAACTTTCGGTATAGTTGAGTCCATGAGCGACGGTTACCATTTACCATCAGGTGGGCCGTGGCTAGTCTGCCATCATACGCAATAAAAAAAATACTAGCAGGCCATTCGGCTTCGCACGGGTAGAAATTTATTTTTTAATATTTTGGTATAAACGTAGAGTAAATATAACTTTACGCAGGACATAAGTACATATTATTTTCTTTTCAAGATACTATTTATAATAATAAATATCTATCGAGTAATAAACATAGCCTATGTCATTTGTATATACAAACATACAAACATTTCGTCTTTATAATATTAGTAATACATTTAGCCTATATTACTCAAGGATAATGTAGCATTTTAACGGTGAAAGAATTATTGAAGTCGGCCCAGTAGTTTTTGAGTTTATTCGTCGTGTTTGTAACATGTAAAAATATAAATCTTTCCTCTTTAAAATATTAGTGTAGATTAATACTGGTTATGTATAAATAACAGGAAGTCTGAATCTCGGTAGTTAATTGATCAATACAATCGACAAATTCGCTCATGAATGATATAATTTAAAGTCAATCGCAGAAACCATTTCGATATTCAGCCCAAGGTCGCTTTGATAAAAGTGCCATTGATAAGACTCGATGTTCGAGTTAATGGACGACATCTCCAGATCCTAGCAATCGAATGATGAGTGGTTTGCTAAAATAAGACCTCTCACAAGTGTGTTTTGTATTAATAAATGTGTAATTGAGGAATTTAGTTTTTTTATAATATAGGTAATATTAAACACAAAGTGAAAAATGTGAAATCGAAAATAACAGTCACGAGCAGGATTTGAACCTGCATCTCCTGGATACCTGGTCGGTATAATGTATGAAAAGGCGTCACCCAAAGACGTTAAGTATGAATGTGTTATCGAGATTAGCAGTCAGGAGCAATTGTCACGATGGCTGATTTGGCAAAGCATCTGGACGGTATCCAGGAGATGCAGGTTCGAATCCTGCTCGTGACTGTTATTTTATATTTCACATTTTTCACTTTGTGTTTAAGATAATTTTTTATTTTATTTATAAGCAACGCTTTATATTTTACAATAATGATCAATATTATATTCACACATTACTTGCGAATTTAAAATTTATATGGCCTCGTCAATGAACAGCTTTATACTGTCCATTTCACTATAAACAGCTTTATTTAATCAAATGTTTTATTAAAATGAAAGAACAATGAAATACCACGTTTTTGTGCGTTACAATTTATTACTTCTAACTAAGCTTCTAACTTACAATGACAATATCATTGTAATTTTTGTAAGTCATTTGAGGCCATGAAAACTAGCTGTGCTCACTGATCTTGAAGCGATTTAAGGAAAAGCCTGATATGGTCCCATTTATAAATGGGTTACTGAATTTGAGAAAAAGAACTTCAAATTTGAAGTATACATACCTCTGCACAGCTGGTAGATACCAGCGGCTATGATGATGAATAGTGCGAGGAGTTTCGCGTAAGTGAACCAGTCCTGCACTCGCGTTGCCGCGCGAACTGACCAGCAGTTCACGAAAGTCAGCAGTACTGTTGAAAAATGAGTTAGTCTTCAAAACGGTTTGCAGCCTCCCCAAAAGAGTAAATAGAGTACACATGCACATTTCGCATATGTGACTAAACTTCACGCTGTAGTGCGCGATCTCAATGGCGTTTACCGCAGTTCCAGAGTCCATATTGCTACTAAAAATTTCAGATGAAAAACAAACTTGAAATACTATTGTTACTATATTTTTCTAAGTATACTTTCGGTTATATCTCACGTTCCTGTTATAGTGGCGGGATAAAACGTATACCAGTTTTTAAGTCTAATCAAGAACTACTCAAAGAAAAAAGTTTCATTAAAATCCGTTCAGTAGTTCTACGTGATGTGCAAGAAACAAATAGACAGGAATTAAAAAAGAATATCTTGTGTTCAGAGACCGTTAGCTTAAATATCCTCTTATAGTATTTTTTTCTCAAATATCTTAAATGTACAGCTCAGTTAGAGCTTTATAATAGTACAGACAGTTACCAAGCATATCAAGTGCATGTAAGATATATGTACATGCACTCTTGATGAGGGAGGTCATAGAGGCCATGACCCGTCGTCTGTCCTATGGGCTAGAACTGATACTGATAATTTCAAAAGGGTAATAAGGAGGCGGATTTTTTTTAAGGTAGGTATGTACAGTAGTCACAACGGATCTTTGTGTCTCTGAAGTTGGCTGCAAGACGCTGCGCAGTAGCCATTTTTTTGTTGCAAGGCATGTGCGTCTTCTACAGTTTACATTAATCGATATATTGTCGATCATATGTAATCGATAATCATATTATTTATCGATTGTACTAAAAGATGTGGACTCTTATATATATATTAAAGCTTATTCACTTAAATAGCTCGTATACTTTTTATTGAATACAAAAATAGTAAATAGAACCTAAACAATTAGATATGAAAACATTATGATCTAATTCGATTGTTTTGTTAATCGAGTAATAACATATGAATTGGTCAGTTGATTCCGTCATACTTGCTCTGTGCCTAACTTCAGAGAAACAAAGATCCGTTGTAAATACTGTACTTACGTATTTACACGCCATCTCCGTTGCGGATTAGGCAGAGAGAACAGAGTGCCAAAAGCATTGATGTATAAAAAAGAGCAAAAGACTCTATTCTTGCATACATATCGCGCTCCCTCAACATTCATAATTCTCTTCATCGCTCGCCGGTTTCTGAGACTCCTGACTCCGAAGATATGTAGGTATTGAAAATTGGGAGAGGACGATACGACAACACAAAAAAATTTTTGTGTTTGTTTTGATGGTTTAGATTCACAATTGGCCTGGCACCTTGATAGGGTTTCAAGCTTTTTTATTCAATTTATTCTAATGTGAAAACATATACCAATATAATTTCACACACCGACAACACCACTTTTTTTTAATGAAATCATAACCTTAGCATCTGAAATAAGTTACTACACCTAATCTAAACAACACGCCAACGCTCGGAAAGAAGAACGTATGTCAGGTTCACTAGTATTATATAAGAATATTATTACATAATCAAAATAATAAAATATGATATAAGACACTTTACAGAGAAATGTTATTAAGAGCCCCCGCACATTGAGCCACTAGAGACGACCACACTAGAACGACTAGTGGCCGCCACAAGTTGCGGACGCGTTTCTCCATACATTTTTTTTTTTAATTATTTTCTTTTGCGTTTATATTTGCCATAGGGTATTTTGTACTATATCGCAATATGTTATAATTTAAGACCTAAGTTTATTATGTACCTCTTCGGAAGATACCTGGTCCCTGTAATACGGTTATTATTTAAAAACTAGCACAGGGATCAGTGCCTCATTGATAAATTTGTAAAACTTTTATAGAAATAAAGCATTATTATTATTATTATTTTGTTTAGCATCGGCGCACACCGAGCGTTTGAGTGGCCATATCCGAACCACAAGCTGCGGGAGTCGACCGCGCTCGCTACTTGTGGCCGCGTTTGTCGTTCGAGTCGCGCGCACACACAGCCACAGTCGCCGGCTTCTTACACTTGAACAACTGCCGCAAGTGGCAGCCGCTGAAAGCCGCATCCAGCCACCAGTGGCTGCCACTGGTGGCGGCGTGAATAGTCTGACTGAACCACTGGTGGTCGCGTTTAGTAGCGGCGACTGGTGGCCCTAATGTGCGGAGGCTCTAATAGTCAAAATAAAACAAAAATTATGTAAATATATTCACAATATCAGGAACGTCGCGATTTAAAACAAGTTTTATTTATGCGTGTTTCCAGCCATTCAACGACTTGCACTTTTTATTAAATACGGAAATATGTTTGTAAAAAGAAATGCACTTAGTAAAAGTCACATCGCTTGAAACCTCCATCTTAGACGAAGAAAGACTCTCGAGTAGCGAAGTCCATGAATCGAATTATCGAACGATGTAGACATAGCTATACTGCATCGTTCCGCTGCTAGTTACCCTTTTTTTTTTGTTAAAAGGCGGGAAAAAATGACTTTGTTCAGGGCAACGAACAGGGTAGTGTGGGGCCCTCACCCACTAAATAAGCCCGCCGTATGCTGTATCACCGCTTGTATGGACGGGCCACTGGAACTACGTTACATTACTTCAGTGCTCGGCTGCTAGTTACCCTGACGAGGAATAGGATATAGCTATTGGATGCGGACAGAACAAGTCTACTTACATATACAACAAGCCGCTAAAAGTCTGGTGGCATCTTCCGGCGGGTCGCATTCAGGGAAGATAGGTTTCAATACGTACACGCTGAATGTTAGAGCTACGATGGCCTGTAACAAATATATAACAATCAATCATTAATTACGAGCAAGATATTCATAAATAGTTGACTTTTTTTTGTTAAGGTGGGACAAAATGTACCTAACCACGTCATGCGGGGCAACGAACAGGGTAGTGTGGGGCCCTCACCCACTAAATAAACCAGCAGTGTGCTGTCTCTCCGCCTGTATTAGTAGACCACTGGAACTGTGTGACATTACTTCTATAAATAACACTATAAAGCTATAACAGAGCTGTCTGTACATTTAATATATTTGAGAAAAAAATACTGTATAGACTATGTAGGCGTGTCTGAATACAATACATTATTTATTGGATTTTTTTGTCTGCTTGTCGGTTTGTTTGTTTGTTTGTTCGCGCATTACGCAAAAAGTAACGGATTTTGATGGATTTTTTTATTTGATAGCTCTTGATTAGACTTAAAAACTGGTACACATTTTATCCCGCTACTATATCGGGAACCTGAGATATAACCTAAAAACTAGTTTTTGGCTGCAGCGGAGTCACGGGCAAAGGCTAGTTGTGTATACATGGTAATTTTTTAATCAGTGCGCAAATTTTTTTTGGTGGTTCTATATCAGTAATAGAACACATTTCCATTAATTGTATAATCCGATTTTTTTATTTTTTTTATCCGACTTTAAATCAGTAAAATATGGACACCAACTTTACGAGCAGCTAGAAGCTTTATCTTCTGCATTTTGAAAGTATGAAGGAAACATTTTTTCCCCAAATTTGCGCACTGGTTAAAAAATTACCCTGTATAAAAGTCCCCTACGACCTTACCTACGACACATATATTACATTGTCACTAGATTCAGCCCGAGATTTCAAAATTTGGTCCTTAGTCGTTTATGCAAATCCCACAGAAACTCATCGGATTAAACATTCTATGATCCAGTCCATAATTTATCTGTACCTACAACACTTAGTTTACTTCTAGTGAAGAATAGCTATCCTAGGGGTACTATTGTGTACTCTCATGTCTCGGAAAGCAATAGAAAGCACATATGAGAAAAGCCGTTAGTCTTGGGCCTGATCTCTCTCCGATCGTATCGGAATGGCGTGCCATCGGACTCTAAGAATGAAGGAACCAAGAGCACACTTGTGTTTGCGCATACACCCTCGCACACGTAATCTTTCTTGTTTCCCTTAATTTTCCTTAAATCAATAAAAATCCAATAAAACAAATGATTTATTTAAGTGAAAAAAGAGAGATATACTGCAACCAAAATTTGAGTCTACGTCCCTTCCATCTAAGGAAGTATTCTGGACGGTTAAGTTATCGCCAGCCACTTAGCTAGCCTTATTTTTTTATTAAGGCGGTAAACATTTTACCTAAACGCACACCCCATGGTTCAGGGCAACGAACAGGGTAGTGTGGCTTCCATCCATCAATCCATCAGCCTTTTAAAGTCCACTGCTGGACATAGGCCTCCCCATGAATGGGGGATAGTGCCGTAATCGCCACGCTTGGCAGGCGGGTTGGCTATCGCAGTTGATGTTGTTAATACTCGAAGGAGTGCTGCTGCCCACTCCCTCGGTATTCCCTCAGTCGGCTCTTACGACTCCCATGGGTAGAGAGGGGTGGGACAATTCTAAAGCCGGCCCCACACGGCCAAGTGTGGGTTCACCCACTAAATAAACCCGCCGTGTGCTGTCTCTCCACTTGTATTGGTGGGCCACTGGAACTGTATTACATTACTTCAGTGGTAGCCACCTAGCTAGCCTTGCCGAGCAAGTCAAGTTCTAAAATACAATTCACGAAGAAATACAATAGGCAAGCAAAATAGCATATTTATACGTGCAATGAAGACAATGGACTGATCCCAGATATATTGCCTACAAAATATATACATAATGAATAGAAAATTGCGAATGTATAAAGAACGTTTACGCCATCTTTATAGTAGCCCAGAATAAATAAATCTAAGTCACTTCTCGCAGTAGAATTTACAGTAAATGGCGATCCATGTAAGCTCACAGCAGGCGCCAATATCCAGGCGATACCAAACAGAATGATATAAAAGGGTTTACAGCTATTTTGTCGCTTTAGGATTTGTTTAAGCCGATCGTTTATTGGTTTCCTACAATTTTTACATGTTATTGAAGCAACATAGTGATATAATATACCTACGCCTTTTCGTTAAATAAATGAATCTTCTATGCACGTGTTAGACCCGTTAATTGAATTCTGCGCGTAGTATAAGTAGTTTTATATGCGTAATGTGATGAGTTCGTTCCAATCATGTACGCCCGAAATGCGCTTTAACATGGTGAGGGGCTGCGGGTGATTTGGCAACATGCAGGCATGTCGCTCACAGAGAGGGAGCCCCCATGGGGTTAGCCGCCGCGCGGAGCTTTGGAGTTAATATACGATACGTGGTTCCAGTAGTCCGCTAAGTACGGGCCGATGACGGTGCAAGGCAGGGTGGGTGCAAATTCTCTATAGCGGAGTTAGACGAAATCTCATATCTCACATGTCGATCGTATCGTGATCGCTGTAATTGGTTGAGAGATCACCGTGATTGGCTAACGGATTATTGCGACATCGCGCGTCGGTTTCTCTTGCAATCACAAGCGAGTCGATTGTGAGATATGAGATTCTGTCTAATTTCCCTGATGTCCAAATCAAGCATAGAGGAGTCCGCCACTTACGTTAGAACAATAACAGTTATAGATGATTGCGATCCTAGCTCGCGAATTAAGTGTAGGTATGTATGTACCTAGTTGCTTTGTAAAGACTGGGCTATAAGAACTCGCACTTTCTGTTTCGTAACATACATAAAATTTAATATAGAGTTTTTAAGTACAAATTATTTGTGAAAAAGGATGATCGAAAGATCTGTACGATAGCTCAGTGGCTTAGAGCACTTCCCCGGATTGGGAAAGACGCGGGTTCGATTCCCGCTCGTACAAAAAATCTCTTTTTCATTACTCATACTCTGAAAGTAGGCCTGAAGTTGCCTGAGGAGCGAGTTGAAAGTAATACTTTTCAGCCCTAGGGACAATTACTTTCAACTGACAGCTGAGTAATTATAAAAAATAAAACAGTTCTATTTTCTGTACAGCCAGTCAATTACAGCGCGATGTAAAATTGAAATAACATAAAGTTAAGTATTTATTAAAGAAATTGTTTTTTATATGACTCTATTTTAATATAGTTGCAACTAAATATCTTTAAAGTAAAGAAGATTTATATTTTTTCATTGATTAAAATGAAAAATAATGGCTGAATAGCTGTCAGGCAGAAAAAAAAAACAAAATCGGCGGGAAAACGGCGATTCCAAATTAAATTTTTTAAAGTCTCCCATTTTTTCTTTAGCTAATTCATGATTTTTATTTTTAGTTTCCTCGTATTCGTAATGAAAAGCACAGTGTTTACCTCGGGATAAAGACTTATTTAGTGCCGAAACGGGGTTTGGCGCCCAAGCGTAGCGAGGGCTCCAATAGTTCGCGGGACTAAATAAGTCTTCATCCCTAGGTTAACAATGTACTATTTCCTTATTCACAAATAATTTGTACTTAAAAAGTGGCGGAGCATGTCAAATGCTAAAAAAGCTTTTAGCTTTTACTTATTCACACGAAATCCAAAGGTAAATATTACTGAAAGAATATAGTAATCTGCTTTAACAGAGTTATATTTGTCCGTGTCGTGACGGACTGAGAATACAAGTGTCACCACACCATTCTTTCCCACGGGTGTCGTATGAGGCGACTAAGGGAAGTAAGCAATTATCATCCATTGCAAGACTGGTGGTAGGGCTGGGTACCAAGGAGGAGTACTCACTTGGTATCGGGCCCGAGCGGGTTGGTACCACCGTCTCCGTGTGACCGGCCATGAAGCACATCGTTGCGTTTTGGCTGTAGCAGGAGATAGCCGTTTATTCTTTCATTTCATATCGGTGAAATGAAATGGTAAGCAGCGGCTTGACAATACTCTCGGTATAGTTGAGTCCATGAGCGACGGTTGCCATTTACCATCAGATGGGCCGTGGCTCGTCTACCACCACATGCAATAAAAAAAAATGTTTATAACGTTTGAGATAAAATTACTATAATAGGCTGTATTAGGCGTCTCTGAAGACAAAACAATATAAAGAAATTCTATATACACAGCCTTGGGAGAACGTTATATGCTAGTGTCCCCTGCATCACCAATAACTACGACACTCAGAAATTAAATTAATCTATGTTCATAGAAGACAAAATACATAACCTTCATTTCAATAAATCTCATTATTCAGGGTGGCTTTGATCTATAAATAAACAGCCTGTTACTGACAAAACAACTCACGCTCATCTTCGTCAAAGTGAATCTAATGGTGTGGATTGTCTCTTTAATATTTCTATTTATAGAACAGTGTTATTATACTTGTTTATTGTATTAGTTTATGTATAGTAAAGTGTCACTGTAGGTCGGCTCGATCGGGGAAATACTACCCTCTCACAGAATAATGATATGTATATGATAAATGTAATGTTTTTTTTTGAAGTGGAGACTTCTTTTAGCGTGGTACGCATTAGATGAGATAAAATCTCTAGACTCGCGACACCGTGACGAGACGCAGCTATAGTGTGTGCATTAGAAATTATATTTGACACACTTTCTGGTTTCCGATTGAGCTGAAATCTTACACCCATATGTATATCGCGTGACAATGCAATATTATGATGACATGGAGCTATTCTGATGATGGAGCTGGAAGGTGGACCTAGGAACTCTATAATGAAACGGCGCAACCCCATCGAATTTGGGCTTGTATGATTCATCTTGACGAGTACTTTGTCTCTAGATGGTATCCAGGGTCTGAGGATGAAGCTGGAAGGTAGCCACAGTAACTCTTATAATGAAACGACGCAACCCCATCGAGTTTGGAATCGTTTGATTCGTCTTGATTGATATCCAGGGTCTGATGATGGAGCTAGAAGGTGGCCATAGGAACTCCGTTATAAAACGACATAACACCATCGAGTTTGGGCTCGTATGATTCGTCTTGACGAGTACTTTGTTTATAGTTTTAAGTTTTTACTTCTGTCGGCAGTTCTTAGACTGCTTTATTATTATTATTTTATTTTTTAGTCTGGAAATAAATTCCTAACCGCACACGAACAGGGTAGTGTGGGGCCTTCACCCACTAAAGAAACCCGCCGTGTACCGTCTCTCCGCCTTTATTGGCGGGCCACTGGAACTATATTACATTCCTTCGGTGGTAACGGTAGGTAATTCTACAGTGTTTTACTCTCCTATAATTGTATGGATAGTCGGAACGCCGGGGACCAAACCCCCTGCTATCCATTCTTTCAACCTCCTATCCATGGAGTTGGCGACGTGCGTGTGATGCCTCTGCTATTGCTAGCGTCTATAGGCTACGGTAGCTGCTTAGCAATAGGTGGGCTGTATGATTGTCTACCACTTTACACGTATTAAAAAAAAACTATATGGTTGTCCGTAAAGTCGGTTCACGGACGATAATTTTACGTGATAACGTCATATATGTTTTCTAAGAGTTTCACAAATGTTAGCAACATAAAAGAATTGAAAATGAAGAAATTAGGTTTGTACTTTTAGACAATGTACCTAATACTGATAGAAATCGAATGGTACATACAAAAAGGTACGATGGCGCGTGCTGCTATATAATAATTGAGATGTAACGCGTGTTGCTCGGAAAGCGTTCGGGCGAAGAATGTGATATCGGTCGGTGACTCGGTGTGTCGCAGGCGGCGCCGGCCAGCGCGGCCGGCCGTCTCCCTGCCGCAGACGCTCTTCAGCCCGCGGCTCTCTTGTGGGCTCGAACATCAAACAATGCATCGGTCACCATACATTTTTCGGAACGTGAGACTTTTTCGTGCGTACAGCCGGCGTTCATCGATTTATAAGACGTTATCACGTCAAAATTCTTCTCTTCTGTTCTCTCTATTTCCTGTTTACCTCACATCCCTTTACATAGGGTACACTTGGTAACTCAACGCCACCCAAATTGTTATATATTTCGTAACAATACTCAATCAAATATCGAATCGATATAACTGCTAAAAATACGAATGTAACCTTGAATCGCGTGGTGGTGTAAAGGGGTGGTTACACAACGTAAAGTCGCTCACCATATTCACAGGGTTGCTATACCTATATGGTACAAAGTTATCATAGTTTGCTTTCAAAAATTCTTCCTAGGGCAACCAATTGAAGGCCTAGAAACTTTAGGATAAAGAGGTCCCAATTACTGAGGACTGTATTAAAACAGAAAATAATATTTGCCTTTTGCATATCCGAGATATAGAGGAGAGGATGGAAAGTATTCTGGCAGATTTATTGCGCGGGGCCGTGAGAATAAAGCCGCCAAATTCCATTTCAGCCAACGCTGCGAACGGATGGACCTTGGATTCTCCTACCGCAGTACAGCTTACTGCGATGATATGAAGGCACAAGGGTGCGATGACATTTTGCTCAAGAGAGGGTGCTAGGTGGCACTACCACCTATCGTCAGTCTCTTTACAGCCAAGTTCGCCTCCACTTATAACGACCTACCATTACGATGAAAATATAGATATATTTCTAATTACTAATATTGAAGCCTTTAGAATTCTTAGAATTGAAGACTTTAGAATTGTCCCACCCCTCTCCACCCATGGGAGTCGTAAGAGCCGACTGAGGGAATAGCGGGGGAGTGGGCAGCAGCACTCCTTCGAGTATTAAAAACATCCACTGCGATCGCCAACCCGCCTGCCAAGCGTGGCGATTACGGCACTATCCCCCATTCTTGGGGAGGTCTATGTCCAGCAGTGGACTTTTAAAAGGCTGATGGATGGATGGATGGAATATTGAAGAACAAATTATATGTGAAAGTTGAAAAAGAGAGCTTTACTGCGAGCAGGATCCGAACCTGCGTCCCATCCTATCCGGGAAAGTGCTCTGGACCGCTAAGATATCGCAGTCGCAGTCTCCTCGCAGTAGCTTTCTTTTTCCATTTTCACTTATAATTTGTTCTTTTTAAAGTAGCTGAGCATGTCAAGTGCTAATACAGATCAAAATACTAATATTGACTTGTTTAATTTGACTGCACAGATGATGGTGGAGTGGTTTACATACCCACCTCTAATTCAGAGTGCTCTCGTTGTGAGTGGTGGGTTCCCATACAGGACAATGTTTTTGTAATCCAGAACCATTTGGTTGTTCTGAGTGTGGGTGTGTCTGTTAAATTGTATGTTATTCCGCGGCGATACAGAGATTATTCCTAAATTGCATCCTCAATATACTTACTAATATTATCAATGCAAAAGTGAGTTTGTTTGATACGGTGTTACTCTGTAACTACTGAACCAATTATCATTCCATTGTACATACATATTATCTGAAGACTAGAAAAGAACATAGGCTACTATTCATCCTGGAAAATTTAATGCATCCCGTTTTAAAATCCACGCGGATGGAGGCGCGGTCTCTATCTATGTTAATATTTGGTATATTTAGTGCGGCCATAAATACTAGAATTGGTAAAAATAAGTATGTAAATAGTTTTACTTTAAAATCTAGTTACCTGTGAGCATGGCCTAACGATCATACACTCGATCCAGAGTCGTATGAAGGCGGCGAAGGGTCCGAACGTCTCCATGATGTAAGCGTAGTCAGCGCCGCTCAGTCGGATCATTGTTCCGAGTTCCGCATAACAGTATGCACCTACCTGTTAAATAAAACAAATTATAATAAGTTTAAGCTAGCCTTGTCTGTTCTGAATGGATAAAAAGAAAGAAAGAAAATACTTTTTATTTGACATGTACACTGGAATATGGATAGGATTAAGTTTAGTTACGTACTCGGAAAAAAAATATAAGAAAAATATAAAGGTTTTTTTTTAAATAATGCTACTCGGTTCGAGTATTTGCCAATGACTTATTAAGGATATATTTCTTCTTCACAGGTAAGTTTAATTCATCAAACAAGTCAGAGTCATTTAATTAGTCATAGTCAAGTGACAGTCTAGCCTCCGTAAAGTGGTGGCGACTTTACTGCGAAGCTCCTATGGAGTTTTGGAGGCAACAGGAAAAATCACGTTACGCTGCATTAGGTATAATTACATCACTTGCCAACGCTTATGCACATACACAAATACTTAATTTGCGAACTACCATACCACCACATATGTAATAAAAACACATTAATACTTGAGATAACACAAGTTTTGGAAAATAATGTAGGGCGACGACATGATTCTTTCATGTTCCCGCCAAAACTCAAAATAAAAAGGTTTACATGGTAAACATAATAAAAGAATATTTAAAATATAAAAGAATATATTGTAACATAGTATAATAAAATAACTAAGACTAAAAAGCTACCTACTGGATCGGAACGCGGCCTGGCTGAGAAAGATCCGGCCAGAAAACTCAGTAGGCAACAACCCCATGGGGTGGGTAGATGAAACCGTTGAAACAACATATTAGACTTGGACGTCTACCATCTAACTCCACTTGCGATCATGAATGCTGTAAAGTATTCGAAACGTCGGGATAGTATAAAAATCAAGTAAACGCGATAGATTCCGTAAACGTAGTTTTATTTCAAAAAGCTTTTATTAGTCTCTAATTTTTCAAATGAGCCAGACAGCTAAATGTTCGTTTTTGTAATGTGAAAAAATCACGCTTGTAGATACTACTTATTACCTACGTCTACGAAGGTAATAAGAAAATTATCACAGCTAGGTAGGTTTTATTTCTTTTAAATTAAAGTACTTTTGATGCTCTTTCGAGACTAAAAAGGATAAAACAAAATAACTAAAAAAAATCACGCTAGTTGAACTAAAAAATAGAAAATAATATTATAATAAATAATGATTGTAAAAAAGCGTGGAGTGCTTGATATGTGAAAAATAGATGTAAAAAAAATTAAATAGGTCATTGATATAGTAAAAAGCACTACTATTTCAACTCTAAACTAACGTTAGTGAGAACTAACCCCTAAGCTTCCAATATATTATCAAGCCTTCCATCAATAACTGATGATTGACTCACAGATTCTAATGGCGTGTTTGCTTAGACACCTACCTCCCGTGTCTAAGTTTGATTCCAACATGGGACATTTATATATGATCACATAACTATAGTTACATGCTTGTAAAGTACCCAGGAATTATAGTAGAGCATTATAGTAGAAATGATGAGGAAGGGGCTTGAAGAGGATAGATGGGGGAAGAACCCCCCCGGTCGCAATGATGGGTTTTCCAAATTTCTACCAACAAGACGTTGTACGTATTTGTCAGTTTGGTATTCGAACCGCAAACCTTTTTTTTTGTTAAGGCGGGAAAACATTTATACTAATTAATTTGCAACGAACAGGGTAGTGTGGAGCCCCACTAAATTAACCCACCGTGTGCCATCTCTCCGTCGTTTGCTGGTTCGCCGTGTGGGGCCGGCCTTAAATTGTCCCACCCCTCTCCACCCATGGGAGTCGTAAGAGCCGACTGAGGGAATACCGGGGGGAGTGGGCAGCAGCACTCCTTCGAGTGTTAACAACATCCACTGCGATCGCCAACCCGCCTGCCAAGCGTGGCGATTACGGCACTATCCCCCATTCTTGGGGAGGCCTATGTCCAGCAGTGGACGTCGAAAGACTGATGGATGGATGGATGGATGTGCCATCTCTCCTCCTGGCGAACCACTAGAATTCGAACCAAAGAGCCAGTTGCAAATTAGTGTCATGTCTGCTGTGTGAGTTCTTATCACTTAGTAACATACACACATGTTCTGTCAGCCGCATGTTACTGATAATTATTTGTTTATTGGCTCCAATTTTATGTAGCACGATAAATCATGCAATGCGAACAGATAATAACAGTACCATACTCTTTGAACAGTAATTACATGTTTATTAGTTTTTTTTACTTGTCTATTTAGTGATTAGGTACCTAAGAACAGAGTACCACTATTAATTAACCTATTTTCACGGGTGTCAATAATTTTTCAAATAGGTACGTCACAATTAAGAGTGGTTTATTTCTGAGCTCTTCGAGCTCAAAAGTCTGATAGAGATTAAATAAACCGCTATTCTTTGAATTTTCTAATCCCAATTACTTTTGAATAAATGAACCGATTTTCTCGTAGTTTACGGCATTCAGCAGCTTTTTGGACTCTTTGAAGAATCTTAAATCTTGAACTGGTCAGACTGAAAATTTCATAGAAATTCTGAAAAAAAAAAATGTTCTTCAATTTTTACGGACGAATCTACCGATTTTGACCGGACTGGCGGCGATCGACGTGGTATTTTGATGTTAAAAGCTGATTAGCTTTTGGAATCGATCAGTAAAACCTTTTAAAAGTTATTCCAAAAAAAAACACATTTGAAAAAAAAAAAAAATTGTTTTTTTGAGATTGCTCAAGATCTACCGGTTCGGATCGGTCCTATCCTATATTCAAAATCTAAGTTTGGTCAAGTCCTTTCGAATGACGTCAACCCCGATGAAATCGGTCAAGCCGTTCGAAAGTTATGAGAGGTTTACATACGGCCACACACATACATACGGACATCATCGCGGAAACATTATTCGGGGAAGCTTCCTAGGACCTAAAAACGTCAACATCCGTTGAAAACTCGATTTTCGAAAAACGGGGTAAAACCAATAACTTCCCAACTTTTGAAAATTTTCTATTTCCTTATCGGGAAGTTAAGTAAAGGCGTATTTACCGAAAATATGTGGGATAGTAATTTTTAACATAGAGATATTTTAATGTGTCGTAGAATGGCGATTTATGTTTTAAAGCCCACGCGGGCAAAATCACAGGCAAAATCTAGTTCTATATATTTGTACCCCAGAGGTAAATCTAAAATGTAGGTAGGTATTTATAAAGACACCACTGAGGTAATGTCACACAGTTCCAATGGTCCGCCAATACAGGAGAGACGGCACACGGCGGGTTTATTTAGTGGGTGAGGGCCCCACACTACCCTGTTCGTTGCCTCGTATAACGGGGTCTGCGGTCAGGTACATTTTTCCCAACTTAACATAAGAACATTTTTAGAAAGATTAAATTCATCTTATAAAGGATTACTAAGCTACTAACCGTTTTTAATTTATACTACTAGCCTTTGCCCGCGGCTCCGCCGCAGCCAAAAGCTAGTTTTTAGGTAATATCTCAGGTTCCCGATATATTAGCGGGATAAAATGTATACCAGTTGTTAAATCTAATCAAGATCTATCAAACAATAAAAGTTGCATCAAAATCCGTTCAGTAGTTTTTGTGTGATGCGCGAACAAACAAACAGATAAACAGACAAAAAATCTAAAAAAAATCTTTTTGTGTTTAGACACGCCTATATAGCCTAATTCACTATTATTTTTCTCAAATATCTTAAATGTACAGACACAGCAGCTATATTAGAGCTTTATAATGGTATAGAAGTATATCATGTTAGTATAGTAACGAGATAAAACGCATACCAGTGTTTAAGTCTAATTAAAAGCTAAGAAACAAAAAGAAACACGATTTTTTTGTGAAAAAAAAAACACCAAAAAGAGAACTTTAGTGCGAGCGGGAATCGAACCTGCGTCCCTTCCCCCCGGATTAGTCCGGGGAAGTGCTCTAACCATCGAACTGACCCAGATCAAAAATGTTTAAATAAAACATCAAATTCGTCCAATCGTTTTTTTGTGAGCAAACAAAAAGACAAACAGACCAAAAGTTCTACAAAATGGTTTTGCGTTGAACGCCTAAATACCTACATAAATACAATATTTTTTTCTAAGATAGGTACTATCTTATATGTACAGACAACAAATCTTAAAAATAAACTATAATTATTATCATAATTACCTAATAAATGTTATTTAAATATCACAGATAAATATTACGTAGGCGATGTCAAAAGGTTCAACTTTGAACTTGTTTCTGATTAATATAACACGATATTAAAGAACGATTTAATACATTTTCAGTGATTGTTCGAACATTGATTTCCAATCATTTCCTATTGCATGATAAGTGAAAATGTGAGTTATCCTGAGTGGCAATGTACACAATAGTCCGGCCACTGAATACAGGGCTTTTAATTTTTGTATAAAGCTAATTAATTTACCGTATAGTCACCTACTTAGATATAATTCATTAAATTCTGAAGTTCACGCGGACGAAGTCCCAGGTAGAAGCTACTATACTAAAAAAGTAAAAAAGCTGCTATATTCGATAATCAGAAGAATTATGCGCTTATTATTATTTTATTTTTAAACAACTTTACTATCTTCGCTATTGAAAGAAAGAAAGAGCTGAAGCAGAAAGGAAATACCGAAAGAAAGAAAGAAAATATTTATTGAAACAAATATATTACAAAAAAAAACAAACGATCGTTACGAAACGACCCCAACTCAGCATAAAGCATGAATAAGACCTGCGCTAGTATTCTGTGGTTGGGGCGCTTTGATAACGATCACTGGGCAGGGGTCTCCTCTCATAATGAGAGGGGTTAAGGCCACAGTGCCCATAGTCCATAACACTGGCCCAGTGCGGGTTTTAAGTCTTCACGAACCGTAAAGTAAAATTCCTATGCATGTGATGCATGTGACACATTATTAAGTCTTCTCAAATTGTTCTTCGATTTACCTACATTGCACATATCAGTGATCGCATCAGAAAGTAATTTATATGCGAGCAAGAGTTAATAAGCATTCACAAAGTTAATCTGTTCCGGCATCTAACTTCCCATGCATTTATCACTATTAACAGACTCGCTGTTGTAGCGGCTTGGTTCCAGTTTCTAAACCGGGTTTGAATCTTCGGTCCTACATTTATAAAGCATCCTGCACTAGCGAATAATCCCTGTATCGCGAAGGACTATCAACGATCCTATCTACGGTTGTATCATGCTGTCCTGCTGTTTTTCCCCGTTGTAATTCCCCGTTTGGGCCGACCCAGTCATGCTGAGATAAGCATGGCTCTACCACTACATAAATCTATCTGTCTGTCTGTTTCTCTGCTTTCATCTTGTAAACTGCGGAACAGAACTTAAAACTTTTTTTATTGCCGTTTAAATTATCTTCAAAAGAAAAGTTTTTAATCAAGTTCCAAAAAATACAATTGTAAGAGATCTGAAAGAGAGTAAGTATTTGTGTAAAAAAGAAAATTGTGTGTGCGTGTAACCTTTACGCGCGATTGAAGTAAAACTTCTAAGGCGTTGACGGAAAAAAAAAACAAAAAAAAACTGTAATTTAAAATATTTTTTTTAAAAACTGTTGAATTTTTATTCACTTTGCTATTCACAATTGATCCGTTTGAAAATTTGGAAATAAATAATCCCAATTGATTATGATATTTGCCACTAGCTGGCGTATAAGTCAAGAAGCGTGGAGTATATGACATATACTTACGACCAATCCAAATTATTATTTTTAAATAGCGGAAACTACACAGACTATAGTAAACGTTACTTCCGTCAGAAAAAAAACTCCCTAGTCGCGCCTAAAGAAGTTTTACTTCAAAAATTAAAGTCAATGCTCCGAATAATGCCGGACGAGCGATTTGTTTAGAAGATAATATAGCCAATTCGAAAGTATAAGAATGTAGGTACAGGGGGAGACTAAAACTTACCTACCTAGACCAAATCGATCATGTATAAGACAGGCAGAGCCAGGAATCGTGTATGAAGAGAATTATGAATGTTGAGGAAGCGATAGATGTATGCAAGAATAGAGCCTTTTGGCACACTCTTATTTCTGCTTATCCCGCAAGGGAGATGGCGTAATGATAAGGATGCACCATTTCAGTATATGCTGGATAACTAGAGTTACGAGAATTGTAGTTCTTTAAAAATCCTATAGATGTATGGTGGTGGTATCTAGAACGGATAACAGAGAGGGCGAGATACGAATACATCAGGCATCTCGATTGGGTTTTAGGGGTTTTTTAATAATGTAATTAAATAAAAATATGCAGTAAATAATCGGACCGAGTTTTGAGTATCAAATCAAGAATTTCCAATATCGGAGTTTATAATTGGATCCTTGGGGATCTTAATATATCTAAGGTCTATAGTAGCTACTCAATACTATCTACTTTGTTTCATGACAGTGACGTTAAGACGCTCTGGCCGATTTAAGATCTTATCAGAGATTTCTTCTGCGATAATAATATTGTATGTAGCTTCAGGGATTTGAGATATTTATTAAGTGTCTTTGCAAAGAAGGAAGACTTTTTTACGCTGAACATAAGCCCTTTTGTAAATATTTATTTAGAGGAAATTAACTGTTATCAAACAACCTAATATCAATGAAAATATTAGATTATGTAAGAAAAATATTTTTTATCTAAAATGAGAAACTATTTGCATGAGGCTCCTTTTAAAAAGTCACCCTCGTGCCAATTATGAAATAATAATTTTACGGAATGTAAACATGGTGGACATGGATGTCCACCAGTGACCATAAATGCTGTAAAATATTCGAAACGTGGGATAGAAAATCAAGTTAGGCAGAGTACATTAATCACGTGTTGTATTTTAGAATTTTTTAACTCCCCTGGTGATAAGTGGTGAGGTTTAAGACTAACACCGAAATAAAAATTCTTTCACCAATACTGTTAACGCCTTCAACTAGGGACAGAGGGGCGCGAGGGCGGGGAACGCGGATTGCTGTTTATAACGAAGAACTCGCACGCCACTCACCGTCAATCGCCCGAGTACAACATAATTTTTGGTTTTCTTTAATAAACATATAGTACATGATATATTTTCTTAATTCATCTCAGCATTGATCCACAACAAATACTTAGAACAAACTTAGGGGCTTGTCATAAGTTATGTCGAGAAAAAAGAAAGGGCTTTTCGTGACAGAGCCGTGGGCACATGCAGTGCTTAATAAAATATTTATTACAGCGCAGAAAATGCTATTAACCGTCGAACTTATATGTACTTCTAACTTAAGAATTAATAGGACAGTGTATAATCAAACCTAAGATTATATTATTACCAACAATTTCTTCAACATATTATACTGTCCCAAGACAATCGAGTTGAGAATGATTCTTGACGATTACTCTACTGAGATACTTAATGATGTTGTAATTACTCCTTTGGGTTCTGCAAGTGATTTACTACAAAAGCTCGTATACGATTTCCTGGAATTAATATAAAGTAATAGGTACTTCTAGCATATTAATCACTGACTCTGGGGAGTTTCTGGTTGTTTTAAGATTGATGTTTGATCATAAGCGAAGGAATGTTATTTGGTTATCTGTATACGTTTATTACTTTGTGGCACTCTAGTGACCAAATACGTTTGCCGATTTTGATGATTCTTACTTCAATCTTGTGTGTCTGTTTGAAGGTATTGTCTAAACAACAGAAAAAGGTAATCTTGTTTCCATCTTATTTAAATTATAAGATCGCTTTTTACTTAGTTATAGAATTTAAATTTTATGAATTCAAATCTTCTTTAAACATAGCATCACGCCTGTATTTCCCGAAGGTATAGGCAGAGGTGTATTACACATCTACAGTTCGCCAGCTATGTTTGAGTCCCACGTAATAGGGGGCGAGCCTATTGCCGTCTACTGGGCACATTTCCAAACTCCGGGCTACTACTGAGAATTTGTCAGGTAGTGGAAGGGGTATATAAGCAAGGTATATAAGTAAGTTTCGATCATTTGATGCCGAGTAGTCCTGAGGATGCCTCATTTAGAGGCGAAACACGTGTCGTATTTATGTTCGGCATTTTGCGGAATATTGAAACGTTGTAGTTGTGACAGTCCTGCCGTATCGCATGGTTGTGTCGCGTTGGTTAGTTTTTTGTCATTATCGTGCATGCTACTTTGCTATTATCACATTCTCCTCTATCTGTGAGAGTGCGGATTGGCAATGTAATTTTAGATTATTTTGTGTGGGTCCAAAGATAACCGGGATTGACAATCCGTAAGTGAGTAGTGAGCTCTCCTCCCAAAATATCTATTCTATAATAATAATTCTCGAATAGTATAATAAGTGCCGCGTGGGGCCGGCTTTAGAATTATCCCACCTCTCTCCACCCATGGGAGTCGTAAGAGCCGGGGGAGTGGGCAGCAGCACTCCCTCGAGTATTAACAACATCCACTGCGATCGCCAACCCGCCTGCCAAGCGTGGCGATTACGGCACTATCCCCCATATGAGCTTAACACATGTTGTGTCGTTCTCTTGGGGAGGCCTATGTCCAGCAGTGGACTTCGAAAGGCGGATGGATGGATGGATGGAATAGTATAAAAAAACCTGGATGGGGTAGTTACAGCATTACTTCCAGAAGTATAAATAGAAGAAGAGTTAACGTAACTGTCCGTTTTGTTAAAGTTGTAATACCAGATGTATTTGTTACTAGGTAAAATAAACCAATAGTATAGATCTCTTATTCCATACTAAAACAGTGTTTGCGTTTATGATTATATATGCACAAATTAAAAAAAATAACCTACCATGCTGAAAACTCCAGAAGCAATCCACACAAGAAGACTGGCGTTAACGGATCCGGTATACTTCAAAACCCCTGTCGGAGACACGAAGATGCCACTGCCGATTATGGAGCCAACGATCACGGTAATGCCGTTCATCAAAGACATCTTCGCTTCAAGGCCACCCCCATCATTGCTCTCCTGATCCGCTTCCAAGTCAGATTTTAGGGAATTGGTTTCACATTTTTGTGAATTTCTTTTCGATGGCTTTGGTGACCTGTGGAAGAACATTCTAGACTTAGATTTTTATCCATTATATTTATAATAGATTCTGAATGCGACTACACCCGCGCGTAGGATTGTGTCACTTAAAATATAAATACGTAAGTCACTCTACGTAAAATTTATTATTTCTATGGAAAAACAGCTATCGCACAAGAACCTGCCATTTTTCTGGGATAAATCATGCGGTGACGAACTGAGAATACAAGTGTCACCACCCTATCCTTTCTCGTGGGTACAACACGACTAAGGGAAGTAAGCAATTATTACTCATTGCATTACTGGTGGTAGGGTTAGCTACCAAGTGAGAGTACTCATTTGCTATGGGGCCCGAATGGGTCGGTACCACCGTCTTCTGTGTGACTGGTCATGAAGCACGTCAGTAAAACACACTGTAGCAGAAGATAGCCGTTTATTCTTTCATTTCATATCTGTGAATGGTGAGCAGCAGCTTGACACTTACTCTTATTCTCGGTATAATTGAGTCCATGAGCGACGGTTACCACTCCGGAGTACATGTCCGATGTGTGAGTAGCAAACAAACGCAATATCACATTGATAATATTTGTAAGGTTTATAAAGCTGATGTATTTGCATATTTCTTTTTGATGAGTGACTGTGCTAATCTAGAGATAGAGCCTTTTATTGTTTTCAATAAGAGTCAGAAAATTGCAGCCGTGAAAGTGACCCTTAGAAACGTCACAATTAAGTAGACTGGACTGTACCAAACACTGAATGGTGAATACCCGTAATGTACCTACTCTATAACTGATTCAAAATTTAAGACAGCACTGCATGTATTGTAGCGCTAGTATACTAAGGCTAAAACGTCCGCCGGCGGACCACCGAAGGAATGTAACATGGTTCCAGTGCTCATAGGAATTGTGTAGACACATTAATAAGTTATAAATTAGATGGTGATCAGGATGTGATGATAGAATAGGGAGTTAATATTATTTATATTCAAGGGTAGAGGTACATAACCCAATACTGCACACTAACAAATGTGAAAGACATGTACATATTAGACTTAGATCATCAGCTAACTTTATCCGTATCGGTCAGCGACACAGGACGCCGTTCATTGAATAATAAGATTTGTTACGAGGAACCGACGACAGACTAAAAATATGCATAAGGAACTTGACGGTTGTCTTGTAATGGGGTCTGTACTTTTAATACAAACTTCTTCTTGTAAGAAATGAAAAAAAAGGTTAGCATACTGCTAAGGTTTGTTTAAGTTATGTAGCCAGCGAGGGATATAATTTCAGTTACTGTGAATCAGAACTTCATTGAGCGAGTCTGCAGTGTAAATCTGTACATTGGAACTCCAGCACAATCACTTCGCCAACGAAAAAAACAAATCAATGTAGAGCTAGATTGACTTTTACAAAATCCAATAAAAGAAATCTCGCTACCCTTCCCTTTTAAAACAGCTTTATTAATAAAATAACTCCAAACATAAAAGAACTTGATTGAAATAGAAGTGGACCGAGTATATGTCCTTGCGCGACCCCAATCGTTCCTTACTTTAGCGTCTTTTGTTACTCAGTTCTGTGATAACAAAAGACGTATTAGAACAGGGGTTTGTATTTTGCTCATACTGTATACCCTTCAGTATCTGCGTAGCAACGAGTAAAATTGGATTGTGTTGTACAGAAATGATCCAAACCACAAACTGGATAAATTAAGGTTTTAATGGCAAGTAATAATCTCTATTTTTATGTCACAAAGACACATTTTAATCTGCCAACTACAAATATATTTTTATGATAGGTTATATCAACCGAAGACTACGAATAACACTGACATAGAGCAGAAGTGGTTCAAATCACCATAACGTTTATTGGTGTTTTTGTGAATTAGCTCATTTCTGCACAACACGGTCCAATTCATCTGTAGATATTATATAATTATTATGTGGTGACCCAAATCATGGCCGGCTTTAGAATTGTCCCACCCCTCTCTACCCACGGGAGTCGTAAGAGCCGACTGAGGGAATACCTGGGGAGTGGGCAGCAGCACTCCCTCGAGTATTAACAACATCCACTGCGATCGCCAACCCGCCTGCCAAGCGTGGCGATTACGGCATTATCTTCCATGACGGGACCGCTCGTTGTGGCGTTCTCTTGGGGAGGCCTATCTCCAGCAGTGGACATTGAAAGGCTGATGGATGGATGGATGGATCCAAATCATGCGCGTGTCTCATATATCGAATTTCGCGTCATAATTAATCGTGATTCGCAACAATAATAGTAATCGTAATGTAATTTCGGTGACGGCGACTATTATCAACAGACACTAAGCACGAAGGAGATCTTATAGTGCACGAGTTTGTGCACGCACACAAATGCACTCTCTGTTCCCTCACTATCATAGTCGGATAAAACAATATTTTGACATGACCAGAATCAATCAGGCGCAGTACCAACGGTTTCACCTGAGGTGAAACACAACACAACAAGGGGTAAGTAGAGGTGTATTACACACCCACGATTCGCCAGCTATGTTTAAGTCCCACGTAATAGGGGGCGAGCCTATTGACGTCTACAGGGCACATTTCCAAACTCCGGGCTGCTACTGAGAATGTCTTAACGGAAAATCCCAATAACTTTTTGTAGGCATAACCCGCGATACGAATCGGGGCTCAAGATCCTTATGACACCGCTAGAACACCGAAGCAGTTTATTACAACAATTAAGTTTAGTACCAGGGTGCCATATAAATACAAATATTTATAAAATCGAGGAAAGTATCATATGATAAACGTACTTATTTTTTTTTGTTAAGGCGGGAAAAAATGTACCTAGCCGCACACCCCGTCGTTCGGGGCTAAGAACAGATGGGGTCCTCACCCACAAAATTAACCCGCTGTGTGCCGTATCTCCTCCTGTTTTGGCGGACCACTGGATCTATGTTACATTGCTGGTGATTCATGTAGCCTTTTTTAATAACAAATAACATCATGAACACAACTTCATAAACAACAAAATCAACTTCTTATACAATCTCTTTACAATTAAATAACATTCAAGTGTCTGTTTGCAATGTCTAAATAACAGCTTTTTACTACTTAAATGAATATGAAGGTAACGAAATGCCATTTTTCAAAGTTTTTGTTTGTCTGTTTGTTCGTTCCAGCTAATCTCAGAAAAGGCTTAACCTATTTGGACGGGACTTTAACTAGCAGATAGCTGATGTTATAAGGAGTAACTTATTAGGAGCTAAAATAACATTTTGGGAAATCAATTAGAGGACCGCACAAAAACAAAGAAAATAACTATAAACATCCGTAGCAGCTAGTTACGAAATATATAAGGCTGATCATCATAATTAGAAACTCCACAAAACCTTCATACGCTACGCGGCCACATTTCGTAGACACGTGACTACGAAGTACGAAGCAACTATATTAGTAAATCGGCTTAATCCAATTAAGAGGCAAAGTGCTGACTGCCGGCAATGCAATACGATAGCGGAACTCACAGTTTAACTTTTGTGTAGTTAATGTAGAATAAGTAGTAAATGGCCTCGTGGCAACACTGGAAATAGTAGAGCTAATGTAATAAATCTATATAACCTTTTTGAAGTGGATACTTCTTTAGAATCGTTGTGATTTGAAACTCGATGAAACGAAAATGCGTCACGAAAAAGGTAAAAAAATAATAAACCTTACATTTATCCTAATACTGATATTCATCTCAATCTCTCGTAGGCTACTTTTCAGAAGTTTCACTACTGCCGTGCGTGAATTACACACATATGGGTTATTTTTATAATATTAGAGTGAAAAATAAAATAAGTATAGGACTATAGGTACAGCCAGATAAACGGCACACTATAAGTGTGTTTCATGGATAAGATAGGTTTAATCTTACTAATATTATAATCTGTGAAGATGTTTGTCCGATGTGCGATGATCCGATTTATTTGGTATATAGATGAGACGCTGTATTTTAATATAAAATGGATTTTTTCCTATACAAATTTAATATACTCCTAGCTGAATGTATGGATTTTGCCTTCCTGTTGAAAATGATTCGACACCATTCTCATATGGCGAAGGTCTTAAGCACAAAGGGATAAAAATATTCTATTTTAATCTTGGTTTTACCAATACTAGTTCATTGGTAAAAAAGCTATTGGCCTTAGGTAGAAGTCGTGGCTACGTAGCATTCGAGAATGGACCGGAATTACAAGTGCTCAGGGCTATTCAACATCGCCAAAGACCGAAATAAGTATGCGGAGTTGACTGCCAAACTTCACTAGTTGGGGAGGTACAGAATGATAGAGAGAAAGAGAGTTCATTTGTGTCTAGAAAAGGAGATATTTTTTGCTTTCTAATTATGGCTTCTGGCTTGAAGCTTTACGAGTACATTCTGATAAACTAGAAATATGTTTGGATCATGCTGTGTAATGCTATGATGAACATTACCTTAAACTAATTATTGTCCTCGACGTCGTCGACTGTAGCGGACTAGAGCCCGAATCTTGAAATGAAATGAGGCCAATTCTCAACAATAATAAGGATATAATCGGTAATAATTAACAATATATGTAATATTTAGATATTTTTATATATATTTTTAGCATTTGACATGCTTAGCACTATACATTGAACACAAAGTGAAAAATATGAAATCGAAAATAACAGTCACGAGCAGGCTTTGAACCTGCATCTCCTGGAAACCGTCCAGATGCTTTACCGATTCAGCCATCGTGACAATTGCTCCTGACTGCTAATTTCGATAACACATTCATACTTAACGTCTTTGGATGACGCCTGCGCCATCTGTCGGCAGTATTTTCATACATTGTACCGACCAGGTAAACTTAATTTTACAATTAAGATTTTTACCTAATAATGACGCAAACCCTATAAATCGTCACCCAAAGACGTTAAGTATGAATGTGTTATCGAAATTAGCAGTCAGGAGCAATTGTCACGATGGCTGAATTGGCAAAGCATCTGGACGGTATCCAGGATATGCAGGTTCAAATCCTGCTCGTGACTGTTATTTTTGATTTCATATTTTTCACTTTGTGTTTAAAATATATGTAATAACAAAGCAAACCCACACAAAGTCAATCAAATAATTACACATACAATCTGTACTGACGTGTCTTATCAGTCAGATACCAAAGTTCAATAGTTCCTAGTTGATAAGTATATAAGTTTGGCGCTTTCCTCAATCGTGTTGACTGATAAATTAATTAGGTATGTGGGCCCTTAATTAGGTATCTGGGCCCGTAGAATGTAACTCACTAAATCGTATCGACATCGCATTGTGATATTGTTATTGGTTGAGAGATCTTGAAAGATCATCATGATTGGTTGAGCGATTAATGCGACATCAAGCGTCTATGTCTCTACCAATCACAAATAAGACGATACGATGTCGATACGATTTTGTGAATCACATTCTAAGGGAGCTGGTATTAAAGTGGATAACTGAGTAGTATAATAAAGTAAACCGGCAGAGTGATATCATACAAGTCATTATAAAATCGCCAAAGCAGAGGTGTCTAGTTCCCCTAAGGTCAGAAATCCGAGAGGCACCCTTGGGGCAAGTCAAGGGTCTTGGCTATTTCTAATTCCAAATATCTCTGATCGGTGAAGGAAAACATCGTGAGGGAACCTGCGCTACGGAGTTTTTCTCGGATGAGTGTGAACTGCGGTCTAACCATAAACAATTGATATCCTCTTGGTATGCGGAGGTCAAATGGCAGCTGGTCCTTGAGCAAAATGATATTCTGCTATCATTGAACAAGAAAACTAAGGTACCAAGTAATTCTATTTAAAAGGTACTGGTACTACTTATGTTTTTGTTTCTCTGTCACGCGAAAACGGCTATATGGATTTTGGATAAAATTATATATATTTTTGATCTATATCTGTACGGTAGCTCAGTGGCTTAGAGTACTTCCTCGGATAGGAAGGGACGCGGTCCGATTCCCGCTCGTATCAAAAATCTCTTTTTCCTCATTCACAAATAATTTGTACTTTAAAAGTAGCTAAGCATGTCAAATGCTAAAAAATATATATTAAAAATTTATATCGAATACTTTCTGATATTTACGCGAATGTTACACATTTTGAAATAAAACTTCGTTTACGGAATCTATCGCGTTTACTTGATTTTACTACTATCCCGACGTTTCGAATACTTTACAGCATTCATGATCACGGGTGGACTTAGATGATAGACGTCAGATAACATATCAGCCTTGGACCTCTCTGAATGCTGTAAAGTATTCGAAACGTCGGGATAGTAGTAAAATCAAGTAAACGCGATAGATTCCGTAAACGAAGTTTTATTTCAAAATTTATATCGAATTATTGATATTAGTTGTGGTTTAACATTTCTCTCTGCACTTAAATGTGAAGGCATTGCAGGCGATTTTACAGGCAGCAGTTAGTTGAGAACAAAAAAGGTATATCTGGGGCCCTATATAGGCTCTTGGTCCACTAAGATGATAATGATATGCTTAAGATATAAAATGAGACTGTAGGTGTCACTGTTCTAAGAATATAAATTAGTTCACAGCAATAAGAAAATTAGATTTATTCGCACCACGATCCTGGCTAGAGTAAATTACTTATAAAGACGCATCAGCTCTAGAGAGATCATAGAATATAAATGTAAAAAAATAACTTGGATACATCTACATACTTTAGAAATGACTGTTCTACTAATAGCTAATCGAATTAATAAAGTCTAAATATTAGTAAGCTCAGCATTAGTCACTGCCTGCAATGTTGTGTTCGATGCGATAGGTTATATAAGCATACTTTTATACGAAAATACAGCATTTTTAGGTTTCTGTGTACGTGACCACTGAAGGAATGTAATATGGTTCCGGTGGCCCGCCAATAAAGGCGGAGAAACGGCACGCGGCGGGTTTATTTAGTGGGTGAGGGCCTCACACTACCCTGTTCGTTGCCCCGAACGTTGGGGTGTGCGGTTAGGTACATTTTTTTCCGCCTAAACAAAAAAAGGTTTCTGTGTACGTACGAGTACAACTCCTCTGTGAACTACAGCAATATTTGGAGGGTAGCAAATCGAGGTAAATACCTATTACTTACGTTAATAAGCTTAACATAGCATAGCATCACGCCTGTATTCCCCGAAGGGGTAGACAGAGGTGTATTACACACACACACGGTTCGCCAGCTATATTTGAGTCCCACGTAATAGGGGACGAACCTATTGCCCTCTACCAGGCACAATTCCAAACTCCGGACTTCTACTGAGAGTATTTCTTTTTTTCGAAAAAGCTCAATAGCACTGCCCGTCCTGGGGATCGTATTCAAGACCTCATGATCAGCAGTCGCTCACACTACCACTGCACCACAGAGGCAGTTAAGTTAATAAGTTTTAGCCCGCTTACATCGAACAATCTAAAATACTCTGTGGGGTTGACAAAGTTCTTAGTACAAAAACGTTGCAGCTGCCAGCTTCTGATCTAGATAATGTAACTAAAATCAAATTCCATGGAGGGAGAACACAATGTAAAGACTTCGTATTAATTTAGGGTAGTATAACTGGTTTCATTATTTAAAAAATATGCAATACTTATAGGTTGTATTAATTTTAAACTGGTTGCTATCATAAGATGATTATTTAGTTTATTGGTGTACTATATAGAGTATGCGTAAAGTGACCTTTCGTCCCTTTTTGAACGGGACCAGCCCCTTTTTCGGTTATCTGTCCCGTTGTCCCCAAACAAAGCTTCGGGACACAAAATACTTAGTCCCGTTTTCAGAATGCTTTGTTAATTTCTAAATCACTTTGCAAAAAAATACAGAATGGAATAATTGAAATGTTTCCACGGATGAGCATGGAATGAATGCATTTTTCCATCCAACTTTTCTGTTTTATTTCAATATACATATTTCATGTCTGCTTGCTACAAACGGTACAGTAGAAAGAATATTTTTTGAAAAAACCCAGTTACAGATTACAGTTTTTAAGATATTTTTTTTTTCTTTTTTTTTTTTTTGGCTTGTCCCGTTTTGGTCAGAAATGGGCACGTTAAGTATGCGACGTACGTCAATAATGCTGCCAGTCGGTACGATTACTTTATAGTTTAATATAACTTTACTCTGTGATGATTAATTTCCGATATCTTCAATGAATTTGCTAGAAACGAGGTAAAAATATTTTATTTGTTAGAAACAAGGTCGGTTTTCTTAACTTAGTCTAAAGTAGGTCAAATATTAAGTTACATTTAGTTATTTAGATATTTTTTAGATATATTTTTAGCATTTGACAGTTTAGTTTTAATAAGTCATCCTCATACTTCAGCCATACACAAGGTTAACAGAAAGTGGCAGAATGTGAACTCGAAAACAACAGTCATGAGCAGGATTTAAACCTGCATCTCCTGGATTGCCGTCCCAGATGCTTTGCCAATTCGGCCATCGTGACAATTGCTCGGGACTGCGAATTTCGATAACACAAAGTTAAAGCATGTCAATTGCTCAAAAAATACATAAAATATCAAAATGTTTATAGGGCTGTGCTGTGACGTGGTTCGCCACACAATACGTCTCGTTCTCGCTGGGATGAAAAGTGGGCAATAGAAAGATGTTTTACGTCTAGTGGCAATCCGTTTTATCTACCTACCCCTCTAGGAAAAAAGCATGAATTTCTCTAGACTGACTCGCAGCTCGTTTTATTTACTCTTGAAGTAAGGCATTTTCGTAAATTGTAAGCTATTTACTCATCTGCAATAGTTATCTCCGCCCTTGGATGTGCGTCACAAGTAAGGTGGCTAGGCATTTCTTATTTTGGGAGACAGAAAAAAAAACAGAATTCCAGCTTAAAATTACGGGCAACAATCCTTGCTAATATTATAAACGCAAAAGTTTTTTTGTATGGATGTTTGTTACTCTTTCACACAAAAACTACGGAATGGATTTTAATAAAACTACAATAATATGGCTTATACATCAGAATAACATATAGGTTATAATTTATAAAGATATTGTGTGAATTGTCCAAACTATAACGATAAGTATCAAGTAAGTAGGAAAACATTCTGCCATCTGCGAGCTATTCTGGCGTGCGCTGCAAAAACCGTTAAAGTTACAGGTATATAATGTATATACAAGCCCCGATGCAAAATAGTTCGTCTAGTATGGAAAGTAGTGCAAATCGTAAAATATAGAAAGTAAATATTGGTAAAATAATTAAAAACGTTTAATAAAAAGTAAACCAGAATTTGAGGAACATTTTAAAGTTTATTTTAACATAACTGAAATTCTTTCATGACTTTACATAACACAAAAAATTTAAAAAAATATTAAAAAAACATAACGCAAAAGTATTCGTCTACCCTTGTCACTCACGCAAGATAGTTCGTCTACCACTTAGTTGTGTCGCCTTTGCTCTCAATGACAGCTTTAATGTGAAGAAGCATGGTTGCAACCAACGCTGCACACTCCTCAGGCGTAATTGACTCCCAGATAGCCAAGAGTTTAGCCTTTAAGTCGCTCTTCGATCTTGATAGATTTTTACGGAGAACTTTTTTCATTTTCCACCATAGGGTTTCGATCGGCGACAAGCTCGGGCTGTTAGATGGCTATTCGATTGTAGGGATGCTTTTCGCCAGTAGCCACGTCTTTGTTGTCCTTCCTGCCATACTGGAAGCACCATCCTGTTGAAAAATGAAGGAATCTTGATGCTTAAGTGACGGAATAGAGGGCAGTAAATTCTCTTCTAAAAGGTTTTGATACCTTGCAGCATTGATAGAACCATCCACAAACTGCATACCACCAACACCTTGTGCAGACATGCAGCCCCATATCATAAGAGACGCCAGAAACTTCACTTTGCGTTTGAGACAATCAGTATGAAATGCCTCATTTCTGTTCCGAATCACTTTTTTCCTTTCATCGCCGACTGTCATTTGAAATTTGGACTCGTCACTCCAAATGATACTACGCCACTGATCGGAAGTCCAATTTAAATGATCACGAGCAAACTTCAACCTCTTTTCCTTTTGTACAGCAGTCAACAGTGGTCTCTCCTTAGCGGTGTAAAATCCGTAACCCATTCTTTTTAGGACTCTTTTGTAAGTATCATCTGCGTCTTTGTGAATCATGTCCTTCCATTGCACCGTGAGTTCTTCGGCTCGAGCACGACGATTATTTTTGATAATTTTCTTCGGGATTCTGTTTTCTACTGCACTTGTGATGCGTGGTCGACCAGTTTTCTTCAAACAAGAAGTCGTTCTATTCTTTTTATAGTGCTGAATGATAGATTGGACTGTAGACCTGGGAAATATCAAGTCTTTAGATATTTGGTAACTTGATTTGCCAGCATCGATCTCACAAACTATTCGCTTTCGAAGCTCTTCACACACGGGTTTGCCACGACCCATTGTTATTTGAAAACTAATGAAAAAACTGAAATTTTCAGAATTTATACTGTCTCACTTGACAAATGATACAGAATTACTTTTACAAATTAAATTATGCAACATAATTGTACAAAGCAGGAATAATCTTATTTAACTCACTGATAGACGAACTCTTTTGCATCGATTAACAATTAGACGAACTATTTTGCTAATAACTTCTTCGAATTTAATACAGGATATGTATAAATTTAAAAAGCTCAAATAGTTTATTGGTTCATAATTAAAAAATGGCATGAGTAACGCGACATGTGATAGTAGAACAGCCTAATATTTTATATACGAGTAGATATACAAAAATAATGAAGTTAGAAAAAATCTCACAGGGAAAATTTCACACTAGACGAACTATTTTGCATCGGGGCTCGTAATACAAACATGGGGTGTCCTAATTAATCACTGAAGCAATATAACATATTTTCAGTGGACCGCCAATAAAGGGGGAAAGACGGCACACGGCGGGTTTATTTAGTGGGTTAGGGCCCCACACTACCCTGTTCGTTGCCCCGAACGATGAGATGTGCGGTAAGGAACACTTTTTTACAAAAAAGTGGTGTCCTAATTAAAATTCGCGTAATCGTATAATCGCGTTAGCGCATCATCGCGACGTACCCGTTAGAGCCGAGCTCTCGTCTAATCGAATCGGCGCTAACTATGGACGTCAAAGATGCACAGGTTTTTTCCGGGAATATTTCACTAACCTGTTATACAGATCTTTATAGCAACCAAACCAAATCAACGTGGCGGACAAAGTGCTTTGTTTAAAACAAGACAATGTAGTGAAATACTAACTAATAAATAACTTGATCCAGTGGACCGATATAAATTATCTATCGTTCTATTTTTTGATTGTAATGTAAATTTGTACATTAAACTGCTATGGTGATCACTTCTTATTTTTAAATCTCTAAATTTCTAACCAAAAAGGGCAAAAGCAACTTAGGTTCTGTTGATAATCAATGTTTTAATGTTCCCTGTCTTCCTGTGCGACAACGATGCGAACGATTATTGACAACTATTCGACATCAATATTTTTGAATAAAATTAATCGTGAAATTGTCAATTTGTAAGCTAAGTTAATGGGTTTTTATTTTATTTTGGTCATTCTAACTATTCCAGTGAGTGTATTAGTATTAGGTGTTGTATGAGTTTATTAGTTTCATAATTAGAAACAAAATTAAATTCATGATAATGGACGAAAAATGCGATATCCGCGATAATGTTACATAGCGATAGGTAAAATATTGAACATCTGGTCACCCTAGTCAAGTCACGTAGGCGCCATGGCAATGTTCTGTGAGTGGGATATAAAATGGATAAATTATATTGACACCAATTTGAATAATTTTCATTTATCTTCAAATGCCTCTTTCTTAGCCATCTTTGTACAATCTTTGATATTTAAGTGCTCTAATCCACTGAGCTACCGTACCGTTACCGTACTCGCTGAAGGACGTACCGGCCAAAAGGTAGTCCTTTTGGCCATACCGACCAACGCCATCTATCGCAACGCATTTACATGCGTTAATCACGCCATCAAATAGTATGAATTTTAATTGCAAAATTAAACTTACTATATGGTATACTCGTATTACACTAATGTGTGCGTTAAAAACGTAGTTTTTAGATGATAGATTAATTTTTATAAACATGAGATTTTATTGTCAGAACCAGTTAAGATTAGAACCTTTTTTAAGGGCGCAGTTATATAAGCTCGCACCGGGCGCATAAAAGGCTAGTTAAAGCACTGCTTCTGAATTTTAGAAAAACTTCACGCTATATGTCAGCTTCCTGATATTAGTAGCGTGATAAAACTGTCAAACAAAAAGTTTTATTAAAATCTGCTACACCTATATAATGCCTATTAAAAGTAATTTTTTCTCAAATATCTTAAGTGTACAGACATTGCTCTGTTACAGCTTTATAATGGAACAGATTTGTTTATTTATTTACAAATTATTATCACTGCTCGTTGAATGACAACTAAGAAAGAATTATGAATAAAAACTAAGCCCAGTGAAAACTAAGCTAAGATGATACTTTGTCGTTTTTCACCGGCTCATTACTCATACACCGGAACTTAGGCTCATCATGTTTTCCTTCACCGAGTGTAATAATATGTGAGTAAATGCACGCATTGTGATTTCAAAGTCTGTGAAAATGTCAGTCACAAGCAGGATTTGAACCTGCATCTCCTGAAATACCGTCTCAGATGCTATGCCAATTTAGATTAATTAATAGTGATAATTGATATATCTGACAGATGGCGCAGGCGTAAACAAAAGCCTAAGACATTAAGAAGGAATGTGTTATCGCAGGCACGAGCTTTCGGTGGGAAATAAGGCACGGCCCTCCTGAGGTAACCAGTTAAGAGTACTGGCGAACCACTGCTCACTATTTCACATTGCGAATGGTAAATAATTGAATGGAAGGCTCTCTCTCGCCATAACCAAAACATTGCGATGTCTTTCACGGTCGGTCACAGCGGTGACGGTTGAACCAACACGCACCAGTTATGCAATAGGTGATAATTTCTTCCTTTTCTTAGTCGCGTATGTCCCGCGGAAAGAATGAGGTGGTGGCATTTGTCTTCCGTTACTTCTAAGCTATATTGCTGTGAGATTTCATTGTAAATATATTTTAGTTTTTGTCAGATAATCTCATCAATAAGATAATACGAACGGGATTTCAATTACGGACAATAAATAAGCCAATTATGTAGTTAAAAACGTACTTTATACAGAATATAAAATGTTTAATACAACACTAATTTCACGCTTGACAGCGTATTGTTTAACCATGTTGTGGATCTTTGTTTTCTGAAGCAAGACCTAGATCACCCTCAAGGTCACACAGCGAAGGAACACGCACAATTATATGTATGTAGTTATGTACCTATTTTAGCAAAGAGTACTTATTCTATTGTTGAGGCGGACAGAATACACCTGACTGCACAGATGGCGGAGTGGTTTTGATTCCGGCCTCTCCTCGCCCTAGTGCTGTGAGTTCGATTCCCACACAGGACAATTTTGTGTGTAATCCACAAACGGTTGCTCCGAGTCTGGGTGTATTTAGGGTCCGTGTAATTGTATGTTTGTATACAAGATGCGATACAAGAATAATTCCTTAGTGCAGGGTGTTGTCTTTTTTAAAAACAAAAACTAAACAAAACCCAGCTTCACACCCCGTCGTACAGGGTAGCGAACAGGGTAATGTGGGGCCCACTAAATAACCCGCCGTGTGCTGTCTCTCCGCCTATATTAACGGACCACTGGAACTGTGTTCAACAAGTCAGAGGTCAGTCAAGAATACCTGCTGTTCGCGATGATTTTATCGTCTTAAAAAAAACATATATTCACGCCTGTATTCCCCAAAGGGGTAGGCAGAGGTGTATTCCACATCCACGGTTCGCCAGCTGTGATTAAGCACGATGTAATAGGGGGTGAGCCTATTGCCGTCTACCGGACATTTTTCCAAACTCCAGGCTGCTACTGAGAGTCGGCGAACCACTGAAGGAATGTAAAATAGTTCCAGTGGCCCGCTAACAGAGATGGAGAGACGGCTTACGGCGGGTTTATTTAGTGGATGAGGGCCGCCCCACAAGGTGTGCGATTAGGAAAAAAAATTCCCGCCTTAACAAAAAAAAAGGCTGCTACTGAGAATTTTTCTTTTTACGAAATGGCTCAATAACACTGGCTGACCAGGGGATCGAACCCGATTCATGTTATGCCTAACCTCTTTCCAGCTTAATACACAACCATCTCGGTTGCTTAATATTATATGCGATCATGAGGTCTCGATGTTGAATCCCTGATTGGGTCTATAAATTGTTACTGAGATTTTCTTTCAAGAAATTCTCAATTACAGCTCGCAGAAAGGAAATTTGCCTTAGAAATCATGAAAAACCCTTGCTCCTGTGTCTGTGGGTCTAGCCAAGTTGCATTCTATGATCGGTAACGCTAATAGAAAACTATTTAAATGTATTGGAATTTGACATCTTTAACCATAGATAAAGAACCTATATTTATCTAAGTCTTTAAGAATATCTATAACTAAACACAAAGTGAAAAATGTGAAATCGAAAATAACAGCCAGGAGCAGGATTTGAACCTGCATCTTCTGGATACCGTCCAGATGCTTTACCAATTCAGCCATCCTGACAATTGCTCCTGACTGCTAATTTCGATAACACATCATACTTAACGTCTTTGGGTGACGCCTGCGCCATCTGCCGGACGTATTTTCATACATTATACCGACCAGGTAAACTTAATTTTACAATTAAGATTTTTACCTAATAATGACGCAAACCCTATAAATATTTATATATATTTGTAGCATTTGACATGCTTAGCACTATACATTAAACACAAAGTGAAAAATGTGAAATCGAAAATAACAGCCAGGAGCAGGATTTGAACCTGCATCTTCTGGATACCGTCCAGATGCTTTACCAATTCAGCCATCCTGACAATTGCTCCTGACTGCTAATTTCGATAACACATCATACTTAACGTCTTTGGGTGACGCCTGCGCCATCTGCCGGACGTATTTTCATACATTATACCGACCAGGTAAACTTAATTTTACAATTAAGATTTTTACCTAATAATGACGCAAACCCTATAAATATTTATATATATTTGTAGCATTTGACATGCTTAGCACTATACATTAAACACAAAGTGAAAAATGTGAAATCGAAAATAACAGCCAGGAGCAGGATTTGAACCTGCATCTTCTGGATACCGTCCAGATGCTTTACCAATTCAGCCATCCTGACAATTGCTCCTGACTGCTAATTTCGATAACACATCATACTTAACGTCTTTGGGTGACGCCTGCGCCATCTGCCGGACGTATTTTCATACATTATACCGACCAGGTAAACTTAATTTTACAATTAAGATTTTTACCTAATAATGACGCAAACCCTATAAATATTTATATATATTTGTAGCATTTGACATGCTTAGCACTATACATTAAACACAAAGTGAAAAATGTGAAATCGAAAATAACAGCCAGGAGCAGGATTTGAACCTGCATCTTCTGGATACCGTCCAGATGCTTTACCAATTCAGCCATCCTGACAATTGCTCCTGACTGCTAATTTCGATAACACATCATACTTAACGTCTTTGGGTGACGCCTGCGCCATCTGCCGGACGTATTTTCATACATTATACCGACCAGGTAAACTTAATTTTACAATTAAGATTTTTACCTAATAATGACGCAAACCCTATAAATATTTATATATATTTGTAGCATTTGACATGCTTAGCACTATACATTAAACACAAAGTGAAAAATGTGAAATCGAAAATAACAGCCAGGAGCAGGATTTGAACCTGCATCTTCTGGATACCGTCCAGATGCTTTACCAATTCAGCCATCCTGACAATTGCTCCTGACTGCTAATTTCGATAACACATCATACTTAACGTCTTTGGGTGACGCCTGCGCCATCTGCCGGACGTATTTTCATACATTATACCGACCAGGTAAACTTAATTTTACAATTAAGATTTTTACCTAATAATGACGCAAATCCTATAAATATTTATATATATTTGTAGCATTTGACATGCTTAGCACTATACATTAAACACAAAGTGAAAAATGTGAAATCGAAAATAACAGCCAGGAGCAGGATTTGAACCTGCATCTTCTGGATACCGTCCAGATGCTTTACCAATTCAGCCATCCTGACAATTGCTCCTGACTGCTAATTTCGATAACACATCATACTTAACGTCTTTGGGTGACGCCTGCGCCATCTGCCGGACGTATTTGGCTGAATTGGTAAAGCATCTGGACGGTATCCAGAAGATGCAGGTTCAAATCCTGCTCCTGGCTGTTATTTTCGATTTCACATTTTTCACTTTGTGTTTAATGTATAGTGCTAAGCATGTCAAATGCTACAAATATATATAAATATTTATAGGGTTTGCGTCATTATTAGGTAAAAATCTTAATTGTAAAATTAAGTTTACCTGGTCGGTATAATGTATGAAAATACGTCCGGCAGATGGCGCAGGCGTCACCCAAAGACGTTAAGTATGATGTGTTATCGAAATTAGCAGTCAGGAGCAATTGTCAGGATGGCTGAATTGGTAAAGCATCTGGACGGTATCCAGAAGATGCAGGTTCAAATCCTGCTCCTGGCTGTTATTTTCGATTTCACATTTTTCACTTTGTGTTTAATGTATAGTGCTAAGCATGTCAAATGCTACAAATATATATAAATATTTATAGGGTTTGCGTCATTATTAGGTAAAAATCTTAATTGTAAAATTAAGTTTACCTGGTCGGTATAATGTATGAAAATACGTCCGGCAGATGGCGCAGGCGTCACCCAAAGACGTTAAGTATGATGTGTTATCGAAATTAGCAGTCAGGAGCAATTGTCAGGATGGCTGAATTGGTAAAGCATCTGGACGGTATCCAGAAGATGCAGGTTCAAATCCTGCTCCTGGCTGTTATTTTCGATTTCACATTTTTCACTTTGTGTTTAATGTATAGTGCTAAGCATGTCAAATGCTACAAATATATATAAATATTTATAGGGTTTGCGTCATTATTAGGTAAAAATCTTAATTGTAAAATTAAGTTTACCTGGTCGGTATAATGTATGAAAATACGTCCGGCAGATGGCGCAGGCGTCACCCAAAGACGTTAAGTATGATGTGTTATCGAAATTAGCAGTCAGGAGCAATTGTCAGGATGGCTGAATTGGTAAAGCATCTGGACGGTATCCAGAAGATGCAGGTTCAAATCCTGCTCCTGGCTGTTATTTTCGATTTCACATTTTTCACTTTGTGTTTAATGTATAGTGCTAAGCATGTCAAATGCTACAAATATATATAAATATTTATAGGGTTTGCGTCATTATTAGGTAAAAATCTTAATTGTAAAATTAAGTTTACCTGGTCGGTATAATGTATGAAAATACGTCCGGCAGATGGCGCAGGCGTCACCCAAAGACGTTAAGTATGATGTGTTATCGAAATTAGCAGTCAGGAGCAATTGTCAGGATGGCTGAATTGGTAAAGCATCTGGACGGTATCCAGAAGATGCAGGTTCAAATCCTGCTCCTGGCTGTTATTTTCGATTTCACATTTTTCACTTTGTGTTTAATGTATAGTGCTAAGCATGTCAAATGCTACAAATATATATAAATATTTATAGGGTTTGCGTCATTATTAGGTAAAAATCTTAATTGTAAAATTAAGTTTACCTGGTCGGTATAATGTATGAAAATACGTCCGGCAGATGGCGCAGGCGTCACCCAAAGACGTTAAGTATGATGTGTTATCGAAATTAGCAGTCAGGAGCAATTGTCAGGATGGCTGAATTGGTAAAGCATCTGGACGGTATCCAGAAGATGCAGGTTCAAATCCTGCTCCTGGCTGTTATTTTCGATTTCACATTTTTCACTTTGTGTTTAATGTATAGTGCTAAGCATGTCAAATGCTACAAATATATATAAATATTTATAGGGTTTGCGTCATTATTAGGTAAAAATCTTAATTGTAAAATTAAGTTTACCTGGTCGGTATAATGTATGAAAATACGTCCGGCAGATGGCGCAGGCGTCACCCAAAGACGTTAAGTATGATGTGTTATCGAAATTAGCAGTCAGGAGCAATTGTCAGGATGGCTGAATTGGTAAAGCATCTGGACGGTATCCAGAAGATGCAGGTTCAAATCCTGCTCCTGGCTGTTATTTTCGATTTCACATTTTTCACTTTGTGTTTAATGTATAGTGCTAAGCATGTCAAATGCTAAAAATATATATAAAAATATCTAAATATTTATAGGGTTTGCGTCATTATTAGGTAAAAATCTTAATTGTAAAATTAAGTTTAGCTGGTTGGTATAATGCATGAAAATACTTCCGACAGATAGCGTAGGCGTCACCCAAAGACGTTAAGTAAGAATGTGTTATCGAAATTAGCAATCAGGAGCAATTGTCACGGTTGCTGAATTGGCAAAGCATCTGGACGGTATCCAGGAGATGCAGGTTCAAATCCTGCTCGTGACTGTTATTTTCGATTTCACATTTTTCACTTTGTGTTTAGTGTATAGTGCTAAACATGTCAAATGCTAAAAATATATATAAAAATATCTAAATATTTCCATATATTTTAATAGTTTTCTATTAGCGTTAGCGATCATAGAATGCAACTTGGCTAGACCCACTGATCCCTCTCCGATCGTATCGGAATGGCGTTGTTCAGAAAGTGTAAGAACAGAGAGAGCACTTGTGCTGTAGAAAATCATTAACTTTGATATATTTGTTGACACTGGCCACCGAGACCGTAGTCCGTTTGGAAATAACCATGATGCAATCGCCTCCTTGCTCGATATAAAACCTCCTTGAGAAATTCGTATCTTGGCACTTCCATAATCTGGATAAGTCATCGATAACTTTGTTTGTAGAAAAAAAAAATACATTAATTTTGATATACTGATAATGTAAAAATAATTAAATTGATTTGACTATTTCGGCTTCACCTGCTACGACCTACTGACCCGCTAAGTCTAGCACAACATATCGATCTATAAACCCTTTTGTTACAATGCTTAGATAGCTTAGCAGATTAATAAAGCGTCTCTATAGGTACAAAGTGTTCCAATAGCCGTTCAGTATGTTATAATGAATCCCACTCTGAGGGGAGGCCTGTGCCTAATAATGAGACAGTAAGGGGTTGAGAAAAATAGATTTAAAAGGTTTCAATAAATTTTTCAACGTACAACGCTTATCTAGTTTATACCTACTTTTTTGTTAAGGCTTCGTTTAAAATATTATCTACATTATACATTTTAAGTAAGGCGTGTGGGGCCGGCTTTAGAATTGTCCCACCCCTCTCCACCCATGGGAGTCGTAAGAGCCGACTGAGGAAATACCGGCGGAATGGGCAGCAGCACTCCCTCAAGTATTAACGGCAATATCTCCCATATGAGCGAAACACATGTTGCGGCGTTCTCTTGGAGAGGCCTATGTCCAGCACTGGACTTCGAAGGGCTGATGGATGGATGGATACATTTTAAGAGGTTTCAGAGTTATTTTCGAAAACAAGCTTTAACCAAAATTGTTTATTTTTTCTCGTGGAAGAATTAAATTTGAGTTTGGAAGATTATAATCAGTTAGCCTTTTCTTTTAAGCGGGAAAAAATGTACCTAACCGCAAATACATGCTTGTGGTCTTTTTCAATAAAAAAAAATAATAAACATTACAATGATTATCCAAATGCTCTCCGTTCGAAAGAAATATATAGCGAAATACGTTTATAAAAACATATTACCTTACCTTGAACATTCCTGCATAGTAAGTATAATTTGACAGGAACGGCACAAACGTTTATAATTATTCCATCTTGATGCCCGTAAAAATACGTGCAAAATGTATGTCGGTAAAAAGTTTTTATCTAATGAGCAACCTCGATGTTCGGCTGCGTGACAAAGGAACTACAAGGGAACTGAGAAAATAAACGAGGACTCCGTTTGTGGAACGAGAGTTATTCAACTACCCACAATGTTTAAATTATTTGCTGTCAAATGTTAATAAATATTTATTATGAATTGCGAAGGTATATAGATATAGGTAGTTTAATCGGGAGCGCGCTTTAAAAAAAAATACAAACTTAGGTAATTATAAAAGTACGATTTTAATGCTCGACGATTGAACATGGAGTGACAAAATAATCTTACAATATATCTTAGGTCTAATGTATAAAGATGCGGGCGATGGTGCCACCATGCATGACCACCAAGAAAAGGTAGGTACTGTTGTTATTAGTGATAGCCTTGCGGTAAGACCAGAGGCTGCCAAAACGGTGGTATGAAATTCGATCCCCCGTGTCAGGCGGATTTTCAACCCACAACACAAACCATCATCATTGCCCAAAGACGAATAAATTTTTAAAAAAATAACAAAATAAAAAAGGTTAAAAACTACTGGTTAGGTTATAAAAGTTTACAACGTCTCCGCTCTAAACTTTTATGTTAATATTTTTTGCTATTTTACAGCACAAGCAATATTTTTGATAAAATTTTAGCCCATTCATTCTTTACAAGTTAAATAAGCATTTTTCATTTCCTTCTAGACTTCAGAGAGACTTCTAGACTTTAGAGTCCAGTTTCATTCAGTTGTGAGTTTGTGAAATTCACACATACAATGTTATCGCCACCAAATATTTATAGAGAGAGAGACATTATGTCGTCCTGGGATTGAACCCTTTTTTTTTGTTTAGGCGGGAAAAAATGTACCTAGCCGCACGCCCCGTCGTTCGGGGCAACGAACAGGGTAGTGTGGGGCCCTCACCCACTAAATAAACCCGCTGTCTGCCGTCTCTCCGCCTGTATTGCCGGACCACTGAAACTATGTTACATTGCTTCAGTGGTGGGATTGAACCCCTAACACTAATCTCGGGGACGAAGTAGTTAAGAAAATCATTAGGCCATTAATGCATTAAAAGTAAGTTCAAAAAAGCCTTAAATATGTATTAAAGGCTTTTTAATTTTACGTCGCGCGACCTTCAATCAGTGAAAATAAAATATCCTACAAGGTTATTTTATTTTACCGTCTAATGTAGACAGAGAGCAGACACTGATGACGTAGTAAAATAAGTCGCTTGATCGTAGTAGATACCCAGTTTATATATATCCATCTATAGGTACTATTATAAAGCTATAACATTTAAGATATTTGAGAAAAAATGACAGTATTAGGCTACTTATATGTATAGGCGTGTCTGAACACAAAACGTTTTTTTTAGATTTTTTGTTTGTTTGTCGTTTTGTCTGTTTGTTTGTTTGCCCATCACCCTAAAACTACTGAACAGATTTTAATGCAAATTTTTTATTTGATAGTTCTTGATTAGACTTAAAAACTGGTATACATTTTATCCCACTACTGTATCGGGAACCTGAGATATAACCTAAAAATTAGCTTTTGGTTGCGGTAGACATGCTCAGCTACTTTAAAGAACAAATTATTTGTGAATGTGGAAAAATAAAGGTTTAGTGCGAGCGGGATTCGAACCTGCGTCCCTTACAATCCGGGGAAATGATCTAGACCGCTAAGCCGTCGCACTAACCGAAGGCTATTCCCAATCAAAGACAAAATGTGACGTGGAGATTGGGAATGGCCGTCGGTCAATGTGATGGCTTAGCCGTTAGAGCACTTATCTGGATTGGAAGGGACGCAGGTTTGAAACCCGCTCGCACTAAACTTCTGTTTATTACTGAGTGACAGAAATTTTTACATAGAAATCATTAGTGTGCCGTAGATTTACATATTTATATTCTGAAGTCCATGCGAACAGAGTCGCGAGCAGAACCTAGTTTAATACTTTTTTTATGCTACGTGGGTGACAAACAAGCATACGGCCCACCTGATACACCTCAAAACAAAGAGATGGAAGGTTAATAGTTAATATCCTTCATATTAGGGAGAGGATAAGAAGGATAATAAGGAGAAGATAGGGAGGGGATTTGGGCCTCCGGCGCTCTCACTAACCATACGAAACAATAATAGGAATATCTATAGTTGTTATCTTGCATATTGTTGTCTTGCTTATCTTTTGTGAGAGGGTGGTAATTCCCCTATCCAGTCGGCTCATTCGTGCTGGGTGCTGAGAGCCTTATCTCTACCATTAGAACCTAAATTAATTTAAATTAAAAAAAAAATATTCACGGACATTTTCACACAACGTCCTCTGGTCACAAACTAAGCTTAACGCTTGTTGCTATGGGTACCAGATTACGGATATAGTACATACCTATATAATAAAAAACATCCAGACGCAGTATAAATGTATGTGTTCATCACACAAATATTTGTCCTGAGTGGGAATCGAACCCACGACCTCGTGCACGGAAGTCGGTTACACTAGCGACTAAGCCACATATAACATCACGCCTGTATTCCCCGAAGGGGTAGGCAGAGGTGCATTACAAACCCACGATTCGCCAGCTATGTTTAAGTCCCACGTAATAGGGGGCGAGCCTATTGACGTCTACCGGGCACATTTCCAAACTCCGGGCTGCTACTGAGAATATTTACTTTTTTTTTTACGAAAAATCTCAATAACACTGCCACGGGGCCCGATTTTAGTGTTGTTAAATTCCTCAAATATACGGAGATACAGTTTTGCAAATTAACGAATCCCAAAATCAATATCATTAGTAACCGTCAAGTAATTTCAACATGTCAACATGCAAAAGTGAAATATTTCGACAGATAACCTAAATGTGAAAGTATTTATGTCGCATACTAATCAAGGTTAGATCATTAAATCAACATTAAATGTAACTGCATCTGTGGTGCAGCGGTAGTGTAATCGACTGCTGATCGTGAGGTCTCGGGTTCGATCCCAGGATCAGCTTTTTGTAAAAAGAAAAATTCTCAGTAGCAGCCCGGAGTTTGGAAATGTGCCCGGTAGACGGACAATAGGCTCGCCCCCTATTACGTGGAACATAAACATAGCTGGCGAACCGTGGGTGTGCATACACCTCTACCTACCCCTTCGGGGAATACAGGCGTGATGCTATGTATGTTAAGTATAACTGCAGTGGTGTGACGAATGGGCAATGCAAAAATGTCAGCAATTCATTTAATAGAAAGCGTAATCCGCCCGAAGACGTTATAAGGCCGTCGCTTGTGACGTCAGAAGGAGGTCCATAGCATTATATTCTCGTCCTTGAGTATTTGTCAAGTAGGTACATGACGAACAAAAAATTACACAGATGGCGGAGTGGCTTAGATACCGACCTCACATGCCTCTGTTGTGAGTTCAATTCCCACGCAGGACAACTGGGTGGACTTCCATGAAATTATGTTTGTAAAATCCCCCGCGATATAGAGTATACATTAAAAAAATTAAAAGGATTATGCTATCGATACATTTGCCCGGGACTATCAATTTTCATAACACGTTCATGTTTAATGTCTTTTCTAAATAAAAATAGTCACAACGACAAACGTAGTATAGGATAGGTCCTCCAATCACAAGATAGTCTCAATGTGAATGTTTGTTAATAGATTTCTAATAAGTAGCACGCGGGAAATCCAGAAGTTCATAGTTATGTAGACATAGTTCTCTGTTGCAGCTTTATGATAGTACAGAATTATCTTAGGTGTAGCCAGCGTTTCCCGCAAATGAACTTAATTAAAAAAACATTTAAGCCTACCTAAATAAAAAAAATGAATTTGAATGTACTATAGATATAAACCTTCTTTACAAAATTAGTGGCTCAGGAGAAAGAAGCGGACAAACAGACACACGTAGATAGTGACTTTATACCTACCACTACCAAGCATAGATAAAACTCAATTCTGGTCTCTCACTTATCGCACTCTGACATCTGGAAATTAGGGCAAGTTACAAAGAGAAACATTATTACATAGCTGTATAGCTATTACACCTAGTTAAGGAATTCATCTAGCTGGAGCAGGGGTGGCTAACTTTCACAAGTCCACAAGCAATTAAGTAATCTTGGCAGTAACACCATTGTGCGTTCCATTTTATGGTATGAGTGTTCCAAGTTTAAATTATTTTCATTTTTAATTTTAATCCCAGAAAAGGCAAGCAAAGGCGATTCGAGTCTCTTGCAATCGATTGCTCACAACTAAGAAAATAAAACAAGCATAATTATCTTCTTCCATTCATCTTGAGACAGTTGTAAAAGATCTTCTCTGTGGGAATAGGTCGGTGTATGTTAGTTAGTAGAGCCATGCTTGTGCCGTGAGTGAGAGTGCCGGAGGCCTAAGCCATCCATCCATCCATCAGCCTTTCATCGTCCACTGCTGGACATAGCCTCCCCAAGAGAACGCCACAACGAGCAGTCCCGTAATGGGGGATAATGCCGTAATCGCCACGCTTGGCAGGCGGGTTGACGATCGCAGTGGATGTTGTTAATACTCGAGGGAGTGCTGCTGCCCACTACCCCGGTATTCCCTCATTCAGCTCTTACGACTCCCGTGGGTAGAAAGGGATGGGACAAATTTAAAGCGGGCCCCAGGAGGCCTAAACTCTCTCCTTATCCTCCATCCTCTTGCTACTACCCTTCCTTTCCACCTCCTATCCCTTTCCTTGCCGTTGGCGATGTGTGCGAGTGATGCCTCTGGTGTTGCTAGTATCTGTAGGCTACGGTAACCGTTCCGTTTACCATCAGGTGGGCCGTTGCTTGTTTGCCACCCGCGTAGTACGTATAAAGAAAAAAGAAGAGATACATTTGTACTTCTTTAATGCATAGCCAACGAGAAGCTATTGGGCCTCGTGGCGTAGTCGGTAGTGAAACCGACTTCCGTGCCTGAGTGTTTTCTATCTATTTCATGTATTTAGTAATATATATTATGTATACCCATAGCACAAGCGTTAAGCTTAGTTTGGGACCAGAGGACGTTGTGTGAGATGTCCGTGAATATTTATATTTATTTATTTATTACATTTAATTGCAGTAAAAAATGTTTGCAGACGCTGAAACTTTCACCCGTTGGCAAAAACGTCTCCGGCAATAAATTCTAGTATAAACTAGCTAACCAATGTTAAGGTCTTTCGACAGCCTTGCACTCTTAGTGACTGTTTAAATGATAATCAGTGGCTGATGTCACATTGCCGTTAGATTGCTGCAGAATCAATTTTACAATCTCGTGATCATATCATTATGAAAGAGTTCTTTGAATAGAGTTTATTAATAGCTTATAATATCAGTGATAGCTAGTGGTAACACCAAGGACAGCCAAGATTTCGATATTGAGTTTTACTTTTGAAAATAATATGCTTGTTTAAATCTAATATATAAAATTCTCGTGTCGCGGTGTTTGTGGTTGAACTCCTCCGAAACGGCTTAACCGATTCTCATGAAAATTTGTGTGCATATTAGGTAATTCTGAGAATCGGACAACATCTATTTTTCATCCCTCTAAATGTTAAGGGTAGTCCACCCCTAAATATTTTTTTTTAATTTTTAGTTACATTTTTATTTTTTATCATAAAAACATACAACCCTAAATTTTCAACCCTCTACGATCAACCCCTATTTTTTATTCGTTAATTATAAACTAATTTTTTGGCAAGATATTTATTTTTATTTTGTCACGACAGAATAAAAATATTATATTAAATTTTGTATTACTCTAAATTTTTCACCTCTCTACGATTAACCCCTATTTTTATTTGTTAATTATAAACTTTAATTGTTTGGCAAGATTTTTATTCTTATTTTGTCATGACTTAGAATTAAAAAAAATATATTACTATCGATTATGCACCCCTCTACGATCAACCCCTATTTTTCCATAGCAATTTTTTATTTTTTTATTTTTAATAATTTCCTTTAATTATGATTTTTTTCTCAATTCAATTTGATCTTTAACTTATCAACTATAAATCGATCAGTTATCCCCGCTAGATGTCTACCGTTGTCACCTCTCATCCAGCAAACATCACGGAGTAGGGATGAGAACGAAGCCGGTCTCCTGTCTTACTTACTATACAGTTTTCGACCATTTTTTTTAGTTTTATTTGTGTACCTATCGAACGCAGCAGTGACTGTTATACGTATTATTTTAATTTTTCTGTGCAACTCTCATGTTAATTTTACCCTCATCGTAAATTTGTTATTAATTTACAGTGCAATAATTATTTATTCGCAATTGGTTAATAACTGATAAAGACAGTTTTTACTATTAGTTAATTAAGTGATCTCATGTAAATAAACACGTGTTGTGAGCTCCCGCCAACAACGGCCGTACCTGTATATATTGCACTTAACATTTTTTGGAAATACATAGTTTTAAATCAAAACGAAAACGTGTACAGTCATTCTGGGTAACTTTGGATATATTACAGCGATATTTTTCACGGTATTTTAAATGTTTTAACGTTTAAATGACAATATTAAACTTTGTTAGTGTTCTCAGAATATTTTTTATCCATAGACCATAATGAAAGACTATAATATCCATCAATTAAAGAGAAAAACCTATTTTTGTAGTATGTCAAAGTTACCACTCACAAAAGTGTAACTTTGACACACATTAGATCCCTCACATAAATGAGGTAATATTTGATTATTAAATTACTTTGGGTAACATTAGTTTATATTATTCTCAAATTAGGGATGTGGCTGTGGCAATAAAAACGTAAATATGTAGTAGTATCATATATATATTTGTAAAAAAAGGTCCATCAATCAAAATTTAGCAGTTACAAGTACATTTTTTTAATTCGCATCAAAACCTTGTTTAAATCCTATAATGAACAAACCGTTAAGCATATTAAAATGAAGACAAACTAAAATAATTAAAACAAATAAAAAATATGTAAACACTTGGGTTTGAAGTATTTATTTGCCCTACTCCATATAGAGTCAATTGTCATCCATACAATTACAGAATATCAAAAAAGTTATTCACTGTTTCATGAACTCAAATTCGCGCGGTAATTTCGGACAAAGTTTTGACATTAACTCTGTTTGACAACTTCTCTTTTATTTTAAGGTGTGCTTACGAACTTGTTTAAAAAATAAAATCTAAAGCAAGAATTATCAAAAAATATTGATTTCATAGGGAAAAATCATTAAAACATTCTCGTAGTCACACTGTCAATGTTACCCGAATGAATCAAAGTTACCCAGATTGACTGTACGTGTTTAATAAATATACCTGTTTTATTATTGTGAAAAGTACCTAAGTCAAATAATAAGCAAACGAGTACAATATTAATTCACTGTTTTTCACCAATACACTGATAGAAGGATTTATTAATTATTAATAATTTAATTTATTTGAAGACAATTTTATTAAATATTTTTTTACATTCAATAAAAATTTATTTGGGAATAAAGTACATTCTAAATAAAGCATACTTTCATTGTATACAACGCTTTCGATTATAAGTAAATCCCCGCACACTTATAGTAGATAGTTATTTTTATTGAACTAAAAAAATGTTTCCTAGAAATAATAACATGGCAAAACAACGGTTTCCGGGTCAGCTAGTCATAGTTGTTGTTGTGTGACAAATGTTGTTCATTAAAAATTACACAATTTTGACAGTAATAATAATAATTATGACAGATTAACACATAAAGCCATGTTTATCCCAGCATGAATGGACCGGCTCGATCGGGGAAGTAACTCCCTCTCACAAAAAACAAGCGTGAAGCAACGGTACTCCTACAGTTGTGAGTGAGTCGTATGGTGAGTGAGAGCGCCAGAGACCCAGACCCCATCCCTGTCCTATTCCTATTATCCTTTCTATCCTCTCCTTAGTATCTACCTATTCTCTCCTTATTATCCTTCTTTTGCACCTCCTATATCCCTTTCCTTGAAGATGGTAACGCGCGAATGATGCCTCTGGTGTTGCTAGCGTCTATAGGCTACGGTAACCGCTTACCATCAAGTGGGCCGTAAGCTATAGTTTGCCACCCGCGTGACAGTTAAAACTTAGAATCAGGTGGACCGCGACACGTATGCCAACAAAGGAAAAAAAAAAGGGCAACTGTATTTAGATATTTTTATATATATTTTTAGCATTTGACATGCTTAGCAACATACATTAAACACAAAGTGAAAAATGTGAAATCGAAAATAACAGTCACGAGCAGGATTTGAACCTGCATCTCCTGGATACCGTCCAGATGCTTTGCCAATTCAGCCACCGTGACCCTTGCTCCTGACTGCTAATTTCGATAACACATTCATACTTAACGTCTTTGGGTGACGTCTGCACCATCTTTCGCAAGTATTTTCATACATTATACCGACCAGGTAAACTTAATTTTACAATTTCGATTTTACCTAATAATGACGCAAACCCTATAAATATTTAGATATCTTTATATATCGACGCTTGAAAGGCAATAATTACCAAGCGACATATAGTGCACTTTACACTAGAGCATTTTAAAGTTTCATTTTTCGGAAAAAAAATCGTAAAAAGTCTATTAATTGTCATAACTACTTGATTCCAACGAATTTTAAATGCAATTTTAAGGGCTAATAACATGGATGGATGGAATGGAACATGGCATTTAAAAATTATATGTTTTTTTTATATCTTATGAAATAGTGTTGGTTAGTAATAATTTCATTAAAAACACAAACAGGTAGAAGTTCCTTACCGACAACAAAATTTAATTATAAAACAAGTAATATTAACTAAACCTCATTATTTTATAATTTTGTATGAAGAAAAATGACGCTTCCGGAAGGAGCACATTTTTCACACACGTGTAAAATTATCTAAATATAAAACAAAAAAAACTTTTCTACCAGCCAATTTTTAACATAGCTCAAATTTAATAAGATGAATGTATGATTGTTTTGAACAAGTAGCAATAAACTTTATGTTTGGTACAAAAAATCAAAGACTTTCCGATAAAGGTTTTCGACGGATACCGTCATTATCAGCATTATTAATGCCCTTGTAGTAATTTAACATTCTCGACCATGCTGTGGGTTGGTGGGGGTTTTAGACCAGTGACTAACCCTATGTTAAGGACGTCTCTAGACCTCTATTATAGGAATATTATAGTTAAGTCCAACATGGATAGCTGATCTTACAAAGAATGTGGACTGTCGTTGAATACTTACGATAGATGAAATCAATTGTTCCCAAAAATAAATTTTAACAAATGAAGATTTGATTTTTTTAGACATTTATTAGTAATTTCAAAATAAGTACAAATAGGTAGCACACAATTTCAACTAAGAAGAAAATTAACCAAATTTAAATCAACATACTTACATCAAATCTAAGTTTCAGATCAGCCATTTTCAGCAGTCTTACATTACTATTACTTATAAGGCATATTAGGTAAGCTTATCAATAACATTTTAACACAACACAATGTAATAGCACATAAGAAACTTTGTACTATATTACATACATACATATGGTCACGCCTTTTTCCCGTAGCGTTAGGCAGAGACCACTTCTCTCTCTCTTGCTACGATCCTGGCACACATCTTTTGCTTCATCTACTTTCATCAGCGCTTTCATGCATGCTCGTTGATTACAAGAACTCTTAACCTGGCCTTAAAAACTTCTCCGATCTTGTCAATATACGTTCGCCTAGATCCACCTCTACTAACTTGCCCATTCACTGTCGCCTTATATATCAGTTTCGTTAATCTTCTTTCATCCATCCTCTCTACGTGTCCGAACCACCTAATCATTCCTTTCTCTATTTTTGTCACTACATCTTTTTTCACGCTACAGCTTTCTCGTATCACACTATTTCTCACTTTGTCCATCAGGATCACTCCGGCTATGCTTCTCAGACTTCTCTTCTCCACAGCATTTATCTTACTCTCATGCTTCTTCTGCCATGCAATATTCACTACCATACATAAGTGTAGGGACCAGCACTCCAATATGCACAGCCAGTCGTGCCTTTTTTGACACTTTCTGGTGGTTCATAAAGCCATGCAGTGCCCCATTCACTTTATTTCCAGCTTTTGCTCTCCTCTTAATATCACAGTCATACTTTACATCTCTCGTAAACTTTGAACCCAGGTAAAGGTATATAAATTCTTTCACTAATTCCACTTTTTTCTCTTGCAATCAGAATCTCGCAATCTGTCATACTATCTTCCCTTTCAAAAACCATTACTTTCGTCTTGTTCACATTCACTGACATCCCTTTTGCACGCCTCATAAGCGAAGCGGTGAGGTGAGTTCTACTCCCGGTTTACTTAAACAACTTAAAATGTCTCTATTTATCATATATTGCACTTGTAAAATAATATCTACACACACATAAAACATATAAAGAACAATGCCCTTGCGCATAAAGGGAACGAGTATATAGAGTAGCCGTCAGACCAGCCATGACATACAGAGCCCTATGCTGGTCACTCAAAAAGTAGCACGAAAATCAATTACACTGCGCAGAGATGAAGATGGTCAGGTGGGCAGGTGGTGTAACTAGGCTGGATCATGTCAGAAACACACACATAAGAGGCACCTTCAAAGTGAGACCTATCCCAGATAAACTACAGGAGAGCCATCTGCAGTGGTACGGACACGTTATGAGGCGACCATCCGACTACATGACCAGAAAAGTGCTAGATATCGAAATTAAACCTCGAGGACGAGGAAGACCCCGAATCACATGGATGTACGTAGTAAATAAGAACCTCAAAGAAACCCAAATCAACAAAGTGACGACCTAGGACCGAGCTGCCTGGAGACGCATGATACGGAGGGCCGACCTAAAATAAAATAGGATAGGGCCAGGTAAAGAAGAAGACATATTAAGATTTTCTTAAAATTATTAACATACTGGTCTCCTGCCCTCCCCTTCATTAATATGATACTTAGAACTAGCCGAGCGATTTCCTGAATCAAGCCGCTTCCACTTTACCTCTTCTTTTTATGTTATAATTGCTAATCAATAAAGATTATATTAAATTGTAATAAATTGGCAATTTAAAAAAGTGGCCCATGAGTTTCTTGCCGGATTCTTCTCATGAAAGGCTTTACTACGGAATCCGGCCGCTTGTGGCGATTGCAATTGCAACTTTGTTATTGAGGATGCACTCGCCTCAGGCGCTCGTGTTAATTATTAGTTAATTATTGACGATTTTCAGTGCTATTTAATAGGCCTATGAAATAAAGATATTTTTGAATTTGAATTTGAATCAATATCTTTGAAGGTTTCCAAATAGTCCCCAGAAATTTTTAAATATCTTCGGTCTTTTTTCAGTATCAATATATTCCTAGTTATTTTCACATTTTTTTTACTATTGAACGGGTTAGGTGGTGGTTTAGATTCAATGATGTTCCTGTGGAACAGATTTAGATTCGATGATCACTTTGCACATATTCTTGTCCAGCAATTCTTTTTTGTGGCCATTCCTTTAATAAGTTTATTTATCAAGCCTTTTTTATTTCCCCAATTATATTTTCATTAATGTTATTTATATTTTTCTTTTAGATTATTTATGTTTTAACTTTTTGTTTTTCCTAAATCTTAAACTACTTCATCGCCATTAGAAGAAGAAGTAGATAGTAACCCTTCATCTTAAATTACACCTTCATCACAATCGATAATGGTTGAGTAATCTTCATCTAAATAATCAATATACATGTTTATTTTTCCAATTATATTTTTATCAATGTTATTCATATTTGTATTTTTCTTTTAGATTATTTCTTTTTTAACTTTTTGTTTTTTCTTAAACTACTTTATCGCCACTAAAAGAAGAAGTAGATGCTAACCATTCATCTTAAATTACAGCTTCATCACAATCGATAATGGTTGAGTAATCTTCATCTAAATAATCAATGTACATTTTATCAGCTTAGCACTAAGATTTAAGACCTTTCTGATGTTTTATAATTTTTGATTCGCCAAATTGAGAGCAACTCACAAAGATAGAATTTGTACATCTATCTACTCACTTATTCATTGAGTATCTATCTATTTATTCATTGAGTACCTAAAATAATAAATTTAAATGAATATAATATGCGTGTTAAATAACACACTCATATTTTTTTTATAATTCATGTAAACGCTTACCGAGTACTTTTTATCAAGCTACGCAATGATACTAAGTGCATTTCGCGCGAGCACACGGGTTACCTAAGTGACAGTTTGGTGAAGGCTAATCGTAATTTTTGTTACCAACAGCCACTCAAATTCTGCTTTACAGCGCGTATAAGCGACAAAACAGAATAAGTGCAACAGGAAAAAGCTAATTTTTATACTAATTTGATATCAGTCTAAGTAATAAAAACAGTAAAAAAAACGGCAGGGAAAATATTACCAAGCGACAAAATAATATACTTTTTAGGTAGGAAAAACATTACTATATTACGTTTATAAGTACATTGCATTTAGGAAAAAAATACTAAATGAAAATGAATACATATTTATGGTGTGTCTTAAATGACGAATAATAACAATTTTCAATCGAGTAAATTCTCTTAAGCAATATTCTTAGCCCAGATACCGTAAGGAAGAAAATACTTTATGTTTAAACGAATTAATTCGAGTCAAGGCAAAAATTACCAAGTGTAAAAAGTTAAAATCAAATATTTACTAAGTGAAAGTTAATCATAAATCGGTAAAATTTTAGTCGCTCGGTCGCCGAAAACTACGAATATGTAATATTTTTTAAGTTACCAAGCGACATTAAAATTCGTCCTAGCGGCATGAGTGTAGGGCTAATCGACGCAGAATTTTTTTCTGAATTCAATGATGTATATAACTCAATATCGCCCAAAATGTCGCTTGGTAATTATTGCCTTTCAAGCGTCGATATATATATATTTCTTGTGTGCGTGTGTATGTCACTGAACTCCTCCTAAACGGCTGGACCGATTTGAATGATTTTTTTTGTATGCGTTTGGGTGGCGCCCTGGATGGTTTAGATTCACATTTGGACCCGGTAGGTGGCGCCACAATAGGATTTCAGGACTTTTTCTTCTATTTATTTGTGAATGTTTGAGTAAGTACCGGGATGGTTTAGATTAACATTTGGAGCCGGTAGGTGGCGCCACGATAGGATTTCAGGACTTTTTCTTCTATTTATTTGTGAATGTTTGAGTAAGTACCGGGATGGTTTAGATTCACATTTGGAGCCGGTAGATGGCGCCACGATAGGATTTCAGGACTTTTTCTTCAATTTATTTGTGAATGTTTGAGTAAGTACCGGGATGGTTTAGATTCACATTTGGAGCCGGTAGATGGCGCCACGACAGGATTTCAGGGTTTTTTTCTTCAATTTTTTCGAATGTGAAAAAATATACCTATCTAACGAATCCAAACGAAAGGCCAATGTTTGGAAAGGACGTCTGTTGGGTCCACTAGTTTTTATATATATTTTTAGCATATGACATGCTTAGCTTTAATGTATATTACATTAAACACAAAAAATTGTAAAATTAAGTTTACCTGGTCGGTATAATGTATGAAAATACTTCCGACAGATGGTGCAGGCGTCATCCAAAGACGTTAAGTATGAATGTGTTATCGAAATTAGCAGTCAGGAGCAAGGGTCACGATGGCTGAATTGGCAAAGCATCTGGACGGTATCCAGGAGATACAGGTTAAAATCCTGCTCGTGACTGTTATTTTCGATTTCACATTCTTCACTTTGTGTTTAAGGGCAACTGTCTCTACACTGAGCCTATTCTCTTCATAAATTCTAAAGAGGAAGTAAAAGTTGGATAATTTATAGCACAGATAGCTTAACTAAAATTAACACAGTGTTGTGGGTCCGCTTTACACACAGGACAACGCTTTGTGTGATCCACAAATGGTTTTAGTGAGTCTGGTTGCACTTTGTGTCCGTGAAATTGAGTATTTTTTTTTTTTAATGGCTGACGCTTTGGTCTGACGCACGAGTCTCCCGTCGTGACATAGACACGGCCCTAGGTTTTTATGGATTTGTCCCTAGTATCCCAAACATTCTGGGGTTGATATTATATGTTACTTTCATTGTATATTATTGATTGTAATAGCATTGTTTTTTATATTCTTGGATACTTTATTTTGATTAGACAGATCTTGTATTACATTTGTGTTACATTACCGAATATTGTACAAACAGAGGCATGCTTAAGTTTGTAGATGTATTAATTCTATTTTATATTTTATGTTTGTGGATTTGTATATATATGATTTAGTTTATTATTTTATCTTTCTAAGATTTGAATATTTTATTACATTTATTTTTCTCTATGTCCGGTTTTATTGTTAACGGTAACTGCATTCAGATATAACAATGGCTTTCGTTATAATGATGGCTTAGTTTTAGTTTAGTTATAATAAATTAAATATGTTTTATTAGATTAGCTTACCTATAGTATTTATTTTTGTATTACATTGCAGAGTGGTGTACAAGCAGATGTATATCAAAGTTTATATGTAGGTCAAGTATTAATTCTGTTTTTTATTTTATGCGTTTGTGTTGGATTTAGTTTTTTTTGCTAATTGATTATTTATATATTTGATTAAATTTATTATTCTATATCATTCTAGGTTTCTAAGGTTAAAGTATTTATTACATTTATTATTCAGTTTTAGTTTAATTATAATTTGACATGGCTATTTCCGAAAGTATATATAATCAAAGTAATCTTTATTGTAAATTGTACTGTTCTATATTTTTTTTGTCAAAATGATATTGTAAGTATTTGTGTATATTGTTTTGTATTGTGTTGTGTTAAAATAATGTGTCATTAATTTATTTACTTGTATTGTTATAGTGATTCATTATGTTTAATTTAAGAGTTGACAATGTTGTATGTTACATTATATTTACAAGTTGACTTTTTTGGTGATAGATTATTAAAACTGATGCACAGCACGTATGTGCATGTGGGTACCTTATATTGTGCATATTTGTTACGAAGTTTCTGTGTTTATGTTTTTATAGACAGGTTACCTTACACTAAATGAGCGTTAAATCATATTATTTATTTTATTTTCCGTTTTATGTTACTGACGTTTCTGTATTTATAATTGTATTATTGGGTTAATTTTGAATATATTAATTTGTTTGGTTAAAACTTATTTAATGCTACCTATATATTAACATAATATATGATTTAGCATAGTTTTGATTGCCTGTTTTTTATTTTTTTATTTAGCTTTTTGTAAGGTTTGTTTATATGTAAGTATGCTTCTTTGTTTTGTATATGTTTTCTGTTTTGTTACTTTTTATTTGTAGAACTTCCAAAGCCATGTCAGTCCTCAGCTTTCCTGTCATTCTGTGTACATGTTTTGCTTTGTGTGTATTTAATTTTGTGTGTAGATGTATGTAGGCTATAGTGTACGATTTTGCAAGTGCATATGATTAAAACATTTGCATCCATGCATGTTTTTGTGTAATAATATATAATTTGTAGTATCCATATATATAGCAATATATAAATTGTATGTTTTCATCCCATCTATTCGAAAAGGATGACTTGTTTCGCCTTAAAGTGCACCCAAAGGTGGTGTTTTCTATAAGAAACTTTTAGCGGACAGTAATGAGATTTTTCATTACTCATACTCTGAAAGTAGGCCTGAAGTTGCCTGAGGAGCGGCTTGAAAGTAATACTTTTCAGCCCTAGGGAGAATTACATTCAACTGACAGCTCAGTAATTATAAAAAAAACAGATCTATTTTCTGTACAGCCAGTCAATTACAGCGCGATGTAAAATTGAAATAACATAAAGTTAAGTATTTATTAAAGAATTTGTTTTATATGACTGTATTTTAATATAGTTGCAACTATATCTTTAAAATAATGAATATTTATATTTTTTCAATGATTAAAATGAAAAATAATGGCTGAATAGCTGACAGGCCACAGAAAAAAAAACAAAATCGGCGGGAAAACGCCAATTCCAAATTCAATTTTTTAGTCTCCCATTTTTTCTTTAGCTAATTCATGATTTTTATTTTTAGTTTCCTCGTATTCTTAATGAAAAGCACAGTGTTTACCTCGGGATAAAGACTTATTTAGTCCCTCGAACTATTGGAGCCCTCGCTACGCTCGGGTGCCAAACCCCGGCTCGGGACTTAAATAAGTTGTTTTCATTCCTAGGGTAACAATGTACTATTAATCCTCTATAAGAGCGCCGCAATTATCTTTGCCGCGCACTTTTTGAATTTGGAATATCTTAGTATTTAGCGCCAAAGAAATCGAACAAAATAAAATATGCGGCGCCGTTTATTTTCTCATAGTGGGTGATGAAAACCCGGCGTATACTCGGGCGGCGTACTTTAAATCCCTCGCTACGTTCAGGATTCTACTAAAGAATCCCTCGCTACGCTCTGGATTCAAAAAAGCACTCTTGCCGTAAAAATATTATTTGGCTCCCTTATGATACAATCTTCTAAGTATTGTAAAGTCCCCCGCGATAAAAGGATTAAGAATGCCCTAGTGCAAGGTGTTTTCTTTTAAAAAAATAACTTTTGTTTGACTATCCCAACGTTTCAATATTTTACAGCATTTATAATCACGGATGGACTGAGGTATTTCACGCCCAATAGTCTATCAGTTCAGAATAATCACACACAATTCTAACAAACCAAAAAATAACATAAACCTACGCGTTGTGAGCCTAATCTCTGCTGCTGCGAGCGGTTTTATCATGGCCGACGCGCTACAAGGAAAATCCGCCGGAAATCAAAACGAAACGTACTTCTACTGTTACCACTGAAGTAATGTCACGCAGTTCCAGTGGTCCGTTAATACAGGCAGAGAGATGGCACACGGTGGGTTTATTTAGTGGGTGAGGGCTCCACACTACCCTGTTCGTTGCCCTAAACGACGGGGTGTGCGGTTAGGTACATTGTTTCTGGCCTTAACAAATGAAAAAAATCCTTCTTTTCCACCTCCTATCCCTTTCCTTGGAATTCATGGAGTGTGCTCGTGTTGCTAACGTCTATAGGCTATGGTACCCACTTACCATACCAAGTTAGCCGTGTGTTCGTTAGGCACTCGCGTAATATAAAAAAAAAAAATTTTGGCATTGAAATTAGGAAATACATTCAAAGTACATCTTTATTATATGGCCGCGAATATCGATATGCGAATACTTAGACGAAGAATAATATAGACTCTCTACTATTTTGACATTAAGGATGAAGAAAAGGATGCACATATAGGATGCACATATTAGGTTTTACCAAGAGTGAGAGAGACACATGTATTTTTATCCTTTTCGCGTATGCGTTATTTGTATTTGGACCCAATCAACTGGGTCCAAACAATAAGGTTGGCCAACCGTCCCCATCATCGGTATGTAAGCTTATTTTTGTATTTACGTAAGAAAACCTTCATTAATCACGTTACATACGCTAATGTTAAACGTTCTAATACATTTTAAGCAAAATATAAGCATAACTGCAATTTCTTATGTCCTGTCATTATTGTATCCGGCTAAAATAGGTAGTACATTTTTAGTCAACAAAGTTATAATCATAGTTGTCTTTTAAAATTATTCTGGTTATCATATATGAAACTATTGCTATCTCGACACTGCATACGCTGATAGCTTGTCTATATCCTTTGTCTAAGTGTGAATAAAATACGCGAACGACGAATACAAAACATAGACTATTTAACTAACATATACCTTTTTTATCATCAACAATAATAATTTATTTATTACCAATAATGGTTTTACTGAAAAAAAAAATCTGCGCACGACTGCTTACGTCATTTACAATAACCGTGAAAGGACTGACATAGCTAAAAATGGAACTTAGCGGGTACTTTACTGAATAATAAGTTAGACGAAACTTCCCACTCGTTGAAGTAGAAGCTTGTGTCCGCCCACGAGTAGGCGAATCATGGGGTGGCAAATATTCAACCCTACCAATGCTTTATGCAAACTCACCCTCTTAACATTCACGAGTGGCAACACTGGTGAAAATATTATGGATGTTTCTCTTTATTATATGTAGAGCTGTAAATTATGTAAAAGAGCTGTGTCTGTCTTAGATATTTGTGAATAAAATTACTGAATTAGACTATTTAGGCGTCTCTGAATGTAAAACATTTATTTTAGAACTTTTGTCTATTTCGTGCATCACGCAAAAACTACTAAATGAATTTTGCTGAAACATAGGCAGCAAAATATTTTCAGAAAGTAAAAGGTTTCGCTTAAAATGATTATTCAGAGTTAGGTATATAGTAACAATACAAATTTATGAGTAAGTATCATAAGAGTGAATACAGCAAACCTAGCGGTTCATACCGTACGTCTATAATAATAATTTTCCACAACACTCAGCAGTTAAATTGCAATTCTAACCCTGGTTGTAGCAGAAATCCTCTCTATTTGAAGCAATAAAAAGCCACAGTTTCACGAAAAAGCATTACTTTAACTGCCTCTGTCAAGAAATTCTCAATAGCAGCCCGAAGTTAGGAAATTGGCGGTGTTTCACCTCCGTGCTTTCGAAAGCACGTAAAGCCGTTGCTTCTGCGCCTGATCACTCCCCAGTCTCCGATCGTGAGAGAGAGGGAACAGAGAGTGCACTTCGCCAACGCACTTCACTTTTCGTTTACGGACATCGGACATTCCTACACACATGAAAAAAGTTTGAGATCACTTTGAAAATACGAAATATTTTTGTTGGCAGTACGGTGAAACTTTTTGTATTATATGTCAACTTTTTGTATGCATGATTCTTCATTTAAAAATGTGATATTTGATCAAAAAACAATATCAAAAACATGTCAAAAATAATTGCTTTTCCCTATAAAAGAAATCCAATCTTTAATTAAGCTTATTCAGAAATCTGACCAACAAGATTCAAGCATATTTTTTTAATTTTTCGTGTAAAAAGTTGATTTAGAAAGATGCCGAAAGGATTGCCTGAAGCTTTATGAGCAAGAATTGTTACTTTGGCTCGAGCTAGAGGATGAGTTATCTTGTACTAAATAAAAACAATTTCGTAATAAATTCTTAATAATTTTTCTTATTTCGTCGTTTTCTTTCATTTATTTCTTAGTCACAGGTGCATTAAAATTTTCAAATCAAATTTTATTTGTAAAATAATTAAAAATAGTTAATATTTAGATATTTTTATATATATTTTTAGCATTTGACATGCTTAGCACTATACATTAAACACAAAGTGAAAAATGTGAAATCGAAAATAACAGTCAGGAGCAGGATATGAACCTGCATCTCCTGGATACCGTCTAGATGCTTTACCAATTCAGCCATCCTGACAATTGCTCCTGACTGCTAATTTCGCTTTGTGTTTAAAATAAAAATAGTTAATATTTTAGTTTTAATAAAATTATTTTCTTTTTAAAAAAGATATCACGTAAGCACTTTTCTTTTATAGGGTGAAATTTAAAAAATACAGCATTTTTTGCTAGTGATCTCAAACTTTTTGTTGTGTACCCATACTCTATAATATCCCCTACGTAGCCATGGCTAGTGTCTATGTGACCGGAATTACAGTCTGTAGGTTATTATTATTAGGTACCTATATTAAATTTCACCTGGTATCATGGCCCTGTTTTAAACAGGCTGTTTAATAAACGTTACAATCCGAAAATTTTGTAAATAAGTGACATATTTGTAAAGTTGTATGACAAGTGCTGTTTAGTAAACCTTAAAATTATGTAAGAATTTTACAAGTAAAAACTTTACAAATATTACAATTATAAATGCTGTTTCCATCCATCCATCAGCCTTTCAACGTCCACTGCTGGACATAGGCCTCTCCAAGAGGACGCCACAACGAGCGGTCCCGTCATGGGGGATAATGCCGTAATCGCCACGCTTGGCAAGCGGGTTGGTGATCGCATTGGATGTTGTTAATGCTCGAGGGAGTGCTGCTGCCCACTGCCCCGGTATTCCCTCAGTCGGCTCTTACCACTCCTGTGGGTAGAGAGGGGTGGGACAATTCTAAAGCCGGCCCGACACGGCCTAGTTATAATAAACGTTTACATGTGCAAAAAACGCCTGTAGATTTCGATGACAATATTGTACTTACGTAGACTAACCCGCGACCAAATTACGTGGTACAGTGCGAAAGGACATTGACGAGTTTAAATATTCACTAATAACCTCAGTTGCCCTGTGTCTCTCAGTGACCAGTGATAATGATAATAGAGTTATTTGGTCAGGCACAACTTTAGATATCGCTACACCAAATAGGTATACTTATTTATACCTAGATATAAACTTTTTAGAAGAGATTAAAACGTTTAAATTGTAAAGTTTGTGTTATTGTTTTGTAGATAGGCAATAGGTACCTATCGTGTGTGTTGTGATGGGATTGAAAATGAAAAAAAAAATCCTTTGCGGTTTCTATTTTTAGTACCTACTATTTGACATGCTTCACCATTTACTAAAAAAAAATCGTAAGTGGAAAAACATAGATTGAATAGGATTTAAAACCGCGTTTCCTGCTAAGTATTTCTGGTGGAAACGCTCTATAAATAGGTACTTAATATAAATACCTGGTACCTAGATGACGTGGGTCACATTTTTTTTTTCATTTATTGTTATTATTATTTCAAACTAGCCTTTGCCCGCTGTCCTACCGCAGCCAAAAGTTAGTTTTTAGGTTATATCTCAGGTTCCCGGTATAATAATATCCGGATAAAATATACACCAGTTTTTAATTTTAATCAAGAACTTATCAAACTAAAATATTCAAAATCTTTAGTTTTTGCGTAATGGACAAAGAGAAAAATAGGCAAAAATTCTAAAAAACTGTTTTGTGTTCAGAGATGCACAAATAGTCTAATACAACACTCTTTTTTTTTTCATAATCATTCTTTCTCAAATATCTTAAACGTACAGACATACACACAGCACTGTTACGCTTTAGAATAGTAGATTATTTAATCTACTAGGTATAAAAAAATGGTACTTAAAAATTATGGTAGAAATCGTTGTTATATCAAGTGATTTTTAAATAAGTTTTATGTCTTTGGCTTAAAGCAAGTAATAATATTATGTAATACATGATAAAACATCATCTAAATATAAACGTCTTCTGCATTGCTGCAATGTAAAGCCAGAATATATTATCTTTCTGACTTGTCGTAACTTTTTTATACCCATAAATTATATAATCACTTATTTTCCCCAAAGATCTGACTTTCAAGAGGACATTTTGGAGTTGAAAGAGAGAGGGTAACTACCTAGAAATACATATAGCATAGGGTGGGTGGAAGTCGATCGATGACGCCACGTGCTTCATCTGACGCAACATCCGAGAAAATTTAGGCGCGGGAAACGCGTTTAGGTAAATTGAAAATGGAATCGTTATATTCTCAATAGACAATAACAATGTTACAAATAATAGAGTCGGTGATCACAACTCCAAAGCACTGCACTTTTCTTGCATTATTACATATCTACATATTTGTATTCATAATAAATTTAGCTACGTATACTAGAAACAAAAGATCGAAAATAAAAATTAACTGTGGGAATATACGACCATAAATCCCACCAATTTACTTTTAATTTTACCACTATAAACAATTTGCAAATGCATTTTAAATAAGTAAACCAAATGCTCGCTCATCGCGCGATAAAGAAATAACGCGATATATACCTAATACAACTTTTTTCTTTGACAAAACGATTGTTTATTTATTTATTTAAGAATATAAATTTATATTATTATTATTATTTATAAATTTAATCAACATCTATAATTTAAAAATAGGATTAATCGCTTCAAATATTGTAGTTCGTACCATGACGATTGTTATTCCTAATAGCTTTGTATTTCTGCAAAATATTTTAATTATAAACAAAATTATTTATAATATATTAATATAATTAAAATTTAATGACAAAGGCTGCGTTATTTAATTTGCAAAATATGGTTTCAATGTACTTATTACTTATGTAGGTGTTGAAAATCCCTTTCAGTAATTTTACTTACATTTTGATGAATTTAAATTCTTTATCAATTCACTAAAACAAATTCGGGGATAACAAGTCACTACACTGACACCTTTAGGCGCCTTTTTTAGAGCGACTAAGCCCGCCAACACGGGCCGCGAGACTGCCGTGCGCCGCCGAGTAATTGCGAGATAGAAGATTATTTCCCGTAACGTGCAATAGAGAAAACTGTATTTTCTAGTATTGAACGGGGGATGTAACCAATTCCATGGGGTTGGCAATTTTCACTTTCGTCGCATTTTATTTTTCTCTACTAGTGTTGCCAGTGGGGTTTTGGTAACCTGAACTAGATGAATAAATTAACCTTTTAGTGGGAAAAGTTGCCTTTTATATTAAGTACTAAAGTCTAAAAGACAAAATAACAATGATACAAATGTAAATTTACCTTATTTCTAAAAAAACTAAAATACAAAATTTGAAAATGTGACATTATTTATAGTTACGAGCAGGATGTGAACCTGCAACTCCTTTATGACCGTTCCCAATGTTTTACCAATTCAGTCATCGTGACTTAAAAATGTAAATGCCGAGCATATCAAATGCTTTAAAAATGCCTACATAAATATATCACAACAAATTATTTGTGAAAGTGGAAAAGAGAGCTTTGCTGGGAGCAATCTCACGGATGGACTGGAGTCGTTGGGGCGGCAGAGAGACTGTGGGTCTCTTTGTGTGCTCTATCGACTCTTCAATGGGGAGTGCTCTGAGGAACTGTTTGAGGTGGTACCAACATCCCCTTTTAACCACTGGACCACGAGACGTCGTAGTAGGATTCATCCACACCATCTGGAAACGATCTCGTTCAAGACGGTTCGATTCCAGCGCTCTTTTCTAACACGTACTTGTAGGCTCTGGAATGAACTGCCTGCTGCAGTGTTCCCCCAGCGCTATGACATGTCGTTCTTTAAACGAGGTTTGAGAAGAGCACTTTACTCGCGGTAGGCGGCGGCTTGGCTGTACCCCTGGTGTTGCCAAAGTCCATGAGCGACGGTTACCACTTACCATCAGGTGGGCCGTTTTTCTCGTCTGCCACCGCTGGCAATAAAAAAAAAGCAGTATTTGATCCTGAGTTCCATCCAATCCGAGCAAGTATCTACTCTGGACCGCTAAGCTAAGATAGTTTTCTTCCATTTTAACAAATAATTTGTTCTTTAAAGTAGCTAAGCATGTCAAGTGCTAAAATACAGATCAAAATATATCAAAACAACTAAAATATTAAAAGTAAAAAAAAATAATGATAACTTCGCTTTCACCTTCCTTATTATATTTTATTTTTACTGACTGCACATGGCGGAATGATTTAGATACTGATCTCCCGCTCAGGGGTTGTGGGTTCAATTCCCACACAGCAATATTCTCTTTGTGTGATCCACAAATAATTGTTCTGAGTCTGTATGTACTTTATGTCCATGAAACTGTACGTTTGTAAAGTTACCATCCAGAATATAGGCTCTATATTCCTTACTGCACCAACCCTTTAAATATTTAGATATTTTTATATATATATTTAGCATTTGACATGCTAAACTATACATTAAACACAAAGTGAAAAATGTGAAATCGAAAATAACAGTCACGAGCAGGATTTGAACCTGCATCTCCTGGATACCGTCCATATGCTTATTTTCGATTTCATATTTTTCACTTTGTGTTTAATGTATAGTGATAAGCATGTCAAATGCTAAATATATATATATATAAATATCTAAATATTTAAAGGGTTTGCGAAACATGGAAAAAATAAAAAAAAATTGTATTTATTGCAGTGTGAAACCAATACTTTGTATGAAATTAAACAATGAAAGTAATGACAAATCGGTATACTGGACTGCGTTCCGATTTAAATAGTAACCGGTATAGCAGTAACTATAAAGGAACGACTTCGCAGTTATACTAAATTGACGTCACACCTTACATTGCCCGCAGTGTAAATCGGAACACTCCCAATGTCATTAACGTCATGTCACTATATGTCAATGTCATAAACAGCTGACACAGTACCAGTCTATCAATAATAATCATAGTGATTTAATTAATTATTGTTAGTGAAATTACTTTCTAAAATGAGTGAATTGGGTAGGCTTATTGTGTTATATGGTAGCCAGACCTTTACCGCCCAAGAAGCAGCTGAAAGAATATGGCGAATGACGAAAGTTTTAGGATTCCGTGGACCAGTCCAGTCTCTCGACGATTATCCTGTATCAAAGCTTATCCAAGAAAAATTTGCAATATTCGTGGTTGCTACGACTGGCCAAGGTGATGAGCCGGACAATATGAAGAGATTCTGGAAGTTTCTCTTACGTAGAAATCTCCCCACAAACTCCTTAGCGAATTTGAAGTATGGTGTGCTAGGTTTTGGTGATTCGTCATATACAAAATTTAATTTTGCTGCTAAAAAGCTTCACAAAAGACTGATGCAGTTGGGTGCCACACCTATGCTTGATATAGGTAATGTTTACATTATTATGTAGTTTTCTGCATAATTTACTTACTTATCATCACGCCATTTCCCTTGTGGGGAAGGCAGAGAGAACAGATTACAATTATAGAGATTACAGGGGCAGCACAATTCACTATTTATTGTATCCCTCACAAATGACTACTTTCCTGATATTGTGTTGTATGTGTGAGGGATTTAGGCAATAGCCATGCCGTCTCAATGTGAATTGATAAAATCTCTCAGGCAAGCATGTTTTTTTGAGGTCTGAAGATTCTTCAATGTTGTCTGTCAAGTAATCAATCATTTAACACTAATATATCACTGCTAATAAGCACAAATGTAGTATGTGTTACTACATTTATGCATATATAAAATATAAATTTAACACTATGTGGATTCCACCATATCATAATATAGCATCATTTTTTTTTCCAGGCCTATGTGACTATCAACATGACTTAGGTCATGATGCAGTAATGGCACCATGGATTGAAGGGTACTTCTCCATATTAAAACAATACTACCCACATATACAAATGAACCATGCAACAAATACTTTTGTACCAAGATGGAATGTTTCTTTAATTAAAGATAGTGAAGATATTATTCTAAATGGCCATTCTAGAGATATTTATTTTGAACATGAATTAAAAGATACATATTTAGGTGCTTGCTCATTTGAAGTAGAGAGTAATGAAAGAACAACAGATAAAACACATTTTCAAGTAAGTTCAAAACATCTTTATAAACAACATAATTTGAAAACATAAATTAAATGAATAAATATTCATGTTTAGATATTTTTAGCATTTGACATGCTAAACTATACATTAAACACTAAGTGAAAAATTTGAAATCGAAAATAACAGTCACGAGCAGGATTTGAACCTGCATCTCCTAGATACCGTCCATATGCTTATTTTCGATTTCACATTTTTGACTTTGTGTTTAATGTATAGTGCTAAGCATGTCAAATGCTAAAAATATATATATAAATATCTAAATATTTAAAGGGTTTGCGTCACTATTAGCAAAAAAAAAAACTAGAGGTCACGGGACGTCTAGCAGATGTGAAAACATCGGAATTATTTTGTGGGAATAAAATGATCATACATTGACAAAGTACTCCTCAAGACGAATCAAACGAGTTTAAACTCGATAGGGTTGCGTCGTTTCATTACAAAGTTCCTATGGCCACATTCTAGCTCCATCATCAGACCCTGAATACCATCTAAAGACAAAGTACTCGTCAAGACGAATCAAATTATTCCAAACATGACGGGGTTGCGCCGTTTCATTATAGAGTTCCTATGTCCACCTTCCAGCTCCATCATCAGATCAGCTCCATGTCATCATAACATTGCATTGTGTACACGCGATATACACATTCGTGTAAAATTTCAGCTCAATCGGAAACCGGGAAGTGTGTCAAATTTAACTTGCAAAATTTCGGGACAAGTAAAATAAAAGCGTCGTCTCGCTAACAGCCGATTTTACCCTCCCTCCGCATTAGATGTTTCACATCAAAATCCTAATTGTAAAATTAAGTTTACCTGGTCGTTATGAAAATACTTCCGACAGATGGCGCAGGCGTCACCCAAAGACGTTAAGTATGAATGTGTTATCGAAATTAGCAGTCAGGAGCAATTGTCACGATTGCTGAATTGGCAAAGCATCTGGACGCTATCCAGGACGTGCAGGTTCAAATCCTGCTCGTGACTGTTATTTTCGATTTCACATTTTTTACTTTGTGTTTAATAAATATTCATGGACATTTCACACGTCCTCTGATCCCAAACTAAGCTTAACGCTTGTGCTATAGGTACCAGATTACGGATACATTATAATAATATTATTACTCTTTTTTTTGTAAATATATATATAATAGATAATAGATAGAAAACACCCAGACGCAGTACAAATGTCTGTGTTCATCACACAAAGAATTGTCCTGAGTGGGAATCAAACCCACAACATCGTACATGGAAGTCGGTTACACTACCGAGTACGCCACGAGGCCCGTCAATGTCAATTATCATAACATGTCTAATTGAGCACATATGAACGTATAATTATTTTGGGTGAAAAATAGGATGCACTCTGTCACAGAACTCCCAACTGAAGCATACCTTATACACAAATATTTACGTATCGGGACTTAATCGCGTATAATGTTGAGGTTTGAATATACGACTCAACCAATGACTCCGAGTCAACCCGTGACCACGGCCGATGCAATACGGTCGAAACGTCGGGAAATTAAAGTATTCAAACCTCAATATTATATACGCGATTAAGACCCGATACGTAAATATTTGTGTATAATGTGTACAAATCGCGAAAGTTTAAAAGTCTTAAGCATACCTTTCACTATATTCATACAATTATTTGTTATAGTTATACTACGCCTGTAGCTCGACCGCTGTAAGCGCGGCCCTCCTAATGGTATGTGGGACGCGGGGCGGGTGATGTTCTCGCTACACACGATGCAATGACTTAATATCTTGAGATTTACTAGCCTTAAGATTATATACAATATGATGGAATATATGTATATTTAGTTTAACTATATTATTGAGTTTATTATTATTTTTTATTTATTTTTCGCTAGTCGACGTAATGGCAGAAGATAAGAACGCCTACGTGTGAATGTGAGCAAAACCAAAGTAATGGTTTTTGAAAGAGAAGAAGCCAGAACAGATGTTAGAGTAAATAGGAAATGGTGTGCTAGAAATAGTGGATGAATTTGTATATCTTGAATGTGGATTCAGTCGGGATGGAAGGTACACCACTGGTGTAGAGAGAAGAGTGAATGCGGGGAATAGAGTGAACGGAGCACTGGGACAACTTCTCGGCAGTCATCACCTCAGCCAGAGGCCACGTGTCGCAATATACAACGCAGTGCTTGTCCCAACGTTATTATATGGAAGTGAGAGTAGGGTATGCAAAAAGGAGCATGAGAGTAAAATCAATGCGGTTGAAATGCGATCTCTGCGGAGAATCTGTGGAGTGAGGCTGACTGACCGCATTCGTAACAACGACGTAAGAGAGCGAGTAGGTATGAAAGAGAGTATTGGTGTAAAGATGCGAAAGGGAATGCTCCGATGGTTCTGACATGTGAAAAGAATGCCGGACGAGCGACTGGTTAAGAAGTATTATCTTTTTTTTACCCATATATTAGTCTTCTATTTTGATCACATGTTCAATACATTTACCCCATTATTGAGATAATGACTAACTAACTTATCATCACGCCATTTCCCTTGCGGGGCAGGCAGAGAGAACAGAGTGCCAAGAGGCTCTATTCTTGCATACATCTCTCGCTTCCTCAACATTCATAACTCTCTTCATACACGCTCGCCGGTTTCGGAGACTCCTGACTCCACCTTCCTTCAATACATGACCGATTGGGTCTAGGTAGGTGAGTCTCGGTCTCCCCCTGTACCTACATCCTTCCACTTTCGCATTGTATATCTTCTTAACCAGTCGCTCGTCCAGCATTCTTTCCACATGTCTAAACCATCGGAGCATTCCCTTTCGCATCTTTACACCAATACTCTCTTAATAAAAATGATATTTGGTGAAGAAAAAAAAAACATAAAACAGCAAATGTAGGTTACAGTGTAACCTTGTTCAAATTTCCTTTATTTTATATATTTTGCAAATAACATAATTTTTTTGCTTGTTAACTTTTTATACGCAGATTAGGCAGGTTATCCAAGTCGCAAGATAAATAATACCGTGTGTAGCAGGTCGTTAAAAAAATATAATGCGCACACACACCGTAACGTCAGTCGCTGCCGGAGGACAGCGGCAAAGTAAAGTAGCTAATTATAGTATGTAAGCCTAAGGTCACATGACCGCGATGTTTCACACCGGCATTACAAGGCAGATTTATTTATTGGTGTAGGACCACCACCTGTTCGTCGTTCCGAACGACGGTATGTGATCAGGGTTTTTTTTCCGCCTCAACTAAAAAATAGGGTGTTACATTAAAAAAAATACATTGTGCCGTGTGGGGCCGACTTTAGAATTGTCCCACCCCTCTCCACCCATGGGAGTAGTAAGAGCCGACTGAGGGAATACCGGGGGAGTGGGCAGCAGCACTCGAGTATTAACAACATCCACTGCGATCGCCAACCCGCCTGCCAAGCGTGGCGATTACGGCACTATCCCCCATACTTGGGTAGGCCTATGTCCAGCAGTGGACTTTAAAAGGCTGCTGATGGATGGATGGATGACATTAAAAAAAAGTAACACCGCCCTTAAAAGTCACTTAAAAGATAATATACCTAGTATCGTCTTTTTTTCTGCAACGTCAGAGTTTCCAATACAAAATCCACAAGAAAATTGCCTCATATCTACATCCATTCTCAAATTAATGTTGATATTGTTGATGCCAAATTTCCGCGCGACCGTTCACTAGTCACTGTCATCTGAACGCATAGACCACGCGGTCATGTGAACTTAGCCTAATAGTCGAGCGCGCTGCCGCCCCTCGTCCCGCATACCATCAAGGGGGCCGCGCTTACGGCGGTTGATCTATAAGAGGATGAGATTGGATGAGATATCCAAATTCGATATTTTATTGGAAAGATTTTGAGTTATTTTTTGTCATATTAGTTCTTTTTTTTGCAGGATGTAAGACTATTGTCACTAAAAGTAGCGGGCGATACTGAATTACATTACAAGCCAGGAGATGTGTTTAATATTCGTCCTCGTAATTCTAGAGAGGATATAGTCGATTTCTTCAGTATATTTGAAGAACACAATATTGATATAAAACCTCATTACAAATTATTAATAAAAGAATGTCATCAAGGTATGATAATTTTTATCTTTTGTATTACAAATGCAGAGAATGGCATATTATTTTATTATATACTGGACCTCTATTCTTGGTGTGTTGTGGGTTTGATTCCGACATAGGAAAATGTTATGTGTGATTTACAAATGGTTAATCTGAGTCTGTGTGGGTACTTAGTGTTTATTAAATTGTATGTTTATAAAGTCCCCGCGATGCAAAGTTCAAACCTTAGTGCAGGCTTTTGTCTTTTTTAAAAAGGACAGTCTTAAGTAGCTATAGGTACATACTCTTTTCAGGAAGCAGTGAGACAACATATAAACAAACCATAAAAAGGGTACTTTTATATGTCACTTTTATATCTGAAAATTTAAATAAAAATAAATGTGGTAGAAATGCATAAATGATATGTAAATAGTTTGTAAAGGTTCTAAGTAGTTGACATCCAAGTAAACCTAAATAAGACCCAATTCTCAAAGTTGGAATACTTGTCAAATTATAGAGTACAGATAATACAAACATTTTACATTGAAAAGTAATGTTTCATCTTCGATTGGGTTACATAAGCCAGCTGTACTATTACATAAAGCAGTAACATCTACAGCTACACTGAACATTTTTTTTTTTGCATTTTTGTCTGTGTGCGAACAAATTGCACGTCAAGCAAAAACTACTTTTGCTAATGTTTATAGCTGTTGATTACATTTAGAAACTGGTACCTATACGTTTTTCCCGCTACTATATCGGGAACCCGAGCAAGAACCTAAATATCTATTAGCTTTGACAAACCTGCTGACACAAATGCTATTTCAAAAATATTCGATTTCATGGTCGTTTATTGTTATTTCCACTTTTTTTATCTATATTTTTTAGCATTTGACATGCTCCGGCACTTTTTAAAGTACAAATTATTTGTGAATAAGGAAAAAGAGATTTTTTGTACTAGTGGGAAACGAACCGTTTCCAATCCGAGGAAGCGCTCTAAGCCACTGAGCTATGGTACAGATCTTTCGATCATCCCAATCTCCTTATCATATTTGTCTTTACGACCAACGCCATCTATCAAGGAAGCATTTACATGTATTAAACCTGTAACTTTAATTTTGCAATTAAAATTCATACTATTTAATGACGAGATTTTTTAAATATTTTATATCTATATTTTTTAGCATTTGACATGCTCCGCCACTTTTTAAAGTACAAATTATTTGTGAATAAGGAAAAAGTTTCTTATTTCGTTACATGTCTAGTTATTTGTTAATTGTTTTATTACAACGCAATTTACCTTTTCGTGGTTTAAAACATCAGTGAACCTTTACCTCTTTGACAAACAGTGTTTGTTTTGTTTACATGTTATCTCAAGCTAAATTGAATAGGGTATTTAATTATAATATTGAATAATTATGGCGGTTAGAAGAAATGTAATTTTAAATTATATTTAATTTAGATATTTTTATACCTATATATTTTTAGCATTTTACATGCTTAGCACTATACATTAAACACAAAGTGAAAAATGTTTTTGATTTCACATTTTTCACTTTGTGACACAAAGTGAAAAATTATTTTAGATTATTTTTATTTATTTTAGCTAAATATTTTATTTATATTAGTTTATACATGTAACAATAAATTATGCTAATGATAAATTATGTACACAGAAATTAAGTAATATTATAAAGCCGAAAAAAATATAGGTTAGTAGTTGTATTAGTAATTCAAAGCCAACGTCGTGGACACAACAAAAAAAATTCGCGAGCTAATCTATGGTCTTGTAATGTCGTGTGTCACTGTCAAGAATGTCAGTCAACATATCAATGTCAAAAAAGAATACTGAAATACTCATATTATTACACATGTGGCGCACGTTATCTGTTCAATTCTTGCTCTTACTGTGTTTATTTTGTTTAAAAATCGGATATTTTTGTTAAATTATCACAAAATATAATAATGTTGCGACGGCAGGCGCGTTTACGGCGTGAATATTTATATCGGAAGTCTGTAGAAGATAAACAAAAGAGTATACAAGCAAAGAAAGATCAATTGAAAAAATGTTTAGAAGAGAATATTCCTATCCACGGCGATTTGAGAAAGGAAGCGATAGCATTGCAGAAAAAAATAGATTACGAAGACAAAGGTAAGGTTTTCATTTGTTGAATATACGCTTTTATTTTTATAGTATTTTAGGGCTTGCCATCTATCGTTGTGCTACACGATTTTACGGCTCTATGTTACATTGATTTAAATGCTTGTAGGCCCAGAAAGAGCAGCAGTAATAGGTAGTTTCAGTGGAGGAGCTAATACTCAAAGCTCACAGGATGATGAGTATCGTTATGCAGGTGTGGAAGACCCTAAGATTATGATCACAACTTCAAGAGATCCTAGTGCTAGGCTTAAGATGTTTGTCAAAGAGCTTAGGTAAGCTTATACTAATTTAAAACATATATTTCATGCATGTTTTCTCATTCCTTCTTATTATATGTTAATAAAGACAAATGTGTATCAATGTTTTCTGTCAGTTTTTCATAATTGTTATTTGATCACTTTTGAGTTTCTGACTAGATCATAACAAATTAAACAAATACTCTGCTGATTATTATTAAATATTGTAAAAGCTTTTGAAAGTGGAAGGATGAAGGTACAGGCAGAGACCGATACTCACATACCTAGACCAAATCGGTCATGTATTGAAGGAAGGTGGAGTCAGGAGTCTCCGAAACCGGCGAGCACGTATGTAGAGAGTTATGAATGTTGAGGAAGCGAGAGATGTATGCAAGAATAGAGCCTCTTGGCACTCTGTTCTCTCTGCCTACCCTGCAAAGGAAATGGCGTGATTATAAGTAAGTAAGTAAGCTAAATACATATTTGTGTCTATGGTTGAAGCTACATAACTGAAATGTTTTTAATTATTTACTTATCTAAGTTAATTATAATTGTTTTAATAAATACAGGCTGTGTTCCGAAATACACTGAAAGCACTGTTCAGTGCTCTTACTGGAGAAAAATCATTCCGTTATAGACTGACAGTATACAGCCGCAGTATGCTAGGGAAATATATGACATCATGAATCATCGCCATTTTTGTACTGTGAGCACTGGCGTTTTCGAGGTAAGGTGCTCTCAGTGGTTTGATCACGTGTTCAACAGCGTCCAGAAATATAACAACTTGCACTATTGAAAATTATTATTATTATTGAATATTGTTATTCAAAGATACCGAAACATGGAAAATGTAAAGAAATTGTGTTTATTGCAGTGTGAAATCAATACTTCGTATGAAATGAAAGTAATGACAGATCAGTATACTGTACTGCGTTCCGTTGTAAACAATAACCAGTATAGCTAACTTTAAAGGAACAACTTCGCAGTATACTAAATTGACGTCACACATCACAGTGCTCCAGTGTATATCGGAACACACCCACAGTGTACATAAACACACTAATTCCTTCTATGCTGATGTCATATGTAAATTGTTTTATATTATATGCAACTCTGATGTCAGTTGTGCTTCAACTTCATTGGCAGCATTGTAATTTTAACACAATATAATTATATGATAGACCGATATGCCAGCGTAGGAGTAACTCTAGGCTAAATATTTAATTATGTATGTCTGTAAACAAAAGGCAGAGGTAACCTCTTTTATTGAATTTCAGGTTAATATTTCCCAACAGTCAGAGAATGAATCGTGGTGGATATGAGATGTCCCAGCTGATTCATGCATGTCGAGCGAATGAAGTAACAGATTTTATAGTAGTACATGAACACAGGGGTGTACCTGATAGCTTGGTAAGTTTGAAATACACAATAGGTTAAGCTAAGAAGCTATCAATCAGTTTATTCAACTGATGGACTGGTTTATATAAATCTGTATCACAAAAGCTATCTACCCCTTTGCCAACCCTTTTTCTGTCCCACATTTGGGCTCTGGTCTCTTCTCTTGGTGACACTGATAAGGCACTGATTCTCCACACTGGCTCAGTGCAGGTGGCAAACCATCCATCCATTTTGTCCATGTGGTGACGGACTAAGAATACAAGTGTCACCACCCCATTCTTTCCCGCGGGTGTCGTATGAGGCGACTAAGGGAAGTAAGCAATTATCATCTATTGCATTACTGGTGGTAGGGCTGGGTACCAAGTGGGAGTACTCACTTTGTATCGGGCCCGAGAGGGTTGGTACCACCATCTCCCGTGTGACCGGCCATGAAGCACATTGTTGCGTTTTGGCTGTAGCAAGAGATAGCTGTTTATATTTCATTTCATATCTGTGAAATGAATTGGTGAGCAGCGGCTTTACAATACTCTCGGTATAGTCGAGTCCATGGGCGACGGTTACCATTTACCATCAGATGGACCGTGGCTCATCTGTCACTACACGCAATAAAAAAAAAATCTATCATAGATCAAAATATTATCACATCTATTCAAAAAGCAGAAGACTACCTAATTTTCTGCTCATTATCTCTGTTCAACAATGATAACCTATGACCTATGTGTCCTGAAATAATAATGAATTATTTTTATCAATGATATAATTTGTTTAGTTATCATAGAATCACTATGAATATACCAGGTGTCGGGTAATTAATGGATAACCTTGAAATGGCTTGAAGAACTTATGGCTGTTCAGAAAAAATTACATAAACCAAAATATTCCATTTGTTACCTTAAATTAAAATCTTGTATGCTACTACCATCAATGTTTAATCTCTATTGGTTTTTTTGTTATCTTTCTATAATTATATGCTACTACCAATACATCGAAAGTAAATATGTAGTCTGAATAGCAATAGTGCTTTTTTTTTTTTAATAGGCATGCATCTTTGTTTTTTTGTCAATGTTTAAGCATCTTGGATATTATAAACGTATGAAAACATGAGTGACCAATAATTTTGAAATAATTTGAGTTGTCCACGTCCAGTCTACTCCTGGTTTTCAGCTTGCTTCGGTTATCAGAGTAATTATTAAAAATTTTAATCCCCAATAAATTGTTACATGTATAGACTCACGCCTGTTTCCCAGAGAGGTAGGTAGAGATAACAGATTACCACTTATCATGAAGTAGCCTTCTGCAGCCCACTTATCGGCCCCTTGGGAATGAGACATGACGTGAAGTTCTTGTGATTGTTACCTTTTCCCACAGGATGTAATATGAACGGAGATGGGGAATGAAATGGAATTTAATGCACTAGGAAAAAAATCATTATAAATAAATTGTGACAGTGGTTAAATTATATAACCAATATGCGAGTGTGGTGACCTCTTTGGAAGTACGACACTAAAAAGTTCTTATTTTCTCAGGTAATATGTCATCTCCCATATGGACCTACAGCATCATTTACATTGTCTGGTGTGGTTATGCGTCACGATATCCCTGACATTGGTCCAATGACTGAACAATACCCACATCTGATATTCCACAATTTCAAGACTGAATTAGGTATGTGTAAATTATATCTTTTATATTTGGATTTGTATTTTAGCACTTGACATGCTCAGCTCTGCAAAGAACAAATTATTTGAGAATGTGGAAAACGAGAGCTTTAGTGCGAGCGGTCCAAAGCACTTTTCCAGATTGGATGGGATGCAGGTTGGAATCCTGCTCGCAGTAAAGCCCTCTTTTTGCACTTGCACAAATGATTTATTCTATATCTCTAATTTTACGAGCAATACTTATAAAGCTGTAACAGAGCTGTGTCTGTACATTTAATATATTTGAAAAAAAAAAAATTAATGCCACTTTTTTTATTTGATAGCTCTTAATTAGACTGAAAAACTGGTATACCTACATTTTATCCGGTACTACATTGGGAACCTGACATATAACCTAAAAATTAGCTTTTGGCTGCGGTGGAGTCGCGGGCAAAGGCTAGTTATAATTAAAACATCAATAACACATTTATTGTTCCAGGTCTAAGAGCAATGAGTATATTAAAATACCTGTTCCCAGTACCAAAGGCCGATTCTAAAAGGGTGATCACATTTGCTAACCATGATGATTATATTTGCTTCAGGCAACACACATATAGAAAGGTAATTATTTATCCTACTGTAAGTTAGTATGTTGAAATGTTTTTTTAAAACACAAAAACCACTGTACAGATTTTCATTAAATTTGGTACACCGATTTGCGCTGGATCCAGAAAAAAAATTGGGATTATCAAAAACCTCAACTATAGGACATATCCGCATGAAATTTGATACAGATGTGGCAAAATGATACTGCCATGAAGCTAGTTTATATAGCATTGCCTGATCATTAATGTTGCCTCCTCTCACAAGAAAAGAATTTACCCATACTTCACACAACTGTGGCACACACAACTCTCTTGTTTATAGTAGAAAGTGTGTGTTTTAAAACTAATATTTTTTTTAGTAATTGCATTCAAGATTTAACCTTCTTTCTAAATAGGCTGATCAATAAACCACTAAGGTAATTAAATACAAAATTTAAAAAAAATTACTCTCTTTAACTTAACCTGCCCCCTTAGAATGAAAAAAGAAACGTTAGACTAACTTTCGCTTCGCTTCATTGTGATTGGTCGCCTGAATCACGCGTCGAAATCTCGACTAATAAGGAATCACGCGTCGGACCGTTGATCAATCACAATGATTCGAAACGAAAGTTCGTCTAACGTTTCGTTTTTCATTCTAAGGGGGCTGTTGGTTGTCCCACTATTGGGCACGGGTCTCCTGACAGAACGACAGGAAGGCCAGACAACTAGAGACAAAATGCATGCATGCAGTTTTCTCTATCGCAGTGTGAAAATAATAAGTTGTAAAATAAATATTCTTTCTTATTGTTGAATATTACATTATGCTTTAAACTTCTGCTCTTATAATCTTATAATATTCCATTTACTCCCTATTTCCAGGCTGGTAAAGACATAGAGTTATCAGAGATAGGCCCTCGCTTCCAAATGAAGCTGTACTCCATAAAGTTGGGTACCCTCGAGTCATTGGATGCTGCGGATACTGAATGGGCTCTCCGGCCATACATGAACACTGCTAACAAGAGAAGGTTCCTGAGTATCGAAGATGGCTGGCAGGAAGAGGAATAGTGCATTAAAAATATATTTTTTATTATTGTGTTTTATTTATCTTTTCTTCTGTCGAAAGTTCTTGAGAAAGCCACGATTGTGTTGCAATTTCCAATGTGAGTTCTATCTCACACCAACAAAGGTGCGACCAAAGGCAGTGAAAAGTTAAATAAGAAGTAGAATATGTTCATCTAGTAATCTGGACCATAAACTTAAGATAATAATTATTCTTTGCCCGCGGCTCCGCCGCAGCCGAAAGCTAGTTTTTAAGTTATATTTCAGGTTCCCGATATAGTAGCGGGATAAAATGTTTACCAGTTTTTAACTCTAATCAAGAGCTATCAAATAAAGCTGCATCAAAATTTTGTCCGTGTGGTGACGGACTAAGAATACAAGTGTCACCACTACATTCTTTCCCACGGGTGTCGTATGAGGCGACTAAGGGAAGTAAGCAATGATCACCCATTGCATTACTGGTAGTAGGGCTAGGTACCAAGTGAGAGTACTCACTTGGTATCGGGCCCGAGCGGGTTGATACCACCATCTCCCTTGTGACCGGCCATGAAGCACATCGTTGCGTTTTGGTTGTAGCAGGAGATAGCCGTTTATTCTTTTATTTCATATCTGTGAAATGAAATGGTGAGCAGAATGTTGACAATACTCTTAGTATAGTTGAGTCCATGAGCGACGGTTACCATTTACAATCAGGTGGGCCGTGGCTCGTCACCACCATAAGCAATAAAATAAATCTGGAAAACGGTTGACCCTAAAGACCATCCCTGCAACTTCCCGCTAATTTGATACTTAAGCGCTCAAAATTGCACTTATTAATCGCCATGAAAGCGTAGATATCTAATAAACAAACTCACTTTCGTATTTATAATATTAGTAAGTATCATTACTAACTATTAACTGCCTCGGTGGTGTAGCGGTAGTGTATGCGACTGCTAATCATGAGGTCTCGGGTTCGATCCCCGGGTCGGGCAATGTTATTGAGCTTTTTCCTAAAAAGAAAAATTCTCAGTAGCAGCCCGGAGTTTGGAAATGTGCCCGGTAGACGTCAATAGGCTCGCCCCTAGTACGTGGGACTTAAACATAGCTGGCGAGTCGTGGGTGTGTAATACACCTCTGCCTACCCCTTCGGGGAATACAGGCGTGATGCTATGTTATGTGTGTGTTTGTAATAAGTATAGCAATGTCTGCCAGATTATCTCTTGAATGGAGCGCCCTTGACCTTTTGTCCATGTGACTCAATTAGTGTGGGGTGTCATCTTTTCCATAGTGTACGCGCTGATTCAGAGGTTGCCACGTAAGTAAATACAGGTATAGCATCTCATACTTTCAGACATGCCGGTTCCCCAATTCCTTCAACGTCAACTTACAGTCTATGAAATCGCCGAACAGTACTGGGACCTCCGATGTTACCCAACGCAGTATTTCTTCTCTCTTCTCGCTCAAGTCTCCGAGGATATGTTAGAGAGAGACAAGTGTATAGAACTCAGCTCCCCGGAAGGACAAGAGGAGTGGTTGAATTATTGCAGAAGACCAAAGAGGACATCGCTTGAAGTAAGATTTTATTAAACGTTTTTAAAGCGACTATTAAAAGAGCTGATGGTTTGTTAAAAATGGGGTAGCCGTAGCTTAGGAGTGGACCCAGAGGTATAACTTGTTAAAATCCAGGAATAGATAAAGGCTGCATGTGTGAATATTTACCACGTCAACCGATTGAAATATCATCTTTCGAGGGCGTCACGCGGCATACGTCAGTCATCAGATGTATTTGCGTAAGTAAGGTACCTACTCGTACATGATACCAAGCAGCTGAAATTAAAGGATCTTATGGTATGAATTCAATTAGGGTTATACTACTCTGTCAAGAAAGTACCGGTACTTTATACACAAAAAATTTGTTATTCATCCAAATTTATTTTATCACCTTCAAAGTATGCTCCTTCAGAAACGATAAACTTACGCCAACGAATAATCCAGTCTTTAAAACATTTTTTAAACGCTGTTTCCGGAATTGAGTTCAGTTCTCGCCGCGAATTCTCCTTTATGTCTTCTACCGATTGAAAACGGGTGCCACGAAGTGGTAATTTGAGTTTAGGAAAAAGTAATAAGTCGGCTGGAGCCATATCTGGTGAATGTTTCATACCCAAGTGATTATTTAAAATGGTACAGATCGACTCGTGAGACACAGAAAGTTCGGCGACTATCTCTCTCAAAATTGAATGAGGATTTTCAGTCACTATTTCCTTCACTTTTGCAATGTTTACTTCAGTTGCAGACGTTGATGGCCTACCAGAGCGAAGCAAATTTTCCATCACATCTCGACCGATTTTAAACGCTTTGTACCACTCATAAGCACTTGTTTTGATAAAGTCGATTCACCGTAAGCCTTCTGTAATATTTTCAGTGACTCCGAACACGAAATTCCATTGGCGATGCAAAATTTAAGACAAACTCTTTGTTCGATGTTTTTGTCCATTATGAAATTCGCAATACACACTAGATATGATATAACTAAAAACAGCACTGTACTCGTATTTAATATAAATAGCAGATGCAACTCAAACTCCGCGCCAAAATGGATAACAGTATTGTGCCAATCTAACAACAACAAAAAAAAAACAAAAGTTTGAATTTGGAACCATAAACAAATCATCCATTCCCAATACTTTCTTGACTGAATGTACATACCAGATGATGGGAATAATGTGAGGGATCCTTTCCTAATTTAACTACAAATAAGCTAGAAAATCCAAAAGATTCTGAACTGAACTGCCTCAGTGGTGCAGCAGTACTGTGAGCGATTGCAGATCATGAGGTCTCGGGTTCGATCCCCGGGTCGGGCAGAGTTATTGAGCTTTTTCGTAAAAAGAAAAATTCTCTGCGACTTAAACATAGCTGGGACCATGGATGTATAATACACCTCTGCCTACCCTTTCTGGGAATACAGGCTTGATGCTATGTTTTGTTTTTTTTTCTGAAGGATTCGCAGCACTGGTGTGCTTTACATGTGAAATCAAGTTCTAATTTATAATAACAACATTACTGAATGTATTTTTATTGCAGGTGCTCCATGATTTCCATAAATCCGCCTCAAAACTAACCATAGAAATAGTATTCGAGCTGTTTTCCACAATCAAACCTAGATCGTTCTCAATAGCAAGCAGTTCGTTACCAACCCGCGGTCACTGCATAGAGCTGCTGGTCGCCGTGGTAGATTATTTTACCAATTTAAAGAAACCCAGGTTGGGTTTAGCGTCTAACTGGTTGAGGGATTTGAGGAGGGGGGGTAAGGTTTATGGATGGATCAAACAAGGAACTTTAGTTTTTCCAGATGATATTGTAAGTATATTTAGTAGGTACCTAGTGGATCTTTAGCTATTACACGTTTTTTTATTCTTAGTAGCAGAAGAATCAGCGTTGTACCTGACGGTGTGTGGTAATTACTAGTAATAAGCTGTAAGAAACACAAGTAGTTGTTGATCGTTAACTTTTACATTTATAGTTCCTAACTGGGGATACCAAATCAGTAGATTGTTGGACTCAAACTTGCAACACTCGTCGCAGGATTACCTACTACATTGTATAACTTGTGAGTTAGACAAACAAGCTTACAGCCTGCCTAATGGCAAGCCGTTACAGACACCAGCGACAGCAGAGTGCATCACCTCCGCATTGCCAAAGGACGGAAGCTGGAAAAGAACGATGGTAGATGAAGGGGGAACAGATGCAAAGAAAGGCCGATAGATATTAGGTGAAGATGTGGAGGAAGGATTTTAAAAGGTACAAAGATGTTTATGGCCTCCGGCGCTTTCACTTACCGAACACAATATTAAGAATACTTACCGCTGCTTCATGTTAAAATTTTGTGAGAGGATGTACTTCCCCGGATGAAGTAGCCTGTTCGCCCTGGAATCGGCACCTCTTCCACCAGCCTTCTATTTAATGTTGTAATGTTCTTTTTCCAGAACATTCCGTTAATTCTAATCGGCCCAGGCACTGGGCTAGCTCCATTTAGAAGCCTACTTCAGGAGAGGAATTACCACAAGACTGCTTCCAAAAACGTCCTGCATCTCATTTTCGGCTGTCGTTACAAAGACAAAGACTTCCATTGTCGGCAAGAGTTGGAGAGAATGGTCACAGAAGATAAACTAAGTCTTTACTGTGCTTTTTCGAGGGATCAAGATAATAAAATGTAAGTTATTTTTGTAGTCTTTTTAGCAAAAATCTGAGGAATACTCCACAAACCGTAAGTATATATTCTTAAATTTGTTTTCACAATAGGTGGGCACCAAGGGTTTAGGGATTGTCCTGTGTGGGAATCCAACCAACGATATTCGCAGATATCTCTCTAGCCTTTAATATTAATGACTAAAACTCAATATTTTCTTTAAAGATGTATACGTTTTGTCGAATGGATCGAAGTTGCTTTACACTGTGGCTTCGAACACGAGATCTTTAGTGACATAGTCTCTCGTCCAGGATATCACATCATACCCAAAAGGGTAATCTTCCGATGGACCATTGAAGTAATGACACATAGTTACAGTGGTCTGTCAATAAAGGCGGAGACGGCACACGGCGGGTTTATTTAGTGGGTGAGAGTCCCACATTATCCTGTTCGTTGCCCAGAACGACGTGGCGTGCGGTTAAGGACATTCTTTCCCGCCTTAACAACAAAAAATATCACATCATCATATTATGGTTTTCCTAGCCTTATTCCAAACTTTGTTGTGGTCGACTTCCGATCTGTCTGGTTTTAGTAGATCCATACAGTTGTAGACATAGAGTAACTGCCTATCTGATCTCCACGACCCAAGTTGTCCAACTATCGACCAAAGAACAAGACTGGAGGCAGATCTTTTAACAACGTGTAACGACTTCCAGGATATTATTAGGAACCAGAGAGCCACCGGTTATTGTGCCTTCCAGGGAGGAGGTCAGGTGTTCAAATACCTAAGTGTCACTTAGGTAGTTGGCCGAGCCAACTAGACTGCACAGATGGCGGAGTGGTTTAGATACCGGCCGGGAGTCCGAGTGTTGTGGGTTCGATTCCCACACAGGACAAGTCTTTGTGTGATTCCACAAATGGTTGTTCTGAGTCTGGGTGTACTTTGTGTCCGTGAAATTGTATGTTTGTAAAATCCTCCGCGATACAAGGATTATTCCTTAGCGTAATGTTATCTTTAAAAAAAAACTATAAAGTCGGTTCACGGACGATACATTAACGTAATAACGTCATATGTTTTCTGGGAGTTTCACAAACAATGCATCGGTCGCCATACATTTTTCTGAACGTGACACTTTTCGTGCGTGCAGCCGGTGTTCATCGATTTATAAGACATTATCACGTCAAAAATAAGACTACAACTACAGCATACGAATATGTCCTTCTAATTATCTTTTCTTCTTATAATTTCAGTTACGTTCAACACAAAATATCAGAACACCGCGACGCCATCTGGGGTCTGATCTACAGAAATGCACACATATACATCTCCGGAAATGCCAAAAACATGCCGGACAACGTGAAAGATGCGTTGATACAAGTGGTAGTAAAATGTGGTGGTTATGACGAGGAAGAAGCTAAAGCGTTAATGAAGAATATGGAGAATGTAGGGAGATTGCAGATTGAGGCTTGGTAGAAAAACGTCTTTATGCCATAAGGGTGTCTCCGTATAAGAATATCGACGTTTCGTCTTTGTAACGGCTAAGACTTAGCTGAATTTAAATAAATATAATTAAATAACCTATATTAAGTTTAATTGGTTTGAACTGTACGATTTGTAATACCAATATAAATTCAAATATGTGGGAATAAAATGACATTTTATAACACATATTTTAATGTTTGATTTCGTTAAGAACAAAGTTTTTCCTAAATGATGCTTTTCTTATACTAGGTACGTGGCAAACAAGTATCCATCCATCCATCCATCCATCCATCCATCAGCCCTTCAACGTCCACTGCTGGACACAGGACTCCCCAAGAGAACGCCACAAGGAGCGGTCCCGTCATGGGGGATAATGCCGTAATCGCCACGCGATCGGCGATCGCAGTGGATGTTGTTAATACTAGAGGCAGTGCTGCTACCCACTCCTTCGATATTCCCTCAGTCGGTTCTTACGACGCCCGTGGGTAGAGAGGGGTGGGACAATTCTAAAGCCGGCCCCACATGGCATAACTATACAACCCGCTTATTGGTGAGCGTGTAGTAGTCACCAGACTATTATTGACGCCAGAAACAGCAGAAGCAACACACAGTTGAGGCGGAAGTTAGAGGAAATGGGAGAGGATGAGGTGGGTTTCGGGCCTCCGGCGCTCTCACTCAGCATATGAATCAGCACTAGGAGTAGTACCTACTATTGTTTACGCAGCTCTTCGAGCCTCTCGAGCCAGCCAATATGTTCATAGTGAGTTGTATACAAAAACATGCATGCAGTTCACACGCGGTGTAATCTACTATCTAACATAGCATAGCATCACGCCTGAATTCCCCGAAGGGGTAGGCAGAGGTTTATTACACACCCATGACTCGTCGGCTATGTTTAAATCCCACGTGAAGACCTCATGATTAGCAGTCGCATACACTACCGCTACACCATCCAGGCAGTTAAACTGATATAAATAAATAAAATTGAACTGTCTCTTTGTAAAATCTACATAACAGCTTTTACGTAGGTATATACAAAATACTTGCTAGTTTTTAAATATTTTGTCTCAGTTTGTTCGTTTTTATCTCCGAAATGACTGAACCGATTTGGATGGGGCTTTCACTGCCTGATGTACTACTCTTATATTGGAAAAAAAAAGTTAAGGTTCTGTTCTGATCAATGGTTCATAAAAGAAAACTAAATAGCACGCGAATGAAGTCGCGGGTGGCAGCTAGTAATAAGATGAAACCTTCAGAAAACGAATGCAATAAATAGCGTAGTTATTGGAAATTCTAAAAATCTGTATGCTATCTTAATATCTCGTAGGCTAAATCCTATAGATGCATATATTATATTTGTCTCTTTTCAGTGTCGCTATTTCGTCGCATTTTCATCGAAATTCAAGACAACAGTAGGTACTAGAGAAGTTTTCAATAAGAAATCATTATATTTTCAATGTTTTATTTTCTATCACATAATAAATATTTACAACTTATTAAAATATTACTTACAAACTATATGTGTGAACAGATACCATTCATTTAACGCTTTCATACCACATTTAAATGACAGTTTTCAAGTTCGACAAATGCCACGAAAAACCACACAGTCACCGACGTCTTCTGTAAACTTCTATTATAATAATTTCTATGCGTTTAGACTACTTGTCATTAGGGAGCCCCCAAAGCTTGAGATTCCCTGCGTCCCGTTTTCTCTCTGGGGGCTCCTTGTCCTCGCAGGCGAAAGCCACCAGGTACCGTGACGGATGCCACGCCACTGTGAACGTGGACGCCGCTACCGGTATCTCTGCCACCTTCTCGCCTGTGAACAAATTTATGGTAACGCAAATGCCCTATTCTAGTTTGATTATTTGATCAATGTGCTCCTAACAGAACTTTAAGTCGAGCAGGTAATATTCATCCATCCATCAGCCTTTCATCATCTACTGCTGGACATAGGCCTCCCCAAAATGGGGGTTTTACCATAATCGTCACGCTTGGCAGGCGGGTTGTCGATCGCAGTGGATATTTTTAGTACACAGGGAACCGCAGCTACCCAGTCCCCCAGTAATCCCTTAGTCGGCTTTTACGACTCCCATAGGAAGAGACGGGGTGGAGCTATTCTTACTGCCGGCCCTACACGGCAAAGGTAAGTAATATTATAGAGCACGAATATGTTAACATAGGTACACTGTATTTTGATATTTTTATTTAGCATTTGACATGCTTAGTTAGCAATGTGAAATCCAAAATAACAGTCACAAGCAGGACTTGAATCTGCATCTCCTGGATACCGTCCAGATGCTTTGCCGATTCAGCCATAGTAACACTTACTCGGAACTGCTAATTTCTATCACACATTCATTCTTAACGTCTTGGGTGACGCCTGTGCCATCTGTCGGATCAACTTTTAGGTACAACTTTCACACTTTGTGTTAATTTATATGGCAAATCATGCATGTCAAATGCTAGAAAAATATATCAAAGTATTTATAGGGTTGTGTCATTATTTGGTAAAAATCTTAATTGCAAATTTATCTTTACCTGATCGGTATAATGTATACAGTTCAGATTCATTTTTTTTATTATTTGGTAAAAATGTTTTTTTTCTTTTTTATGATTTGGCATTAAAACATACATACAACCCTAAATGTTCACCCTTCTACTGCTAAACCCCATTTTTTAATAGCGATATTAGTAGTTTCATAAATTTCATTGCAAAATATCACGAAAAAAAAATATGGCGGTACGAAGTTCGCCGGGTGAGAGATTAGTTTATAATAAACTTTTTTCTTTTTGAATTCGACTGTAAATAAAGTGCAAAAGGAGTTACTCAATTCCGACTCGTAATTTCACAGACTATCGTAAACAATTCCTCCAGCTTTATTATGTTTGTTAACAAGATTTTTCCCTCCTTCCATGTTTAAATGATAGGTCAAAAGCTTACCAGTCTCTGTATCTCCAATGTCAATGATGTGATCCTCACTGGCGGAAGCCAGCAGACGTCCATCAAAACTGAACGATAGTGTCCGGACTGGCCATTCCAATCTATCAACAATATGTAACAAAAGAACTCTTAAATGCCTTATATTACAAAAACACTGACCTCTATACTATACAAACTTTTTCGTAGCTTTACTGTTGACCTACAGTAAATAGTTCTTGAAGTCAATTCATACATCATGTCGATATCATCGATTAGTGACGGCCACGTCATCTATCGCTATATTGATTCAGGAAAGATTAGCGTGTAACGACGATAGTTACGTCTACTGTTGGGTTTCGTATGGTGAGTGAGAGCACCGGAGGCCCAAACCCCCACCATATTCTCTCCTTATAATCCTTCCTATCCACCTCCTATCCCTTTCCTTTGAGTTGACGACGCGCGAGTGATGTCTCTGGTGTTACTAGCGTCTATAGGCTACGGTAACCGCTTACCATCAGGTGAGCGGTACAATTGTTCGCCACCCATGTAGGTAGTATAAAAAAATAGATTTTAGTAGTTTAGTATTTTTTACTTTTAATCTACAGCTTCAAAAGCACCTTACAAAGAGGTTGCAACATTTGTGAAGTGACCTTTTTTTGATTGCATGTAGTGGCAGACTAGCCACGGCCCATCTGATGATAAATGGTAACCGTCGCTCATGGACTCAACCGAGAGTATTATCAAGCCGCTGGTCAACATTTCATTTCACCGATATGAAATGAAAGAATAAACGGCTATATCCTGCTACAGCCAAAACGCAACGATGTGCTTCATGGCCGGTCACACGGGAGATGGTGGTACCAACCCGTCGGGCCTGATACCAAGTGAGTACTCCCACTTGGTACCCAGCCCTACCACCAGTCATGCAATGGATGATAAATGCTTACTTCCCTTAGTAGCCTCATACGACACCCGTGGGAAAGAATGGGGTGGTGACACTTGTATTCTTAGTCCGTCACCACATGGACACCTGTCCAGATATAAACAGGTCAGTGAGTTTAAGACTTATATTTCCCTGGCATGTTCTCTATATTTCACAGAGTACTAATTTACATGCATTTATATGAAAGTTATCTCAACATGTGACCTATTAAATTATCCTAGACATTTGGTTCCAGTACATTAAATATGATTTACGGACATTTCACACAACGTCCTTTGGTCCCAAACTAGGCTTAACGCTTGTGCTATGGGTACCAGATTACGGATATAATACATATATTACTTATAGTACAAATTTTAATTTGTGAATAAGGAAAAAGAGTATTTTAGTACGAGCGGGAATCGAACCTGCGTCCCTTCCTTTCCGGGGAAGTGCTCCAATCCACTGAGCTATCGTACTATTTCTAGAAATACCGAATTTCCTCATCACATTTGTCAATGACCAACGCCATCTAAAATGCTAAAATATAGATCAAAACATATATTACTCTTTTTTGTCAATAAATACATATAATAGATAGAAAACACCCAGACGCAGTACAAATATCTGTGTTCATCACATAAATAATTGTCCTGAGTGGGAATTGAACCCACGACCTCGTGCACGGAAGTCAAATACACTACCGACTACGCCACGAGGCCACTTAAATTTCAATGACTTCTATAGAAGATTGCTTGGTCTATGCCCGACATACAGTAGTATTGTCAACATACCTTGAGAACACCCTCAAACAGGCGAGCTCATTGACATCCCACAACGAGACTAAGGCATCAGCAGAGCCTGTGGCGAAGTATCTTCCTGTGGGGTCGTGCTCTATACATATGCAAGTTCCAGGGTGCGCCTTCAATACAGTTTGTAGCTCTAGTGTAGGATAACTATGGACACAATTAAATTTTCTTTTACCACACAACTATTATAAAGCTGTAACAGAGTTGTTTGTACATTTAAAATATTGCACGCCTCATAAGCGACGCGTTGAGGTGTGTATTACTCTCGTTTCACACAGAACAACTGATTTTTCAAACTTATAATGTCTCTATTTATCATATATTGCACTTGTAAAATAATATATACACACACATATCAAGAAAAAACACTATTTTTAACACTCATGATATTTTTGATGCCATTTTTGTTATTTAAACTAGTTAAAAAACTAAAACTACGTATACGGAATCTATCGCGTTTACTTGATTTTAGATAGTCTATCATCTAAGTCCACCCGTGATCATGAATGCTGTAAAGTATTCGAAACGTCGGGATAGTAGTAAAATCAAGCAAACGCGATAGATTCCGTAAACGTAGTTTTATTTCAAAATGTGTAACATTCGCGTAAATATCAGAATGTATTATAGTTAAAAAACTGTTTAAAAAATTTCTGTCTTGGACGTCCGTTCGTTGTAGGTAATGTATGTTAACACGATAACGACCGAAATACTTTACTAATCGAGTATTTTTTTCTTTTATGATACAGTACAACTAGGAATAGAGCCCTATCATTTTTCACGGTCTGATTCGATGTGGTTTAATTTTTTTAATAACAAAAATAATAAACAAAAAAATAGTGAATATTTACGCTCGACGCGACACAAACCATTGTTATCCTTATTTCGTGAGAACTATTTCTATAGACCAATATAGAAGTATTTCTTAAAATTAGCGCTAGAAGGCGTATAAGACATGAAAACCACAGTAGTTTAATATTTATAGTTTTGAAATTAGCGCTATCTATGTGATTTATTGAAAACTACTTAGTAAGACCAATACATTATTAGTTACTTATCAAATAATCAATTTTATTGTGAAAAATGAAGATTATGAGGCGTGCACTTTTGGATTTTCCAAAGTATTTGAGAAAATACTGTAAGGCTAATAGGCGTGTCTGAACACAAAACTATATTTTTTTTAGATTTTTTTCTGTTTATCTGTTGCTTCGCGAATCGCGCAAAATCTTCTAAACAAATTTTGATGCATTTTTTTATTTAATAGCTTCACCTGAAAATCTTTATCTATGGTCTAGTCTATTAAGTCCCCAAAGTGAGAAATAAACTATGTAAAGTCCACAGGGATTCCTTATTGTATAATAAGATAAACAAATTTTACTATTTTATTATTATTTCTGCATCAAGTCAGCACCACAGTGAACAGTCCCTGGTATGGGCAATGATGTTATATACAAAAAAAAACACTATGGTGGTCTGTAAGTCGGTTTACGGACGATAATTTTACATGGTAACGTCATATATGTTTTCTGAGTTTCACACACAATGCATCGGTCGCCATACATTTTCCGGAACGTGAGACTTTTTCGTGCGTGCAGCCGGCGTTCATTGATTTATAAGACGTTATCACGTCAAAATAAAATAGTAGATATCGTACTATCACGCGGCAAATTCAGTCATTTGGCATGTATCATACGTTCCGTTCTATCTATCGCGTAATGTACGCACACTTCTATAAATTAGTACTTTGTCATAACGCATCAATATAGGAAAGACATTTAGTATGAACGTAACTAATCTTTAATTATCATTGAATATGGGAGTTATAAAATGTAAATACTTACGACAGTATATGTACACAGCCGAGCCCATTGGTTAAGAAGAACAAATCTGAAGTGTTGTTCCATGAAATCTCGTTCACTTCAAAGTTGAACTGCTCCTCAACTACCTGTTATAACACATAACATAACAACACATAGCATCACGCCTGTATTCCCCGAAGGGGTAGGCAAAGGGTGTATTACACACCCACGATTCGCCAGCTATGTTTAAGTCCCGCGTAATAGCGGGCGAGCCTATTGACGTCTACCGGGCACATTTCCAAACTCCGGGCTGTTACTGGGAATTTTTCTTTTTAGGCAAAAGCTCAATAACACTGCCCGACCCGGGGATCGAACCCGAGACCTCACGATTAGCAGTCACATACACTACCGCTACACCACCGAGGCAGTTAAATGATTACTGATAGCTGAATTAAGTATGTATCAGTACACATGTGTATGTTTTGACTAAAGGTTTGTTCCTCAAGATTCGCGAGAGTGTGATTAGTAAGTGTGAGTATACAGCGGTAGTGTGAACGACTACTGATCCTGAGGTCTCGGGCAGTGTTATTCAGCTTTTTCGTATAAAAGAAAAATTCTCAGTAGCAGCCCGGAGTTTGGAAATGTGACCGGTAGACCCCTCTCTACCCACGGGAGTCGTAAGAGCCGACTGAGGGAATACCGAGGGAGTGGGCAGTAGCACTCCCTCGAGTATTAACAACATCCACTGCGATCGCCAACCCGCCTGCCAAGCGTGGCGATTACGATATTATCCCCCATAATGAACACACAAACAAAAAAAAAACAGGATGCGTTCGGCACAGGACCGCTCGTTGTGGCGTTCTCTTGGGGAGGCCTATGTCCAGCAGTGCACGTTGAAAGGCTGATGGATGGATGGATAGCTCTTATTCACGGGAACAGACTAAAGATCATAAGCAAATTACACTAATGCAATAAGAGGGAATGTTGACACAAAACCACAATAGTGATCATGTTTGGCACCAACTGAGAATGTTTATTTCTTGTCTTAGTCTAAAATAGACAGTGAGTGACCTAAGTGGGGTCTGCCGTCTGGATACTATTCAAAGTTTTATTGAGGTCCAGAAGAAAAAGCTCATAATGCTTAATATTGTTTACTTTACCAATTTTTTTTTTAAGACACTGCACTAAGTATTAATCATTGCATCGAGGGTGCTTCACATAAATACAATTTCACGGGGACAACGTACACCCAGGCTTGGAACAAGCATTTGTAGATCACACAAAGAGTTGTCCTGCGTGGGAATCGAACCCACAACACTCGGGCGGCAGGCCGGTATCTAAACCACTCCGCCATCTGTGCAGTCATTGTATAAAAAGTAGGTATTTCCTTCGAGTTCAGTGCACTCCACTTGTTGCTTACAACAAGATAATGCTCATGACTATGGTTATTCTTGTTCCACTTGCTTGTACTTAATTGTTTCATTTGTAAATTTAAGTGCATAAGATTTTAGAGTAAAAGGGAGAACCAAGAGGAACCAACGCTTTAGGTGATCGCTTGGCGTGAGTGAAAATAATGACGTCATCGTTGATGTGGTTGTCAAGTGGAATGGCTTGGATCTTTGTGAGTGTTGTGAGCACTGTGGAGCATGCTCAAAGCCAGCATAAGACCAGATTTATCGAATTATCTACTATGACTTCAGGCCTACTTGATGTTTAGGGAACTCAAAATCCCAAATTAACTTGTAACCTAGATAATGTACCAATCATATTTTTGAAGTTATACTTCTTTTGGCGCATTAGGGAAAAATGATTTGAGTAAATTTTCACGATGCGCGTGCACATCGTCACGAAAAACCGACACCCTGAAGTTAGCTCAAGTCAACTTTTTAGTTTTTTTGTAATATTTAAATAAACTTTATTTAACTAGATAATGCGTTATAATAAAACTTTCAATGTATTAAATACCTTTTTTTCTATTGTTAGTGTCGTTTTTTCTACAAACTTAGAATAAAGCGAAAGATAAAATTTTTGAAAAGATTTTTATCTTGTTACGCCAAAGAAGTATAACTTCTAACGCGTGTACATAAGTACACACACACTTTTTTTATTGCCAACGGTGGCAGACTAGCAAACCGCCTGCCTATAATTAATACAAAGTACCAAAAACACAATTACAGTCTCTCTTCAACAGAGCTCACTTCAGAAATCTTCAGTATAATTCGGTCCAAGCTCTACATTTTTAACTATTTATTACAACATTATATTATACACATTATAATTATATATAACACATCATTTTCTATGCGGGCAAAGCTACTTATTTATTATTGTTTTAGTCCGTTCAATCAAAATCCACTAAAACACCTCCTATCTTTGTAATGAAATAAGCACTTTAGAAAACTCCATAAATAACTTACAACTTTATAAGTCTTAGTGTCTATGAAGGAGACCAGGTCTTCTTTGTTGCCAACAGCGATAGTGCTGCCATTTGGTGACCATGCTATGTTGATGTTTTCACCTTTGGTTGATATAGTAGCTGCACATTTGTGTGTTCTAAAGTCACAATTATTTTGTTAGAATGCGTAAACATAAATGGTCACAAATGTGTTGTTTAAATTATATTTCTATGTATACATCACAAAAAAAAACAACTTCAAGTTAAGACTTATATGGTTTTCTCATGGAATGGAAATTGAAATGGGACCACACGGGAAGCACCAGCTTTCAAATAAAAAAAGAATCATCAAAATCGGTTCACCCAGTCGAGAGTTCTGAGGTAACAAACATAAAAAAAATACAGTTGAATTGAGAACCTCCTCCTTTTTTGAAGTCGGTTAATAACGTTTCTAATATTATGAAATAAGACTATGTTTATAGAATCTATTGGGTTTATTTAATTTTCTACTACTATTTACTCTAATATTCATCGTCACAGAAGGAATGGATGGGTCCCCTAATCACAGTTTTATTTTATAATGTGACATTCACATTTAAAATATCAGAAAGATTATACTTTCTGATATTTACGCGAATGTTACACATTTTGAAATAAAACTACATTTACGGAATCTATCGCGTTTACTTGATTTTACTACTATCCCGACGTTTGGAATACTTTACAGCATTCATGATCACGGGTGGACTTAGATGATAGACGTCCAAGGCTGATATGTTATTTCAACGGTTTCATCTACCCACAGTATATGATAATGTTTCTGCTTACAATTATGAGACTTCAAGTTAGTATATTAAAATGAGTATAATACTCCTCTTTAAATTGTAAAATTTTTGTTTTTATTTAGTGCTCAAAAATTCTACCACAAACTACCAATTACTACCAGTAAGAAGACAATCTTGGTTATTACTTTATATTATATTAATAATATATTGATTTTGCCAAAAGCTAAGACTAAGAAGCTACCACCGGATCGGAACGCGGCCTGACTGAGAGACCAGTACAAAATTTAATAATCCGTAACAGTTGTTGCGTACTGAGTTTTCTGGCCGGATCTTTCTCAGTGCATCCGTGTACATGCCGGAGGCTGACGATCCGCCACCCCACGAGCTGACACGGCTAATCACCTACTGCGAAGAGACCGGGCTCGAAATTATCGTGGCCACTGACGCAAATGCACACCACCCCCTATGGGGGATGAAGACAAGTAACGAAAGAGGTAAGAAACTTGTTGAGTACCTTTTTACAACAGACCTTAATATACTTAATACAGGCTCAGAACCGACATTTGTAAACAGACGCAGCAAGACAATCATTGACTTGACGTTGGCAACCGAAGATGTTTCGAATCACATCTCGAACTGGCATGTATCAAAAGATCTGTCATGCTCAGACCATAGGTGGATTCGATTCGATATTCAAGTAAAGACAATCGCAACAACCCCGTGGAGGAACCCCCGCAGAACGGATCGTATCCGGTACGCGGAACAAATGTGCCTAGCCCTGGTGCAGACAGAGGTTCCCACAAAAACTGGAAGGTGCTGCAGAAATAGAGAGGCAGGTAAGCGTCCTCACAAATACCATGCTGGATTGCTATCACCAGGCGTGTCCCTTGTCCACTCCACCGCCCAGTCGAGGCAAAAAAGCCGACTGGTGGGGACCCGAGCTGGATAGACTCAGGAAGAGGATGAGGCGACAACTCAACAAAGCAATGAACGCAGGTACTGACCAGGTCTGGGATAATTATAAGTCAACTAAGTCTAGGTACAAGAAGCGTCTCAGGTACAGAAGCAGGTGCTCATGGCGCAACTTCTGTTCCGATATAGAGAATGGAGCACAGGCTAACAGGGTAAGTAAGGTTCTTTGTAACCAGCCCACGGTTACGTTGGGATCCCTACGCAAGCCAGACGACACCCTCACTAGGTCATGGGAGGAAGCGGAATACATCTTAGTACAGACGCACTTCCCCGACTGCGAGATGGTGCAGTCAGTCCGCTGGACAGATGAGGAGGACATCCCATCTGGAGCAGAATGGCACCAAACACTTGATGTAGTTAGCCCACAAAAAGTACGGTGGGCCATTAACAGCTTTAATTCATACAAATCACCTGGCCTGGATGGGATTTTCACTGCCTTGCTGAAGTGGGGCGGGGAGGAACTCATTCAAATACTCACCACTATTCTGGCCGCCTGTCTTGCTCATAGGTACGTGCCGAAAAGTTGGAGAGAAGTCAAGGTGATCTTCATACCCAAGCCAGAAAGAGCGATTACTCGGACCCCAAATCCTACAGACCTTTCAGCTTGACCTCTTTTCTGTTGAAAACACTGGAGAGGTTGTGCGATAGGAACCTGAGGGAGGGGGTTCTACTAGGCGCCCCCCTGCACCCGCATCAACACGCCTACTGTCAAGGTAAATCTACAGAATCGGCACTTCATGCAGTGGTATGCAAAATTGAAGAAGCGATTTCAAGCAAGTCTATATGTCTAGGCACCTTCATAGACATCGAGGGGGCCTTTGACAAGACCAAATTTACTAGCATAACTGCAGCACTTGAAAGACATGGAGCAAATGCAGTTATGATCCAATGGATAAATAATGTGTTAAGCAAAAGGATCGTTAAGCTTAGCACAGGCGGAACACACAAGGCACTGGTGGCCAAAGGATGCCCTCAAGGGGGTGTGCTTTCGCCGCTACTGTGGAATTTAGTGGTAAATGATCTAATTGCTACACTGAACAAAAATCACTATTATACGGTTGGTTATGCCGACGATCTGGTGATACTGACATGCGGCAACAGTACAAGTACAGTATGCGACGTTACGCGCTCTGCGCTGGTCATCGTGGAACGGTGGTGTACTATCAACGAACTAACAGTCAATCCAAAAAAGACGGAAATGGTGATGTTCACTAACAAACGCGAACTGGGCAGCTACCGACTGCCCAAATTATTCAAAACAGAACTCCAGTTAACAACACAGGTTAAGTACCTAGGGGTAATTCTTGACTGTAAGTTAAACTGGAGTAATCATTTAAATAGTAAAATAGATAAAGCTACGGTCGCATTTTGGCAATGCCGCAGAATGATAGGTAAAAGGTGGGGCCTAAACCCTAAAATCGTTCTATGGCTATACCAGGTAGTAATCCGACCAATGATTAGCTACGGTGCGGTGGTGTGGTGGCCACGGACCGAATTATCCACTGTCATAGCTAAACTACAACGACTCCAGAGATTGGCCTGTATGGCGGCCACGGGATGCATGAGGATAACTCCAACTGCTGCTCTGGAAGCTATTCTTGGCCTGCCACCACTGCATCTGTTCATAAAACAAGAGGCAGCAGCTACAGCGGTAAGGTTTAAAAACCTGAGTCTCTGGAGACTAGCAAGGGTATCGCACACCGAAATCCTCAGTGAGGTAACAGGTAAGGAGCCGCTCATGGCAGCGGTGACCGACAGGATACCCAAGTAGTTTGTATTTGACAAGAAGTACAAGATACAATTGCAAGAACAACCGGGTGAAGGTCTTAACCCAAGAGAGATGAGTATCTTCACAGATGGATCTAAAACAAGGTCAGGTACTGGTGCGGGTGTATTCTCCGAGGACCTGAACATACAGATATCTACACCATTAGGAGCTCATAACACGATCTTCCAGGCAGAAAGTGTGGGCATCTTAATGGCAGCGTATGCAATCGACTCTAGAAAGGTAAAGAACCAACAAATCCGTATACTCTCTGATAGCCGATCAGTCCTACAGGCCCTTCAAAGGTACACTATAACCTCGGGTCTTATATACGAGTGTCATCGAGCCCTGTCACAGGTATGTATCGACAACGATATAACCCTACAGTGGATCAAAGGACACAGCAACTCACGCGGTAATGACGCTGCCGATGAATTGGCAAGGGGGGGTTCGGAGATGATAGTGGAAGGACCTGAGCCCATTCTACCCCTGCCGTTCGCTTGGCTCCGAAACACACTACGACGAAACACCAAGGTAGAACACCAAGAATACTGGTCTAACTTAGGTACATGCAGGCAAGCCAGAGAGGCCCTTCCGACAATCTACCCCGGATTGTCACTAAAGCTGCGGCGTTTGAAGAGGCCTCAGCTCCGGCTCCTAATGGGAGCCATTACTGGACATGCTTTATGGAATAAACACTTATTTACTCTAGGTGTTACTGACAGTCCTCTTTGCAGAGCTTGCATGGAGGCAGACGAAACGGCCGCCCACGTCATCCTTGAATGTCCGGGGGTGGCAGAATACCGGGCACTATACCTCGGCTCTCCGAGGTCGCTCCCAGAAGCCGTCGGAAACGTTAAGGGTCTGCTAGGCTTTCTGGTGATGCTGGGTAGGCAGGAGTAGTGCCAGCAACCCGTCACGCAAAATAGGCGCACATACGACGTCGTAGCCCGCGTTTACAATACAATACAATACAATCATCTAAGTCCACCCGTGATCATGAATGCTGTGTGAAGTATTCGAAACGTCGGGATAGTAGTAAAATCAAGTAAACGCGATAGATTCCGTAAACGTAGTTTTATTTCAAAATATCATAAAGATTTATTATCTTAGAAATCTTTTTTTTTTATATTTAAATAAGAAATTGTTGAATTTATTTTGAAAGATATATGTTGTGATCACATCTTCAAGTTTGTGAAATGGCCGGCCACGTCACTGAGTGATCAATTCTATGACCCCTAGTCATAGCCTTAGTACTTAACAATATATATAAGGAGATAATTATATTTTCACTCAAAGAAACATTTTTTCATGACTTATATGGGATTAGGCAGTGCTAATGGATAATCCCTACTTATTATCCAAAAAAGCATGCAGCTGTGTACCACTGTCTTACTTAACTCGGAACTAGGGTTGCCTTCTTATACACAGTTATGCAGGAAACCAGGGGTATTTATAGACTAGACCAAAAAATGCGGGACTTGCCTACAAACATACAGAAAGGAGAGAAAAACAATTGTAAAATTTTTTCATCAGTTGTGAATCTAAGGAGGGAATTTAAATAAAACAACAAATTTGTTGTTAACATAAATTATTTGCTGTATTTTTAGACATAGATCTGTTAGGATGTTGTAAGTTTTACAAGATAAAGCATTATCTTTTTCCAAAAACATGATGTTCTGAAATATTTTTAAAGCATTATCTAGAAACCCTAGAAAGCATTCTGTTTGCTTTGTGAGGTTGTCATAATTTTTTACGTACCTATCATTTGAAGGTTTCTTTCTAACCAGGGTCAGATTTTCTTTGAAGCTGGACAATTAGCATTCCCCAAACTCACATCACAGGACACATTATTTGAACTGAGGAAACGGGACGTCCTGCCTTTGGTTGGCAACCCATAAATTAATCACAAGCTTCCAGACTTTTTAAATTCATAAAATAATATGGCCTAAGTATTGTATACAAAAGAAAATAAAAAGTACCTTGTATCCCATATTCTAACGGATTTATCACCACTCGCAGTACTCAACAAGTCAGGGTGCGAAGCGTGCCAGCAAAGTTGATCTACAGAGCCTGTGTGGCCTCTAAATATAAAATCTTGCACCTGAAACAAAAAACATCGGAGTAGTATACAAAATAACAATTGCCTATAAATTTTGACTTGGCATAAAAATAAACATAACCTATCTTAGATAATTTTGCAAGTATTATCACATACTACAAACTAACCAGTCTATTCCTTTCTAAATTAAATACAGCTACACTTTTATCAAATGAACCTGAAGCGAGTCTTCTTCCATCGCATGACCACCCTACTGAATGCACTTTAGAACTGTGCGCTATGTATTCACGAACAACATTGTGCGACGCGAAATAACTACGTAATTCTGATAAATCTTCTATTGGAGTTTGTGTAGACTTGGGTTCTTTCATTGTTCCTTTCCTAAATAGGTATATATTGCAGTCAATATAATCGGAAAATGAGAACAACTGAAACTGAACAAGCAGAACATTTTTCTTTTTTGTTTGTTTAAGTCATTGGAAGAACCATCAGCCTAACAGTAACTTATACATAACATCATTATTCTCTCATCACACGTAAGTTTAGTTCATAAAACAAGTCATAGTCGAAGTCAGTCATATAAAATTAGTCAGTCAAGTCAAAGTCCCACTCCAGTAAGACGATGGCGATCTTACTGAAGCTTCTATGGAGTTTTGGAGACAACAGGAAAAAACACGTTATTTCGCATTACATCACTTGCCAACACTTATGCACATACACAAATAGTTAATAAGCAAAAGGCCACCACTTTTACACATTAATACTTGAAATAACACTAGTTTAGGAAAATAATGCAGAGCGACGACATGATCTTCTTCGTGTTCCTGCCAAAACTCCAAGCAGGACAAGTGTACAACAAAGTGTACAACAATGTCAACAATATTTTTTTTTTAATTTGTTTATTACAGGTTTAAGGACATCCATATGTATACATGGAGAAGAAAATAACAGAGAAGTATGATAGATCTGACTCTGGTAGACAGTCGCCTCCGAAGTAAACTTCTGGATACAAGAGCCTACAGGAGTCCCACTGTCGACACGGACCACTTTCTCGTTATTGCGAGATTTAGTGGTCTGTTCAGAAAGTGGAGACACTGGCGAGAGCGTGTCCACTTCGGAGGGCTTGAAAGAATAAAGATTGAAAAGTTGCAAGAAGAGAGTGTAAGAGCAAAGTATGCAGAGGGTGTCCGTGAACGGCTGACAATGGCACACACAATGACAATTTTGTTCTAACAAAAGAAGAAAGCGTGGCTGGACTATGTATCTTCTTTGAACCTGAGTGCAATTATGAAAGAACAGAAGAAAGAAATATGACGGCAACGTAAGAAAGACACCAAAGCCTTAGTGAAAGAGAAACGTGATAGAGCAAATATGATTGCAGAAGAAAGGCTGACCAAAAACTTCGAGAACAACACCAAACTTTTCTGGAGGGAGGTGAAGAAATCTCGGAGTGGTTGGTCAGCTTTCAGGCATTCTTACGCAAACACAAGATGTGTTAAGCCGATGGAGTGAATATTTTGGAGATATGTATGCGGATGTTCAGGGGGATGCCGGTGCCACATGTGGTCTAACAGATCAGCATTCGGTACCGCCATCCTCTGATGACATTAGTATGGATGAAGTAGAATGGGCGATTAGAAGTTTGAAAAATGGTAAAGCACCGGGTATTGATATGGTGTCTATTGAGATGATCAAGCTTGGAGGCTCATGTGTCTGGGAATTCTTCCTGATGCTTCTCAATTTATGTTAGAGCTCAGGAATAGTTCCCAAGGACTGGAGAAGTGCAGTCATCGTGCCCTTGTTTAAAAACAAGGGTTCACGTTATGACTGTGCAAACTACAGAGCCATAAGCTTGACCAGTTTGGCAGCCAAAGTGTATGGTAAGATTACTATGTGTGAATGTGAGCAAAACCAAAATAATGGTTTTTGAAAGAGAAGAAGCCAGAACAGATTTTAGAGTAGCAATAGGAAATAGTGTGCTAGAACAAGTGGATGAATTTGTATATCTTGGATGTGGATTCAGTCGGGATGGAAGGTACACCACTGATGTAGAGAGAAGAGTAAATGCGGGAACTAGAGTGAACGGAGCATTGGGACAACTTCTCGGCAGTCATCAGCCAGAAGGCACGTGTCGCAATACACAACGCAGTGCTTGTCCCAATGTTATTATATGGAAGCGAGAGTTGGGTATGCAAAAAGGAGCATGAGAGTAAAGTCGATCGAAATGCGATCTCTACGGAGAATCTGTGGAGTGAGGCTGACTGACCGCATTCGTAACGATGACGTAAGAGAGCAAGTAGGTATGAAGGAGAGTATTAGTGTAAAGATGCGAAAGGGAATGCTCCGATGGTTCGGACATGTGAAAAGAATGCCGGACGAGCAACTGGTTACGAAGATATACAATGCGAAAGTAAAAGGATGTAGGTACAGGGGGAGACCGAGACTCACCTACCTAGACCAAATCGGTCATGTATTGAAGGAAGGTGGAGTCAGGAGTCTCCGAAACCGGCGAGCGTGTATGAAGAGAGTTATGAATGTTGAGGAAGCGAGAGATGTATGCAAGAATAGAACCTCTTGGCACTCTGTTCTCTCTGCCTACCCCGCAAGGGAAATGGCGTGATGATAAGTAAGTAAGTAAGTAAGTATTAAAGGCTTTGGCAGAACCATCAGCCTAACTTAAACTTATAACTATTTACATTGTTTTAGTACTTAGATCTCAGGCTAAATACATCTAGACAGAGCGAAATAAAATCTTTGACATGTATGAGCGAGAACATAAGATACAATTTACTGGTGCAAAAAAACAGACAATGTCATAAATTTTTGTCTTTGTCACCGTGGCCAGTTTTTGGTATATGTCACGATTCTAAATGCTTTGTCTGTCTTATACGTATTACTCTTTGTTTGTCACGATTCAACTTAAATACCTAATTGAACATTTCTATCAGGCTCACGAAACTTCTACTACCCTATCCATTCTATAGACTGAAGCAAAAAATAACGTTCTTGTCTTGCACGTACTGGCTATGACAGATGTCAATAGAAGCCAAAGTCCATAGAGTACATTCAATAAGTATCTTCTTCTTGTTTAATGATTCAATAAGTATACATTTATGACAACCAAAATCTCTTTCTCTTTGTCAAATCTAAAGATGAAAATATACGACTAGAGATGCGCAAACTAAATCACCAATGAGATCAGGGATTTATAAATCTTTTTCTTCGAAAGATTTAAATCACTCTTTTAAATCTTTAACACTTTTAAATCTTTGGTTACGAATGACGTTATTCATTCAGTTGATCGTAAGTGATGCAAATATCTATTGATTCATGTAGTTATTCTCTCATTCCCTCAAGTCGCAACTGGTTTTGAGCGTTTTACTTAAAAGACAGACAGTCTAAGTTTCTGTGTACCTATCGTCATTGTATTTCAAGAGTGCTTTTGTGCGTGCCTACAACTTATGTTATCTCTCTTCAATTCACAATATCCTTTATCTATTGTCTCATTCTAAATCTACGTCCATCATTCCATCTATTCAATCCTAACGTAGTGAGCTAGTGAGTTAAAGATGTATTCTCGAAACCAAAGATTTAAAGATTGATTACGCATTTTGAAAGGATTATACATCTTTTGTATCAATCACTCCTGAGTTACACATCTTTATATACGACTGCTCGGTAAGTGTTTATGGTGAACACATGTGTAAATCTTTTTCTACATAAATACCTGGCGCTTTTATTACAATTTGGTGTTTTTACTGGTGGCTAGTATATATTAGTGTTTGTCTTTTCTGTTGTGTTCGTTCTTATTGTGTGTTACTACTGTTGGTAAGTTTTCAATTAATTTTATTTACGTGGGTAATGCGGGACGACCATGGCGGTTGATGATCGGCCTCCTGGCCGCCCTCCAGATCCCAAAACCCCGGGAAATAATGAAAGTCGATATTTACCAATTCTAACCACTCCCTTGTCCACCTTTGAGGCTGTTGAAGCCGCTTTAAGGCGAAAGCATGGAAAGAGCACGGAAGTACCTGAAGACGCCACAGCCCCAAAACAACTAAAACAATTGGCTCCCCAACGATTCAGTCGTACTCGTTACTCTACTCGGGACACTGCTCCTTACTTGGTTCACGTCTCACGAACTGAGTCAGATCCTACTGCTGGCTCTACTATTCATCCCACCAAGTTTGGCCAATTATTGTGCAGACTAAAAATTAAAAATATCCCAGAAGATGGTATAAAAAAAATCGGACGCAATAAACTGTCTATAGAGTTCAAGTTACCGGAGGATGCAAACAGCTTTTTAGCAAACGTAGAACTTGACGGCCATGGGTATACCACATCAATCCCTTCGTATAATATTTCCAGGATGGGTATGGTTCGAGGAGTTCCAAATGAAAGGTCTGAATCCGAGGTTAAAGAAAATTTAAAAACTCCCATGGGGTGTAGAGAAATACTGAAAATAAGGAGACTGAACCATAGAGTTATGAATGAGGGCACAATAGAGTGGAAGCTTACTTCCTCTGTTGTAATTACGTTTGATGGCCAGACCCTTCCCAAAAGAGTATTTTGCTGTTTTAACTCCCTACCAGTGGATTTATACATTTACCCTACCATCCAATGCTATAGATGCTGTAAATATGGCCATACTAAAACACAATGTCGGTCAAAGCCCCGTTGCTACCGTTGTGGCGGAGAGCATGTAGGTGAAAGTTGCACTGTGGAGGACATTAATTGTTTTTACTGTTCAGGAGCACACTGTGCTAATAATAAGAACTGTCCGGAATATACCAGACAAAAAAATATTAAAATAACTATGGCAGAGAAAAAAATGTCATATTTAGAAACCTCTAAATTATTCCCAGCTGTAAGTAAATCTTATGCAAAAATATCTGCATCTCCTCCTTCTCCATTCCATCCCTACTCTAATAGACAGCACAACACTCCTTCTTCATCCTCCTACAAGAAAACAGTTACATCTAAACCCAAAACTCGAGCCCCACTGATGCCTGGTTATGATAAAAATGCCCACAGGGAACTAACTAATAATTATTCCTTCACTCCCTCCTCAAATGGATGTGCACTAAATAATTATAGTACTAGCCCAGACACTGCTATTGATAAATCTGATACATTACTATCTTTGTTAAACACTCTGCTTGAACAAATAAACTTACCTGACCACGTTGCCCATGATATCATTGACACTATATCTTACTTTAGTAAAGTTCACTCTGCTGCAGTGGAATGCCAGGAGCGTCCTACCTAAGAAACATGATACCCTCCACCTAATAAGCACTTATAAGCCTGTAATTTTTGCTATAGCTGAGACGTGGTTACTGCCTCGTCTCCAATTTAATGTGGCTCAGTATGGCACTTACCGTAGCGATCGTGATGATGGCTATGGTGGTGCTGCTCTACTGGTTAATAACAACTATCCTTGCCTCCCTCTTTCGCTACCACTACATAACAATCAGATTGATGCCGTTGGCATTAAAATATTTGGTATCAACATTATATCCATTTACCTCCCTTCACCTAACACTTTGTGCTTACAATTTCTTAAGGACTTATGTAGTTTGTTCAAACCTATTGTACTCTTAGGTGATTTTAATTGCCATCATCCTATGTGGGGGTCTGATCATTCAGATTCTTTTGGAACTGAGCTAGCTGATCTAATGGATGAACTAGAGTTATGTGTCCTGAATGACGGTTCTGCTACCAGACTTCCACGAATAGGTCAAAACAAAAGCTGTGTAGACCTGACAATATGCTCATCAAGCTTAGCATCCCAACTTGATTGGAAATGCCTTGATTTAACTTATGGCAGCGATCACTACCCTATCCTCTCCACCTTGATTGATAGGACAATTCCGAGACATAATAAAACGCCATTATTAAAGTACCGCATCTCGGATGCCAACTGGGATATCTATCAGCAGGCATTGGAAAACAGAATCCTTTCTCTTCCCAATATTTCCCCTGTCAATCTGTGTTCTTGTGTGGACCAATTGTGTAAAGCTGTTTCGGAGGCTGCTGACATGAGCATTCCCACAAAAAATTCTGCTTCAGGCAAAAGAACATCTCCACCCTGGTGGGACAAAGAATGTACCCTTATTATTAAAAAACGAAATGAAGCAGAACGAAGGTACATATCGCACATGACTGTCAGCAATTTAATAGAATATAAAAAATCTTAGGAAAGTCCAGGAGACTATTCAGAAAAAAGAAATATGAAGGTTGGAGGAAATTTTGTTCTTCCCTTTCCCCGTCCAGCCCATCCTCCCTAATTTGGCAAAATTAAAAAAAATTTAGGATGGGCTGTTCCCCTCAAAATTTCAACAGTATCTCCCAGAATATAGCTTTGCAATTTCTTAATTGGCCCCTCCATATGTCCCACTTTATGATGAATGTTCCTCATTACCTGACAACTTTCCTCTTACCAATGAGGCACTTGATCAACCATTTTCTTTTGACGAATTGGGGGTGGTACTTAACCATTTTCAGGATTCCGCCCCGGGTTTGGATGGCTTTCCATATTCTTTTTTTAAATTGGCAGGTCCGCAAAGCCGCCTGTACTTACTAAATCTAATAAACTCATGCTTTAATATGGGATTTATCCCAGAGATATAGAAATCCCAGCTTATAATCCCTATATTGAAGCCAGGTAAATCTCCTGATAGCCCCAACCATTATCGCCCTATTGCTCTCTCACCAGTTCTGGGCAAGATTTTTGAACATTTAATAAAAAATAGATTGGAGTGGTATGTAGAACGCAGAAAAATAATAGCAGAATCACAATTTGGATTCCGGAAAGGCCACAGCACCATGGATGGCATCGGTACTTTTATGACAGACACGCGAATCGCCTTTAGTAAAAACCAGTCGGTGGTTGCATGCTTTTTGGATATTTCCTCGGCATATGACAATGTTTCCCTTTCAGTACTCAGAACTAAGTTACGTGATTTGAGTATTCCTGTAAAGATTACACGTGTATCCTCAATTTTCTGGCTGGTCGATCTGTGTCTCTTCGTACACCTGACAACCAAGGTGTACAGACTAGAAAGGTTTGGCGAGGACTCCCTCAAGGTTCTGTATTAAGCCCGCTGCTTTATAATATATATACCCCAGACCTTCATCTGTCTCTCAATTTAAACTGCCGAATCCTACAATATGCAGATGACCTATGCATCTATGTATCAGACCCAGCCATAAACAAGGCTAGGGAATCTTTACAAATATCCTTAAACTCCCTATGTAATTGGCTATATCTTGCGTATAGAGTATCGAGCGTATAGAGCGTCGTAGGAGTAGTATCTTGCGGATAGGTTCATTTATAAGGTTTTCTCTCTCAAGAACCACATCCTATTGGCTAAACTTGCCCAACTAGATGAATCCTGTAGACAGGCAGATTACTGGAAACATAAGGATACCCCCCTGATCATAAATACATTTAGGAAGATACGCGTGGTTCAGGAAAACACCCGCATTAACCAGTTCGATAAGCTCCCCCTTTATGACTTGCCCTATCAAACTGCTCAGTTTGTCCCAAATTGCTCTCCTATCATTGAGTTTGGTATCGTAATGGACCAGGTAATTGCTCATTTCCGCGATGCAGTCGATAACAAGTGGCGGGAACATCACAAATTTTTCACAGATGCATCAAAAATCTCCACAGCCAGTAAAACCGGTATCGCTGTTTATTATCAGAATTCCCGAATCATCCTTCAATTCCAGTGCCCGCCTGAATCATCTGTATTCACAGGCGAGTGTATAGGAATTCTTGAAGCATGTGTTTTTATTCTTTCGCACAATAATATCCAAAAAGCAGTTATCTTCTCGGACTCCCGCAATGCTCTAGGAGCGATAGCCAAAAGCCCCTTCAGGGATAAACTCCGGAGCCCATTAATAGCTGAAATAAGAAATCTCTTATACACCTGCTCAATAATGAATGTAGAGGTTGTATTGGTATGGGTTCCTAGCCATTCAGGTATTATTGGCAATGAATGCGCGGATATGTTGGCCAAAAACGCAATTAACAGTGAAACAGTGGATCTCAAACATTATTCTGTTCAAGTTTATGACTTGCTGCATCAAGCGAAGATCAATTTATTTGAATCATGGCAATCTCTATGGATGATATCGAGTAAATCTAAAGGAGCCTTCTATTCTTCCATCCAACAGGATATCCCCGCAAAGCCTTGGTTCAAGAAATACAAAACCACCTCCAAAACAATAACATCGGTGCTCTGCAGGATTCGTCTTGGACACTGCTGTTCTCCAGTATTCCTCCATAAAATTAGAATTCGCGATAATTCCATATGTGAATGCGGCCTCGATGATGGCTCTATCGACCATATCTTCCTGAACTGTCATCTAAATAACGCGTTCTCCCTTGATCTCATAATTGATAAACTGAAAATTCCTCGACCTGTTAACGTTCGTCCTTTACTTTCATTATTTCCAGACCCGCGTATTGTTAGAGCCTTTATTAAGTTTATAGACATTAACAAAATAAAACTATAATAACACTATCGATTCCAAATTTTTTATATATATATATATATATATATATATATATATATCTATATTCTCAATCCTTATAAATATCTCTATTATATGTACTTACTAACAAAATAACCATACATGTTTGTGCTTCTTCCAGGCCCTTTCACTGACTCCACAATTTTTGACTTAATCTGTTATCCAAAATTTTCTTGTTCAACAAGTTATATCCCATGAGTAGCCATTACACGACACTGGCAGTAATTGCAAAATTGCTAAAAGCAACAGCAGTTTGCCATAAATAAAAGAAGAAGAAGAAGAAGAAGATGAAAAATTATGAAATTACGGCTTTTAAGTTTGTTTAAATATTAAATCTTTTTAATTATGTGATTTGTTAGCGTATTTTGTTCTGTTGTTGTGGTAAAAAGTACCAACATGCATTACAATAGGTGTGAATATTGTGGTTATCGATCCGGCCGAAAGAGAGGTGAAAACGATGATTTTTGGCTGAATTTCACCTGGATGAAGATAGGTAAGTGTAAAAAACTGGCTGTTTATCATGAACATATCAAGGATCTTCGTTTCTATTGTCGTATAACTCGAAAAATCTTTTCTTATATCGAGCTTGAGAAACTAGTGCTGTGCCCATGTTTCACACATTTTTGAGTATTTTTTTTAATTGCATGTCATGGCAGACGAGCCACGGCCCATCTGATGGTAAATGGTAACCGTCGCTCATGGACTCAACTATACCGAGAGTATTGTCAAGCCGCTGCTCACCATTTAATTTCACCGATATGAAATGAAAGAATAAACGGCTATCTCCTGCTACAGCCAAAATGCAACGATGTGCTTCATGGCCGGTCACACAGGAGATGGTGGTACCAACCCGCTCGGGCCCGATACCAACTGAGTGCTCCCACTTGGTACCCAGCCCTACCACCAGTCATGCAATGGATGATAATTGCATACTTCCCTTAGTCGTCTCATACGACACCCGTGGGAAGCAATGGTGTACACTTGTATTCTTAGTCCGTCACCGAACGGACAAAATTGCACCTAAAGGCACTCGCTCAAAATTTTTACCATCCGTAGCAATGTCCAAAATCACAATTGTCATCAAAAATAAAAAATAAAAGCAAATTAATAGTAAATTCATTTGCATTAATTAAATTTTTTATCTTTTCATAGAGAGGAACGATAATAAGAAGAAAATAAGAGGAAGGCCGGGCCTCCAGCTCTCTTACTCATAAGAAACACAACAGTAGAAGTACCTACCATTGTTTCAAGCTAATTTTCTGTGAGCAGGTGGTACTTTAGGTGTTATTTTATTTGACGAAATGGCCCTAAAAAGAGGCTAATTTAAAACATTACTATTGATAGAGTAGATGGATTCCAAGACCTTGGTAATGAGAGTGATCTGAAGGAGATCTGATAACAGCAAACCATGCTTTGGCTTTTAAGCTTCAAGGAATTTACAAAAAATATTTTCTGGCCTGATAACTCATATTCAAAAACAGTATAATTTTCTGAGTCACTTATAATTACGGTGCTGCTTGAGAAACAGCCATTTTATATATTTTTATATGTCTGATATTTAATGTGTTTGAGATTTTAAATATTAAAGCAATTCCAATCAACTAGTAAAAAGGCAATTTTTTTAAACTATTGATAAGATTTTTAAAAGCATCGATATCGATAATATATTCTACAAAGTTCAGCACTACAAAGTATGTCCCTTCTGTCAAGTGTCAAATAAATTGTAGTTTGACATGTTGACTGACATGCCGAAAGAATGTGAGTTTTTAAGAATGTGATAATGGCGAAATTGTGCTCACACTGCCACAACAAGAGCCATTAAACAAGAAGATAAGAATGTGATAAACTTTATTATTTTGTAATGTTTCTATGACAGTGTACAACATGTTGTTAGACACTATAATATATCTCGAAGTTCATTGCCTTCTAAATCTAAAACACAGGCTCCTGGCCTAGTTTAGGAGGCAACAGATCATTTTTTAAGACACTGTACCCTTATACATAGACCCTTTTGTTTCTCCGTGTACTAATGATATTTTAAAAAGCGTGCAAATAAAGATTATTATTATTAGCGAGATCTATAGTATTATTTTACTCTTTGATCGAGATAGGTAGAGTTTATGTTCCTAGATCGTAACGGAACCAACGCATTTCCTTGACGATGCGTTGTGCTTTTATTTGTTGAAAGAAAAGCGCCCGCCACGCACTCGCTGCGAGAGTGCCACGTTCTACCGCGAGCGATGGGACGAGTTGTACATTTTCGAACTCGATCTACTCGGATCAAAATAATGCTCAACTCGAGTTGTAACTCGAGCTGACTCGGTGTCAATGTCAACCCGTCAAGTAGCAGTAACTACGAGTACAACTCGTAGCATGAATATTATGAAAATTCTCATATTGCAGTATGCTTCAAATGAACGACCGAACTGGCGACCGAGTCACCGAGTTGGCAGCGATTCATCAGCTCGACTACATTGCAGTATACCTCAAATAAACGTGACGCTGAACTGGCGATCGAGTCATCGAGTTGGCAGCGATTCATCAGCTCGACTCACGACTTGATTACGTCACCGGTTTCATTCGGTGTCAACGTATCAAGTAGCAATAACTCCGAGTACAACTCGTAGCGTGAATATTGTGGAAATGATTATATTGCAGTATCAGTGCCGGATTAACCACGTAGTAAGAGTAGCAAATGCTACGGGCCCCGCGAATTGGGGGGCGCCGCGCTCCAACGCCCGTCTGACCGTAAAAAAAAATACTTTCGAAAATCCAAAAGTGCACGCCTCATAATCTTCATTTTTCACAATAAAATTGATTATTTGATAAGTAACTAATAATGTATTGGTCTTACTAAGTAGTATTCAATAAATCACATAGATAGCGCTAATTTCAAAAAGTACTGTGGTTTTCATGCCTTATACGCCATTTAGCGCTAATTTTAAGAAGTACTTCTATATTGGTCTATAGAAATAGTTCTCACGAAATAACGATAGCGCTGGTTTTAGTGTTGCATCGAGCGTAAATATTCACTATTTTTTTGTTTATTTAATAACAATTAAACTACATCTAATCAGACCGTGAAAAGTGATAGGGCTCTATTCGTAGTTATACTGTATCATAAAAGAAAAAAATACTCGATTAGTAAAGTATTTCGGTCGTTACCTATCGTGTTAACATACATTACCTTACAACACACGGACGTCCAAGACAGAACTTTTTTAAACAGTTTTTGAACTACCTAGTTTAAATAACAAAAATGACATCAAAATATCATGACTGTTAAAAATAGTATTTTTTCTTGATATGTGTGTGTATAATTATATTATTTTACAAGTGCAATATATGATAAATAGAGACATTTTAAGTTTGAAAAATCTGTTGTTCTGCATGAAACGAGAGTAGTAACCATCTCAAAGCTTCGCTTATGAGGCGTGCAATAAGTTAAGATAAGCGTAAAATATCTTGCATGCCCTAAACGCGAAGCGCTTAGTCTATGCTTCAATCCCGCCTGAATATCTAAAACTCGATGTCGTCACGTTAAATCGTAGGTATAGGTTTGAGTTTGATTGTTCCTATGTAACTTTGATTGTACCTATTAAATATTTAAAAAAATAATACGTTTGAACTATTTTATTACCGAAAGTTAAAAAAAAGCCAACCATTTTTGATCTATATTTTTTAGTATTTGAATTCAAATTCAAAAATAACTTTATTTCATAGGCTTATTATAATAGCACTTAAAATCGTCAAAGTTACTTACTAATAACTAACACGAGCGCTTGAGGCAAGTGCATCCGCAATGGAGCGATTACAATCGCCACAAGCGGCCGGATTCCGCAGTAAGGCTTTTCATGAGAAGAACCCGGCAAGAAACTCATGAGCCACTTTTTTAAATCTTAAATTTCTTACAATATTTAAATTAATACTTAACTAAACTAGGTGCTCACCAGAACACACAATATTGTGGAAAAAACAATATAATAAAATAAAAAGGGCTATGTGCTTATTTTAAAATGAGAAGCAGTTGAAAACCATTTTGTTTTAACTTCCAGATAATCCGAAATTGTATAATAACCTTTACTAATTAGACTGACTTTTACTGTTTTCTTAAACTTATTTAAAAACATGTTTCGGATATTTTCGGGAATTTTATTGAAGAAGCGTATACATTGCCCCATAATGGATCTACTAATTCTGTGGAGACGAGTACTGTGTGCAATAAGATTGTCTTTGTTCCTAGTATTAATATGATGAACGTCACTGTACTTATCAAAGTTATCGATATTTTTCTTGACATATAACAAATTTTCATATATATATATATTGTGACACAACAGGAAACAAGTTAGAATATTTATTTCATTGAATTTCTCTCTAAGGGAAACTCTTGGGCCTAATTTATAAATTGCACAAATACCCCTTTTCTGGAGTACAAATATAGAATTTAAATCTGCGGAGCATCCCCATAGCAGTATGCCATATGACATAATACTATGAAAATAACTGAAATAAACAATTCTAGCCGTTTCTACATCTGTCAATAATCGAATTTTTCTTACCGCATATGCTGTTGAGCTAAGCCTACTTGACAATTTTCCAATATGGGGGCCCCATTGGAGTTTGTTGTCTTATAGTAATGCCCAGGAAAACAGTAGACTCCACAAGGTCCAGCTCTACGCCATTTAATTGAACATTGGTTTCAATCAGTCTTACATTTGGTGTAGTGAACTTAATACATTTAGTTTTATTCTCATTTAAAACTTTATTGTTGGCATTAAACCTATGAACAACTTTAGAAAGTGCATTGTTCACATTGTCATAATTAAGTAATTGTCTTCTAATTTTGAATAATAATGATTTATCATCTGCGAACAATACAATATTGTGATTGTCCCCTATATAATAGGGTAAGTCATTAATATAAACGAGAAACAAAAATGGCCCCAAACTGGAACCCTGTGGCAAACCCATCGTCATGACAGACCCCAGTGATAGACTGCCGTTAACATCAACCCTTTGAATTCTATTGCTCAAGAAGTCAAAAGCTCGAGAGCCTTATTCCTGATTCCATAGTGGTAAAGTTTTTTGATGAGCGTTTCATGTTGTACACAGTCAAATGCCTTCGATAAATCTGCAAAATACACCTAACGCATCGTGCGAATCTTCCCAGGCCTTGAAGATAGTTTTTAGCAATTCTATACCCATATCAGTAGTAGAGCGATTCTTTGTGAACCCAAACTGGTTTTTATGAAAGATTTTATGTATACAAAAATGGTTTATCATCTGTTTGAGTATAAGTTTTTCAAATACTTTACTTAATGTTGGTAGCACAGAAATTGGATGAAAATTGTTAAGATCTGAAGTACTACCCAATTTAAACAGAGGAATCACTCTACTAAGTTTCATAAGATCAGAGAATATAGCCTTAGCAACACAACCATTAAACACGGACGCCAATTGTGGAGCAGTTATATTTATTCTAGAGCTAACCAACTTGATAGACATACCCTATAAATCTGTCGTTTTCTTTATATTAAGATTTTTAAAAGCATTTAAAATATCCTTCACATTGACATATGAAAATTCAAAGGAAGTGTTGCATTTCGGAACACATTGCTTAAGGAGCGATTCGGCTGAAGTAGAGGACAACGTCAGATGTTTGGTTTTAAAAACAGGGATATTTGTAAAATAATTTTGAAATGCAGTTGCCACTTCTCGATTCGCTCCTACATATGTATTACCTATTTTTAAATTAAAGTCTCCATTACGCACAGAGACTTTAATTTAAAAATAGGTAACACATGCTTAGCTACTTTTTGAAGTACAAATTATTTGTGAATGAGGAAAAAGAGATTTTTATTACGGGCCGGAAACGACTCCCGCAAATAATTTGTACTTTTAAAAGCAAACCAATTTGATTTGTAAAAGTAATAAAAAAAATATTCAAAAACTAGTATCATTACACGTACACAGATATACGTGTTCCTACATAGCCGCTCCAGGTTGTCACGCACACACATTTTCGGTTTTATCTCTAATCTGAGTTTAATACCATAAACTTGAGAACCTAAATCAAACCAAGGGCCTCTTGACCGAATTTGCTACAGGCCCCGCGCGGGCTTAATCCGGCACTGTGCAGTATGCTTCAAATGAACGACCACCGAGTTGGCAGCTATTCGTCAGCTCGACTTAATCATACACAGAGATGAGCGTTGATAGGTTGATACGTATTCGTATGTAATTTAGTAGGTTATTACATTTTAGCATTCAAACACGTTTGTAAATCTGTGGAATTACCAATATTAGCTTATAAATGTTAGGATATTTATGTATTGATCAAATATTAAAATTATCATATCTACATAATTTAATGAGAAGAGTGATCGGCTCGATTCATGATTTGATTGCGTCGCTGGCTACATGCAACCATATAACAATAATACTCAGGAGCATACAACTGTCGACGCGACTTGTAGGTTACCGAGTTGACTCGGATTCGTGTAAAAGGAAGTCGAGCTGACTCGTTGGTAGAGTAGCTCGAGTTGATCGAGTTAAATAATTCGAGTTACCCATCGCTAGGCGATACGACGACGTTACGCGCAAGGTTGCCAACTTAGCACTTTCAGTGCTAGATCTAGCATGTTTTCGTGAGCCTAGCACTGAATCCTGACATTTAGCACCTAGCACTAAATAGAAAAATGCAGATTTTTTTCGATTACTACTAAACAAAACGCAATTACATGAGTAGTAATTAAACGTTTTAACTTTGTATCGTAGTCTTCTACCTATTCTACACTTTGCCAGAATGGGTTTAGTTGATGAATATCCAATACTGACCAATTACAAATGCGTATTATCCATTATTGCGCATTTCTATTGGTAATTTTTTTGAATAACATAGCCAACATAACCCCGAAGGGAATTCTATTTGAAACGATGTCTTAGGGATTTCCCATAAGGCTGTCTCCCCCCCGGGCTGGGCGTAATTTGCTACACCGATGACACGCTCGTCACAGCCCGGGGCGGGACCCTCGAGGAGGCGGCAACGCTGGCCACCTCTGGTACCGCGGTGGTGGTCAGGCGGATCGAGGCGCTGGGGCTTAGGATGGCCTTTGAAAAGTCGGAGGCCCTGCTTTTTCATGGGCCCCGACGTGGCCCACCTGCCAGCGCCTCGATAATGATTAATGGTGTGGGTGTTCCGATCCAGGCCCATATTAAATATCTGGGCCTGGTATTGGATGGACGGTGGCACTTCGACGAGCACTTTCGCCGTCTTGCGCCAAGACTCGTTGGCACGGCGTCCGCCCTCGGGCGTTTGATGCCGAATCTGGGTGGACCGAGTCTCGCGTGTCGACGACTCTACGCGGGGGTAGTACTGACCGTACTACCCCCGCGTAGTAGTAGAGATGGCGCGCCCGTGTGGGCGGAGTCCCTGGCTGCTCGCAATAGGGTCGTAGCGGTCAGGGCAATACGCGGGTACCGCACGGTCTCTACCGATGCAGCCTGCGCGTTGGCCGGAACTCCCCCGTGGGACTTGGAGGCGGAAGTGCTCGCCGACGTTTATCGGCGGGCATCGACGGCGCGGGCGGGGGGCAGCCGCCCCTCGCCGAGCGCAATCTCATCGTGGCGGGAAGATGCCCGCCACGCCATCATCCTAAAGCGCGGAGGTCTTGGCTGGAGACGCCCCGGGCTGGTCTCTGGACCGTGAGGGCGCTCCAGCCGATCTTGGAAGAATGGGCAGGGCGGCAGCACGGGGTCCTCACCTTCCGGTTGGTGCAGGTTTTGTCGGGGCATGGTTGCTTCGGCAAATACCTGCACACGATCGCTAGGAGGGAGACGACCCCAAGCTGTCACCACTGCGACTGCGGCGAGGACTCGGCGCAGCACACGCTCGAGTCGTGCCCGGCCTGGGATGTGCAGCGCCGGGAACTCGCTGCAGTCATAGGCGTGGACCTGTCGCTGCCGGCCGTTGCGCGAGCGATGGTTGGCAGTGACGGCCTGGACCGCGGTCGCCACCTTCTGCGAGGCTGTCATCTCGCGGAAGGAGGTGGCAGATAGGGCCCGGGAGGAATCCTCCTTTGCGGACCCGATTCGCCACTGGCGTGCGGGGCGGCGTGCGCGCGCTTACCTCCGTCTGATGCCACCCTAGCCGAGGCTGCGGACGGTGGAGTCGGGGAGTACCCTGCTGTCCGCGGAAGCCTACCGCGAAGGTGTGACACCCGCGTGCGCGGGGCGTCGCACAAGAGAGGGTGCCCGAAGGGGCTGCCGCCTGCGGATCGTGGTGAAACGACGCGGTACCCGTGATCCGCCGTAGCAAGGGCGGGTGATTGCGCACGGTGGGTTCTTAGTGGGTGAGAGCCCCACACTACCCCGTTGGCTTCCCGGGCAGCGGGGTGTGTGGTAGGACATTTTAGCCCACCTAAAAAAAAAAGGGATTTCCCATAAAATAAGGCAAAGTAAAAGCCTCTACTTACGGCTCGATTTCATACTCAATCTGTTGATACAATTTGAGTTAAGGGTTTTGATACTTGTAAATAGGTACGAGAAATTAAAAAAGTCGGCTGTAAATTCAATTGAACAACCATACACTTCAACTGCCATTACTCAAAGAGCAGAAAATCGAGCATCAGAGACAGTAAAGATAACTGGATATAGTTTTAAAATAATTATCATAAGCGTTAAGGAATTAATAAACTGTCTAATTATGTGATTTTATTATTTAATTGATGGTCCTACAAATTTAGCACTATTTTTTGAATTTCTATAGAAATCTAGCACTTTTTCAATTGATATTTAGCACCAAACCGTAGTAACAAGTTGGCAACCCTGGTTACGCGCGCACATTGCCATTCGTTGCATCTAGCTAGCTACATTATATTGTAATCTGTGGTTGCATCGCCGCGATGACATCGCCGTGTGAAGACGCGTTCGGAAAGAGTATACAGTGTGATGAAACATAAAACAGGATCCGTTTGTATGGAGTTTGCGTGTCTAATAATGGCGGTTATTGCTATTGCATTCCCTCGGTGTGCTTTATCTTTCTGACTGCTGTCAAGTGTCAACACAACATGTCTTATTTTTTTATTGCATAAGGTGGCATAGGCTCAAGAATAAATATCGATGTATCGATATATATTATATTAGATGTTTTTTTTCCAATATATTGATATTTTATTATTTAGATTTATCGGTATCGACATAAAATTTTGAGTATCGAAAACGTATCAAATTTGATATATTTATTTCTAATTAGACCCCAAATATTTATAACGAAAAGGTAAAAAACCTTATTGCTTAATAATTAACTCGCTAAACGTTTTCAGTAACATATTCACGGACTTCACATAACATACTAGCGCTTTTCATATATAATCTAAACTGAATAATATTATTAAACCTAAAACATGTTTTTTGAAATGTTAACGAAATGAACTTAGTTATATTTAAGTGTGGGCTGCTCCCACATAAACACAACATACACTTCCACTTCCAGTCATCAATCATCATACACACACAACACACATACATACATCACACATAAATACCATACTGCTACACAAAACACTCATCCGGTTCTCGCCGGCCGTACAGTGAAAACGCGCCCCTACAATGGCCGCTATTGTTATTACGAAGAACAGCTGCGCGCGCGCGCCTCCCACCGCGGCGCGCCAGTCAGAACTTGTATCCGACGCAGAGCGCACGCCGCTGTACTGTGATAAAAGCTTGTGCTACCGTGGAAATATACTTTTGCTACTTGTAGGGCTGTCGTTTCCATCCAACTGCTTGCGACCCGCTCAACACCTTCCTGAGACACAGGTAATACCTGTACATCCTAAACTGGTGACTCCTCAAGAACACCATGAGCGACAGCAGTGATACCGCTAAATCAGCTGGGTCAAATGTTACTACACGTCGACCAAAAAAGATGCGAGTGTCCACTGACCGGTCCGGCGACATCCGGAAATTTAAATTGAAGGTTCCGGCATTTTCACCGGATGACCCAGAACTTTGGTTCGCATTGTTGGAGGGCCAATTTGACGCCTTCGGCATCACGGAAGATCACGCAAAATACCAGAAGGTTATAAGCAACCTGGATATACCCAGCGCTAGAACCGTGAAAGACTTAATTTTAAAGCTCCCGCATAACAACCGGTACCAAAAAATCAAGAGCGAGCTTATCAAGCGCCTCAGCGCCTCGCACGAGAAGAAGGTCAAGCAACTGTTGACACACGAGGAACTAGGTGACCGAAAGCCATCACAGTTTCTCCGGCACCTACAGGACTTGGCCGGACCAGACGTTCCGGAGGAATTCCTGCAGTCGATTTGGAGCAACTGCCTTCCTACCAGTATCCAGTCAGTGTTGGCATCCCAGTTCAATCAGAGCCTAGAGCAGCTGGCAGACCTGACGGACCGAATCCAGGACATAACAACACCCACAAATGTCGCGGCAGCCTCAACATCCGGCATGGCTTCCAACGCTGTCTCCAGTGAGATTGCTGAACTACAGCGAATGGTGGAGCGACTGGCAATGAAGCTCGACGAGCGCACACGAGCCCCACGCGATTTCGACCGATCTAGACCACATCAGCGCCAGGCATCCACGCGAAACAGGTCCAGATCCGCGTTCAGCTACCAAAGATTCCCCGTCTGCTGGTACCACGCGAAATTTGGCTCGAACGCGAATAGGTGCCAAAAGCCCTGTGACTATAAGGCGGGAAACGCGATGGGCAGTCAGTAATGGCGACGGACGATTGCCCTAACTCACCGGGTCGCCTCTTTGTGACAGACCGCACCACGAAAACGCAGTATTTGGTCGATAGTGGCAGTGACCTCTGCATTTTCCCACGGTCACAGCTGCGAGAGCGCCGTGAACCTACGACCTACAAGCCTGCCGCGGCCAACGGGACGACCATAGATACCTACGGCTACGCGCACTTCAACCTGAATCTAGGTCTCCACCGTGAATATCCCTGGCGATTTGTAGTCGCAGATGTAACTAAACCTATTATAGGCGTAGACTTCCTTAGTTTTTACAATTTAATTGTCGATTGTAGTAATAAAAAACTTATTGATAATGTGACCGCCTTAACTGCTCCAGCTTCACTGGCTTCTAATGTTAATAGTGTCTTGTCTGTTAAGGTTCTGACTGGCGATTCGCGGTACCACCAGTTACTGTCGCGAGAGTTTTCAGCCATCACGCGACCGGCGGGCACACATCACACAATCCCACACAACACACAACATCACATACGCACCACCTCAGGTCCTCCTGTTTCATGCGCACCCAGACGACTAGCTCCGGACAAGTTGAAGTTGGCAAAGGACGAATTCGCAGCTATGCTAGCCAATGGTACAGCTAGGTCTTCTGATAGCCCGTGGTCATCGCCGTTACACCTGGCACCGAAGAAGGACAACGGATGGCGTCCCTGCGGTGATTACTGGCAGCTCAACGCCCGTACTGTTCCAGACAAATACCCAATTCGCCATATCCACGACTTCGCGCACAATATAACCAGATGCAAGGTATTTAGTACCTTAGATTTAGTAAAGGCCTATAATCAGATACCGGTCTGCGCGGGGGATATACCCAAAACCGCAATCACCACCCCATTCGGTATGTTTGAATTCCCCTTCATGACGTTTGGTCTTAGAAACGCTGGGCAGACTTTTCAGAGGTTCGTTGACGAGATGATGCGTGGGCTGGACTTCGTCTACTGCTATCTTGATGACTATTTGGTCTTCAGCAGAGATGAAACCCAGCACGAGAACCACCTTCGCCAGGTATTCACCAGACTCCAGGACTATGGCATGGTCATCAACGTCTCCAAGTGCGTTTTCGGGGCTCCCGAGGTAACCTTTTTAGGTTATCGTATATCAGAGAGTGGAACCAAACCACTTGATGAGGAAATCCATGCCATACGCGACTTTCCCCCACCAAAGGACGTCAAGTCGTTAAGACGCTTTCTGGGCATGGCCAATTTTTACAGGCGATTCTTGCCTAACGCCGCTCAGATCCAAGCACCACTTAACGCTCTTCTCATGGGGGCAGTCAAAGGCTCCACACCTATCACCCTAACCGGCGACGCTCTGAAGGCTTTCTCGAATACGAAAGAAAGCCTTTCCAATGCAGCTCTTCTGGCACACCCAGATTGCCGAGCTAAACTTGCATTGGTTACAGACGCGTCAGACGTGGCTATGGGGGCAGTCTTGCAACAGTTGCAGGGCGACGTGTGGCAGCCTCTGGCATTCTTTTCCCGGAAGCTGAGCCCGTGCCAGCAGAAGTACTCGCCGTACGACCGCGAGCTTCTCGCAATATACGAGGCCATAAAACACTTCCGGCATATGCTTGAGGCGAGACATTTTACGGTTTATACCGATCATAAACCGATCAGTTATGCCTTCCACGAAAGGAAGCATAACTGTTCTCCAAGGCAGTTCCGGCATTTGGATTTTATTTCCCAGTTCACGACCGATATAAAGCATATTTCTGGCAAAAGCAATGTCGTCGCCGACACCTTATCTCGCGTCGAAGAACTGGGTGCTCCGTAATGTCTAGCCGACCTCGCCCAAGCTCAGGAAACGGACTCCGAGCTGGCTCAATACCTGATGGATACCTCATCTCTCCGTCTCAAACAGATGGAATACCCTGGAAGCCCAATCGCGTTATATTGTGACGTCAGCACACCGATCCCTAGGCCATTCGTTACGAAGGGGTTAAAGAAGCAGATGTTCCAGAACCTCCATTCCCTTAGTCATCCTGGCGCAAACACATCTGCTAAATTAGTTGCAGAACGATTTGTATGGCCCGGAGTGAGGAAGGACTGTAGAGAATGGGCGCGGACTTGCTTGCCCTGCCAACGCGCAAAAGTAAGCTGACATGTATCCTCACCATTGGGTACTTTCGACTTACCTCGCGCACGTTTTAAGCACGTTCATATAGACTTAATAGGTCCACTTCCAGTTTAGCAGGGATTTAGGTATTGTCTCACGGCTATAGACCGGTTCACCCGATGGCCTGAAGTCGTGCCGATACCAGATATAACTGCGGAAACGGTGGCTAAGGCGCTTCTTATAGGCTGGATATCCAGGTTCGGCTGCCCTATTGATATTGTTACAGACCGTGGCCGACAGTTCGAATCCGCACTGTACCAATATCTTGGAAAAATCACCGGATTTCAGCACAAACGGACCATAGCCTACCACCCAGCCTGTAATGGACTTGTGGAGCGTTTTCACAGGCAGCTGAAAGCATCAATAACCTGCCACGCCGACCAAAATTGGACAGAGGTCCTACCCTTTGTGCTACTTGGCATACGCAGCGCGTTCAAGGAGGACTTGCAGACTTCCTCCGCAGAATTGCTATATGGTAAGCCTTTGAGACTACCCGGCAAATTCTTTAGTCCAAACACACCCTGCACGTCCGACTTGTCAGATTTTACAGCGCATCTACGCTACTTCGCCGAGAAGTTTAAACCAGTGCCGACGTCTCGCCATAGCAAACAAAATGTATTTGTGTTCAAGGACCTGGCGACTGCAGAAAACGTCTTCGCGTACGCCATTTCAACCGGCATACACGGGCCCTCATAAGGTACTAGACAGGAAAGACAAGGTGTTTAAGCTCCTTGTAAAAGGCAAGCCGGTTACCGTCTCAGAAGACCGTCTTAAACCCGCTTATGTGCTGGCGGAAGAGGAGGACCTACCAGTTGACACACCAAACACAACTCCACCCATCACACGTCCACCTAAAACAACCACCCGATCCGGACGACAAGTCCGGTACCCAGAATACTATCGCCCCTAGCAGGTCTCTGGGGGGAGTGATGTGGGCTGCTCCCACATAAACACAACATACACTTCCACTTCCAGTCATCAATCATCATACACACACCACACACATACATACATCACACATAAATACCATACTGCTACACAAAACACTCATCCGGTTCTCGCCGGCCGTACAGTGAAAACGCGCCCCTACAACGGCCGCTATTGTTATTACGAAGAACAGCTGCGCGCGCGCGCCTCCCACCGCGGCGCGCCAGTCAGACAGAAATTGTATCCGACGCAGAGCGCACGCCGCTCGTACTAGACTTGTGTAGTTCACGAACTAAGAACTATTAGGAACTAGTTCCTGACACTGAACTAGAACGATTTATTCCGTGAGGTAGTTCGTTTTCGGTCTGAGTTCATCGTGAGCGGTATGGATTATAGTTCGTATCTTGACTCAAGAAATATGCATCTTGCTCTCTTTCTTTTCTAACTGACCTACCTATCTCTTTTATAAATATAATGTTTTTAAAAAAGAGATAGGTATAATAATTAGGTCATGTTTTTATTTGTTGTGTAAATATGTGAAAATATAAATAATTATAGGTTTGTTTAATTTGATTTTTAAATACGCTATTCTTAGGTTTAAATTAATAAGGTAAAATACATTAAATATTAGGTATAATTACAGTCCTAAGTCTGCAAAGTATTACGAGAAAACAAATATTTGTTTCAAATAAAATAGGTAATAGTAAAGTAGGAGTTGTATGTAATTATAGTTCCTATTATACAATAAATTAATGCGACCTATTAGTCACAAAATAGTTACACAGTTAATTTACGTCATCAAAGAGTTATAATAAAGATCAGTGTAGGTAACTAAAGACCTCATATAACTAGATGACCTAATATAACTAGAGAACTAGATGACCTAATGAAGAAACAGTAACTAGAGAACTAATTGAACTAGATGTCCGAACTAGTTCATTTGGTAAAAAGAACTAGTTCGGAGCGCTCCCTTTAGTGACCGAGCAAGAACAAGTCTAGCTCGTACCTCCGCCGCGTACCTACCCGCTCTTGCTTTCTGTGCTTTGATTGCTGTATTTTATATGTGTACTGTGTACTGTGATAAAAGCTTGTGCTACCGTGGAAATATACTTTTGCTATTTGTAGGGCTGTCGTTTCCATCCAACTGCTTGCCGACCCGCTCAACACCTTCCTGACACACAGGTTACCTTTACATCCTAAATTGGCAATATAAAACCATATAAATCAAAATGAGTTCGTTTCATCATCAGCGTAACTGATATTATTCATACATAATCCATCAATATAACAGCCTGTATGTATGCTACTGAGTTTGCAAATCAGCTGATCTATGTACAGGTTAAATAGCACAGGAGAAGTTAACCCCCCCTGCCTAACACCACACTCTAGTTTATATTCCTCTGACAAACTAGAAGCCCATCTCACCTGATTTATTTGGTTTTGATACCAGTATTTTAGGAGTGAGATGCACTCTCCTTCCACTGGTGTGTCCACTAGCTTGCTCCAGAGCTTGTCATAACATACCATATCAAATGCCCTTGATAAGTCTAGAAAACACGCATATACAGGTGTCTTCCTATCCACATAATATTGAACAGTATGCTTCAGACCCAATATAGCTGCTTTATTATAAAGGCAACTTTATAATTACCTACGAATAATATACACTTTAGTGTTCATAAAGGTGTAACTAAATAATTAAAATAGATGATTTGTCAACTAATAATAATAATGAGTCAATATAAAAAAAATTTATAATGAGCCAGCATATACATTTTGTTCTCATTTTAACTATAATACAATAAAATGCATTAAAATTAAAATACGGCATAAGAATACCTAACTGTCTTCTTGTTTAATGGCTCTTGTTGTTACCTAACTGTCACTGTCACTCGGAAAACATAAACAAACAAGCTTGCCATTGACAATGTCATGTATAGTTGTTCGAAAATCATACAATATTTGTTATATTATCGTGGATTCGATACGAATTCGATAGTTTTTCGTGTTTGGGCCTTTCAGTTATTCGAAACGTCGGGATAGTAGAAAATCAAGTAAACACGATAGATTCCGTAAACGTAGTTTTATTTCAAAATCGATATTTTTTTTAAATATTGACTGAAATATTAATTATTTTTCTGTTTCTTTTCAAAATCCTCAGATAAAGTTTAAATTACAAGTCTAAATAAATATTACGTTTAAATACCTAGTTTATATACCGACTAACGTAGACAGAATATATAACTGAGTAAACCCGATGGGGATGTTTACTGCCATGATTTCACGACAGATGGCGTATTGTCAACATGGTCATTGAAAACTGTGGTTTCCATACAATTTGTAACCTGTAATTTGGTAAATTTTAATTTTCTCGCAATCTCAGGCAAACAAAACACAACACTTTACAATTTGACAGAGGCCATCTAGCTGATAGCGCCATCTGCGCTAAGCTTTCCCATGGATCCCCAATTCAGCAATGTAAAACAGGCCCTTATACCTTGCTCTTGTATTAAGCTTATTTTTTATACAGAATTAACGTAAACTAAAATATTTTTAATAAGTTGTTTTTATTTTGTTTAAGTCCGCATTTAAGATGGTCCTAATACAATGTTATATTGTATGTAATGTGGAGGGAAGGATGACCACTATGAAGATTTAAAATAATATTTTCTGTCGCTAAAAAAGTGGTAGGTATTAGCTCTGTTAGGTTGGCATTTGTAACGTAATGACATAATTATTATGTTCCTTGCTAATGTTGGTGATATAATGCCACGCAATAAAAATATATTGTTCGGAGTCCCGACTCTTAAAGTAGTGTCTTACATTCTCTTTGGAGTATATAGAAATACGTAGCAAGACGATAATATCGTCACGATTTTCTCGCTCGTGGAGGCAGCGCCTAAGGACTATTGGACACCAATTGCAAAATTAAATTCACTATATTGGAATAATGTATTTAAATGCATCCGATAGGTGGCGTGGGTCGTAAGGTCATCTAAAACAAATTATGTAAATAGTGATTTGGTGTCTCCGTTGGGTGACTGTGATTGCTTTCCTTAGGGTCCAGTCCAGCCAAAGTAGGTTATTATTATAGTTTATTTGTTTTTTTTTTTATTTATGAGCGGCTGAATAAAATTTAATAAGCTAATTTAATAACTGAATTAACAACATGCTCCTTTACTACTGATATTCACGTTTCCAAACTTTTATTTGTGAGAGACCATACGCGACTGGAGTCATCCATACTGTAACCATAAAGAGCATGTGTAGAATCTTCTCCTAGAAAGAAAAACAATGAAAATTTTAAAACATAACAGAGTAGTAAGTTATTTAGCCTCATGCCTGCTGAAGGAGTAAGAAGACGCGTAAGTACCACGTAACATGACCTATTGCGGTCCCTCAGAAGCAAGTAAGATTCCCTGATAATTTATATTTTCAGTGCAAGACGAGGCCCATTCACTTGATTGCAAACTTACTGTACTGAAAATTACCATAAGGAAATTACTATCTATTGAGTTAACATGTTGGATTGGAGCTAATGCTACGTCAACTGGTTAGGTTGGTACCAATTTTTTTTTCCTGGACCATTGTAAACAAAGTACTCACTTTCCACGAACACTTGACTCGTGGTGGGGTAGATACAATCATGCCACTTTGGACGAAATTGCGGTTGAAAACACTATTCGGTAGTAAGGCCGTTCTCAATAAAGTTCCACAGCGTTTTACTATCATTTTTCAAGGTATTTCAACTGTAGTCGTTAAAGTCGAAGAAGCAATGCAAAGAGCAGAATAATCTAAAACAATGAGACAGTAGGTTATTTATCCAAGTGAGACAGTGTGTCAAATTTTGTTAAAATATTAAGTTTGACACTGCCAGTACCATATTTTCAGAATTTGTTAAGTAGGTTTGTTTCTAGCTATTAGCTAACTATTCAATAGATACTGTTTACAGCTCAATGGTAGATATTATAGTTGGGACATCGGGTACAACTGTGTGGCGTAATCTGTTACGCCTATGACACCCTCGTCACTGCCCGGGGAGGGACCTCCGAGGCGGCGTTACTGGCTACGTCAGGTACCGCGGAGGTGGTCAGACGTATCGAGGCGCTGGGGCTTAGAGTAGCCCTTAACAAGTCGGAGGCCCTGCTTTTCCACGGGCCCCGCTGCGGCCTACCCGCCGGCGCTTCGATAATTGTGAATGGGGTAGCACTATTAGTCTGCACTTAATGCCATCCTTGCCAAGGCCGCGGACGGTTGGATCGGCGATTGTCTGCTGCCCACGTTGAGCTTACCGCGAAGGTGTGACGTCCCAGGTGCGCGGGGACGTAACTCCAGAGAGGGAGACCGACGGGACTAGCCTGCTCGTGAACCACTGAAGATCAGTGATCCACCGACGCACGGGCGGGTGAGGGCAAACGGCTGGTTTTAGTGGGTGAGACACCCCACCCGTCACATTGTCTCCTCGGAAAGTGGGGTGTGCGTTAGGAACATTTTATTTCGTTTAAAAAATAATGATATTATAGTGCCCGAGTGTGTGGGTAAGTAAGCACAAGTGTTTCTCTCTGTTCCCTCATTCTCTTAGCCCGTTAAGGCAGCATTACGTCTAGTGACGTACGTCTAGTGACGTACGTCTAGTGACGTACGTCTAGTGACGTACGTCTAGTGACGTACGTCTAGTGACGTACGTCTAGTGACGTAATGCTGCCTTAGGTAGTCCTGAGAGATCAGGCGCAGGCATAACGGCTTTACGTGCTCTCCGAGATATGAGGGAAATACCGCCACCCTCCTAATTCCGAGCTACTATTGAGAATTGCTTAACAGAAAAAGCCTAATAACTTTTGAATCACCAGACCCGGGATTTGTACCACAGACATTTTGATCCTCCGTTACATACACTACCGCTGACCACCGAGGCATTGCTAACATATTATATAAATGTATGCTACTTTAACTGGTCTTACTTTAAATGGATTAGCGACTAGCTCTGTGATTTATTTTTTAAACTGGTATACCTATGGGATACAGCTATAAATTAGTGGATTTATAATATTTTTAAAAACAGGTACCTACGGGTGAACGAGTGCAGTAACATTAAACAAAAACAAATAAGGGATGGGTAGGTATTACAAACTAGAGTTAAGACTGTGTGTCCCGCACCTGGATTACGTATCTTGCAGACGATTGGCAACAGCCGAAAATTGTGCAATAGCTACTGTCAAATGTCAGTTTCGTATCATGTAGGTAATAGCAGACAAACTGCAATCGTCAGTGCTGCTTCTCTGCGGACATGACCTGTCTGACAGGTGCGTGGGGAAGCGGCGGCGCGCGCCACTACTGCTGGAGCCGCGAGCTTGCACCAACCTGATGCAGCAAGCGCGACTCACATGCGCGTTGTGCACGCTCAACGCCTTATCACTACGTATTGATGTGTTCCACTATTGACTGAATTAGCAAACCTCACAACTTGCATGTTCCTGCGGGTCAGCGTTTTTACGCCATGGCGTGATTTTCAACCAACCGGACGAATCACAGTCAGTCGCGAAAACACTCTTTAACAGACTACTCCTCACGTCTTGGGTTGTAGTCGAAAAGGCACGGAATGCAATTTCTGTTTTGTTAAACTCGAAAGGAAAAAGGAGGTGACTGAGTGTGAGAAGAGATAACCTGTCACTTCCCGTTCTACATGACAGGCTAGGCGCCCGGGACGCGGCCTGTGGCCTGTAGACTTAGATCTACCAGTGTTAGAGAAAGTAATGCGCGCAAAAAAGCGTTAATTTCTGAGGCCTCTGGAAGTCCAGCATAACCTCTCTGCCAATCTCACAGACGAAAATCCAAAGAGGAATTGCCCACGTAAGAAAAAAGAGATAAGTACCACTGGCCAGTGGCGTAACTACAGGATGGCAGGGCTGGCAAAATGCCACGGGTCCCCGACCTGACGGGGCCCCCAGCCCGTGATGCAAACTTAGAATTAATTTTAATACCAAACGCTTCTGGAGCCTCCTTTCAGCCAACTAGAAGCTAGCCAGCCTGAAGAAATCTCGGAGTTGTTGGTCAGCCGTCACAATAAATAAAATAAGGTCTAAAGGTGGAGACATTCTTACACAAACACAAGATGGGTTATGCCGATGGAGTGAATATTTTGATTCTTTTGATAGCGGTGTCACACGTGGTTTAACAGATCAGTACTCTGTACCAGCATCCTCTGTTGACATCAGTATGGACGAAGTTGAATGGGCGATTAGAAGTTTGAAAAATGGTACCTTTTTTGTTAAGACGGGTAAAAATGTATCTTATCGCACACCCCTTCGTTACACGCGCTTTCGCGAACAGGATAGTGTGGGGCCCTCGCCCACTAAGTAAACCCGCCGTGTGCCGTCTCTCTGCTTGTATGGCGGGCTACTGGAACTATGTGACATTACTTCAGTGGTCCGCCGGCGGCTTACCCTTTCGAGTACCCTCTACCGAGCAACGCATCCACTCATGGAGCGTCGCACCTTCGCGGGAGGCCTTGCGGGTGGCGGACGTTCCCCGATCCATCCACCCGCAGCCTCAGCTAAGGCGGCTGCAGTGGTGACAGCCCGTAGTCGCTCCCCTCCTTGCGACTATGTGCAGATATCTGCCAAAGCAACCAAGGTAAGGACTCCGTGCCCGGGCCCTGTCCTTTCCGTCCGCTCAGGCTGAAGCGCTCCTACGGTCCAGACTGGCCCGTGGCGTCTCCAACCGCGCCTTCCAGCTGACCATGGCAGCTCGGCGGGCGTAGCCCTGCCACCTGGCCATCTTACTGGGTAGGGTATGACCGCCCCTCGATCGAACCCGAGACTTCATGATCAGCAGTCGCTCACACTACCGCTTCACCACCGAGGCAGTTGGAAGAACAAAGTATACTTGAAAAATGGTACCTATATGATGAAAAATGTATATGATTGTGGATTTGGAGAAAGCATTTGACACGGTGGAACTTTGGGGCCTTTTGCCAGAGTATGGTATTAACGGTAGAGTGCTGCGAGGGGTGCAATTCAATTAATTACATGGACTGCAAAACTTGCGCGCGAGTGGATGATGGAATTTCGCCCTGGTTTAATCTAAATATCGGCGTTCAATAGGAGTGCGTTCTACCAGCTAGACTGTTTATCATATTATATCTGGATAAATGTCTCCAAAGAATGAATGAAATTAATGTGGGAGTTCAGATGGGCGACTGAATTCATTGCTATATGCAGACGATGCGGTCGATGTGATGCTATTAGCACAATCAGCGACTGATCTGCAAATCGTAATCGACATAATGACAGAAGATTGTGAGAAAAGGGGCCTATGTGTGAATGTGAGCAAAACCAAGATAATGATCTTTGAAGAGATGAAGCCAGAACAGATAGGCAATGGCGTGCTAGAACAAGTGGATGATTATGTATATCTTCAATGTGGATTCAGTTGGAATGGAAAGTACACCATTGATATATAACAAAAAAGTAAATGCGGAAATGGAGTGAACGGCGCCTTGGGACAACCTGTTGGCAGCCACCACCTCAGCCACAAGGCACGTGTCACAATACACAATGTAATGCTTGTCCCAATACTATTAATGGAAGCAAGAGTTGGGTATGCAGGAAGGAGCATGAGGGCAAAATGAATACGGTCGAAATGCGATCTCCGTGGAGTGACACAGACTGACCGCATCCGTTACGACGACGTAAGAGAGCGAATAAATCTGGACGAATAGATCTGAAAGAGAATATTGGTGTAAAGATGCGAAAGGGAATGCTCCAAGGGTTCGGACATAATTGGTGAAGAAGATATACAATGCGAAATTGGAAGGATGTAAGTAGGTACAGGGTGAGACCAAGACTAACCTACCTAGACCAAATCGGTAATGTATTGAAAGAAGGTGGAGTCAGGAGTCTCCGAAACCGGTGAGCATGTATAAAGAGTTGTGCTGAGAATGCTGAGGGAGAGATGTATGCAAGAATAGAGCCTTTTTGCATTGTGTTGTCTCTGCTTACCTCGCAGAAGAGATGGCGTGATGATAAGTAAAGTATTTAGAAACTATATGGGCCAAGACCGGCTATGTAACTTGGCTATTTTGCTAAAGATAATAATTATGTTATTAATATTAAATTATTATTTCATTTAAATGATGTACCTAATACCTATGCTTTTTTTAAATAAAATTTATTAGATATTTAACTAAAATGCATATAATATTAGTAGGTGATGCTGTTGGGTAAGCAATTAAGTGATTTATTAAAATTAAATTACAAAGTGACTACGTATCTTTACGGGGAGGGCCCCATCCAATGAATTTGCCACGGGCCCCAGATGGTATAGTTACGCCACTGCCACTGGCTACAATCTTTATTGTTCAGCAGAGAGTGAGTAGGCATTTTTATGATCACTATCTCAAGCGTAGTTCATTTTCATCACTTATTATAACTATCATTAACTTTCATGGTAGGTACTGGCTTGGCAGTACTCCTGTTTTCCACGGATATCTCTATCAGGTGACCCGTGGCTCGACTGTTATAGTAAGCAATAAAAAAGAATAATGACTACCTCAGAGGAGTCAACCTTAACGTCCCAGCACTTACGGGATATATTTATATATCATATTTTGGAATCATTTTACGGCAAAAAAAAAAAACTAATTTCTAGTTAAAGAATTTATTTTGTAAGCGATAACGTCTTAAAAATAGTTATAAACACTCATGGACGTATATAAATTTTATTAAGTCCATGTAAACACTTGACTTAGCATTGGCTTACAATCTACATATTTAAAAAGTCACAGCAATATAATCCATTAAATCACAACACATCCTGATTATAGCGTATTAGCATGTACTATGCATATATATAAGGATATATATATAAGGAAATAAGTATGTTATCTCAGACCCCGTGCGCGCTTTAATTACCTACGCACGCAGGGCTGGTCATTTTTAGTTTATTCAATCGTCATAAATACAGAGCTAGTTTTTATATATACAAAATTAAAATAAATTGTCTTGAAACTTAGGCGAACATCAGGGATCCTTAATACAGTTTCTCAATGATATATTTTTATGCATAGGAGAGCTGAGTATATTTTTTTGCAATGGTATAATTTTTTAAGTGTTGATTTGAGAATACCCATCTATATGTCATCCAAATACAATACAGTATTTTATTTTCTTATATGTAGCCATCTTTGAGCTTGAATTAATAAATACCGAGCGGTAGCGGCGGTCAACGACGCCAGGGCGTACGGCAATACGTTCCAAATGACGGCGCAGCCGTGACAGGCGCACCTTTAGCAGTTTAAAATTTTGTTATTGTTTGCCTGCAGCGACTCGTAGATACTGGCACGCACACACATGCAAACCACGCTCGGTTCGTTTGCAAGAAGATAACCTACTTCCTACCTTACCTACCTTATACTATGGTATTAGTGACGCCTCAAGAATACATAATCTCACAATTCCTAATTATTACGTTTTTCTGACAATATTTAGTTTTTTACTAGTGATAGGATTTGAAAAATGTTACTTGGCACTACTTTATTGGTGTTTTTATGGTTTTGACAAATTACAAATACGCAGTTTAGTGAAGTCATCAGAGTACTCTCAACAAAAATAAGTGCATTATGGAAGAAAACATAAACATAACATCACGCCTGTATTCCCTGAAGGGGTAGGCAGAGGTGTTATTACACACCCACGGTTCGCCAACTATGTGCCAGTCGCCAGCAAGTGCCACGTAGTAGGGGGTGAGCCTATTGCCGTCTACCGGGCACATTTCCAAACTCCGGGCTGCTACTGAGAATTTTGTTTTTACGAAAGTCTAATCGCACCGCCCGACCTGGGGATCGAACCCAAGACTTTATGATCAGCAGTCGCTCACACTACCGCTGCACCACCAAGGCAGTTGGAAGAACAAAGTATAAAATTCGTAAGACATTGTTTTAGCCAACGGATGAGAGGCAGAACCAGAAAAATTACAAGCCATATTTGCAATGAAAATACCAACAAATAAAACAAAGCTACAGAGTCTGCTAGGGATCATCACATACATAATTAAAGGAGATGTGCTAACAAGTTGTTGCCTACTGAGTTTTCTGGCCGGATCTTTCTCAGTCAGGCCGCGTTCCAATCCAGTGGTAGCTTTTTAGGGTTAGCTTCTATTAAAATCAATATATTTAATAATAGAAACTAATAATCAATATTGTCTTCTTAATAGTAGATTTTTGATTACTTAAAAAATTTTAATTGGTAGTTTGTGGTAGAATTTTGAAGCACTAAATATAAACTAAAAACATTTTTAAAACATTAATACTAATTTTATTACACTAGCTTAAAATCTCATACATTGTAAGCATAAATCTTAGAGTAGTTATTTTTAATTGTGTTTCTAAACGAATATTATGTGGGTTGCAACAAATAAACCAAAAATTTCTAAAATCATATTACTGTGGGTAGATGAAACCGTTGAAACAACATATCAGCTTTGGACATCTACCATCTAAGTCCACCCGTGATCATGAATGCTGTAAAGTATTCGAAACGTCGGGATAGTACAAAAATCAAGTAAACGCGATAGATTCCGTAAACGTAGTTTTATTTCAAAATTGAAATACCTCAAAATCGAATATTGGATCAAAAAGAACACCATAATTATAAATAAAAAAATAACATCTACATAATATAAACAAATAATGAGCCTTAATATCACTAAATATATAACTTACACTCATAAAATCACAATACAATATTCACGATACACAACAACAACAGTAGATGAGTAGAATGACATGACAGACTGATGTACAATGTTTTGCCAATATTTTGAATCATAATTGCTCTCTTGATTAGAAATAATATCAGTTTTCACGAAATAATTATAAAACACATTTTATTAAATAGGCATATTTCTGTTCTCACGACATTATTTAAGAAATAACTACGTAATATTGTTTTGCAATATAATAGTAGGTACCAACGTTTTTAATGTTGTCAAATCATCGTAGCGGCAATATCCTATTTGATTGTCAACAGATAGGTAACAATCATCCACCAATCACCATTACGATTAAGTACAAATTCAAAATAATAGTTTTTTAAACTATAATCTTTTTCTAAAGTTCTATCAAGAAAAGAAAACCACTGACGCATTTTATAAATTATTATTTTTCACTTTGTGTTTAATATAAGCATGTCAAATGCTAAAAATATATATAAAAATATCTAAATATTATTATTTTAATTTTAAATATTGAAAACATTATGTCCGCCACAGGCCGTAAATGGCACATGTCCTTTATTCCTAACATTGCAGACCCAATAAATCCACTAAGATATTTTTTGCATAAGAATATAAGTTTTACATAGGAAATTCATCACGAAGAAGCGCTTAACAAAATAAAACGAGTACTATAGAGCCCTCCAGTCCTGAGAAGATATGAAGTAAACAAACCTGTAACTTTAACCGTAGATGCAACTTCAAAAAATCTTGGGAGCTGCAAGGACATCCAATAGCCTATGGGGCAAGACCATTGTCCAATTCTGAACAAAATTATCCAAAAAAAACAAAAAGAAGCACTCTCCATACTGTTTGGGTGTAAGAAGGTCAAGAATATCTGTTTATGGTAAAGAACTGACAGTGAAATCAGACCATAAACCACTCAAGACAACGCGTCATGTTAAATCTTGCGCCATACTTACCAAAACTCATATTTAAAAAGGGTACGGGCCTCAGACTATCAAGACAGAGCGAAGAAAATTCTTTGACATATATGAGCGAGAACACAAGATACAATTTACTGGTGCAAAAAACAGACAGCCATAGATTTTTGTCTTTGTCGCCGTGGCCAGTTTTCGGTATTGTCAAGATGTCAAAATGCTTTGTCTGTCACGATCCAACTGACATAATCGAACATTTTGTATAAAAATTCGGGTTTTAATTAAAATTTAATGTTAATTTGTGTTATTGAGTGTTTTGAGAAAAAGACTACGTGATAATAGTGCTTGTAAAATAGTGTACTTACTATGCTACAAAAGCTACAGCGAGCAAAAAAATACAGGTATAACATTTCATTCATATGTAGTCGAAAATGAAATAATTTAATGATTGAATGCTATAAAGTGATATAAAATGGGCTTTTTTTACTCAAAATTAATAATTGCTACTAAGATACACTCGCAAAACACGTTTTCTAGCTAAATTTCTATTACTTTGAATTGTTTCGGTGTTGCCTTATTGCGAATTTAATTTGCCCAGTTTTCACTTTACTAATCAATTTATGTCATTTACGAGATGATGATAAAAAAAACTACCATTTTAGGTTTTCCTCTAATCCAGATGCGAGATCGAAATGGGTGGATGCTACGGGAAAACGAGGCAAACCACGAAATACCCAAAATATGCTTCACGATATTTTGTTGATGTTTCATTATACATAATAAGAAAATAGTAACTTTGGGAGCAAAATCATTGCCAGTGAATATGTTCATGTAAGTATAGCTTTTAAAGTCTTTGTACTTCAACTTTGTAAGTAAATCTCAATTCTAGATTTTGACTACCGCTGTAGTCGTAATCTAGAATTCATAGAAACTAATTTGCTCTCTCTTGTGACACCTGTCTGGGATTTAAGGGTTTCAAAATAAAACCCAGGAGTAAAACAAAATTAAATAAGATGAATATATCTTCACCCCAAATGGTAGGTGGCAACAAAAATTTATAAGGTCGTGGTGTTCGTCCATAGCTAAATTCACCACTTATAGTACTCTCTCTCCCGTGGGACCGGCCATGAAGCACATCGTTGCGTTTTGGTCGTAGCAGGAGATAGCCGTTTATTCTTTCATTATATATCGGTGAAATGAAATGGTAAGCAGCGGCTTGACAATACTCTCAGTATAGTTGAGTCCATGAACGACGGTTGACATTTACCATCACATGGGCCGTGGCTCGTCTGCCACTAAATGCAATTAAAAAAAAGTTCTTATTCAATTAATTAAATCAGCGCTGGAAGGATGATAATTCTTTACTTATTTGACCCAGAAAAGAAAGAAAAGATAATTGAATTGTATTCTTGTGTACTATTATTTTATTAAATATAACTTATTATTATTTACTAGATGAGATATCGAACAGAACGGCAATATATGGAGAAGAAATACTTATTTTGCATCAAGGCTCAAAGTCTTGGTGTTTCTCTACGTGATCGAATTCTTATTACAGATACGGAGGCAGAACATGAATATTCGACATAGCCCGCCGATTTTGCATGCTGAAGTGGCAATGGGCAGGCCATATCGCTCGACAAGCTGACAACCGTTGGGGAAAAAGGTTCTCGAGTGGCGACCATGTATCGGACAGCGCAGCGTAACATGACCCACCAGATGGACCAAATATATGGTTAAAGCAGCAGGGAGCCGTTGGATGCAGTCAGCACAAGTCCGCTAGTTCTGGTATTCTCTTTAGGGAGGCCAATGTACAACAGTGGACTTTTAAAGACTGATGGTTGGATGAATAGAAGGGGTGGCAGATTTACTTTTAAATAATCATTTTGATAAACGTTGCGATTTTCAATAAAATATTTCTTACGAAGAGTTTCTTATTTAAGACCTAGTTACAGACCTCATTCTAACTATGGTTTAATTTGCCCAAATATGGTTAAATATTTGTCAACCTGGCAACGTTTAAAAAAAATATTGCTGTTTCAAGTGCGGCCACGCCGTGGCTCCGTCTAGTAATTCTTAGTCTGAGGTACGGGCATAGAGCAACGCGGCCCGGAGCTCCGGTTCGCCGGGGGTCCGCGTTGCTCTATGGATACGGGTAAGGTAACACCCTTAGCAGACCTTCTTTAAAGACTGTGATGCATCTTACCTAAAATATGAACAAGATGAAATCTTGAAATTTGCTGTTACACTACCTGTCATTACACGCTAGAGAATAATTTTAATCACAAAGTGAAAAATGTGAAATCGAAAATAACAGTCAGGAGCAGGATTTGAACCTGCATCTTTTCTGGATACCGTCCAGATGCTTTACCAATTCAGCCATCCTGACAATTGCTCCTGACTGCTAATTTCGATAACACATCATACTTAACGTCTTTGGGTGACGCTTGCGCCATCTGTCGGACGTATTTTCATACATTATACCGACCAGGTAAACTTAATTTTACAATTAAGATTTTTACCTAATAATGACGCAAACCCTATAAATATTTATATATATTTTTAGCATTTGACATGCTTAGCACTATACATTAAACACAAAGTGAAAAATGTGAAATCGAAAATAACAGTCAGGAGCAGGATTTGAACCTGCATCTTTTCTGGATACCGTCCAGATGCTTTACCAATTCAGCCATCCTGACAATTGCTCCTGACTGCTAATTTCGATAACACATCATACTTAACGTCTTTGGGTGACGCTTGCGCCATCTGTCGGACGTATTTTTCACATTTTTCACTTTGTGTTTAATGTATAGTGCTAAGCATGTCAAATGCTAAAAATATATATAAATATTTATAGGGTTTGCGTCATTATTAGGTAAAAATCTTAATTGTAAAATTAAGTTTACCTGGTCGGTATAATGTATGAAAATACGTCCGACAGATGGCGCAAGCGTCACCCAAAGACGTTAAGTATGATGTGTTATCGAAATTAGCAGTCAGGAGCAATTGTCAGGATGGCTGAATTGGTAAAGCATCTGGACGGTATCCAGAAAAGATGCAGGTTCAAATCCTGCTCCTGACTGTTATTTTCGATTTCACATTTTTCACTTTGTGTTTAATGTATAGTGCTAAGCATGTCAAATGCTAAAAATATATATAAATAATAATTTTAATGTTGCAAAACGAAACAGGTCATTATTTTCAGTTTTTACGACTGGATTGCAAAGGATTTCCGACAGATGTCAACGACCTTCCTACAGAACTACTAAATAATTTTAACTTTAAAGAAGAACTAAGCTATTCCAACGGAATTATTTTCAAAGGTAATAAAATTGTAGTAAAATCACAAATACTAAAGAGACATCTAAGGATACAAAGCCGCTTAAGAGCCTGGCAACCCCTTGACATTATAGTTACAGTGTCTGTAAACATACAAAAAGAGACATTATAGATACAGTGTTAGTTAAAAAGTTACCTACATTTTTATGGCAAATAGAATTGCTCATCGACATTGGGAAGGGATAGAAGTAGCAAGTATAACCGGCATATGGGCGGTGTAGACCTTGTCGATAGTATTATAGGCATCTGTAAGATACGACTGAGGAACAAAGGTTGGCAGATGCGTATGTTCTGTCACTTTTTAGACCTAACGATGGTTAACGCATGACGGCAACTGAGGCTTTTCTAAGGCATCACCCTTTTTTTTGTTAAGGGGGGAAAAAATATTCCTAACCGCACACCCCGTCGTTCGGGGCAACGAACAGGGTAGTGTGGGGCCTGCACCCACTAAAGAAACCCGCCGTGTGCCACCTCTCCACCTTTATTGGCAGGCCACTGGAACTGTGTTACATTCCTTCGGTGGTCTAAGGCATCACCCTCAACATAAAACCAAAAAATTCCAACAAACCCGTACAAAAGTCGATATGGGAATTATCCAGGTACCCGCCTACAGAGGTGATAAGACCAGTGGACATAATTTATCGACGCCTTCCTAGAATACAAGTCTATAATAACAGCGACCAAACAGATCAAAACCATAACCTGCAGCAAAATACTCAAAGCGTTCGCAAACCAGAACTAGGAGTTGCTAAAGGTGAGACTCGAGGAGGCCAAGACCACTATCTACAACAACAACACCTCCGAAGTCTTACGGGGTACAACATCACTTACCACATGGTGGTATACAGCGCCACCAGTAGCTGTGTAACACTCGACGAAGCAGAGACCAGACAGACGGGAATAATTAGCTATTCAACTCCGGCTGAAGACCCAATCGTCGTGACCACCAAGTGCACCGAGATGACAGGATTCTTGAGAGCACCGAAACTGAAGGACAGCGACCCTCTGGTAACATGGGAGCCACCAGCTAAGATCACCAAGGTCAACGGCGTGCCGGGCTGCGGCAAAACCACATGGATCATTATAATTTCGAAGGGCAGATAGCAGCCATTCGCGAGTACACACTACGACAAACTAGCGTCCATTTTAGTTGCTCTAATTATATCTAGATATTTTTATATACTTTTTTAGCATTTGACATGCTTAGGCATATACATTAAACACAAAGTGAAAAATGTGAAATCGAAAATAACAGTTACGAGCAGGATTTGAACCTGCATCTCCTGGATACCGTCCAGATGCTTTGCCAATTCAGTCATCGTGACAATTGCTCCTGACTGATAATTTCGATAACACATTCATTCTTAACGTCTTGGGTGACGCCTGCGCCATCTGTCGGAAGTATTTTCATACATTATACCGACCAGGTAAACTTAATTTTACAATTAAGATTTTACCAAATAATGACGCAGCCCTAGAAATATCTAGATATTTTTATATACTTCTTTAGCATTTGACATGCTTAGGCATATACATTAAACACAAAGTGAAAAATGTGAAATCGAAAATAACAGTCACGAGCAGGATTTGAACCTGCATCTCCTGGATACCGTCCAGATGCTTTGCCAATTCAGTCATCGTGACAATTGCTCCTGACTGATAATTTCGATAACACATTCATTCTTAACATCTTGGGTGACGCCTGCGCCATCCGATACGTAGTCGCCACTCGAGAACCTTTCTTCTTCGTTATTGCATAACTTTCAATAATTCTTGAAAAAAAATCGCCGTTTTGTGTTTGTTCCCGTGCTGGTACATTGTATTATTAAGTGCAACTAGTGCCATACATTGACCACTTTTCTTTTGTCACATCAGGATCAGGAAATACAGCAATTTATCCAAAATATTTGTATTTATATTATATATTATTTAATTATTCTTCAAAATATTTCCCAAGCATCTTTTTGGAAAAATTGCCAGCCAAACTAATCTTTACATTGTGCAAAAATATACTAATATGCCATTCCGTATCATCGAGATCGATATTCAACAATTTGTTGGTCTGTAATGAAACTACACGTTGGCTTTGATATCAGAATCTAACAGTCTGGTTTTCATTATGTCGTTGGTACAACTTCCAAGAGTGACGAAACATTGGAGTGGTGCTTTAGGAACACCTCTGGTGAAAGACACCATGCCAGTCAACAAATTCGAAAAAATTCAGGCGATTTATTCATTTCAAAGACAACTCGACAATGCTTCCTCGCGATCACGCAGACCACGACCGACTCCACAATATCAGACCAGTTGTAACCTAGCTAAATGAGACTTGTCTCAGTATCCCATTCGAGAAGTATCTCTGCGTGGATGAACAGATTTGTTCAACAAAAACTAGACACAACCTGAAGAGATACAATCCTAAAAAGCCTCATAAATGGGGTTACAAAATTTACGTCCTGAGTGGGTTTGCATAGTTTGAGCCAGAAACAGGAGCTGAGAACGTAGTCTAGCCTAATAAGCCGAACCTGGGTGCTGCTTCAAATGTTGTCGTTAGATTGATTCGTGAGGTATCTCGTAATCAAAATTACCGCCTGTATTTTGATAATTATTTCACCTCCCTACTACTATTAGAATATCTCGCTAAGCAAGGAATATTAAGCTTAGGAACAATTCGACGCAACCGTATACCAGATTGCAAAATTCCAACAGAAAAAGAAATCTTTTTAAAGTACAAATTATTTGTGAATAAGGAAAGATCTTTCGATCATCCCAATCTCCTTATCACATTTGTCTTTATGACCAATGTCATGTGTAAAGGATACACATCACATTGGCCGATACAACACACGATAGCTCAGTGGCTTAGAGCACTTCCCCGGATTGGAAAAGACGCGGGTTCGATTCCCACTCGTACAAAAAATCTCTTTTTCCTTATTCACAAATAATTTGTACTTTAAAAAGTGGCGGAGCATATCAAATACTAAAAAATATAGATCAAAAAAGAAAAATTCAAAAAAAACATGGATAATATATTATTCCATCGAGTATGTTGCCTGTGTTTATTTTCTTTATTGGGACAAATAACAGTTATACATTGTGTTTTTATATTAAAACTAATAATATATGTATAAAAGTAAATGCATAACCCACACCAATGTCCTCAAATTACTAAAGAACAATAGATTTCCTAACAAGTCATGTGCATTTTAAATACTTATTACTGATATATATAACAATGATAACAAAATAAAAACAGATTCAGGAACAATTATTGAAATCTAAGACAAATTTTTCAGTATTTCAATTTAGGTCTTGAGAGTGCAAAAATATCAACATCTGCAAGGTGTGTGTTATATATATCCAAGAGACGACGGAGAGGTGCCCGTGCACCGGCATTAGTTCTGCACTTCGCAGTGTAGAACAAGCGAGGCACGCGCACCTCACGCCGTAGTACAGTTCTGGGCACCACATAACATATCCGATTAGTAATATTAGTACAATCAAATTTGTTACAGCATATGCCGTGCAGCATTGTGGACATAAGTAGTTTCCACCTGGACTCCAAACTTAGTAGGTTATATTTTTGAAGTAATTCTTGATATGAACATTTAGAACGATCAAATTTATAATTTGTGGTCCGTAGAAACTTTTTTTGAACAATTTCCAATCTTTTTATATACTTATCATATAATGGACTCCAAATCGGAACTGCGAATTCTAATTGAGATCTAATTACACTTTTATATAAGAATAAGAAAGTGGTTGGGCGCTTAAAGTCTCTGGAAGATCTCTTAACGAAGCCGTACATTTGGTAGGCTTTACTTATAATATTATCAATATGCAAGTTTAGATGTAGTTTTGAGTCTAAAGTTACACCAAGGTCACGAACACAGTCAACCCTGTTCAGGGGTTCGTCCTGTATGTTATAAGAATAAGTTATGGTGTTTCTATTTTTAGTATGAGTAATTATCTTACACTTAGGTATGCTAAGCTCAAGTTTATTTAATAAGCAATATATATAAGCCTGTTAAGGTCATCCTGCAAGAGTAAGCAGTCGTGTGGATTCCGACACGCCCTATAAATTTTGATATCATCAGCGTACATCAAAAAGTGGGAATTAAGAAAGCAGTGTTTTATATCATTGACGAATAAAATGAAAAGCAAGGGGCCCAAAATGGACCCCTGGGGCACCCCAGAAGTGACAATGGTGGAGTCGGATTCGAATCCATTAATTACCACTTTTTGGGTTCTATTAAAAATGTAAGACATGAACCAGCGTAACAAGTTACCGCGTATACCATTAAAAGCAATCTTGTCCAAAAGCAGTTTGTGATCCACCCTATCAAAAGCCTTCCGGAAATCAGTGTATACAGCATCTACCTGAATACGATCATCCATGTTTTCAAACAAAAAATTTGTAAACACCATAAGGTTTGTAGTAGTGGAGCGACGTTTTACAAAACCATGTTGTTCAGGTAAGATAATGTTATGAAGGTGTGTATATAACTCGCTATGCACAAGACTCTCGAAAAGCTTCGAGAAGGTGGATAAAATTGAGATAGGACGATAATTTTGAATGTTATGCTTATCGCCACTTTTGTATACAGGCGTAATAAACGCTCGTTTCCAGATTTCCGGGAATACTCCTTGATCCAAACATTTGTTAAAAACAATAAACAGCGGAAAGGCAATATATTCTGCAGTTTTCTTTATAAAGATAGGCGGTATGCCATCGGGTCCTGGCCCCTTGTTAACATTAATATTTTTAGCTGCTATTAATACGCTATTTAGATTCAAGTATATACGCGATATGCAAGAAGAATTATCTGATATAATTGCGGGAGCCTGCCATAAATTTGGTTCCACTGAAGAACGTTCATAAATAGACGCAAAAAAATGCGAGAACATGTTGCATATGACATTAGGGTCGTTAGCATAATGGTTCACAAAGTACATATTTGCCGGCATGTTTGCATTACCTTTCCTATATGAAATGTATTTCCAAAAATGTTTAACGTCGAGTGAAATACCGTCTTCGACAGAATTAATATAATTTTGAAAGCATTTTATACACTCTGACTTAAATTGTTTACGATAGATAGAAAACGTTTCATAAGCCGAAACGTTGCCGTACTGTTTCCATTTCCTCCAAACACTTTCCTTTTTTTTAAAAATACGAATTAGTGCAGGCGTAAACCATACAGGAAAGTGGGAATTTGGAGGTCGTAGGAGAGGCACATGCGATTTAATAACACTATAAAGAATTTCATAAAACACTTCAACCGCTCTTTCAGCTGGTAAATCTAAAAATAGCTGGTTCCAATCTAATATACTCAAATCATGTATAATTTTTGTATAATTAGCCTTAAAATAATTGTGTTTAAGACGAATGTTACGTGTCATAGGTAAAAATTGAGTTTCTAGTGACGTTAAAATGCAGAAAGGTGGATGATGACTGTCTGGGGGAAGTAGTGCTATGCATGTGTTTGATTGGCATTCCACGTTTGATATAAATAAATCTAATATACGACCCATGCTATTTCTGAATGTATTATATTGTAGTGAATTTGTGATAGATATTAAATCGCTTATCTGGTAACCTATTGAGTCAGTGGTTTGAGCAGTGACATACTTATGATCACATTGATCTAGCCAATTAATACTCGGTAAATTGAAATCTCCTACAATGTAAAATGATTCGGTACAGCTATCACTAATAAGATCGTACAACATATTCATGTGTGATGAGTACAAATCGTCCTGAGAGCGTGGCGGAATATACACTGCACTTATTATGTGGCGTTTATTACTATTTGAGGCGGGTAAATGAACCAAAACATGCTCAATATCGGCCCGAGTAGGGTGATTTATAATACGCACAGGTCGTAATTTACGTAAGACGGCTATCAGCACTCCGCCACCCTCACGCTTCCCGGTTGCATAATGGTCACGATCACATCTAAATACCACATACCGATCATCAATGAACTCACCGTCTGCAATGTTCGATGTCAGCCACGTTTCCGTCAGGATTATGACGTCATACGAAAACGATATAATATTCATAAAAAGTGTATGCAACTTTGTACGCAGTCCACGACAATTTTGATAATAAAATGATAAAGTTATATTATGCATTGGTAACAGTAAAAGTGTATGTAAAAATATGTCTATACGGATCACTTTTATCGAGTTTCAAATATAACAAAAGAAGTAGCTTTTGGATAAGATTACGATATATGACAAATAACAATAAATACCAAAACCACAAAATAACATAGCCAATCCACAAAATTATGGTACCAATAGTACTTGGTACGTCTATATCACGAACATTATTGACATTTATGCAATATATTAATATAATATTTAATTTACAGTATAATAACGATACATAAATTTTTATGTGGGTAAATATTAAAAACTTTGAGGAAGGAAACACAGGCACAAAAACATTGGTAAATGCACAGAGTAATATAAGACTGAGATAAAGCATGTAATAAGAAAAAACATCGTTAGTTATTATGATTAAACTAAGAACTATTCGAAATAAAATTATTGTTAGTTTTACATGGTTAATGTTCGAATGAAAGCACTTATTTTTTAGGAGTATATGGTCTGATTTTAGATAAGTCTTTCTCAGTACGAATAGTGAAAGCGGCTTCGGGAATATCTGGTCGAACGAGTATGATACCATGCTTGATCCAAACGAAACGATGTCCATTTTCTTTAGCCAGTTCTCTAGCTTTTCGAAACAATTGTTTATTCTGCAAGGTAAGATGCTCGTTTATAAATATTTTTTGCGGTGTGCCATGGATCTGTAGCTCCTCAGTAGTAATTCCTTTTTTTTGACGCGCTCCCGAAATAAAATTATCTCGTATAATCTGACTGGAAAACTTTACAATTACATTTTTAGGGCGCGAAGCTTTTGGGTTCATATGAGGTACTCTGTGAACCGCAATAATATCTCTGGTAGTAATAGGATATGATATAATTTTCGCAATACTCTCAACAATAGAAACAATGTTCTCGCCACGTTTTTCAGGTAAGTTACAAACTTCTATGTTACAGTTTCGAGATTTTTGTTCAATAGCAACAATTTTGTTTTCCAGTAGAGTTAACCTTTGTTCTCTTGTTTTGTGTTGAAGAAATAGATATATCTACAGTGGCTTGGAAGGATAAAAAGTAGTCACACTTGCATCCAGCTTTGTGGGTGAACTACCCAAATCACAAGTGTCTAGACTAGATATGCTAAGACCTATGTGACCATTGATAAACCAAACGTGGTGGGAGAATATAACCGGCATATGGGCGGTGTCGATTTGATAGATAGCATAATGGGTCGATATAAAATAAAACTACGAAGTAAGAGATGGCAGATTCGAATGTTTTACTATTTTTTGGACCTTTCCATGTCCAATGCCTGGTTGCTTTACAAAAGAGTTCACAAAACCAAGAAAAGTAATGAACCTCTGCTGGCATCTGCCAACTTTCGTGAAGAGATTGGTACAGTGTTCTGTAAGATGGGTACAAAAGCACACGTACAACGTCGAGGCATTGAATCAGACATCCAGGCCAAAAATCGCAAGGGTCCAGCTCAATTCGTGCCTCCAGCTGCCGTGCGCCAGGACCAAGTAGGCCACTGGCTAGAATAGATGGAAAAAAGAATCCGTTGTAAGCTTCCTAAATGCTCTGGCAAATCACAGACCATTTGTGAAAAGTGTGAGTGCTATGCAACAACAAACTAAATAATTGCTTCAAAGTATTCCATACTTCTTAGAGGTACACACTGATACAATGTACCCATTCAGGCACACTCCCTTTTGTTCTTATTTTATAAGGTTAATAAATTATTAAAAATTAAAAAATACGTTTTTTTTTTGTAGTCAAAATACTACCCTAAAAGCTATTTTTTATTAAAATATGGGTTGTTGAGTTGTAAAGAGCTTTACCTAATGATGACGCAGCCCTATAAATATTTAGATATTGTTATACGAGTATATATTGTTTGTATATCGCAGAACATTCATCTGTACTTCCGGTTAACCATTTAGGTGAGTTATGCAAAAAGGCTTGCAATGATTCCAAATGAGTACAGAATATGAAATTGCACCGCACCAAATACGTACGTAAATATGAAGAACGAAATATAAGATTTACTTTTTAAATTCGACTCAAATTTCCCAGCCGTAGGATGTAGCATTATTTGGTCCTTTAAAAAGAAAATGGCATCAACTTTTGACTAAGTATAAAATAAGATAATCCGGCAGAAACACATATTCCCCTCATTTCCCGATGATGTTAAAGTCTTTATTACGAAGCTATAAAAATAACTAATAAAGAAAATATTAGCTCAGGATTTAAAGCAACAGGCATAGTACCTTTTAATCCACAGAAATTATTACGAAAGCTACCGGATTATGAAGAGAAAAACAATTACACAATTGATACTGCACTATTAGATTATTTAAAAACGAATTGGGCAGCTAACCCAATCCAAAAGATAAGAAATGAAAAGTGAATATTGCTCCAGGTAAATCTGTTTCAAAACTTTATACCGTCTGAATTAGAATCATTTGAGGATACTGAAGCAACTATAGTCGAAAAAATAGAGGAAAAATGTGAAAATTCGTCTGTTCTAGTTAATAGTTTCATTTTGGTTAAATTTTGTGGGCCAAAAACCAACAAATACTATGTTGGTAAAGTCGTAGATATTATATGTTGAAATATACTTGGCAACCTACAACAGACTTGTAAGTTTCCACTAGTGCGTGAGGGAAAAAAGAACCTGTATTTTCAAGTAAGCTGGTTAAAGGGACATGAATGGCTAGCATACAGTAAAATTGCTGGTGGCAGATTGTGCAAAAATTTGTGGGGATTGTTGCCTTCTTTTTGATCGACGTGAAGCGGGTACAAATGATGTGAAATTGGGAAAATTGGTGTCGGAACCATTGACAAAATATAAAAAGGCCATAAAAACCATCACACACCACGAGAGCATGAATTACCACAGAGCGAACGTGGTAGCATTTTAAAATATTTTGATGGTATTGGAGGGAAAATCAATGGATGTAGTTGTCCAAATGAGATCCCAGGAAATAAAAATTGTTGAAGAAAATCGTAAAAAACTTATACCCATTATAAAAACAATTATATTTAGTGGCAGACAAAACATACCGTTAAGAGGTCACAGGGATGACGGTAGTTTAGAATCTGAAAGTTCTTACGGACACGGAGAAGGCAACTTCAGAGCGTTGTTGAAATTCCGAATCGATGCAGGAGATGAGATACTGCATGACCACGTAGAAACGTGTGTTAAAAACGCTTCCTACATGAACAAATCAACACAAAATGACTTAATTGAATGCTGTGGGGAATAAATCAGAAACAAAATAATGCACAAAATAAAAAAGTCTAAATATTTTACCATTAAAGCCACCCACAGGTGATTCTAATTGTGAGAACTAGCCATTTGTATTCGCTATTTGGATGTCGATACAAACGAAATACAAGAAGGCTTTCTAATGTTTGTCGAGGTTGTTAAACTTGCCGGTGAAAACATTGGTCACCATACTTTGAAGGCGTTGGAAAACCTTAACCTGGACATCACATTGTGCCGGGGTCAAGCATATGATGGAGCAGCCAACATGAGCGGTAAAATAAGAGGTGTTCAGGCACGCATATCCCTCATTCAGCCTTTAGCCTTCTTTACCCATTGTGCAAGCCACCGACTCAACTTAGCCATCAGTACAGCCTTTCGTGACTCAGTTCAACGAATACATCTTTTAAGAAATGCAAGCTCATCTGCCAAGAGCAAAACAAAACATATTAAAAAAAATGGGTGGAAAGATATGATGTAATTTTGACATTTTTGGACGTCTTGCCATGTCTTACTGAAATTTTGCGAAAAATGACTGGTAAAATCAAGGAAACAGAAGTGCGACAACTTCATTTTCGTTGCTCCGTTGGTAATCCTCCCCGATATTTTAGGAATCACGCTCCCCTTATTCCGTACATTACAAGCCATTGAAACTGATATACTTTCTGCAGTTTAGCTCATTAATATGACCAGAGCAAGTGCAGAGGCAACGTGAAACTAGCATGTACACATTTAAAAAACTTTTCCATCAGGCTGAAGCCATCGCAAATGACATTGGTGCAGAAATCAGTCCACTGAATCACCGAGCGTCAAAGACATCGGCTGAACATTCAGACTCTGTCAGTTGAAGAATATTACCGACTCAGTATATATTTCTTCTACATTGTTATGTTAAGTGAAATGTTATCCAGGTTCCCTAGCGCTCCTATGCAAAGAATCGGACAGTTACAAAAGTTGCAGGCTCCTAACTTTAGCGACGAATATAAAGAGCATGTTTTGCTAGGCGCTGAAGTATATAAAGAAGACCTTCCTTGTTCGTTAGGCCGGGTTCCCACTACGCCGGACCGGCAGATATGCCGGAAACCGGACACCGGACAGTGTTCATATTACATCGGATCCCGGAAGAAATTCAGAGTCAGTACTTACCTCAGTTGAATTTGGACCTGCGCGCACAATGGACGACGAAATTGTTGTGTTGTGGTGGTATCTTAATAGAAGGCAAAATAAAAGAAAGCATTGGGTACACCCTATTTTACGGGAAAGGTTTTCACTTGGAACATTTGAAACATTAATGGGTGAACTTAGAAGAGACGAATCAAAGTTCTTCAATTATTTTCGAATGACTTGACACTTTTGACGATTTACTGGGACGACTAGACATAAGAGTACGAGATACAAGTTTCAGAGAATGTATTTGCCCAGAACAAAGATTAGCCATATGTCTAAGGTAAGATTATTTTATGCACTAGATTGCGTAATAATAGTTTTGACGTAGGTACCTACTTAAGACTGAATGAATGAATGAATGTTTGCTATGGATGTTTGTTTGATGAATGTGAATTATTTATGATGTGTGTGTGTGGGAGGGTGTATGTATTTGATAATCATTATGAATTAAAAATGCAAATAACTTATTTAAGTATTTATTTGTACTCAAACTTAAATCCCTTCAAAATCTAAGTAATCTGAGTCTTGGGAATGTATGGAATGATTACTAGATGCTGATGGCGAAGCTGGAATCGGATTCGATGTCTGAGATGAAGTTGATGGTATAGATGGTGTTGCCTGTTGATTGACGCTATTATGTGTGTAGTATCCAGAATACTGATCTGGTCCGGTCATCTGATTCTATGAATCACGCCAATGTCCGTAATTTGGTCTCTCATAATTCCTACTTTTAATTTTTTGCAACATTGTCATGACGCTAGCTTGAAATTCTAAAGTCTCTTCGATAGTTAAAGTGTTCAAGATTGGTATAATGCCTTTGAAGAAAGACAGATGATGGTTTTCCTTTTCTGGGTTTATTCTGGAGTCCAAAAACTTTACCATCCTGTCATTTACCTCTTTATTATCAATTTTTCTTTTATCTTTAATTAAAGGTGAACGAAGATCTGATTCCATGCCTACTTCAGTCTCGGTTCTTGCTTTTTTTGAAACTGACTCATGTGGTGGTCGAGGTTCGGAAACTTTTTTCAAAAACATTAATTGCTCGTGATATAAATAATTTCGTGTCTTTTTGGCCGAAGATCCAGATTTATTACATTTAGTTGAAACCTGTTTTCTTGAAATCAATAAAAAAATATCATAAAACAATACAATTTGTTTCTTGGTGACGTATAAAGTAATAATGTATTAACAAAAAATACTTTTTTTTCAGATATTTAGCTTCAGGATGTTCATTCAAAGAAATACATTACTCATACAGAGTAGGCGTTTCGACAATAAGTAAACTAATAAAAGAAATGACCCACGTCATTTGGGAAAACCTAAAGACAGATTTCCTTAAGCTGCCTGATACTGAGAGAGAATGGGGGGACATCGCTTCAGGATTCGAAAGAAAAGCCAACTTTCCTCACTGTCTTGGAGCAGTAGATGGCAAACATATCAGAATTTTGAAACCAGCCAAGAGTGGTTCTATGTTCTTTAATTACAAGGAGTATTATTCTTTTGTATTAATGGCAGTTGTCGATTCAGAGTACCGATTTATTTTTATTAGTGTGGGCTCATATGGCAAGGAATGCGATTCTACTATATTAAAGGATAGTACATTTTGGCAAAAGATCAATGATGGTACTTTAAATGTACCAAAGACTAGACCGCTTCATGAAAACTTGCACGAAGAATTACCGTTTATACTTGTTGGCGATGAAGGCTTTGCTTTAACACCTAATCTCCCACGTCCATATGGAGGTACACATTTGAATACTAATAAAAAGATTTTTAACTATAAACTAAGTCGAGCAAGAAGGTATGTTGAGTGCGCTTTTGGTATTCTGGCAAATAAGTGGCGAATAATCCATCGAGCTATAGATCTGAACGTAGACACAGCAATTCAAGTAATTAAAGCTTGTACAGTCTTACATAATTTTGTAAGAGAAAAAGATGGTATACATTTTGAAAGTTACCAAAATATAGAACATAAACAAGAACAAGAAACGACACCCATGAATCGGAATGTGTCGAGTCGAGGTGGCCCTAATGCCAACGCTATACGGACATCATTTACTAATTATTTTGTTTCGGATATTGGTTCCGTTCCGTGGCAGGCAGCAGCTATAAAATAAAATTTATCAATGCATTTACATTTTATTAATAAAACATTAAAAACTCACCGTACTGTTTTCTTTCTTTTTCATTCAGTTCATCGAAGTTTGGTTTCAGTATTAAACATACTTCACGCCATGCTGCTAACTTTAAGTTTTTGTCTTTATAGACGTCTTCGGTCTTATCCCACAGAACAGGTTTCTCTTGGACAAGCGTAATTAAAGTTTCTGCTTAAATATCCATGCTAAACGTCTACTTTTACCAGAAAATGCGAACCGAATGACGTGAGTGGAACGCGGGGCGAGGGGAGCACGAGCGGGGCGAGCGGGGGACAGATACCGGCACAAACTCGTTCACATTACTCCGGGCCCGGTCGTTCTACCGGCAATTCGTAGTGACAAAACGCTCGGTAAAAATTCCGGGCTCGGCAAAAATGCCGGACCCGGGATAATGTGAATAGCTTCATATAAATTGTACAGCCACTAGCCCTTCCGGCAGATTTACCGGCGCGGCAGATCTGCCGGTCCGGCGTAGTGGGAGCCCGGCCTTAGCTTTGAAGGGAGAGCTGAAAATTCGGCAGCAGATGGGAGCAAATATTCCAATATCTTCAGCAGATGCCTACAAAAGAGCAACGGAGCTGCCAAACATTAGAATTCTTTGTCAATTTCTGTGCACAATTTCAGTGACTACTAGCACTGCCGAGCGATCTTTCTCCACCTTACGCCGATTAAAATCATATATTCGCAGCAGAATGACATAAGATCGTTTGAATGGACTGGCTTTATGCATTAGCATATCCATCAAGACATTGCAACAAAAATAAACGCTAATGAAGTGCTGGACATCTTTAACAGGAAACATAAAGGCACTGGCCACTTGTAATTATTTTAAACAATTTGGTTATTTAAAAGTAAAAATACCATTGTTTGAATTTCGAATTTCCCTCCACATTTTTTCGAGAACCTAACTAATTAAATTATCGCGTCTCATTTAAAAATGGATCTGCATCGAGAACATTTTCATGCGATGATTTTCTACGATTTTAAATGTGGCCTAAAAACTGATTTGATAGACTTCAAATGGCTTTTATGGATGTGGGACCTTCAAAAGGGACCATCTACCTTTGGCATAGCGAGTTAAAGGGCGGTCGTCTCACTTTGGGCGATGAACAAAGGAGTGGTCGTCCTACGACGGCTGTCACGGAAGAAAGTGTACTGGCAGTAAAAAAATTAATTCAAGAAAACAGGCGAATTACATACGAAGAGATTCAGCATACACAGCAGATTTGTTCGAGAAGCGTTCACAAGATTCTAAACGAGAACCTTCGCGTGAGGAGGATAGTCTCGCGCTGGGTGCCGCACAACCTCACCGAAGCTCAGAAGCAGGCCCGTGTGGTGGTGCCGGGATGATTCAAAAATTTGAAGCAGGCTCGTCTCGGCGCGTTTATGAAACTATGACAGGTGACGAATTCTGGATTTATCAATACGATCTAGAAACAAAGCGTCAGTCGACAGTTTGGTTGTTTCAAAACAAACCAAACGCCTACGAAAGTGAAGCGATCGAGAAGCGCAGGGAAAATTTTGATCGCTAGTTTCTTCACTTTGACGGGATATCTGGTTTCAATTCCACTACGAGACCAAAGCAGCATCAACGCCGAATGCTATACCACAAAATGCCTGCCAGAAGTTTTGTCTGCAATGAGCAACAAGCAACCGAACACCGGGCTCCGCAGGGTACTGCTTCACCATGGCAACGCGCCCGCGCACTCAGCGCTCAAAACGAGGGACTTCCTGGACACCACACCGGTCAGTCTTGGGTCACCCTCCTTACAGTCCTGATCTGGCACCCTGTGACTTCTTTTTATTCCCTAAAATAATAAAACCAGCTGAAAGGGATACAGTTTTCATCGCCGGAAGATGCGCTAGCAGCGTTCGAGAAGTCCATGGAAGAGACGTCTGCGGCGAACTGGAAAAAATGTTTCGAAAATTTTTTTAGAGGCTGGTGGAGAGTTCTTTGAAAAGATTTAATTGAAATATTTTATCCATAGAAGTTAGTTTTTCAAAACTTATATATACGCGATTTAAGACTCGTATAGTAGTATTTGTGATTTATTAAACATGTAATATTTCTATTGTTTTGATACTTGTTACATCCCTGGTCACACCATGCTTCAATTATAATGAAAACAAAGTTAGATAAAGCTCTCTCATACGTCATAAATGTGACGTTATCAGACAGAGAGCGTACTCTTAGGTTTGCGCATCTGGTGCAATTGTTCGTTATACTTAGCGATAACGTACAAGAGTTTTTATTTATTTAAAAACTTCATGCACTATTTGTACAAAGGCGGACTTAATGCTAAAAGCATTCTCTGCCAGTCAACCTTTAGGTCGTGCAGAAAATATCTTAGGTAGGTGCCAAATGGATCAAATGTGAAAGAAATGCTACTATAATAATAATATATATAATAAGAAGATAATCTAATATATATACATACATACATACATATATACATAGAACATAGATACTATCTATATACATCTATAAATATATACATATACACTATAAATATAATACAATTAAATGAGAGTTTATATTGATTCATCAACTGTCATTTGGTCCATGTAAAAATGGAAAACCTTCGACTTAAATATGTTACGACTTCCTGACAACCTGATTTCGAGAGGGAGAGCGTTCCAAAGAAGAATAGATTGTATAAAGAATGAAGAATGTACAAGGTGTGAAGTATGCGAAGGGCATCGTAGGAGAAGATTGTGTGAGGATCGAAGATTTTTATTATGTCTGGAACAAACAAAATCAAAATGAGTGGACAGATAGCCGGGTGCGTTCGGTGAGTTTAACAACGTGTAAAGCGTTGTTAACGCATGCAAGCTTCGACGCTGCCGAATACGTAGCCATTGTAGCTCAGAGCGATAGTTAGAGACATGGTCATATTTACGAAGGTCATAAACGTACCGAATGCAATTATTGAGAAGCCGATCCAGTTTATTGAGCAAGTCTGCATTCAGGTCGAGATAGCACACATCACCATAGTCGACAATAGGAAAAAATAAAGCTTGCACAAGCATTTTCTTTGTTTTGGAAGGGAGAAAGTTCTTGAGTCGATAAAGAGTCCGTAGGATGCCGGTAACTTTCCTACTAACATTTGCAACTTGGGGTCCCCAATTAAATGTTGTGTCAATATATAGACCCAGATCTTTCACGCTGGAAGATAATGGAATTATACTGCCATTATAACTTACAGACGGAATTGATGCCCTGTCAATCCTGTTTATTAGGCGTGAACTACCGATTAGGATGGATTGGCATTTGGATGGATTCACAGCAATACCAAATCGGTCAGACCATCGTTTTAAAGAGGCCAGGTTCCGGTTCATCAAAACAATTGCTGTTGATAGATCATCAACACTGGCCTGAGTGTAGAGCTGCAAGTCATCAGCATAAAGGTGATACGTACACTGAGTCTTGAGTAACGAGATTAATAAATAAAGAAAACAGAAGTGGAGAAGGAATGCCGCCTTGAGGAACACCAGAGTCGAGCTCACGCCACTTTGATAGTACTACACTTTGAGAGTATCGTCGTTGCGAACGGACTGCTGGCGGCCTCGAAGATAGGAAGAGAACCATTCTAGAGCCTCAGGTGAAATCGAAAAATAAGAGAGGATAGAAAGAAGGATGTCGTGGTTGACTGCATTGAAAGCATTCGAACAGTCAACTAATACTAATAAAACAATCTTAGTGCCCTCTATTGCAGCCCTTACGTCCCCTGTAACTTTAAGCAGTGCCGAAATAGTGCTGTGCCCAGATCTAAAGCCTGATTGGTGTGGGCACAGTATATTATTGTTTTGCACGAAAGAAGATAGTTGTTTGTGGACACATTTTTCCAGAACTTTTGATAGGAAAGGAAGAACAGAGATCGGTCGAAAATGTTCAGGAAGTGAAGGATTAGAAATAAGTTAGTAAGGGGCGAATGAAAGCTTTACGCCACAGGGATGGAAAATAGCCAGAAGAGAGTGAAAAATTAAGAATATGAGTTAAAAGTGGTAACAATTGGTCCAACACAATGGTGATTATGTGACGACTGATATTGTCAAATCCCATCGCTTTGGATTTTATAGAAATAATGTTTTTTTTTATTTCACCTGAGCCAATAGACGAGAAATTAAAATATTCATAGTTAGGAAGTGATAAACTTCCCACATAGTCAATTGTCTGGCGCTGGATTTCTAAATCAAGGCTATTGGTTGTAGTAAAATGGGCATTAATTTCATCTAAATTAATAGCCTTAGGAAAGTCTGGGTAACGTTGTCTGCCAATACCAAGACCGCTGAGAAAGTTCCAAACGCCAGCAGGAGAAGCAGAAGAAATATTATCAAGGATATGTCGGCGTTTAGCGTTACGTATCACCTGGTTACAGCGATTCCTTATCTGCTTATAATTGATCCAATTGTTTTTACAGCGATCCCTTTTGAACTTGAGGAAAGCTCGGTTTCTACGCCTCATCACAGCCCGAATCTCGTCCGTCATCCATGGTGCTGGTGGTCGTCTCAACTTGACAATTTTGATGGGAGCATGCACATCGCAGTCCTATAACTGCATCATTAAAAATTTTCACTTTTTCATCTATAGTAGTTGCGGCCATCAGGGGCTCCCAAACAATAGTTGCCGCTTCCATTTGGAGCTTCGCAGGATCCACCCGTTTAAAGCAACGCAAGTGCATAACTTTACGGTGAGATTGAGGAGGTTTTAGGACGTAGGACAGGAAAATCAGGTCATGATGGGAGAAGCCTGGTACAGGATGTTGGCCATGGGAAGATACTAAAGAAGGAGCAGAGGTGAGGATTAAATTAAGCCAAGTGTCCTGCCCATTGTGGTTGTGGTGAGTGGGTAAAAGTGGCAAGACGTGAAGGCTAGCAGAATCAATAATATTGAGCAATTGCAAGGATCGAGAGGATTGGGATAAGAGGTCGGTGTTAAAGTCTCCCATGATGATGTGATGAGCATAGTCAGACCTTAAAGGTTCTAAGACTGATTCGAATTCAGTGAAGTAATCAGTGGAAGGAGGACAATACACTACTCCAAGAGCCATTTTAGCTCCTCTGACCTAAACCTCTATAAAAAGATATTCAACAGAAGCGTGGTAGTGAGAAGGAGATGTGGCAATAATTTTGAAAATTAAATTACTACGAAGATAAATGGCAACTCCTCCCCCCCGCCTGTCAACACGGTCGTTCCGGATCAAAACAAACCCAGGGAGAGAATAGGAAGTTGAGAGAAGGTGAGGTTTGAGCCAGCTCTCAGAAATCAGGATGGCATGAACATCGCCATCTGCGAAAGCCTCCAGTAATTCATTATAGTGTCTAGGCAGACTTGATATGACACACGTTTAATAATTTACTGGAATGTTTGAAAAATGCACTTAAAGTTTCACCTAACGTGTTACTCACAGAACAAAAACTATCATTTGAAGATGAATCAAAAGAGCTATTAGCAGAATGAAAACTACTATCATCGTTGGATGACATAAATATTATATAAACATATACCTACATATATATAAAAATTATAAAAATACAAAATAAAAAGAAATATGCAAACAAATAGTATAATTAAATAAATTTGAAATAAAATCAACCAAATAGTTTTGTACAGTTTTCCTATTCTGCACCACCCGCCAACCGACACACACACAGAGAAACATATAGACACGAAATACTAATGAACACAGAAGAAAACCAGAAAAACACTACAAAACGATGATCCGTGAAACAACTATAAACGGAATCACTCTCTATATTGTGCAATAAAATACACACATATCGTTTCCGAACGCTACATCTTACCTTCAAAATGAAATGCCAATGTCACAGGAACGTCAACTTGACAAAACCATAATTATTATTATCCCTTAGTAGTCTGTGTATTATATTTATTAATTATTGTTAATATGGTTGATTGAGACTGACAAGTTCATTATGTTTACATTTACAAATTGAAGGTGTAAATCTATTGCTTGGTAAAAAAACATACAAATAAATCGTATTGGGATGATTCCACACATAGAAAGTTACAAACTAAAAATGATAAACTATGAATTTGTTTGATTGAAAGTCAAACTTTAGTCAAGACAACATAGTAAGTATAAGTATTAAGGGACATCAGATTAATTACAAAAGAGTACAAGAATCTAATTTATCCCACCCCAAAAAGAAAAAAAAAATACAGAGATGACTGTGCTACAATATGCAAGGTAAAAAAAATAATAACTACTATTACACTATTACAGACAACATGATAAGAAACAAACCATAATATACCATCAACCCACAAATAATGGTTACTTTTAAATGATGTGATGATAACTGATAGCAAATAAGCACTAAAAAAAAACAGGTAAAAGCATAATAATATATAAGTAATCACTAAAAAGTACAGGTAAAAGCATAACATTTGCTAAAATAATTAAAGCAAAGAGCATGATTAGGTGAGAGTTTTAGTAGGGACCGTTGGTACCTTTGGATACTTCTCAAGGAGAGGCTGCAGTTCTTCTGTTGTGGTTACCTTATGTCGGCTCCCATCTGATGTTTTGATCACAATAGTGCCATCTTGCGTCCAGCACCCCCGTATACCAAAATGTGTCCTAGCCTTACCGAAAATTGACTGTCGAGCCTTGGTCAGGAATTCTTTGACTGATACTGAAGTGCCTTTCAGCTTTGTTTTCGCCCTCCAGACAGTAGCCTTGACATCTATAGTAGTGAACCTAACGAGTATAGGCCTACTATTGGTTGTTTTGAAACTTCCTAGGTGATGACACTCTTTAATTGATGATAGGTTTATATTGTTTAAGCCTAATCTGCCCTGGAGTATATTAATGACCGTGGCAGCACAGTCTTCATTTTCTTTTTCTGTACACCCAGAAAATATTAGGACTTTCCGGTGCTGTCTGGCCTCCATGTTTTCCAATGCCTGTGAGCACTCCGCAATTTGCTTCCTAAGCAAGCCCAGCATATTGAACATGAGCTCTCTAAAAGTGCAGAATTCATCTGCCACTTTAGCAACCGTGTCCTTTGCTGCACTACCAGACTGCAACTGTGACTGCAATTCATTCATTTTCTTGGTGAAACTCTCTTCTAGACTTCTCTGTGCAGATTGAACGTCAGCTAGCTGTGCCATATTAGTATACTTGTGTAGTGAAACTGTGTAGAAGTGGTCAGCAGGCAGGTGGTTTAAAACTTAAATAGGACGTCACATACAGGGTCTCCCACAGTATTACATAAGTAACAACTTATATTTTACTCACTAATAATGTAAATATTGGTAAAAACTTATGTGAAACTTTATTTATAAAAAGATAAAATTTAGATGTGTATCAATTTATTAACACCTACCCACTAAGTTATCGGATGAAATTATTAGAATAGAAAATATTTTAGCATTTAGTCCATTACCATGTCTCTGCACCATTCTATTTTATCAGTTAAAGATATTGAAATAATGTTAAGTAAATTACGCGATCTGTATAGCACAGACGAGATTTTAAAACTAGATATTAGATACTTTTATAATATAATAAGCTTAGGACCTTATTATTCAGATAAGAACATTGTGGTCGTTCTTAAATTCCCTATAGTATCAAAATTAACATTTAACCTATTCAGACTCTGTCCCTAATAAAAATCATGAAGTTATCCTTTCCCCGTATCCTTATATAGCTACCATGTCTAGAGGATTTGTGTACATGGAAGCTGAATGCCCGAAGGTTGACAGCATACATATCTGCGAGCAGCGCACAGAACATCAAATTCGCACCGAACCTGACTGCATAGATAAACTCATTAGAACTCAGGAGATAGATGGAACGTGCCAAGTCACGCCTATTTGTCTGACCAAGGAAGCTCTGGCAGAGCTAGACAGTCAGCATTACATTGTATCTTTCCCAAAGCCTACAAGGGTCCAGCTATCCTGTGAACAAGAAAAGCATCGTTCCTTACAAGGAAGTCATTTGGTAACCATACCTAAATTCTGCAAACTGACCACCCCAGAGTTCACATTGGCCAACATCGAAGACAAAGTCAACGGAATCAGTGTTGTAATCGCGACGCTTCCCATGAATCATTTTCGCGAAACCAAACCAAATTACCACCTGACTTCGACGAATCTCAGCACATTACACAACATATTGCAACAAAAGAAACCGAAACACCTGCCCAACTGATTTCCTCGAATTCATCTGACGATGTACTACCACACAACAATACCTCTTTACGACATCATTGCTGGAATGTTAGCTGCAGCTGCTCTGATCAGTGTATTTTATATTCGCCGAATTAAGAAATTTACTGAGACCACCAATAATTCTGAGAACATAGAGTTATCAAGTCAAAGACGCAACTTTTGCATTAAACATTGGTAAATAGTTGCTCATCTAGGGGGTGAGGTGTTACATCCCTGGTCACACCATGCTTCAATTATAATGAAAACATTACGCAAGCAGTAAGCCTTCTTCCAATAAAGAGGACCATCGGCGAAACGCGGCGCCTTTCGCCACCCTCACTTCGGTAGGAACGGACAACTCGTAGTTTAATAAGCAAATTGTAATAAAACTTTTGTATAATTTAATTAAATATAATTTATTACATTAAACATTTAGATATTTTTTATGCTTAGCAACATGTTTAATGTATGTTGCTAAGCATATATTTTTAGCATTTGAGCTAAAAATATATATAAAAATATCTAAATAAATATAATTTAGTTCATAAAGTGGTTTTTTTTTTAGATTTTCGGCTGGCGTCTCTCGTATTTTACTTAATAAACCTTTCTATTAATACTAAAAGTTTATTTCTAACAGTCATTGTTGATTTTTTTTTGCGCGGCTGAACCTTGCGCCGTTCCCAGAAAAAATACTGGATCAGCCCTTGTTAACATGCATTGTTCTCCTTTCACCATATTTCTATTCTGGTGCCTGATTATGTTCAGTTCTGAGGGTTCTTTTTCCTCAAACTGAATGGACGGATTTTCAATAAATAAATATACGGCTGTTATGCTTTATTATCACTATCCCGTATATTTTCCTTCATTCAGAAAGGTCTTCCAGATCATTTAAAAACGATTCATTAGCATCTTGAGAGTTAAAATCTATTTTGTTTGATTTACTAATAAAATATTGTTCTAAAATTTGCATCTGTCTGTATAAACAGAAATTCGTACAGTTCAATATAGACGCACATTCTTGGAGTATGAAGTAAAAACTTGAAGGAACATTCTCTTTCAACTCTTCATTGAACTTTACATGCCAATCCCTAGATCGGTCCATAAAATCCCGGTCATAATGTCTAGTCCAGTATTGAAATTTAGGAATATTCTCATTTTTAATCAACCGCTCATAATCGTCTTCTTGACGATACATCTCTTTTATCAACTTTATCTCTTCTTTAACTACACTTAAAGGTATTTCATCTTCAGAATCACTCATATCTTTAAGTGACTTTTCCTTAACAGATTCTGTACTATTCATTTCATGTTCTTCAATCCCTCTTGATAGTATTTTGTCTACTTCTGGGTCATCATTGACTTCAAAACATGTATCTGGCTCCTGTTGATCTGTTACTTTAATGTATAATTGATTTATGTCGTACCTATCCTCATTAAATTTTGGATCACCTTTTGAAATCACGTTGTCTAAGTGCATTTCCTCATCTTCGTCAAACAAGGCATTCTCTACGTTTTCATCAATTACATCCTTCTTTGAATTTATGTCCATTTTATCAGCCATATCTGGGTGCTGTTCATCAACTGGACCAGAGAGACTGTTTCCGTCACTATGTGCTAAAGGGCTATTTAGTTCACATTGTCTACTTGAATTGCTTATTACTATGTTGTCTTGCAAATCAATGTTAGACATATCATTGTTTTGTTGAAGAATTTGATTTGCATGTTCAGAACTACGAATAACTAAGTTCATTTCTTGTTGCATTTTAGTAAGAAAATCTGACTGTAAACAATTATGATAGCTACTAAGTATATTCTGTACACTAAATTGTCCGTCATACTTAGCTCTTTTATATCTTTTTACAGTTCTAGTTTCACTGTCCAATACAGTATCCTTTCTTTTCTTGGGCTCGTTTGTTCTATATTCAGTAGGGATAGGTATTTTATATTTTTTACATGCATATAATATTAATTCTTTGATTATGTTGTCTCTATTGAAGGTATCTGGATTAAATGTAGGAATTAATGTGTCATCCGAAGCATTACTTCTTCGGTCGAAATCTTCATCTAGAACATCATTGGTCTGAATTTGATCAATTTCATTGGCACCAATATTTATATTAGCTTCATCATAGAAGACTTTTTCACATTCTTCTTTAAAAGTTAGGTCTTCAAAACAGTCATCATATATATTTTCATCTTCAAGTTCTTCTGTAATTATCTCATCACTTCTCGAATATCTTAAGGTTTTGCCTTTGCATTCTCTTAGAGTCTGATCATGGTCTTCCGAGAAATTATTAGTTTCTTTCTCTTTCGGTGTACATTCTGAGTCATAGCCGTGATCACTTTCTTTATCGTTTTCTTCGTCTTCCCTTTCACCAATAGTGACATGTTCTAAAGTTGGCGGATTTGTTATCAGCCAATTTCTATTTTCACAATTTTTGACATATACCATTTGCGTCCTAGCCTTTTTAGTGACCATTGTTCCTAATATAATATCACTTTTTGTTTTTCTATCTATGCTTACACCTTTAATAACATCATCAAAATTTGAGTCCATAAAAGATAAATTTTCACAAACATATTTCAGTGAATAACTTTTAAAATCTTCAGCTAAGAGTAATTTGATTTCCGGGTCCTGGCAGTAATCTATTACTACATCTGTGTAATCAGACATAGGGGTCAGAGTGGGTAAAAAGTTATCCCTAGCAATAACATTTACATAGTCTTCTTGTGGCAGTCTACTAATTAATTCAAATGATATTTTGTCTGTTAATTCTTCCTTATTTTTGGGCCTCTCTTCCATATGTTCCAAATAAAGATAATCATCAATGTCTAAGAAATGCTTTTCTGCAATATGCAAGTTATGTTTTCCGAGCATAAATTTTCTAAATTGCAAAAAACTACACCATTCCCGGAACGAAAAATATCGATGACTTGGTTCGGAATATTTACCAATTCTATAAGACTTATGGAAATTTCTTTTCTCATTAATTTTTTCAACAACATCAGACAGTTTGATTTCATAATCACAATCTAAGCCAAAACATATTTTTAAAGCAACTAGAATGAAGGCCATAACTGTACCTTCATAATCTGGCAACCTAATAAGCTTTTTTTGAGTTTTGTTATCAAGGTCTAGGTAATGACATTGACGGAAATGCATCAAAGAATATACTAACGGTTTCATGTCGTTAGGCAGACTCAGTTCAAGCAAAAACTTATCAACAATCTTTCTGAGATCAGGTACCTTAGGGGTCCCTAAATCAAGTTTTCTGAATAAAGACACCGCTAATGTACATACTTTACGCTGTGTTACTAATTTACTCCAAAGAAAGTTTTTCCAATTTGCGATTTTCTTTACATTGATATCAGATGGGACAAATTTCTTCATATTTATAATATCTAAACGTTTTTCCATTATAAATCTATACAAATCTGACAATTGTATGTCACTATCATCTAAGTTTAAAGCCACATACAACATGGCTAATATTACTCCTTTAGACAAAAACTTGATGTCACGTTTAGAACTATCCACAATATCAAACCTGTTTGGTTTTTTTTTATAAATTTCTTCATCTATTTCTTTTTCAGGATTGCTATCTTCTTCAACCATAAAGCTCGGCAGGACAGTATGATCATTCTCATCTGCAGATGTTTTATTCACCCTATGAGTAAATATATTTTAATACTTTATGCACATCATGAATAAAACCTTCCACATTCATACTGCCTTAAAATAATCTTAAAAATCCTATATGCCATGAAACATGTCTACAGGTAGAACTTAGTACTGGTAGTCTTAGAACAAACTAGTTGGAGATTACTTTAATTACAATATTGACATTCATTTAAAAGGCTTGCGTACTTGATCATACTATACGTAATACTTGTGCCCTGCCTAATGAAAAGCGGTTATAAATAGTCAAAACTTAACTTCATAATGTTAAAAAAAATATACACTGTTAACAATGTATATTTTTATTTTTCATGTCGCATTGTTAGTCTATGGTGAATCCCCTAAGCTATGAACCAATTTTAATTAAGCTATGAACCAATTTTAAGTGCAGTTTGTTTCAACTTGAGGGAAATATCTAATAAATTATATATACCACAGCGTGGCCAGCTCTGCTAATAGTAGTACACATAAGTATATTTATATATGAGTCACTCTACAGCACATAACAAAAAAAAAAATATCCCGCAGGAACAGACCATTTTTCATTTTTCCAATATCCTATTCTGTGTTCTAGTCTTTCTCTGTCCTTCGAACAATTTAAATAGTGAACTTCAGTGGATACTTACATTAGCTCTGATTTGTTCTGATATTTCTTAATATATCTAGTCCATATCCACAGTAGTTTAACTTTGAAACTGTCCTTGGCTCCAAGTGATATAAGTTGATCTGCCAGCCCTGAGATTATGAAGTTATATGCATGCCACTTGTACCATTCCCCACTCACTGTAAATGAAATAATACTTATTAATAAAATATTAATATGTTGCCACCAATTAGCCAATAAACTTTGAAAGGTTGTAGAGCTCTGCCGATTCAACATGGATGTGCCAGCTTGACCGATGAAATACTATCCTCTCACAGTATATTGGCAAAAAAGTATATTGTCACATTTCATGAAGATATTGACAGCACTGAAGGTGCAAAGTCCTCCTCATATACTTTCTACCATCCATAAAACTCCTACCCCTTTCCCTCAGAATGGTAATGCATGATTGACACATATAGTTTAAAGTGTCTATGGGCTAATGGTAGGCAGTAATCATCGGGTCAGTTGAATACTTGTTTTTCACCATTCTAGTAATGAACAGTTGCAGTGGTCAACCTTACTACGGAATCTGGCCACTAGTGGCAAATGCTATCACGACATTGCGGATGCACTTGCCTCAAGCGCTCGTGTTAGTTATTAGTAATTAACTTTGACGATTTTAAGTGCTATTATAATGAGCCTATGAAATAAAGTTATTTTTGAATTTGAATTTTATAAGTATGGTAATGGTGGAGCAATGGTTGAAAATAAGGAACTTTCTTTTCCCATCTAACCCCGAGGTAGCGGAAATCTTTTCTATCATAAGAGGTTTGTGTCCCATAGTGAGATACATATGGCTTTAATTTTTTGCTGCTACACACAACATGATTAAGATATCTTAGACCATAGTAAGAGTCACAGTAATAACGACGAGAATACGTGACAAACAAACAAATTATCTCACTCTCCCATTTTTAACTTTAGAATTAAAATAAATACTATAGTAGATACTTACTTTCAAGCCCTTCTTCTCGTATTTTAATAATTTTTCTTCTGTTAGAGAGTGCAAATGTACCATCTACCCTCTCTTCTAGAATTGTTTCTCTAACATCGGTATTTTGAGTACCGCATTCAATACAATAATAAAAGCCGTCTATCAACTTAGTATCGTGACCTCCGCACACATTACATGGGTCAGCCAAAGCTTCCATTTTTATTTTAAAATTATGTTTCTCTTCGCCGTAATATTCAGTAATAATTTATTATATGTATACTGGCCATAGAAATAAATGATTCACTTAAATACCTGAAATATACTGGCTTTTGTTAAAATCAGTGAAAATGTTAAGTTAGTACATCAGTTTTGAATCACGCGGTATTAAATATAACCAAAAAATAATTAAATCACTACGGTACGCCAAAAATCTACATGTGACCTTAACTTAAGATAGGACCCGCTAGATCCATGCGGAGTCAAAGATTACTGTTGTATGGATCCATGAATACCAAAATTCTGTAATATTTTGCACTTTATTGCGTTCCTTTTCATACTTTGTTTTCATATATTATCACACCGTGGTATCTACATAGAAAAAAATCATAACGCTACCAAAGAGTATGTAATACCAACAGTAAACGCTACCAATTTGACAGTTCGATACACTAGACCTCTTGAGTAATATTGTTCTGTGCACTAGACGCACTCGGCGAAAGAGAACGAAAGTTTTCGATTAATTACGATCACTCCACCCATTGGATCGAGCTAGTAATAAGGGGAATAAGGGGGAGAGGAAATGACTACAAATTTACCGAGCGCCGAGCCAATTCTTTGAAATCCAAAAGTGGTGGAATTTCCGCTAGGGAAGCGCGTAAGAAATACTTACGATATCGATACTTCAGTCCTTCAAGCTATCTATACATTTTTGGGTGGGCAAAGGTTTTTGTAATTGCGTAAATCTTTATCCACCTGTACCTATAAATATATCTATGTGTGTCAAATTGCAACCCAATCCATTCAGTCATATGAGCTAGTGGTTGATAAATCAATCAGGCATACCTTCTTTTTAAACAAACAGAAAATTAAGGGCATAACACTCTATTGAATAGATTTGGGTGGTAAAAAGCATAAAGAAATAAATAATAATGAAATCCTGTGTATAGTCGTTCATTCTAAGTCCAAACATACCTATATAAGTTTGTGATGTGATGACATCAGGAGAAAAAGATTTGAAAGTGAGGTATTACGATAACTAAAAACAAGTATAAAATAATATTTTATTCCATCCATCAGTCATTCGACTTCCACTGCTGTACATAATAGGTCTCCCTAAGAGAACGCCACAATAAGCGATCCTTTTTTTTGTTAACACGATCCAAATCGCAAGTTTACGCACGTCACTGGGGTACCAACACGATCCAAAGAAAGTGTCGGGCTTGATGTCATACAGGCTCGATATTCATATAGTACCATAATAGCCCTAGATGATATTCATGATCTGGTAATGGAGCCACAATCCCATCAACTTTGGAATCGTTTGATTCGTTTTGCCAAGTATTTCGGTCCTAGATGATGTCTAGGGCCTGATGATGAAGATTTATGTCCATTTCCGTTATTGTACGCATGTTATAATTATACAAGCACGCATTATAAAAGTTATAATCATTTTATTACTACTCACTTTTTTTTTAAGTAAATGCTTTGAATGCTAATAATAATACAATTCAAATGATTAATCAATTCGATAAATTAATAAACATTATTTTATTTAATGGTATGCTGCTAAGCCACTGCTCACCACTTCATTACGAGCACACAAAATTAATAAATGAACGGCTTCTTCCTACTATATGAAAATTTGTGACGAATAAAAATCATAAATAATTAGTGGTGGATGCTAGGTTGAAACCTAAATAGCGCAAATTAAATATTTTTAAAATAAAGGATATTTAATATATCAATATTTTTTAAAACATTGATATATCGATAGTTATTGGTCCTTCCTTAATCCCTAATTGACAGCTGACATACACAAAGGTTTTGTTCCGATATACACTCCGAGCACTGTGATATCACGTGATCAACAGCTCCCATAAATATAACAATTTGCACTATGGAATATTATTATTCCTTTATTTACAATTCTTTTTCCACTTAATAAATTTTTAAATATAAATATATTATAAAAAATTACATAATATTTAAAAATATAAAAAGTGCGTTGACCCACCGGCAGCGAGTACAAGGACCAAACTGCCAGTGGTTAGGGTTCCAGAGACAGGAACTTCCTCACGATGCGTGCCGTGTCCAGAAGTACAACCTTCTGTATCAGACCCTTAACCTAGCCACCTAACGCGAGGCTCTTGGCTATCAGTCCGTTAACTGTAACAACTATCGGTACAATGATAGCCGAATCCACATTCCACACGTCAACAATATCGTGTGCCAAGTCCAGATACTTCATCTGTTTATCTTTTTCGGCCTTCACGAGATTCTCGTCATGCGGAATGGTGATATCAACAATCATTGATCGGCGCTCAGATCGATCAATCACCACAATATCAGGTTTGTTAGCCACAACAGTCCTGTCTGTGATGATTGATCGATCCCAGTACAGCGTGATACGATCGTTTTCGAGAACTGGCTCAGCTGTATACCTGTAGTAAGGTACCTCGACGTCCACAAGCCCGTATTTCAGAGCAAGTTGTTGGTGGATGATCCTGGCCACTTGGTTATGTCTGTGCAAGTACTCGCCGTTAGCAAGACGAGAACAACCCGAGACAATATGCCTAAGGGACTCACCTGGACGGTGGCAGGCACGGCAGATATCGGCAGTACCGTCCTTAAGGATATGCCTCCGGTAGTTGTTCGTCATGATAACTTCGTCAGCAATTGCACAGACAAAACCTTCGGTTTCCCCAAAGAGGTTACCAAAACGTAGCCAGGACACGGAAGCTAAGAAGTCTACATCAGGCCCATGTAGGGCCTGGTAGAATCTTCCGTGGAGCTCCTTGCTCTGCCATACGGCCCTGCGTTTATCAGTACTCAGCACTACTGGTCTGCGCCAGTTCTCCTTAGCCAAGGAGAGTGGAGTGAGTCCGGAATCTACAGTGACCACATCACGATGCATATCCCTATCAGTATGCAGGAAATATTCCCTAAGGTTGCACACCTCACGATTGTGCAAGGTCTTGGCATTTAAGAAACCTCGACCTCCACACTTTCGTGGGATGTACAACCTCATAACTGATGAACGAGGATGATGCATACGATTTGCGGTCAAGAAACTGCGGACCCTTCTATCCAAGGTGTCAAGTTCAGTCTGAGTCCACTTGAGTATGCCGAAAGAGTACATAAGAAGTGGCATGACCCAGCCGTTGCAGGCGCGCACCTTGTTTCCACCTGATAGGAGATTACTTAGTACTTTCTTCAGGCGGCCAAAGAAGCGCTCCCGCAACGATTGTTTCATGTCCAACTCACTAATGCCTAAAGCTTGCCGCATACCCAAGTATTTATAGGTATCAGTAACGAGAATAGGTCGTAAATAAGTAGAATCCGAGAGTTGAAATCCCTCGGATTCCACTACTCTTCCCCGTTTTACATGCATGACCGCACATTTGTCTACACCAAATTCCATCCCAATCGAATTACTAAAGGACTTGGTTAACTTTAGTAACTCTATTAGTTGAAATCTGGTGGAGGCAAACAACTTAAGGTCATCCATGTAATACAGGTGGGATATTTCACGACCATCACCTCGCAACCTGTAGCCTAGCCCTAAACTCTCTAATAGTGTACTGAGAGGGTTCATGGCTAGACAAAACCATAAAGGACTCAGACTGTCACCCTGGAATATACCCCGCTCAATCCTTATAAGCTCACCGCAGCGAACCAGAGTCTGCCGACACGCTGGATAGCTAAGAGCTGTTCTCCAGTGCCCCATACATGATTCTAGGAAGGTGCATAAAGTAGGATGAACTTTATATAATTTCAGCACCCTCAAGAGCCATGTATGTGGCACAGAATCAAAAGCTTTTTTATAGTCTATCCAGCATGTCACCAAATCTTTTTTCTTACGGCAAGCATGTTGGCTAATTGCCGTATCAATAAGGAGGAGCTCCTTAGTACCACGGCCCCCACTCCTACATCTATTCTGAGAGAACGACATGACCGAATTTGTTTCAATATGATTAGAAATTTTTGTTCTCAGAATAGATGTAAGGAGCTTATAGAGTGTCGGTAAACACTTAATTGGTCTATAATTACATGGTTCCGTGGTACTGCCTGATTTATGGAGCAAATGCCAGTAGTCATAAAATCCGGCAACGACCCCGATTCCACAGCCGATTGAAACTGAGAAGCCAAACGAGCGTGTGAAATTCGTAGCCACTTAAGCCAAAAATTGTGCAGTCCGTCCGTTCCCGTAGACTTCCAATTTACCAAAGAACGGACTGCACAGGCTACGTCTTGTTGTTCTATTTTGATTTGTTCCATCGCTGGGATTTGTTCACAAGCTCGTTCAACGTTCTCAATCCAATCGCCCTCAGTATGTATGATGGGCACTGACCAGGATGTTGCGCCAAAATTTATTTGTTGTTTCAGCATCCGGCAGCTGTACATCACACACACCTTCACGAGGCCGCTCCCAGCTTCTATAAACTGACTTCTCATTTTTTTGAAACATGCGATTCACAGTATAGCGTTCCATACGTTTTTTGTATCTGCGAATTCGATTAGCCCATGCATATAGTTTTTGTTTCAGGAGGTCGATGCGCTCCGTAACACGGGACATAAAATCTTGAGGCCTAATTCCAGTCCCTAAGAATGCCCGTTTTACGAAACGCATCACTCGTGGACGTGTATTGCCCATCCTGAAACAATTCAGTTTATAAATTAGCACCCTTGTCTCGGAGTTACGGCACTCAATCCTGCACTGCCATACAGGTTTCGCATACAGCGGCCGCATAGTGGACTCCTTTTTTAAAATAGCGAGTCCAGCCATACGGCACGCTGCAACGGCTGTACAGTACAAGGTGGAGTGTGTATAAATATTATTATTATTATTGAATATTATTATTATTACTGAATATTGTAAATCAAAGATACCCAAACATGGCAAATGTAAAGAAATTGTGTTTATTGCAGTGTAAAACCAATACTTTGTATGAAATGAAAGTAATGACAGATCAGTATACTGGACTGCATTCCGTTATAAACAGTAACCAGTATAGCTAACTATAAAGGAACGACTTCACAGTATACTAAATTGACATCACACCTTACAGTGCTCGCAGTGTATATCAGAACACACCCAAATTACGCTGTCATTGTAACTATTAAGATGGCGGATGACAGCCGAACTAAGTCACTTTTACTAGGTATATGAAGATTCGGGCGCTTCCACCTTATTAGAGCTCAATGTAGTTCGGCACTTCGGTAGGTAGTGAAGTGTAGTCTAGCGCTAGGGATGTCACATTCGTGAAAGAAAGTCGATTATTAATAAATCGATTATTTTTCTTAACGTGTATAATCAATTAAAATATAATGGATTTTTCTTTAAAAAATATTTTTTATAATCGTTAGGTATTTCCAAATTTGTCAAATTTAATTGAAAATAAACACCTAAAATATCTTTAATTACAACTTTAATAATTTTAAAACAATCCAAGTTTTAAAATAATCAACACAAAATAATGTTTTGAATATATCACCAAATACCATTGTTAAATGATTCGATCAATACAAATCAGAAATACATGGGCAATGAGTTGAAGAATAAGAGCTTATTATTTAAGTAAGCGTTTGGATAATATTCTTATTTATTACAACAAAATTTTACGTATTATGTTTATTTAATATTGTTATGTATAAAGTATTAGTTTTATATTCCCATGCATTCATCAGCCTTTCACCGTTCACTTCCTCGTAAAGAGAGCGTTAGATTGAGCGACACTAGGTCTTCGCATCAGTCCATCTATTCATCTAGCATCCACTTTAGTGTGCTCACCGTTGGGGCCATGACAATCATTTGTGTTTCTTCGGATCTCCATATTACGAATTTTATCTCCTAAACAGATTACAAACATATCCCTACTGCATAGCACGTTGCGTAATAGTTACTGTAATTATTATAGCAAGGAGTCATTTCCCGTCATCTCGATAAAATTATTTATGAATGAATCACACTGCAACACTAAGCTTAAAGCTTAAAAAATTAAAAAAAAATGATTTTGATGATGATGTTTGCTGAAGAAAAATCGATTTGTTATCCATTTTTTTCATAATTGATTATTATTTGGCATCCTTATCTATCACTAGCGCTAGCATCAAAGAATATAGTACTCTCTACCGAGAGGCTAGCACAGTCTGTAGGCTAGCATCATAGAGTAGACCATTACATGGGTGTAGTAGCGTATTCAGTAGGTATTGCTTATTGCTGTCAGTCATCAATAACTCGCGTAATTCGGGCGTGTGCTACATTTATGCCCATACTGAAAGAAACTAAACGTTTATCATAGCCGCCAAGTCACTTCAGCTTTCGCGCCACCGTTTACTGCTAACAAATTGTCATGATATCGTTCTTTCTACCACACCCTTGGTTATCGTAACTTGTGAACGTGAACAGTCGCGTGTTTATCGCTTACGGCCGTATTTGTGGCTGTTTGTCCGTTGGGTCGCGTTGTTCCGTGTACGGTGTAGTGTTATGTGAATAAGTTGGTCAGTGGAATCGTTGTGGTGCAGCTTGTTGGAAACATTGATGGGCAGTTTCGTGCTTGCAAGGGACGCGGCTGAGAGGCCGCACCGGTGGGTTCTTGCTTCGTGGAGGGTCTATAATATCAGCCACACTGGAACTGATGGAATTGGAGAATATCGTCGCGAACACTGTTTATTTGAAAGCCAGAGAGGGTATGTTCTTTAAATTACGTTTTAGAATATTCATTTAATTATCAGTTTTGCATCTGTTTTAAAGTAAGGTCTACAAAGCAAATAAACTCTATACCAACTTATTTGGATGTAGTGGTAATAGTCTAGTTACCCACCCATTTTGAACTGGAGCTGAACAGTAAAACTTATATGGGTTGTAAGAAACCAAACTTGAAATTTGTATGTTACATGCAATTTTAATAAATAGCAGTGGCCCGCGACTGTCAGCAGAAAATCTTTTATTCTACACAAAGAGTGGTGCGATTTTGTAAAACCACTGGGAAAAAAGGTATGATAGGTAGGTAACTGGTTTCAAAAGTTATTTTTGTCAAGACAAAAAATGTACCTAACCGCACACCCTGTCCTTCGAGATGTGCTGTTAGGTAGACAGGGTAGTGTGGGGCCCTCACCTACTAAATAAATCCTCTGTATGCCATCCCTCCGCCTGTACTGGCAGGCCACTGGAACTGGAAGACATTACTTCACTGGTCTGCTGGCAGCAATTCCAAAGCCTAAATATGACTACTCCTCTTTATGACTGATGGGTTCTTAACCCACCAAAGGTTAAAGGTGTACAGTGGTACCCTAGTGGTAAAACCAAGAACTGCAAAGACAGTTTTACATAAACATAATTACATACTTTTTTATATATTTAATCAATCAATTTGTATTTAGAATTTAGATAATGATAACTAAAACAAGATTCCTAATATTTTTTAAATTACTCACACATCTTTTTTATTTCTTTAGTACCATCATAATTTACTAAAGACTAATGCAAATATATTTAGTATTTTTGAAGAACTAAAACTCTATCTAATATGTCTATAAAATGTTTTGGTGTAGCCGGCACATGCCACAATTAATTCGATTAAAAGTATTGAATTTCTCTACTTATTAAAATAGTAATTAGGATGCATTATGTGTATAAGCCTTCCTTAGAAAATTATTTAATTGACTGTTAAAACCATTTCACAATCCATTGTGTGGTTTGGAAGAATGCAAACAAACAGACATGCATATTATAGTGACTTTATGTTACACTATGTATAAATTACTTATATTCAATAATTTATAATGAATACTGTGATATTTTATCTATTATTATTTATGATAGTAATATAATGCACACTGGTTGTAATAGATGTTAACATGAGTTATTTTTTTTATTTTTATAATGATCACAGAGATACTAAAAGCATATATATTCAAGGCATTAAAATGGGTACTGTACAGGGGCTAAGACTTATCTTCTGTATGGTATCTTACTAAGAATACAAATACTGCCACCCCATAATTTTCCATATAATTATGAAACAAGCAATTATGAGATGGTGAGCAGTGGCTGTGCACTATTGTTAGTATTTCTCAGTCTGCAAGCACTTAGAATAAGGCACCATATGCAATAATTTTTTTTTACAAAATATACAGAAATCACACTACAAAATAACAATACGTAGATCACAAAAGGTAATGTTATAAATGAAAAATAAGCCAGGTCAAGGTCAAGTAAATTTGCTACTATCACTTTGGGAAATTACTTAGGGGTGTCCACCATTGATCTATAAATTAAGGATACACATTGTGTATAGAAATCGTGGCGAAAGTTAAGTTGTTAAGTATAGCTTTTTTTGTTTTTCCTTTTTGTTAAGGCGGGAAAAAATGTTCTTAACCGCACACCCCGTTGTTCGGGGCAACGAACAGGGTAGTGTGGTGCCCTCACCCATTAAAGAAACCCGCCGTGTGCCGTCTCTCCTTTATTGGTGGACCATCAGAAACATATTACATTCCTTCAGTGGTGTTGTTAAGTATACCTACATACATTAATCTTACTCTTATAATCTTTTTATAAAATAGTTACAACTTTTAACTGCGTGCGTGAGTGTAATGACACTATTCAGAAAGAACGAGAGAAAAAGAGTGTCAATGAGTTTTTCAAAAGTGATTTTAGTGTTATTATATTGCGGCTGCTCGCGCGTCATAACAACACTAAACTAAATAAGTGCAGGAAAGCTGCACTGCACTCATTTATAGTGGACACGTTTAGTGCCTAATTGTGGATCTTCTCTTTTTTACTTACACCAATAAACCACACAAAAATCGAAAATAACTAAAATAACTAAATTCCACTTGGACAAAGTCGCGGACAATGAATTTGATTAATATGTTATTACCATTGATAATATCAATGATTATTACTTACTGTATTTAAAATTTTCAATAATTGTACTACTATCAATGTAATATTTAAAATAAAACTACTAAACGTAATAGATTCCTTAAAAGTAGCTTTTTCAAAATGTTTTTTTTTTGACGGGCCTCGAGGCGTAGTCGGTAGTGTAACCGACTTCCGTGCACGAAGTCATGGGTTCGATTCCACTCAGGACAATAATTTGTATGCTGAACACAGATATTTGTACTGTGTCTGGGTGTTTTCTATCTATTGTATGTATGTATTTACAAAAAAAAGTAATTATGTATTATATCCGTAATCTGTACCTATAGCACAAACGTTAAGTTTAGTTTGGGACCAGAGGATGTTGTGTGAAAACTGTCCGTAAATTATTTATTTATTGCTAATGATAGCAGGCCCACCTGAAGTGGTAATCGTCGTTCATGGACTCAACTATAACGAGAGTATTGTCAAGCCGCTGGGCACCATTTAATTTCTCATGTAAGTATATGAAATGAAAGAATAAACGGGTATCTTCTGCTACAGCCAAAACACACTGACATGCTTCATGACCGGTTACACAGAAAACGGTGGTACCAACCCGTTCGGGCCCGATAGCAAGTGAGTACTCTCTATTGATACCCAGCCCTACCACCAGTAATGCAATAGGTGATAATTGTTTACTTCCCTTAATCGCCTTGTACGACACCCTCGGGAAAGGATGGGGTGGTGACACTTGTATTCTTAGTCCGTCACCACACGGACATGTACGAGGGGTGATCCAAAAGTAATGATAATGAAAATAAAACACGGTAATTAAAGTTAAAATAATAATTTATTTTTCTACATAGTCTCCTAACAAATCAATACATTTAGTCCATCTTTTTTCTAAATCCAGGATTCCCTTTGAAAAAAATTCCTTTTCTTGACCCTCCCAAAACGCCTCAACAGCGGCCATAACTTCGCTATTGTCTTCAAATTTCTTGCCTCGGAGGTTCCTTGAGCCGAGGAAAGAGGTAAAAGTCACTAGGAGCCAGATCTGGCGAATAGGGAGGGTGTTCGACCAGTTCGAATCCCGTTTCTTGAATGGCAGCCATCGCAACTGCGGCTTTGTGAGCCGGTGCGTTGTCTTGGTGAAACAGCACTCCAGCTCGCAGTTTGCCGCGTCTTTTTTCCTTAATGGCCTCCCGTAATCTTCTTATTTGGTCTGCGTAGTAAGAGCCCGTAATAGTGGCTCCCTTTTCCAAATATTCCACCAAAATTATTCCTTTAGCGTCCCAAAAAACAGACGCCATAACCTTTCCCGCCGAACTTGAGACTTTGAATTTCTTTGGCGTCGGTGAGGAGGCTCGCTTCCAAGTCATCGATTGTTTTTTTGTTTCAGGATCAAAATGGTGGATCCAGGTCTCGTCCATAGTCACAAAACGCAACAAAAAAATTTCTTTATCTGCTTGGAACTTTTCGAGATTGACCCTCGAAATGTCAACTCGTTTTTTCTTTTGCTCGTCGGTTAACATTCTGGGAACCCAACGCGCAGAGACCTTTTTCATATGCAACTCGTTCGAAATGATTCTTTGAACGCTTCCATATGAGATCCCTGTGACCTCAGCTACATGCCTGATGGTCACTCTTCGATCTGCCAACACAACATCTTCGACTTTTTTCACGTTGTCTTCTGTGAGGGACGTGGATGGGCATTCTTCGCGATGTTCATCTTCAGTGGATGTTCTGCCCAGCTTAAACTCCTTGGCCCAGCGTGCAACTGTAGAATATGGAGGAGCAGAGTCCCCCAATGTTTCCACCAAGTCACAGTGTATGTCTTTTGTAGACATTTTTTTCAAACAGAGGTACTTGATCACAGCTCTAATTTCGTTTTTCTCCATGTTGATGTTATCTCTTCGACAGTTCGTATTCAAATGAATGTATCTCCCGGAAATCCTGACCTATTTATATGATTTTTTTAGGCTGACGTAGTGAGTGTATAGGCTAGCGAAAAAAATTTTTTTTGGATTTTTATGTGGACCTGAAGTAACCAATTATCATTACTTTTGGATCACCCCTCGTATGTATAATATTAGCGTCAATATCAGAAAGTATTACGAGTATTAGATTTAAGTGATACATAGAATTTGATTGAGTGGCGTTTAAAGATAGGTCTTGCGTACTCGTAGCTCCTTAGCTTAGGAACGCACATCTCTGGTAAAAACAAGTGAAGTAGTTAAATACTTTTAATAAAATTATAAACCAAAAATAGACTATTTAATAAAATCATAAATGAATGACATTAATAACCTGTTATGGCAATATGAGGTAGATGTAAATATCTGTATTGATCGTAATTTTAGTCCACTTATCCTGTTAACGTCATTCGACGTCGAACTTAATTATGTATTGACAGTAATATTTATTGTGTATAATTGGCAGTTAAAAATAAATTGGTCAGCCCCCTTAGAATGAAACACGAAAAGCTAGACGAACTTTCGTTTCGAATCATTGCGATTGATCAATAGTCCGACGCGTGATTCCTGATTAGTCGAGATTTCGACGCATGATTCAGGCGACCAATCTCAATGAAGCGAAACGAAAGTTCGTCTAACGTTTCGTTTTTCATGCTAAGGGGGCTGAACAGAGAAAATGATAGTGAGCGAAATTTGAATCTGGGATTTATACAATTTCTTCAATAATTAGATTTTAGGTTATAGTTCAGCATGTACAATATAGTAGCGGTATAAAACGTATACCAGTTCCAAGTCTAATCAATGGCCATAAAACGAAAAAACAGCATCAAAATCCGTTTTTAACAGTTTTTACTTGATGTGCAAACAAACGATCTTAATAATTCTAAAAAAAAGATGCGAAAGAGAATGCTCCGATGGTTCGGACATGTGGAAAGAATGCCGGACGAGCGACTGGCTAAGAAGATATACAATGCGAAAGTGACAGAGACTTACCTACCTAAACCAAATTGGTTATGTATTGAAGGAAGGTGGAGTCAGGAGTCTCCGAAACCGGCGAGCGTGTATGAAGAGAGTTATGAATGTTGAGGAAGCGAGAGATGTATGCAAGAATAGAGCCTCTTGGCACTCTGTTCTCTCTGCCTACCCCGCAAGGGAAATGGCGTGATGATAAGTTAGTTAGTTAGTTAGTATCATCAATTGTTTAGGAGTGCTTAGGCCCTTAAAAACAGATTCCATCCATCAGCCTTTCGACGTCCACTGCTGGACATAGGCCTCCCCTAAACAACGCCACAACATGTGTTTCGCTCATATGGAGGATAGTGCCGTAATCGCCACGCTTGGCAGGCGGGTTGGTGATCGCAGTGGATGTTCTTAATACACGAGGGAGTGCTGCTGCCCACTCCCCCGGTATTCCCTCAGTTGGCTCTTACGACTCCCATGGGTGGAGAGGGATGGGACAATTCTAAAGCCGGCCCCACTCGGCGGCAGAACAGACATTCAGTTTATACATAATTTTGTTCATTAGTTTAAAGAGAAATAAGTAAGATGTCAAATATTGCTTTCTTTTTTGCTTGAATGGATGGTTCTAAGTCGCCCTCCATTGTGTACGTCCTTCTTATTTTTCAGCGTGCCGTGCGTGGTCAGACGTGTCGTGTGATATCTCAGCCATATTTAGAATCGACTTAAAAATAATATAGAAATATGAATTTAAACAGATCATCGAATATTTGACTAATGTGATGTAACAAGCTAATGTTCATCCTTTTTTATTTGTTAAGGTGGGAAAAAATGTATCTAACCGCAGACCCCGTCGCTCGGAGCAACGTACAGGGTAGTGTGGGGCCCTTATCCATTAAATAAACCCACCTTGTGCCGTCTCTCCGCCTGTGTTGGCGGGGCACTGGAACTATGTTGCATTACTTCAGTGGTCCGCCGGCAGCTAATGTGAACATTACCTTGTTACATGACATTGGTCACTGGTGACGCGACTCTTGCCTGATAGATTTCATCTGTACCTAAATAAGACTGCCCCCTTAGAATGAAAAACGAAACGTTAGATTTTTCGTTTCGAGTCATTGTGATTGATCAACAGTCCGACGCGTGATTCTAGAATGAAAAACGAAACGTTAGACGAACTTTCGTTTCGAGTCACCTTAGTCACTGGTGACGCGACTCTTGCCTGATACATTTCGTCTGTAAATAAGACTGCCCCCTTAGAATGTAAAACGAAACGTTAGAAGAACTTTCGTTTCGAGTCATTGTGATTGATTAACAGTCTGACGCGTGATTCCTGATTAGTCGAGAATACGACGCGTGATTCAGGTGACCAATCACAATGAAGCGAAACGAAAGTTTGTCTAACGTTTCGTTTTTCATTCTAAGGGGCTGCTCTACTTTTATCATTCGATTCTCTTTTGACTGTTCTAAGTGAGTATGTTACAATAAGAATTAACAAAAATTTTAAATCATTGTTCAGGATGGTCAGATTGGTTAGCATTCCAATTCCCCTAATGTGAGATTAATTTGCGGAAACTGTTTACTATGCGGGTAATCGTAAAGGTGCTCTCGATACGATTCAGGTTTACGTTTGGCAGTTTAATTTTTGTTATTTTTTACTAGCTGATATCTGCGACATCGTCTACGTTGCTATGACCTGACGATGCCCACCTAAATAGGTTACCTGATGGTAAGGTGTAATAGCCGCTCATGGAATTATCAATACTAAAAATACTGCTAAGCTTCTGCTCACCATTTGATTTCGAGGATGGTTTTTTTTTTTTATACCTATTATTCTATAATATATCTATTATTCTTCTATAATATCTAAATACTGATTGACTGGATTTCTCTGATACTGTAGGTGAGTACTAAGAATTTTACCCAAATCATATCTAAATGGATTTGTACACTATGACCAGAGTGAAGCTGCCGTTGATGCACTAGTATTCATCCATTAGCCTTTTAACGTCCACTGCTGGACATGGGCCTCCCCAAAGGGGGGATAATGCCGTAATCGCCACGCTTGGCAGGCGGGTTGGCGATCGCAGTGGATGTTGTTAATACTCGATGGAGTGCTGCTGCCCACTCCCCTGGTACCCCTGGTCCTTCAGTCGGCTCTTACGACTCCTGTGGGTAGAGAGGGGTGGGACAATTCTAAATCCGGTCCCACACGGTGGTGTCCAAATGTGTTTCTAAACGACATAATATTCGTGTTGAATTAAATAAACCAAAAATTTGTAAAATCATATTACTGTGGGTAGATGAAACCGTTGAAACAACATATCAGTTTTGGACGTCTACCATCTAAGCCCACCCGTGATCATGAATGCTGTAAAGTATTCGAAACGTCGGGATAGTATAAAAATCAAGTAAACGCGATAGATTCCGTAAACGTAGTTTTATTTCAAAACTAAGAAAGGATTTTACGCAAATCCATCCAAAATGAATTTATCACTATGGCTGTGCGTGACTGTAATGCTACAAGCTATAATTATAAATGCGTAAGCGACTCTCTCTATTAAATTTAACCGCTAAACTACTAAACCGGTTTTAATGAGATATTTTTGCGGGTAAGCGTTAAGAAAGGAGAGGCTCTTTTTTTCTCCTATTTATTTCTCCACCTATCCGCTTATAGTTTGAAGACTGATTGCAGATGAATACTGCAGAAAAAAATTTAAAAAATATATTTCATTGCTTGCGGCATACAATAGAGTAAGGAGGTAGGTTTAGTTGAAAATGTAACGTCATTCCTTAAAGCTACTTTAATTTGTCATATTAAACATAGCGGGTTCCTCTAGTTTTATATACTCTCAGCCAGTCTCATGCCAGTGTTTTCCTCCACCTGGTAAAATAAATAAATATTTCATTACTTTTTCCGCAAAGGTAAATCCTGTTCTATATTATATGGAAATTATTATATATTATGATTTTATAAATCCATATATACTTATTACACGTGCGTTAAGCCGAGACCATACACACAACCGCTGGCGGTTGTAACACTATTTTAAATGAGTTGGTCAGGTTTGGCCACATATATTAGGGGCCCTTTTAATATAAAATAAAGCTAAATTCTTGATGTGAGTTGTTTTCTTCTCTTATGAAATTTAAAAAGAGCGTATGTGATTGGGCTATCATTTTCATTGTTATATTAAAAAGTATCATAAAACTAGCTTAGCTTCCGCCTGTAATAGAAATTACATGCTAAGCTACGTCATCATCTGGCCCATAAATAGTCTTTGCTAGTTAACCCACTGGAACTTTCCCATTTTGTTGTGATTAAAAGATAGCTATCTCCTCCTCTGTGTTCTGCACGGCGTCATGAAATAAAAACAAATAAACAAATGATATACTTTTAGTGATTATAAAAGGTACATTTTAAATGAATCTAAGGCTTTGTACATGCACGCTCTCATAAATTACTATATGACGGAAATAACCGCGCGACGCGACGCCAGACGCGCCGTGCGACGCCCCGCGTGTCCGTAAATGAGGCCTAAAAGATCTATGATACTTCTGTAGTGTTCCATAATCGTGCCAGGCGAACGGCAAGCTTTGATCTATTCGTTGTAAACAGAAAACGTTGAATTTAAACTCTACGTACAGGAAACTAAAACTCTGTAGCATACAGTTAGGATGCTACAGTTCCAAGAAACAGTTTTCAACCTGCAGGTAAGTAGTTGAAATACGAGTAGTTTGTTGAGATTTTTCGTAAAAAGAAAAATGTGCCTGGAGTTTGTGGTAGACAGCAATAGGCCCTCGCCCCCTATTACATGGGACTCAAACATAGCTGGCGAATCGTGGGTGTGTAATACACCTCTGCCTACCCCTTCGGGGATACAGGCGTGATGATATGTTTTTATGTTTTGTTTAATCTATTTCCTTAGATTTTCACAGCCCATTACCATCCAACAACTGACTCTTCTCATAGTGAGAGCGTTTTGTGCCATAGTCCACCATGCTGGCTCTTACCAAGCCCTCTAGAAAATCTACTAAGATTTTCTTCACTATTAAATAAATAAATAAATATTCGCGGACATTTTACACAACGTCCTCTGGTCCCAAACTAAGTAAGCTTAACGCTTGTGCTATGGGTACCAGATTACGGATATAATACATATGACATTTTTTGTAAATACATGCATATAATAGATAGAAAACACCCAGACGCAGTACAAATATTATCTGTGTTCTTCACACAAATAATTGGCCTGAATGGGAATCGAACCCACGACCACTTACACGGAAGTCGGTTACACTACCGACTACGCCACGAGGCCTATGATAGTGAAATACTGAGCGAACAGTTTTAGTAGTTAGCGACGTTATTTATCGATCTGAAGATAGCGTTACCAAATTTAACGTTACCATAAATTATAACGAGCCAATCCTCACTATTACGACACGGCAAACAATCGCTGCGATTGTTGATTTACTAAAGCTAATGGCGCTAAGTAATGAGCAATGGGCAAACAGTGTTTAACGATGTGCGAGATTGAGCAACCGTGGGCGAGTATTGGAATTGGATGGGTAAATACTTGTTAGTCTTTTTGGTAGTGCCATCAATGCCTACTATTGAATGGTTCCCTCGTTATACAATTACATGAATTTTGGCTCCAAACGTTCTAAAAACGTTTTGATTACTTTCATATTATATTGACCAAAGATTAGGAGACTATGTAGGAGAGTGCATCCTGGGCCGGGAAAACTGTAGGCAGTGATATTACTTTGCTACCATCAACTGCATTGGACAGGCAAACAGTGGCTTCTCTTCAAATAATGCTACTTTAAAGAAAAAGATAAAACCGGGACGGCACGTTTGATATCAAGAGACTTGACCTTATCAATAGTTACTATGATTATTTTTTATCTCAATACATTGATAATATGATAAGAATACAATAATATTACCTGATGCTGTAATATCTGTAATCGTAAACTCCGCCTTCTCCGATTATGAAGCAGAATGTGGTAATTTGGCCCGTTGTTTAGGTGAGCATAATAAGTCGAAATAAAGATATTTTGAATTTGAATTCATTTTCGAATACGTGGAAGTGGTATTTGCCGCCATGTTTTTTTTTATTTCGTATTGTGGCAGACTAGCTACGGCCCACCTGATGGTAAATGGTAACCGTCGCTCATGGACTCAAGTATACGAAAGTATTGTCAAGTTCAAATTTAAATTAAAAAATAACTTTATTTCATAGGCTTATTATAATAGCACTTAAAATCGTCAAACTTACTAATGACTAACTCGAGCGCTTGAGGCAAGTGCAATCCGCAATGTCGTGATTGCTATCGCCACAACAAGCAACAAGCCGCTGCTCACCATTTCATTTCACAGATATACATAATATAAGTACTATAATGAAAGAACAAACGGGTATCTCTTGATACAACCAAACCACACCGATGTGCTTCATGGCCGGTCACACGGAAGATGATGGTACCAACCCATTCGGGCCCGATAGCATGTCAGTACTCCCACTTGGCACCCAGCCCTACCAATAGTCATGCAATGCAAAAATACTTACTTCCCTTAGTCGCATCGTAGGACACCCGTGGGAAAGAATGGGGTGGTGACACTTGTATTCTTAGTCCGTCACCACGCGCATCTATTTCTAATATTTAGAGCTTTGCTTGTCCCAGTTTGAATGGGTCGGATCGATCAGGGTAATACCACCCTCTCACAGAAGATCAGCTTGAAAGAGCCGTAGCACTCCTACAGTTGTGTTTCTTATGGGGAGTGAGATCGCCGGAAACTCAAACGACCCTTTCTCCCCGATCCTCTCCTTAGCCTACCCCTTTCCACGGAATTGACGACGCGCGAGTGATTCCTCTGGTGTTGCTAGCGTCTATAGGCTACGGTAACCGTTTACCATCAGGTGGGCTGTATGCTTGATGACACCCGTGTAGTAATAAAAAAAAATATGAATACGGTCAACTTTAAATGTCACCTGAAACTTAGAGATCGGTAGTATAAACACCGCGCATTAGAATATAGTCCATGTGTCGCAATGTACTTTACATGCATACAAATTACAGACTCAAAATTATTTGCGAATCGCAAAGAAAAATTTTCCAGTGGATTCCACAACAATAGGCATGAGGTCGATGTTTTAACCAGTAGATCATCAACGCTGTAAGGCACCTCACCTAAATAAATCTGTGTGCCTGAGAGATATTCTCGATGGCTTGTGAAGTCTGGCATTTAGTATTTCGGTCACGGCATCTAATGTCAACAGAGAACAGCCATCTGCTCGGAACGTATCTGATAGTTTCGCAGGCACAGTCAGTCTGATGACCAAAGGGGGGGCGTTATACGTTATCTATATTACCTATACTTTATCTATCTAATACATAAAACTCTCGTGTCGCGGTGTTTGTGACCAAAGTCCTCCGAAACGGCTGGACCGATTTGTATGAAATTTTGCGTGCATATCGGGTAGGTCTGAGACCAACATCTATTTTTAATACCCCTAAATATTTTTTTTTATTTTTTGGACAACATTTTGTGTTTCGTTTTTATTATGATTTGGCATTAAAAATACATACATACAACCCTACATTTTCACCCTTCTACTGCCGATGTAGAAATAATTTATATGGCAAAACAACGTTTGCTGGGTCAGCTAGTATAATTATGAACATCAATTGCTGTTTGCTAGTAGATTTGAGCAATTGTTTTTTTGAAGTTATACTTCTTTTGGCGCGTTAGGGAAAAATTATGAGAGTAAATTTTTACGATGCGCGCGCATACCGTTAGGAAAAACCGACACCCTGAAGTTATAATACTTTCTGATATTTACGCGAATGTTACACCTTTTGAAATAAAACTACGTTTACGGAATCTATCGCGTTTACTTGATTTTACTACTATCCCGACGTTTCGAATATCGGGTAGTATTCGAAACGTCGGGATAGTAGTAAAATCAAGTAAACGCGATATCGGGTAGTATTCGAAACGTTGGGATAGTAATAAAATCAAGTAAACGCGATATCGGGTAGTATTCGAAACGTCGGGATAGTAATAAAATCAAGTAAACGCGATATCGGGTAGTATTCGAAACGTCGGGATAGTAATAAACGTAGTTTTATTTCAAAACCCTGAAGTTAGTTAAGTTACATTCGGTTTAACCGAATTTTGGTGGCTTGAGAAGGTATGGTTGCTACTAAAATTAAGAGAAATCAAATCTGTCCCAGCTATAAAATAAGTCTCATATATCAATACTCTAGAATAATTTAATCATGGTCTATTGTAGGTACGCTAAACTATAATTATTATAGATAAATAAAAATGTATTATAGGTGAATATACGGTAAATGTATTTTCAGTGGCCCCGGCGAAAAAGTTATCTATTTGAATTAGTATTAAATATCTTACAACTTTGCAATGTGTATATGTGTGTAAAAGTACGGGCCAGAAGATATATTCGTTTTTTTAAGTTTTATGGGCCCCAGGGGAAAATATGTAGTCAGGGGAGTGACACCATGACAGAGTAGTGACAAAATGAGCCAGGGAAGTGACTACCTTTTAGAATTTTTATATGTTAAATAAAATATATAAATAAAAATTGCTGTTTATCGTGTTTATTATTTTAATTATTACAATTATATCATACTGAAGTGTTAATTTAACACATATTCTTTTTTAAAACCCTAACATGAAATCTGAATACAAACAAATTAATGAAAGTAATGAATTTGAATATAATAAGTAATTAAAACTAAGTCAAAGAAAAACCAAACCACTTCTTATAAAATTAAAAAGTATAGATTAAACTATCACTATCTTTTAAAGATATCAAAACATATATTTTCCTCAAACATTTATCATTATTAATAGTAAATAATGCATATTTGTACACATTACTTCTCAAATATCTTCATTATACAATCAAGTTTAACATAAAACTAAGTAATAAATCTGTTTATAGAAAGACATATTTTAAACACTACAACTACTTTTGAAGTTTACAGTAAAACTAAAAGAAAAATCATACCTTTTCTTACAAAATAACAGTCTTAAAGTACCTATAGGTTGAACCTATCAGTTTGAATTACATTTATCGTTATTATTATTAAATCTTAGTACATATTACTTCTTAAAGAACTTACTTATCATCACGCCATTTCCCTTGCAGGGTAGGCAGAGAGAACAGAGTGCCGAAAGGCTATATTCTTGCATACATTGCTTGCTTCCTAAACATTCATAATTCTCTTCATACACGCTCGCCGGTTTCAGAGACTCCTGACTCCACCTTCCTTCAATACATGACCGATTTGGTCTAGGTAGGTGAGTCTCGGTCTCCCCCTGTACCTACATCCTTCCACTTTCGCATTGTATTATGTTCTTAACCAAAAGAGAAAAACAAAAAACATATATTTAGTACCGGTAGTGTTTTTAAGATTTGTTCCCATTTAAAATCCGCGAAATCATTATCATCTAGTTTAAACACAGTTCCATTGTTAACATGTATCTTCAAAAAGGTCACCCAAACCTATCTTTGCTCTTTGTCAAAATCAGATGAACACACTTCGGCATATCTATCCATCCATCCATCCATCAGCCTTTCATCGTCCACTGCTGCACATTAGGCCTCCCCAAGAGAACGCCGGTCGCTGTGGCGTGGTCTTGTGCCGCCTGCATCCAATGAATACCTGCGACTTTGACCAGGTCAAATCATCGGTCCACCTGGTGGGAGGACATGGAAGATGCAGGTTCGGATCCTGCTCCTGACTTATTTTCGAAGTTCCGGTAGAAACACCGGGCTGGAGTAATGTGAACGAGTTTGTGCCGGTATTCTGTCCCTGCTCACAGCATCGCAGTGGTGCTCCCCTCGCCCCGCAAATGCTCCCCTCACGTCATTCGGCACTTGTGAGATCCGGTGTAATGTGAACACTCTGTCCGGTGTCCGGTTTCCGGTAGATCTGCCGGTCCGGCGTAGTGGGAACCCGGCTTAACACTTATTGTTTTACGACGTTGTCTTTCATAAAAAAATACACACAGAACACGACAAGTTACTCCCAAGAAAGCACACACCGAAGTTCGGCCGAGCTTCGGCCTAATTTTGTTTATATATACCGAATGTTCGGCCGAAGTTCGTGTTCGGTCAAAATCACATTCGGCCCATCTCTACTTTTTTCTATTGTTAGTGTCGTTTTTTCTACAAACGTAGAATAAGGCGGAAGATAAAATTTTTGAAAAGATTTTTATCTTGTTACGCCAAAGAAGTATAACTTCTAACGCGTGTACATAAGTACACACACACACTTTTTTGTTTTGTTCGCTCTAATATAGGGATGGTTTAAAGGTAAAACAAATAGAGAAAACCCAATGGGGCCTATAGATACCGTTAAAAATTATAAAAAATCTAAATTGGTAAATTAGTAGGGAAATTTGGATTGTGGGACTGACAACAGACGACAAAATTACACCTACTGTCATTCTTTCTAAAGTAAGTTTCATTTAATAATCTATCTAAATTCAAACCTTGGACAATGCAGATTGATTAGGATGGATATTGATAATCGCTGATAAAATAAATTTATGGTGATTGGTGATGCAAGTTCACCGGGTCATCTAGTATCTTCTATCTATACTAATAAATGGAGAGCCAGTTTTTTTGTACGGTTATACTGCAAAAACTACTGAACCAATCGGAATAATACTTATACCATAAGATGCAGCGTGTTTCGGAGAAGGTTTTAGTATATGATATGTTGGTGATTGATTATTTACCCGAAAACTATATTTTTGATGTTTAACATCTAAGTAATAATGTTAGCGTGGCGACGCATATACCTAATAATAGGAATCCTATCCGAAATTGATTTTTCTTCGACAATATTATGAGTACTATGACGCGAGTGAAGCCGCGGGGAATGTACTAATTCATTTAATATATGCTTATAAATAGCTAGCGCGACTTCGTCCGTAGGGATTTTTAAGTAATTTCCTTTTTTGTGCGGAATACTAATTAAATGATTTTTCCAAAATAAAAGTTGCCTAAGTGACTCCATATAACATCAACTATCTGCCGCCGAAATTCCTGTCCAAATCCTGGATGGATGGCCATTTCGAAAATTTGCTGGAACAAAGAGAGAGACAGATAAATTTGTATTTTGTTATATAGGTAACGTACATCATATTTAGTAATTTCATATGTATTGCATTTAGTATAAGCTACTTTAAAGAAGAAATTAGTTGTGAATGTGGAAAAAGAGAACTGTACTGTGCGTGGGATTCGAACCTACGTCCCTTCCAATCCGGGGAAGTGCTCTAGACCGCTAAGCCATTGCAGTGACCGACGGCCATTTCTCTTTTTCAACATACACAAATAGTTTTAATCTTTAAAGTAGCTGAGCATGTCGAGTGCTAAAATACAGATCAAAATGTAGTACCTATAAAGCTGTTATTTGGCCAGTGCCAATTAATATATTAATAATATTTTCAGTAACACGATTCGAGTGTGTGCAAACTATTGAGTTTGCCAAATCGAATCACATGAGCCCAAACTCGAGGGGTTTCCTAGTAGCCAGTGAAGAGTTACACTAACCACTTCCTGCCTCCATCATCAGATCAGCGTCAGGGATCCTAACTATAGTATAATAGGCTATTTGACAGTATGAAAAATAATTACTTCTTTATTGCCAACCGTGTAGATTATGGGCTTTAAAAGCAATATGCAATAATATTTATATAAAATATTGAATATTTTACCAAAAAAAAGCATTACAAACTTAATTTATTTTACGTTAGAACTACATGATAGTGAACGGCTGTGATTGGCTAAATTTGTTCTGACGTCACACGTTTGTAAGTGCTTATATCATTGTTTACGTCCTGAGCCAGTTTTGAGCTCCTTTTTATTACTTTTGCGATTTTGAACTAATAAATCAATACTATCTTATTTGTAATCATGACGAGTAATTTGGTATAGGATTAGGATAGCCAAATTTACTGAAAGCTGGTACTTTTATAGTTTCTATAAAAACAACTTCGAGTTTTTCGCACCCGAGCTTAAGAATGTGAAAACAGTTATGGAAGTACCCATCTTATTATTTCCTAGCTTTTCACAAAAAATAAAATCATTATTAGGTACTACATATAAAAATAATACTTTTGGATATAGGTATTTAAAGTCATGTTTTACCTTTATAAAGACATCATTTCATGACAATGAATAAGAACTCAATCTGTAAAAAGTTATGTGCCATTAATTTAAATCCATATGAATATTCTCATGTATTTAATAGAAATAAATCAAAATTTCAAATGAATTAGCAAAGCATCTGGACGGTATCCAGGAGATGCAGGTTCGAATCCTGCTCGTGACTGTTATTTTCGATTTCACATTTTGCCCTTTGTGTTTAATGTATGTTGCTAAGCATGTCAAATGCTAAAAATATATATAAAAATATCTAAATATTTATAGGGTTTGCGTCATTATTAGGTAAAATCTTAATTGTAAAATTAAGTTTACCTGGTCGGTATAATGTATGAAAATACTTCCGACAGATGGTGCAGGCGTCACCCAAAGACGTTAAGTATGAATGTGTTATCGAGATTAGCAGTCAGGAGCAAGGGTCACGATAGCTGAATTGGCAAAGCATCTGGACGGTATCCAGGAGATGCAGGTTCGAATCCTGCTCGTGACTGTTATTTTCGATTTCACATTTTTCACTTTGTGTTTAATGTAATAATAACAAGTTTACAGGATCATTTTAATGTAAGAACATTAAAATCCTGACAGAAAAAAATTACTGAATTATTTTTTATTTCACTATGATGAGCAAGTTTTAACCATGTCTTGCGCACTTTATGATTTATTGGAATAGTTATAAACAGTTTTTCCGGTGCCTTATATGTGGTATTTATGAACTCTGGCACAGCATACCATTTATAACTTATTTTAAATAGTAAATTACTGTTAACAACTATATTTAATTGATAAATGTAGCCACAACGAACGCGGAATACAAACGTGTGACGTCACTCGACTGACGCGACGCCATATTACCGGAGTAAGCATTTTGACAGTTTAAAAAATCAGATTAATTTGCAATGATGTTTTTAAATTAAATACTTAAAATAATTAAAAATAAACATTATTTGTAGGGTCCTCAAACACCGCTACATAATGTGATATGGATTCCAGAAACTAGTCAAATAGCCTATTGTCATATAAACTACACACATTCAAAGTATCATTTCGATTCGACGCGAACGATTAGAAGTAGGTTAAAGTTGACCTTCAAGATTTGATTATATTGTCAGTTTCAACTCAAGCTAAATAAGCTTGTTACAAACAAACTCACATCGCTGACAGTACTGACAGACGTCACGCGTCACATTTTATGAACAAGGACGATGTTTTGTGCAGATTCTATATGTGCAAAACACTGATTGTTCTCAAGTTCTCATATGGAATCACAACAATTAAATTGAGCAGCGATGCTATTCCGCCATATATTTACTATGTTATTTTTACGACAGGTTTTGGCCGCGATTTCGTCCGCAGCGAGTTTAGAACCTTTTTTTAGAATATAAATACGTCTATAGGTCAAGAGTACTCGTAACCGACAAGCATGATGATCGTAGCAAGTGGAGAGAAGTGGTATCTGCCTACCCCTACGGGAAAAAGGCGTGACAATATGTATGTACTATGACACACTATTTATTTTATTTATTTATTTATACTTTATTGTACACCATATGTTATAACATTTTAAGGTACAATGCGAAGAAAGAAAAAAAGAAATGTTAAAACCCATAAGTGGTACAATGGGCGGCCTTATTACTAATAGTAATTTCTTCCAGGCCAGATGCTTCTCCACAATGTTGCGCAAAGAAAACACTTGATCCATACATCCTCTTCCACACCTGAAACCTCCTTGTGCCTCACACAAAAATTCATCAGACACCATCCTCATTCTCCTTTCAACAATCTTACCATACACTTTGGCTGCCAAACTGGTCAAGCTTATGGCTCTGTAGTTTGCACAGTCATAACGTGAACCCTTGTTTTTAAACAAGGGCACGATGACTGCGCTTCTCCAGTCCTTGGGAACCATTCCTGAGCTCAGACACATGAGCCTCCAAGCTTGATCATCTCAGCAGACACCATATCAATACCCGCTGCCCTACCATTTTTCAAACTTCTAATCGCCCATTCAACTTCATCCATACTAATGTCATCAGAGGATGCCGGTACCGAATGCTGATCTGTTAGACCACTTGTGGCACCAGCATCACCCTGAACATCCGCATACATATCTCCAAAATATTCACTCCATCGGCTTAACACATCTTGTGTTTGCGTAAGAATGTCTGAAAGCTGACCAACCACTCCGAGATTTCTTCACCTCCCTCCAGAAAAGTTTGGTGTTGCTCTCGAAGTTTTTGGTCAGCCTTTCTTCTGCAATCATATTTGCTCTATCACGCTTCTCTTTCACTAAGGCTTTGGTGTCATTCTTACGTTGCCGGTATATTTCTTTCTTATGTTCTTTCATACTTGCACTCAGGTTCAAAGAAGATCCATAGTCCAGCCACGCTTTCTTCTTTTGGTCTACGGAAGCTGCTACTTCCGTATCCCACCATGCACCACCTTTCACTTTCCTATGCTTCTTTGAGCATCCACATTCTTCTTTCGCTGTATCTACCATACTATCTTTCAATACTCTCCAACATTCTTCTATGTCAGATCCCGGCTGACTTGCCATTGTCAGCCGTTCACGGACACCCTCTACATACTTTGCTCTTACACTCTCTTCTTGCAACTTTTCAATCTTTATTCTTTCAAGCCCTCCGCTAATTATCTCTATGAAAATAAATCCCTAATCCTTCACTAATTATCTCTATGAAAATATGACACAAAATTGGCAAAGGTTTGTTGATCTGATCGCTAAAAAAACTTCAAAGGATCACTCGCTAGGCTAATATGAAGATTGAAAATTTCGTCCAACTTTCTCCAGCCGTTTTGGAGTTCATACATACAAACATTCATACATACAAACATCGGTTTTTATATCCTATTTATCCGTGTGGTGACGGATTAAGAATACAAGTGTCACCACCCCATTCTTTCCCACGGGTGTCGTATGAGGCGACTAAGGGAAGTAAGCAATTATCATCCATTGCACGACTGGTGGTAGGGCTGGGTACCAAGTGGAAGTACTCACTTGGTATCCGGCCCGAGCGGGTTGGTACCACCATCTCCCGTGTGACCGGCCATGAAGCGCATTGTTGCGTTTTGGCTGTAGCAGGAGATAGCCGTTTATATCTCATTTCATCTGTGAAATGAATTGGTGAGCGGCGGCTTGACAATACTCTCGGAATAGTCGAGTCCATGGGCGACCGTTACCATTTACCATCAGATGGACCGTGGCCAGTCTGCCACTAAATGCAATAAAAAAATAAAATAAAATATTATAAATGTGAAAGTTTGTACGTTTGTTACTTAGACACGTACTTAAAAACTACTGAACAGATTTAGATGAAATTTGGTACACAGATAGTTTATTATCTGGATTAACACATAGGATACATGTATTTTATGCCGAAAAATGTTAAGTTCATGTGGGATAACTGGTTAACGTGATATTGAGTGACTTCTTATAGGTATTATGATCTTCACCTAATTCTTAGGTCCACGTAGACAAAATCGCGGGTAGCTGCTAGTAAACCTATGTAATATATTATATAGACTAGACTAGGGTAGCAAACAACCACACGGCCCACCTGATGTGCAGCGGTCACCGTAGGCTATAGACGCTAGCGACACCAGGGGGGTTAGGCAGAATCTGATATCTCACATGTCGATCGTATCGTGATCACTGTGAATTGTTTTAGAGATCACCGTGATTGGCCAACGGAGTATTGCGACATCACGTGTCGGTTTCTCATCCAATCACAGTGATCACGATACGATCGACATGTGCGATATGAGATTCTGCCTAACCTCCCAGAGGCATCTCTCGCCCGTCGCCAATTCTAAGGGAAGGTATAGGTAGTAGAGGAAGGATAATAAGGGAAATATAAATAAAGAGATTACGCAGGGTTTGTTCTTAAAAGAACTGAATTTCTTTCACTCTTCTATTTTTTAGTTTTTGTAAAATTATTCTTTTTCCATAATTTTATCTTATTAAACATTTGATAGTCACAGGAGCCGCCGCCTATCTTTTTAAGTGATTTTGTAACAGATTCAATCTTTGTGAGTAGTTTCCGTTCGACGAGACGCCCAAGTTTTTCTCTGTGAAAAATCTCGATAGAGGTAGCTAATAAAGAGCGCAGGTATAAAACATTTCGATTTGGTGGGGTGTCGAATTGTCTGACTAACAGTAAGTTTAAATGTTAAGATAATTGGATAATAAACTCGGAATAACAATTGTCCTACAAAATGGGTAGTTTGACTGGAGCGTGCTCTTCTACAAATATAGAGAGACAAATATAAATAAAGAGGTCATTCAAATTATTAACGATCCGATTTTTTTAATGCAAATATTTGTATAATGAAATGGCCATATAGTCCTACAAATTTAGTGGTACATTTTCTCCCACGCTTGGAAGTTCATTCACGGACACTTAATAGCTACCAGATTATTATTAGCTGCAAGATTTTTCACTGAGAAAAATTTGCGTGTCTCATCGAATGGAACCTACTCACAAATATTCAGCCTGTTATTAATCACTAAAAAAAATAGGCGGCGGCTCCTGGACCATGATTGAAGTGTTGCAATATTAAGATTTCTACTACTATCTGTGCATTCAGACTTCTGCTTGTCCGTCGCGAATAATCTGAAACAAAGAAAAAAAAAGGATTAATATTAAAAATAAAAATAGGTACAAACTTTCCCTTGCTAATTTAATAGGCTATACATGTATGTTTATCACACACATGTGTACATGTGAACTATATCTATTGTTGCCAACTTTTTTTGGAAAAAATAATGTATCACATTTCTTAAGTTGGAAAAATAAATTATTTGGAAGAAAAAAAGTATTTAAAAAAATATTATTCTCTTGAAAACATACTTTTGCGTGCTTCTACGATAGCACACGCTAACAGTTTTTTATTGTCCTTGAATTTTTGGAAGATATCTTTACGATCATAATTAAAAATTTAAATAATTATATAAAATTGAAACGATTTATTTAAATTAAATTGAATTCTTCAAATGAAAACACAATAAATAAACAAGAACCATTTTGACTCAATTTCGCCGATAAACGAACATCAGAGACTGATCTCATCTCGGACAGGTGACTTATCTATCACATCGACAATGACATCTAACGTTTCGTTAATTAATATATTTAAAAATATATTTAATTCCTGTAAGCGTTTTGTTTCAGCTTAAGAGTATCGATAATAGTTCAGTAATTATTCATATAAGTGTTTCATTGTACGCATCACAGTACAGATTGGAAAAAGAGTATTTTTACATACTTTATTTTTATGCAAAAGTATAAAGTATACCTATTTACCAAAAATTAAGTAGGATAGGATACGTTATTATAAAGTATAGTTGGCAACCCTAACTACATCCTAAAACAATTCCATCATTGTGGATCTAAGAGAAGTTCTTCAAAACTCGTCCCTGGCAAGCTCTTATCTAAACAAACAAACTGTTCCCGGAAACACGATCGGAAACTCAAGTCAGCGCTTCAAATATTGCATCAATTCATAACAACAGCGGTACAATTATCTAGCTCAGCGCCATTTTGCATTTTTATGTGAAACATCTAATGCGGAGGGAGAGTAAAATCGGCTGTTAGCGTGGCGACGCTTTTTTTCGTGCCGTTCAAATCTTGCAAAATAGAGTTGCACACTCCCCGGTTTCCGATTGAGCTAAAATTTTACACGCATCTGTATATCGCGTGACAATGCAATATTATGATGACATGGAGCTGATCTGACGATGGAGCTGGAAGGTGGACATAGGAACTCTATAATGAAATAGCGCAACCTCATCTAGTTTGGGCTCGTATGATTCGTCTTGACGAGTACTTTGCCTCTAGATGGTATCCAGGGGCTGATGATGAAGCTGGAAGGTGGCCACAGTAACTCTATAATGAAACGACGCAACCCCATCGAGTTTGGACACGTTTGATTTGTCTTGATGAGTACTTTGTCTTTAGATGGTATCCAGGGTCTGATGATGGAGCTGGAAGGTGGCCATGCGAAACTCTATAATTAAATGGTGCAACTCCATCGCGTTAGGGCAAGTTTGAAATGTCTTGACTAGTACTTCAGTCCTCGATGATATCCAGGGTCTGATGATGGAGCTGGAAGGTGACCACAGTAACTCTGTAATGAAAAGACGCAACTCCATCGAGTTTGCAATCGTTTGATTAGTCTTGACGAGTACTTTGTCTCTAGATGGTATCTAGGGTCTGACGATGGAGCTGGAAGGTGGCCATAGTAACTCTGTAATGAAACGACGCAACCCTATCGAGTTTATACTCGTTTGATTCGTCTTGAGCTTTGTCAAGTTATGATCATTTTATTTCTACAAAATAATTTCGATGTTTTCACATCTGGTAGACGTCCCGTGACGTCTAGTTTTTTTTTAGGCTAATTATATTTTATTTTTGTTTTCTTATCAGCCTCATAGTCTATACTATTATAAAGCTGTAACAGAGCTGTGTCTGTACACTTAAGATATTTGAGAAAAAATGAGTGTAATAGGCTATACGAGTATAGGCGTCTAAACAAACCAATTTTTTTTTTTGATTTTTTTTGTTTATCTGTTTGTTTGTTCGCGCATCACGCAAAAGCTACTGAACGGATTTTGATCCAACTTTTTTATTTGATAGTTCTTGATTAGTCTTAAAAACTTTGGGTTGGTATCTCCGGTGGGACCGGCCATGAAGCACATCGCTGTGCTTTGGCCGTAGCGAGATAGCCGTTAATTCGTTCATTTCATAATATATCTGTGAAATTAAATGGTGATCAGCGGCTTGGTAATTCTTTCGATATAGTCGAGTCTATGAGCGACGGTTACCATTCGCCATCAGGTTGGCCGTGGCTCGTCTGCTATCATATGCAATAAAAAAAAAGGTTATTTAAGCGATTATTGCTGGCATCTACTTTAATAGTACACGAAACGCTAATATAGGGTTTTTCAACAAGAACTTTGTTTTTTAAATCAAAATAACCGTGGTGGACATTCATCAGATATTATTTGTCATTCATAATTGCCAAACCTTACTAACCTTATTACCTTATTGTAATACAATAAAAATTTGAATAATTATCATCTAAACTTATTGATTTATTTTGAGTTAAAAAACAAAGTTCTTGTTGAAAAACCCTATATAAGGTTAATTAACAAAATTGGTATCACGTTATTGCAACTTCCGGCAATTGTAACCTCTTTTTAAATAACAGGGTAATAATCTCCTCACAATACCCTGTTCGTTGTCCCGAACGACGGGCTGTGCGGTTAGGATCATTTTTTCCCGCCTTAACAAAAAAAAGGGTAAGTAATAATATCCTGATTGTTTATTTAGTATTGCCAGTAAACATAATATTACAATAATATGTATTATAGGACCTTCGAATGTGACAGCGAAGGTCGGCCAACCGATTAATCTTCGCACAAATTAAAACACTTGAAACGAATTAATCAGCGTAATGCAATATAAAAACTCTTTGGGCCTAGAAATGGAGATCAAATAGGTCTCCACGTTACATGTGATCCTTTCACAAATTGGGGTCTTCAGCGGCCGATTCTAGAAAGAAAAAAGGAAAACTAACTAACTGACTTATCATCACGCCATTTCCCTTGCGGGGTAGGCAGAGAGCACGGAGTGCCAAGAAGCTCAATTCTTGCATACGTCTCTTGCTTCCTCAACATTCATAATTCTCTTCTGACTCCTTCAATACATGACCGATTTGGTCTAGGTAGGTGAGTCTCGGTCTCCCCCTTTACCTACATCCTTCCACTTTCGCATCGTATATCTTCTTAACCAGTCGCTCGTCCGGCATTCACTCCACATGTCCGAACCATCGGAGCATGCCCTTTCGCATCTTTACACCAATAAAGAATAAAATACCAATAAAAAGAAAAAAAAAAAGAAAGAAAAATATTTTATTTCCACAGTCTCGACATACATAAGTTAATTAGATACATTAATGCCCGGTTCCTATATTCAACGAATCGTCATTGTTAACAGCTACCCATCCGTTAGTTGCAAAATGTCAGTCAATTCACGTACGACTCGTATTTTATAGGAACAGATTATACTTACGCCTGGTAGAATATTCTACCAATCGTAAGTAAAACGATCCGTTTTATTATTATAGGAACCGGGCATAAAACTTCTTATTATTACATAGTGATTGTAGGTACCTAGGTATATCGCGACTGTGTCAATGAGGTCCGCACTCAGCATGATGCTATGGTATGAGAACACAGCGCTGATTTTCAGTAGTAGGTATATACACACACATTTATAATATAGACATGCACATAGTGCTGTCGAAATTGTCATAAACAAACCAGATAAAAAAAAACAAGACGTCGCGGGACGTCTACCAGATGTGAAAACATCGATATTATTTTGTAGAAATAAAATGATCATAACTTGACAAAGTATTCCTCAAAATGAATAAAACAAACGTGCCCTAACTTGATGGAGTTGCGCCATTTAATTACAGAGTTTCGCATGGCCACCTTCCAGCTCCATCATCAGACCCTCGATACCATCTAAAGACAAAGTACGCATCAAGACGAATCAAACATGTCCAAACTCGATGGGGTTGCGTCGTTTCATTATAAGAGTTACTGTGACCACCTTCCAGCTTCATCATCAGCCCCTGGATACCATCTAGAGGCAAAGTACTCGTCAAGATGAATCATACGAGCCCAATCTCGATGGGGTTGCACCGTTTCATTATAGAGTTCCTATGTCCATCTTCCAGCTCCATCATTAGATCAGCTCCATGTCATCATAATATTGCATTGTCACGCGATATACACATGCGTGTAAAATTTCAGCTCAATCGGAAACCGGGAAGTGTGTCAAATTTAACATGCAAAATTTGAACGGGACAAGTAAAATAAAAGCGTCGCCACGCTAACAGCCGATTTTACCCTCCCTCCGCATTAGATGTTTCACATCAAAACAAAAAACAATGTACCGGCCGGGTGAACGGCGTTCTGTTCTGTTGACGATAGTAAAACCACCGGTCGCTTCAGTTTTTTTGTTTTTTTTTTAATTACAATTAAACCACATTAAATCATAACGTGAAAAGTGATAGGGCTCTATTCCTAGTCATAATAATTCGTAAACGAAAAAAAAAAGACTCGATTAATTAAGTATTTTGATCGTTATCGTGTACCTACAACTCACGGACGTCCAAGCCAGATTTTTTTCAAACAGTTTTTTAACTAGTTTAAATAACAAAAATGGCATCAAAAATATTATGAGTGTTAAAAATAGTGTTTGTTCATATTGTGTGTAGATATTAGTTTACAAGTGCAATATATGATAAATAGAGACATTTTAAGTTTGAAAAATCAGCTGTGCCGTGTCAACCGGGAGTAGAACACACCTAAACGCTTCGCTTATGAGGCGTGCAATAGAGACATTTTAAGTTTTAAAAATCAGTTGTTCCGTGTGAAACGGGAGTAGAACACACCTCAACGCTTCGCTTATGAGGCGTGCAAAAGCGTCGCCACGCCAATAACCGATTTTACCCTCCCTCCGCATTAGATGTTTCACATAAAAAACAGTCAAAAACAGGTCAAAGTCAAATGCATCGCTATTCTATTGTTACATCCTTCACGGAAGTTAATTAATGTATATCTTGGTGTAGCTTCTCTTGTGGTTCTTCAACCCATGTTCTTCGGTTACCAATAAGGAGTGCCGTCATCTTGGTATCCACCGTCCTAATAAAAAAAAACTAAATTTATTATTTCTTTTACCTATTTCATTTTATTCATTAGCCATATTTTCCATTAAATCATGAATTGCTGAACGATATACTGGATATTTTGGTTACCAAAATATTGTGACATTTTCTTAGAGGGGAAAACTCCGATCAATCTTACTCGTATCTCTGGGTGGCAACAATGTTATTTTTAAGTGTGAAATCGAATCTTTAGCGCGAATCACCGCGTTCTACACCGCATTATTTATATTCCTCTCAAATTTCATCTCAACACAAAATCATCAACTTTAATCAACCTTTTGAAGAAAATATAATGAGAAAAGTGTCAAAGCGTGTTTTTTAAATTATAACGCGTTATTTACTACTAGCTGGTACCCGCGACTTCCTCTGCGTTGCTTATACACTTCCCCGGACTGGAAGGGACGCAGGTTTGATTCCCGCTCGCACTAAAGTACTCTTATTCCACATTCACAAATAATTTGTACTTTAAAATGTTTTGTGTTCAGGACGCCTAAATAGACTATTCGTTTTTTGTCAAATAACTTAAATGTAAAGACTCTAGATAGGTCTGTTACAGCTTTATAATAGTACTAGCCTTTGCCCGTTTTTTAGGTTAAGCATGTCAAATGCTAAAAATATATATAAAAATATCTAAATATTTATAGGGTTTGCGTCATTATTAGGTAAAATCTTAATTGTAAAATTAAGTTTACCTGGTCGGTATAATGTATGAAAATACTTCCGACAGATGGTGCAGGCGTCACCCAAAGACGTTAAGTATGAATGTGTTATCGAAATTAGCAGTCAAGAGCAAGGGTCACGATGGCTAAATTGGCAAAGCATCTGGACGGTATCCAGGAGATGCAGGTTCGAATCCTGCTCGTGACTGTTATTTTCGATTTCACATTTTTCACTTTGTGTTTAATGTATGTTGCTAAGCATGTCAAATGCTAAAAATATATATAAAAATATCTAAATAGGTAAATAACTTTTTCAAGCTAGCTCATCTAGCCTCAAAACAAGGCGCGGCGGAGCCGCGGCCCAAGGCTAGTGATACATAATATTATGTACTTACATTGTTATTTAAATGTTAATGTTTAATAATAAATGTAATGCTATGATGGATACGAAAATTACAATGTTTAATTAAAACTAGTCTATTCAAATGGATTTAAACTTTATGTTTTCACAAATTTCAACGTTATTCTTTTTGTAATTCAGTTCGTTTTACAACTAACATAAGCGGGACGTCTAGCAGATGTGAAAACATCGGAATTATTATGTAGAAATAAAATGATTATAACTTGACAAAATACTCCTCAAGACGAATCAAACGAGTATAAACTTGATAGGGTTGCGTCGTTTCATTACAGAGTTACTATGGCCACCTTCCAGCTCCATCGTCAGACCCTGAATACCATATAAAGACAAAGTACTCGTCAAGACGAATCAAATGATTCCAAACTCGATGGGGTTGCGTCGTTTCATTACAGAGTTACTGTGTCCACCTTCCAGCTCCATCATCAGATCAGCTCCATGTCATCATAATATTGCATTGTCACGCGATATACACATGCGTGTAAAATTTCAGCTCAATCGGAAATCAGGAAGTGTGTCAAATTTAACTTGCAATATTTGAACGGGACAAGTAAAATAAAAGCGTCGCCACGCTAATAGCCGATTTTACCCTCCCTCCGCATTAGATGTTTCACATCAAAATAATTCTGTTTCTTAGGAAGCATCTTGATGCATTACACTATTAGACAAAACAGTTTTATCGGCCCAGAAAAGTAGTAATTTTAGTAAAAAGCTCTGTCCGTGTGGTGACGGATTAAGAATACAAGTGTCACCACTCCTTTCTCGCACGGGTATCGTACGAGGCGACTAAAGGCTACTACATACAATATACAATGCCGGCGGCAGTACTGGCGGCCTGCCGGCGGGTATTCATGCCGCCGCACTTGCCGCACAAACGAGCCGCCGGGCTGGGCCGGCGGGTTGCGGGGGGTGCCGGCGTCAGTTCGTTCCTGGCATTCGAGTGGTAGTTCTACACGAATGTCACAACCGGAATGATGCTTGGCGGCTTTGCACGGCATGTGCCGGCGGCTTGTATATGCCGGCGGCATAACCGCTCGGCATAAACCCGGCGGCGCTGCCGCCGGCACTGTGTGTGAGGCTTAAGGGAAGTAAGCAATTATCACCCATTGCATTACTGGTGATAGGGCTGGGTACCAAGTGGGAGTAGTTACTCAATTGCTATTGGGCCCGAGCGGGTCGGCACCACCATCTCCCGTGTGACCAGCCATGAAGCACCCATGAGCGACGGTTACCTGTTACCATAAGGCTCGTCTGCCACTATACGCAATAAAGAAAAAAAAAGCTGTTATGTAAACATTACAAACAGACACTTCAATATATTTGTTTTGTATAGGTTCCTACTATAGATTAATTATTGAGCAGCGTCAATCTAGTAAGTCAATGTACCCCTAAATTCTGTAACAGGCTCTTAGAACAATTAAGTGATTTTCGCATTAATGTCTGATTAGTATGTTTATACTTCAAGGATGGCAAACGAGCATACCTATGGCTCGTTTTGTAATATGCTGTCATTGTAGCGGTAGTCATGCTGGCAACACCCGGAGCATCACTCGTACATTGCTAATCTCATAGAAATGGATAGCACAGAGCAGTTTGTTTGGACCACCAGCGCCCTCACTTACCGAACGAAACACAATAATAGGAAGTATTCCTATTATTGTGTTTCTGTTATTTTCGATTTCTTTGTGGATTGATCGAGCCGGCCCATTCTTTTATACTACGAGATTGTCAAACATGAATACGGAGGGCCGTATGGTAAGCGGTTACCGTAGCCTATAGACAAGCATCACCAGAGGCATCACTCGCCATATCCAAGGAAAGGTACAGGAGGCGGAGAGGAAGAGAATAATAAGAAGGGGATGAAGAGGGGGCTTCCGACGCTCTCACTCACCATAAGAAACACAACAGTATGAGTACCTACTGTTGTATCATGCCGACCTGTGAGTGGTTGGTACTTTCCCGGGCGAGCGGTCCCATTCATGCTGAGAGGAGAAAGGGTCTACTGCTACATGAATTATGCATATATTATACATTTGCACATTATGTGTTAGCAAGGCTTTATTAGCTGTGAAACTCTTACTTATTTGTCTTTTTGTTGTAAACTGGATTAGATAAATACGTAATTTACGTGCCTGGAGCCTACCACCAGATCAAAGTAAATACAAATAAACACATGTTCGTATTATCAACTTGTCTTATTATGCCCAACGAAGCGGCTAAAACATTTCGTATTTCATTACAATGTTCAAACAAGATACACGGGCACTTTGTAGTTTCTTAATGAAATTGTGGGGAAAAGTTTGCCGCCCCGGGGAAATTTGTCTAAGCGGGATGAGCACCCGAAGTCTGCCACAGATTAATAACGTTCTGCCATACCGTTCTGAATTTAAATTAATTAAGCACGAATCAAACTAGCGATATGTTCTTTTTTTTAAAACACCTGCACTAGTGAATAAAAGTGGTTTCAGACCGTCATTTCAGTAACGGCGGCCAGTGTCAACCGTCACTAGCCAACCCAGGAGATATTATATTGCACGAATGTGTGCGCAAACACAAGTGCACTCTTCATAGGCGGCATTCCGACACGATTGGGGAGAGAAAAGGCGCAGGGACGGCTAGCTTTACTTGCTTTCCGAGGCACGGGGGTGAAATTCCGCCAACTTCCTAACTTCGGATTGCTATTGAGAGTTTCTTGACGGAAAAACCCAATAACTTTTAATTGGCTCGACCCAGAAATCGAACCTCGTCATCTGTAGTCGCATACGACCACTAGACCATGGAGTCAGCAACTAGGGAGTACTCCTCGTATCCTTTATAAATATATATCTTACTGACAACGTGACAACTATCATTACAGGGTACCCTACAATATAATAAATACAATAGTGTAAGCTAGTTTTTACTTTATATCTCAGGTTCCCGATATAGTAGCGGGATAAAATGTATACCAGTTTTTAAGTCTAATCGAGAGCTATTCAATAAAAAATCCGTATAGTAGTTTTTGCGTGATGTGCGCACGAACAAACAGACAAACAGATAAAAAATCTAAAAAAAATAGTTTTGTGTTTAGACACGCCTCATATAGACTAATACAGACATTTTTCAATATCTTAAATGTACAGACTATAAATAGCTCTGTTACAGCTATAATAAAACAGGGGGGTTAGGCAGAATATCATATGTCACGTGTCGACCGTATCGAGATCACTGTGATTGGTTGACAGATTACCGTGATTGGTCAACGGATTATATCACAGTGATCTCGATACGGTCGACACGTGAAATATGACATTCTGCCTAACCCCCCAGTATAGGTTAATAAGACTATTATAAGAATGATTTCATATCACATCCCATAACATAATAAAAATAGTGTTATCCTTTTGAATTAATTCTTAGTGCATCAAAATGGGTCTATCTCATTAGCAACAAGGTTGAGGGTGCGAACTGCTCGCGTCAAGGAACGTATCATAGTTCCAGTGGCCCGCCAATAAAGGCAGAGAGACGGCACACGGCGGGTTTCTTTAGTGGGTGAAGGCCCCACACTACCCTGTTCGTTGCCCTGAACGACGGGGTGTGCGGTTAGGAACATTTTTTCACGCCTTAACAAAAAAATAAGGGTTTAAGGCTCTTTCAGCGAGTTAGTGCGTGCTCTCGGGATCTGTAGTAATTGCAAACAAAATTAAGTAATTACCTTTGTATTAGTATTATTTATTTAGTAATTTTTAGTAATTTAATTTAATATACAATTTGACGGACTCAAAGTACCCCCAGACTCAGAAAAACCATTTGTGTACTACATGAAAAGTCATACGGGAGGTCGGTATCTATACTACTCCGCCATCTGTTTGCTATAAACTCCAGAACTACTATAATGCCCTTTAAACCGCTTTGCCATTAATAGTTTCAGTTTCCTTGGAATTTGATCGAAGAGGTCGATTCAAAATAATTGCATGTGCTATTAATTACATAGTGATTAAGCTATTAGAATTAACATTTAGAAGTGGGTCATAGTCGAATGGTGTTGTTGCAAGAAGTATCATTATAAATATAATGTTAAAAACAATTTCCTTTGCCACATTATCTGTGTAGATATTAGAAATTATATGGACAAGGTGCTATAAGAAGGATTGCCAGGGTAGAAGTATTGAATTCAAACTAGTTTGGTTAGTCTTCGCGTATTGCCTGACGAGGACTCTCTCGGTCTCACCTTCGTTCCTTTGGATAAGCCCCAAATATATAGGTGTGTTTAATTCTGAAGGGAAATATAAATGACTAGATTCTGCTACTTCGTCTGCATGAAGTTCAAAATTGGATAGCAACAGTACCTATATAGTAGAGTGACGAAGTACCTATATAAGGTACTTCGTCACTCTACGACTGAATGAATATGTAAATGCAAACATTGCTATACCAAAGAAACATTCGCATTTTTTCAGAAATAAAAAGGAGTTCCATGTCTTGACAGATTTGGTTAGTTTTACTCTTCCGAACGCCAACACATTTTATATGCCATAGTACGAATTCGTAATAGTCCAGTAAATTGAGTTTCCTACAAAAAGTTTATTTACATACCTAACGGTAAGTCTTACTACATCGCCTATTAGCACTTTTAAAAAAAATATTTCGTTTCCCATAAATTAGTACGAAAATATATTAGCCAAAGCACTTAAAGGAGATGCATTTTTGTTGATTGATCACCGCCAGAGTATTTTTATTATTTTACAACGTGAAGAATGTTTTTATTATTGCCTAAGATTTACATCACACTATAATTATTGTGAGATATTATGTTAGTCTCACGTCAGAAATACACACGAGACAATGGTTTGCCACTCTTTGCGAGATTACTTGAAATGATAGAAGAATGATTTTTATGAGTTAATTTGTTGATTATTAATGATTGTACTCATTGCTTACTAAAATGTTATCAATAAAAAAACATTTAAATCAAGAGGAGGTTTGTGAATATGTTTGGTTTGGATACTTGTCCGTCAATTTTGCGATAACGACTGCACTAGAATGAAGTTGGGTAGGCAGATAGATGAGGGCCTAGATTTGTCAAATTATAGTTATTATAGCATCATGCCTGTATGAAGGGGTAGGCAGAGGTGTATTACACACCCACGATTCGCCAGCTATGTTTCATCCATCATCATCATCCATCCATCAGCCTTTCGACGTCCACTGCTGGACATAGGCCTCAGCTATTTTAGTTTAGGTCCAACGTAATAGGGACCGAGCCTATTGCCGTCTACCGGGCACATTTCCAAAATCCGGGCTGCTACTGAGAATTTTTCTTTTTACGAAAAAGTTCAATAACATTACCTGACCTGGGAATCGAACCCGAGACCTCATGATCAGCAGTCGCACACACTACCGCTGCACCACCGAGGCAGTTATATGTCATTATAGAATATAATATAGTCATTATATAGAATATTTTTTTATTCCGGAGTTCATGTGAGATATGTGCTATCGACTTCATACTCGTATATTTGGATTTTGGAGTCCATACAGATAAAGTCGCGCGCAGAAGCTAATACTAAATAAATTAAAAATATTAATGATAATTATTGTGAAGTAAATGCAATAATATTTCATATCTGGCCAGTACTCCTAGAGTAAAACGCTGTCAACCAAACAAGAAACTCTACCTTTATTGATTGATTGATTACCTACTAGCTATAGCTAGTCACCTCTGATTTAAATACGTCATCATAAATTACAAAAATAATCTATCGACTAAAATAGCAGTCCTACAGGAACCCTTCTTTTTTCGAGATAACCCATGTCCTTCTCTGTACTATATTGATGAAAGAAAAACACGTATTATAGCTAAGAAAACATGTTTTTTTTCAACATATTTCATTTTATATGTATAGTTTAAAAGTTATACCGTTCCATTTACACAAGGGTCACAGCAGCTAAAAAAAAGATTAAAAATTCCAAACATAAAATATAAGTATTTTAACATCACAGTGTAGAAATGTGAAATCGAAAATAACAGTCACGAGCAGGATTTGAACCTGCATCTCCTGGATACTGTCCAGATGCTTTGCCAATTCAGCCATCGTGACAATTGCTCGGGACTGCGGAATTTCGATAACACATTCATCTTAACGTCTTGGGTGACGCCTGCGCAATCTGTCGGAAGTATTTGCATACATTATACCGACCAAGTAAACTTAATTTTACAATTAAGGTTTTTACCAAATAATGACGCAGCCATATGCTTTGAGGATTCAGATGCTTTGCCAATTAATTTTGTGTGATATTTGTTTAAGTAGTTACGAGTAAAACACACAAACAAACTCACTTTCATATTTATATTATCATAGTAAGGATATCTAGAAGTTGATATAAACCAGCATTATTGAATATACGACTGATAACGGCCCTTAATTGAGGTCTTCATTAGTAATCGGCCATGTTCTAAGGGCCTTAATTGAGCCCTAAATACTGTATTTAGTGTTGTGACCATGTTATCCCCATCTTAGTGGTGTTCAAATGGCTTGATTGACACGACCTACTCATGAGATGGCTTTATATGTATTTTTGTAGATAATAATATGCTGAAAGGGTAATATTGAATATTGATAAGGCATTAGTCAGTAGTTAGAATGTGCAGTAAGCAGTGTGTTTATAAGTACCCATAGAAATTGTAAAGTGGGGACTAGAAATCGTATAGCTCACTTCTCTAATAAGAACTAATGTTACCATGAGGCACACCATAACATCCATACTAATATTTTAAGCAACTGTTTGTTCGCTATCCTTTCACGGAATCAATGATGACAATATTTTTTTAATTCATCCTCTACGGAGTTATTTTATAAAATCGCGCAGCGTGCCATGGAATGGATATCCCGTTCCATCTGAGAATTTATATACGAGATATAACGCTAGCTACGGAGATCTGTAGGAGAACGAGTGACCGTCATAGCTGGAAGAATTAAATAATGCATTCTACGTGAGTGAAGCCGCTGCTTCAGCTTGATCTCATTTGGGAATAAACTGCAATTTAATATTTATAAACACCACAACAACAGGAAAACAAATATAGACGTCTCTTTTCTAACACATTTTACCTATTTGGTATAAATGTGTAACCCGACATAATTAAAAGGATACTCCAGCCTCTAATGAACTATTTCTAATTGGTTATAATTTATTATACGATTTTCTAACAAATTAGCCAAGAATGCTTTCCACAAATAATTTTAATTTCGTAAAATGTACGTATTTACATTAGTTACGAGTTTTTGGAATTTTTATCATAAGTTGGCACGGAAACTTGCACAAACTATTTCGATGTTACAATAAGATATTTTTCGGTTATACGACAAGCTAGAGAACGAAGAATCCAAAACTTAGATAGACATCCTTATCGATCTTCGATAATATATGCAGTTTCGCCTTCGCAATTGGCAATGCTGCATCTCTTTTGATACGATGTACTCGTATTTTGTTGTCAAATATTTTTAGTGTTCGGATAAAGATATAAATGAACGAAAATGTTAGTTTTCTAAAGATATTCTCGACTTTTTGTGCAGTCTGCCAACCCTCACTGGGCCAGCTTGATTTACTACGACGAGAGGAATTCAGCTCGCTCTCTCTCTCTCTCTCTCTCTGAAAGGAGAATGGTACTATGTTAATAGGTAGAAAAAAATATTATCAGAAAACGCAAGCAGCTTTGTAATAAGTAGTATAGATTCGTCATACAACAAGCGATACCCACATATTGTTACATATTGTTTTAGACCCGCAGTCAAAATGCCCCAATAGCTTTCAGTCTAAGGCCGCGTTACCACATAGGGGGAACTATGTGGTAACGATAAATTTACCGTCGGACGAGTACTGTCTGTAACTGTTCCCATATAACGACCGTTTGTCGTATTTTTTTTTATCGTATAACTATTGTCGTATCTAGTCGTTCCCGTGCTATGACAATATTTTTATCGTGTCTACCATAGACAAGATGCAACAACTATATACCATATGCCGGCACGATTAGATCGTGACGTTTTATGGTTTTACGACTGCCGTGCTAGCCGTTCCCATTGTCTCGACAATCTATCTCAATCAGCAAAACCAAGTCGTGGACGACAGTTAATCGTGCCGTCCTGTATGTGAACACCGCCATTTAAATTTATAAGCCACGATACTAAGCTGCACGGCTACGGCCGTCACGACATAGTAGGAACGCGGCCTAACCTTCGTAACGTTTTCTTTGGTAAATTTCAAACTACACGTATAACGAAGTTTATATGTAACCAATTTCCTACGCAGTGTCCCCTCTTAATGCAAAACTATTTGTTTGATCCATAAATAGATTTTTCAGAGGCTGGATGTGGGTATTCTGTTTTCTAAAGTATTACAGGATACAGGTATTTGCACTTTTCCTGACAATAGAACTCACGCTTACTTCTGATTCCTTAGTAAATATTAACACAAGGATGGTAGAAAAGAAGTATTTTTTTATGCAACGTGGGCGTGGGTGGTATACAAGCATGGTAAGCGTTTACCGTAGCGTATAGACGCCAGTAACACCAGAGGCATCACTCGTACGTCGCCATCTCCAAGGAAAGGGATAGTAAGTGGAGAGGATGGGATTGATACTAAGGAGAGCATAGGAAGGATAATAGGGAGGCGATTTGAGCCTCCGACTACATGTTCGACGGTAAACGGTTACTGTATCTATAAGTATATTATTATAATATAGTCGCTATTCACAGTCTAGTTGTACGTAGGTATTCTTTTAATCCACGCAAGTTTTGAAATGGTTTTTGATGTGAAACATCTAATGCGGAGGGAAGGTAAAATCGGCTGTTAGCGTGGCGACGCTTTTATTGTACCTACTCGTCCCGTTCAAATCTTTCAAGTTAAATTTGACACACTTCTCTGTTTCTCATTGAGCTGAAATTTTGCACGCATGTGTATATCACGTAACAATGCAATATTATGATGACATGGAGCTAATCTGATGATGGAGCTGGAAGGTGGAGATAGGAACTCGATAATGAAACGGCGCAACCCCATCGAGTTTGGGCTCGTATAAGTCGTCTTGCCGAGTACTTTGTGTCTAGACGGTATCCAGGGGCTGATGATGAAGCTGGAAGATGGCCACAGTAACTCTTTAATGAAACAACGCAACCCCATCGAGTTTTGAATCATTTGATTCGTCTTGACGAGTACTTTGTCTTTAGGTGGTATCCAGGGTCTGATGATGGAGCTAGAACGTGGCCATAGGAACTCCGTTATAAAACGACATAACTCCATCGAGTTTGGGCTCGTATGATTTGTCTTGACGAGTACTTTGTCTCTAGATGGTATCCAGGGTCTGACGATGGAGCTGGAAGGTGGCCACAGTAACTCTGTAATGAAACTACGCAACCCTATCGAGTTTATACTCGTTTGATTCGCCTTGAGGAGTACTTTGTCAAGTTATGATCATTTTATTTCTACAAAGTAATTTCGATGTTTTCACATCTGCTAGACGTCCCGCGATGTCTAGTTTTTTTAATGTCGTTTAGATAACTTTGCAGGTATGGTTCATATGTATAATATATCCTAATTACCTGCTATTTTTTAAGTAGAGAAATTATATCTTTACTACTAACTAATTGACGGCACACTACGGCTATAGGTACATTAGATACATTTACTTTAAAATACTGTAATAGAGTTGTAGCGTTCTTCCGTGCGAACCTATGGCGGATCATTAGTCCTATATTACTAGCAACACCAGAGGCATCACTCGTGCTTTTCCAACATTGGGCAAGAGATAGGAGTCGTAGACGAATTATGGAGGGCTTGGATTAAGTTATTTTTCATTACTCATACTCTGAAAGTAGGCTTGAAGTTGCCTGAGAAGCGGGTTGAAAGTAATACTTTTCAGCCCTAGGGAGAATTACTTTCAACTGACAGCTGAGTAATTATAAAAAGAAACCGTTCTTTTTTCTGTACAGCCAGTCAATTACAGCGCGATGTAAAATTGCAATAACATAAAGTTAAGTATTTATTAAAGAATTTGTTTTTTATTTGACTTTATTTTAATATAGTTGCAACTATATCTTTAAAATAACGAAGATTTATATTTTTTCAATGATTAAAATGAAAAATAATGGCAGAATAGCTGACAGGCCACAGAAAAAAAAAACAAAATCGGCAGGAAAACGGTGACTCCAAATTAAATTTTTTAGTCTCCCATTTTTTCTTTAGCTAATTCATATTTTTTATTTTTTATTTCCTCGTATTCGTAATAAAAGCACAGTGTTTACCTCGGGATAAAGACTTATTTAGTCCCTTGAACTATTGGAGCCCTCACTGCGCTCGGGCGCCTAACCCCGTCTCGGGACTAAATAAGTTGCTTTCATCCCTAGGGTAACAATGTACTATTACGCCGATATTCTGTGATTGCCGATTGATATGCCATGTGGGGCCGGCTTCAGAATTGTTCCACCTCTCTCTACCCACGGGAGTCGTAAGAGCCGACTGAGGGAATACCGGGAGAATGCGCAGCAGCACTCCCTCGAGTATTAACAACATCCACTGCGATCGCCAACCCGCCTGCGAAGCGTGGCAATTACGGCACTATCCCCATTTCGTGGGGAGGCCTATGTCCAGCAGTGGACGTTAAAAGGCTGATGGATGGATGGATTCTGTGATACTTCCTCGATCGAGCTGACCTCATTTATCCAACATGATCCAAACACGACTCAATCTAAATACCAAGCCATCAATCCGCCATTAATATTTTGCATGTTATGGCGTAACCGTAGGTAATGAGTTTATTTATCTTCTCAGGACAGTCGCATATATGAGGTTACAAAGATTACCGTTAGTGTAACAGTTATTGTTAAACATAACTGACGCGCACAGCACTACGCCATCTATGGAACGAGTCCAGTAATATACGTCGCTGTATCAAATAGGTAGGTATCTATACTATTATAAAGCTGTAACAGAGCTCTGTCTGTACATTTAAGATATTTGAGAAAAAATGGTTGTAATAGGCTATATAGGCGTGTCTAAACACAATACAAATTTTTAGAATTTTTCTCTGTTTGTCTGTTCATCTGTTTGTCTGTTTGTTCGCGCATCACGCAAACACTACTAGATGGATTTTGATGCAACTGTTTTTATTTGAAAGGCCTTGATTAGACTTAAAAACTAGTATACAATTTATCCCGCTACTATATAGGGAACCTGAGATATAACTGAAAATCTAGAAAATAATTTAAAATAGACCTTTTTGGAATTTATTTAAAAAAACTACTGGACGGATTTTGATGCAACTTTTTTTATTTGAAAGGCCTTGATTATACTTAAAAACGGGTATACATTTTATCCCGTTACTATATCGGGAATCTAGGATATAACCGAAACTAGCTTTTGGCTGCGGCGAAGTCGCGGGCAATGGATGTTGTTTTTTAAATTTCTTTTTCAAAATAACAATGGACTTCCGCCAAGCGTCTCCTTATTCCATTAATTAAGATTTTAAGATGTTATTGTGCGCACGTCTATAAAAACTACTGTATAAATATTCTTATTATTGTTTGTTTTTTTCCTTACTCGTTACAGGTTCAATCTAAAAATATCAATCTAATAATATTTACTTTTGTTTTTTTCCTAAGCGTAATAAATCAGACACAGTCTGACCCCCTCTCTAGCGTAGAGCTGGGTATATCCGAGATATTATAATTAATTTGATCGTGAATATTAATAAGGCACACATGGCGGCGTGGTTTAGAGACCGAGTGTTATGGGTTCGAGTCCCACACAGATGAGCAGAATGGATGTTTTGATTCTGGGTGTACTTCGTGTCCGTCAATTCTATGTTTATAAAGTTCCCCGCGATACAGAGATAATTTTCAAGGCGTTTAAAAAAATAGTTCATTTGCTGGTACTCAACAGCTAGTTTAGTATTCCTTTTAGTTTCCTCAAATGCGACAGTCAAAAGCTTGGTCATCTGATGTGGAAACACACCGAAACAACAAGTAAGAGTTAATTTTATAGTGGACCCTGCCATCAGTGTGTTGGTGTTATGTGTAGCTGTTTGAACCCGCCATGCTTCTCACTCGATGTCCCTTCCAATCGAATACGAATAATCAATCTGAAAATACCGTCCAATTTAATCAGATACCATTAAATTTATGCTTCAATTACACAATTTAAATTAATGAAATCGTTCTGTCCTCGATTGAATCGATTTGTGAATTAATAGATTACGAATTCGTTGACGTAAATCGATTCAAAACATTATATTAGTGATTATACTAAGTGTCATTAATAACATTGAATGTATATATTGAGGACAAACTTTTACTAATTAATTTAATATGGCTTTTTCCTCCAATGACATCCTTTAGGAAGGTTTTTGATATTACTACACGGAAAAGAAAACTCGATATAAAGCCATTTATTAAAACATACATAAATTATAAAATAAAGTGAACCTTGCGTGTGCCTTTCCTCTATGAACGCAAACTTATAAATTACTGAACATATTTTCGTTCAGTGCTCACCAGTGGATGTAGTGATTTTTGAGGAAGGCTTAGCTATAAAGAATTTAGGTTTTATGTATCTTAGGGAAGTATTCCTTGGTTGCCCACACTCACTTGCTTCAACACTTTTACTGTCCACTAATGGGCATGGGCCTCTCATAGTGATAGGGAATTAGTCCGGAGACCATCAGAATTGACAAGCCGTACAGTAAATCTCTCAGGCATACAAGTCACCACTGAAGTAATATAGCGCAGTTCCAGTGGCCCGCCAACGTAGGCGGAGAGACGGCACACGGCGGGTTTATTTAGTGGGTGAGGGCCCCACACTACCCTGTTCGTTGCCCCGAACGACGGGGTGTGCGGTTAGGCGCCTTTTTCCCGGCCTTAACAAAAAAAAAGGCATGCAGGTCACGATGTTTCTTCACTAAGTAGTGATAATTATTCCATTGAATTTATCGTGATTGACACATTAACTTAGTGATAATGTGTAAATAAATACAAACATAATTTAGAAAAATCTCGAAAGGTCAGTAGTGTGTGCCGCACGAGGTCCGTATCTCGGACTGTGGATTGAATTCGATACCACTAGCTTTGCAAACCATGGTTTTACCGCTAGGGCTATCACATAATGCCACCGAAGGAATGTAACATGGTTCCAGTGGCCCGCCAATAAAGGCGGAGAGACGGCACACTGCGGGTTTCTTTAGTGGGTGCAGGCCCCACACTACCCTGGTCGTTGCCCCGAACGATAGGTTGTGCGGTTAGGAACATTTTTTACCGCCATAACAAAAAAGAAAAAAACGACTATTACATAATATTTTTGATCTGTATTTTAGCACTTGACCATGCTCAGCTACTTATATTAAAAAATAGCACATTGTTACCCTAGGGATGAAAGCAGCCTCGAACTATTGGAGCCCTCCCTACGCTCGGGCGCCAAACCCCGTCTCGGGACTAAATAAGTCTTTATCCCGAGGTAAACACTGTGCTTTTCATTACGTATACGAGGAAACTAAAAATAAAAATCATGAATTAGCTAAAAAAAATGGGAGACTAAAAAAATTAATTTTTAGTCACCGTTTTGCTGCCGATTTTGTTTTTTTTTCTGTTGCCTGTCAGCTATTCAGCCATTATTTTTCATTTTAATCATTGAAAAAATATAAATCTTCGTTATTTTAAAGATATAGTTGCAACTACATATATTAAAATAAAGTCATATAAAAAACAAATACTTTAATAAATACCTAACTTTATGTTATTTCAATTTTACATCGCGCTATAATTGACTGGCTGTACAGAAAATAAAACTGTTTTTTTTTTTATAATTACTCAGCTGTCAGTTGAAAGTAATTCTCCCTAGGGCCTACTTTCAGAGTATCAGTAATGAAAAATATTTTTGTAACTATTAAATCTGAATTTGTTTTTTCAGCGTATGGATCACAAGAGATACAAGTATTATAATTATTTTATCATTTATACACGTAAATTAACGAATGAGGCAAAATAAAAGAAGTTGTTTATAAAAAAAAAACTTTATTGGTTACAATTAATAATTACGATAACATGGTTAAAATTAATAATTATGATAGAAATGAACTTCTAAAAGAAGTTTGATACCCTGTCAGGGTAGGTATTTAAAAATAATAATAATATATATATATATATATATATATGTATATATATATATACAGTAGAATCCGTCTATTATGACTCCGCCTTTATTGACTAACCGCTTATTATGAAGTACATAATTACACAGCAAAGTTTGGTTTTCATATATTTAAAATTCTTTATAACTAAGTCGGATATAATGACTTCGCTTATAGTGACATGTCATTTATTGTGACCCATTTTTAATAAATTGCGTCCAGTTATAGTGACCGGCATGATTCCTAACACCTTCGGCAGTGTTCGGGAGAGTCACGTGATACCCGACGGTAATTGATTTTGTTTCTCTCTATTAAAATAAACATATACTAACAAAAATAGGAGATTGTTTATTTTCTACAAAAATGCTTTGTATGACGTCCGCTTAGTATGACGTGTTTGTTATGTCCCTGCGATGTCATTATAAACGGATTCCACTGTATATAAAACTCACCAATGTGACACAACCATATGAATACGGCAGGACTCTCAGAACCACAACGTTGCAATATTCCGCTAAAATCCGAACACAAATTCGACACGTATTTCACCTCTAAACGAGGCATCCTCAGGAACGCTCGGCAACAAATGATCCAAATTAATATATATAATTTTAAAATTAATATATTATTTTCTTTGAGGCTTGTCTTTTTATGAAATCTTTTTTTGACTATATAATAAGGTACAGTATTATTACATGTTATGATATCTGTGTTGTGCATTTTACTAGAATGGTTTGGGTTATTTGTTTTAGGTTCACCAAAAAAAAAAGAAAAGAGTGATCCTATCGCAATGACGGTTCATGACACTGTCACAAAGAGTAATACGTATAACCAGAAACACTGACACTACGGTTTTAGGCCCCGCCCACTGTGACGTCGATGACCTAGTTGAAGGCGACATGACCTAGTTGCCATGCGGCATCTCTGCTCGTTTTCTGTACTCCGTGGAAGCGTCGCTAAATGCGGGTGTTTGGGAGACGAGGTACAACGATAGCTCCGCCCCTATATCAAAATCCATCTAGCGGTAAAATGTATTTTACAGCGTAATAGAGCAAATTTTTCATTAATTTAGTTTGTATTTTCACCACTACGGTGTTACAAGCAAAACAGTTTGTTCCAGAACATTCTATATGCGTTAGGATGGCTGGACCACATCTATTATAAAATGGAAAGGTTTGATTGTTGGTTTGCATTGAATAGGCTCTGAAACTACTGAACCGATTTAAAAAAAAACTATTATCTATAGGATTTCCACCCTGTCTGCTACTGTCATGGCTACTGTTATATATAGTTTTAAAATGCTCAATAAAACAAATATATGAATATAGTATCTCATTGCTCGATTTGCCATAAATACAATAAATATTCAACATACTCTGCGTTTATCCCAAAATGTTTAAAAATAAATGTCTACCCGTGTGAAGCCGGTACGGGCCGCTAGTGTTGTTTATATATAGATAATCAGTATTAGGCATAGACGCAATGATCAAAAGACCAACGAAGCGTTGGTGTGAACGATCCTAATCAAGTACAAATCGCCGCCAGAGTAACAGAGATAGCGAAACAAAATGCCGTATGTCAATGTTTATCATGATCAGGTGGAGTCGTATGCACCTGTAATATAATAGGCGATAACTTTCCTATTAGATCTAGAAGCTGCGTTATACATTCGCTGCTCCTCTTTTGCGTTCGGGTCTTGACACCTGGTCTTCAAGGCCAAATAGGTGAACTGCTTCTGACATGCAGCCTCCCTGCATGCACTGTTAAACCAGGGACGGCTACGACCGCTGACGGGTATCTTGGTCCTTGGGATAAATTAATCCATCCCTATTAGCATAAATTCCGTCATGAAGTCCTAACGTATTCATGCGTTTAACCAATAAAAAGAAGAAAAAAAAGCAATTTAATAAATAACATGACTTTAATATATTCGATAGTGGGTTCGCTGGTACGACGTAAACTCTTTTGTTATCAATTATTTTCGAATACTCGCCGACAGATGACACGTCATTTTACAATAATTATTTTTTCAAATTTCGTGTAACTAAGCAATAAATCTTTAAAATAATTAATATTTTAATAAAGAAATTAAACAAAATTTACTTATTTGTGCTGAAAATTCTTATAATATGCTTTTATAATATTAAAATGACGATATCGGCGAGTTGTGGGTAGAACGCCACTTTTCGACGACAGATGTCTCTAGGTAATGAAACAAGAAAATGTGTTTTAAAATGCATATATTTATAAATTTAAACTACTTATACATAAAATGTTATGCCATTTTGTTTTAAGTTTGATCCTGAACCATTTCTATACCCATCAAGAGCGCACTTCATGGTTAAAAGAATTTAATACTTATTTAAACGTAAGATGCGTCCGAACCGAACGCAGTGACGGTTCACTCAAAACTGCGGTTTGAGGCCCCGCCCACTGTGACGTCACTGACCTACTTGAAGGCGACATGACCTAGTCGGCTTGCGGCATCTCCGCTATTTTTCTGTACTCCGTGCACTGAACGAACTGCATATCTTGTGGCAATAAAGAATTTATTATTAATTATTTGTGAAAATATGGAAAAAGAGAACTTTAGTGCGAGCGGGAATCGAACCTGCGTCCCTTCGAATCCGGGGAAGTACTCTAACTGCTAAGCCATCGCACTGACCAACGGCCATTCCCAATCTCCACATCACATTTGTCTTTTACGAACACCCCCCTTATCACATAATGGTTACCCACAGCGTGAGTAAATAGTATGTAGAATTCTAAAAAAGAAGTAAGTTCCTTCACCACACAGTGTAGATATAGATAAGTGATGTAGCTGGTCTAAGAACAGCGAGTAAGCTAATCTAATAAACATTTTGTAAGGTAAAATAACTGCTATTCATTCTATTGCACAATTAAATTAAAAAATAATAGTTTCACTGAATTTGAACAGAATCACTCGAAGATACTTCAATATCACTTAGAGCCCCTGTCTAAGTTTAGAAAGGGTTAAGGGCACTCCCCAAAGCCATTACAATGACAAAGATGTCAAAATGTCGAGCGAGAAAGGTTAACTTTGGATGGGTAAATTATATTTTGGAGTTGGTTTATTTTGGTCGTGTTGTTCGGTAAATATTAGTTTTAATTTACTATATGATGTACAATGGTGGTACATAAGCCGGATTTTATAGAGTCACGAGCTCACCCGGCGAACTTCGTACCGCCATATTTTGTTTTCGTGAATATTTTGCAATGAAAATTATTAAAGTACATACTGATATCGCTATTAAAAAAATAGGGGTTGGCAGTAGAAGAGTGGAAATTTAATGTTGTATGTATTTTTTTTTGCCAAATCAATAAAAAAAAATTGTCCAAAAAATAAAAAAGAATATTTTGGGGTGGACCACCCTTATCACCTACTGAATATACATACAAAATTTCATAAGAATCGATCAAGCCGTTTCGGAGGAGAACGACGACAAACACTGTGACACGAGATTTTTATTCATGGTTAGTTGGACTTACTTAATGGCGTTATAAGCAGGATTTAAGTTGTAGTCTGCCAACCAACTTTTAAGTTTAAGATATATTTTTTTGTAAGACGGGTCGTCTGGTGTCTAAGGAATTATTCCTTGTATCGCGGACTTTACAAACATATAATTTCACGGACACATAGTACACCCAGACTCACAACAACCATTTGTGGATCACACAAAGATTTGTCCTGTATGGGAATCGAACCCACAACACTCGTACGGGAGGCCGGTATCCAAACTACACCGCCATCAATATGTGCAGTCGAAAAAAACAATTAAAAAAAACTAATATTACGTGTGGCTACATTTTGTTGTTGTTGAATGTGTTTCACTAAGTACCTCGATATGATTATACAAATAATTATACATCCAGGTGACATCACCTTCACGGAAATGTAAAGCATTATGATATTCTAAAATCTAATGTTATTTATTAATAGAAACAAAATTAAATAACTGCCTCTGTAGTGCAGCTGTAGTGTATGCGACTGCTGATCATGAGGTGAGGTCTCGGGTTCGATTCCCGGGTCAGGCAGTGTTATTGAGCTTTTTCGTAAAAAGAAAAATTCTCAGTAGCAGCCCGGAGTTCGGCAATGTGCCCGGTAGACGGTAATAGGCTCGCCCCCTATCACGTGGGACTTAAACATGGTTGGCGAACCATGTGTGCTTAATACACCTCTGCCTACTCCTTCGGCGAATACAGGCGTGATGCTGTTTTTTTTTTTAAATACAATAAACGAGATGATAAGCAGGAGGTCGGCTCTCTCACCAGCTCTTTTACTCACCATAAGAAAAAACAGTGTTTTACCTACGGTTATTTCACTAAGCGTCCGTCCGTCTTTGAGAAGGTGTTACCTACTTCCCCGGTCGAGGCTGACCATTCACCACCCAGGGACCTACTCAAAATATTCATCAAAATCCGTCCAGCCGCTGAGGAGTTTAGTGATTAATACAGAACAATTCAAATAATTATGTATAAATATTTATTTTAAAAAGCATCCGATACATCGATATATAGTATAGGCAGGATCAGGTCTGGATTTTTAAATCTAATTAATAATTTCAATAGAATATGTAAAATTAGTTGTAGTGATTACAACTTATCAAAACAACCATTACGTATTTCCGGTTCTAATAGATCGATAGAGAAGGAATGCAAAGATGTTTTCCTTCGACGCTTAAGCAATTTATAATAAATTAATTATCTATTAAGTATAATTATGGTTTCGAAAATTAGTTCCCTTGGATTCGGATACGGGTTTTATAATTTGCAATACACGGTCAATCAATTAGAGATGCCGTATCAGTAAAATAACTATAGCTATGTTTTTATTTTATTTAATGTAACGAATCATGTCACGTATACTATCGTCACTATGTTGAGCCATATTGCGTTGTCTGATGAATGGTGTTCGTTTGCTGAAAAACTAACTCTAATTGCAAATTGCTCGTTCTAGTCTCGCTTGTAATTGCCAGAGAAACCGACGCGTGATGTTACAATAATCCCTCGGCCAATCACGGTGATCTCTCAATCAATCACAATGACACGATGCGATGTCGAGACGATTGAGTGAGATACATTCTACCAACCCCCCAACCCCCATATAATTAAGAATATTATGGAGCTTAGATTATACACAAGCGTAGTGGAAAGTATACGTACCTGTCACATGCTTTTTTTTATAAATTGGGACACACCCTCATTTCGTTGACTCAGCTACAAACGCGTACACAAGGTTCCAGAGAAAGCTATAGTATATTGAAGAGTTTTTAAATTAAATTAAATGTAATATTAAAGATATTTATGAGATACTAACTCTGTCGAGTGATTTAAAATAATATTTTTTTTTGGAGTGGTCTCATGCGCCAATCTATCGACAAATATTTTGCACTAGCCTTTGCCCGCGGCTCCGCCGCACTCAAAAGCTATATATGTACATATCAGGTTCCCGATATAGTAGCGGGATAAAATGCATAAGTACCGGTTTTTAAATCTAATCAAAAAAGTTGCATCTTAATCTGTTCAGTAGGTTTTGCGTGATGTTGCTAACAAATAAACAGACAAAAAATCAAAGAATAGTAACGTAGTCATAGAACTTTATCTCATTATTTTTCTTCTGGAAAAGATGATATTCTACTGAATCTAATTAGCCGACTCCAACTCAGTGAACATACGAAGAATAAGCAGCTATTTACTGTTGAAACGATGCAACCGACAGATTATTCAAAACGGTCTGTACGTCAACATGCGTACAAAATCGTTTATGTGGTCAGTTGCTTGCCAATATCTCTTAATTATCTAATATAACGAGAAGTACTGCCAATTAGATAGTAAAATACGTTCGGAAACTAAATAGAAATGTTTATTTTAATATGTACGTTTGGTAATAAACTACGTTTGAAGATATTATCGTATCGACCGCGCAATGTGCTCGTAAAATGTGGTTACTATAAATTATTTGCCGTTTTTCACAGATTATTTTTATCGGTATCTACCAGTTACAACCAGGTATCTAATACATTATAATCAGATGATGTGGTGGCAGACTGAGACTACCTCCTATCATCACCCTATCTCTTTAAAATAAATGTTGTAAGGAGCGAGCAGTATTAACAAGCGATGGGGCTGTTTCTACGAGAGCACTTCATCGCGAGATTGTAATTGTATTAACGGATCTACTCGGAGATCATGAGTACACTTACTGTAATAAGCTTAAAGAGTTTTTGCATTTTATCTGTAACTTTATTTTTGTTAAACCCATTGCGGTTGTACAGTGAGAGGAATTTAAAATGTAGTCACCACCTTTTTTTTTATAAGGCGACAAAAATTGTACCTAACCACGCACCGTCTATCGTAGCAACGAAAATGGTAGTGTGGGGCCCTCATCCACTTAATAAACGCGCCGTCTGCCGTCGCTCTGTCTTTGCCTACTAGCGGACCACTGGAACTGGTAAACATTACTTCAGTGGTCCGCCGGCGGCGCGTAGTCACCACTCTGGCTCAGTGCGGGTTGGCAGTTGGCCGAGTAGACATGATATTTTGTTATTACTTATTACAAATGTGAACATAACTTGCTCTGCAGCTGCCCGGAGTTAGGAAATGTGCCCTGTAGACTGTAATAGGCTCGCTCCCTATTACGTGGGACTTAAACATAGCTGGCGACCCGTGGGTGTCTAATACACCTCTGCCTACCCCTTCGGGGAATACAGGCGTGATGCTATGAACGTGCGGGATAAAACTAGTAGATATTTCTATAAACCTCAAAAGTACTCGTTAAGGTTTATGAAGATTCAGTTGGCTAACCGTATAAACAATTTTATTCGGCACTTAAATTTATGTGTTGCTGTGACGGTGGTTGCCGATGTTAGGCGGGATTGTTCTACAACTAAGGACGTTTAGGTACTGTCATGATAGTCATAATTTATTTGGTTCTCGTTTAAAAACAACCGTTTAAGAAACAGCTGTTTGAATGGGGATCAACGGGCAAAGCTGATCGCAGATGGCTATTAGCGAGATGGTCACTGTCAAATTGTAGTTGCTTTGTCTGAGAATTGTTTGTTTATCCCGTTAATTTGCTATATTGTTAAAATGCATAGTGCCTGGAAGATTAAAGAATTGAAAGACTATATGCTGTGTATTTAATTATCTGTATTAACAACATCTACTGCGATCGCCAACCCGCCTGCCAAGCGTGGCGATTACGGTATTATCCCCCATGACGAGACCTCTCGTTGTGGCGTTCTCTTGGGGAGGCCTATGTCCAGCAGTGGACGTTGAAAGGCTGATGGATGGATGATGATGGATGATGCTGTGTAGCCACAATTTTGTATTTAACTTTTCTTACTGTTTTCTATTGTTCGATCTTTGGGAATTAAATGTACATCGGGGTTATTACATTTTGGTACAGCACACAGAGGAAAAAAAAATTAAATGAAAATAAAAATTTACTAAATTACTTACAGGTTATAAGTTGTATGGAAATGACAGGTTTCAATGGTCATGTCGATAATACGCCATCTGCTGTGAAATTATTTCAGTAAACAACACACAAAGTAATTTAATGCGTAGGTCTTATAAGAGAAAATTTCATGTGGAGATTGGGAGTTGCAAGTAGGCTTCTACGATAACTTAGCGGTCAACAGTCCCCCGGATTGGGAATTTGGGGAGGATACTACTAGTTCTAATCTTTTTTTTTTACATTACATTGACTGCATGGGTTGCAATTACGCATACCGTCCACCAGATGTCTAACCTAACAAACGAACAAACTCAATTTCACATTTATAATATTAGTAAGCATTACTGTTCCACAAAATACAGATCTATAATACATGATCACAAAAACCTGTCGCACTACTCACGATTGCGATATAGCTAATCGATTTCAGTCCGAAAACTCATTAGTTGGGCGCAATCTATGATAGTGATCTAAGATTTATTTAAACGTTTTTAATTATGATGCGTATCTATGATATCTTGGAATTAAGAGATAGTGCTCGAGACTCCACTATTGTATTATCTATGTAAACAGTTTAGGTATATTTTTTGTAGGCGTGATAAAATGTACCGACCGCACACCCCTCTGTCGGGGGAGATAGGCAGAGATGGCGCAGGCACCACCCCAGTCACCCAAGACGTTAAGTATGAATGTGTTATCGAGATTAGCAGCCAGAAACAATTGTCACGATGGCTAAATTGGCAAAGCATCTGGACGGTATCCACGATATGCAGGTTCAAATCCTGCTCGTGACTGTTATTTTCGATTTCACATTTTCACACTTTGTGTTCAAAACACTATTTAATATGGTTAACCTCCTACGAGGGATTAATAAAAGGATCTACTTATGCCCTTTCTTTAAGTTCTCACTTCAGATTTCATCGAAATCGGTTCAGTGGTTATGCTGTATAAGGGTATCAAAAAAGCGTTAGGTACTTGCTCAATACCACTGAAGTAATGTCTACCAATTCCAGTGGTCCACCAGTACAGGTGGAGAGACGGCACATGTGGGTTTCTTTAGTGGACAAGAGCCCCACACTATTCTGATGTTTGCCCCAAACGATGGGGTGTGCGGTTAGGTAGATAGATTATGAGACATTGGATTAATATAATTGTAAATATTCACGGACATTTTCACACAACGTCCTGTGGTCCCAAACTAAGCTTAACGCTTGTGTTATGGGTACCAGATAACGGATATAATACATATATTACTTTTTTTTGTAAATAGATACATACATATTTATAATAGATAGAAAACACCCCGACACAGTACAAATCTGTGTTCATCACACAAATAATTGTCCTGAATGGGAATCGAACCCACGACCTCGTGAACGGAAGTCGGAACACTACCGACTACGCCACGAGACCCGTCTATTATATAATACTGTTTGTCCTGAAAAATTGTTTCCATGGGATGTGCACTTTTAAACCTAACTGCTAAACGGATTTCAATAAAATTTCATATATATCTATACTATTATAAAGCTGTAACAGAGCTGTGTCTGTACATTTAAGATATTTGAGAAAAAATTACTGTAATAGGCTATATAGCCATGTCTAAGCACAAAACATTTTTTTTTTAGAATTTTTGTCTGTTTATCTGTTTGTTTGTTCGCGCATCACACAAAAACTACTGAATGGATTTTTATTTGAAAGACCTTGATTAGACTTAAAAACTGGTATACATTTTATCCCGCTACTATATCGGGAACCTGAGATATAACCGAAAAACTAGAAAATTATTTAAACTAGAATATTTTTTAAAATTTTTGATCTATATTTTAGCACTTGACATGCTCAGCTACTCTCTTTCCCGCTCGTAAAATACTCTTTTTCCTTATTCACAAATTATAATTTGTACTTTTTTAGAATTTATTTAAAAGAACTACTAGATGGATTTTGATGCAACTTTTTTTATTTGAAAGGCCTTGATTTGACTTAAAAACTGGTAGACATTTTATCCCGCTACTATATCAGGAACCTGAGATATAACCGAAAAACTAGTACTAGGTATTATAAAACTGTAACAGAGCTTAGCGTGTCTGTACATTTAAGATAATTGAGAAAAAATTGCTGTAATAGGTTATACTATAGGCGTAAAACAATTTTTTTTAGATTTTTTGTCTGTTTGTTTGTTCGTGCATCACGCAAAAACTACTGAACGGATTTTGATGCAACTTTTTTTGTTTGATAGATCTTGATTAGACTTAGAAACTGGTATACATTTTATCCCGCTACTATATCGGGAACCAGACATACAACTCGAAAACTAGCTTTTAATTGCGGCGGAGCCGCAAGCAAAGGCTAGTATACAGATAAATGTTGGCCTTGATAAACACTAATTGGTATACCGATAAATTAAGTTCCAAGGAGCCGCGGGCATTAGCATGTAGGTGAAAGTATTATTTTTGCAAAAAGTTTCTAAATTGAATTTAAAACGCAAGTTTACAACTATCAAATACTTAAAATAATAACATTAGATAAATTGATAACATAAAAATAACTACGGACTGCCCTTTAGCAGTCAGACATGGCACGCCGTTAAAATGTTATGGCTGTTAATCTATCATATATATTTATATTTAATAGCCTCCTTATAAATTGTGAAGCGTAGACTAAACTAATAGATATTGATCTATTTCTAGAAGGAGTATCTCTACCACCACAGCTTTCTGTTAACTGATAATGAATCCTGTGAAGTTCTCAGTAAATGTTTGGTTGTATATATTTATTAGACCTTTGTCGTTTCCCAAAGGGGTAGGCAGAGTCAACGGATTGCCTCTTATATTAAAACGGTCTTCTAGTACCCACCCGCTTTTCCCCTCCGTGGGCACGACACGTGACAAGTTGTGAACTACGTTTTTGCCCTTCAAATCATCTATTCTATACATATATTATAATAAAAATGAAATATTTGTAATGTCTAAATAATAGCTTTTTACTAAATGTATACGAGAGTAGGTATATACGCTACCTATAACACCAATTTTGTGCAGTAAGCTGTGGCTCGTCTGCCATCATAAGCATTAAAAAATATATGAAGTGATCCAGTAGGTTCTGCGTACTTGGAGCTCCAGCGCTCGAATCAGAATGAATTAATTCTCCAATAACATGTTATTTGTTTGTTCCAGGTGGCTCCGATAGCAATAAAGGCAAGAGTAAAAAGTGGCGTAAAATCCTCCAGTTCCCTCACATATCACAATGCTTAGATATAAAAACAAAAATAGGTGAGTCAGTATCAATATTAATATCTCTTACACTAATCGGACGCTAAAGTTTAGCAATTTGTTATGTTTGTCGGAGCTAAATATTGAAAGTTCTTGGACAGTATAATCTGTAATTTAAAAGTGATAACACTTTGGAACGGTGTGCAATTGATTTGTTATTCAAACACTGATGGAAAACTACGTTATATTTATTGATTCGTTTTAAATTTACGCGTAACACAAGTAAGTAGTATTGGACAAAACAAGTGTTTTTGAAATAAAATAAAATTTTGAAATAAAACTACGTTTACGGAATCTATCGCGTTTACTTGATTTTTATGCTATCCCGACGTTTCGAATACTTTACAGCATTCATGATCACGGGTGGACTTAGATGTTCAAAGCTGATATGTTTTTTCAACGGTTTGGTGATGAAACGGTTTGGTGATGAAACCGTTGAAATAACATATCAGCTTTGGACATCTACCATCTAAGTCCACCCGTGATCATGAATGCTGGAAAGTATTCGAAACGTCGGGATAGCATAAAAATCAAGTAAACGCGATAGATTCCGTAAACGTAGTTTTATTTCAAAATGTGTGAAATTCGCGTAAATGTTACAAAGTATTATATAAACTAAAACGAGTTGTTAGCATAAACATTACTATCCATCCATAAGCCTTCTACCGTCCACTGCGGTGTGATGTGGTTCTGGGCCGCTTGCATCTAACGGCTGACTGCGATTTTGACCAGGTCATCGGTCCACCACTAGTAGTAGACCATCTTACATCATCAGCATCTTTTTTTTCACCAAATATTCTAAATAATTTGTTATAATGATGGTTAAGTACAGTAACGTAATCAATGGTTGCTTCTCTAACTTAAGCAATTCAAAAGAAATCTAAATAAGAAGTATCTAATGATTTATTCAATTTGGCTCGAGCTACATAGAAAATACTTTTACGAACTTCCCGGTCGATAAGGTCCAATGAGGTCGCAAGGTAAACTGTTATCACATATCGGTAAGACGGGGAAATAATTCGCGCAAAGAGCCAACAAAATGTTTGATTCGTTGCCTTCGGACCGGAAGATTGATCGATTTCCGATACAGAATTGATTCGTGATTGCTTTGATATGAGTAAGCATTCTGACTTTATTTTCTTTTCATCGTATTTCGTATACGATGGTAATGTAAAAATGATTCTTTACAAATGATCGGAATATTCTGTTGAATTACTTATTTTTTGTTTGAAATGTTGAGCTATATGTGTGAACTTAATATTAACTTGGTTATTATTTATTAGCAGAGTGCAAATTACTAGAGCATAAATTGTGAAAATGTGATGTAGAAAATAATGACCACGATCTATAATTTTCTATTTCACATTTCCACACTTTATGTTAGAACATAAACTTAACATATTACTAGAGTAAATGGCCGACCATTACATATACATTTAAAATACATAATAGGAATGCAAATTAGTTTACGGGTTATGTTATTAGTTTCCCGCTTATAAAAAACTATGTCAATATTTTTTTTACCCTACACTGCGCCACTATAGGGCACGGCTCTCCTCTCAGAGTGAGAGGGATTTAGGGCGTATTCCACCCCGCTGGCCTTATAAGGGTTGGCAGCCTTCACAAACCGTCAATAAAAATTCTCAGACATGCAGGTTTCCTTAATATGTTTTCAGCAGTAATAATTTGAATAAATAAATACACATGTAATTAGGAAAAGTAAACTGCCTGTGTGGTGCAGCGGTAGTGTGAGCGACTGCTAATCATGAGGTCTCGGGTTCGATCCTCGGGTCGGGCGAGAGATATTGAACTTTTTCGTAAAAAGAAAAATTCTCAGTAGCAGCCCGGTGTTTGGAAAAGCCGTCTACCGGGCGACGGCAATAGGCTCGCCCCCTATCACGTGGGACTTAAACATAGCTGGCGAACCGTGGGCGTGTAATACATCTCTACCTACCCCTTCGGGGAACACAGGCGTGATGCTATGTTTTTTTGTTTATGTAAACAGGACAAGACCGGGGTTTGTGCCGTGACCTTAGACTGGGGATCGAACTTGAACCATTGTGTCTGCAATTTTTGGTTTTACCAGTATTGATTTCTCTTTTTTATAATTATAGAGAGAAAATTAACTTAACTCAGTTTGTAAAGTTATTTGATAATTACATTAAAATAATTACAAACCCTCGTGGAACCATAAATCAATCCTGTGTACAATGTTTATTTAATTTGCGACCTTTATCAAGTTCCGGATTCGATTATAACTTACCGTTCCCCATTTTGGCCGGCTTTAATTTCATTAGTTATACCATTTATTATGGTAACAAGGGACTAATATATGAAAGAGGACAATATTCTATAGTATAACACACAAATATAACTAAAGCCTAAATTTACTAAAAAGATTTAAATCAAATCCTTCATCCATCCATCCATCCATCAGCCTTTTAACGTCCACTGCTGGACTTAGGACTCCCCAAGAATGGGGGATAGTGCTGTAATCGCCACGCTTGGCAGTTGGGTTGGCGATCGCAGTGGATGTTGTAAATACTCGAAGGAGTGCTGCTGCCCACTCCCCCGGTATTCCTTAAGTCGGCTCTTACGACTCCCATGGGTGGAGAGGGGGTAGGTAAATCCTTACCTACCAATATTGGAAATGCGAAAGTGCGTTTGTTTGTAGCCCCTGGAAAGTTAGTTTAGGGCAAAAGCCCTGCTTATCTCACCAAGAATGGGTCGACTCGATCTGGGATGTACCACCCTATCAAGTAAGATAATAGATTAGCCCATAACAACGGTAAGTACCTACCTTCTGCTGGCGTTGTTTCGTATGAGTGAGACTGCCAGAGACCCAAACACCCTCCATATCTTATTCTCTCTTTATTATACTTTCTATCACCTAATTACAATAAGAAGATAGATAAGGTATACACCTTGTAATACCAAACAAAGCCTGCGGTTCTGAAGATTCCGTTGTCACAAAAATGAACACATCCATCCATCAGCCTTTCGACGTACACTGCTGGACATAGGCCTCCCTAAAATGAGAGATAGTGCCGTAATCACCACGCTTGGCAGGCGGGTTGGCGATCGCAGTGGATGTTGTCAAAGTTTCGTTGAATATGTAATTTTGTGAGCTTTGCACGAATCATTGTTAGCTACGCCGTGCCACCGCATCCATGACGAACTAAATTCGCTTTAGTACTCGCCGCTGCAGATAAACAGTGGGTTTCAATGAATAAGTAGAACTAAAAGCCTAATACACATTTAAAATAGATATTATTTTATACCTATATTTTTCTAAGCACACACCATATAAAAATATTTAAAAAACGGTTGACCCTAAAGGCCATCCCCGCAACTCTTCTCTGTTCTATGCTTTCGAGCTCAAAAGTCTGATAGAGATTTAATAAAACACTATTCGTTGAATTTTCAAATCTTTTGCATTCAAAACGTTTTTACGGGATTTATACCATGTAAATTTTTACTTACGAGTTTCCGATATTTCGGCACTGTTGCAAGCGCCATGATCACGGAGCAACTGAAGTCCTTGCGGGTGGGAATAGTTTTTATTATTCTGCAGTTAGAAATATCTGTCTACCCGCTTTCTCACTCGTTTATGACACGCAACACTATCTATGGAACCACTACCACTGGTCTCACTCACGTATCGAGCTCGATCACGACACACAACACTTACGGTGTCGACCCTGGTTTCTGAGGTGTTTTTCTTCTTCTTTGTACAAAGACGAATCACGGGACGCCAGGTGCTAGATAATTGAAAACCATCTTCACGGTTGAAATTTTTTTTGTATTTCGTGATTTCAATGGCTTCTCTCACCAATCTGGGTATATAGTGGCGTTCTGTCGAAAGTATCTGAGGATTATGTAAATTCTCGATGTAGTGACTCGTTCCTGCCTCCAAAAGGTGTTGTGCTATAGCCGATTTTCCTGGGTCATTGTTTTTATAAGCCCTAATGTGTTCTTTCATTCGACATGCTACAGTACGCTTAGTTTGGCCAATGTATGAACTTCCACAGCTACAGTCCACTTTGTACACGCCTGGTCTTTCCAATGGGAAATAATCTTTCGGTGTGCGCAATAGCTGGGAAATCTTTTTTAAAGGAGTGAAAATCGTTTTTACTGAATACTTATTTAAAATATTAGCGACCTTATCTGTCACTCCTTTAACATATGGTAAATAAGCCGGCTGTCGTTCTACCTGAATGGGTCTTGCCTTCGTTTTTTGTCGTGGTGGAGGGAGCTGTCCTTTGTAACCATTCCTCCGTAGAACAGCGCTTACATGTTGTAGTTCATCCGTGACATGTTCCTTGTCACACAAATTATATGCGCGGTTGGTGAGAGACGTCACTACAGAGTTTAGGTGTCGAGGGTGGTGATGCGAGTCAGCGTGCAAATAGCGGTCTGTGTGAGTTGGTTTCCTAAATACTGAGTGACTGAATGAACCGTCCTCTCGGACTCCTACTTTGATATCGAGAAATGCTATGCTGCGGTTTTTCTCTATTTCATACGTGAACCGCATTTTGTCGTGTATGTTGTTCAAGTGTGTGACATATTCTTTAACGACTCCTTCATCGCCTTTTATTATAGAGAATACGTCGTCGACGTATCTTTTCCAAAGTTTAATTTGGCGTGGGGCGGTGGTGATGGCTATCTTTTCAAAATGTTCCATCCATATGTTGGCGACGATTGGAGCTACTGGACTTCCCATTGCCACACCGTCGAGTTGTATGTAGTACTCGCCCTTGTACACGAAATAATTAGTCGTCAGACAATGTTTCACCAGATCAACATATTCTGCGGGGATCTTTTGTTGTTCTATTTTATCTGCGATTACCTTCATACAATCAGCTATTGGGACATTTGTGAAAAGTGATTCCACGTCAAAGCTGACCATCACTTCGTCCGGTTCTAAGTTGTTGTGCTGAAGGGTCTCAATGAAATGACGAGAATCTTTGACGGAAGATCCAGTTCCTCCTGCTAGTGGATTTATGATGCTAGTTATATGTTTAGCTAACTCATATGTCGGGGAATCCACTTGACTCACAATTGGTCGTAGAGGGACGTTCTGTTTGTGAATCTTAGGTAGGCTATATAGCTTAGGTGGGTGGAGGTTCCTAGGTCTTAATAAATGATTCACTGTTTCTTCGCCAATCGCATATTTGCATTTATTAATAAGCTCTTGAGTCTTTCGATTCGTCCTGGCAGTGGGGTCGTATTTAACTTTCATGTACGTTTTTTCATCGGCTAATAAATCTCGTACTTTTTATTCGTATTCATTAGTGCTCATAACAACCGTCGCATTTCCCTTATCCGCTCTTAAGACCAGTATCTCTTGATCGTTCTTAAGCTCTTGTAATGCGGACATCTCAGCGGCACTGATGTTGGGTTTAGGACATTTTGCACTGCGTATAGTTACGGCGATGTCTTGCCTTAAAACCTCCGCGTCGGCTGGCGGTAAATTATTTTTTCGGATAACTTCCTCAACGGTTCCAATAATTTGTTCGTAAGGGATGCGATTTGGAGCAGGAGCGAAATTCAACCCTCTCTCAAGAACGTTCATCATAGGTTCAGTCAACTCTTTGTCCGATAGATTAAAAACAGTTCGAGTGTTTTGTGACTTTGCATCATGGTAGGGGACACGTGATTTTTGTTTATCGATAAGTGATTCAAACTTTCGTTCCTGTTTTTTAGCACTTAACTCACGTGAACGTTGGGCTTGTAGGTATGTGATGCGATCACATATGTCAAAGTCACTAGGTGATAACTCGCTACTGCATCTCAGGTGTAGGTCGTATAACTCACATTGAATCTTGTCAAGTTGGTATCGGGTGTTACTGATAGATTTGCGTAGTAATTTAACACTCGCGTTTCGTAGAATGGTTGCGGAACCGTGAATATCGTTACGAGGTCTTATACGTACACATACGGGAATAACGTCCGCATCCCGACATTTAACTAAGAAACTTAATGATTCACGTAGACACTCACTCTTTTTCCGCGCCCGTTCAAGGTGTTTTATTAATTCAACACAATCCGGCCCGTACCGGTGCGAAATATAGGATTTCAAACTTTCATGGTCACTTATAATTCTAAACGTTTTTACGGGATTTATACCATGTAAATTTTTACTTACGAGTTTCCGATATTTCGGCACTGTTGCAAGCGCCATGATCACGGAGCAACTGAAGTCCTTGCGGGTGGGAATAGTTTTTATTATTCTGCAGTTAGAAATATCTGTCTACCCGCTTTCTCACTCGTTTATGACACGCAACACTATCTATGGAACCACTACCACTGGTCTCACTCACGTATCGAGCTCGATCACGACACACAACACTTACGGTGTCGACCCTGGTTTCTGAGGTGTTTTTCTTCTTCTTTGTACAAAGACGAATGAGAGTGGACTGTAGCTGTGGAAGTTCATACATTGGCTTCTCTCACCAATCTGGGTATATAGTGGCGTTCTGTCGAAAGTATCTGAGGATTATGTAAATTCTCGATGTAGTGACTCGTTCCTGCCTCCAAAAGGTGTTGTGCTATAGCCGATTTTCCTGGGTCATTGTTTTTATAAGCCCTAATGTGTTCTTTCATTCGACATGCTACAGTACGCTTAGTTTGGCCAATGTATGAACTTCCACAGCTACAGTCCACTCTCATTCGTCTTTGTACAAAGAAGAAGAAAAACACCTCAGAAACCAGGGTCGACACCGTAAGTGTTGTGTGTCGTGATCGAGCTCGATACGTGAGTGAGACCAGTGGTAGTGGTTCCATAGATAGTGTTGCGTGTCATAAACGAGTGAGAAAGCGGGTAGACAGATATTTCTAACTGCAGAATAATAAAAACTATTCCCACCCGCAAGGACTTCAGTTGCTCCGTGATCATGGCGCTTGCAACAGTGCCGAAATATCGGAAACTCGTAAGTAAAAATTTACATGGTATAAATCCCGTAAAAACGTTTAGAATTATAAGTGACCATGAAAGTTTGAAATCCTATACTTTTGCATTCATTCAAAAGATTTGAAAATTCAACGACAACAACCGATTTTCTCGTAGTTTACGGCATTCAACGCAGCTTTTTGAGCTCTTTGAAGAATCTTCACGAACAAAGCACTCGAACTGAAAATGTCATAGAACCTTTTCTTTTTTTTGCTGAGGCGGGAAAAAATGTTCCTAACCGCACACCCAGTCATTCGGGGCAACGAACAGAGTAGTGTGGAGGAGCCCTCACCCACTAAAGAAACCCGCCTTGTGCCGTCTCTCCGCCTTTATTGGCGGGCCACGGGAACCATATTACGTTCCTTCAGTGGTGGGATAGCATAGACCATAGGATTTTGAAACGCATGGTACGCTTTCATTGATCTGCCAATACAGGCAGAGACGGCACGCGGCGGGTTTATTTAATGGGTCCACATTATCCCATTCGTTGCTCCGAACAACGGGATGTATGGTTAGGTACAAAGACCCATGTTTTACTTGCCGGCAATATCGGTGACGTTACAACTTGTTCCATTGGATTGATGTGCATAATTATGTAAAAAGATGCTAAATTCACTCGCATCTATATTTATTTATTCTTACGATGTTTATTCTAGTAGTAACTAGGTAATTTAAGAATAAAAAATATAAAGTTAAGACGCTAAACGTTTAGTAAGGAATGACAGGTTCAGTGGCCCGCCAATAAAGGCGGCGAGACGGCACATGGCGGGTTTCTTTAATGGGTGAAGGCCCCACACTACCCTGTTCGTTGCCCCGAACACGGGGTGTGTGGTTATGAACATTTTTCCCGCCTTAACAAAAAAAAAGGAATGACAGGTTATCTACAACGTATGAATACATGTTATTATTACTTTGAGTAATTACTAAACATGAGTACATAGTGCTTACGTGTGCTGACGGGCTAAAATACAAATGTCATCACCCCAATCTTTCCGACGGATGTCGTACGAGGTGACTAAGCGAATTAAGTAATAATCACTCATTGTACCACTTGTGGTAGCGCTGGCTACCAAGTGGGAGTACTCACTTGCTTAGAGTTTCCGTCAATGTTTAATTCATCCTCTTTTCTTATAAGGCGGGAAAAAATGTTCCTAACCGCACAAACCGTCGTTTGGGGCAACGAACAGGGTAGTGTGGGGCCCTCATCCACTAAATATACCCGCCGTGTGCCGTCTCTCCGCCTTTATTGGCGGGCCACGGGAATAAATTTACCTAACCGTCCTAGTTACACCTCGTTGTTCGGGGCAATGAACAGGGTAGTGTGGGGCCTTCACCCACTAAATAAACTCGCCGTGTGCTGTCTCTCCGCCTGTATTAGTGGACCATTGGAACTGCGTGATGTAACTTCAGTGATATGTTTAATTTATCCTAAAATTTAAGACCAAATTATTTGTGAAAGTGGAAAAAGAGAATTAGAATTTTAATGTCTATAACGTATATGCTTAGCGGTCCAGAACACTTCCCCGAATTGGATGGGACAAAGATTCGAATCATGCTGCTCAATAAAACTCTTATTTTCCCTTTCACAAATAATTTGTTCTTTAAAGGAGCTGAGCATGTCAAGTGCTACAATACAGATCAAAACATCCTAAAATTGGTTAAAAATAAAACTACAGTACAACGGCAACCAAATTAAACATCTCTATTCGTACCAGCTTGATTACAAATTGCGGCGGCAGTGGAAATTGTTACCCGCGCTTTCTCATAAAACGTGTTTAAATTTGGGAACGGAGTATAATTGGGAGCTGCCTTTAAGAACAGATCGATATTGAAATAAGTTTCTCTCTAAGGACCTACACTAGCGAAATTGTTTCTGGACTCAGATTACTGAAGAATTTTGTAATTTGATCATTACAATCTACCACAGTCCTTTGAGTATTCTCGTCAGGTACAATACTGAGTAATTTAAAAGCAAGAAGTTTTTAAACAAGAAGGTAATAGTTGTTAGCGTTTCAAAATGTTCTTGCAAAATAATAACTATCTCCCCTAGTTTTGTAATTGAATCAGTTAGTTACAATCTACCACAGTCCAGTATTATTCTCGTCGGGTACAATAGTATAACTGAGTAATTTAAAAGTAAGAAGTTTTTAAACAAGAAGTTGTTAGCGTGTCAAAATGTTCTTGCAAAATAAGAACAATGTCACCATTTTCTATAGGATACAGTAGATAGATAGATAGATTTTCGCGGACATTTCGCACAATGTCCTCTCGTCCCAAACTAAGCTATAATACATATATTACTTTTTTGTAAATACATACATATAATAGATAGAAAATACCCAGACGAAGTACAAATATCTGTGTTCATCACACAAATACTTGTTCTGAGTGGGAATCCAACCCACGACCTCATGCACGAAAGTCGGTTACACTACCGACTACGCCACGAAGCCTGTCATCAGTGTTGAGATAATTTATAAAAACGGAAATAATGCTTCTGAAGCACAGAACTCAACTGAAATCGCGGTCGTATTACACAAATATTTTTTCTATCAACTCGGCTCCTAACGAGAAATAATCTCAAATAAAAAAATTAAGCGCCACACCCTACACTAATACAATTGAACGACACAGAACAACCATTTCTGGATCACACAGGGTTGTCCTTTGTAAGAATCGAACCCTAGAGTGGTTTCTATACGAGTACAACACTCTCTGTTGTACCTACTTGTAGCTAGTTTACAATATTATTAATTGTTAGGAAGGGTATTGAAAAGTTTTTGTTGTCAAGTCCACAACTTAGTGAGTGTTATTCCATTTATGATATCTTTTTTCGTATTAACCTTGTTTAGAAAATCGCCAAGTATGTCAAAAAATCTATATGGTTGTCTGTAAAGTCGGCTTACGGACGATAATTTTTATTTTTATGTGGTGACGTCATATATGTTTTCTGAGAGTTTCACTATCAATGCATCGGTCGCCATACATTTTGCGGAACGTGGCATGTTTTAGTGCGTGCAGCCGGCGTTCATGGATTTATAAGACGTTATCGCGTCAATAAAAATTAAAAACAATATAGCTAGCTTATATTTTAAGGTTATTCTATAAAATTCTGAACTATACATGGAAATATTAGAATTTAAGCAGTATTTAGTAAAAAAAGGAACGCGAATGAGTGAGACTGAATGTCAACTGCGGTGATGAACGGCCTCCGATGTGCAAAGGCAAACGAACAGCCCATTGACTATTCATTGTCGAACGCTTGAAGGTTTTATTATGATAATTTATGTACAACATTAGCGAGAAATAATAAATTACTGGGGAACTTGGTGATTATTGATTAACTGCTTAACGTCAGCATTCTTCGGGTTAAACAGACCAAAAGTTATGACCGTTATTGCACCCCACCCTAAATTGGCGTTAGGGTGGTAATTTAATTGTTTTAACGCTTTATCTGTTGACAAAAGCATCTAACTAGGAAGTATAATGACAATTAATAAACCAATAACAGTTTTAATTCGTCTATGGATAACGAGAGGGCTTTTACCAAGAATTATATAAGACTCGAACAATATTTGAAGATGTTTTCACATGTGCGAGACGTCCCGTGGCGGCTTTTTTATATACTACGTGGGTGGCAAACGAGCATATGACCCGCCTGATGGTAAGCGATTACCGTAGCCTATAGATGCTAGCAATTCCAGAGGCATCACTCGCCCGCCAGCACTTTCCATCACCATCGGAAACACAATGGTAGGAGTATCTATCGTTGTTTCATGCTGATCTTCTATGAGAGGGGCCCCGATCGAGCCGGCCCATTCATGCTGGGATAAGCAAGGCTCTACTCGTAAATGTCGTACGCAGTCGTTTTCTTTATTTTTTTACAAATGTTACTCTCGCACTACAAAAGGGGTTAAGGCCATAAACCACCACGATAATCCGTTGTGGGTTGGCGATCCTTGCAAGACTTCAGAGACCTTTATTGGCTCCTTAATGAGAACTCTTCAGTATTTATTCCACTCTATCGTTATCCACGTACATTTTTTTATTTAACTTGCTAGGGTGTAAAAGTAATTATTATAATATATAACTTATACATAGGCAATCAGGTCTTCTCACAGTGTTTTCCTTCATTGTTTAAAACATTCATATTTTAATTTTTAAAACGTGCTGGCTTGGACCTTTGCTTTGGTATTAATTCTTATTTCATAAGACTATGCACTGTCGAACACATCTTATAATACTGCTACAACAATTTATAATTTAGCTCAAAGAAACAATTTCTCCGAATAAAGAAATTCTTTCTAAAGTCTTAGGGAACAAAAAATGTAATTTCGACATTTCTGGCCTGTTACACGACGTTATTGCTTTAACAATTCCTAACTAATCTCATGTTGCTTCGCCTGCCATTAAGTGAACATTTCTTTAGCTCCGTTGTGATTTAAAACTCGATAAAAATAAAAAAGCGACACTAAAAAGAGATAAAAAAAAAAACATAGCATCACGCCTGTATTCCCCGAAGGAGTAGGCAGAGGTGTATTATACACCCACGACTCGCCAGCTATGTTTAAGTCCCAAAAAATAAAAAGAAATAATTAGATAATAAAATAGAATACGACGATATACGGGGTAATTTTTTAACCAGTGCGCAAATTTTGAGAGAATAAACTTAAGCAAATTTTAATAAACACATCTTTTTTATTTTGATATGTCTTAGTACTAAAAAATAAAGTTATCGCTAATGAAAGGTTTTACTTTTGAAACAGATTTTATTGTCACAATATGCACGCGCTTCCGTAGGTATACCTACATCGGCGCTTGGTCAATGCGCCGACGCGTAAGTATCTATGCGGGTTACTGATCGCTACTTTTATCAGGTTCGAAATAAACTTTTTAAGTTTAGGTCGTGATCTGAAGTTATTTGTAACAGTAGTTCCAATTTTTCCATTATACTTTCATGAGCTTAGGACCATTAAAATGCAGAAAATAAAGCTTCTAGCTGCTCGTAAGATTGGTGTCCATATTTTACTGATTTTAAGTCACATAAAAAAATTTAAAAGTCGTATTAAACAATTAATGGAAATGTGTTCTATTACTGATATACGTAGAAAGCCCCAACAAAAGTTTGCGCACTGGTTAAAAAATTACCCTGTATATTATACAGTGTTTACATACGAACTACGCTATACTGCTTTCGTGCACTGCACGCACATGTTTTTTTTTTTTTAGTTGATAAAGGACCGCTTCCTATAAAGGTTCTTGATTACCAGCACCAGAATATGAATTGATGTTCCTGTTATCTTCTAAAATGATTCCGGTTATCATATGTTAAACTATCGCTATCTCAACACTACTCCCTCTGTCTACGCTTTACAGTGAATCTCATCTGTTACAGAAATGTTATTGGCGGCTTAGATTTTTTAAATACTGCGCAGGTGGCGGAGGTTTTACTCGTACGTCGCCAACTCCAAGGAAATAGGTGAGAGGAAGCTTAGCTGGGGTGGAAAATGTCTGGTTGTTACCAGATCATTCCCTCTAGTAGTTGATGTTGTGTTACACCTCACTGAAGTAATATTTTCCTGTTTCAGTGGCCGTGTGCCGTCTCTCCGCCTGTATTAGGCGGAGAGATGGCACACGGCGGGCTTATTTAGTGGATGAGGGCCACACACTACTCTGTTTACGCGACGGGGGTGTGCGGTTAGGTGCATTTCTTCCCGCCTTATCAAAAAAAAACGGGCTTCTGTTACACCGGACTGAGGTTTTTAAAAGCTTGTCAAGTGACTACACTGTGTACTTGGTATTGCGAGTCACGCTGGCTCATACGTTACCATTCTCAATGAACAGTCTGTTTTAATAGTCTTATCTGTCTACAGTCTTTCACTATACCATCTCCACCTTTTGTTAATTTTATCATGTAGTACCTAGTCATAAACTACTAGTAATAAAATCCATTTGAAATATTCTTGTTCAAGTTTTCACACGTACGTTTTGTGCTCGTAAAACAGCATCGTGTTTGTATAAACCCGTGTTTCTTAGCTTTACGGAGTTTACACTGAATTTAAAGGATGGGTTTTAGGGGGATACGGTAAACAAGGTCGTTAAAGCCGTTGGGCAAATGCATGCTGTTAAATTTTCGTGTACATGTACTTACACTTGATATTTGCTTGGATTATACTTCAACACGTAGTTGGGATTGAATCTATACTGTTATAAAGCTCTAACAGAGTTATGTCTGTACATTTGAGATATTTGAGAAAAGAATGAATGTAATAGTAGACTATGTAGGCGTTTCTGAACACAAAACATTTTTTTTTTAGAATTATCGTAAGTTTGTATATTCGAGCTTCACGCAAAAAGTACTGAATGGATTTTGATGAAACTTTTTTGATTTGATAGCTCTTGGTTAGCCTTACAAACTGGTATACATTTTATCCCGCTGCTATATCGGGGACCTGAGATACAACCTAAAAACAAGCTGTCTTTAACCTAAGCTTTTAGCTGCGGCAGAGATGACTACCTCCCGCCCAAAAGACGGCTCACGGCGTTATACGATCCCACACCAGCCTTTTGTCTTACCGGGTCGCGGAGTGTGCAGTTAGGCATATTTTTACTGCCCTACCAAAAAAGATAGGATTGGCGTTGGCATAAACTTTGCTGGAAGATTATTTTTTTCGCGGTTGTTTTTAATTTTACATTTTTAGACAAATCTATTACTATACGTATGTATTTAGAGTGCAGTAATGAAACTATTATTTTAAGCCCCTTGTAAGAGAAATAGGTGAGGGTAATAAAAAAAATGTAGTATTTTCAGTAGTGGCGCAATCCCATATAAATTATTTTTTACTATAAGCTCATATTATATAGGTACCTATTACTTGCTAACCCGCATGGGGCCAGCGTGGTGGACTATGACTTAATCCCTCTCTCACTATGAGAAGAGACCCGTGCCCAATAGTGGGACAGAAAAAGAGGGTAGAAAAATAATTACGCGTGAGAGTTATTCTATGAAGCTAAAAAATAAATCTCTCATGATTGGTTTTTAATATAAATCTTCAGGGTACAATCGGGGAAAAATGTCAAGACAAAGAGATCGTGTTCCGTATAAATGTCATATGGTTGTAAGTACGAGTACTTGTTGCCGCCAAGACGCCTTAGCTTAGTAATATAAACGGAGGAATCTTTATTACTACTCTGTCAAGAAAGTACCGGGAAAAGATCGATAATATACAACATTTTTGTTATTCATCCAAATTTATTTTATCACCTTCAAAGTATGCTGCTTCAGAAACGATAGACTCACGCCAACGAATAATCCAATCATTAAAACATTTTTTTGAGTTCAGTTCTTGCCGCGAATTCTCCTTTATGTCTTCTACCGATTGAAAACGGGTGCCACGAAGCGGTAATTTGAGTTTAGGAAAAAGAAAGAAGTCGGCTGGAGCCATATCTGGTGAATATGGTGGTTCCATCCATCCAGCCATCAGCCTTTTAACGTCCACTGCTGGACATAGGCCTCCCCAAGAATGGGGGATAGTGCCGTAATCGCCACGCTTGGCAGGCGGGTTGGCGATCGCAGTGGATGTTGTTAATACTCGAAGGAGTGCTGCTGCCCACTCCTCTGGTATTCCCTCAGTCGGCTCTTACGACTCCCATGGGTGGAGAGGGGTAATATGGTGGTTGCTCGATGGTATTTATTGAGTGTTTGGACAAAAATTCATTCACAACGATGGCCTTGTGCGAAGGCGCATTATCGTGGTGCAAAATACAAGAATTGTCTTTTCACAGATCTGGCCTTTTTTGTCGAATTTGCTCTCATAAACGCCGCATAACGCTCAAATAATATTCTTTATTTACCGTTTGACCTTCCGGCAAGAATTCCGAGTGCACAACACCGCGATAGTCAAAGAAAACAGTCAACATGGCTTTGACCTTTGATCGACTTGGGCGTGTTTTTTTCGGTTTCGGTTCAGTTGGAAGTCGCCACTCCGAAGCTTGTTGACTAGTTTGCGTGTCAAACTCGTAAACCCACGTCTCGTCACCAGTAACAATGCGTTTCATGAATGTTGGGTCGGAATTGACTCGTTCTAGCATGTCCTCAGGGACTCTCAAGCGATTGAGTTTTTGGAGAAAATTCAGGTCTTTTGGGACTAGCCGAGTAGAAACATATTTCATACCCAAGTGATTATTTAAAATGGTACGGATTGACTCGTGAGACACAGAAAGTTCGGCGGCTATCTCTCTCAAAGTTGAATGAGGATTTTCAGTCACTATTTCCTTCACTTTTGCAATGTTAACTTCAGTTGCAGACGTTGATGGCCTACCAGAGCGAAGCAAATTTTACATCACATCTCGACCGCTTTTAAACGCTTTGTACCACTCATAAGCACGTGTTTTTGATAAAGTCGATTCACCGCAAGCCTTCTGTAACATTTTTAGTGACTCCGAACACGAAATTCCATTGGCGATGCAAAATTTAAGACAAACGGTTTGTTCGATGTTTTTATTCATTATGAAATTCGCAATACACACTAGATATGATATAACTAAAAACAGCACTGTATTTAATATAAATAACAGATGCAACTCAAACTCCGCGCCAAAATGGATAACAGTTGTGCCAATCTAACAACAACAAAAAAAAACAAAAATTTGAATTTGGAACCATAAACAAATCATCCATTCCCGGTACTTTCTTGACAGAAAGTATTAACATTTAACCTGTGCTATGTTATTTTTATTCTACTCGTATTAGGCTGGTAGACGTAAGAGAGCGGGTCATGAAGAGAATATTGGTGTAAAGATGCGAAAGTGGAAGGATGTAGGCACAGAGGGACCGAGACCTAGACCAAATCGTTCATGTATTGAAGGAAGGTGGAGTCAGGCGTCTCCGAAACCGGCGAGCGTGTATGAATAGAATTATGAATGTTAAGGAAGCGAGAGATGTATGCAAGAATAGAGCCTTTTGGCACTCTTTTCTCTCTGCCTACCCCGCAAGGAAGATAGCGTGATGATAAGTAAGTAATGCTGGCAGGTAGTTCCGTAGACAAACCTTACCAATATAAGGAGATATAAGGATGAGAACGAGGATGCAAGGTGGAGACTGACGTTAGAAATAGGATAGAACGGTTTTAAGCCACAGCGCTGTCAATTAGCGAACAAAACGCGTAAGCGTAACAAGTAGCTAACCCTACTATAGGGTTAGCTACTTGTTACTAAACGCCGATGTTCTATACGGTGTACCACTTCCCCAGCGAAACCGGCTCATTCACGTTGAAACGGTAACCACGAACAACAATTTAATGTATCTAGAACTAGAACACTTCAATCTGTTCTCTTGAATAAACACATGGATATTACTAACCCTAACCCTGTTCAAGCTCTTGTGAAATAAGGGATCCAATATCTAAATATTGTTCAGGCGCGACATTTCGTATACCGTGAACTTTGACCCTTATGTGCCTTTATATAGACAGACACTACTAGAACCTTTACTCGTATATTAATGCTTGTTGTCATTCTGTATATCTATCTGTCTTAGCTTTATATCCTACTAGCACTGTGACAGCGGCAACGTGACAGAAAGGCGTTTTATTTTCATCGAGTAATATAATAATATAGTTTTTAACACTACTCCATATCCATTTTAAATATTAAAGAATCTTTGGAATCGCATGTATAGTTTCGCAGATTACCCCCTTTTTTGTTTATTAAGGCGGGATAAAATATACCTAACTGCACATTCCGTCGTTCGGGGCAACGAACTGGGTAGTTTAGGCCCCTCGCCAACTAAATAAACCCGCCATGTGCCGTCTTTCCTTCTATATTGGTGAACTACTGGAACCGTGTTACACTACTTCAGTGGTCCGCCGGCGGCTTACTCTTTCGAGTACTTTCTACTGAGCGACGCATCCGCACACGGATCTCCGCGGGAGGTCTTGCGGATGGCGGACGTTCCCCGGTCCATCCACCTCATATCAGCTAAGGCGGCACCAGGCGCAGTTACTCGTGCCTACGCCGACCCAGTCGCTGGCGGTGGTTCGGGTCAGCGGGAAGATCGTTCTCCCTAGCCCTCTCCGCCGCTTCCTTCTCGCAGATTACTCCTTTTTGATGTGAAACATCTAATGCGGAGGGAGGGTAAAATCGGCTGTTAGCGTTTATTTTACTTTTTTTTTTTACTTGTTCTTGTGAATTTTAATCGCTAAATTAAACTTACTACATTGGATGAATGCATGTAAATGCATTGTCGATAGAGGGCGTTGGTCGTTAAGATAAATGTGATGAGGAAATGCGGTATTTCTAGAAACGGTACGATAGCTCAATGGATTAGAGCACTTCCCCGGAAAGGAAGGGATGCAGGTTCGATTCCCGCTCGTACTAAAATACTCTTTTTCCTTATTCACAAATTATAATTTGTACTTTAAGAGTAGCTGAGCATGTCAAATGCTAAAATATAGATCAAAATGTTTGAAAAATCACGCCATCAAATAGTATGAATTTTAATTGCAAAATTAAACTTACTACATTGGATGAATGCATGTAAATGCATTGCCGATAGAGGGCGTTGGTCGTTAAGACAAATGTGATGAGGAAATTAGGTATTTCTAAAAATGATACGATAGCTCAATGGATTAGAGCACTTCCCCGGAAAGGAAGGGATGCAGGTTCGATTCCCGCTCGTACTAAAATACTCTTTTTCCTTATTCACAAATTATAATTTGTACTTTAAGAGTAGCTGAGCATGTCAAATGCTATAATATAGATCAAAACGACATAACTCCATCGAGTTTGGGCTCGTATGATTTGTCTTGACGAGTACTTTGTCTCTAGATGGTATCTAGAGCCTGACGATGGAGCTGGAAGGTGGCCACAGTAACTCTGTAATGAAACGACGCAACCATATTGAGTTTATACTTGCTTAATTCGTCTTGAGGTGTATCATTTTATTTCTACAAAATAATTCTGATGCTTTCACATATGCTAGACGTCCCGTGACGTCTAATTTTTTTTTGTTAAGGCGGGAAAAAATGTTCCTAACCGCACACCCCGTTGTTCGGGGCAACGAACAGGGTAGTGTGGGGCCTTTGCCCACTAAAAAAACCTGCTGTGCGCCGTTTCTCCTTTAATTGGCGGGCCACTCGAACTATGTTACATTCCTTCGGTAGTTCGCAGATTACCCCTGACAATGTAAACTTACAAACATTACCTCCTTATGATATTTAGTAAATAAACCACTATTCCTGTCGATCCTTTATAAACCTGGTTCAAGGATTAGTCGTTGCCATACGATCGTCTTTCCAGTGGTCTTTCCAGTGGGGTGGGTGATGAGGATAGAAAAAGGTCAGACCTTTTTCTATCCTCATTATCTAAACATGTTCTCACTCACTGAACTGTATCACTAATGGGCACGGGTCTCCTCTTATAGCAAAAGGGAATTAGGCCGTCGTCCACGACGTTGGCCTAGTGCGGCTTGACAGACTACACAAGCCCTAGAGAAAATCTCTCAGGCATGTGGGTTTCGTCACGATATGTTTTCCTTCACCGAGTAGTGATAATTTGTAAACAAATACCACACATCTTATGCCTTAATTCTCTAGCCTGTTTTTCTGTCGGTTGCTTATTCTTCCTTATTCCTTGATCATTATTTATCCTTCATTTTAAAGCTTATCGTGCCGGCTAATGATGAAAAATAGACACACGGTCTAAAAATGTACCATCCATCGATCCGTCCATCAGCCTTTCGACGTCCACTGCTAGACATAGGCCTACCCAAGAGAACGCGAGCGGTCCTGTGCGCTCATATGGGGGATAGTGCCGTAATCGCCACGCTTGGCAGGCGGGTTGGCGATCGCTGTGGATGTTGTTAATACTCGAGGGAGTGCTGCTGCCCACTCCCCCGGTATTCTCTCAGTCGGCTCTTACGACTCCCATGGATGGAGAGGGGTGGGACAATTCCAAAGCCGGCCCCACACGGCCTAAAAAAATGTACAGCTTCTCTTAAATTAGAGATTTAAAATCATCAAAGAAGAGGTCCTTTAATGGATGCGGTATTCTGCACGGGGTAAAGTATAACATATTTTTATATATAAGTACCTAAATATAAATGTCTCTACAGGAAATAAATGAAATAATCCCTCTGTCGTGGGGGTTTCCCAGGAATGCAATAAATTAACCTTAACTATTAATACATGTGGATCGCATAAAGCTTTTTCCTGTGATAATAATAATTAGGATTAATTATTGCTACTATCGCTGCAGTAGTACGGACTACGTCATCTGTGTAGCCCAATCCAATATATTATATAGTAAATGGTGGTTCATACTATTTGACGGCGTGATTTTTTAAACATTTTGATTTTTATATTATATTTTGATATTTTAGCACTTGACATGCTCAGCTACTCTTAAAGTACAAATTATAATTTGTAAATAAGGTAAAAGAGTATTTTAGTGCAGGCGGGAATCGAACCTGCGTCCCTTCCTATCCGGGGAAGTGCTCTAATCCACTGAGCTACAGTACTATCTTTTAGATATACCCAATCTACTTATCACATTTGTCTTAACGACCAACGCCCTCAATCGGAACGAATTTACATGCATTAATCCAATATAGTAAGTTTAATTTTGCAATTCGGCCGAATGCCGAAGTTCGGTTGTAAATTCTAAACATACCGAATGTTATAAAAAAAGGTACGGTTTCTACTAAAATTTAGAGAAATCCAAATTGACATAGACATAGCTGTAAAATAAGTCACATATTTAGATATTTTTATATATATTTTTAGCATTTGACATGCTTAGCACTATACATTAAACACAAAGCGAAAAATGTGAAATCGAAAATAACAGTCAGGAGCAGGATTTGAACCTGCATCTTCTGGATACCGTCCAGATGCTTTACCAATTCAGCCATCCTGAAAATTGCTCCTGACTGCTAATGTATGAAAATGCCGATGTATGAAAATACTGCCGACAGATGGCGCAGGCGTCACCCAAAGACGTTAAGTATGATGTGTTATAGAAATTAGCAGTCAGGAGCAATTTTCAGGATGGCTGAATTGGTAAAGCATCTGGACGGTATCCAGAAGATGCAGGTTCAAATCCTGCTCCTGACTGTTATTTTCGATTTCACATTTTTTGCTTTGTGTTTAATAAGTCACATATACCAATACTAATCATGGTCAGTTTTAGGTACGTTAAATTATAATTATCATAGATAGATTTGCCATTTATTATTTCATTTCTTATCTGAGAAATGAAATGGTGCGCAGCGGCTTGACAATACTCTCGGTAGAGTTAAGTACATGACATGAGCGTCGGTTAACAAGATTTGCCGTTTATTATTTCATTTCTTATCTGAGAAATGGAATGGTGCGCATCGGCTTGACAATACTCTCGGTAGAGTTAAGTACATGACATGAGCGACGGTTAACAAGATTTGCCGTTTATTATTTCATTTCTTATCTGAGAAATGAAATGGTGCGCAGCGGCTTGACAATTCTCTCGGTAGAGTTAAGTACATGGCATGAGCGTCGGTTAACAAGATTTGCCGTTTATTATTTCATTTCTTATCTGAGAAATGAAATGGTGCGCAGCGGCTTGACAATACTCTCGGTAGAGTTAAGTACATGACATGAGCGTCGGTTAACAAGATTTGCCGTTTATTATTTCATTTCTTATCTGAGAAATGAAATGGTGCGCAGCGGCTTGACAATACTCTCGGTAGAGTTAAGTACATGACATGAGCGTCGGTTAACAAGATTTGCCGTTTATTATTTCATTTCTTATCTGAGAAATGAAATGGTGCGCAGCGGCTTGACAATACTCTCGGTAGAGTTAAGTACATGACATGAGCGACGGTTAACAAGATTTGCCGTTTATTATTTCATTTCTTATCTGAGAAATGAAATGGTGCGCAGCGGCTTGACAATACTCTCGGTAGAGTTAAGTACATGACATGAGCGACGGTTACCACTTACCATCAGGTGGGCCGTGGCTCGTCTGCCATCATAAGCAATAAAACAAAATGTATAAATGAATTAGTTATTTTTGCAATCCAGGAATCTAGGAATCAATAAACACATATCATCACGCCTGTATTCCCCGAAGAGGTAGGCAGAGGTGTATTACACACCCACGACTCGCCAGCTATGTTTAAGTCCCACGTAATAGGGGGCGAGCCTATTGACGTTTACCGGGTACATTTCCAAACTCCGGGCTGCTACTGAGAAATTTTCTTTTTAGGAAAAAGCTCAATAACATTGCCCGACCCGGGGATCGAACCCGAGACCTCATGATTAGCAGTCGCATACACTACCGCTACACCACCGAGGCAGTTGAAATGAATCAATAAATCCAATAATTTGAAATACTGTGACACCCTTACATTGACTGCTTTTTATTGTATTACGACGTTGTCTGTCATAAAAAATACACACAGAACACGACTTGTTACTCCCGAGAAAGCACACACCGAAGTTGTTGAATGTTCGGCCGAAGTTCGTATTCGGTTAAAATCACATTCGGCCCATCTCTAGTTGTTAGTATTGTTGAGTCCATGAGCGGCAGTTACCACTTACCGTATATAAACAGTAAATAAATGTAGTTGTGAGAAACATTTAAAACGTTTGCTTTACCAGGGTGACCTATACAAGGATATCTACGGTAACTTGACGTCAGAGAAGCGATTTCCTTATAACGTTATTAACATAAATGGACGTATATCCTAGTTGTACCACATGACCTTGGTTTAAAAAGTCACCACACGTATTAATTATTCGATATCACCTTGTAATCAAATCATCCTTTGCTTAGTAAGAATTAGATTCAGTCCGCGTGGGCTGTCGAACTATAAATATAACGCTCCGGCACACAAATTACCTGCATTTAAAAATAGCTATCGCGGAATAACTATTTTTATATAATTATATACAAATAAATAAAAGTGTCTGTTTGTAATGTCTAAATAACAGCTTTTTACTAAATCCTTAATTATATAAATTATATAAAATACCTACAACAAAAACAATTTTTAAAGTTTTTATCTACCTGTCTGTCTGTTTATCTAATCTCCGGCATGGCTGGTCTAATTTGGACACTAATTTCACTGCCAGATGATGGAAGAAGTAGCTTATTTTGAAAAAATAACTACCTCAGCCAGCGGTGGATTTACACTAGGGGCAGTCGGGGCAAGTGCCCAGGACGGCAAGTTTTTTTTTTAGGGCGGAAAAATTTTTCTTTAGTCTTATCAAGATTGCTCCATAGGTATAATTAATTAATTTTATTAATTAATAATGTTCTGTTTAATTGATAATTCAAGAAATTCAATTCATCATTCCATCATCAATTCCATTATTTGTGAATTATAATTTTGCACTTTTGGTAAAAATTAATAATCACAATGATTTAATTAATTTATTTCCTTGGAGATTTAAAATAATAATCGATTTTTCTATTTTCTGGATATAAGAAACTTAATGTGTCTTTTCTTTAATTAAAAAAATATGTGTGTGTGTGTGTATTAGTGTACACACGTAAGAAGTGAAACTTCTTTATGACATCATTTTTCGAAAAATTATCTACTATTTACAACTTTATAGAAATTGGTTAAATAAAGCTAAATGAGATAAAGTTTAAGCAAAAGGCTTTTATTATCATAGACATGGATACAAATTATACAATTATTTCACCTTATTCACCTACTAAGATTATTATAGCATTTCATTAATTATAATAGATTTATTACGGCGTTTTATAGCAGAGTGCCTATTGCTACCTTCCAGCTCCATTATCAGACCCTGGATACTATCTAGAGACAAAGTATCTGTCAAGAGGAATAAAACGAATCCCAACTCGATGGGGTTGCGTCGTTTCACTACAGAGCTACTGTGGCCATCTTCCAGCTCCATCATCAGACCCTGGATAACAACTAGATACAAAGTACTCGTCAAGACGATTCATACGAGCCCAAACTCCATGGGGTTATGTCGTTTTATAATGGATTTCCTTTGGCTACCTTCCAACTCCATCATCAGACCTTAGATATCATCTAAAGACAAAGTACTCGTCAAAATGAATCGAACGAATCTAAACTCGATGGGGTTGCGTCGTTTCGTTACAGAGCTAACTGTGGCCATCTTCCAACTCCATCATCAGTCCCGGATACCATCTAGATACCAAGTACTCGTCAAGACGAATCATACGAGCCCAAACTCCATAGGGTAATATCATTTTATATTGGAGTTCCTATGGCCACCTTCTAGCTCCATTATCAGACCCTGGATACCATCTAGATACAAAGTACTCGTCAAGACTAATCATACGAGCCCAAACTCCATGGGTTATGTCGTTTTATATTGGAATTCCTATGACCACCTTCTAGCTTCGTCATCAGACCTTGGATACCATCTAAAGACAAAGTACTCGTCAAGACGAATCAAACGAGTCCAAACTCGATGGGGTTGCGTCGTTTCACTACAGAGCTACTGTGGCCATCTTCCAGCTCCATCATCAGACCCTGGATACCAACTAGATACAAAGTACTCGTCAAGACGATTCATACGAGCCCAAAGTCCATGGGGTTATGTCGTTTTATAATGGATTTCCTTTGGCTACCTTCCAACTCCATCATCAGACCCTAGATATCATCTAAAGGCAAAGTACTCGTCAAAATGAATCAAACGAGTCTAAACTCGATGGGGTTGCGTCGTTTTATATTGGAGTTCCTATGGCCACCTTCTAGCTCCATTATCAGACCCTGGATACCATCTAGATACAAAGTACTCGTCAAGACTAATCATACGAGCCCAAACTCCATGGGTTATGTCGTTTTATATTGGAATTCCTATGACCACCTTCTAGCTTCGTCATCAGACCTTGGATACCATCTAAAGACAAAGTACTCGTCAAGACGAATCAAACGAGTCCAAACTCGATGAGGTTGCACCGTTTCATTATAGGTATCCTATGGCCACCTTCTAGCTCCATCATCAGATCAGCTTTATGTCATCATATGACGCGTAACGAAAAAATGTTACACTAAATTTTTTTCCAACCCCGATAAAGAAGTTTCACTTCAAAAATTTCAATATTGTTTTTTTTTTTTAATTTTTCAAAACTAATCAATCAATGAATACAAAAAAAAAATGTTGATGAAAAATAAAATATATAAATTAAGTAAGTAAAATTCCAGTATTGGGGAGGATTTTTTTCCGGTGCCCAGGAGCGGCATTAAGTTTAAATCCGGCCGTGTAACTCACAAAAATAAAATGTGATGAGAAAAATACCAATTTCTCACAGAAAATCGACGTCGTAACTCTAGGTATTTTTACTTACTATTGGATCTCGTTTGAGCTAAATGGAAGCCTGTATGCTTTACTAAAATGGATGTCCCTGGGATGCAGGCGGCACAGGACCCCAGGACCGCTTGTTGTGGCATTATCTTGGGGAGGCGTATGGCCAGCAGTGGACGTCGTAGATAAAACAATCAGGAACAGAGCCAATAAATTGTTTTAACATTTTCTGGCACTAACAATCAGTTTTGACGTCGCGGTTATAGTAGGTACTAGGTACAATATGTGTATTAAATATTCAAGGTTCCGAAAGTGACCGTGCAACTGCTGTGTTTGGACAGTACCGCTATAACGACACTGCTCACCACGCCTACGTAAAACGATTGATTAACATTGGTGCGTAATATCTAGTTTCAATTATACAAGAAAAAATAATCACACAAATAGGCATCAAGCCTATTAAAAGTAACGTGGCATTAATTACAGAATCCTAGGTCGCAGTAGGACATACTCTCATTCCTTGTTATTTTATTATCGTAACTAACTGACCCGGCGAACTTCGTACCGCCTCAAAATCAATAAATGTTGTTTTTACTTATTAGCTGAATAACTTCACATTATGTCAGCCGCAGACGTCCATGTCTACCATCTAAGTCCACCCGTGATTATGAATGCTGTAAAGTATTCGAAATGTCGGGATAGTAGAAAATCAAGTAAACGCGATAGATCATTAAACACAAAGTGAACTTTGTGTTTAATGTATAGTGCTAAGCATGTCAAATGCTAAAAATATATATAAAAAATTCTAAATATCGCGATAGATCAGTTCTAACTCAATACGCCGAGAGGGGGAGACGAATGAAAAAAATCATCGAAATCAGTTGATCCGTTTTCGAGATATCATCAAAAAACCCGTTGCATACAAAATGTTTGAGAAAATTAAATTTCTTCATAATTTTTTTTGTTAACCTTTATTTATATTATAGGCGAAGATAAATCCAACGAATATTAATTAATTTATTTATTTACTTATCCGATCGATTTAATTTAATCAAAATATGTGATTTGTCCCAAATTTAAAGATAGGATAGTTTTATCTCGATTATTTCCTTTTTATAAGTCTTTTTTTTAGATTCTAGTAAGTATTTTAATATAAATAACTAGCGCCTAACCTACGGCCTCACTCATAATGATTTCCTATTATGTATATTTGATGCCCTAGTTGTATCTTTGTAATATCACCAAACCAAACGTTAGACGTTCATCGACTTTCCTCAACAAAAATACATTTTGGATAGAATTTGCGTAAAATCCTTTTACGATCGAAGCCCCAGGAGTTAGGGCTGTGCATTGTTATAACAGTCAAGTCAGTAATTCTTTTATATAAATAGATAATTGAACGATATTGTAACTGTCCACAGCAACGCGTGGCCGGGTCTGCTAGTATAGAAAATGGTTCTAGGACGCCTAAATAGCCTAATGCAGTCTCTCCTCAAATAGCTGTAATGTACAAACATAACTCTGTCACTGTTTTATAATAGTATAGGTTATTTTCGATTTCACATTTTTCACTTTGTGTTTAATGTATAGTGCTAAGCATGTCAAATGCTAAAAATATATATAAATATTTATAGGGTTTGCGTCATTATTAGATAACAATCTTAATTGTAAAATTAAGTTTACCTGGTCGGTATAATGTATGAAAATACTTCCGACAGATGGCGCAGGCGTCACCCAAAGACGTTAAGTATGATGTGTTATCGAAATTAGCAGTCAGGAGCAATTGTCAGGATGGCTGAATTGGCAAAGCATCTGGACGGAATCCAGGAGATGCAGGTTCAAATCCTGCTCCTGACTGTTATTTTCGATTTCACATTTTTCACTTTGTGTTTAATGTATAGTGCTAAGCGTGTCAAATGCTAAAAATATATATAAATAAGTATAGGTACCTTTTGCATAATGGTGCAAAAAATAAGATGGCCACTTATTTCAGCCGTGTTTATACACCAGCATTAATATTCATCAGCCATATTATCAACAATAATAATTAAATTCCAATAAAGGCCCGTTGTAACGGCGCACAAATGTTATCATAATACGAAACTTAGTTAAAATCTGTATGATTAGCGTAAAATATACACAACGTTATGGCGAGCACTCAAGCCGCAATATTCAAAAGCATTTAGCGTTAAATTTAAATTCTTACGGGCGTGTAACGGGGAGGATGTCCCTACTTTATTCCAATGGGTGTTCCAAGTACAGGGCGGCCTAGGGCTGTCGCTCGGAACAATTTGTGTGATTATAAATTACCTCGGGCGGCAAATTAGGATTATAATTGAAATGTCACGAGAGGTTGAATGATGTAATAGAATTTGTATTTTGATTTCCAAGAGAATATTTGCTTGTTTTTATGTGAAACTGGTTTACTTTGAAAGGAATATGTATGTTTTATTAAAAATTGGGAGGTTAGCCAAATTAATCTTTATAATAGGATTTCTAGTTTTAAGAACTTTAAGAAAAAATAGCAGATACTAGTTTAGATACGATTAGCACCAACCGTGCTTGGTATAATTCGAGAGTTGATTTCCTGCGGCGGCTTATAACAAGCTTGATTGGTCAATCGCGCCTCGTTTAGTAAGTTAGTGCACGCTCGCGGCACCTCCATCAGTTGAGGCAGATGAGTGCCGTGTGCCTTATGAACCGTAATGTATTCAACAATATATTATCCAAACAGGAAAATTATGGTGCAGCTTTTTTAATGCGCGTGTATAGCATCAATGGTGAAGTCCTCCGCGACGAGCTTCAAATCTGCTCACATAATGGTGGAATTTATGTTGAATAAATTAAATAAAGTTATAAAATGTCAACCCTAACATATTTTTTGGTCGTTACTCGTCCCCGACCCTCAAACGCGGTGCACTAACAGTTGCTCAATGTAAACACTACTTAGGGAGAGATTCCACTAAATAAATCGTTCTATTACTTTTTGTTAACATTAGGCTTAGATCGCGGTATCGCTTGCGTGAAATAAATATAAGGACTGAAGAGCAATAATAGACGCAAATGGATTAGAAATTCACACTCACCGTCGTTCGGGACAACGAATAGAGTAGTGTAGGGCTGCCAGCCACTAAATAAACCCGCTGTGTATTGTCTCTCCGCCTGTATTGGCGGACCACGGGACCTGCGTGACATTACTTGAGTGAAGTAAATAAAGACAAGACACCTTCGCCTTCATGCCATCTGCGCAAGCGTGGATTACATTTTACGTTCCTTCGCATAATTAATTCTTTATTTCAGAAGTAAAGTCATAAAAATATAGAGACACAAGTTTTATGGCTCATTCCAGAAGCTCTAAATCCCCTCCACATTTTCATAAGTAATATCTTTAGTACGATCATCCCCTAACATAAACTTTTAGTGCGATATAAATAGTACGCAGACGGGCACGTGGGGCCACCCTTTTGTAAGAGCTCTTATTTTCTAGAGGATTTTATCTTAGTGTTAATATTTTAGTTTTAAGGCGTGTCGTAAATGTGATGAATGGTTTTAAAGCTTTATTAGGGTTGTCACGACGATTAATGCAGATTTGGGTTAATCATAGCCGGGTGGCTTGTTAACTTTGGTTATCCGATTGGATTGTCTCCATGGTTCAGTGGACACGTAAAGACCGTCATTCCTGCGTGTGCACTCACTATATACTTGTATAATTGGTGTTTTTGTATTATAAGAGTGCAGATAAGAACACAGGCTACATTTTACCCTGGAAAAAATGTTGATTCTTGTGGGACAGCAAATTTTTCTAACAATCTAAGAAAAAATGCTGTATTAGGCTATTTAGACGTCTCTGAACACAAAACTGCCTCGGTGGTGCAGCGGTAGCGACTGCTGATCATGAGGTCTCGGCTTCGATTCCCGGGTCGGGTAATGTTTATTGAGCTTTTTCGTACAAAGAACGATTCTCAACAGTACTCCGGAGTTTGGAAATGTGCCCGGTAGACGACAATAGGTTCACCCCCTATTACGTGGTACCTGCTTAAACATAGCTGGCGAACCGTGGGTGTGTAATACACCTCTGCCTACCCCTTTGAAATACAGAGGTGATGCTACGTAATGTAATGAACACAAAACATTTTTTATTATTTATATCTGTTTGTCTGTTTGCAATTCACACAAAAACTACTCAACAGACTTTAATGAAAGTACATTATTTTTGTTTGGTAGCTCTTGATTATAATTCAAAACTGGTATACGTTTTATCTCGCTACTATATCGGTAACTTGGGAGTTAACCTAGAAAACTAACTTGACTGCGGCGGAGCCATGAATAGAATTTATTATACAATAAAAGGATAACATACGTTCTGAGACTATGTATACATTTATTTTCTTAAACACCATGTGCCTATAAAGCGGTTAGATAGGTATATTATCACGAATATAACATGTAAAAGTTACACTAAATATGTGCCGTAGTAGACGGCTGCTTTTCATTGACTTGACTTTTTTGCACTTCATTTTGTACGCCTCATAAGCGAAGCGTACTACTCTCAGTTTACACGGCACAACTGATTTTTAAAACTTAAAATGTCTATTTATCATATATTGCACTTGTTAAATAATATCTACACACACATATAAAGAACAAACACTATTTTTAACACTCATGATATTTTTGATGCCATTTTTGTTATTTAAACTAGTTAAAAAACTGTTTGAAAAAAATCTGGCTTGGACGTCTGTGAGTTGTAGGTAATGTATGTTAACACGATAACGACCAAAATACTTAACTAATCGAGTCTTTTTTTTCGTTTACGAATTATTATGATTAGGAATAGAGCCCTATTACTTTTCACGTTCTGATTCGATGTGGTTTAATTGTTATTAAATAAACAAAAAAATACTGAATATTTACGGCATTTACGTTCGACGCGACACTAAAACCAGCGCCTTTCATGAGAACTACCTTTTTACGTACGCATAGCCAGTAAAGCCACCGGTGGTTTTACTATCGTCAACAGAACGCCGTTCGCCCGGCCGGTACATTGGTTTTTGTTAGAAGAAAGTTCTTACCTTTGCTTGACGAACTGATGATATTTGTCAAGTATAATAACTATTTTATCCATAACAATAATTAAAAACGCTAAACACATGTAAATGAGTGTGAGGCCCCACACTACTCCGTTCGTTGCCCCGAAGGACGGTGTGCGGTTAAGTATATTTTTTCCCGCCTTAACAATTACAAAGTTTAACCTAAATCGTTTCAGTCGTTTAGGCGTGATTAGCGGACAAATATCCTAAGCCAAACATCTTTTTATACTTTCGCATTTATAAAATGTAGGATAAGAAACTTACTATTACACCGATCCCGGTAATCAGTATTCCTGCCAACCATTAATGTACCGTCTGTACGCACCATTATATCCATAATATTAATCCCCAGACAATATATCTGTAATTACTATAATAGGAGGCTGTAGAAATTAGAATCATTTTAAGGGTTGCCGTGAAATGTAATCCATAGATTTATATTAAATGTGTCCAATTAAGCACAGCTATACAATAATAATGGTTCTAGTTGTTCTGTACTATATATATAGACACGATTTCGCCTGTTCGAACCCTAACTATTTTTCCAAAATAAAAGTTGCCTAAGTTACTCCTTATAACATCAGCTATCTGCTAGTGAAAGTCCCATCCAAATCGGTCGAGCTGTTCCGGAGAGTAATTCTATACGTTTTTATTTACGAGTTTCCGATATTTCGGCACTGTTGCAAGCGCCATGATCACGGAGTAATTGAAGTCTTTGCGGGTGGGAATAGTTTTTATTATTCTGCGGTTAGAAATATTTGTCTACCCGCTTTCTAACTCGTTTATGACACGCAACACTTATTTGAACCACTACATATTACTTTTTACTATATATATATATATTTTTTGTAAATACATTACATACGTATAATAGATAAGAAACACCCAGACGCAGTACAAATATCTGTGTTCATCACACAAATAATTGTCCTGAGTGGGAATCGAAACCACCACCACGTGCACGGAAATCGGTTACACTACCGACTACGCCACGAGGCCCGTCGAAAACGAAGGAAAATAGATTATAAGTCACTTTTAGATTGGAAAAAGGACTTTATTGGCAGAACCTTGCTAAAACATCACCCAGTAATAGGAGAGTCTCCACCAGTGCCACTCTCCGATGTATACCATCATGCTTACACTACTCGCACACATAAAACATCTCAAATAAAAATGGACCGTTTTCATCTGCACCATAATTTGGCGTCAAAAGTTCACTTTACGAGTATTTCACATTCTACCTTAAAGAAAATTAATAATTGTATGCAAAGCTATGTTAAAGCTATCATACAGCTGTGCTCAACTTTTTATGGCGACGTAATTCTTTTGAAAAACTAAATTTGACAGAGCTCGAAAGTTATAGGATCTGTCGTACTTAATTAAAAAGATAAATCCGGATCCGTCGCGTGCTACATGTTGATCGTCGTATTACTAGACATTAGCATTTTCATTTAATTTTAGCTGTAATGTTATACTACTACACCTTTTATTAGATTTTTTCTTTATATTAAGATATTTCACTTTAGTATTTTATTCATTACTTTATAGCTGCTGCCCGCGACTTCAGCCGCTTGGAATTTAGTTTTTTTTTGTGCGGAACTGTAAATATTTTTCCAAAATATATTTCCTAAGTTACTCCTTATAACATCATTTATCTGCCAGTGAAATTCCCGTCCAAATTAGTGCAGGCATTCCGCAGATTCAGCAGTTTCGGATAGGAACAAACAGACAAATAAAAGCTTTAAAAAATAATTATTTTGTTATAAGTAACTTACTTTCATATGCATTTAGTAAAAAACCGTAATTTAGACATTACAAAGAGACATTGCAATTTTACTGAGACGGCGGGTTTATTTAGTGGGTGAAGGCACATGCACTACCCTGTTCGATGCCTCGAACGACGGGGTGTGCGGTTATGTACATTTTTTCCGCCTTAACAAAAAGTTACTTATGTTTTTACAAATAGACGGAGGAAGCTATAAAAACAAATCCAACTTTACTGCTAGGACCAGGATCTTGAATTAATTGAGTTGGTATCCCGTATACCTACTGCTGAAATTGCTGATACTTATCATCATAGATACACATACTTTATGAGCTATGTGAGTGGAAACAATGTTATGTAAAAATATTTGATCCTACACAAGAATTACATAACGGCAGGCGAGGTTCTTTCCGTGGGGTGACGGACTAAGAATATAATGGACTGCTCAGATGCAGTGGCTTAGATACCGATCTCCCGCTTGAGTGTTGTCGGTTTGATTCTCACAATTCTTTGTGTGATCCACAAATGATCGTCCTGAGTCTGGGTGTACTTTGTGTCCGTGACATTGTATATTTGCAAAGCCTCGTCGATTACTATGATTATTCATTAGTGCAGGATGTTGTCTTGAGTCACCACGCCATTCTAACAAGACGGACTAAGAATACAAGTGTCACCACCCCATTCTTTCCCACAGGTGTAAGAAATTATCGTCCTTTGCACTACTGGTGGTAGGGCTAGATACAAGTAGGAGTACTCACTTGGTATCGGGCCCGAACGGGTTGGTACCAAGTGGGTATCTCCCGTGTGACCGGCCATGAAGCACATCAGTGTCTTTGGTTGTAGCAGGACATAGCTGTTTATTCTTTCATTTCATATCTTAGAAATGAAATGGTGAGCAGGGTCTTGACAATAGTCTCGGTATACTTAAGTCCATGAGCGACGGTGTTATTATTGACCATTAGCTGGGCCAAGGCTCGTCTGCCAATACAGGCAATAAAAAATAAATTAGGCGACTAAGGAAGGTAAGCAATTATTACCCATTGCATTACTGATGGTATGGCTGAGTACCAAGTGGAAGTACTCACTTGTTCGAACCCGGGTGAGTTGGCACTATCGTCTCCCATGTGACCGGCCATGAAGCACCTCGTTGTGTTTGATTGTAGTAGAATGGTGAGCAGCGGCTTGATAATACGCTTAGTATATTTCAGTTAGTTAGCGACGTTTATCTCTTACCATCAAGCGGGCCGTGGCACGTCTGCCTCTTTATTGCTGCTGTCAACAGCAATAAAAAGGCCCGTTGTGGTTGGTTCGGTAAATGGCGTGGTACAATTAAACCGGTATTGTTCTTTTTTGTGGTTATCTCTGTCTACCCCTCTGGCAAACAGGCGGAGTCTGTATATGTACTTACTTACACCATCTCCCTTGTGGGGTAGGTAGAGAGAACAGAGTGCCTAAAGACTCTATTTTTGCATCTCTCGCTTCCTCAACATTCATAATTCTCTCCATACACGCTCGCGAGACTCCTGACTATACTTTCCTTCAATACATGACCGATTTGGTCTAGGTAGGTGAGTCTCGGTCTCCCCCTGTACCTACATCCTTCCACTTGTGCATGTTATATATTCCTAACCAGTTTACACCAATACTCTCTCTCATACATACTCGCTCTGTAAGTACATAAAAACCTATATTGTAAGAAGTTATTAAACTGATCTACATAATTATCCTGATATTGTCTGACGTAGCAATAAAACGATCATCATACCAGTATAGCTGCGTCTTAAAGTATTATACGACTATGCAAATGTGCTTGAGTAATTCTTCGCGTATTACACCAAATCCGTGATTGGAATTTATCGTATTATGTTGGTAACAAATATGAGACAGACTTATTACTTAGACCTCTGATTAAGTACTCCAGACACTAAGTTTGACACAGTGTTAGCGAACCATCGGTAAGTTGCTCTTAGGCCCACTTGCGCGTTTCAGAGTTATTGTATATAACTCCGAGCGTACTGCTAACGCAGGGCTAAATAATTATTTTTGCTTGCACTGCTAAGAATTAACACTATACCATGCGTAAAATAATTAACCCGCTAAAGTTGGAGGGTTAAATGTCTATCTCTGGGTTTATTACGTCAAAATTGTGAGACTATGCTAGTTTGTGTCTTGTATTTAAAAAACAACAACAGAATAATATTGCATTGTTTATTTTGATTGCCCTTATGAGTGACTTTTTGGTTTCTGATGATGTGTTTATGTGTGTTCAGCCCCTCTAGACAACGGGATATGCTTATGATGTCGTCGTAATCTTATGAAAATCCTATACATTGATTATTAGAATAATTCTTCTATTTTTCTATGTTATTCTGTACTACTAGCGTTTATGCCACTTCGTTATATATAGTACATCATCTATGATGCCACTTATCTACAGGGTCCGGTCAGTTCAGGATAGCACCAGCAGTTTCTTATTTATTTTCAATAACATGTTTACTTATTTTTGGTTATTATATCACAAAGAAGTAAACTGCTACAACTTGTAAAAATAGGGCCACGTATATAACATTTCCTTCATATTTCACAAAATAATACAGATATATTGTCATAAAATACACTCGAGATAGTAAACAAACAACAATTTGACATAATGACATATCGCCCTTCAACTTATACTACCAAAAACACGTGGCGTCAATTCAAATCTGACATTAAATGAAGATTTATACAAGTAACTGTTGTGTGAATGAGAGAAGAATACTTGTGTCGTTCATCATTCATTCCTTTTGGATTTGGCTGGGATGTAAGCGGAATAAGATTAGTAAAACCTGGATGAATTTTCTTATGTGCAAGATAAATTTTGAATTAGATAGTTATTCATGTAACCTAGGTTAGTAAACGCAAAGCTATTTAGTTATCTCAAAATTTCCGCGCAAGTGGCCCTTAGTGACATGAATCAGAATAATTTTGACCCGATGGTTAAATATTTCCAAAAGATGATATTTAATAACTTTTCTTCTAATTTTTTACTGATCACCTCACATAGTGACTACTCGTAGTGATCAATTTATATGATATACTCATTTTGATCGTATACTAGACATTATGCTTTCAATGCAAAGATTTCTAGGTATCCCACAGAAACCGTATTTTCTTCAGGAATAAGATGTAGCCTGTCTTCTCTGGTTTCTAGACTATATGTATGCCAAATTTCATGATGATCGCTTAAGTGGTTAGGGCGTGAAAGCGCTAACTTTTTGTCTCCGAAAAATGGATGGTTCCTTTAAGATAGCCATTTATTACATAGCGATAAACCACTCGAGCATCATATGTGGGTTGATGTGCTCGTACCGCGGTATAAAATCGGACGGTGATGTGCCGCAGAGTGACGTATTTATTTTGAAAAGCCCTGGATGAATTCGCGGGCAGATTCTAGTTTATAATATAAGTAAGTATTAATATAGGTTCACTGCCAACTGTGTTAACTGCCTCGGTGGTGTAGCGGTAGTGTTTGCGACTGCTAATCATGAGGTCTCGGGTTCGATCACCGGGTCGGGCAATGTTATTGAGCTTTTTCCTAAAAAGAAACATTCTCAGTAACAGCCCGGTGTTTTGAAATGTGCCCGGTAGACGTCAATAGGCTCGCCCCCTATTACGTGGGACTTAAACATAGCTGGCGAGTCGTGGGTGTGTAATACACCTCTGCCTACCCCTTTGGGGAATACAGGCGTGATGCTGTTTTGTTGTTTGTTTAATATAGGTTATATATGCACCTATATTATTATGTGTATAAGAAAAAAGTTCCGTTGTTGATCAAAGCACAATACTCGGCATAACCTAACTACTATGCTATCTGTGCAATCCAGCCATCTAACTTACACACTTCATCTTACTTTGAAATTATTCAAATTGAATCTTCTCAAGAAAACAATTTTCAGCAAATGTCAGGGGCCAATGTCGTGACGGGAGTTTTAAGTACGACTGTTCAATAATATTTCCAAAGCTAAAATTAAAACGAAATTGAAGGAACTCGTTTAATTACGAAACTAGAGTTAAATGGGTGTAGTTGTATCTAAACTATTGTATAATGTTTATCTTTTACTTACCTGATATTGAGCAGTAAATAATATAATTCAAAAATTCAAAAATTCAAAATGTTTTATTCAGTAGCTAAACATACAATTTAAATACAGTTTTTGAAGGTCTCCTTTTAAGTATGAAATACCTGTGCTAGGAGACCCCATATAGATAATAGTCACTCTTTTCGAATATTCTAAAGATGTTTTTCTGTAGTAAATTGCACTTGTACGAAGGGAGGGCGGGTTAGTAGATACGTACATAATTGGTAGCAATGGAATAGTCACTTTCCTAAAGATTTTCTTCATTTGTAAAACTTGAACCGGCTTCGCAAGTGAATCACGCAAAAACGGCTTAACAGATTTGGCAGAAACTTAACTCACAGGAATTTTATAACTTGGATTAAAACATAATTAAGGTTTTATCTCATTAAATAACATGCTTGCCGTTATTATTGTAATTTGAAATTATCGATTTAATAACATTAGGTAACGCAGCTAAACCATTGAAGTAATTTCACACAGTTCCAGTGGTTTGCCAATACAGGCGAAGAGACGACACACGGCGGGTTTGTTTAGTAGGTGAGGGTCCCACACTACCCTGTTCGTTGCCCCGAATGACGGGATGTCCGGTTAGGTACGTTTTTCCCGCCTTCACAAAAAAAAAGAAAGAAAGAAAGGTAACGCTGCCAAATATGGAACCGAATATGCTAATAATGGCGTCGAAACTGTTTCTGCAAATGTATATGACAGGTGCATTATTTACTCAAAATTTGATATTATTAACACCTTCGATCAAAAATGCAATTGATTTCGCGTTGACCCGAAAAATACGTCTCGGTAAATAAGAGCGCACTTGAGAAGTGGGCTCATATTTTGTTTAGTTTTTTTGTTTCTTTTTATTTTGCTTTTTTAGCTTGATTTTACAGTAAATGTTAATTGTCTTTTCACTTTTAACTGTAATAAATTATTGCTTTGCTCGTTTTTTTGTGACAAATGACCGTAAATGTAAGATAATATTTTAAAGAATTGTAACTTTATTACTAAGTGCCATGATTGTAATTAGGTTGAACTTAAAACTGTTTTAAAATCTTTATCTCAGTTCGTTAGTAAACAGATGTAGCTGTGTAAGTATATATTCACACGGACAGTTTTTAGCTTGATTTTGTTCGTGACACTGTATCTTGTTAGTATTGTTGATCGAAGATTAACACGATCAAATTTTTCATTTTTCATATCCATCTGCAGCCCAACCTTTACTCTATGTGAACGAAGTGTCGGACAGTATCTAGTACTCGTATATATTGTGATAGTGATATATTGTGTTTTTAGTCCGTTAGTTAATTATTTTCACGACAGACATTACCTTTAATTAGATATCCTCTTGCGCTATATAAGACGAGTACATAAATGAACTATCTCACTACAAAGATCCTATCTACAAAGGTATTATTCTTTTACCAGTCTAATCTTGTCTTTCAATCCAAATTTATTGGCCATTTAGTTTCCGACATTTTCCGTGTCAGAGAACGGGTCTTATTCTATTGACTGGTCAATTTATTGCGTGTTAACTAGAATGCATTTTATTCTTAAATATAATGTCTTGAGATAAATACGAGTATTATTGTTGATGAGAAAGGCATGTATTTATTGGTGATTAAACTTACGTGTGTGAATTAGTAGCAGTTCGAGTTTTTTTTTTTTTGGGCAGCATATCATGCTCGCCTAGTCTAAAATTTATTTAATTTCGCTCCTCATGGTGTTGTTATCCCACGTTTTAATAGCTGTCTATTTATACTATATTTTATTTTAGGCACTTTCACTACATAATAGATAAGTTTTATTTTTACAGGGTTGCTATTAATAATATTTGTGGTAAATAAAGGTGTAACTACCCAAAACAAATTTTGCGAAAACTTGAAAGGATGTCAATGAGGGGGAATCGATCGACAACCCTCTACTTTGTGGATTGCCCATGCACATGGTTTGCTATCGCAGATTGTGCCCGCAGATGCCAATTTCGATGTCACATGAGGTCCACTTCCGCAATGTACTCGTAGTAGTAATCTATTTCTACATCACATATTTTTATCGTATAACTAGCTGATCCGACAGACCTTGTCCTATCTTAACTATGAATATTGAATTAAAACGGGTCTAATTAAAAAAAAAAATATTCAAAAATTAATATTGTCATTAAGTTTTCTTAAATTTTCTAATGTTCTGCTCAACTTTCTTATTTTTTTCTTTCATAAGAACCTTCTCCTGACAATAATAAACACAACAAAAGAAGAATTAGCGAAATTGTTGCATCCGTTCACGCGTGATGCGATGACCAAGGGAAATAGAGATTCATTTATATATATATATATATATATATATATATATATATATATATATATATACATATATAGAAGATAGATATATATTATGAGAACATCTTTTTATATTTTCACAATTATTTTAGGAAATAACGGAGCATGTCAAGTGCTAAAATAAGCTAAAAACTATGTATTTGTACTTACTATTATAATACTGTAATAGGGCTATGTCTGTGCAAAGATATTTTAAGAATAAAATTGCTACAGATAGACATACAAATAAAATAATTTGTCTAATTTCTGGGCTTAAAGGCATCCATGCACCCATTTTTCTTTTTTTTTTGTTAAGGCGGGAAAAGATGTACTTTACTAGCCAACTTGCATAAATGTTGTATAAATATAGAATATAATAATCAATGTATGGGATTGGCAGTCTTTACGCTTACATTGTCGTAGCCTTATGTCCATCTCATACATTGATTATTCTACTAGCGTTTTGGCTAGAGGGGATGATCACAAAACATTTTTTTATTTATTTATTTATTTTTGTTTGTTCGGGCAACATGCTTACCTAATGAGCTGATTTTGATATTGTCATTATATCTTTATCTGAAACCAGAGATTCTCTGAAATCGGCGAGCGTGTATAAAGAAAATTATGAATGTTGAGGAAGCGAGAGATGTATGCAAGAAGAGAGTCTCTTAGCATGGCGTAATGATAAGTCAGTTAGTTGAAACCAGAGATACAACCAAAACTAGCTTTTGCCAACAGCTAGTAATAATCGTGTTGCACCCAGTTTTTTATTTTATGGGTACATAATCTCACTAAATCCGTGACGGTTCTGATATCAAATCTGTGAGTCACGAACGCTTCATGATACGTCGCCTCGTGTCGTTACACCAATTGATCCCGGGACCCCTGACAGTTCAACGTGCCACTGACCCACTCATGCTAGTTGTGCAGTGAGAGTGCGATATCATTGTGATTATGTTTTTGTGTATGTTGAATGTGATTAGCGTGTACAATAAAATAATCTATTTTTCTGGGCATTAAATCCATATCACAAGGTATGCAATAACTAATTATGTTGATTGGATTTAGTATATTACTTACTTAATTACTTATCATCAACACGCCATCTCCCTTGCGGAGTAGGCAGAGGGAACAGAGTGCCAAAAGTCTCTATTCTTGCATATCTACATCTCTCGCTTCCTCAACATTCATAATTCTCTTCATACACGCTCGCCGGTTTCGGAGTCTCCTGTCTCCCCCTGTACCTACATCCTTTCACTTTCGCATTGTATTTCTTCTTAACCAGTCGTTCGTCCGGCATTATTCAATTAAAATAAAATAATGTTAGAAGGAACAAACTAACTAATACATCAGTCATAGGTAATATGTCATTAACGGTTTTTGGCGTGATGCATGTGAGCCCAAAGTGCAAGGATGTTGCATTCCACGCACCCGGTCAACGATGTCAGTATCATATTTTCGGAAGCTTGCTTGCAACTGATTCCAGAATATCTTACTTTGTTAAGTTACTTTGGTTTTTTTCGTACCAATACCTCAAAAGCTGGGCCGTAATCTGCGGCACTCCCAATCCCTCAAGTTTGATCCATAGAAAATTAAAATTTACCAAGTCAAACGCTCGGCTTAGATCGAAGAAACACGCATAAACGAAAGAGTTTCGATCAGTGTAGTATTTTACTGTAGTTTTCAAACTAAATATTGCAGCATAAGTCGAAAAATTTGTAAGCAAACCAAATTGTGCATCTTCAGTGCTTAAATTAGATTGCAAACCGAGGTGGATAATCCTTTTGAAGATATTTCCTAGTAAAATAGGTCTTATTCTTCGGTACAATAGTTTTCATTAGATTTTTAGATAGATAACTATATCCATAACTTCATTATTGTAAATAATTTAGACAAAAGGATATAAATATTGCTATCGTTTATAGGCAACGATTACCATCAATCGGGCCTTTGTATATATCAGCCACGCTGGCAAAAGTTATCAAAAGAAAATCTCTGCCAAAGCCACTCTTTCCTGGACTCCAATAGTCATTGATGGTTCTTAAGCAAATATCTATACTATTATAAAGTTGTAAGAGGGCTGTGTCTGTACATTTACGATATTTGAGAAAAAATTACTTTATTAGGCAATATAGGCGTGTCTAAATACAAAACATTTTTTTTAGATTTTTTGTGTGTTTGTTCGTTGGCACATCACACAAAAACTATTGAACGGATATTGATGCAACTTTTTATTTGGTAGCTTTTAATTAGACTTTTAAGTCTAATTAAAAAAAAAAATTCTTAAACTGGTATACATTTTGTTCCGTTCCGCTACTATATCGGGAACCACATAGCCTAAAACCAGCTTTTGGCTGCGGCGGAGCCGCGAGCAAAGTCTAGTTTTATTATAAGGCTATTTCTTCCGTCAGTTCAATGAAAATCAATCGATCCATTATTTCTTCCATGTCCTCGTCCCATGTATCCTTCCACGTTTGCGTCAGATCACCTTTAAGACATGCAACTCAAATGAGGTACTTGAACGGATAACGGCTTCAAACCCGGCCGATTCATGCTGCATAAGCATGGCTCTAAAATGACTAACTTCAGCAGTTTGCGCTGCTCGGGATGCAGTGATTACATCATAGCCCGTCACACGAATAATACTCACATATCACTTATTAAGTAATTGACGACGATATCTATTCAATTAACCCATAAAATATATACGCATCGTTTACAACTTCAAATATTAACGGTACATTAAAATCAAAAGACACTAATCTCATAATTACACAATTTAGATAAGAAAACTGCCAAGAGTTGGCTCTGAAAACTGGCTCTATACTCAAGCCGGTAGTCGAGACAAAGCGAAAAATAATTTGTTTACTAAAAGTTGTGACATGTGTATTTTTTTACCGTAATTATAGGTCTATAACCTGGTACATGTACAGCTTAAAGATATTTTTATACAGATTCATTTACAACAATTACAACTATTAAAAAAATTACGATTTCAAAAACGACCCATGTGTTTCTTGCCGGGTTCTTCTCATAAAATAAAATTTCTACGGAATAAGGTGGCTAGTAGCGATTACAATCGCCACATTATTGTCACCTACCTCCAGTCTGACTTACCCACCACTGAAGTAATGTCACACAGTTCCAGTGGTCCGCCAATACAGGCGGAGAGACGGCACACGGCGGGTTTATAACTGCTTAAAATTTTTGAATAGTGCCTCATTTTTATATTGATATTTGCACTTGTGTACCACCTATCCTAGTACATGACATAAAAACATAGCATCGCGCCTGTATCCCCGAACGGGTAGGCAGAGGTGTATTACACACCCTCGGTTCGCAAGCTACGTTTAAAGCCCACGTAATAGGGGGTGGGCCTATTGCCGTCTACCGGACACATTGCCAAAATCCGGGCTGCTACTGAGAATTTTTCTTTTTACGGAAAAGTTCAATATCACTGCTCCACCCGGGGATCGAACCCGAGACCTCATGATCAGCAGTCACACACACTACCGCTGCACCACCGAGGCTATTATAGCAACTATCCCAATCCTGGCGCGAAACGAGCTCTTTCCTCCTTCTTTGTCTCTCGCTATTACCTAATTAGGCCTTTATACTGTGTGTACTTGTTACAATTTACGTTTTAAATAGATAATACAATCATCATTGTTTTAGTGTTATCTCAATCTATGTTGGGGACGACTTACGATCTGTTTTTAGCTGATCCCTGTAAATACACAACTGTCTATACAACTGTCCAGACATCAGACCATCAACTGATGACCATAGAACAAGACCGGAGTCAGATTTTTTCCTCTGGAAACCTGTAATGACTGCCAGGATGTTATTTAACAGCCATGAACCATTGCCTAACGTGCCTTCAGAAGCCCAGGAATAGATAATACAATAATGCTTTCTGAAATTTACGAGAATGTTAAATTTATAGCGTTTGCTTGATTTTTTACTATCCCGTGGCTATAGCTATAGCATTCATGGCGTTGGACTTCCGATAGTTGATTGTTCAATAGCTGGCAAGACCAAGAGTACGTACATGAAACGAGACCAAGACTCAACCTTAGTCTAATTTGCTCAAAACTATTGGTAATACTCTAGACCTTTGATTTAAGTAAGTAAACAAGGCCTGTTACCGAGTCGCGACCCGGAATCCAATTAAACATTAAAACAATGAATTAAGTCGTAGAATATAACGAAATTGTATATTTTATTGGGCTAGAAGTGATTTGGCCGAATACCGAATATTCGGCGAGGCTCTTGGCCGAAGCGCCGAATATTCGGCAACACTTGTATACTTTTCGCGGGTGACAGGTTTTAACCTGCATCACTAAAGTACGTGACTACGTGTGCGCGCCGTGTGCGCTTTTGTCTCATTCGTGATTGAGTCGTGTCACAGCACGCGTTACTTGTTGATCGTTGGTATGTTTGCTATTAGCGTTGCAGTGTTGCAGCAATTTAAGGGCCCCACAGATTAACAGTTCGCCTGCAGTCTCTGATCCCATCCGATGGCCTGTCGTCCAAGGTCTGCATAACCCACTCATTAAAACGATTATTAGATTATGAGTTATATTATGCAATTTTTTTCGTGATTTACTATTCGGTATTCGGCCGAATAGTTCACAAATAATAGTGCCAAATACTGAATAGTTGCCGAATATTTGTGATATCTCTAGCTAGAAGCATCCTGTCTGCTTAATGGTAAGCGGTTACTGAAGTCTATATAAAAGGTAGCTACAACAGAAGAGTTAAACAGGATCTAGAAAGAGGATGTTGATGCTTGAACCTTCCATACTCTAGTCATCTAACAGAAATCAATACCAGAATAATCTGTGAGAACCCTCTCAGGTAGCGCCCCCACCGTGAATTAGCAAGTCTTTATCACCAACCAAACAATTGCTAGTATATACTTTTTTAAGTCCATTATCGAATTCTTAATAGTAACTCACGTCGGTGCAAGAAACTCATCACATACGTGGGGCTACGTTGACCTCGTTTAACTAATAGTTCAAATAATTAACTTGTCTTTATGACGTCTTATTAATGATGGTTCGGACGTTTGTAATTTTGTATTATCTTAAAAAGCGACCAAAACAGCAGCGCAGGGCATTAAATACCTTCACTCAGGTATAATGTGTAGGTAATGACAGATGGTAAGTGACACCAGGAGGTAACGATGATATTATTACGAGGAGGGATCAAAAAGTAGTGAGAACGACATACTCCTTGGTAAAAAAAAAATAAATACTGACAGGCATAGCTCAGATACATATTAAATTAGTAATATTAATAAAGAAAAAAATCTTCGATTCTCTTTTGTTTTTTTCTGAATGTAGTCATTTGTTTGCTTCGTGTCGGAACGTGTTTTCGAAAATGGAGAAAAACGAAGTGCGAGCTGTTATTAAATACCTCTGTTTAAAAAAGTTAACGACGCAAGATATTCATTGCGATTTGGAGGCACATTAGGAGAGTCTGCTCCGCCGTATTCCACTGTTGCAAGGTGGGCTTCTCAATTTCGAGTAGGGAGAACGAGCACGGAAGACGAACATCGTTGCGGCCGTCCATTGACGTCAGTCACCCAAGAAAATGTTGCGAAAGTCGAGAAAATTGTATTGAGCGATCGAAGAGTTACCATCCGATACTTAGTTCAAGAAACGGGCAGTGCATATGGAAGTATTCAATCCATATTGAACAATCTTTGAATATGAGAAAAGTCTCCGCAAGATGGGTGTCGAGAATGTTAACCGACAGTCAGAAACAAAATCCACTTGACATTTCGAAGATATTGTTGGACAAGCTTCAAGAAGATTCTGAAAATTTTTAGTCTCGTTTCGTAACAATGGACGAAACATGTGTCCATAATTTTAATCCCGAGACAAAACAGCAATCTTCGCAATGGAAACGGCCATCATCACCGACCCCGAAGGAGTTTCGTGCTGTGGCATCGGCTGGCAAGGTTATGGTTTCAATATTTTGGGACTCAGAAGGGATATTGTTGATTGATTACCTGGAGCGTGGAACCACTATTACAGGTCAATATTATGCAGCTTTAGTTACCAAGTTGAGGAATCCCATCAAAGAGAAAATGAGAGGGAAATTTCGAAAGGGCGTGCTGTTTCATCACGACACGCACCCGCGCACAGGTTGGCAGTTGCGATGGCTGCCATTCAGCAAGCTGGCTTCGAATTGGTTGATCACCGTCCCTTATTCACCAGATCTGGCGGCTAGCGATTTTTATTTATTTCCCAAATTGAAAGAATACTTAAGGGGAAACAGGTACGAAGACGATAACGAGGTGATGGATACCGTGGAGAGCTTTTTGCAGGACCAAGACAAAACTTTTTTTTTTAAAGGGATTGAAGCCTTGGAAAAGCGCTGGACTCGGTGTGTAGAGAGACTCGGAGACTATGTAGAAAAATAAATTATTAAGTTATCGCTAGTCATTATATTCTATCTCATTGTCACTACTTTTTGATCCCTCCTCGTATAATCAATCTTACCCATTCCATGGAATAAGCGCGGTTTTTAAACATTGTTTTAATCCGACGAAAAAAACGGAGAAGTTTCTCAATTCGGCACCTATATTGTTTTGATGTTTGACCACGCATAACTTTTTACAGAGTAGACCAATTTTGATAATTATTTTTTTAATGGATAGGGTATACTCCGAAGTTGTCCCATAAAAGTTTTGAACAGAAATTCTAACCCTAAGGGTAGAAAAATAGGGGATGATTGCGTATTCACTCACTGACTTCACTGAGTTATGTGTACCTACACCTCTCATACCTTGGCTGGTCTCATATTAATAAATTTGGAAAAAAAGCAACCCTAATATGGTGAAAATATAGGGGATGATTGATTGTTTACTCATTGATTTTAATATTGAGTCGTGTGTCGTCGGTTGATTGTTTTTTGTAAAAAAGTTATTATAAACAATACCTAAAGATCCCGAGCAATTTTATCTAGGGCTTGTGAAATTTCCCAATGGGCTGCACAATTATCTAAATCCCTTTCATTATGACGGAATACCCGTGCCCCTCTGTGCGAAAATAAATTTAATATAAATAAAAATCAATGTTTTCTTATCCCAGTATGAATGTGCCGGCTCGATCGGGGAAGTACCACCCCCTCACGAAAGATCAGCGTGCAACAACGGTAGGCACTTCTATCGTTGTGTTTCGTATGGTGAGTGAGAGCGCCGGAGGCCCAAAAACCGGTTAACCTCGCCTTATTATCCCTCATATCCTCTCCTTACTCTCCTACCTATCCTATACTTAATATCCTTCCTATCCCTTTTCTTGGCAACGCGCGACTGGTGCCTGTCGTAATGCTAGGGTCTATAAGCTACGGTAGCTGCTTACCATCTGGTGGGCCGTATGCTTGTTTGCCACCCACGTAGTGGTATGTTATGTGTTCATCCTATCATCATGAAATTTTACAAACATAATCCACTCTACAAAAAAGCACATAGGTTACTTTGATCCTGGGAAAATAAATAGTTCTCTTGGGATAGCCAACAAGGACTGAGCCACAGCAACGGGTTTCCTAGTGCTGAAAAAAGCTAAAGAAAACGATCTTTTGTTTATTTTAATGAAATATAAAGTTCGTAGCTATTTGAGTTATTGGTTTAAATAATGTGATCATAGTTCTTTCACAGAAAATAAAATTTTCTTAGCCATATTTGACATCATTCCACTCTAACAATGACAATATTTGGAAAAAAACTTACGTAACATAAAATATACCCAGTATGGGTATCTGATCCATCTATTTTATTAGAGCGAGTTGACGAATTTCTTTCATGTTTTTCTAGAGACGATAAATATTTCCTCATTTCACTAGTGTAAGCACGACTTGGCGCGTGGACGAGATAAATTAGTTTTCCTCTCATGTTATTTTTATTGAGGTTATTTTATATTAGAAATCGGTATCTTTCAAAACATTGTTATATTTTTGATCTATATTTTTTAGCATTTGACATGCTCCGCCACTTTTTAAAGTACAAATTATTTGCAAATAAGGAAAAAGAGATTTTTCGTACTAGCGGGAATCGAACCCGCGTCTTTTCCAATCCGGGGAAGTGTTCTAAGCCACTGAGCTATAGTACAGGTCTTTCGACCATCCCAATCTCCTTATTACATTTGTCTTTACGACCAGCGCCATCTATCGGAAGCATTTACATGCATTAAACCGATATAGTAAGTTTAATTTTGCTGTTGGGATACAGTTTCCTCCCAAACCATGCTGATTTAGGCTTAGCAGATACTCCAACCTAAAGAATATACGTGACGGCTCTCTCAAACATCTCTCTTACTGTTCAATGCAAATAATCAATAGTTGATTATTGTTTCTCCCTAGTATTGTGGATTCGATTCCCACACAGGACAACTCTTTGTGTATTGAAACTATCGTGAGATTGATACATGTTAGAAATATATCACCGGAAATAACTCACGTTGAGGATAGATTTAGTCGACCCGGGTTTCGAGCATATTCGATGCACATCATCAGGGCGAGCGCGCAGCGGTGTCAACGAGTGCAACGTGCCCGCCGGGAACTCGTTGACACCACTGCGCTATTGTGCTGCGCTTTGTTTTCCTTCGTCGTGAAGCTGTTACGACGCGATAAATTAATCCCATGTTAATTCTTTTGAAAGTTTAAAGAAACTGTTTACTGTTACGACGGAATGGCTTTGGCTGCGACAGTCTCCTAATACTTATTAATTTAATATGAAGCCCTAAATAAAAAAGCGAGGTAAATGTTGCATTTACGTGGCGTGATTGAAGGCGCGTTATATCAGAGATGTTCTTTACTACTCTAAATACTTTACATATTTATTTACTTTATTTTATTGTCGCACGTCACTGCTGTGTCCTTTGATCCACTGGATGGAATCAGCTAGTATACATGTACATATAGATAATAATTGACTTCTGGTTTTGCAAAACACAATATAAGAGATCATCTATGAAAAGGTTTATATTAAAATGACCCTTTCCTAAAGCCCCGTCTCAAATATAATCCGTTCGATAAGATGTATATCTCAAAGATTTTAAGGGTCCGAATCTTTTGACCAGATACGACTTTTATGTATGTCCATAAAACACTATAAAAGGGAATAGTCATGTGAGGGGCTTTACGAGTATATACTCAAAGGACTAAGTTATTAAACATTTATCCATGTGCGCACGTCACCACCCCACTCTTTCGCACGCGGCAACTATTGAAAGTAGTTATCACCCATTGTATTACTGTTTGAGTGTTAGGTACTAGTATGAGTATTCATTTGTTAGCAGGCCCGAGGAGGTCGGTACCACCGTCTGTCCTGTGACCAACTTTGCAGCACCTTGAAGGAGATAGCCGTTTTGATCTGTGTATTAGCACTTGACATGGCTTATTGGTCTAGGGTACTTCCTCATATTAAAAGGGACGCAGGTTCGAATCCCGCAGGCAGTAAAGCTCTTTTTTTCTACTTTCACAATAATTTGTTCTTATGGGGTGTAGTGTGTATAATGTGGTGGACTTGTAGTCGATATGCTCAAAAGCGTGAACACCTGACTGCCTCCGTGCTTCGGAAGGCACGTTAAACAGTTCGTTCCGACTGTCAAATAATATTCTAGCAGTCATCATTATAGGTTCTTACTAGCCAAAAAAAACCAAAAGCTAGTTTTTGGGTTGTATCTCAGGTTTCCGATATAGTAGCTTGATAAAATGTATACCAGTTTTTAAGTCTAATCGAGATATATCAAATAAAAAAAGTTGCATCAAAATCCGTTCAGTAGTTTTTGTGTGATGCACGAACAAACAAACAGATAAACAGACGAAAAATCTAAAAAAAATTTTTTTGTGTGCAGACACGTCTATATAGCCTTATAAAGTCATTTTTTCTCAATTATCTTAAATGTACAGACAGCTCTGTTACAACTTTATAATAGTATAGATAATCTATGTCAGCGGCTCCCAACCTTTTTTGACCAGGAACCACTTTGATGTCTTTATTATTAGCAGGGACCACAAGGTTAAAAAATAAACTGTAGGTATAAGATAGTGTATTCTGTATTGTGCTCGTGTCACTATTTCGTCAGTCGCCTGCCTTCCTCTTGGTTACCTCATCTCGCTACACCGGCGTGCGTTCGTTCTAAGTTTGAATCTTTCGCGTAGCATATTTTAGTTCTTGTGAACCACCAGTGGTCGAAGTCGTAGGTATCGGCTAGTACCGAATAAGTCTAACTTTAATTTTGTTCTGGGATTATAGCATTACCAGAGATGTACCTACGTATAACACGTGTGTTGCCATCACCGCGGAAAAGGATAGGAGACTGAGAAAAAGGATTATAAAGTGATGATGACAGGGTGAAGAAGATCGATGATATGAGGAGTATGAGCAGGAAGTATGGGCTCGGCACTCTCACTCACCGTAAGAAAAGACTATACATTATGATGATATTTTGTGAAAGTTTGGTACTTCCCCGGTTTAGCTGGTCCATTCTTTCTGAACCAAGAAGAGTACCACCATTATTGAATCTCATAGTATAGTATCCTAAAAAATATAAATATAGCATGTATAAATAATGCATTATGTACTTAATTCTAATATATTTTTTTAATTCATCATAATATACAGGCATTGCGCAAAGATGTACGTAAATGCATAGCCTATGACGTCATTAGTTGGCTCTTCGTGCCTGTCATATCCGCCGCGTGTTGCAAGTATTTGCACATTCGTGAGAATTATTTGGACTTAACCTGCGGCTTTTACCAAGCTTATGTAGCATTATTTTCCACAAGAAGGGTATATCCGTGTGTATGCCTTAATTCTATCATGAATTTATAAGTGGGGTTTCTTAAACAAGCTGCTCAAATCTTATTTTCATATTTTAATAATAAACTTATTTGTAAAAGTGGAAAAAGAAAAACACTTTCACAAATAATTTGTTCATTAAATATACATTTTACCTCGCCACGATACTTAGTAGAAACCACAGATATAACCCAAAAGCTAGTTTTAAAACACACGGAATTCATCGCATACATTTCTACTATTCGTTTCGTTGGGTGAGTGAGACTGCCGGAGCTTTACGCAATAGTAGTGTAATAGCGCGTAGTAGTGATTCTCCTGATATTGCTGTCGTCTAATAGCTACCGTAGCGCTTAACATCAGGCGAGTCTTATTCTCATTGACGCTAATAACGCTTGTCCGTGTGGTGACGTACTAAGAATACAAGTGTCACCACCCCTTTCTTTCCCACGGGTGTCGTACGAGGCGACTAAGGGAAGTAAGCAATTATCGTCCATTACATTACTGGTGGTAGGGCTGGGTGTCAAGTGGGAGTACTTACTCACTTGCTATCGGGCCCGAGCGGGTTAGTACCACCATCTCCTGTGTTACCGGCCATGAAGCAGATCAGTGTGTTTTAGTTGTAGTAGGAGATAGCCGTTAATTCTTTCATTTCATATATGTGAGATGAAATGGTGAGCAGCGGCTTGACAATACTCTCGGTATAGTTGAGTCCATGAGCGACGGTTACCATTTACCATCACGTGGGCCGTAAAAAAAACCCAACAGAATCAATCCGAAGCATTTACTTCCTTCTAATTGGCACACACAGCGTTAGTAGCTTATTAAGACATAAACAATTTCTGTTTAACGATTTGTTTACAAGTATTACTTTAAACATTGTAATTACTCGTTAAACCCATCTATAAAGAGCGACTTGAGAGAAAAACGAATGCGCTGACTACATTTTTTGCGTATATTTTAACTTTTAGCGCTTTTTTGGATTTCTTGCTTACATAGGACTCATGCTCACTATAACTGACCTAACAATAAGTATATACCATAATTATATGTCATACAACTCTAAGCTGCAACAGAGTTCATCAATATTTCCTGGAAACAATGTATTCTAATTTAGTAGTTTAGCCAGTGCTATTTTGTCATACGGATGTTTGTTTTTGTTAAGGCGGGAAAAAATGTACCTAGCAGCACTGCCCGTCGTTCGGGGTAACGAATAAGGTAGTGTGGGGCCCTCACCCACTAAATAAACCCGCCGTGTGCTGTCTCTCCGCCTGTATTTCGGTGCCACTGGAACTATGTTATTAGGGTTCCGTAGCCAAATGGCAAAAAACGGAACCCTTATGGATTCGTCATGTCTGTCTGTCTGTCTGTCTGTCCGTATGTCACAGCAATTTTTTTCCGAAACTATAATAACTATGCTGTTGAAACTTGGTAAGTAGATGTATCCTGTGAACCGCATTAAGATTTTCACACAAAAATAGAAAAAAAAACAATACATTTTGGGAGTTCCCCATACTTAGAACTGAAATTCAAAATGTTTTTTTTTTCATCCAACCCATACGTATGGGTATCTATGAATAGGTCCTCAAAAATTATATTGAGGTTTCTAATATCATTTTTGAAGTTATACTTCTTTTGGCGCGTTAGGGAAAAATGATGAAAGTAAATTTTTACGATGCGCGCGCACACCGTCACGAAAAAAACTCAATGTATTAAATACCTTTTTTCTATTGTTAGTGTCGTTTACAAACTACAAACGTAGAATAAGGCGAAAGAAAAAAATTTTGAAAAGATTTTTATCTTTGGCGTACAAAGAAGTATAACTTCTAACGCGTGTACATAAGTACACACACACTTTTTTCTAAACTGAATAGTTTGCGCGAGAGACACTTCCCAAGTGGTAAAATGTGTGTGTCCCCTGTAACTTCTAAAATAAGAGAATGATAAAACTAAAAAACATTTATGCTGTACATTACAATGTAAACTTCCACCGAAAATTGGTTTGAACGAGATCTAGTAAGTAGTTTTTGATGTGAGACATCTAATGCGGAGGGAGGGTAAAATCGGCTGTTAGCGTGGCGACTCGAACTCGATAATGAAACGGCGCAAACCTATCGAGTTTGGGCTCGTATGATTCGTCTTGCCGAGTACTTTGTATCTAGATGGTATCCAGGGGCTGATGATGAATCTGGAAGGTGGCCACAGTAACTCTATAATGAAATGACGCAACCCCGTCGAGTTTAGACACGTTTGATTCGTCTTGATGAGTACTTTCTCTTTAGATGGTATCCAGGGTCTGATGATGGATCTAGAAGGTGGCCATAGGAACTCCGTTATAAAACGACATAACCCCATCGAGTTAGGGCTCGTATGATTTGTCTTGACGAGTACTTTGTCAAGTTATGATAATTTTATTTCTACAAAGTAATTTCGATGTTTTTACATCTGCTAGACGTCCCGTGAAGTCTAGTTTTATTTTTAATACGTCATAAATCGTAAACCGCAATTTACCTTTCATACTCTATTATTAAAACATCGATCAAAGTTACAACGAACTACAAGAACTTTTATATTATGTTACTACTCGCCCATGAAGGGCTCCCTCATGGGCAAGTCCGACTCGCACTTGTTGTAATTTTATTACTTCAGTGGTCCGCCGGCGGCTTACCCTCTCGGGTAACTTCTACTGAGCGACGCATCCGCACACGCAGCGCACTTTCGCGGGAAGTTTTAAGGGTGGCGGACGTTCCCCGGTCGGATGGACCCGCAGCCTCAGCTTCGGTGCCTCTGCAATGAATTCTTAATTGCGGTATTGCGTGATGTGCTTCTTATATATAAAAACGTTTAAAGGGAGCTAATTCCTCACAGTAGAAACGACTTGGCTCTACACCTGGCAATGCTGAGGTTCATGGATCGTTGTAATCATTTAACATTCAAATTCGAAAAATATTTTATTTCATAGGCCTATTATAGTATGAAATGGCCAAAAGTTTACTAATAATTATGACGAGCACTTGGTCACAAACAGTCTGGTTCATGAGAAGCCCCCGGCAAGAAACTCATGAGTTTATTTTAAATCGCTAAATTATTACAGATTTATATGGTTTCTTGCCGGATTCCGTAGTGAAGCTTTTCATGAGAAGCCGGCAAGAAACTCAAGACATTTTATTTTAAGTCGCTAAATTGTTAAGTACAATTTTATACGGTTCCTTGAGGTATTCCGTAGTAAAGCTTTTCATGAGAAGAACCCGGCAAGAAACTGTGTAGGCTTATTGGCACCTAAAGCATATTTATTTATTTCCATATCCAGAGCAGCTGTAGTTATCAACCCATATTTTTTGCCAATCGGATTCTTTTACTATTTGAATAATAAAAGTTCACAGTCGAACAGACACTATCCGCTGTGATACAATCCCGATCACCCTACAATACAAATAAAATATGTGAGCTATCGTTTGCGAGAGAACTTTTGTCCGGCTAAGCTTTTGATCAAAGTAAGTTAAGCATAGCGTTCATGATTCGGGTTCATACAAACGGGGCGAAATCAATAACGCGTTAATTCGTGCTTAGAATAATAATGGAGCAAGGATTATGCACTACTTCACTTGCTTACAGCCATTATTTAGGCTGTTTTTTGTTCCACTTGGACAAAAGCTTCTAAGGCTATTATAGACTATTAAACAGCATGCTTCCAAGGAGATATGAAAAAATAATCAATTAGGCGCCATCTGACCACACAAAATAAAACTGCACTGCAATATGAAAAACGTAGACAAGTTTTCTAAAAAAAATTGTTATAAGTTGTGACGATTTCTACCAGTCAACAAAATTGGGAAATAATAAATTCAAAACGAAAACTTTGTTATGCTGAAAAACCAATATTTATACTACAAAAAATATGACTAAAAATATTATCTATGATGGTCATCGTCCATGAAAGTAGAATGCAACTGCGGGACACAACTTTTATATAAGAGACCCTGAACGATAATAGAAATAAAACTTTTACGGGTCCTATTCCTAGAAGCAGTCACAAGTTTACAACAAGAATAAAAACTTATTTATTGGTAGTCTGTAAGACATATTAGCGATAAACTAATAAAATTATACTCTATGGTCCATAAAATTGATTGGTGGCAACACAGTACCTTTGTAACTTTTTTAAGGTAGTCAAATCGACTGTTTGGTTGTCGTTTAAGGTAGAATATATTTTGTAGATGTTGTAATGAATTGAGTTTACAATAAATAAAGGATCAATCAGCTGATGTAAATCTATAGCGGCGGTGTACCACTGTTTTTCCATCACATAGCTCAGAAAAGATACTATGTTCTTTGTACATAGAGATATGAAAATTTATTTGTACACATTTATGACTCCTTTCCCGTTTTATGAGCCCTATTTCGTCACCGAATAAACGATAAGTATGTAACATCACGAGTATTGGGAATGGACTTCCAGAAGTTGTGGATTCGAATCACACCTGCAATAATCCTTTCCTATTTATTAATAATTATTCTTATGAATAGCGGAAAATGTCAAGTGTTTAAAGTTATCTGCAACAGTTTTTAAACTGACCGTATGAAGGTGGCTCTTCAATCGATTTTCGAGTTATAATAAAATAGGTTATAAAGCATTTGAATTGTAAATTACCGATCCCTATATTGCTAAGGGACGAGGTTCTCACTGCAATTGGTATCGATTAGAATTAATTAATTAATGCAGACCACCCACTGGGTGCACGTCTCATAAATTGTGTAGTTTAGCGATCGGCATGTTTAGCTGTCTAGCACGTACAGGTTTTGCGGTTAGTCAATGCTGGGTAACAGCTGGTTGCGGTTTTTTTGTAAACGCAGACAGGAATTCGCATATATTAATATTAAAGGGGTTGGTTGTTTCATTTCTGGCCAGGTATTTGTTCAGTATTTGAATAATTATGCCTAATCTTAGATTAATAATATGTCTAGATGTAGTGTCACTCTTCTAAACGTCATAAAAATGGGCGAGAATTATTATGCTAGTGTGCGCGACAGCTGTCATTACGCTTGGGCAATTTGTGTTAGTGTGCGTGCGTAATGATACCAGTTACAGTGGTAGTTCTATTAAATTATAGGAGAAATTATATCATAGATTCAATAAATTCTTCTCTCTTTGTAGTAACAAAAAATTTTGTAGGTATACATATAGTCCATTATCTCTATCTCTTTCTATAAGTCTCTCATAATGTAACTTATTCTGAAAAAAACTAAGAATTATTCCTGGTCAACTGTTTCGACATCAATTTTAACATATAGTTTTGACGACTTTAAAAATGACCAAAAACAACCCCGCCCCCTCTCCTTATTATTCTTCCTCTCCACCTTTCCTTGGAGATGGCGACGCGCGAGTGATGCCTGTGGTGTTACTAGTGACTATAGGCTGTGGTAACCGCTTGCCATCAGGTGGGCCGTACGCTTGTTTGTCACACGCGTAGTATAGAAAAAAAGAATCTGAAATAATAAATTTTAAAAATAATAAATTTAAAGCAAAATAATATTTTTATTTCAATATAAAAGCCTGTTTTTATTTAATATTTTTAAAATATTAAATAAACACAAGCTTTTATAACATAGCATAGCATCACGCCTGTATTCCCCGAAGGGGTAGGCAGAGGTGTATTACACACCCACGACTCGCCAGCTATGTTTAAGTCCCACGTAATAGGGGGCGAGCCGATTGACGCCTACGGGGCACATTTCCAAACTCCGGGCTGCTACTGAAATTTTTCTTTTTAGGAAAAAAATCAATAACATTGCTCGACCCGGGGATCGAACCCGAGACCTCATGATTAGCAGTCGCAAACACTACCGCTACACCACCGACGCAGCTAACTTTTATATTGATAGGAACTAAAAAAAATGTGTCCACTTTCTCTTTTCCTTTTCTGCTATCAATAAAATTGTAACACGCTTTTATTATACTTTATTTTTAAGTTTTTAGTTCCATGTTATCATATAAAAAAATGTAAAAACATGTTTATATAACTTGTTTATTTTTTTATTTTAATATTTATTCTTTACCACAAAATGAGGCAAACGGGCTTCGTCCCACCCAATGGTGGTATTACTGATTCTGGCGTGAATACGCTGGTTCAGGCATTGGTATTGCTGGGATTTGTTCGGCGTGCAAGAGCGCCTGAGACCCCAAACACTACTATCCTCGCAATTTACACCTAACCTACTTTCCTATTTCCCTAAAGTTGCCATCATCGAACACTTTCCCTGGTGTTGCTAGCATATAAAAGCTATTCTAGTAACTATACCACATGCTTACAATTAGGTGGTGCATATGCTTTATTGCCACCCTCGTAATATATAAAAACCATTACAACAGCTTGAACCATTAATTCAATTAAATTAACGTGTGTACACAACTTATGTAGGTAGACATTTTAATCAACGTCCTCTGTTGTTTGACGCCCCTCTGAGCCGCTGAATTGCGTCATACACGTTAAATAAGCGGCTGGGCGGATGGTTAACACTGATAATTAAATAAAGATATAATATGATGTGGTATACTGCAACCATATTTGCTGGTGTTACCAAATTTAATCTTTTTGTCTTGAATTCTACAGAAACGTTGTTAAAGGTTAATTGAAAAGTTTTTAGGACATATCCATCCATCAACCTTTCATCGTCCACTGCTGGACATAGGCCTCCCCAAGAGAACGCCACAGCGAACCGAGGACATATAGAGAGGAAGGCTTATAATCATTTGGCGCCATATTTTTCTCGGCTTTTAGCCACATCCATAAGCTCTCAATAACAGAGACCTGTTCAGTCTAATAATCTTCAAACTACGGCCTCCTGGTTTGGTCTGTCTCGAGCTCTTTTTACCTGGATTTGCCTTCCATTAACAATATCGGCAACTCGTACTGTTTTGCCTTTCTAAAAAAGAAAAGATGGATGAAAGAAGGTTAGCAAAAGAAATACACATGACGAGTATAAATGGTGTATTAAGCTTACTCCAATGTTCTCTGAATAAATCGGAGACGTTCTCTAGAAAAGCCAGGTTACCATAAACCGCCTGCGTATTCATTCAATACTACATGAATGTAATTGAGAGTGAGTGAGGCAAAGGGGTGAGCAAGGTTCGTAGCATGTGGAAATCCGTTGTATCCTTTCGGAAACAGGCGTATATATTTATGTGTTTGTGAAAAAAATATGGCTGTGCAAAATGGGCAGCGGAAGGCCGCTTCATGATAAGTGGCAATCAGTTATCTCTGCCTACTCCTCTGGGAAACAGGCGTGAGTCTATTTATGTATCTATATACCACGGCTGTGACTCGGAAATATAAACTTTTGGAAATCTGCTGTAATGGCTTGAGTTCTATTACCAAGGTTTCTCTTAAAAACACCTATTGCATGAGTAGGTATAATAATGAACCTGGATATTAGATCTGTTAATGAATATGTTGCGTTCCTTCCACACTATCGACCGTCCGCTTTCGTCCGGACACTTTCTATTTTTTAATCTTAGTTGCCGGCGAAAACACAATAGAAAAATGCGATTGGGTCTTGCTCCAGCACCTACTTTCGATATGTACGTTCCGCTACACCACAGATTTTTCTTTGTTGTTCAACAACAGCTGTGTGTACTCGTGTATTATGCTAGAGATCTTTGTGTCTAAAAATAAATTCAGCCCTGGAATACATGAAACAAACGCGTTTGAGAGAGTTTTCATCGACCCTTATAAAGTCTAACTGATCCAGTGTGATGGACTATGGCATAAATTCCTCTTATTCTTCTTCAGTTAAATAATAATGAGTAATGAAACAAATTGAGTTGGGGGTACTCAGTAGTGGCACGAGCGTATTGGTCCCATCCCTCCTGTGACCAGCCGCGAAGCATCTTGGTGTGTTTTGGTTGTATATTTTTAGTTTATACTACTTGGGTGGCATTTACGGTCCACCTGATAGTAACCGTTTACCGTAGCCTATACTCGCGCATCGCCATCTCCAAGAAAAGCGATAGCAGGTGGAGAAGAAGGATAATAAGGGGAGTACAGAGAGGGGGTTTGAGGGGCTAGTACTTCCTCGATCTTGCCGGTCCATTCCTGCTGGGATAAGCAAGACGCTACCTGTAAAAAATTGTAATTTAATAATATTTGTACCACTTACCATCTGCTGGGCTTTAGTTGCTCTGCCAACATAAGAATTACTAAGATCTCGCACGCAGTATTCTGCAAGAATTAAAAAAAAATGTGTTTCTACCAGATTATAGATATTTTTTTTTGCTCAGTGGTTTGTTTTTCACGAAACTTTTGTGCTTTATTGAAATTGAATTTTCCACTAGTATAAAGTACGAGTAATAATATGATAAAGGCCATTTGAATTACTCAGTACTCACTTATCGCATTTTAGTCGCCACTAAATATGTAAATTGGTTTTCAATATAGAACGTTTATAATTTTTTTGGAAAAACATGAGCAATTATAATAGGTACATCTGAAGTAGCCATTTATTTTTACGTGTCAATAGTATTTACTACAAATCTATCCAATAATTCTTGTGGGAATCGTAAGTCTTCTAAGATGTCTAATTTACCTGGACCGAGTCGACCTATTGTTGTAAAGCTACACTCACATACTACACTCAAATTCCACTATTTACCTACCTATAAGGTTTTCAGACACTGTGGAATATTGGAAAGAAGAACATCTTCCAAAATAGTGGTGAAGAGTTTTGAGGACATTACGCCCTATCTAACACCTTTCCTCAGCTGGCTTTTACAACTCCCAGAAAAAAATGATTGGGTAGAGCTATTCTAAGTGACGGCTCCACATGGCTTTTAGAACGTATATTAACTATTTATAATTACGTACATGAAATAATAATGTAAAAATGGCGTATGGCTGACAGAATCGAAAAAGTTTAGTTTGAGTGATCATTGAATTTTTCTCACATTTTAACGTAATTCGTTATTCAATGGAAATTATATCATTTATTTATTTTTTAATTTCTGAAGTCTACATTCAAAGGAAATTACTCAAATTTTTCACTTTGTGTTTAATGAAATTACTCAACATAAAAGTATTTCCCGCTCGTACAAAAAATCTCTTTTTCTTTCATCCATCCATCCATCCTTCCATCTATCAGCCTTTTAACGTCCACTGCTGGACATAGGCCTCCCCAAAAGAACGCCACAACGAGCGGTCCCGTCATGGGGGATAATGCCGTAATCACCACGCTTGGCAGACGGGTTGGCGATCGCAGCGGATGTTGTTAATACTCGAGGAAGTGCTGCTGCCCACTCCCTCGATATTCCCTCAGTCGGCTCTTACGACTCCCGTGGGTAGAGAGGGGTGGGACAATTCTAAAGCCAGCATCACACGGCCACTTTTTCCTTATTCACAAATAATTTGTACTTTAAAAAGTAGCGGAGCATGTCAAATGCTAAAATATAGATCAAAAATGTTTAAAAAATCGCGCCATCAAATAGTATGAATTTTAATTCCAAAGTTAAACTTACTATATTGGATTAATGCATGTAAATGCAATCCGATAGATGGCATTGGCCGTAAAGACAAATGTGATGAGGAAATTTGGATGACCGTATAGGTACGTGTGTACGATAGCTCAGTGGCTTAGAGCACTTCTCCGGATAGGAAAAGACGGATCGTTTCCCGCTCGTACAAAAAATCTCTTTTTCCTTATTCACAAATTATTTGTACTTTAGGAAGTAGCGGAGCATGTCAATTGCTAAAATATAGATGCTGCATAAAAAAGTTGTACCAGAACAAACAATTAAAAATACAATAATTGGAAGCTTGTCCATTTCATTAAATAGCTTAATAATATTACTGCATTTGTTTCTACACTAACATAAAAAGCTTAGTTCCGCTTGTTTAATAGAACGCGCCAGATTTTATCGTAAAGTACCGCGACAATTTGTAAAAGTTTTATAGCTATTTATCAAGGAAGCAATTGGCAGCGGAGCAATTAATAATTGCAGGCAGGCAGAGAACGGTCTAACCGTTAATACAGTTTTTTTAGGAATCGAATTAAAATTATACTTCGTGGCAACCGCGGTATTCAGCTAGTGTGTATATAAACATTATATCAGGCTCTGTTTGCACTCACAATATTTTGTGGAGAAACAATTATCTCGTTATTACATCTTGGTTTCAGTATACGATCTCTGAAATCAATCTCGTCTGTTTATTTTGTTCTAAATGGAAATATACTCAGTAATCAGATAGGTCTCGGAGATGGGGGATCAGTTATTATATTACTTGGCTAAAGTCTGAAGCATGAAATCTCTAGTCCGTACCGTAAAAAAAAAACGTTATTATATAGAAAGTTATTATATTAAAAATAAGCATGCGACTCGTGTGTTAGAAATGAGACTTTGATATTGATTTTTATTTGATAATTAATTAAATTGTTAAAGAACAAATTATTTGTGAATGTGGAAAAAGAAAATGTTAGTGCGAGTGGGATTACAATCTGCGTCCCTTCCAATCCGGGGAAGTGCTCTAGACCGCTAAGCCATCACACTTTTTTCTGTGGAGCTGCCTAATTGTTTTACAGAATTGGACTCATTCGCCTTTTATTTTTTGTTCCTATTTACCAGGCAAGGGCTTTTGTATATCTTGCCTAAAGGTGAAGTGGTAACTTTTTTCACGGTCAACAATGCACGAGGAATGTCCCTGGCTGGTATTCCATCGATTATAAACTATGATAACCACTTCCCATCACGTGAGCCGTAGTTACGCTTGTTTATCATTCTTGTCATGACCTAATAAAAATTGACGTTGGGTCTAGTACAAAATTCACGAAAAAAGTGTTTAGTCAACCTATACAAACGTAGGTGTAATTATATACACACAAACTTCAACATTCTAATTTGAAACCTTGTAAAATAATAGTGTTGAGTTTTCTTTGCAATAATTCATTGGCTTATGTAGCTTCTACCAATAGGCCGCACCATGATCACCTTATGCAGCTTCTGTATTTGATTGGTTTATGATTTATTTTTATAAATATTCAAATTTTAAATAAAAATCTTTGTCTTTAAGCAAAATAATACTTCCAAATTATAAAACAATAGTTACTGAAAATAAGTAACACCATCTTCTTTTTTACCACTTTATTTGAGTGGTTTTTACACGATTTTACAATACAGTACAGCTGAGTACAGCATATATTATTGAACTTATAGTCAAGTGGGTCGACCAAACGAAAACTGGCGCGTGATTGTATTTCTTTCTTTTGGTTTGGACACTTAGGGCGGGTTGTTTCAGCTATAATTGACGCACTTGTAAACGTCAAAAATGGTGTTAACCATTGTTAAACCAAAAAAAGTGTTGTTTCACGAAATGAGATCCTTAACGTACGTTAAATAATAACGATTACGGTAACAGATGTCCCACACATTGGTTAACGTCACTTTCGTTGCGTCTAACCATAGAAAGTACTTATATACTTTCAGTATATAGCAAAGAGTATATACTAAAGAGTATATAGGTACTATGGATGCGTCTAACAAACAGTACTACAACATTATGGGCTCTCTTTTGTATTCGTCTTTAGTCGACGATAGTTGTTCATCTTGCGATAATACAAACAATGTAGAAAGGAAGAAAAAAGTATTTGAAACACGTGATAACAACCTAAACTTTTGGGATGAATTCATTGCAAGGTATCGTTTACCCGGTGTACCTAATAAAGGAAGTGGTTCTATTGTTAACACGTCTTATCGAAGACGATATAAAATTTGTCACAGAAAAGTAGAGTTTCTCCTAAGATGATTGATTTAAAATTTATTTTTTTACAATATTTCAGAAACTTGGCAGTAAAACTACTTACTTGCTAGTCTACAATGTTATTGCTCAGGATGCTTAAGAGATGTGTTAGGGATATATTACGTAGGTTTGCATAAATCTACAGTATGCCATATTATTCATCGAGTAACTCGGGTTACCGCTAAATTACGTCCTCATTAAATAAATATTCCATCTAACGACGAAGAAAAATTGGCTGTTGCATTTTTTCATTGCACCGGCATTTAATTCTGCATGAATAGCTTATTTTTCTTTATATTGCCTTATAATATTGTCACAATTCACAACTAATAATAAAGGAATAATTAGAAGTTTTGTCATTCGCGTCGAAAATAATAAAATAAATAAGTAATATGTATATAGTATGTATATAAGATATATACATATTACTTCCATGCTAAAAACCATAAAAAGCATAGATAAAAACAGATAAACTGACGTATACGGGCAAATGTTGCCATAATAGAAAATTCTCCCATCTATTTTTATTACCAAAATACGTCGGTTTGTGCTGGCATCCCTAATAAAGACGACTGGTTTTTTATGCAATGAAACAACGCTTTGTATTTAACGTACGTTAAATATCGTTCGTAATCGTTATTTTTTGACGTACGTGTGTTACGATAATCAATCGTTTGAAACAACCGGCCCTTAGCGTGTAGACGAGATCCATTTGTTAGTAGGTCAATGATTCTTGTAGTTTAAAAAAAGTTTCATCCTATTCAATTGTATCTATACTGTTGTGCCTAAATAATCAGGATGTAAGGTAAATCAGCGGGTGGTAAGTCTCTCAGAGTTAGGCTGAAGCCTACATAGGTACAATACGGGCAGGTACACTTTATCCTCGAGATGACGTCTTTGGTATGTCTTTTCATCACACTGTTTTCATCCACTGGTCAGAAGTTGTCTTGCGTAGTCTCGATCTCACAATGGAAATCAAGAAGAAGAGAGACTGTTTCCATATCTTTGTCTATCTATACCAATATTATAAAGAGGTAATGTTTGTATTAGGATTTCGTTTGGATCTGAATCATCCGATTACAAAAAAATTTTCATCGATACTTAGAAACTGACTTTGAGGAGTGCCATATGTATATTCTCCCGTTAAAACAAAAAGTATTTTCTAGTTGGAACCAAGGGGACAGCTAGTTGCAATACACGGGTATTATTTGTCCGGCATTGATAAACAGCGTGGCCACCCATTCCGTTTTATACATTCTACGTAACGACCTCTATGTGTGACCACAATAACCTGAGCAACAAGAAACATAAATTTGTATAGTTATTACATCCTTGAATGCATTCCCGTAACCCTTGGGCCGAATGGATATCTGGATGTCCCAAGAGTTACATTGGTTGTGGATTTGATTGCTAAGGTTTAACTTGGAAAACGATATCTCGGATTGCCGAAAGGGCGACGGAGTAAACAAAGCTGAATCGTTTGATTCAATTTTTTACTTGGGTAGAGGAACTAACATCTTAGACCTGATTGATCCCAAAAAAGGGCTGGAAGGGTCATCTTTGATTCGGCAAAATAATGTAAATAATCATTTGTACGTTGTCGAAAACCTTTAATAAAAAGGGCAATTTTTCGCAGTGCTATAGATGCCAACTCTGGTCACTCTTTCCGCCAATAAGTCTTTAGTATTTTGTCTATTTGAACTAACATCTTTTATCAACATGAATAATATATTCCTATATTTTAGCTGCCAACCACATATTTGCCTGCAGCTAAAGCTTAACCACATCCGCGATTAATAAGGCTAAAAGCAATAATACCAACACACATAAACAAAACGGATATCCGGCGATAATATATAGGATTAGGGTAAGACAATAATAGTTCCAACTGATGGATACAAGAAAATCCCATACCCTGATCGCTCCCCTACAGCTTTATATTTATCGTAGATTTACCCTCCGTACGAGTATTTTTTATAAATCGTTTATTAACCCTTGGATTCAAGCTCCCCAGAATGCGAGTGCGCTTATAGTTTCGCCATGTGTTATTTATAACGGAACAGTTTGAAATAAACTGATGCTAAAAAGATTGTATGTATTTTCTCTACTCTATTTCTTACAAATGTCAAATTTAATAGTTACTTTATTAGCTAGTTAGGTATAGATGAAGGTCGCCGGCGGGCCACTGAAGTAATCCAACACAGTACCAGTGATCCGTCAACACAGGCGGAGAGACGGCACACGGCGGGTTTCTTTAGTGGGTGCGGGCCCCACACTACTCTGTTCGTTGCCCAGAACGACGGGGTGGCGGTTAGGTACATTTTATCCTGCCTAAACAAAAAAAAGGTATAGATGAAGGTTATTGATATTACTGCGGTTAGTCTACTGAATACTTCTATAGTCCACTGCTGGACAAACCTCACCCACATAATAGGAAGCGAGCCTATTGCTGTCTACCGGGCACATTGCCAAACGTCGGGCTGCTACTGAGAATTTTTCTTTTTACGAAAAAGCTCAATAACACAGCCCGACCTGGTGATCGAATCGATCAGCAGTCGCTCACACTACCCCTGCACCACAGAGCATGCTTTAGTAATATTCTTTATTCATTTTTTTCATATCTTTATAATCAAAAAGTATATAAAAGTACTTTAGACGTAATTTCCAAATTTCCAAATGAAGTTAACATTGAATTTTTCCTCTGAATCTTGCCTAAATGAAAAATAAGAGCAAACTTAATTTGATGAAAACAAAGTCACAAGGAATAAAGGTCCCGGCAAAAGTAAAATGAGCGCTGAGATAATTAAACAGCCGACTGCGAGGAAGATGTATACTCTCGTTATTGAGGCCAGGTGAAATGGGGATTCGGTGTCACAACACTACCTAAAAGGGGGATTGCCTCCAGCGCCTGTCTAAGGACGTTATCTGCGTATAATTAAAATTTATCTATTGAACAACAGTCCAGCATTTATCACAAATGGTATAAACACAAATTTATATGAAAACTAGCCTTTGCCCGCGGCTCCGCCGCAGCTAAAAGCTAGTTTATAGGTTATATCTCAGGATCCCGATGGTATAGCGGGATAAAATGTATACCAGTTTTTAAGTATAAATAAGAGCTATCAAATAAAAACAGATATTTTTATATAAGTATATTTTTAGCATTTGACATGCTTAACACTATACTTACATTAAACACAAAGTGAAAAATGTGAAATCGAAAATAACAGTCACGAGCAGGATTCGAACCTGCATCTCCTGGATACCGTCCAGACGATGACTAAATTGGCAAAGCATCTGGACGGTATCCAGGAGATGCAGGTTCGAATCCTGCTTGTGACTATTATTTTCGATTTCACATTTTTCACTTTGTGTTTAATGTATGTTGCTAAGCATGTCAAATGCTAAAAATATATATAAGTAAAAATATCTAAACAATAACAGTGTTCTAAGTCCGCTTTTTAAACATATTTGATTTATTAATATGCATTTTTAAAAAGATGGTGCAGCGTTTTTTAAGTTTTTTAAGTCAAGTTTTTTACATTTGAAGCTCGTTACCAAAAAAAAACTAGTGAAAAACTATGGAAATAGCTAGTGAAAAACTATCGAACTAGCTTACGAAAAACTATCGAAAAATATGGTACTTCATAAAGTATGTGTATGGTAAATCAAAACTGTCTTGTTTTTTTTATATACTTACTAGCTGACCCGGCGAACTTTGTTCCGCCTTAGGGGCAATAAATGAGTAGATTTTGGATTTTATTTTTATTAGGATAATAAATATAAATAAAAAAAATCAAGTATTTTAAAGATTCTTTATTGGACACGTATTTTGATGCATGGATTGCACTCTTCAGTGAAGCACCTTGTGATAGACGAAATTTTTCGTTTTATTATCAGGCGCAAGAACAAATAACGCAGATGGTCTTCCGACCCGTGAACATATAATTGATCATGGGAAAAACATGGATTTTCTAGATTCAGACCACAAATTTTCAAGGATTAGCCTTGTGATTTGTTAATGGTCATGGCAAATGCAAGACGGATCGGAAATTGAAGTCGTTTAAACTCAAACGGCATATCGGTTGGGATCATCAAGATCCTCGGAATGAGAACTTCCTCACCTTTGAATTTTCTTTTGAGTATCGTGGCGTAAATCACACTGTTCATCAATTTGCTTACCACCAAACGCGTTCCGTTGCACAGTTTTGTTTGGTTTATGTTTCGAAGCATGATATTAACGGAGTCAACCTTTAGTCGTAAATTGTGCGGTGGTAAGCCAGGCACATCCAAGGAGTTTAATTCAATTGGATAGTTGGTGGCTTCATCTTTATTTGTTACACAGTCAATAGATTTGAATGAATGCAGTGTACCAATGATTTCATTCTGAATGATGTAGTAGTCATCTACATCTTTATATTTAGCCACCGAAATTGCTCGCTCACTCAACCATTCATTATTTTTGTAGTTAGTAATGATGTTTGGGAAAACTGTTGATGAGTTCGTCTTTCGATGAGACAAAGTTACAGAAATTCGGAGGAAATCAAATCAATCCGCTCGATGCGTCGACAGGTACTTGACCATTACCGAGAGTCAGCTATTGCTCAGAGAAATCTTCAGCAGATGTATCGTTCAGCAATGCAACTCTCATATTTGTTGTCAGATGAAGTTTTTTCACATAGCGCCATAGATTCGATGATTTAAGGCAAGCGTTTATTTAGTCGGCAGCAGTTGATCTTGGAATTACTGGCAGTGTTTGACGAAAATCGCCAGACAGTAAAATCATTGCGCCCCCAAAACATCTCGAGTCATTGCGTAGATCTTTCAATGTTCGGTTAAGGGCTTCCAATGCATGTTTATGCGCCATTGTGCATTCGTCCCAGATGATGATTTTCGATGCTGATAAAACTTTGGCCATTGCGGAGTGTTTTGCAATATTACATGTTGGTTCTTCAATAGTTTGAAGATTTAGCGGTAATTTTAATGCTGAATGAGCCGTACGGCATCCTTCTAACAATGTGGCTGCTATTCCAGAATAAACAACAGCAACCGCAATGTTGGATCTCGCACGAACAGTGGCTAAAACGACTGACATGAGGCATGTCTTACCAGTTCCACCAGGGGCATTCAGAAAATATTCACGTTCCTGTTCCAATTCTCGATTAAATGCGTCATTAGTTTCACTATTTGGCGCTGGCATTCTTAACCTGACTAATAGCTACCTCACATGAGGTAACACATGTCTTCGATCTTGATCCAAAGCCCGATTATGTATTTCCCCATTCATCTCAAGATCAGGATTTCTTGAACTGACACGAATTTGAATATGTCTTCTGACATATATTATTATCCTTGTATTTGTGCCACAGGTTAGATGGGTTTGATGGAAAGCATGTCGAAATTATGATAAAAAATAATGTGCGTATCTGACTTGGCGATGCAGAGATAATTGCTTCAACGATTGTCGTATCCCAGTGGGTATAGTTTTTTAGTAAATTGAGTTCTCACATGCAGCACGATATGTTGGGAATATTGTACCATTAACAGTCCGTAGTGACCCAACGACGTTGGCCCACGCACATGTCAGTTGCGTTTTGTTATATCACGTTTTATGTCACGTTCCACGGGAACGGCATAAAAAAGAAAAAAAAAAAGTATCCTATGTCCGTCTCCTGGTTCTAAGCTACCTCCCTACCAATTTTCAGCCAAATCGGTTCAGCCGTTCTTGAGTTATAAATAGTGTAACTAACACTACTTTCTTTTATATATATACTTATTACTTGACATGACATGATTACTACGAGCGGGGATTGAACCCGCTCGTAGTAATCATTTTCTATTTTACATATTTACACTGTGTGTTCTAATCAAAACTTTAATACATAAATAAATTGGCAGCGATGAGATTAAGTTTTTAAATAATACAGATTCATTTTTATGAACTAGTACGTAAGTTACAATATAAAAGAGGTCACCGCACAGCATACGCTGCGAAAATGCTCGCTCCGAATATTCTCATTGCTGTTATTGTACCCATCAACTAACAATGCTCATAATGAACTCAAGAAAATAACAAAAACTCACTGCATTTAGTAACAGACATGACCTAGCTTGGAACAATACGAGAAAGCCCTCACCCGTCTCGCATAACGCAAATATTGCTTTTGTTACTAGTTAGTTTCAAACATTATTTTGCAATATAGGTACAAGTTTCTTCTATTATTTCTTTTGCGAAAACTTTTTGCTTCTTTGTGTAACGTTCGCAGGGCTGCCAACAATGTTAGCCTTAGCCTTTTATGAAGGTAAACTGTAATATACAGTATTGCTATTGACCCTAATTTTTTTCGCACTGAAAGGGCGATGGCAGCCTCAGCGTGAACTAAGGAAAGTCATATTTAGCTCTTTGTATAGCTCGCAAAAAATCAACTAGTTTCTTATTTCCCTATAGTCAGCGGACATTAAAAAAAAAATTTATTACTTTTTCGATTACGTATGACATCCGGCGTGGGCTTATTTAAAATTTGTAATTGTCGAAACAAATAACTTAATTAGTGTCCTCCTCTTTACCTAACGCCTGACCTGTCCCTACTTTAATCCAGAGCCGACGCTGGTGTTTTGTGTACCAGAAATTTAGGAAATAAATTATTGTTAAAAAAAATATTGCGGACAGCTTTTATCATGTAAACCCATATTTTCAAATATAAGTAGACACATCTCACTCTAGAATCACACAAATATTCATCGTGTGCAAAACAAATAAGTACGAGAGGCTATTACGTAAAGCAGTGTGATTATGATACACCACTTAGGTATTATTTTGGATTAGTAATGGGTAATAACTTGGCGAAAATGAATGGAACAGGCATCTTTTCGGGTGGCGACTACGAATCGGATGTCGCAGTATAGGATAGCCTCTCATTACGTTGAAAGAGGAACTCATTAAAGTCGCAAGGAGCCGTTAGATACAGACGTCACCATACTGCTCGTTATGGCTTAGTTTTTAGGCAGGCCTACTGCTATAATAGACGATGAATGATGAATATTCATAATTCTCTGGTCTCAGGGAAATAACTAGTGATTTTTATTACAATCTCAATGCTCATAGACTTAAAATTTAGGAAATCCAAAAGTCCACGCCTCATAATCTTCATTTTTCACAATAAAATTGATTATTTGATAAGTAACTAATAATGTATTGGTCTTACTAAGTAGTTTTCAATAAATCACATAGATAGCGCTCTTTTCAAAAAGTACCTACTAATATGGTTCTCATGTCTTATACGCCATCTAGCGCTAATTTTAAGAAGTATTACTATATTGGTCTATAAAAGTAGTTCTCACGAAATAAGGTATAGTGCTGGTTTTAGTGTCGAGTCGAGCGTAAATATTCACTATTTTTTTGTTTATTTAATGACAATTAAACCACATATCGTGTTAACATACATTATCCGAACATACCTACAACATACGGACGTCCAAGACAGAACTTTTTAAAACAGTTTTTTAACTAGTTTAAATAAGTAACAAAAATGGCATCAAAAATATCATGAGTGTTAAAAATTGTGTTTTTTCTTGATATGTGTGTGTATATATTATCTTACAAGTGCAATATATAATAAATAGAGACATTTTAAGTTTGAAAAATCAGTTGTTCTACATGAAGCGAGAGTAGTACACACCTCAACGCTTCGCTTATGAGGCGTGCAAAACATATGGTTGTATGTAAAGTCGGTTTACGGACGATAATTTTACGTGATAACGTCATATATGTTTTCTGAGAGTTTCACAAACAATGCATCGGTCGCCATACATTTTTCGGATCGTGACACTTTTTCGTGCGTGCAGCCGGCGTTCATCGATTTATAAGACGTCATCACGTCTATAAATAGATTTATCGAGAAAATTCCCCATATTTTGGGATAGTAAGCAACCTTGCTGCCTTTCCTCGTATATTATTTATTACGTATGTAGTTTGTTTATTGTTAAAGTTTGGAAAGGATCTCTGAGCTGTATATTTAGTATGTGGTATTTTTCATATAAATAAAAGTATCCGTCTTCAAGTTTGAATGTGGTGGGTATAATAGATTTGTTTTAGAAAATCAATGTGGCTACTGAATGGATATCCCAGTGTTTTTGGTGCTTTACAAACATTTTTTTTATGTATAATTGCGCAAAAGTTATTATGTTTACAGACGAATATAGGAAATTATTTTATTAAAAGGGGAGACTTCCACATTAGTCCCTTGATTTCATGGTCACTGGACCTGTCAAAGGTCGAATGAAAATTCGAAATACACCAGGAAATCAAACAAGTAATGTGATGATTTATTGGAAAGTTTATAACATCCAAAAACACACCATGGACAGTGGTAGAGCCTTGCTTATCCCAGCATGAATGGGCCGGCTCGATCGGGGAAGTACCCCCCTCTCACAAAAGACCAGCGTATAACAAAGGTAGTTAATCTTACCGTTGTGTTTCGTATGGTGAGTGAAAGGTCCTTATTATCCACCTCCTGTCCCTTTCCTTGGAGATGGTGACGCGCGAGTGATGCCTCTGGTGTTGCTTGCGTCTATAGGCTATGATACCACCAGGTGGACCGTGTACTTGCTCGCCACTGACGTAGCATACCTAAAAAGAAACAAGGTGGGTAGGTATACCTACCTTTAATTATGGGTCAAGGATGTTCTGGACTAAACTTGAGACTTAACTTACAAAGGCACAACGGAACCTAACCTCTTAACACCAAACAGCGCAAATGTAGAAAATGTCTTATCGGTATTGTGAAATAATTGTCTATTATATTAAGCAGAATGCTCTGAAAATGCACAGTAGCACCATATGGGGACGAGTTACAACAAAATAGATATCATGAAAAAAATTCCAAGGCAATAAAATAAACGTGCCTAGAACTTAAATGTGCTAAGTTTAATAATGAGCTCAAATAGTGTCTGAGTTTTTAATTAAGGGGCGCGAGCCTATTGCCGCCTACCGGGGACATTTCCAAACACATTTCCGGGCTGTACTGAGAATTTTACTTTTTACGAAAAAGTTCAATAACACTGCCCGATTAGGCTTGTGTCTACAGAACATACTGAATTACTGACTATTATACTGATTTACAATCAGTGTTATAACTGATCTGATGACTTAGCAACTGTTATTAACATTCAAACAAACATTGTTCATCGCGGAATCGCGATCGCGTTTGTCCTGCCTGCGAACGACGCTCGGCACTGGAGATCGACACTTAAACCACTGCGCCATCTGTTCCACTAATAATATCCATTTGCTCGGTCGATTCTTACGTGAGCGAGAATATACCTGTCCCATTGTATGTAAATTGCGTTCGCTAAGAAATAACCTCTTATATTGCCTACATTGTATGCAGATATCGTCATCCGTCTTAAAAAAAAACGGACACAAATTGAGTATTAAATGCACTGACCTCTATTTATCTGGAGAAGCGTCTGATAATTCGTTTTAGTGGCTCATTGACTCAAGGCAGAAGGACATAATTTCTTCCGAGCTTTTCCCTAAGACTTTGGGAGGACATCTTTATGATACTTGACTGGACAGCTAATAAACGTTAATACATCATCACATACATCACATCATTGGTCCACCGACGACACTGTTATGTTGGTAAAATAGCTGTAATGGTTGGCGAAATCCTGCCTAGCTTAAATGAGTCCTGGGCATCGAGTTTGCTAAAACCTAGATCATGTTCAATAAATATATCATTCTCAGATAGATAAGCGACGACGAGTCGATAGTCGAAGTCGTAAAAGAAATTTTGCAGCTTGGTAGATAAAACTTCGACAAAGACGTCAGCAGGAGGAACATTTGTTAAACTTTTTTCATTTCCCCAACCTCCGCATCTGCCTCCGTTGAACGCTGCTTCCGCGGAGGTCAAGCTATAAACCCCTGTCCGTTAAAATCACCCGTTATAACTCTATAAATGGAATCATTAATAGAGGTCAGTGGTTTTTAAATAGAATTATTGCTATTAGACCGTGATTAATCTACTGTCGTATATTACCCTTCGCGCTGCTTAAGTCCGGAAATAACTATTCAGACGAGAACAGCGGTCCGTATCGATTTTAAAAAAATACGAGTACATAATTTGCATTGTATATCATTAGCCCGCATTAATATTTCCCTTTTCTTTGATTCAGATGTAGGTTACGACTACGTGGTAGACCAGCAGCCCATCGGAAAGCTGCTGTTCCGGCAGTTCTGCGAGAGGAACCGCCCACAATATCACAAGTACAATAACTTCCTCGATGCGGTTAGTACCTACAATATAATATCATGTTACGTACGTAGCACCTACGGTTTATTTATGAAGTGAAAACTTTTAGCACCGTTATGATTTGAAATTAAATGAAACGAAAAAGTGACACTAAAATGAGACAAACATATACATCTAGAGGTTTTAGTCTGTGAGAGAATGAGATAGAATACAGAATTAAAGTTATTCCTTTGATCTGCGTCTCCTTTTTCTGAAAGCTTGACTCTACCGCGTGTACACGGCTCTTTTAAATGATTTTACTAATAACGCCAGACAGACAATTTAAATGTATTTTGTAGCCTTTAAAGTGTTCTACCCGCTAAGCCCCGGATTGGAAAGGATGCAGGTTCGATTCCCGCTCGCAATAAAAGTTTTATTAACTTTTAAAGATTCGCGAATTGTACACATATTTAAAGTAATATAAACGGGTCTTTTTTCGCGTATAAATTAGGTGAAATTCTTAACTACCTTTTACCCGACGTTTCAACTGCGTTGCAGCAGCCGTGGTCACGGGACAGCTCACCCCTGTTGTCCCGTGACCACGGCTGCTGCAGTAGTTAAGAATTTCACCTAATTTATACGCGAAAAAAGACCCGTTTATGTTACTTTAAAAAAAGATTTATTTTTTCACATTTTACAAATAATTTGTTATTTATACTATAGTCTGTTTAACATGACGTGCGACTCTAAGGGCCAAAAATCCAGAAACCTTACTTATAATTATAAATACGAAAATGATATTGTTTGTACTTATCAGTTTAAACCTGATCTTCATAAAAATATTCAATACAGTAATCTTTTATCGATCACTACTGCTCGAAAGCTGTGCACTTCCATGAACCATATTATTATTGTAAATTATATTTTTCATTGCAAAAAATTGACATATATTTATTCCTTTCGTTTCTGTAATAATTACACATTATCTTCTTCAAATAAATTAATCTGGATATAGCAACGCGTCATCTTACTTTCGAACTTCGAACATATTTTTTTAATTAAAAGACAACACTCCACTTTGTTATATTCTTATCTTTTAATGGAGTAATAGCGGTATCGCATTGCGAGGGAATTTACAAACACAATTGACGGATACAAAGTACACCCAGACTCAGAATAATTATTTGTGGATCGCACAAATAATTGTCCTGTGTGGGAATTGAACTCAGAACGATTGGCACAGAAGGTCGGTACTCGGTATCCTCTATCCATCTGTGCCGTCAAAATATAGTTATGGTTTTATCTCATTCATCCCTCAAGTATTATGTTGATAATACTTGAGGGAGTGCTGCTGCCCACTCTCCCGGTATTCCCTCAGTCGGCTCTTACGACTCCCGTGGGTAGAGAGGGGTGGGACAATTTTAAAGCTGGCCCCACACGGCCAAGGGTTTTATCTCAGCCCATTACAATCCCACTATAGTTCTGCTTTGAGCAGAATACCACGATGACAGTATTGTCCCAAGTGGTGAGATCACATTGATTTGTATCCGTAATCCCGATATTATCCCTGCTTGAAGGTACATAGTTTTGCTCGCAGACAGACCGGTACGAGGTGGAAGTGGACGAGGCGCGCGCGGCGGTCGCATCAGAAGTCTTCGGCAAGTACCTCAAAACCGACGACTGCGAGGCCGTCACAGACGTCGTCAGCAAGGATGTCATCGATGCCGCATATAACCTTATACATGGTGCGTAGAAACATGTTCTGTTATTGTGTTCGTACTGATCCACATAAAGCGGCAGGCGTTTTAATCTTTTGAAGAAGCCCGCTGTGCTATGAATCGGCACATTGTACTTGAAACTGATGTGTAACAAGGATGGATGTAGTAAAATAAGACTGTGTAATAAATGTAGAAGGCCTCCAATAACGACAATGGTGAAACATTTTCTGTGTCGTGGTATGGTAACTAAACAATTTTGATATGTTTACATAAGAACTTAGTACTTGCCATATGATAATGGATAATGGATATAGTAAATATTATAATATTCGGCATAAATTTAAGACTTATCGGAAAAGAGAAGTATCCAAAAATATATAAAGGTTTGATTGCAATTATATAACTGCCTCTGTGGTGCAGCGGTAGTATAAGCGACTGCTCATCATGACGTCTCGGGTTCGATCCCCGGGTCGGGCAGTGTTATTGAGCTTTTTCGTAAAAAGAAAAATTCTCAGTAGCAGCCCGGAGTTTGGAATTGTGCCCTGTAGACGCCAATAGGCTCGCCCCCTATTACGTGGGACTCAAACATAGCTGACGAACTATGGGTGTGTAATACACCTCTGCCTACCCCTTCGAGGAATACAGACGTGATGCTATGTTTTTTTTTTTATGCAGTTATATGGCCGTGGGTCCAAAAATGGTGAACGCAAAAGTGAAGTCTAATGGAGATTGTGAAAGAGAAAGACTTGACATCGCCGACTCTTAATAATCGTAACAATGGTTGAGTGGTTGCTTTTTTTATAGCGTAACCAAATATTCGTTTTCTTTCTAGCGGGTTACAAGGACATATTCCTAGAATGCGTCCGTTGCGTCAAGAACTTCCTTGCGGGTACTCCGTTCGCGGAGTTTGAGCGTTCGATGTACTTCCACCGGTATCTCCAATGGAAGTGGCTGGAGGCTCAGCCAGTAACTCAACACACGTTCAGAATGTACCGGGTGTTAGGCAAGGGTGGCTTCGGTGAAGTCTGTGCATGTCAGGTATGTGCCTATGAAATCAAAACATAAAGATATACTTACTCCGTTCTAAATATTTTTAATAAAAATAAAAAAGAGTTATTCACTTGTCGAAAGCTAATTTAGTAAGGACCATAACAGATAACTATTCGATTCAACTGCCTCTGTGGTGCAGCGGTAGTGTAAGCGAATGCTGATCCTTAGGTCTCGGGTTCGATCCCCGGGTCGGGCAGTGTTATTGAGCGTTTTCGTAAATAGAAAAATTCTCAGTAGCAGCCCGGAGTTTGGAAATGTGCCCCGTAGACGGTAATAGGCTCACCCCCTATTACGTGGGACTTAAACATAGCTGGCGAGTCGTGGGTGTGTAATACACTTCTGCCTATTGCTTCGGGGAATACAGGTGTGATGCTATGTTTTGTTGTTATTCGATTCAAATGATTAATCCCCAAATTTTGTTCATAATGATATAGTGCCTATCGTTATAGGTTTTAGATCTACGCCTAACAAAAATATTCGAGTCACAAATACTTATATAAACTGTGGCATTCTTATGTATTCATTGGTCGTCTGTAACGCCTTACGAAAAAAATGTATTGCCTACTGCGTGCATGTCTTTTGAATAAAAATCTTCCAATCCCTAAGCCTTAAGCTGTATAATGGACCTATAAAAATTTTCACATTTGTGCTTATTGTTCCATCCGTAAGTACAGTGTATATTTTAGGATTGTCTGTTTAGGAGCCTATTTTCAACCGACTTTCAAAAGCAGGAGGTTACAATTTGCCTGTATGTCTTTTTTTTTGTATGTTTTCCGCCAATTATGATTTGATTTCAATGATTCTTTTTTGTTTGGTAGGTGCTACAACAGAGGTCACATTTAAATTTTACTAAAATTCGTCGAGCGGTTTTTTAAGAATAAACAAAAATCTAAAAAATTTTTATAACAGTTTTTGTAATCTGATTCGTTTGTGTTTGTAAGGGACGGCTGAAATCCATTATTTGTCGTTGACATAATTATCTGTTTAATTAAACGAATTAATGAATAATTTTAACTATTCATTTAACGGATTAATTATTTTGTTTCTCAGTCAATTATATTTGAGCATTATTTCGTTGAAATTACCAAAAGGTCGAGACTATTATCATTATTTTAGAACAAATTTTAACACGGAGACGGTGGTACGGACACGTTCGGGTCCGATTACTAGTGAGTACTTGCTCTTGGTACCCAACTCTTCCACAGTAATATTGTCTATTTCCCTTAGTCCCCTCTTATGACACCCGCAGGAAAGAATAGAGTGGTGACTCTTATATTCTTAGTCCGTCACCACACTTACTATTATATTATACAGGGTAATTTTTTAACCAGTGCGCAAATTTTGAGAAAATAAAGTTAAGCAAATTTTAGTAAACGTATTTTTTATTTTGATATGTCTTAGTATTAAAAAATAAGGTTATCGCGCTATCGAGAGGTGTTTCCTTTTGAAACAAATTTTATGGTCACACGACGGGCGCGCTTCTGTAGATACCTACGTCGGCGCTCGTCCAGTGCGCCGACGCGTAGGTATCTATGCGGGTTACTGGCCGCTAATTTTATCAGGTTCGAACTAAACTTTTTAAGTTTAGGTCGTGACCTGAAGTTATTTGTAAGAGTAGTTCCAATTTTTCCTTCATTCTTCTTCAAAATGCAGAAAATAAAGCTTCGAGCTGCTCGTAAGATTGGTGTCTATATTTTGCAAGCCTCATAAGCGAAGCGTTGAGGTGGGTACTATGCTCGTTTTACGCAGAACAAGTGATTTTTAAAACTTAAAATGTCTCTATTTATCATATATTGCACTTGTAAAATAATATATACACACACATATCAAGAAAAAACACTAAAAATAGTGTTTTTTCACTCATGATATTTTTTGGTGCCATTTTTGTTATTTAAACTACTTAAAAAACTGTTTAAAAAAGTTATGTCTTGGACGTACGTGTGTTGTAGGTAATGTATGTTAACACGATAACGACCTAAATGTTATTAAATAAACAAAAAAAAATAGTGATATTTACGCTTGACTCGATGGCACAATAGTACACTAAAACCAGCGCTATACCTTATTTCGTGAGAACTATTTGAACTACTTCTATAGACCAATATATAAGTACTTCTTAAAATTAGCGCGAGATGGCGTACAAGACATGAGAGGCACATTGGTATTTTTTGAAGTTAGCGCTATCTATGTGATTTATATTACTGATTTCAAGTCGGATAAAAAAAAGACGGATTTAACAATTAATAGAAATGTGTTCTATTACTGAGATAGAACAACCAAAAAAAATTTGCGCACTGGTTAAAAAACTACCCCGTATATTACTACTACTTACAGGTTCGTGCGACAGGTAAAATGTACGCATGTAAGAAGTTGGAAAAGAAACGTATAAAGAAACGCAAAGGAGAAGCGATGGTGTTAATAGAGAAGCAAATACTGCAGCGGATCAATTCGCGGTTCGTCGTGAACCTCGCGTACGCGTACGAGACGAAGGACGCGCTCTGTTTGGTGCTTACCATCATGAACGGTAGGCTCTAGAATCTATTTTTCAACTCTTTATGTCCCAATAATGGCCACGGCTCTCCTCTCATGGTGAGAGGGATTAGGCCTTAGTCCACCACGCTGGCCCAATGCGTATGACTATAAAAGCCGTCGAGTAAATCTCTCACGCATGCAGATTTACTCACGATTTTTTCCTTCACCGAGCAGTGAAAGATTGTAAACACATAAACCCATACTTTCGAAAAATCTCGAAAAGTCAGAGGTGTGAGTACGAGGTCAGGGGATCGAACTTGATACCTCTATCTTTGCAGCCCTTGGTTTTACCGCTAAGCTATCACAGCCTTATAGGGTCTAGAAATACTAATCGCATATTATGATTAGTAGTCATACGTCACGATTGGTTAAATAGATATTTGTGTATCTTATAATTACTGAGTGAGTTTTGCGAGAATCACAAGTGTAGTAATACGTATGTAAATATTTTGATATGTATTGCACGCGTCATAAGCGAAGCGTTGAGGTGGGTACTGCTCTCGTTTCATGCAGAACAACTGATTTTTCATACTTAAAATGTCTCTATTTATCATATTTTGCTCTTGTAAAATAATATATACACACACATATCAAGAAAAAAACACTATTTTTAACACTCATGATATTTTGATGCCATTTTTGTTATTTAAACTAGTTATAAAACTGTTTAAAAAAGTTCTGTCTTGGACGTCCGTGTGTTGTAGGTAATGTATGTTAACACGATAACGACCGAAATACTTTACTAATCGAGTCTTTTTTTTCGTGAATTATTATGATTGTGAAGTGAATATTTGAAGTGAATATTTACGCTCGATTCGACACTAAAAGCAGCGTCTCCTTATTTCGTGAGAACTATTTCTATAGACCAATATAGAAGTACTTCTTAAATTTAGCGCTAGATTGCGTATAAGACATGAAAACCACAGTACTTTTTGAAATTAGCGCTATCTATGTGATTTATTGAAAACTACTTGGTAAGACCAATACATTATTAGTTACTTATCAAATAATCAATTTTATTGTAAAAAATGAAGAGTAGTTTGAGGCGTGCACTTTTGGATTTTCTAAAGTATTTTATTTAGCACTTGAAATGCTCAGCCACTTTAAAGAACAAATTTTGGTGAAAGTGGAAAATGAGAGCTTTATGGGAACAGGATTCGAACCTGCGTCCCATCCAATCTGGGGAAGTGCTCTGGACCGCTTAGCTATCGCAGTCACCGACGGTTAGCAGACGTTGTATCCAAAGAGTGTTTCTACAATCATCGCCTTACTTCAGCCAATTACAAAAAAAAAAAACTAAATAATTTACTCGTATACACCCAAATCTTAGGAGTAGAGAGAATATTGGAGAAAGCCTCATTAAAATGCGTTCGGTAGTTTTTGAGTTTGTGCGTTTCAGTACGAGACTGTATTTTATAATATGTATGCGTAAAATGACAGGCCTCGTGGCGTAGCCGGTAATGCAACCGACTTCCGTGCACGAGGTCGTGGGTTCGATTCCCACTCAGGACAATAATTTGTGCGATGAACACAGATATTTGTACTGGGTCTGGGTGTTTTCTATCTATTATATGTAGATATTTACAAAAAAAAGTAAAAAGTATATGTATTATATCCGTAATCTGGTACCCATAGCACAAGCCATAAGCTTGGTTTGGGACCGGAGGACGTTGTGTGAAATGTCCGTGAATATTTATTATTATTTTCATATAACTCATTTACAATTCAGGTGGGGATCTCAAGTTCCACATATACAACATGTGCGGCGCTGAGACGGGCCTCGGCTTGGAGAGAGCGCGGTTCTACGCGGCACAAGTCGCCTGCGGACTTGAGCACCTGCACAGGATGGGTATCGTTTATAGGTACTAATAACAAATGTATATTTTGCTATTTTTTGATGTACGACCTTGGCATGATGCACACTAAAGTGCAAAAATGTGACCCAAGACATTAAGAAGGAATGTGGTATGGAATATGATTATCCCTGCCTAATGTCACGATAGCGCACTTGGCAGAGCGTCTGGAGGACGCGGGTTCAAATCCTGTTCATGGCTATCATTTTCAATTTACATTTTCGTACTTAGTGTTCTAACAAATGTATATTAGTGAACAACAAGCGTGACAAACATACATACGGCACGCCTGATGATAAGTGGGTAACTTGGCAGCTAACGATACCGAGTTTTTTTAAATTTAATAATGACAACACCCTGCACTAAGGAACACACTGTGATTTATGAGTATAGAATATTTTTGTTAGTAAATATGTTAGATCCAAAAAAAGTTGAAAATACGAAACTACAGAAATGTAGGTAAGAAAAATTTTTTCAACATCCATTAAAAATTGTAGATCTGGTTTAATTCTTTTTTTGTTAAATACATGGTATTTTCTTTATTCCACTCCATTATCGCTAAAGTACAAACACACTATTTAAAAAGATTTCACGAGTAGCGTTTATGGTCAGCGCAAACACGAAATGAATAATATTACCCCCCGGACCCCCAGTCAAACGTGGGGGAAGTTATCCATTTGAGTCGGCAAACTTAATAGCGAGTTTTTGGAAACAAAACAGTTAGAACACGCTCCAAATAACATACCTTGGTTATACTATCATGCTATTGTGTTTGTAAACACGATAATATGGCGCTGTGGACCCGGCTTTAGAATTCGTCATCTAAGACAATATAAACGTCAGTGTTGCCAGATCACTATTATAATTAATTACCCACTTATATTTTTACAGAGACTGCAAACCGGAAAATATTCTACTAGATGACGCGGGTCACGTTCGTATTTCGGACCTTGGATTGGCCGTGGACGTTCCTGACGGTGGTACCGTGAGGGGACGCGTCGGGACTGTCGGATACATGGCACCTGAGGTATACTTCTTTACAACCTGCTGCTGAGGATGGAGAAATTTGTGTGTACAAAACCTTTCCTAATTCCCTTCTTATTTTCCTCACTGTCAACTTCCATCATATCCTCTCTATCATTCTTCCTCTCCGCCTTCCTTCTCTTCTCTTGGAGTTGGCGAAGTTTGGCTGATGCCTCTGGAGTTGGTAACGTCAACGTGCTTGTTTGCCAGCCTTTTTACCGCACACCCCGTCGTTCGGTGCAACGAACAGGGTAGTGTGGGGCCCTCACTCACTAAAAAAAAACCCGCCGTGTGCCGTGTCCTCGTATGTATTGGCAGACCACTGGAACTGTGTTACATTACTTCAGTGGCCTTGTTTGCCACCCTAGTAGTAAATAAAACCAAGACCTTATTACCACTTCCATCTATCAGCCTTTTAACGTCCACTGCTGGACACAGGCCTCCCCAAGAATGGGGGATAGTGCCGTAATCGTCACGTTTGGCAGGCGGGTTGGCGATCGCAGTGGATGTTGTTGATACTCGAAGGAGTCCTGCTGCCCATTCCCCCGGCATACCTCAGTCGGCTCTTACGACTACCATGGGTGGAGAGGGGTGGGACAATTCTAAAGCCGGCCCCACACGGAATATTAGTTTATTACCACTTACCAGCACCTTTTTTACACATTTAGATTTTCATTGAAAAAAAATGATTTGTGAATATTCACTTATTAATGGTTTTTTATATTTTTTTTTAGGTGATAGACAACGAACGTTACGGGTTCAGCCCAGACTGGTTCTCGTTTGGTTGTTTAGTGTACGAGATGATCGAAGGTCGCGCGCCATTTCGAGCACGAAAGGAGAAGGTCAAGAGGGAGGATGTTGACCGCAGGGTCAAGGTCTGTATTTGAATGTAACCTTTACTACAATTAAGACTCCGTATTATGTTTAGAATGATGACATGTAATATTTTAACAACCTGGTAGGAATACTAAGGACTGTCAAGACGAGGTTTCGAGGTCGATCCCCATTCCAAGTTAGAGAACTTTCAAGTTTTCTGGTGCTGTTACGTACAGAATTTCGAAAAATCTTGCTTATCCCAGCAAGAATGAGCCAACTTGACCGGGGAAGCGTCACCCTCTCACAAAAGATCAGCGTGAAACATCGCTACTCCTTTTTTTAGTCTAGGCGGGAAAAAATATACCTAACCGCATACCCCACCGTTCGGGGCAACGAACAGGGTAGTCTGGGGCCCTCACCCAACTAAAGAAACCCACCGTGTGCCGTCTCTCCGCCTTTATTGATGGGCCACCGGAACCATATTACATTCCTTCAGTGGTAACATCGGTACTCCTATCGTTGTGTTTTGCATGTTATGTGAGAACGCCTCCTTCCTATCCTGTCCTTGTTATCCTTCCTATTCACCTTCTAACTCTTTCTTTGGAGATGGCGATGCGCGAGTGATGCCCCCAGGTGTTGCTAGCGTCTATAGGTTGCGTTAACCGCTTACCATCAGGTGGGCCGAATGCTTGTTTGCTACCCACGTTGCATAAAAAAAACTCAACCCAAATGATAATTATCAACACAAATGATACAAGAATCATAGCGTGATCTTATTCTTCCCAAAATTAAATTTAATATCTAATCATACACGTAAATCTATATTTACAGCATGATCAAGAGAAATACTCAAGTAAATTCAGCGATTGCGCAAGAGCTTTATGCAGCGCTTTGCTAGCGAAAAGTCCAAGTTCGAGGCTCGGGTGTAATGCGGCGAGAAAAGGCGCTAAACAGGTCAAAGAGCATCGATTCTTCGCCAACCTTAATTGGGCCAGGTTAGAGGCGGGCATGGTGGACGCACCTTTCGTACCTGACGTAAGTATATTGGTGGTATTTGTGATGAATAACTTTAAGATATGAATTGTTTCTTAGGGGCGAATTAACTTCGAGGTGTGAATTGTTTTCAAAGATTGTTTATATAAAACATCTTATAGTAAAAAGTGATTGTTTATAAGATGGCCCCTTTTTAGCTATACTCGTTTTGAAGTTTTTGTAACTTATAGCAAAATGTTGATTAAAAATTAATACTTTTAACAGCCTCACGCAGTATACGCGAAGGACGTGCTAGACATAGAACAGTTCAGCACGGTGAAGGGAGTGAACTTGGACGCAGCGGACGATACGTTCTACGGGAAGTTTAACACTGGCTCCGTCAGCATACCTTGGCAGACGGAGATGATCGAGACGGGGTGCTTCAAAGAGCTCAATGTTTTTGCTAGAGGTACGTTTTAGATATCCAACATATTAAAAAAAAAAAACTATATGGTTGTCTGTAAAGTCGGACGTTACGGACGATAATTTTACGTGATAACGTCATGTATGTTTTCTGAGAGTTTCACAAACAATGCATCAGTCGCCATACATTTTTCGGAACGTGACACTTTTTCGTGCGTGCAGCCGGCGTTCATCGATTTATAAAACATTATCACGTCAAAAATAACACACACCTTACTATATTATTGCACACCTTAAATTCTAACACTTGTCCGTGTGGTGATGGACTAAGAATACAAGTGTCACCACCCCAGTCTTTCCCATGGGTGTTGTACGAGGCGACTAAATGAAGTAAGCAATTATCACCCATTGCACTACTGGTGGTAGTGGGCGACGGTTACCATTTACTATCTGGTGGGCCGGAACTCGTCTGCCTCTATAAGCAAAAAAAAATTGGAAAACCATTTTCTCTTAGAGGTGGGCTTTTTAAAATCTGTCAAACTTACATGTTTAGATAAATAAAATTAATGCTATAGGTGAGGACAGTAGGGAGGCTCCCACGGTAGACCTGCAGCTTGTTCCTGCTGTCAACACGCAAGACGAGGAAAAGGGCTGCTTTATGTTCGCTAGGAGGGTGAGTACTTAGTACACGCATGTTAAACGGTCTTACCACAGTAACTTATTGAGGTTAGGTGAGTAAAGTGCACCAACCTTACCACTATCAGACGGCCAGATGAATACATTTGAATTAGCTGTACCTATACCTTCTTCTTTTTTTAAGGCGGGAATAATGTACCTAATCGCACACCCCGTCGTTCGGGGCAACGAACAGGGTAGTGTCCCTCACCCATAAAATAAACCCGCCGTGTACCGTACTACCGCCTGTGTTGGCGGGCCACTGGGACTGTGTTCATTACTTCAGTGGTACCTATGCCTAGGCATGCAGATTTTGTAATATAGTACCAACGTACCAAAAAAGTATTTAGTGTACGCATTTTAATCGTGCCTATAAGCATCCAACGTGCGACGAAAATAACTTGTTTCAAAAATATTTTTACTGTTGCTTCCAGGTACTTTGCCCTCAAAAGAAAGTGTCAGCGCGACTTCGAGCGGTTCCCGTCCCGGAACATTTACTAGCGCCCTCTACCCCCTCTCCGAATCCTCAGCCGGAAGTCAGCTGACCACCATTATGTGACAATGAGCTGTAATTTGTGAAGCAACGTTTGTTTAAATGGTTGTATTTCAGGGATTTACTATGTTAAATCGGCTTCGTATTAGTGTTTTAGTCTGAACAATTAACAAAACATTTACACAAAACATGTTTTAGAAACATGCATCTGCCAAATACACGCCATAGGGTCATTAGATTATTAGACGTGACGGCAACGATGGCAAAAGATAAAAACGAGAATTAAACATACAATTTCAATGAAATATAGTTAAAATGATATTTGTTTATTGAGCTAAACAGAAACCTTAATAAATAGTGAAAAAATTATTTGTGAAATGTGGAAAAGCGGGAATCGAACCTGCGTCCCTTCCAATCCGGGGAAGTGCTTTAACTGCTAAACCATCGCACTGACCACATTTCACAAGTAATTTGTTCTTTACAAGTAGCTAAGCATGTCAAGTGCTACAATAGATCAAAAAATCTTAATAAATAGTGTTATTAATTTTTGTATTGACAAGGAAAATAACACTATTTTTGACAATGTAGCCATATTGGAAGCTGTTGATGTGGGAGGTGTTATTAAATACATATTCTAAAATATTTATAATCCTGCCCCCTGAATAAGAAATGTTTAACAACTTTTCTCAATGATGTGTCAAGTCTGCCAGCTTACATACTTTAGCGTGTTACATAGTTACTAGTAGATCCTTAGTGGATAATGATAATTTGATTCATAACAATGTTTTGTGTACGTGTTTTATGTTTTGATCAATACAAATTATAAACAATGTGTTGTAACGTTAATTTTTAGATCTTGATACTTTATGTTGATCGTCCTATCTTACTTGATCTTCGTCTTTATCACTTATATTTTAGCGTTGACCGCCGTCAATGGCTGAAATGTTGTCCTTATTATACGTTAAGCAATTATTGGTAAATATATATATTCAGTAGGATCGACTGACAGACCTATCAATGGACGGTTTAAACCGCAGACAGAAAATTTACATATTAAGATCGATTTATTGCCACTGCAAGTGAATTACGGTATATGGATTTAAGTAGATGACGTATGCCCCTCGTATTGAAACCAAGCGTGCCGTTTTTTTTGCTACCTACTGTGACGTCACGAGAGCGCTTTAGTGATGAGAATTCCAGACCGCGCTGTAGCCCGAGCACGAAATACTTGCGAAAAAACAATAAAATTTGTATGAGAATTGTGCAGCGCCCCTATCGTGCGTAAAATGAACTTATTTTGCTACGAATGATTTCGTATCGCGAACTTTGATTTGACGTACGGTAATCTAAATTTCGAAGGCTGGCTATCGAGCACTGTCGAAACTTTTTTCACTTAGAAATTGTCGGTGAGAAAAGATTCGAAACATATTAAATCTTAGGTTTTTGAGTATGTAATGTTTTAAAATTACTAAACTTCGAATTAATCCCACAGTAATATATGACGATGAAAAAGTAGATATAGATGATAGATATAATAAATTAAATTTGTATAAAAATATGCCGTTCGTACCTACTTAATAATAGCAATGTTCACATAACAAAACGGGCTATTTTGGAAGTAGCTTATTTGTGGATAATATAGATGTAAAACCTTGCATATATTAGTCTCACATATTTTACCATAGGACATTATAAAGGGAACTTTATAATTACCTACGAATAATATACACTTTAGTGTTCATAAAGGTGTAACTAAATAATTAAAATAGATGATTTGTCAACTAATAAAAATAATGAGTCAATATAAAACGTGTTGTAATGAGCCAGCATATAAATTTTGTTCTCATTTTAACTATAATAAAATGCATTAAAATTAAAATATAGCATAAGAATACCTAACTGTCACTGTCACTCGGAAAACATAAACAAACAAGCTTGCCTTCGACAATGTCATGTATAGTTGTTCGAAAACCATACAATATTTGTTATATTATCGTGCACTCGATACGTTTACGATAGTTTTTCGTGATTGGGCCTCAGCTCAATAGGCAGTATTAGGCATTTTTGTTAAATTTTTAAAGTTCTTACACCGATAGCGTTGGAGTGCTGACTAAATAAAACTATATCATAGGAAGAGTATTGCTCTCCCTTTTCGCTCTTTTGGCACGCTAAGTACATACAGTAGTCACAACGGATCTTTGTGTCTCCGAAGTTAGCTACAAGACGCTGCGCAGTAGCCATTTTCGTGTCGCAAGACATGTGTGTCTTCTACAGTTTACATTAATCGAAAAAAGTGCGATTATAATTTAACAATTGTAATCGATAGTCATATTATTTATCGATCGTACTAAAAGATGTAGATTTTTTTATATCTAGATTAAAGCTTATTCACTCAAATCGCTTGTATAATTTTTATTGAATATAAAAATAATAAATAGAACCTAAACAATTAGATATGAAAACATTATGATCTCAATTCTTTTTTTGTTAATCAAGTAATAACATTTGAATTGGTCAGCACTAATCGTAAGATTCCGTCACTATCCCGACTTCTTGCTCGGAGCCTAACTTCAGACACACAAAGATCCGTAGTGACTCCTATACACTAGCGGCATCTATTTAGATCCATACCTATGGTAAATACCATCATCATGGTTTGGTAACTAATGATTTAAAACAATATCAAGTACATTCAATAAATTTAGTGCGTCGTCAAAGCTGTTTCCCAGGTTTCACTCAGCGCTTAAATATATATATTTTACATTGCCTGTATCCTCGTAATAAGGACGAGGAGGATACACCCACATTTTCATTGCAATTTAATTGTAGGCGTGTCTATTGCTATTTGTTGTCACATCACTTAGTGAAAAATTCCCGCTGTAAAAATTGCATATTTTATGAGTTATGAGAGAATTATTTTCTACCTGACGAGTAATGTTTCGATTGTCAAAAGTTTCCAAGTGAACGTTTGGCTTGCAAATTGTTTTGACAGATTTTGGTAATTAATTGTTGGGCGGGGACGGGGTTGAGTGGTAACATATAGCTTTCTTACATCATGAGCATTTGTAATCTGTGGAGTTTTATTGAATCATTAGAATTTAAGTTTCTGTTAGGCTGATGGTTCTGTGAAACCAAAGCCTTAAATTTGATTAACGATTTAACTGCCTCGGTGGTGTAGCGGTAATGTATGCGACTGCTAATCATGAGGTCTCGGGTTCGATCCCCCCGGGTCGGGCAAGGTTATTGAGCTTTTTCTCAGTAGCAGCCCCGGAGTTTGGAAATGTGTCCGGTAGACGTCAATAGGCTCCCCCCTATTACGTGGGACTAAAACATAGCTGGCGAGTTGTGGGTGTGTGTAATACACCTCTGCCTACCCCTTCGGGGAATACAGGCGTGATGCTATGTATGTGTTTGTTGTAGAATAACTGACTGACTGACATATCAACAAACACAGCCAAAACTCCTGGGTCTAGGAGTGTGAAAGTTTATATTTTATTTTTCTTTGCCATATTTAAAAGAACCCGAAGTGCGAAAATATAAAATCGAAAATAACAGTCACGAGCAGGATTTCAATTAAATTTCCCCTGGAAAACAGCCTTAGATGCTTTGCCAATTCAGCCATCGTGAGAATTGCTCGAGACTGTGAATTTCGATAACACATTCCTTTATAATGTCTTGATTGACACCAGGAGAGGTTCACATTTTGCTCGTGACTGTTTTAGTTTACACATTTTGTGTTCATTTGAATGTATATTTTCTGCCTGGTTATATTTATTGTTAAGGGCAACTTCTACCAGTACTTCGAGAGTAGCTTATATAAACGGAATACAAAATTTAACTTGTCAGCTTTGTCCTCTTAATATAGATTATTAAACTGAAAATAGTTAGTGCTTGGGGTCTTAAATTAACACACGTAATGCAACGGCACCTACCGCTATTTTAACCCTTCATTTATTTTATTTATTTATTTAACTTTATGTAAACAGAAAACAAAAGTACATTTTCAGTTTTACAATGGCGGACTTAATGCCTGAGGCATTCTCTACCAGTCAACCATGGGTGATGCAGAGATAGGAGGTAGGTACATTTACATCAGAAAACAAGAGGCGAAAAAAATAATTTTCACAAGAGTTAAACATTTAGTGAGAGTGCGATTCATCCTCGGCCGAGCTGGCACATTCATCGTTGTAAGATTCTGTCACCACATTTGTAAGATGCAAAACGTTTAGTTTGGACTACTTGGAATACGATACTCCCTAATCATTACATAAAAATCTCAGGAGAGAAAGAAATTGTAATTTTTTTATCATTTACGAAAGCAATAGTTTTTACAGTTGCCTCAAAACGTATATTACAAGCGAGATCTGTTGGACTTTCAATGAAAAGAAGCCTATTTTCGACTGTTAATACTCAACCACGATGCATTTAGCTTAATAAACTAAATAAATATTATACGTACAAATAATATTACCATTATTTTATATACTTTTTATTATTTTATTTACTTTTTATTATTTATATACTTTTTATTATTTCTTGATATTATTATGTTTTATTGGTGAAATACAAACATATCAAAATGTTTGTCAATAAGTTCATGTGATGCATAGAACTTTAAAGACGTTTGGTTAAAAAAACAATAAAAAACCAGACTACAACAATATTTGTGTATGACACAAATATTTAGTAGGCGTGACTCAAATCTTTGCGGGGGACTCACTATTTTGACTTCTACGAATCGTCCAGTTAATGTCTGAGAAATATTTTTTTTCTACCTAAATTGTGTATTTTATTGTATGTCATCAATAAGCCAAATTTTCTATTAAATATTATACTTGCGATTTATATTATTAAGTTGATCAATATTATAAAAATGTCACACATATAACATTCTCTCAAAAAATTCTAACAATTTTGTATCCATTTTTTTAATAATACTTACCGCTTAATAGTTACATATTGTACTCACCCCAAAGTACTGATGTTAAAAGGCTGGATGCGCAGATCAGATGTGGCCCAAATCGGGAGAGGCCTTTGCCGTTTGGCTGATTGATTGGTTGGTTGAACCCATTTTAATATTAGTATTTATATATTTAACTGAGTCGCAATATTAGTGTTGAATGTGTGAGTTTACAAGCAAGGCAGTTACACTATAGATTGGTATAAAGCAATATTTGAAAAAAGTAGGGAAATTTAAATATCCATATGTTATATACGTATAATTCCTCTCTATCGTGATATTGTAAAAAAAAGATGTAAGTAATTTTAACAATATAAACTGTATTAAATATATCAATGTTTCTATCTTCTTTGATATGAGAATAAAATTGTAAAATGCGAATTCGCACAATTTTGTGGATATTTTTTTGTCTGTCTGTACATTGACGCTTGTGTTTTATAGATAAGTATTGAAGATTTATGATATATAACTTTTATTGTTATTTAATCTCTCGCTGGGAATTGAAAACGTGTGGTGGATATTATAATTTGTGTGTACTACGGTTGAATGAAATTTTTGCTTGTCATTGTGATGACATACGTCAAATTGAAGTTGACATTTGAGCTCTTTTAAGAAATCCTACCTTATTATGCGAAATGGAGAAATCCTGTTCAATATAAGTTTTGAATATAAATGTAAAGTTAGTCTGTAAATAAAAAGACTACATTTATTTATGTTAATATAGAAGTGGATTGATTTTGTTACGGGTATAATATATTGTTCCAAGAGTGGTTTTAAATCAAATACCTTTGTTATGCAACATAATCTATATTTAAAGGTCTTTTTAGTTAATGCGGTCATTCATTGCTAGAGCTTGCGGTAATAAAATTTAAAATTATTTAAATAAATTTCTGTTGAGGAATTATTGAATTGCATGAGCTGTGGTATAATTATATAAAGATTCTACCCGCGACTTCAGAATATAAATATATAACTATTGCTATGAAAAGATAGCTATCCCACGGAAACAATTTATCTGGAAAGAATGTCCTCTTCTGGGCTACTATGACATATGAATAACACATATGAATGCAAACATCTGTCCATCACGCGCATTTATATAATATTGTTTTAGTATTTCATAGAACATTCATAGAACAGTTAAATTGAGAGCGTTGTTACTTGTTTCATTCGCACGATTCGTTCACATGTTCATTCGTTCAATAATGCCATTTGCCTAATGGTATATTTCGTTTGTATTACAATATTTTGACTCACTTTCTTAAGTAAATTCTATTGTCAAATTTTAGTGTGTAATCTTAAAAGAAAAAAAATGGAAAAATGCCAATAAAAAACATGTGGGGAAAGATTTTCTTCCACAAACTAGAAATGCAAAACAAAAAAATCTATCGATATAAATACCCATTTCTGTTTTCTGTCTTATTATATCGAATAAACTGAACGGATGAATAAAAAAACTATAGAAATCCGGTCCGGCATTCCCATATCGTAAGCTACGGCATTTTCTATGTTTAACTAGGTTCAGCTTTCGTTCGACCTAATTTTTATATATAAAACAGGGTTTATCACACCTTGTTTATTAAAATCATATTTTATTACTGACTAATTAAACCGCCTTAAATTAAAATTTTAAAACACGTCCTTTTATATGAATTAAATTAATGAAAATTAATCATCGATTTCTGTATGTATTTATTAGGTTATATGTTCTAAAAATGTGGAGTTTGCTTTATAAATAAGTCAAGCATTAGTTGAGCGTCGTTAAGCAGAAAGCGACCAACCTACATTTTAGGAAAATTGAGTCTTAATTACATATTGCAGACTTATTATAGCAGTCTGAAGTCAATATTTTATTGTATAATAAGACCATGTATCACTATAGCTCATTATTAATGGCGACTATTTTAGGTGATGGTTTAATGGAATACCGAAACACAAAATCCCGCCATCGAATCGCTGGCTTCATTTATAGTAGAAGAATTTGGCGGAACTCGACCACAGTGGTGGCCTAGTCCTGCAAAATTAGTTGGTAAATTTGCATGGCTAGATTTTTTTACATATCTATTTGTGATTTCAAATTTTGCAGATTACAACCATCTACAGAGTGTCAATGAGTTGCTGAAAAAGACTATCGTGATAGGTGTTTTCTGCCATAAACAAAACGAAAAATTGTAGCAAAATGCAGAAAGCTACCATTAGTTCAACTAGTCAAAAACAATAATTGATATTGGTAGTTATAAGCGAGGTGTCAGATCCCGTACAATTAAAAAACTTCCTACGAATGACTGAAGGCACCTTCAATATTTTGCTCAATTTGATTCGCTGTGCTTGTACTATGGGTACTAGAATAACGGATATATACACATATTACTTTTTTTTGTAAATACATAAGTAGGTACATATTATACATAATAAACACCCAGACACAGTACAAATATTTATGTTCATCACAAAAACATTTGTCCTGAGTGGAATTCGAACCCACGATCACTCGCACAGAAGTCAAGATAGTATGTATTAACTTGCTCTAAAAACTTTCAACTTTATTATGTGGACCAAACAAAGACTCAAGTGCTTGCTGGAAGTTCAAAATAACTTGCGGCATGTTCGGCAAATCACTAAAACTTGCAGAAGTCCAATTGCGCGAGCGTTTACCTACACGTTGCAAGTCGCTTGCGCAAGTCAAGTTCCGCAAATTTTATTGCTAGTGGACACTTCGCTTAACGTAGACTCGTGTTAGCCGCATACTTTGACTAGAACTAAAAAAAAAATCTCAACTTAAGTATTAAAAATACTTTAAATCGCCCATATCCCAAAACACCATTTTTGTAGGTGGTCGCTTTGTATTTAACGATGTTCAGTCCACTACAAGTGTATAAGCCTAGGTCAACAATGCTCAAAACTAACGCATAAAATATTAATACTATACTTGTTACAGCGTTATTTTTTGTAAACGTTACTTTTTTTGTAAAATATTTCTTATATTAAGATGTGCAGGTTTACTGAAATATTATTATAACAGTGCAATTCAGACCAGGATATAAGCTGCCTACACACCATTGCTATGTGTCAATATTATGCATGACAAAAAAACATACGAACATAGTTGTACCAAAATGTACCGACCACATGAAATAATAGCGAGAAATGACGTTTAAAGTTTGAGATTTCTATACATTGACCATGTGGGCAGGTTTATACATATTTTTAATGTCAAATGTGAATAGATCTCGAGCTGCTGAACAATTTATGGGTTGGTACATTTGACATAACTGGGTCCAATTATTAAAATGCATAGATACATGTGATGAATTTAGCAACGTGACTGAATCAATTGAAAATAACCACTGCATTCTTGTAAACAAATATGTACCTAAGTACATATGTTTATTGTTTAGAATGTATTTTTGTAATTATTCTTATTTAAGATACATATTTTAATTTATATAGAGAACTCCGGCCTTTACTGGGCATTTTCTATACAGTTTTCGTTTTGATATACATTATAACTTTTATGATGTTTATGGTATTAAAATCTATGGTTTGTAACTCCCTCCCCTTTCTTATTGCACACATAGTCGTAGTGTTACCATCAACAATGCATTTTTATTTAAGCAATATTTAAGAAAGTTAAGAATGAACCTCTCATGTTTTAGAATATTAAAATTTATAGTATCTTATTTGGTTTATCACGTTACAGGTAACTTTTTTATGTTGATAAATGTATTGGAGTCTGTGGTATCGTTATGGTTTATATGTAACTCCATACCATGTGTACAGTTTCGTGTTCCTTATTGCACTCAATGTTACCATCAACAATGCATTTTTATAGCAGTATTTTAATAGTATAGGTATATCACATTTGAACCTTGTGGAACTGTTAAAATAGAATGTAAATTGAGAAATTTTCATAAACAGTTACAGACTGCTAGTTTTTATGTGATGGCAACACAACCAATGGGAAAAATGTAGTTAAGTTTTTGTTTCTACTCCCGTCAAGTCCATAAGAATTATTTAATTTATGAGACATTTGCCGAAAAAATTATTTGTATAAATTTAGACTAGTACTTTATTATTCAGTTTAGTCGCCATATACGTAAAACATAATCCAGGCTGCCAAGTGCAGTTACATGAACTGAGTGTGCTGTGCGGGTTGCAAAATACTCTTCAAATCTTGAACTAATTGAGTTAGTGAGATACTTTTTGTTAGCATATAATATATACGTTTAAGCGAATGTATGCGTCACCGAATTTTTGTAAGAATTTATATAAAATAATGATTAGTGTCAGACCTGTATCATACTCAAATGAAGCATTTCAACTTTGTGTGAAGCTGTACTGGCAGGATGCACTGTTGACTTTTGACTTCAGCTAAAATTTTAAACTAAACATTCCTTTGTTTTTAAAATCTAGCAACTTTTTACGTATATTTTTAAATGGCAACATCGAAATGTCAAGTTTGACTGTTCAAGTTGCCATATTTTGCTGAAAGTTATTTTAGTTATTAGCGTAGAAGCGTAGACGTTACCACAAAACAGATAAATCTGACGAGTTGCTAGTTTTTGTAGTGAAATAAATGTTGTAAGTCAAATTAGACGATGTATCGTGCCACTACAATTGACGCTATACGGTTGCGATGCAATCAGCGCTGTATTTAGCTTTAGTGTCATGGTTAGCTTCCACTCATACTGTTAGTCGTTATTGCAGTATTTTGATGCAAATATTATTATTTGATAAGCATATTCGTAAATAAATTGACTTCGATATAGAACGTGTGTTTTGTTCAAATATAGTCGATCCTCATCTCGTGTCCAGTGTTTTAGTGGGGTAAATTACCCAATCATTGGCACTTTAAGAGTGAGCTTCGTGTCAGTCTGAAATTAAATTACCATAAAGTCTCATTTGAAAAAGCTAGTAGACAAAACATGTGCCAGAATCAAAGAAAATACTTTAATCTTTGTTTTTATAATCATTTTTATGTGATTGAATAGTATTAAATAAATATTTTACACTTAAATCCGAAAGATTACAGAAAATCCTATTACTGGCATAGAAATGCTCAATGTTGGCATTTACTAGTCTAATTATTGGCACGTAGTTAAAGTAGGAAATAGGTAGGTACCTAACCTTAAAACTTGTCGATTCTTTCCTAGCATTTCGAGTAGTTTATAGCATTTGAGTCCCATGGACAAAGACGGGTAGCCCGGAAACCATTAATAATTGTATCTGGTTTTACGCATTTATCATTAGTATTTTTCAATAACGGTACAAAATCGACTTTTGTAAGAGCTTGAGATGGATTGTCACGCCGCCACTCTAATACCGTTTTCTACCAATCAGCTTTTAGAGGTCTAAAAGCTGAGACATCTGCAGGCTGAAGCAATCGAGTGCATTTGGGATAAAATGCTATAAGCACAATATCCAATGAGGAACAAAGCTCACTGACGGCGTAAGTGAGGTGAGTTTTGTGTCCATCTACATATAAAATGACCGGGAATAGTACTTGATTTTGCACAAGATGCGGATGTAACACTTTTTCTATATATTGAGAGAAAATTTCTTTTTTCATCCAGCCATTGTCACTTAGGCCTATACCCCAATCTGGTGGTACCTTTGAAGCAATTTCACTTGGCAAGCGCTTGTGCGAGAATATTAACTATAGGTGGGGTGATTTCGCTATTGGTAGCAAAAGCAAACATCACTGTTAGTGAACTTTTAGCTGGGGCGTGGTCGATCACGTAAACATTTTTTGCTTCCTTTGGTGCCAAAACCACACCTGTCTTTGAGCAAAGAACGAAGTTGGTTTCGTCACTATTCAACTCTTTTTGGGTCTAATAGAATTTCAACACTGACTGCTGACTAACGGCATTCGTAACGACGACGTAAGAGAGCGAGTAGGTATGAAAGAGAGTATTGATGTAAAGATGCGAAAGGGAATGCTCCAATGGTTCGGACATGTGGAAAGAATGTCGGACGAGCGACTGGTTAAGAAGATATACAATGCGAAAGTGGAAGGATGTAGGTACAGAGGGAGACCGAGACTCACCTAACTAGACCAAATCTGTCATGTATTGAAGGAAGGTGGAGTCCGGAGTCTCCGAAACCGACGAGCGTGTATGAAGAGTTATGAATGTTGAGGAAGCGAGAGATGTATGCAAGAATAGAGGCTCTTGGCACTCTGTTGTCTCTGCCTACCTCGCAAGGGAAATGGTGTGATGATAAGTAAGTAGAATTTCAAACAAACCGTGATCTCTAAGATATATTTCAATTGCCTGAAGCCAAGCCATGTTTTTATGTCATTTTCTGATACAGCACCACTTGTCGCAGTTACTGCTTCAGGAGTTCTTACAACAATATCCAGGTGCCACTTTAAGAAGAGTTTAAACCATTTATCTCCTTGAATGTTGTCTCTGAACGGGTTAGATCAGCAGTTTTCTTTTCGCTATTCAAAAGATCTTCTTTACGTTTAAACCCTTCGCATGGCTAACATTTAACCAATTATTTATTTCATTCTCTTCGTCTGCGTTAAGTACTGGACTCGGCCCAGGCTGAGTTGTTTATGATCTCTTAATGCGAAATTGTAATGTAGCCCGAGGAATTTGATATTCTTTCGCTGCTTGCTTTTTGGCTTTGTTATTTTAAATAGTGTCTAGTTTTTTTTTATATTTTCCTCGCTATATTGTTTTCGTTTTCTTATTTCTATTTTTCCTCTAGACTTCTTTTATTTGTTTATTTTTCGTTTTGATTGTTCATTGTTTTTTTGACATGAATAAAAACCATACACATACGTTATTAGCCCTCTATATTCTATTATGGGCACTACTGCCAATAATTAGCTTTTGCTATTGTATTATAATTCGAAAATTGCTATTTAAAGAAAAAATATTGATGGACAAACAATAATTTAATTTAAAACCTTTACAAACAGATCAGAAACTCGCTTGTTGATAATATTCGTAGAAATCCTAACAATGGCACTAATGCCATTAAAAGGATTTTGATAATTTTATTGAGCCATATGTTGGCACATGAAATAAATAAAAAGTGCTAAAAAAAATTAAAAAATAATCTTTGAATCTACTGCTTAGAGGTGTAATTAAGTATATAAAATTATTTCGAAAGTATCAATAAGCCAAATAGCTGCGATATACTATGATTAATAAAGCTCTCACCTTAAGAAGAAACCAAAATAACTACTCCAAATCACTAGCACAAAATGTCAGTTGTTGTTTCTAAACCACCATATTGGTTATTGGACCAGTGTTGCCAATTTCTAACAGAAAAATAATACTATTTTACTTTTTAATGCATACTGAATTTGAATAGTGTATAGATTTCTTATTTTTTAAACTAAACTCTAAAGTGCCAATAATTGGAGGAGTGCCAACGATTGGACGGTTTACCCTGTATCCTACTTAAAAATGTTGATCTGTAATTTAGCACTTGACATGCTCAGCTAAGAACAAATTATTTGTGAATGTGGAAAAAGTTAATTTTAGTGCGGGCGGGATTCGAACCTGTGTCCCGGGGAAGTGTTTAGCTGTCTAGAGCACTAAACTTATCTTTTTCCACATTCACAAATAATTTGTTCTTTAAAGTATCCCACTTAATTGTAAGTGGCGAGTCTCGGAAGATGTAGCGCACTGGGCTTAGAAAAACGGGGTCAGGTACCCTTATCTTAGGTTCTACAGTAAGTACTGTATGGTAAGTACCATAGACTTAAGTAGTGGTTATTTATCACTTTAATGGTCATAAGTTAAGTTCTAAAATTACTAGCTTCTCCTCGCGACTACGTTTGCAAATGCAAGCTAAGTCGATTACCGGGATAAAAAATATCTGTGTGCTAATCCACTACCCTGTCTACCAAATTTTATCGAATTCGTTCAGCGTTTTTGCGTGATTGTTTTTGCTTGTGAGCAACGTATATTTGCAAAATTGCATAGCGATATTACAGCAAAAAGTTTAATCCGATTTTCCAGATTAGTTTACGAAGTTACAAAGTTTAATATGAAGAGCGATCGTAGAACTTGATAGGAATGTTACAGTTACTCAAACAAATACGTGCCAATTCAACAATTTATTAAACACAATATCTATAACATAAAATAACATAAATAAATATCAGTGGGTCGTATTATATTTTATGTACTACTTTTTTTTGTAAATACATACATATAATAGAAGGGTGTATTCTACGCAGTACAAATATCTGTGTCCATCACACAAATAATTGTCCTGAGTGAGGATCGAACCCACGACCTCGTGCACGGAAGTCGGTTACACTACCTACTACGCCACGAGGCCCGTCAAGTCTATTATTATTTGTCTGAATGTGGCTTTTTACAATAACTAATGACGATTAATCTCAAAACAAAAAAAGACAGAAACAAGTGCTTCCAACTTAGTACTCTTTGCGGAAATGGTACTTGAACATTTTTCTTACGCTAGTGCGGGATACATGGACATGGATGTTAATCAAACCATCGACGGTATAGTATACGACGCAAGTTTTCCGGCCGCAATCCATCTAATAAATCTGATAACCGCTATTGCATGAATGCTTTGTACCTTGTACTATTATTATCGCATCGGTATAACGGTGATTCAAATTTGTTAAATGTCATTTGAATTAAAAATAGAAACACCCAACCCAGCGTAAAGGAAGATAATCAGAATAACATCTCTTCATCCTTAATCGAATATATATTTTACAGATTATTTGGTTTTAACCAGTTTTAACACATAAGTTTGTAGTCCTCGATCGGCGTCAAAGTTCACCCAATTGTAAATCAATGACCATCACGAAATATTGTTTTCTTTCTTTTTTTCCTTCTAAACCCTAATTTATAAATCTCGACAAGTTCCTGTATTAGTCAATAAGCACCTAAGTTGCTACGTTATAACAAAAATATATTACAGATGACAAATGTTCCTTTTCAACATCGAACACAACACTGCGCTACCATATCAAGCATCCTTTAAAATTTATTACGATTTTAAAAGGCGACTCGATACAAAAACTGACTATTATTGACGCATATTATGTCCTTATCCTAAATGTTTCGACATCGTTATCAAGCATTAACTTTTTTCTTCTGAACATTCTTCTTATCATAAATACGTTGAAACAAAACAAATTTCCCGCTTTGTATATTCTTAGATTCATAAATCGCGCCTTTTACTCTCCAAGATGGCGTCTCACTGTGTTGCCAGGTGCGACAATCTCTACCAATTTGTAATTTGTCTAACAATTTACATGATTTAGCTGGAATTATTGGTTGCAGAATTATTCCACATATTCTGAGCGTTTCCAAAGTGATGTGTAAAACAACGTCCAATTCTTTTTGTTGTTCGGGTTTTTTGCGAAGTTCCCATGGTTTTTCAGTTTCGAAAAACAAATTGGCAAGGTGTAGCACTTTGACGACCGCGTCTACTGCCTTATAGAAATGATAGTTTTTGTAGTGCATATGGCATAACTCTGTGAAAAAAATCACCATCATCATCAATCTGCGAGTTATAGGACAAAAGTTTCATATCAGAATAAGGTGCTATTCCACAAAGCTCTATACATGCGGTGACAAAGGGTGTCTGCCAACAGAAAAACACTATTTAAGGACTATACATAGATGTCTTTGTAAATCGAATTCATCACTCATCTCGAGATGTTCATATCTATTACCATCATCTCATGCATATATTTCGTCCATCCATCCATCAGCCTTTCAATGTCCACTGCTGGACATAGGCCTCCCCAAGAGAACGCCACAACGAGCGGTCCCGTCATGGGGGATAATGCCGTAATCGCCACGCTTGGCAGGCGGGTTGGCGATCGCAGTGGATGTTGTTAATACCCGAGGGAGTGCTGCTACCCACTCCCCCGGTATTCCCTCAGTCGGCTCTTACGACTCCCGTGGGTAGAGAGGGGTGGGACAATTCTAAAGCCGGCCCCACACAACCATATTTACGGCATATATTTACAGGTAAAATAATCAGATGTTGGGCCTAATAAGGAAAGGAAATGTGATAAGGAGATTCGGATGATCGAAAGATCTGTACTATAGCTCAGTGGTTTAGAGCACATCCCCGGATTGGAAACGACGCGGGTTCGATTCCCGCTAGTACAAAAAATCTCTTTTTCCTTATTCACAAATAATTTGTACTTTGAAAAGTGGCGGAGCATGTCAAATGCTAAGAAATATAGATCAAAAACGAATGTAACGTTTAAGTCTAATGGCATCTAGCTTACTCATTATACACTAGATGATGTTAACAATGTTGTCCAACTCGGAATGAAAGCAAGGCCCATTAGAACAAGGTTTAAACAAAAAGTATTGTTGTCTCCGTACCTGGCAGTGCCTCGACGTGTCTCATGAGCGCCGCGGCGTGCTCGGCGCCGGCGAGTGCGGCGAGCTCGGCGGCGTGCAGCGCGGGGTGCTCCTGGCGGGGGTTCAGTGCCGCGCCACAACAGCGGGACACGAGGTTACCGAGTGTGTCCGCTAACTCCGCGTTTGCTATATTCACTAGTTTTGTTTCACTATAATCTGAAACGAAGACATATTATTTACTTGCTAACGTGACTCCCGGGAGTCTCGGTCATAATGCACTAAACACGCCCTCGCGCGCATAACCGGGAGTCTCACGTACAGAGGCGGTTTAAAATTAAATTCACATAGATAAAATATATATAGATGCGGCGATGGGGGCCGCCACCCATCACGCCTTACCCAGTTTGGCGAGTCGAGGGGAGCAGTGTCGAGTAGGCACGTGGAATGTAAGAGGTGGTGTGGAAGGAAGTTACACGAGCTGATAACCATCATGTCGGACAGACAGCTTGATGTGTTGTGTGTAACAGAGATTAAGCGAAAGGGTAGCGACGTCTGTGATCTTCCTGCTTGCGGGATAGCTCTGTGATCTGGTGTACCGCAGAGCGATCGGGCCAGCATGGGAGTGGGGGTGTTGCTGTCCGCTCGCTTGGCCTCAGGTGTGAAAGACTACGGAATGTTCGATCCTAGACTTCTATGGGTCCAAATCAAACTAGGTGTCACCAGGGTCTTCATGGTCGCAGCTTATGCTCCCGTATGCTCTTCGGTGGCATCGGATCTAAAGAAGTTCTGGGATAATGTTAGGGAAGTTCTGGATTTGGCAGAAGCTAGTGAACGCGTGATCGTATGCGGAGACTTGAAAGTATGGGTTGGGACCAAGCGTCCAGACTTCGAGGACGTGCTTGGTTCATTTGGTGATAAGAGAGTGAACGATGCAGGTAGGCTCATTGCGGATGTAGCCTACAGGGGTCCCACTGTCGACACGGACCACTATCTCGTTATTCCGAGATTTAGTGGTCTGTTCAGAAAGTGGAGACAATGGCGAGAGCGTGTCCACTTCGGAGGGCTTGAAAGAATAAAGATTGAAAAGTTGCAAGAAGAAAGTGTAAGAGCAAAGTATCCAGAGGGTGTCCGTGAACGGCTGACAATGGCAAGTCAGCCGGGATCTGACATAGTAGAATGCTGGAGAGTATTGAAAGATAGTATGGTAGATACAGCGAAAGAAGTATGTGGATGCTCAAAGAAGCATAGGAAAGTGAAAGGTAATGAATGGTGGGATACGGAAGTAGCAGCTTCCGTAGACCAAAAGAAGAAAGCGTGGCTGGAATATGTATCTTCTTTGAACATGAGTGCAAGTATGAAAGAACAGAAGAAAGAAATATACCGGCAACGTAAGAATGACACCAAAGCTTAGTGAAAGAGAAGCGTGATAGAGCAAATATGATTGCAGAAGGAAGGCTTACCAAAAACTTCGAGAGCAACACCAAACTTTTCTGGAGGGAGGTGAAGAAATCTCGGAGTGGTTGGTCAGCTTTCAGAATGCATAAAATAAGGTCTAAAGGTGGAGACATTCTTACGCAAACACAAGATGTGTTAAGCCGATGGCGTAAATATTTTGGAGATATGTATGCGGATGTTCAGGGTGATGCTGGTGCCACATGTGGTCTAACAGATGAAACAACAGGGATCGTTCCACAAGACTGGAAGACTGCAATCATAGTTCGAATTCATAAACAGGGCGAAACCAATTTCCCCAACAATTACCGACTCATATCTCTGCTTCCGATATTCGCAAAGATATTAGAAAAAGTAGTAAATGTACGCCTTGTTAAATATCTAGTACAAAATAAGATTCTGTCCCACAATCAATTTGGTTTCCGTAAAGGAAAGTCGACTGAAGATGCAGTAAAACTACTCATTGAAGAAATTGTTACTCACTTAGATAACGGGCGCGCTTGCGTTAGAGTCTTTCTCGACATAGCAAAAGCCTTCGATACTGTGGCTATTCCAATCTTATTGAGAAAACTAGAAAGCATTGGAATACGAGGTATTGCACTAGACTGGTTTCAGAGCTATTTAACAGGGAGAAATCAGCGAGTCAGAGTAGAATCCTGGCTCAGTAATCCTAAAGAAATATTTTTCGGAATACCACAAGGAAGTGTTCTCGGGCCGACGTTATTCCTTTTGTATCTAAATGATTTAGCTTCCTTACCGTTAAATAGTGCAAAAATCATCTGTTATGCAGATGATACTGCATTAATTTTTCATGATCAAACATGGAGCGAATGTTTGCTGAGAGCAGAGGAAGGTATGATGTTGGTGGCTGAATGGCTTAATAATAACCTTTTAACTTTAAATACCAACTGCCCTCTCGACATCTGCATCTAGCAGAAAGCTCATCTATGTAATGAAAGAACTCGGAGAGGTTGCTTGTATTGAATTTCTGAAAACCGTGTACATCGCACTTTGCCAATCAATCCTTTCATACTGTTTAAGTGTTTGGGGAGGGAGAGCAACATCACACTTAATACAACTGGAGAGAACCCAGAGATCAATACTTAAAATAATGTTTACAAAACCTATAAGATATCCAACTGTTGAACTCTATAAAGCTGGATGTTGTTATTACTTTCTTACTTTTGCAATGCGATTTCAAAAATATATGTTCCCTTATTTCTACAATAAATTAGCTTAAAAATGTGATCTCAAGCACAGAACTACGCGTGAAGCTCAAATTATAGTTACAAACTTCATCACCAAGTTAAATTACCAAGAAATAGAACAACTCTTTCAAATTATTGTGATAGAACTCTCTAAATATCTATCTATTCTTCTAAAAATTCCGCCACCTATACACATGCGTACATACACGCACGCACACACACTCACACGTTCACACGTTCGCGCACACACACACACACACGCACGCACGCATGCGCAATCATATACAACACTTGACTCAATTTCAACACATTTCAATTTATACATGTATTTTAATATGAATTATAATTAAGATCTTTGATAGTCACGATACAGGCTCTGCCTAGTGTGGCTATCACAGTAAATATAGGATAATTATGTTAAATTTATATTGTCTAAATAAACATTATCTTATCTTAGATCAGCATTCCGTACCAGCATCCTCTGATGACATTAGTATGGATAATAAATAAATAAATATTCACGGACATTTCACACAACGTCCTCTGGTCCCAAACTAAGCTTAACGCTTGTGCTATGGGTACCAGATTACGGATATAATACATATACTACTTTTTTTTTTGTAAATAAATACATATAATAGATAGAAAACACCCAGACGCAGTACAAATATATGTGTTCATCACACAAATTATTGTCCTGAGTGGGGATCGAACCCACGACCTCGTGTACGGAAGTCGATTACACTACCGACCACGCCACGAGGCCCGTCAGTTGAATGGGCGATTAGAAGTTTGAAAAATGGTAAAGCACCGGGTATTGATATGGTGTCTGCTGAGATGATCAAGCTTGGAGGCTCATGTGTCTCGGAATCCTTCCTGATGCTTCTCAATTTATGTTGGAGCTCAGGAATGGTTCCCAAGAACTGGAGAAGCGCAGTCATCGTGCCCTTGTTTAAAAACAAGGGTTCACGTTAAGACTGTGCAAACTACAGAGCCATAAGCTTGACCAGTTTGGCAGCCAAAGTGTATGGTAAGATTATTAAAAGGAGAATGAGTCTGATGAATTTTTGTGTGAGGCACAAGGAGGTTTCAGGTATGGAAGAGGATGCATGGATCAAGTGTTTTCTCTGCGCAACATTGTGGAGAACCATCTGGCTGTAGGAGGAGACAGAGGGATTTCTGCAGTTTTGTGGATTTGGAGAACATTTGACACTGTTGTACGAAAGGAACTTTGGGACATTTTGCCGAAGTATGGTATTAACGGTAGACTGCTACAAGCGGTGCAGTCCAACTACATGGACTGCAGAGATTGTGTGCGGCTGGATGATGGAATGTCACCCTGATTTGATGTCAATATCGGCGTTAAACAGGGCTGCGTTCTATCAGCCAGACTATTTATCATATATATCTGGATAAATGTCTACAAAGGTTGAATGAAATGAATGTGGGAGTTCAGATGGGCGACTCAGTGGTTAACTCTCTGCTATATGCAGACGATGCGGTCCTATTAGCGCAGTCTGCGACTGACCTGCAAACCCTAGTCTACGTAATGGCAGAAGATTGTAAGAAAAGGGGCCTACGTGTGAATGTGAGCAAAACCAAAGTAATGGTTTTTGAAAGAGAAGAAGCAAGAACAGATGTTAGAGTAGCAATAGGAAATGGTGTGCTAGAACAAGTGGATGAATTTGTATATCTTGGATGTGGATGCAGTCGGGATGGAAGGTACACCACTGATGTAGAGAGAAGAGTGAATGCGGGAACTGACCGCATTCGTAACAACGACGTAAGAGAGCGAGTAGGTATGAAAGAGAGTATTGGTGTAAAGATGCGAAAGGGAATGCTCCGATGGTTCGGACATGTGGAAAGAATGCCGGACGAGCGACTGGTTAAGAAGATATACAATGCGAAAGTGGAAGTATGTAGGTACAGGGGGAGACCGAGACTTACCTACCTAGACCAAATCGGTCATGCATTGAAGGAACGTGGAGTCAGGAGTTTCCGAAACCGGCGACCGTGTATGAAGAGAGTTATGAATGTTGAGGAAGCGAGAGATGTATGCAAGAGTAGAGCCTCTTGGCACTCTGTTCTCTCTGCCTACCCCGCAAGGGAAATGGCGTGATGATAAGTTAGTTAGATAAAATATATATTTGTGTGGGCAACTTTGGTTCATAGACAAGTTTATGAAATGCTTGCCTTTTCCAAACGAAGTACTCAAGTTTAAAAAAAAAAATACATCATTTGCTAACTGAAAGTGTTCGTTGCCCCGAACGACGGGGTGTGCGGTTAGGAACATATTTTCCCGCCTTAAAAAAAAAAGGGTTGTCGGCTTGCCGCTAGCCCGCTATCTACTTATTCATCGTCTATATACCTACCTACTTGATCATGATTATACGGTCAATTTGAACAAATGAAAACATCCTCTTTGTTTTATCTTTAGTGATATTTTTTGTTAGTTTATTTAGAGTTGGCTTGACGAACTCTCAGTTAGTGTTTTTCGTCTATTAGGTAGGTATAACCAAGTACTTACCTGCACCTTACTTTACTCAGCCTAATGGTAAATTCTTAGTCTAGGTAGGTAACTACTTACTTAAGCAATTATAATTTATTTTAAACACTGTCTAATTCAAAAATCAAATTTTATTTGTGTACAACACGATAATCTAAAATACAATAATAGTAGAACGCTAGTTCTGAAATACAACGCAAGTATGTGTGTGCGATTAGATTGAAATAAAAATACAACGCAAGTATGTGTGTGTGATTAGATTGAAATAGAAATACAACGCAAGTATGTGTGTGCGATTAGATTGAAATAAAAATAAGTTCTGAAGTAAGTCCTCAAATGAGCAATAGGTTGCACCAGACTTGCGACGAGACATTATTGTTGTTCACTATTAAAATTTATTTATAATACATGAGCTCGCGAGCGGTGACAACCGACTGGCAGCGCACCGGGCCGAGGCGCACTTATCGTTGTAGGCACGGCCGAGTGAACGAGGCCTGCCACGGGTGTCGTATGAGGCGACTAAGGGAAGTAAGCAATTATCATCCATTGCATGACTGGTGGTAGGGCTGGGTACTGGGTACCAAGTGGGAGTACTCACTTGGTATCGGGCCCGAGCGGGTTGGTACCACCATCTCCCGTGTGACCGGCCATGAAGCACATCGTTGCGTTTTGGCTGTAGCAGGAGATAGCCGTTTATATATCATTTCATATCTGTGAAATAAATTGGTGAGCAGCGGCTTGACAATACTCTCTGTATAGTTGAGTCCATGGGCGACGGTTACCATTTACCATCAAGATGGACCGAGGCTCGTCTGCCACTATATGCAAAAAAAAAAAGATATTTAGCTATATGCGTTTATCTGCAGTTTAACCTATATACGAACGGCGTGAGGCCCTGTGCGGTGTCAAATATCAACTGTGCGAAATTGATAGTTGCGAATCGCGACGTGCTATGGGTTAGGTGTGGCAAAATTCTAGTCTGCTGACCGCTTACCATCGTAAGCGGCCAGCAGCCTCGTGACGTAGGTCCGATTCCCACTCAGGACAATTATTTCTGTTATGAACACAGATATTTGTACTACGTCTCGGTGTTTTCTATCTATTATATGTATGTATTTACAAAAAAGTAATATATATATATATTATATCCGTAATCTGGTACCGATAGCACAAGCGTTAAGCTTAGTTAGTAACTAAGCTTAACGCTTGTGCTATGGGTACCAGAGGAGTAAGCAGAGGACGTTGTGTGAAATGTCCGTGAATATTTATTTAATGTATAAATAATCACGCCTGTATTCCCCGATGGGGTAGGCAGAGGTGTATTACACACCCACAACTCGCCAGCTATGTTTAAGTCCCACGTAATAGGGGGCGAGCCCATTGCCATCTACCGGGCACATTTCCAAACTCCGGGCTGCTACTGAGATTTTTTTTTATTTTTTACGAAAAATCTCAATAACACTGCCCAACCCGGGGATCGAACCCGAGACCTCATGATCAGCAGTCGCTTACACTACCGCTGCACCACAGAGGCAGTTATTTATTTATTATTTATATTATAACCATGGACTATAGACGCTAGTAACATTAAGGGATTACCCGCATGTTATTAATCCTAAGGAAACATAATAAAGGGGATGAGAGTGGGAAGAAAATATTATTTTTAAAGACAACAGCGGGGACTTTACAGACATACAACTCACAGACACAAAGTAAACTCCAACTCAGTACAACCATTTGTAAATCACAAACAGAATTGTGTCTGGGAATCGAACTCACAACACACGGCTTGGGGCGTCCGTATCTAAACCAGTCTGCCACCTTTACATTCAATTTAACTATGATTGAAAGCAAGGACTATAGAGGAGGTAATTTGGGTCTCAGGCGCTCTCACTCACCACAGGAATCTCTTCAATAAGAATACCTACCGACTTTAGTATGGTCTGTAAATACTAGCTATACTTGCAGCCACACCACTTATTTAGGAATGCAGCAAATATGAGTACCAAGAATGCGTCGTCTTTGTTAAAGATTTCCTTTGTTAATGGCTTATAGTGGAGGACGAGCCTCGGCTTACCTGATGGTAGGTGGTAACGCTAGTAACCGGGTTATTTCATGGATTGAATTAATGTACGGCCATCTCCTGCTGCAACCAAAACACTGAAGTGTTTCACAGTCGGTCAACAATGGTACCAACACATTCATTACCAAACGCTACCACAAGTAATGCAATGGGTGATTAATTGCTTACTTCCCTTAGTCGCCTCGTACGACACTCGCGGGAAAAAATGGGGCTGGTGACACTTGTATTCTTAGTCTGACTTGACTGATGATTGCCGGAACCTTTCACTTCTGCTAAAGATTTTCTTCAAAAATCATTGAGGTACTTACTAGCATCGGTAGCCATAGTGGCCTCTCTCAGCAGGAAGTACCGTAGCGCTTCAGTGTCGACAGGCGTGGACCTCGGGCAGACCACGTTGCCAAGAGATTTGGACATCTTGCTACCGTCCACCGTCCAATGCGAATGGCAGACTATTCTACGTGGTGGATGCCATTTGACGGCCATCAGGAACGCCGGCCAGTAGATACCGTGGAATCTGTAATTCGATGTATTGTTGTTGAGGAACAGTCGAACCAGACAACATCCTGGTTATGAATATGTAAGAATGGTATTCGCCATTTTTGACTGGTGAAGTAAAATTGAGAAGACACCATTGCGACAGGAGAACTAGGTTTAATGACCAATTTGACCTGCGTGGGGTTTACCTCCAATTTGCCCCCCTTAAAGTTTTAATTTCCAAAATACCTTACTTAGCAAATGCTTACAATATAAAATAAGCTTTAAAGTTTTAGCTGTGCATTGATCGTCGGTCAGGACAGGCAGTTTTATATGTACTCGTATAGTCTATACCAGGGGTCTACAAACTTTGAAGCCTTAGGGCCATAATGATTTTTCAAGGGCCAAAACATATTCACATAAATCTCATTAATATTTTTTTTTACTGTGATTAGTGGGATTCATTTCAATTATTTGTTAGTTATTAATATTCTTAAGCTTAGATACTTAAGTTAAGTTTTCTGCGTCATCATTTCTGTCGTTAAGTTTTAACTTGCAAGTAAATAAAACTCAATTATCATTATGTGTTTTCTTCTTCAACTTATATCACAGCAATAGTAACAACAATAAGATATTATTGGCTGTCGCGGGCCAGATTGATGGCGCTGACGGGCCGGATTTGGCCCGCGGGCCGTAATTTGGAGACCCCTGGTCTATACTATACTATTATAAAGTTGTGACAGAGCTGTGTCTGTACATTTAAGATATCTGAGAAAAAAATACTTTATTAAGCTATATAGGCGTGTCTAAATACAAAACATCTTTTTTTAGATTTTTTTTATTGCGTGTATTTGCAGACGAGCCACGGCCCATCTGATGGTAAATGGTCACCGTCGCCCATGGACTCGAATATACCGAGAGTATTGTCAAGCCGCTGCTCACCAAGTCATTTCACTGATATGAAATGAAATATAAACGGCTATCTCCTGCTACAGCCAAAATGCAACGATGTGCTTCATGGCCGGTCACACAGGAGATGGTGGTACCAACCCGCTCGGGCCCGATACCAAGTGAGTACTCCTACTCGGTACCCAGCCCTACCACCAGTCATGCAATGGATGATAATTGCTTACTTCCCTTAGTCGCCTCATACGACACCCGTGGGAAAGAATAGGGTGGTGACACTTGTATTCTTAGTCCGTTACCACACGGACAAAATGTCTGTTTGTTCGTTTGCGCATCACGCAAAAACTACTGAACGGATTTTGATTCAACTTTTTTTACTTGGTAGTTCTTGATTAGACTTAACAACTGGTATACATTTTATCTCGCTACTATATCGGGAACCTGAGATATAACCTAAAAACTAGCTTTTGACTGTGGCGGACGACATAATTGCTTATTGATTTAAACTCACTTAAGAATGTCCTTGCCGACCACTTGGACGTCTGCCGGCCAGGGTCTGCCGCGGTGCTGCATGGCTTCTTTATCAGGGTATCCGATCACTGATAAGTAGTTGATCAGCGCGTCCAACCACACGTAGATACTCTGTTCTTCATCGTTCGGTACCTGACAACCAATCATCGTTCTTATTATTCCAAATATATACTAACAACAAACCCTTCCTTTTTGTTAAGGCGGGATGTTTCTAACCGCGCACCGAAAAACGTTCGGGGGCAAAAAAACAGGGTAGTGTGGGTCCCTCACCCGCTAAATAAACTCGCAGTGTCCCGTCTCTCCGCCTGTATCTGCGGACCACTGGAACTGTGTTACATTACTTCAGTGGTACTAACAACCAGCCCTGGTCTTAGGTTCTCAGAGGGGTGGGCAGAGATAACGGAATTCTACTTGCCGCGATCCTTGCCTAATTCACTCTTATTACATTCCATTGATTAAGGGTACTCTTGACTTTTTTTTTGTTAAGGTGTGAAAAAAATGTACCTACCCGCACAACCCGTTGTTCGGGGCAACGAATAGGGTAGTGTGGGGCCCTCACCCACTAAATAAACCCGCCGTGGTCCGTCTCTCCGCCTGTATTAACTGGCCACTGGGACTATGTTACATTACTTTCAGGGGTCCGCCGGCGGCTTACCCTTTCGGATACCCTCTACTGAGCGACGCATCCGCACACGGAGCGTCGCACCTTCGCGGGAACGGTACTCTTGACCTGACCTTTATCAGGAAACTCTCCGATTTGGTCGCATAACGTTTTATGAAGTCTACCAGTTGCAACTGCACCATCCACACTCGCTATATCTGTTCTCTCACTAAATAGTTTCTTACTTTCTTGTAATGTTACATCACACGAACGTCTTAAAGCTCTCAACTCCAGTCAATTTATTATTTTTTCGTTCTTTTTCTGCCACGCCTAACTTTCACTTCCAAACATTAAGGTTGGCACTAATACTCCAACATGGACGGCTAGGAGTCTTTTTAAATAATTGCAGACTGTTTGTAAAGAAAAAGATATGGGTAGGAGAGAATATGATCACTCCCCGAACGAAAAGCCCGTAATACCATTACAATACGTCGATATTCTGTGGGAAGGTGGCACCTCCTCGATCGAGCTGTAATGTTGACTTCATTAAGATGGCTTATGTCTGGTTCTGGAACGCCAATCCAGAGAAGAAATGGGTTCAATCTGTGCTCGTAACTATCATTTTTCATTTCACATTTTTGCAGTTGTTTTTTTACTAAAGTTTAAACTAACTCACCGGTATGGCCCAGTGTACCCTGCTGGTAGGCCTGCTAACTGATATATCAGGAAAATACGTCTCGTTTTTCAACATATCCTGCAGTTGTCTTTGGAACTTGATTGGTGTTATTACTCCATCTGGGAATAAATTGTTCATTTTATATTGGTAGTGATTAGTGATAACAGCTGTTTATGCACTAACTCTACGTAAAAATCAGAGCAGTGAAAGAGTCACTTATCTTTTAAATTACATTGAATGTCAGCGATGTGGTTCGCCATCCGTCACGTTCCGTTCCCAAGGGAGTGATGACCTTTATTTTTATTACAAAATGTGGCAGAGGACCCACGGGCGACTTGATTGTAAGTTACCCATTTCAATGTCGCGGATGCTAAATATTCCATCCATCCATCCATCCATCAGCCTTTCAACGTCCACTGCTGGACATAGGCCTCCCCAAGAGAACGCCACAACGAGCGGTCCCGTCATGGGGGATAATGCCGTAATCGCCACACTTGGCAGGCGGGTTGGCGATCACAGTGGATGTTGGTAATACTCGAGGGAGTGCTGCTGCCCACTTACGACTCCCGTGGGTAGAGGGGTGGGACAATTCTAAAGCCGGCCCCACACGGCCATTGCTAAATATTACTACAACCAAAATAAACTGGTGTGTTTCGCGGTTGGTATCCATCCTTTTTTTTTTCTTATTTTTTCACATTACCAGTAGTGGAATGTATAATTGCGCTTCCGTTAGTGCCTCATTCGAATCTGATCTAAGACGCCTTTAGTTAGATATGTGATGTAGTTCTTACCATCTTTCAGCCAATCCTGCAGATGTGTTTTGAAGGCACTTAATCTGAACATATAGTTTGTCTCTTCCGTCCATTCTACTCTGTGTCCCGATTCCATTGACACTTTCATCTGTAATAATTTAAATGTGATACATTTGTGTAGTTATCTATTTGGGTCCGTAAAAAATACCCGTTTAGGACCCGATATTGACCTAACCTGGCAGATGTGAAATATTAATATAACTCTTAGATTAAAATTTAAGGGTTATATCGTCGATATAACCCTTAAATTTTAATCTCCTCGTGGCGTAACTGGCGTAGTCGGTAGTGTGTGGTTACACTTCCGTGCACGAGGTTGTGGATTCGATTCCCATACAGGACAATTATTTGTGTGATGAAATCCATCAAAGTATGAGAGTGAAGAAACAAACAGTGAACATATATTTTCTGTGTACATATCTACATTATTATTGTGTACTTTAGTTCTCAACCGCTGTTTAATATTTAATAAACTACCATTAATGGGCACCGAATAGTTCTAACAGCACTATTATACCATTTGATTACAAAATATTAGTATATTTCCGATCGAATGGATATAAAGCTAATACTACCAAAATAATAAAATAATTTTGAAAATTAATTGATAGTAGAGCCTTGCTTGCATAATTCCAGCATGAATGAACTGACCGAATTAAAGTACCATTCTCTCACAGAATGTTAGTTACTGTTACTTTTTAATTAGATATTTTGAAATAAAAAAGTAATTAAAGAAAAAATAGTCTTACCCTATATTGGCAACCCTAGTTTTGATACTGTAAGACATAGACATAGCATCACGCCTGTATTCCCCGAAGGGGTAGGCAGAGGTGTATTACACACCCACGACTCGACAGCTATGTGAATTCCTTCAAGATTAATGATGATTACATTATAAACACTCGTTATTTTTAATATCTGTACCGTTAAATTGATTGAGCTATACAAGTAATTATACATAGTCCTTAATTTAAACTTTACGAAAGTTATCTATACTAACATAGAATCAAATAGGTTTATATACAAATCAGTTAAACTTTATGCCGTGCATATCAACCTTTATGTAATGATATATTAATATGACATTTTTTTAGTACCATATGATCTCTAAAATACCTGATGAACTTCATCACACTTGAAGCATGGCTAAATCGATGCCTGCGAGTTAAAGAACTGCATTCAGACGAGGAATATGTATGTACTAGACTTTCCCTGCGGCTCCGCCGCAGCCAAAAGCTAGTTTTTGGGTTATATCTCAGGTTCCCGATATAGTAGCGGGATAAAATGTATACCAGTTTTTAAGTCTAATCAAGAAAAAAAGTTGCATCAAAATCCGTTCAGTAGTTTAACGTGATGCACGAATGAACAAACTACCAAAATTCTAAAAAAAATCGTTTTGTGTTTAGACACGCCTATATACAAACATTTTTTCTCAAATATCTTAAATGTACAGACATAGCTCTGTTACAGCTTTATAATAGTATAGGTAAACTAGACTGTAAGCGACTAAGCGATATTGGTATTCACCATAAATTCCAAATCAAAAAATAATAAATACCTGCTCTCCATTTCTGATTTCGTCCTTGACGTGTGTTTCAGGTACAAAAGCCTCATCATTCACGCTATACCAGCCGCCATATTTCGATTTGTACACATAATCTCCTTTTACCAATTTATTCTAAAAATTATTTTCATATGATTAACAGAATTAAAAAGCTTAAATAGAAGTTCAAAAGTAAATACGAACCGTGTGGTGACGGACTAAGTATACAAGTGTCACCACCCAATCCATTCTCACGGGTGTCGTACGTGTCGACCAAGGGAAGTCAGCAATTATCGTCCATTGCATTACTGGTGGTAGGGCTGGGTACCAAGCGGGAGTACTCGCATGCTATGGGGCCCGAGCGGGTTGGTACCACCATCTCCTGTGACTGGCCATGAAGCGCATCAGTGTTTTGGTTGTAGCGGTTTATTCTTCCATTTCATATCTGTGAAATAAAATGGTGAGCAGCGACTTGACAATACTCTCGATATAGTCAGGTCTATGAGCGACGGTTACCATTTACCATCAGGTGGGCTGTGGCTCATCTGCCAACATACGCAATAAAAAATTTAATGAAGTACTTTTTCATATACAATGATTGCTCACTTTCATTTTATGAGTATTTTGTTCAGTGCACTGCATTTTCTACCGCCATGTGGGGCCGGCTTTAGAATTGTCCCACCCCTCTCTACCCACAGGAGTCGTAAGAGCCGACTGCGGGAATACCGAGGGAGTGGGCAACAGCACTCCCTGCGATCGCCAACCCGCCTGCCAAGCGTGGCGATTACGGCATTATCCCCCATGACGGGACCGCTCGTTGTGGCGTTCTCTTGGGGAGGCCTATGTCCAGCAGTGGACGTTGAAAGGCTGATGGATGGATGGATGGATGGACTGCATTTTCTTCTTAAATTTTAACCTGTTTTTTTTTTTATAAAGTGTAGGTAGAGACTTAGAGAGCCTTCAGCCTAAAGTTCCCCACACTCTCACTCTCACTCACCATACAAAACAACATTAGCAGTACCTACTGCTGATCTTCTGTGGAGGATGGTACTTTCTCAGTCAAGCTGGCACTTTCATGCTGGGATAAAAAGAACCAAGCCCGGCAATGTCATCACAATTGATGAAATCACTTACCCAAAAACATTTAACAGCGGTCTTATGCCTCTCTTCTGTAGTACGTATAAATTCTGTATATCCCACATTAAACTCCTTGAATAGTTCCTGGTATTCATTAGATATATTTGTGCAATATTCAGATGGAGGCAGTTTTGCTTTGCTAGCAGCCTGTTGTATTTTAGTGCCATGTTCATCTGTTCCTGAAAGTTTAAAAAACATATTTATTATTGATTTACTTAATTAAGAAAAAATGTGTAATAGATATATAATATTATGACTCCGAAACTTTTTGATGTGAAACATCTAATGCAGAGGGAGAGTAAAATCGGCTGTTAGCGTGGCGACGCTTTTATTGTACTTGTCCCGTTCAAATATCGCAAGTTAAATTTGACACACTTCCTGGTTTCCGATTGAGCTGAAATTTTACACGCATCTGTATATCACGTGATAATGCAATATTATGATGACATGGAGGTGATCTGATGATGCAGCTGGAACATAGTGGACATAGGAACTCTATAATGAAACGGCGCAACCCCATCGAGTCGTCTTGACGAGTACTTTGTCTTTAGATGGTATCCAGGGTCTGATGATGGAGCTAGAAGGTGGCCATAGGAACTCCGTTATAAAACGACATAACTCCATCGAGTAAGAGCTCGTATGATTTGTCTTGACGAGTACTATATCTCTAGATGGTATCCAGGGTCTTGCCGTGTGGGGCCGGCATTAGAATTAAACAAACCCCTCTCCACCCATGGGAGTCGTAAGAGCCGACTGAGGGAACATCGGGGGAGTGGGCAGCAGCACTCTTTCGAGTATTAACAACATCCACTGCGATCGCCAACCCGCCTGCCAAGCATGGCGATTACGGCACTATCCCCCATATGAGCGAAACACATGTTGTGGCGTTCTCTTGGGGAGGCCTATGTCCAGCAGTGGACTTTGAAAGGCTGATGGATGGCTGGATCCAGGGTCTGACAATGGAGCTTGAAGGTGATCACAGTAACTATGTAATGAAACGACGCAACCCTATCTAGTTTATACTCGATTGATTCGTCTTGAGGAGTACTTTGTCAAGTTATGATCATTTTATTTCTACAAAATAATTTCGATGTTTTCACATCTGGTAGACGTCCCGCGACGTCTAGTTTTTTTTTGAGTGTAAAACACATTTTATTATGTCCTACAGCAGTGTTGCGTGATTGGGCCATGGCAGAACTGTGTTTGTGTGTGTTTGTGATTGACTCAATCATTTTAATTTTAATATAAGGCGGAATGCTGCATTTCAGTATTTATATTACTATGTTGGCCCCCACCAAATGGAAAACACTGTCCTAAAGCATACGTTTTTTAAAGACAATTTGGGATACAAAATCACAGTTTGTTAAGTATTAAGTTTACATTATAGTATTATAATTATTTTATAATTATATCAAGAAATTCTCTTACACTTACCAGTACTAAATATTATTTGGTAGTTTGGGTTTACAAGCCTCTCAAACCTCTGTATAGCATCAGCTACTAAAGCTGAGTATAAATGTCCCAAATGTGGAGCTGAAATTTATTTTAGATAACAATAATCTAATATATAAAATTCTCATGTCACAGTGTTTGTCGCCATACTCCTTCGAAACAGCTTGAGCTATTCTTATGAAATTATGTGTGTATATTCAGTAGGTCTGAGAATAGGATGTAAGCTATTTTTCATACCCTTAAATGATAAGGTTGGTCCACCCGAAACTTATTTTTATTTTTTGAACCAAATTTTCTATTTTATTTTTTTATGATTCAGCATATAAGTTAGTTATTTTTTTGCTATGCTAGAAATTTCCTAAAATTTCTTTATATGGCTAAACAAAGTTTGCCGGGTCAGCTAGTTTTATATAACTTTCTGTGTACAAATTAAGAAAAATAAATCCATATTTTATGATATTACTTTCGTTTTAATTTTACAAAATGGAAGTATGTTTGTTTTTCTCACTTTCACTCCATTACTACTTGACCAATCATTATAAAATTTTGCATAGATATAGCTTGGCACCTAGAAAAGGACATAGGATAATCAATGTGTTGCAGAGGTACATATTTGTATATGATTTCAATTCTGAAGGTTTTTTAGACAAACTTGCAGTCTGATTACAGTCATTTATATCTAGACTGCATGCTTATACTCTTTCAAAGGGCCGGAAGGTATCGAAACAGGTTTAAGGGTTTAATAAATTCAATTTATAAATCAAAATATTATAGGTATTTGCAAATCAACTTTACTAAGTTATTAAAAACTACCTTTAGAGAATCATATCGTTTAATAAATTTTCTATTATCCCAAAGTTTCAAAACTTTACAGCACACTGATAGATTCTGTTAAAGCAATAATATTTCACGATGTGCAGTATTCGCGAGAATAATAGAAAATTCTCTTTACCTGATGGTTTGAAAATAAACTTACCCGCGTTAACATAGAATATTGGTGTAGTAACATAGAAAGGTGTTCTCTGTGTTGCAGAACACAGTAGACGTAAAGAAAGTCTCATTTTGTGGAAAATCACTAGTTGTTTACCCAGCTGATTTTTGATAAGGTTATTTGAAATAGATACCGAATGATGTAATCATAAAATCAAACACCTACTTATGTTACACAGTGCGTAACATAGTAAAATTTATGCTTATGACACTATTTTAATTATTTATAATTATCTAAAATAAGTAAATCGCCCGTTTTATATACCGTTACGACATGACACCCCACGGCAGTTTATATAGTTGCTCTATGCCCAAGTAGTATAGGAGTCTGTGTGACACCCAAAGAGCATATAACACATAGAGTAAAGTAATCATACTAAAAAATCTTAGACGAAGAATAATATAGACTCGGTACTATTTTGACATTAAGGATGAAGAAAAGGATGCACATACTAGGTTTTAGCAAGAGTGAGAGAGACACAGGTATAAGTATATTTCTCCTTTTCGCGTATGCGTCAGTTGTATTTCGACCCAATGAACTGGGTCCAAACAATAAGGTGGCCAACCGTCCCCATCATCAGTATGTAAGCTTGTTTTTGTATTGACGTAAAAAAAAATCTTTATTAATCACGTTATATACGCTAATATTACATGTTTTAATACATTTTAAGCAAAATATAAGCATAACTGCAATTTCTTTTGTCCTGTCATTCTTTTATCCGGCTAAAACAGCTAGTACATTTTTAGTCAACAAAGTTATAATCATAGTTATCTTTTAAAATTATTTCGGTTATCTATTGCTATCTCGACACTGCATACGCCGATAGCTTGTCTATAATATCCTTCGTCTAAGTAAAAAATATAACACTACGTTTAATATGACACCACCCACAGACTAGTAGTCACAGACTAGGAAGGAATACTAGTCATTGAGCTCTAATAAGGGGGAGAGGAAATAACTATAAATTTACCGAGCCAAGTCTTTGAAATCCAAAAATGGCGGAATTTCCGCTAGGGAAGCGCGTAAAAAATATCGATATCGATACTTCAGTAATTCAAGCGATCTATAAATTTTTGGGTGGACAAAGGTTTTTTTAATTGCGTAAATCTTTATCTACCTGTACCTAGAATTATATCTATGTGTGTCAAATTGCAACCCAATCCATTCAGTCATATGAGTTAATGGTTGATAGATCAATAAGGCATGCCTTCTTTTTAAACAAACAGACAATTAAGGGCGTAACACTCTATTGAATAGATTTGGGTTGTAAAAAGCATAAAGAAATAAATAATAATTTATTCCTGGGTATAGACGTTTATTCTAAGTCCAAATATACCTATATAAGTTTGTGATGTTATGACATCAGAAGAAAAAGATTTGAAAGTGAGGTATTACGATAACTAAAAACAAGTATATAATAATATTTTATTCCATCCATCAGTAATTCAACGTCCACTGCTGTACATAATAGGTCTCCCTAAGAGAACGCCACAATAAGCGGTCCTTTTTATTTGTTAACACGGTCCAAAATGCAAGTTTACGCACGTCACTAGGGTAGCAACAGGATCCAGGGGGAGTGTCCGGCTTGATGTCATACAGGCTCGATTCTTGTGTCGAGTTCATGAGCCACAATGAAACGGCGCAACCCTACCAAGTTTAGACTCGTTTGATTTGTCTTAATGAATAATTTGCCTTTAGATGGTTTCCAGGGTGTAATGATGAAGCTAAACGGTGGCTATAAGAATTCCGTTATAAAATGACATAACCCCATCGATTTTGGGCTCGTATGGTTACTCTAGACGAGTACTTTGCCTCTAGATGGTGCCCAGGGTCTGACGATGGAGCTGAAAGGCATCCCCATCGAGTTCATACTCATTTGATTCGTCTTGACGAGTACTTTGTCTCTAGATAGTATCCATGGTGTGATAATGGAGCTAGAAGGTGGCTATGGGTACTCGTTAATGAAACGTCGCAACAGATCCATTTAGGGCTAGTTTGAGTTATCTTGAATATGATAGCCCTAGATGATATTCATGATCTGGTAATGGAGCCACAATCCCATCAACTTTGGAATAGTTGGATTCGTTTTGACAAGTATTTCGGTCCTAGATGATATCTAGGGCCTGATGATGATGATTTATGTCCATTTCCGTTATTGTACACATGTCATAATTATACAAGCACGCATTAAAAAAGTTATAATCATTTTATTTCTATTTAGATATTTTTATATATATTTTTAGCATTTGACATGCTTAGCAAGATACATTAAACACAAAGTAAAAAATGTGAAATCGAAAATAACAGTCACGAGCAGGATTCGAATCTGCATCTCCTGGATACCGTCCAGATGCTTTGCCAATTCAGCAGTCGTGACCCTTTATTTCTACTCACAATTTTTTTTTAAGTAAATTCTTTGTATGCTAATAATAATACAATTCAAATGATTAATCAATTCGATAATTTAATAAAAAAATATTTATTTAATCGTATGCTGCTAAGCCACGGCTCACCACTTCATTCCGAGCACACAAAATTAATAAATGGACGGCTTCTTCCCACTATATGAAAATTACGATGACGAATCACAAATTATTAGTGGGTGGTTGGAAACTAAATAGCGCAAATTAAATATTTTTAAAATAAAGGATATTTAACATCGATATATCGATAGTTGTTGGTTTTTCCTGCATCCCTAGTTGACAGCTGACATACAATAGATAAAGGCTTTGTTCCGATATACACTGCGAGCACTGTGATATCACGTGATCAACAGCTTCCATAAATATAACAACTTGCACTATGGAATATTATTATTATTATTGAATATTATAAAATCCTTGACGTTAGTAAGGGGACTGGTCCCGATGGTATTTCGCCGTTCTTTTTAAAACATACAGCTTAAGAAATCAGTTATCCTTTATATTATTTATATAACCATAGCTTGAGTGAAGGTGCAGTTCCCCTTATATGGAAAAACACCAATGTCATACCTGTGCACAAAAGTGGATCCAAGAGCGACGTTACCAAATACTGTCCTATATCGTTATTATCCACGTTGTCAAAAGTTCTTGAGCGATTAGTACATAATGCAATATATCCTAGCCTACATAAAATCATAATTCCCGAACAGCATGGCTTCGTATAAAATCGCTCCACCATAAGTAACTTAACTTTATATCCCAAATTTTTGTTTGAAAACATGGACAATCGACTTCAAGTTGATTGTATATATACAGATTTTTGTAAGGCTTTTGATAGGGCGGATCATACGATACTTCTGCATAAAATTGAATTTAATGGTATTCGTGGGAATCTACTGCGTTGGTTTTCCTTCTACATAAAAAACAGAACCCAGAAGATTGTGAGCAATGGTTTTGCTTCCGATGTGTGTGTACCACAGGGCTCAATTTTAGGACCTTTACTTTTTGTACTGTTCATTAATGACATCTATGCATGCTTTAATGACTCCCAGTTTCTGCTATATGCAGATGATCTTAAAGTTTTTCGTAATATTAAATCTATCGAAGATTGCTCAAAACTACAGCAGGATCTTGATTGTCTGTCTTTGTACTATAATTTTAACAAGTTACAGTTGAGTATTCCTAAATGTAAGTCTATCTCATTCACTAAAAACAAATCTGTTTTTGGTTTCACGTATTATCTCTGTAATAAGGCTTTGGGCAAAGTGTCCTTCATTAAGGATCTAGGCATAATGTTTGACTCCAAGCTGCATTTTGATGCTCATATTGATCACATCGTTGGCAGAGGTTTTCGGCTTTTTGGGTTTGTCAAACGTAATTGTGAAATGTTTAAAAACCCCGCCTTATATCTACTTTTATATAAAACGTTAATAAGATCACAACTTGAATACGCTACATCTATCTGGAATCCCTTTTATGAAAAATATAGCGATCAACTTGAATCTGTACAGCGTAAATTTTTTAGATTTATAAATTATAAATGCTTCCGCAAATACTCATCGTACCATGTTCTTTTAGATAAATTTTAGCATTAGCATATAAATTGAGGGGATTGAGGGTAGGTGTTAATAAATTGATACACATCTAAATTTTCTCTTTTAATAAATAAAGTTTTACATAATTTTTTACCAATATTTACATTATTAGTGAGTAAAATATAAGTTGTTACTTATGTTATACTGTGGGAGACCCTGTATGTGACGTCCTATTTAAGTTTTAAACCACCTGCCTGCTGACCACCTCTACACAGTTTCACTACACCAAGTATACTAATATGGCACAGCTAGCTGACATTCAATCTGCACAGAGAAGTCTAGAAGAGAGTTTCACCAAGAAAATGAATGAATTGCAGTCACAGTTGCAGTCTGGTAGTGCAGCAAAGGACACAGTTGCTAAAGTGGCAGATGAATTCCGCACTTTTAGAGAGCTCATGTTCAATATGCTGGGCTTGCTTAGGAAGCAAATTGCGGAGTGCTCACTGGCATTGGAAAACATGGAGGCCAGGCAGCGCCGGAAAGTCCTAATATTTTCTGGGTTTACAGAAAAAGAAAATGAAGACTGTGCTGCCACTGTCATTAGTGTACTCCAGGGCAGATTAGGCTTAAACAATATAAGCCTATCATCAATTAAAGAGTGTCATCGCCTAGGAAGTTTCAAAACTACCAATAGTAGGCCTATACTCGTTAGGTTCACTACTATAGATGTCAAGGCTACTGTCTGGAGGGCGAAAACAAAGCTGAAAGGCACTTCAGTATCAATCAAAGAATTCCTGACCAAGGCTCGACAGTCAATTTTCGGTAAGGCTAGGACACATTTTGGTATACGGGGGTGCTGGACGCAAGATGGCACTATTGTGATCAAAACTTCAGATGGGAGCCGACATAAGGTCACCACAATAGAAGAACTGCAGCCTCTCCTTGAGAAGTATCCAAAGGTACCAACGGTCCCTACTAAAACTCTCACCTAATCATGCTCTTCGCTTTAATTATTTTAGTAAATGTTATGCTTTTACCTGTTTTTTTTTTTAGTGCTTACTTATATATTATTATGCTTTTACCTGTTTTTTTTTTAGTGCTTATTTGCTATCAGTTATCATCACATCATTTAAAAGTAACCATTATTTGTGGGTTGATGGTATATTATGGTTTGTTTCTTATCATGTTGTCTGTAATAGTGTAGTAGTAGTTATTATTATTTTTACCCTGCATATTGTAGCACAGTCTTCTCTCTGTATTTTTGTACTCTTTTGTAATTAATCTGATGTCCCTTAATACTTATACTTACTATGTTGTCTTGACTAAAGTTTGACTTTCAATCAAACAAATTCATAGTTTATCATTTTAAATTTGTAACTTTCTATGTGTGGAATCATCCCAATACGATTTATTTGTATGTTTTTTTTACCAAGAAATAGATTTACACCTTCAATTTGTAAATGTAAACATAATGAACTTATCAGTCTCAATCAACCATATTAATAATAATTAATAAATATAATACACAGATTACTAAGGGATAATAATAATTATGGTTTTGTCAAGTTGACGTTCCTGTGACATTGACATTTCATTTTGAAGGTAAGATGTAGCGTTCGGAAACGATATGTGTGTATTTTATTGCACAATACAGAGAGTGATTCCGTTCACAGTTGTTTCACGGATCATCGTTTTGTAGTGTTTTTCTGGTTTTCTTTTGTGTTAATTAGTATTTCGTGTCTATATGTTTCTCTGTGTGTGTGTGTCGGTTGGCGGGTGGTGCAGAATAGGTAAACTGTACAAAACTATTTGGTTGATTTTATTTCAAATTTATTTAATTATACTATTTGTTTGCATATTTTTTTTATTTTGTATTTTTATAATTATTATATATATGTAGGTATATGTTTATATAATATTTATGTCATCCAACGATGATAGTAGTTTTCATTCTGCTAACAGTTCTTTTGATTCATCTTCAAATGATAGTTTTTGTTCTGTGAGTAACACGTTAGGTGAAACTTTACGTGCATTTTTTAAACATTCCAGTAAATTATTAAACGTGTGTCATATCAACGCACAAAGTCTGCCTAGACACTATAATGAATTACTGGAGGCTTTCGCAGATGGCGATGTTCATGCTATCCTGATTTCTGAGAGCTGGCTCAAACCTCACCTTCTCTCAACTTCCTATTCTCTCCCTGGGTTTGTATTGATCCGGAACGACCGTGTTGACAGGCGGGGGGGAGGAGTTGCCATTTATCTTCGTAATAATTTAATTTTCAAAATTATTGCCACATCTCCTTCTCACTACCACGCTTCTGTTGAATATCTTTTTATAGAGGTTTGGGTCAGAGGAGCTAAAATGGCTCTTGGAGTAGTGTATTGTCCTCCTTCCACTGATTACTTCACTGAATTCGAATCAGTCCTAGAACCTTTAGGGTCTGACTATGCTCATCACATCATCATGGGAGACTTTAACACCGACCTCTTATCCCAATCCTCTCGATCCTTGAAATTGCTCAATATTATTGATTCTGCCAGCCTTCACGTCTTGCCTCTTTTACCCACTCACCACAACCTCAATGGGCAGGACACTTGGCTTGATTTAATCCTCACCTCTGCTCCTTCTTTAGTATCTTCCCATGGCCAACATCCTGTACCAGGCTTCTCCCATCATGACCTGATTTTCCTGTCCTACGTCCTAAAACCTCCTCAATCTCACCCTAAAGTTATGCACTTGCGTTGCTTTAAACGGGTGGATCCTGCAAAGGTCCAAATGGACGCGGCAACTATTGATTGGGAGCCCCTGATGACCGCAACTACTATAGATGAAAAAGTAAACATTTTTAATGATGCAGTTATAGGACTCTACGATGTGCATGCTCCCATCAAAATTGTCAAGTTGAGACGACCACCTGCACCATGGATGACGGACGAGATTCGGGCAGTGATGAGGCGTAGAAACCGGGCTTTCCTCAAGTTTAAAAGGGATCGCTGTGAAAACAATTGGATCAATTATAAGCAGATAAGGAATTGCTGTAACCAGGTGATACGTAACGCTAAACGCCGACATATCCTTGATAATATTTCTTCTGCTTCTCCTGCTGGCGTTTGGAACTTTCTCAGGGGTCTTGGTATTGGCAGACAACGTTACCTAGACTTTCCTAAAGCTATTAGTTTAGATGAAATTAATGCCCATTTTACTACAACCAATAGCCTTGATTTAGAAATCCAGCGCCAGACAATTGAATATGTGGGAAGTTTATCACTTCCTAACTCTGAATATTTTAATTTCTCCCCTATTGGCTCAGGTGAAATCAAAAAAACCATTCTTTCTATAAAATCCAAAGCAATGGGATGTGATAATATCAGTCGTCACATGATCACCATTGTGTTGGACCAATTGTTACCACTTTTAACTCATATTCTTAATTTTTCACTCTCTTCTGGCTATTTTCCATCCCTGTGGCGTAAAGCTTTCATTCGCCCCTTACCTAAAATTTCTAATCCTTCACTTCCTGAACATTTTCGACCGATCTCTGTTCTTCCTTTCCTATCAAAAGTTCTGGAAAAATGTGTCCAAAAACAACTATCTTTTTTCGTGCAAAACAATAATATACTGTGCCCACACCAATCAGGCTTTAGATCTGGGCACAGCACTATTTCGGCACTGCTTAAAGTTACAGGGGACGTAAGGGCTGCAATAGAGGACACTAAGATTGTTTTATTAGTATTAGTTGACTTTTCGAATGCTTTTAATGCAGTCAATCACGACATCCTTCTTTCTATCCTCTCTTATGTTTCGATTTCACCTGAGGCTCTGGAATGGTTCTCTTCCTATCTTCGAGGCCGCCAGCAGTCCGTTCGCAACGACGATTTTCTATCAAAGTGGCGTGAGCTCGACTCTGGTGTTCCTCAAGGCGGCATTCTTTCTCCACTTCTGTTTTCTTTATTTATTAATCTCGTTACTCAAGACCTTCAGTGTACGTATCACCTTTATGCTGATGACTTGCAGCTCTACACTCAGGCCAGTGTTGATGATCTATCAACAGCAATTGTTTTGATGAACCGGAACCTGGCCTCTCTAAAACGATGGTCTGACCGATTTGGTATTGCTGTGAATCCATCCAAATGCCAATCCATCCTAATCGGTAGTTCACGCCTAATAAGCAGGGTTGACAGGGCATCAATTCCGTCTGTGAGTTATAATGGCAGTATAATTCCATTATCTTCCAGCGTGAAGAATCTGGGTCTATATATTGACACAACATTTAATTGGGGACCCCAAGTTGCAAATGTTAGTAGGAAAGTTACTGGCATCCTACGGACTCTTTATCGACTCAAGAACTTTCTCCCTTCCAAAACAAAGAAAATGCTTGTGCAAGCTTTAATTTTTCCTATTGTCGACTATGGTGATGTGTGCTATCTCGACCTGAATGCAGACTTGCTCAATAAACTGGATCGGCTTCTCAATAATTGCATTCGGTTCGTTTATAACCTTCGTAAATATGACCATGTCTCTAGCTATCGCTCTGAGCTAAAATGGCTACGTATTCGGCAGCGTCGAAGCTTGCATGCATTAACAACGCTTTACACGTTGTTAAACTCACCGAACGCTCCCGGCTATCTGTCCACTCATTTTGATTTTGTTTGTTCCAGACATAATAAAAATCTTCGATCCTCACACAATCTTCTCCTACAATGCCCTTCGCATACTTCACACCTTGTACATTCTTCATTCTTTATACAATCTATTCTTCTTTGGAACGCTCTCCCTCTCGAAATCAGGTTGTCTGGAAGTCGTAACATATTTAAGTCGAAGGTTTTCCATTTTTACTTTGACCTAATGACAGTTGATGAATCAATATAAACTCTCATTTAATTGTATTATATTTATAGTGTATATGTATATATTTATTGATGTATATAGATACTATCTGTTCTATGTATATATGTTTTTATATATATTATATTATCTTCTTATTATATATATTATTATTATAGTAGCATTTCTTTCACATTTGATCCATTTGGCACCTACCTAAGATATTTTCTGCACGACCTAAAGGTTGACTGGCAGAGAATGCTTTTAGCATTAAGTCCGCCTTTGTACAAATAGTGCATGAAGTTTTTAAATAAATAAAATAAATAAATTTTCAATGCCTACTCTCCAAGCTAGGCGTCAGTATCTTGATCAAATGTTATTATATAAAATTTGTAGTAACCAATTTGACTGCAATCAGCTTCTTAATCAAATCTATCTTCGGCTTCCTAGTAGTTCTCAGCGAATTCGCAATACTTATATTCACATGTTATTCGCTCCGAAAACATGCAGAACTAATGCGGGAGAAAGAGCTCCTTTAAGACGGATAATGAAAGCATACAATGATGATTTTACTGATATTGATATATTTAATTTGTCACCGTCTCAATACAAATCACTCATTCTACAAAAGTACTGTAGTAGTAAATTGACAGCAAATATTGTTAAGCAAATATTGTTATTACACAAAAACTATTGTTGTATTTAAGTAGGTAGGCTTTTAGAGTTTCAATATTTTATATGTCAAGCGTTTGTGCATTTCTATACTTATTGTTTTTCACATTATTATGTGGATAACGGTGCTGGTTGTATAATAGGTTAAGTGTAGCCTATAACATAGTTAATAATACTTGTAATTCGTACTATACAATTGTTTGTTATCCCAAATATTAAAAAATAAAAAATAAAATAATTAAAAGAAGATAGAAACATGGCAAATGTAAAGAAATTGTGTTTATTGCAGTGTAAAATCAATACTTTGTATAAAATGAAAGTAAGGACAGATCAGTATACTGGATTGCATTCCGTTATAAACAGTAACCAGTATAGCTAACTATAAAGGAACGATTTCACAGTATACTAAATTGACATCACACCTTACAGTGCTCGCAGTGTATATCGGAACACACCCCAATTCCGCTGTCATCTTACCTATTAAGATGGCGAACGACAGCCGAAGTAAGTCACTTTTACTAGGTATATGAAGATTAGGGCGCCTCCTCTTTATTTAGAGCTCAATGGTATTATTCTTAGACGAAGGATATTATAGACAAGCTATCAGCGTATGCAGTGTCGAGATAGCAATAGATAACCGGAATAATTTTAAAAGATAACTATGATTATAACTTTGTTGGCTAAAAATGTACTACCTGTTTTAGCTGGATAAAAGAATGACAGGACAAAAGAAATTGCAGTTATGCTTATATTTTGCTTAAAATGTATTAAAACATGTAATATTAGCGTATATAACGTGATTAATAAAGATTTTTTTTTACGTCAATACAAAAACAAGCTTACATACTGATGATGGGGACGGTTGGCCACCTTATTGTTTGGACCCAGTTCATTGGGTCCAAATACAACTGATGCATACGCGAAGGGGAGAAATATACTTATACCTGTGTCTCTCTCACTCTTGGTAAAACCCAGTATGTGCACCCTTTTCTTCATCCTTAATGTCATAATAGTAGCGAGTCTATATTATTCTTCCGTCTAAGGTCTAAGGTATTATTGGTCCGAGGGTTATACGCATTACTCTTTTCTTTTTTTACTTTTTTTTTTTTTTATTAATTTGTTTAAGTCATTGGCCATCAGCCGAACAGTAACATAAACATGAAGGTAGAGATAAAATGGAGACCACACTTCAAATACCTACTTGAAGCTAAAACGGTGTATCACTATCTCGCTCTCTGTGGGCGGACCGTCTCTTTCTAAGTAGTGTAACCTTTATTTTAATATTCCCAGGATATCGCTATGGTTAGTTCACGTTTAGCGGTCTATTTATATCTAAATTTCTGTTTACTAATAAGACCTAGAGATTGTTTACATCCATCACTAGACTTTGCCCGCGGCCCCGTCCAGACAAAAGCTGTTTATTAGGTTACCTATATCTCAGGTTCCTGATATTTTAGCGAAATAATATACCGGTTTTTAGTCAAAGAATCAATCAAATCAAACAAAAGTTTCATCAAAATCCGTTCAGTAGTTTTTGCGTGATGCCTAAATAAATTAAAATAAATTGTCTAAATAACCTGTTACATTATTTTTTTTCAAATATCTTAAATTTATAGACATAGCTTTATCATTATTTACCTATAGATAGATTATATATTTATTTATATTGGAACACATCCAAAACGTATGCGTATAATAAATTACGAAAGGAGCTGTTTGTTAGTAGTGTAAAAATTATTTTGCCACGGTAAACATTAAACATACCATTACAAGACTTAGGTTCTTGCGGCAATACGAAATTAATGCCTGCGATATGTGCGGGTGGGTAGAAGCTGAAGTATTACTCGTAAATCATTGTAGGTATTGGCAATTTTACATCAATCCTGTAATCGCAGAAAACAGACGTTTACTTACTTAAAATTAGATTAAAACACAAGACACAATGAAAAGCTAATTTTTTTAAGAACTCTGGGTTAGTTAGTGTTCAGAATTTGCATAGCCAGCACGCAATTTTTAATAATACCTATTTATAAATATTATATGGAACTATGACAGGAACATCAAAATGTATAAAAAAAACTCAAAATCGAAACAAACACTTACCAACAAATCATTTATTAAAGTATTCTATTATGCATGACTTTAATATCATTGTTCGGTGTAGTTTTTGTATTTTTCCACGTAAATCACTGAACAAATTTTCTATATAACTTTTTAAGTGGGCACGCAAAGGTGAACGCACACTTATCCGAGACGAACGAGTCGAAAGAAACTAATTTTAGAATTCTGTATATGAAATCTCCTGAAACCTCATCCAGGTTCGGATGATTCGACGCGGGGAAGTGTGCGAGGTTTCATGAGATTTCATATACAGAATGCTAAAATTTGTTTCGTTTGACACGTTCGGCTAGAAAAAGTGTGTGTTCACCTTAAAAAAGAAATATAGACGTCGCGGGATGTCTACCAGATGTGAAAACATCGAAATTATTTTGTTGAAATAATGAGTATAAATAAAATGATCATAACTTTTACAATGTGTACTTGTATAAAATTATTACATGTGTAAAATAATGGAAATGGACATAAATCATCATCATCAGGCCCTGGATATCATATAGGACCGAAGTACTTGTCGAACCCATGACCACCTTCCAGCTCCATCATCAGACCCTGGATACTATCTGGAGACAAAGTACTCGTGAAGACGAATCGAATGAGTATAAACTCAATGGGGTGTCGTTTCATTATAGAGTTCCTGTGTTCACCTTCCAGCTCCATCATCAGAACAGCTCTATGTCATCATAAATATTGCATTGTGTCGCGATATACATATGCGTGTAAAATTTCAGCTCAATCAGAAACCGGGAAGTGTGTCAAATTTAGCAAGATTTGAACGGGACAAGTAAGATAAAAGCGTCCCCACGCTGACAGCCGACATAAAAAATAAAAAGAAACAAACACTAACTCAAAATCATTTATTATACATGACTTAGTATCATTGCTCGGTGTAGTTTCTGTCTTTTTCCACGTAAATCACTGAACATATTTTCTATATAACTTTTTAAGTGAGCACGTATACGCATGTTAAAAAAGGCTTTTGCTATTTGCTTAACAATCACAGTTTCATGCAAATCGTTACAAAAAATTGAGTCCGTTATCGGGTGATTAAACATTTCCTGCAAGAAAGGAGTAAAATGTTGTGATACGACATTAATCAATTTGTTTTCTATGTTATTTACCCTAAGCTGGCCCATCAAATTAGCTCGTTGAAAAACTTTGTCACAAAATTTTACAATTTCGTAAGCTGCTACCGAAGGAAAATAAAGTTTGCCTCGGTTTATAAATGTTGTAAATGAATTAAATATATTTATAATTATAGAATATGAATGATCTGTTGGTAATTTTTTTAAAGCTACTAACATTATACTATAGCAATGTTTACAAGAAGTGCGGGTAAGAATCTGCTTTATAATGTAACCACTTATATAATATAATATATTTTCCTGGTATGGACTAGAATTAATTGAATCTAAATTTTGAAACACATTTTCAATGTCTTGTTGATAGTGGGGTTTTTCCCGAGGTATAAACAAACTTTCTGGTTTATTGAAATCGAAGACGTGTGAGGTCTCAAATCCATTTTCAATGCAGTTGGCATTGACGGACGGTTGAATAGAATTTCTGAACAGCATCTTTCTCATTATATACCGAAATTCGAGAGGACTCGGGTTATCTAGTGCCCGACCACGAGCCCTAATGCATGAAAAAAATATTTTCAAGTTGTCCTGTGAACACTTAAAAGTCAACAAATAATTCAATGGATTTTGCTCCAATGTACACAAATCTTTAACAAGTAATGACGAACTATTAATGTTCATTAAAAAACCTAATGCGAAAGTTTTTCTAGGATGATTTAAAATACTTCTACCATTTATTGTTAAGGATTTTAAATACATTGCAGTATCATTAAATATTGGTTGCCAATAATGTTTGTTTTTCAGCGATAGTGGAGTCTTAGAACCTTTCCCGAAGGGTGACGTTGAATTCATAAGGTCGAAAACTCTATCAATCATGTACAAGAACTCTGAAGTCGCTTCGCTATTTAGAAAGTCAGGATGACCACTAAGCCTTAGAAAATCTATTGCATCAGCAACTGAAGAACTAAGTACTTGCGCAGCAAGACTAACATTCATTTTTTTGTTTTTAAAATCGACATGTAAAGCACTTAATTTATTGCCAAATTTTAACCCCTCCTTGGTTTGTATTACGTGCAATTTTTGTATATATTCAAACGAAATATCGCTGGTATTTGACCTAACTACAAAATCGGCCAACACATTTCTAGCGAGTTTTAACACGTGTGCAGCGTCAAGCAAACAATAAATATTACTCTTACCGTTGGGATGTTGAAAGAACGGTCTTAAATTATTTTGATCTAATGAACAGTCTAAATATTCATAAGCCTTAATATTGGATGATGCACCATCACAAGTCAGAGATCTTACGGTGACACCAATTTCATCAAGTAGAATTATTGCTGTTTTTATTAATTCGGATAGTAGTTCCCCAGTCAAGTTATTTACAATAAAAAAAATATGCAATAGGACACTTTAAGCGTACACCGTATGAAACGATCTGAAAAACGAGCGCTTCGGAAGCTAATTTTTATGGATCACTTACAGAAATAGGTCCTAAGTCTACATATCCAACCACTTTGTCCAATTTTTGATCGTAGGCCAAATTTTCTTTTAATGCCATTCCATCAAATATTAAAGCAACATTTTTTAAATGTATTTTTTCATGTAATTTGTAGTACTTCAGATAAGAAACCAACATTACAATTGAATAAAGACAAAGATCTTCGTATTGTTTGTACATGAGGCAAAGTTGTATAATTTCTTAAAAATTCATAAGCCTTAGGTGAATAGAAATTCAAAGTGAGAGCAAAGGCTTTCACGTCTTCACTATATCGAACACCATGTGGATTAAACTGTGTTTTTTTTAATTCCTTACAGATACCAGCAAAACGCCCTTGGATAATATTTTCAATTTCTGAATGACGCGTATACGTTTTAATAGTTCTCATTAAGGAGGACATATCCCGAATTTTTTTAGTTTGTCGCGCCACTTTTTGCTTAAGAATCTTATTTTCCTTTTGCAGTAATCTTCTTTAGAAGACTTCGTATTAACTCGCACGCTCCTGTCCATCGTCCCCAGAACGTAGTCATCACTGCTGATCTAAGAAAAAAAGAAAACTGTAAAATCAGTAGTTTAGGTTATTAACTCTTCAACTACATTTATTGTGTACACAGAGATATGTCCTGTATATTTAAGATATTTAAGGAAAAAATTACCATACTAAGCTTTTAGGTCTTTCGGAACACAAATATTTTTTTTTTGTAATTTTTACTTAGAAAATTAACTATTTTCACATGTTTTTTGCAATATATATGTTTCATGGATTTTTTTTTTAAATTTATCAATGTAACGCGGGAACAAAAAAAATTTTTTAGTAATTAAAGTGTAAATTTTAATAAATAGCTCAATATTTTACATAAGGATTAACAAAAAGTTATTTTGCTTTTTTGCATTTTCTGAGAAAATTTTCCATAGTAATGTATATTTTTTTGTACCATCAAAAAGTAGAGATTTCAACGTATGAAAAGCATACAGATTTTTTCAAAAAGCAGATATTTTGACGTGAGAATTTTTGATTGAAAATTAGGGTGATTTTTCGATATTTAATCAAAATAAGAGGAAAAACTAAATATTTTGTATCAAAAAAAATTACATTGTGTTTGAGATATAAAAAGGTAAGTTTTCACTAAATTTCGCGAAAAAATATTATTTTTTTGTGGAAGTTAAAAGTAAAAAACCAAAAAGTCGGTTTTTTAGATTTTTCACATAAATTTTGAGGTTATGTGAAAAAAGTGTTAATAGAAAAGTTGTAGATCTTTTTATTGCCTACAATTTTGCCATTTAACTTTTTTCGATAGAACTTCTTTTTCCAGAAATCGTGATAAACCGATTTTTACCCTTAAAATCTCACCCCCACCCCCTTCCCAACCTCAAATCGCCCGTAAATTATTTTTCCTTTTGTTTTTGTTATATTTTCTTACTTTTCCAATGGGTTTTATCCTACAATTATTTTTTTTTACTTCTTACCATTTTCAAAGGCTTCGGCACTGGCCTATAAGCCACTCAAAAGAATTAGTCCATTTTTACCATTAGTCAAGTGCCGTATACCCTTACAGGATGCAGGAGTATACAAGCTGGATTGTTATTTGTCTCCGCTATGTCTATATGGACTATGCTATGTATATCCTACATTGGGCAAACAAAGACATCCATGAGACTCGGTTCAAAAAACACATAGCTGATGTGAAGCACTGTCGCTATACAAAGTCTGCATTTTGTGAGCACACACAGGACCACACCCGCCATTACATTAGGTTTAACATTTAGGTAGTACAAAAAAACATCGATATCGCCCTAGAATGATACGTGGCTAATGAAATCAAGAAACATCCCAATTTCAATAGAGAAGACGGCTGGGTCTTACCATCAAGCTGGAATCCTGTGATAGGCCTCACCAAACATATTACAAGAAGGCACACCACAAGATTGCATGACACAGTTAGTGCTTATTGTGTAGATAAAACCTACAGTAGTGGTTAGTAAAAACTTTGCATCTTTAAGAAAAAATTGAAATTAATTAGCTTTCAGTATAGGTTATTATAATATAGTCAGTATAAGGTGTATAGGTTGCAATGCCTTCAACCTAGATAGAAATAATACACCACGTTATTTGAAGGTGTGCGCTTTCATGAGTAAGCAGAACAGATACAAAGTACACCCAGACCCAGAACAATCATTTGTGGATCACTCAAAGAGTTGTCCTATATGGAAATTGAAACCACAACACTAAGACGGGAGACCGGTATTTAACTGCTCTGCCATCTGTGTTCTTGTTTAAAAGTATGTATTTAATATTGAGTAAGGGAAACTTACAGGTAACATGTTAACATTGCTTATATTTTTAAGAATTTTTCGACATTGTATTCTCTTAGGTTGGTCCTCAACACCACCAAAGGAATGTAACATAGTTCCAGTGGCCCGCCAACAAAGGCGGAGAGACGGCACACGGCGGGTTTCTTTAGTGGGTGAGGGCCCCACACTACCCTGTTCGTTGCCCCGAACGACGGGGTGTGCGGTTAGGAACATTTTTTCCCGCCTTAACAAAAAAAAAAAAAAAGGTTGGTCCTCAACTCTACAGCCAGCCCGCTTCATTCGTGTTCCCTTAAGTGGAGGATTATTTTCATAACTGCTAGAACTAGTACTTGGTACAGTCAGAGCAACTATTGGGTCCATAGAGTCTTCATGTAACAAACTTATCTGAAAATTACAAAATATCCTTTAAAATACATGACATATTTAAACTACAATGTTTCTAAATACACTATGTAATATTTTGATATTTTTATTAACATGCTTATATTACTATACATTAAACACAAAGTGAAAAATGTGAAAGTAATGTTACATTTTTACCTTGCCTCGTAATACAATTTCTTGATTTATTATTGTACTAGGAACTGCTGTTTGTTTTAATCGCCTTGTTGTTGAATCATAGTCCGATTCTTGAAAATGTAAATTACAAATCCTTGCACTTCCATAAAACTTGGTTTTCAATGGTATAATGGATAACCACAATTTTCTCTTGGTACTATTTTTAGGAAATCTAAAAAGTAATTGTTATAAAATATTAGAATGCGACAAAGATTAAATATCAAACACAAAAATATTATAATAAGGCAGGCCCCATAAGAGTAGGTACCTACGTGTAAATTATGCCTACTAAACGTAAAAATAATGGTCCCACAGGGAGTCTCAGTTAAATCCTGAATATTGGCCACACTACTAACTTGGGATTTTTAAAATCGCATAAAGTCAATGAAATCCAATGTAAAACTGCTTGACCTTGCCATAGTTATCATATAATAATTTGTTGGAAGCACTGGTAAGACGTTTTAGGGCGTAATTACGTGAAACTAAAAAGAAATACGTTTATTATGATTCAATGTCAGAAATCACGATTTAAACACTCACGCGTGAAATTTCATATCACCTATCCTGGACGCCACGAACTACCACAACCACGCACTATACAATTTTGCACCATTTTTTGAATTCTAACAATGGATACCGTAATAATAAAAAGAAAGGAGTAAACCACAAAGTAAACAACCGCCATTATGGCGAATAGTTCATTCATGTTTTCATGTAGTATGAAAGAGAAGTCTGCCCACAGAGAGCGAGATAGAGATAGGTAGGTATTTGACTCAGGCAAATGTTCTAAGTGTGGCCTCCATTTTATCTCTACCTTCATGAACATAAACAACTTTTTTTTTTTTTTTCACCTAGTAAACAAAGACTACTTTCTGGAAAAACTTTCTGGTTATACGTATTACTCTTTGAGTAAACTAAACATTATCTATCTAAATCATCATCTTTCGGTGAATAATATTTTGGTTACCTATTACCTATACTCTTTGATAAAATTTGATCAATGAATTGGGAATGTTGTATGTTGTAATAAAAATTAAAACATATAAACATAGCGTATTTACTGTATTGGGAGTGCTGAAAGAGTAAAAATGTCTCACGGAAAGATAGTATTGATGGCCTGCGGTAGCTTCAGCCCACCAACCTACATGCATTTGCGAATGTTCGGTTAGTAAAGAATCAACTCGTAATAGCATTATATTTTTAACATATCTATTTGATTCACCAAAATCATTATTGAATAAAACCTTTTCAGAAATTGCCAAGGACTATATTCAATCATTGGGTATAGGTTCTGTAGTTGGGGGGCTGGTCTCTCCTGTCCACGATGCTTACGGAAAGAAAGATTTAGTCGCAGCACATCACAGGTGAGAAATTTTCGCAATTCAGTTAAAAACTTGTGTCATGGACAGATGGTTGTTCTGACCATGTTGTAATTGAGTATCTTGTTTTTGTTAAAAACTTACATGAAGTTGAATCAATACTTGAGTAATGGATTTTCCTCCTAAAATAGCGATTCTATTTTAATTGTAGATAAATAAAAAATTAAATACTACTGACATCCTATTAATATAAATGAACATGAAGCAATAACAAATCCCTGATGGGTATTTTGGTAATTTTTGCATTACTAAGACTAAAATGATCTTATGTGAGAGGTAGCTACAGTAGCCAACCTCTTTATTTTTAGCAAAAAAAAAACACAAAAACAGACGAAACATAGGTAGGCAGAGGTGTATTACACACCCACGATTCGACAGCTATGTTTAAGTCCCACGTAATAGGGGGCGAGCCTATTGATGTCTACCGGGCACATTTGCAAACTCCGGGCTGCTACTGAGAATTTTTCTTTTTAGGAAAAAGCTCAATAACATTGCCTGACCCGGGGATCAAACCCGAGACCTTATGATTAGTAGTTGCATACACTACTGCTACACCACCGAGGCAGTTAATTTTTAGCAAATTATTCATAATTGTCATGTTTGCTGTCAATACCATGTTATAAACTGCATATGATGGGACTGTAAGCTTCTGCCAAAAACTTTATTTTGCTTTATATCTTGGGTTTGCCACATAGTAGTAAGATAAAATGATACCTTAAAGAACAAATTATTTGTGAATGTATAAGAAGAGAAGTTTAGTGTGAGCGGGATTTTTATGTCATGTGAGCACATATGGACGAGAATCCATAAAAAAATGTTCAGACATGTTTAAATATCTCAGCCATTTTTCCTTCCTATATTCAATCTACACGCACAGGTCTGTTACAGTGTTATAATAATATTGATTGAAACCAGCCCTTGCAAACTCATCTTAGATTTAATTATAAACAAGTATAGTTTTATAGTTTCAACTAGACCTAATTTTAGCTATTATCATGTATATCAGTATTATTACGCAACTTAATTATAACATAATTGTTGACAAACATAATATTTAACACAAATTTGTGCAAGTCATTCAAGGTCATGATAAGGATAATATATGTATTACATGAGTGACTCTCTCAATATAGATATTAGTGACTCATTACTGCTTTAATAAAAAGTATGAATATACACAGCGTCGGACTGGCCAGCCACAGTCGAGGTGGCGTTTGCCAGCCGGGCCCCAGCATGCGCGGGCCCCCACGGTCTAGCTTGAGGGGCAAGGCCCGCGCTGGCTAGGACCTACATAGAATCGGATCTAATCAAAGATGACGAGAACGCAGCTTTTACGATCGAGTTATTAAGAGCTTAGCTAAAAGTTCTACTCTTTTAAAAATGTTGATTGGCCAGCTTCATATCCTAACTATTATAAAGCTGTAAGATAGCTGTACTAAATGTACAGATTTAAGATATTTGAGAAAAAAATACTATATACGCTATATAGGTGTACTTCGCGTCCTACCCTTGGAAGCAGCTATGCTTCTCTAGCAACCCTGACGACTGTGCGGCCTGCGTCACGGAAACGGTGATTATGGGGATGAAATCTTTCATCTCCCGCACCAAAATACCGGTTGGCGATCGAAACCAAGGAGAAACACATTGCATTGAATTGGCGAGAACTGCGAAGCTAACCCACTGGGAGTCGTGGTTTCTGGTCACTCGCCAAGTTAGTACAGGGCAACTTCTAACAGTCTAGTCTCCCACCACTGCGGAAACTGGACGGCAATTCGGCCCATAGTGCCAAAAAGAAAGCCGATCTTTTGGGCCAACTCTTTGCCTCCAACTAAACTTTCACAGGGTCTGGCATAGGGCCCTTCTATGAAAGTTCCCATCATATGGAATTCTCGAGGGGCTCTGCAAATGGATCGCCGGCTTCCTCAATGGTCTCAGCATTAAAGTTGTGTCGTTGTCGACGGATACAACTCAGATACCACGGGGATTAATGCTGGTGTACCTCAAGGCTCGGTGCTCTCTCCAACGCTGTATATTGACTTGCTCTCGATAGAGAGTATGCACTTCTATGTGGATGAGAGTACAAGTGATGCGCCATATACCGGCCTTCAGGATGTCCCTCGGAGCATGCTGGACGAGAGACGAACCCAACTTGTGTCTGAAGTCGAGCGCTCTCTAGGGCGGGCCTCGGAATGGGGAGAAAAGCGCTCTGAGGAACTGTTGAACTGTTTGAGGTGTTACCAACATCGCCGTTTTACCACCGGACCACGAGAGGCCGCAGAGTTCATCCAAACCACCTGGAAATATGGTCCAAGACAGTTCGTGTTCAGCGTTCCTTTCTAACACGTACATGTAAGATCTGGAATGAACTTCCTGCTGTGATGTTTCCCCAGCGTTACGACTTGTCCCTTATTAAACGAGGTTTGAGAAGAGCACTTTACTCACGGTAGGCGGCGGCTTAGCTGTGCCTCTGGTGTTGCCAAAGTCTATGAGCGGCGGTTACTACTTACTATGAGGTGTGCCGTTTATAGCTTGATAAGAGTTTAAAACTGGTATACATTTTATCTCGTTACTATATCGGGAACCAAAGATATAACCAAAATCTAGCTGTTGGCTAAGGCGGAGCCGCGGGCAAAGGCTAGTTTGTTATATTAATTGGAACTGTACTTTAGGTACCTGATAATATACAATATCGTTAATAATTAATAATTTTTATATTTCATTATTTTCCGATAGCATACCATCTACCATAATCCAGTCTCGGGCCCTAGCCTTGGAGGGAGCCACCCGGGCCCTTCCGGCCCAGTCCGACCCTGAATATACATACCTGATATAAATTACATCATACCGATAACTCCAGGCAAAGATGTCATCAAAATAACTGTAATAATGTGCCCCATTTTCATCGACTACAACGGGTTACAAAGTTAGCAGTATTTTAGCTGCCATTGAATCACTGACAATGCAACTAAAAACGTGACAAAAAGGTCCATCATCCATTGTAGCTTTTGGACTAAATTGGTGATTAATGGGTTAGTGACACATTCAATTTAAAAAAATGAAAATTAAATTTCAATTTTCATGAAAAGACTGAAAAGGCTATAGTACCATAGACCACATCCATACGCTACGCCAGATTATACAGAAAACCGAGGAATATCTCTATAATCGGCCGCTGTGTCTGGCGTTTTTGGACTATGAGAAAGCCTTTGATTCGATTGAAACTTGGGCGGTGCTGCGTCCCTTCAGTGGTGCCAAATTGACTATCGGTACATCGAAGTGCTGAAGTGCTTGTATAGAACCGCCACCATGTCAGTCCGTGTTCAGGACACTCCTGTCCTACGAAACCGATCCAACTGTAGAGAGGTGTTAGACAGGGAGCCGTTATACCCCCGAAACTCTTTACCACTGTACTGGAAGATGTCTTCAAGCTCTTGGACTGGACCGGATTTGGCATCAACATCAATAGCGAATACATTACTCACCTTCGATATGCCAACGACATCGTAGTCACGACAGAATCGCTGGAGGACCTTGGCACCATGCTCAATGATCTCAGCAGGGTTGCCCGACTAATGGGTCTCAAAATGAATATGGACAAGACGAAAGTCATGTCTCATGTCCATGTCATTTCAGCACCGGTCCTAGTCAGAGACAGTCCAGTTAGGTAGGCACAACTTCGAGAAAGAAAACGAAGGTCTACGACCAATGTGTGTTACCAGTGATGACATATGGAACAGAGAGACGTGGTCTCATGTTGGCCTCGTATCAAGGCTCAACATGGAGCGGGCTATGCTTGGTATTTTCCCTACGTGATCGAATCCGTAATACGAAGATCCGTAGGAGAACAGGAGTGATCGACATAGCCCGCTGGGTTGGCATGCTGAAATGGCAATGGGCCACATCGCTCGACGAACCGACAACCGTTTCGGAAAAAGGTTCTCGAGTGGCGACCACGTATCGGACGCCGCAGCGTAGGACGGCCCCCCCACCAGATGGACCGATGATCTGGTCAAAGCCGCGGGGAGCCGTTGGATGCGGTCGGCGCAGGACCGCTCGTTGTGGCGTTCTCTTGGGGAGGCCTATGTCCAACAGTGGACGTTGAAAGGCTGTTGGATGGATGGATGGATGAAAAGACCGATGCAAATAGTCACCACCTGGGTGTTCAAAATCAAGTACTGTCATTTACATTTTGTATAGTTGCCAGGAGTCTCCGAAACCGGCGAATGTGTATGAAGAGAATTATGAATGTTGAGGAAGCGAGAGATGTATGCAAGAATAGAGCCTTTTGACACTGTTCTCTCTGCCTACCCTGCAAGGGAGATGGCTTGATGATACGTAAGTAAGCAAAATATTACTTTTTTACATAATATATTCATGAAAATAAAAACATCTTGGTCCATAAAGTTTATGTACAGGCATCTTATAGTTGTGTACGCACGACCGAACAAGAAAATGGTACCTAAACATAAACATCCAACACGGAATATTTGGTTCGACGTGTGGACGTCAATTAGCAAAGCGAACCGGTACGACTGCGCTCGGTAGATATGGATGACCACACACAGTGAAATAGCCAAAAACTTTTTTGGTATTATTGTTTCCAAATGAGGTGGTGTGAAACAGTTCAAAAAACGAAAACGAATACATTAATTTCAGTCACAAGAAATTAGTGGACATTGCAAAATCTTATAGAAACAAGCAGTTCTGCATCTCGCCCAACATCGTCCCCACCATCCATCCATCAGCCTTTTATCCTCCACTGCTGGACATAGGCCTCCCCAAAATGGGGGTTTTACCATAATCGCCACGCTTGGCAGGCGGGTTGGCGATCACAGTGGATGTTTTTTAGTACACAGAGGAACGCTGCTGCCCGGTCCCCCGGTAATCCCTTAGTCGGCTTTTACGACTACCATTAAGACACGGAGCTATTCTTGTTAGCGGCCCCACACGGCAAATCGTCCCAACACAACCAAATTGGATCACAACGAACATTTTTGACAAAAACCGTGTTATTATTCGCTCGTCCGTACACGGCTATAGATGGACAATAATTGTACCCCTTGCCTTACAGAAAAGCTAATAATCATTTTCAGCAGCTAGTATGCTAATTAATTGATTTGATGGTATAATAGAATTACTCCACTTTGCGATTTTCTAATTTCTAACCACTGTCAATACAAACAATGATATATTTTTCACAATATAGCAAAAAAAATTAACACGTATTTTTTTTTATTCGATTTTACATTTAATTTGGATTAGAATTTGTTAATCCTAAGTAGCAATATGTAAAAAACACTATCATGTTGTTTTTTTATTAGCATTCTAATGAAATTATATTTTCAGGATAGCAATGCTCAAATTAGCGCTGCGGTCATCATCTTGGGTAAAAATTTCTGAATGGGAGACAGAGCAGTCGGGTTGGACACGTACGAGGCTCTCCTTACAACACCATCAGGTACCTACTGTCAATTTTTACCGCAGTATGAACAGCTGACCTGAGTGAAAGAGTAAAATTTTTATGTCTAGATTTCATGACTGCAACTTTATTTGCTGATTACACGTAATTAGAAGTCCCGAAAAAAACTACAATCAAATAGAGAACCTCCTTTTACGCAATCGGTAAAAATCAAAGGATTTTTAATAAAATTAGTTATGTTGGCTAATTTCAACATATTGAACTAGATGGGGAATGCTAGTAGAATATAAAAAAAAAGTTGTAGCTTTATAGTCTTAACTTGAAATGTCGATGTTTTTACATGCATGGTTAATAACTAAGCATTAGGAATAGCCGTCGGTCACTGCGATGGCTTAGCGGTCTAGAGCACTTCCCCGGATTGGAAGGGACGCAGGTTCGAACCCCACTCGCAGTAAAATTCTCTGTTTCCATGTGGAACAAATAATTTGTTCCTTAAAAAAAGTAGCTGAGCATGTCAAGTGATAAAATACAGGTCAAAATAACTAAGCATAGATCATAAATAATTTCTTACGGGAATCGAATATTAACTCTGCAAGGGACGTTAGCATATAAATCACTCTGTCATTTGTGCAGTTACAAAAGCTATGTGTCCACTTTCTTAGGATACAATAAACAACTACACTAATGACCCAGACCCACCATGTTGGTTGCCGGACGACTTGATCAACCTAAATAGCATAGATGAACCGGATAATCTGATGGAAAAGCTCAATGGTAACCAGGTTGATGATAGTGTGACAGTGAAATTATTGTGTGGAGCCGACTTACTGGAATCATTTGCCACTCCTGGCCTTTGGTCGGATGAAGATGTAAGTAATTTGGCTTATACCCCCTATATACAATTTCTTTTGCCAAGAATAGCATATACAGGGTTATTTGTAACTAACGCAAAACATTTTAAAGGTGACTTAGGTACATCAAGACACTTAGTACTTTTGTTCTATGACTTTGCTAAAACGTAGTACATACCAAGAAAAATGTTTTAGTGTGTATATATCCCCCAGTACTTCCAAAGAAGTAGTTTTTTATTTAGTGTAATAGATGTAGTTGTAATACATTCTTGTTTATTGTAATAGAGGAGCCATTAGTTAGCTGATCCTGCATGCATTCAGTATATTATGGCAAAAATATAGGTTCATAATTTGGTTTGAATTGATTCAAGTCATTCAAGTATTTTAATTTTTGTTTTGCTCATTTCTTCATTTTCAATAAATTGTAGATATTTATATATATATTTTTAGCATTTGACATGCTTAGCACTATACATTAAACACAAAGTGAAAAATGTGAAATCGAAAATAACAGTCACAAGCAGGATTTGAACCTGCATCTCCTGGATACCGTCCAGATGCTTGCAGAGGTTCAAATCCTGCTCGTGACTTCGATTTCACATTTTTCACTTTTTCACTTTGTGTTTAATTATAGATATATTTTTTAAATTTATTATTATGGATTTTTTTTTTTAAGCTTATGATTGAATATTTTTTTTTTTACATAAAGACAATATCAATGCTATAATATTGTAATTGTACCTATAGCTAAAAGATTTCTTTTTAGTTACATAATTATTATGTTTTTAATGTAAATAGATCTTTATAGGCAGTTACTGCTAAATGGTAATGTACCAATATCCTAGTAATTTTTGAACAATTTCTGGATTGGTACATTTTAGCATCACTTTGTCTGATTAAGGAACTATACTTAATTTCAGGTAGAGAATATAGTGGGGCGTCATGGTTTGGTAGTGGTATCGAGGGCAGGCAGTGACCCCGGTCGATTTATATACGAATCCGACATGCTGTATAAACATAGGGTGAGTTTTAACACGAGAGATTCTTGCGTGGATGTACTCCTATAACGGTAATCCGGATTGAAGGACTAAATGAAACCTGAAAATTAGTTGGCTATACTTACAGCGACGTAATTTTAGTTACGAGGATGTCTAGGAATATAGAAAGGACTAAATCATATTTACATACTTGCATACATCCAGACACATACATATACATTTACATAATTATGCACCCATGTCAATTATCTATAATTACCGTCAATAAAGTTTATTTTTTTAAAGAACAATGGCAGCTTTTTATACTACGTTTTACCTGATATCCATTTGTGGCGTCTTAAAATGAAAAAAATGTTATAAAGGCAGGAATTACATAACATAAGTTTAACCAGAAAGATTTTTTTTTATTAGGTAGGCAAAAAAATGATATTCACATTTTTATTTTATAATTTGGGGTTAACTTATATACGTATGACAGCTATCAATGATTATTTACATATTTATAAACACTCATCTTCCATAAACAAACATCCATCAAAACTTTTGCATTCATTATAGCTGCCTTTCTACTTTTATTGTACATTTCACATGACTTCACTCTAGTCAATTCAACGGCATACTGGTGATGATATTATTGACAGTGTAATATCCCACTATCAATACTTTATCGCGGTCCCAGGATCGTGTAATATGCCTCAGTTCTTATTATATAAAGAACTAGCCTTTGCCCGCGGCTTCGCCGCAGCCAAAAGCTAGTTTTTCTATCTCAGGTCCCCGATATAGTAGCGGGATAAAATGTATACCAGTAGTTAAGTATAATCAAGAGCTCTCAAATAAAAAAAGTTGCATCAAAATCCGTTCAGTGGTTTTTGCGTGATGCGCGATCAAACAAACAGAGAAACAGACAAACGGACAAAAAAGTACTAAAAAAAAATAGTTTTGTGCTTAGACACGCCTATTATAGCCTATTACAGTATTTTTTTCTTAAATATCTTAAATGTAAAGACATAGCTATGTTACTGCTTTATAATACTATAGATGTGCACTGGTCTCTACACGGGTGCTAAGAACAGCGCAGAAGTCAGACACTTCTAACCTTTTGTTTTGAATTCAGTTGTGTGTATGAAGTTTATTATTTTATTTTTGTATTTCCTTGTTTCTATTAACCCGCCGAGGCCCATAGTCATCAAATCCGCTATTGTTGTGCTTGTGTTTATAACACTAAAAATACACGTACGGTGCAACAATTAAAATTATGTGTCAGGGCCGCAACAATTATTTATTTTTTATACAACAAGCACACAGGCAAGTTGGTGGTAAGAGGTTGCCGTAGCTTTAAGACGCTAGCAATACCAGAGGCATCACTAGCGTGTTGCCAACCTCAAAGAAAGGGACAGAAGGCTGAGAGGGTGGATGATATGATTAGGTGGACAGTGAGAAGAATTAAGAGGAGGTGAGCTCTCACTCACCATACGAAACCTAACAGTAGCAGTAGGTATTCTTGTGGTAGTAGCTTTTTCTAGTGGTAGAGCCTTGCTTACCCCAGCACGAATGGGGCGGCTTGATCGGGGAAATACCACCCTCTCACATAAGATCAGCGTGTAACAATGGTATCTACCGTTGTGTTTCGTAAGGTGAATGAGAGTGCCGGAGGTCCAAAACCTGAGTATCCTACCTACCCTCTCCTTATTACCGATTCTTATTATCCACCTCCAATCTCTTTCCTTAGAGATAGCGACGCGTGAGTGATGCCTCTGGTGTTGCTAGCGTCTATAGGCTACGGTAACCGCTTACCTTCAGGTGGGCCGTATGCTTGTTCACCACCCATCTGATATAAACCAAAGAAAAGGTACCTACCCTTGCTTTGCGACGATATTCTGTGAGAGAGTGGTACAAGATACAAGTTTTGATTTTGTTTTTACAGAAAAATGTTATTCTAGTAACAAATTACATTACGAATGACGTTAGTTCCACGGTTATCCGGCGACTGGTGCGGCGCGGTGAGAGCGCTAAATATTTGACCGACGACGCGGTGTTGGCTTATATCAGACAACACAAGCTCTATGGCGCAATATATCATATCACGTGAGTTTTTTTTTTAACTTATATACACACATACTGTATACTGGTGGTAGGGCTGGGTACCAACTGAGAGTACTTACTTGCTATCGGGTCCGAAAGGGTCGGTACCACCATCTCCTGTTGGACCGGTCATGAAGCAGGTCAGTGTGCTGTAGCAGAAGATAGCCGTTTATTCTTTCATTTTTCATATCTGAGAAATGAAATAGTGCGTAACGGCGTGACAATACTCTCGGTTAAGTTCATGAGCGACGGTTACCACTTACCATCAAGTGGGCCGTGGCTCATAAGCAATAAAAAAGAACAAGTACACAGTAGGGACAGGTGATTATACGAAAAATAAGGATTAGAATTGTGAAGATGTAATATATATGGGACTGAGTAGCTTGTTGTTACCACTGTTTGGTTTATCAAGAGGATTCTCTGTTTCTCACTAGTAGCCCTCTTATCTGGAGGGTACTGGATCCACTTAAGCATAATCATTTTCCCAGACTTGTACCAAACTTTAAGGGTCGGCTTCTGATGTTTGGTTTTAGCTGAACACTAGTATTTACACGAAGCGACTACCTATCTGACCTCCACAATCCAAGTACGGGGAGAACTTTTGACCTTTAGGAACAAGACGGGAGCAGAATTTTATTCAGTACTTTGCCAACATGTAGTGACTGCTACAGTCTCATTTGAGATGACTTAAGATTTTCAAAGGGTCTAAATTTTTGATCTGATAACGTCTTATATATCAATGAATGCCGGCTGCACGCACGAAAAAGCATGACTCATTGTCACGTTCCGCCTGAGCCGAGCGTGCGAACAAGCGATAGAGAGGCACGATCGGTCTAAGCGTTCGGCTTGTGATCATCTATTGACATATTTGACGTTATCATGTAAAATTATCGTCCGTAAACCGATTTTACATACAACCATATAAATTTTTGGTCACTCATCTAAAGCTGATCAAGCTTAATTTGCTTAACCATGACTGTCGTTCGAATGACAAGTGCTCAATTAGGCTACGACCTCCTGGATACACGTAATCCTGTGGATTATTTCGGTGGACAAAGTTGTCATCAGATAGGCTACTGGGTCCCGTACCGAATTAGTTATTAATTGTATTCCTCCACGTAATATTCACTTGCTGACTGCTAATACAACTCACACAGAGATAAATAACGAATCCCTGTTTCACGCTGCACGGACACAGTGAGTATAATTATCTTAACGAGTTAATCGCAAATTACGACAAGAGATCTCCGCAAGACGTCATCATGACGTCACCAGAAGATTCCAGCTTCAAAAACTATATTTTATCAATAAGGAACAAACCTTCAATAGATGAAACCGTTATAGTGAAAAGGGCGAAAAAATCCAATTACCTCATGCCGAATTCTCATACGGATTCCGTGAGCCCTATTGCAGATCATATAAGGCCTAAAATCGCTTTTAACGATAAAATACCATCGTCCTACGTCCCGGGCAAGGCTGTGAAGATCATCAGCGATGTGACTGACCATAAATTGGATAAGGTAACGTATGAAAACTCATATACATCTCTAGATAGTTATCTGTCAAACGAGTCTGAATACGATTTGTATAAAAGACGCGTGAGTGAAGGTAGTGTGGAGAAGAATAATCCAGAAATATCGACGAAGAAGCGATGTTCTTCAACTATAAGGAAGTTGAAGCCCGAGGAAATGAAGAAGAGTAAGTCTGAGGTGCACAAGCTGTGTGATAAAATGAAAAGTATTAAAATCAAAGATGGTAATGATTATAAAACTCGTAGCTGTAATGATATTGTGAGGTTGATTTTGACTAAACACGGTATTCACGTCATTAGCGACACTGAAGCTATAGTGTAGAAAATAAAACTACTATTTTTGATAGTTTATTAGGAGGGTATACTATCAAAATCTTTCAAAAATAATCTTCTAAGTTATTGCTTCCTACTAAGTGGCACAAATTTCTTGATAGAATAAGTTGATCGTCACTGCAGTTGGTAGAAGGGTAGCTGGTGATAATTTTCTTCAGTGTTTTCTTCATCTTTCTAGCAACCAGTATTAGTATCTCATACACATACAAAACAGAAACTAAAACAAGTATTTTCGCAAACTTTACCTCAGTGTTGCCATTATATGATTAAACGGAAAACTATTAGTTTTCGTGAAAATCGTTCCTAGTGATAGATATTTTTTATAATCCTTTTTCAGTAAATCTTTTCTATATGAATGGTTCAATCAGTATATACGTAGTTTAAAATAGTCAATTTTTGTGGAATTGAGTCTGTGACTATATAAGGCCAGTGAAAATGCATGGAATTAAAAGTAGAATGCATATAGATATTCTACCAGTCATAGAAAATATAGTAGGTTAATTTTGATTAGTATAGTAAAAAACCCAAATATTTTAGTTATAAATAGAATATAATTTTATAGTTACATTACATGTATCTTCCATTTTCCCGTAGATATAAAACCTATTAGTATTTTTAAATATGTACATTAAAATCTTTATATTATAAAATACTAATATTTAATGTGTAGTATTTCAATTGCATTAAATTTAAAAACAAACTATTCAATTATTTATACATAATATACCTACATATAATCATATACTCTTTATTATTATACTTAACTGTTATTATTATAGATAATATAATATACATTTTATAATCATGAAAATTATCTAAGCTAATAAAATAATAATAAAATTTTCATTGAGGGAAGAAAGTGTCTAATATAACTATGAAGGCATGGCCGTAGCGTTACGAGAAAAGTACTTTCTGCCCTGTGTTAGACTGTACTACACTTTAGAGGAAATTCTTTCACCAATGTCTAAGGACATTGTATAAGGACACCTCAATGAAAATGTCTAAGGACATTGGTGAAAAGTTATTTTCAAAAGGTTAAAAAAAATGAATTATATTATAATCAAACCGACTTAACCTAAATGGTGTATGGCTCTGATAAAGAATTTAAAAAAAAACAAAATATATAATCATGAATATAACTTATAATACTCAAAGCTATATTGCAACGTAAATTATTGTTTTGCCTGAATTGCGTTAGTTTTAGTGACACTCTTTTTCTCTCCGCATATGCATATGACAGTAATGACGTATTTTCTGTCACGTTTACGTGAAAAACTTTAATAAAAATAAATTTAATATTATCTTTTGTTAGTTAATAGTGAATTTATCTATATGGTAAGAGGTATTTCATCATATTCATATCTTTAATAAAATAATTAACTATATACATTTTTTTAAATATCGCTTGTCAAATTTTGCAAGAGTATAATATAGTGCCAAATTTACTTGTTCCTATTCGTTGAATTGCTGCTAATAAAATTGTATTAAATGTATTATTAGTTAAAATTTATTTAATTACTTAATATATATTATTATTATAAAAGTATTATAAAGGTTTAAATTTAAGTACCTAAACTAATAACTAATGTCTAATGTCGCTAATCTAACGATGCCAAAATATTAAAATTTAACGATTATATCAACGTTGCTTTTCTTTTTGTAATAAGGCCATGGATAATTATTATAAGTGCGAAACTGTGAAATAGAAAATGATAACTACGAGTGGAATTAAACCCGCGTCTCCTGTAGTGCCAGTCCAGACGCTTATACTGAGTGTAGTTACTTTATTATTTTACATTTTCACGCGCTCATTTTTATATTATTTGTTCTAGTAAATTAGCAAGCAAGTGAAGTGTTTGGGGTTCATAAAATAATATTGTGTTTAGGCTTCATAAAATTATAATACATAACATGGAAAATGGTTAATTATTTACTACTATTTACTATATAATTATCTACTATTTACGAATGATCGAATTTATAACTTCGAAAAAAAAACTATTATATAATAGTTTTTTACATGTTTAGATCAGTGGGTCTAGCCAAGTTGCATCCTATGATCGCTAAAGCTAATAGAAAACGATTTAAATGTGTATTGTGTATTATAAGTGCTATAAAAATGGGAATTTGATGGTTTTTTTTCCTTAGCCTTAGATAAAGAACCTATATTTATCTAAGTCTTTAACAATATCTATAACGCTAAGTCACGTGACTTAACGTTAGAGATGTCAAATTTTCATATATTTAAATAGTTTTCTATTAGCGTTAGCGATCATAGAATGCAACTTGGCTAGACCCACAGTTTTGTAACTGTAGCTACGCGTATAGAACCTTAACCTGCTGTATAAGTTTCTTTTTAACAGTAAAGTGTAACTATCTGGAACTTATTTACTCTGTGTCGACTATTTTTGTATTTTGAACTGTGAACGTGTTTAGCATTATGTATCTATTCAAATTAATATTTTTGTTTGTGCGATGTTGGTAGTTTTTTTAATTATTATTGCCATTGAGAATGTAGTTAACTTTTTTTAAAGAATGTTACCTTTACTCAAAAATGCTACTAACCAATGAAAAATGAACTATTTGTACTGTTACTACTATTTTTGAGGTATATGAATTCCAACCAAAGCTTTTAAATTTTTAATTAAGTGGCTTACTTGATTTTGTGTGGGGCTTTTTTTATTTATTCCCTAGTGTGATATTATGTTTTTTTTAAATAGTAGCATTTTTAAGTCCAATTATTTTAATACCTGTTTTTTATTTTTCCTAACCTGGGTGTTGTCTTGTGTAGGGAGGCGGTTGCCCGCTGTAGCTGACGTGTTGCGCGCGCCGTGACCAGACGACAAGTGAGGGAACAGAACTGTAGGGGACTTTAACGGTTATTTGGACCTGTAAGGTCGCTTGTTGATATGCGGGTAGTACTTAAAAATTCCGCCGTCTACAAGCGATCTAACGGTTTGGAGCTACAACGGAAGTTAATGATCTATTATAGAACTTTAGGCCTGTTACGGAGTTTAAAGGTCTGTAACGTAGGTAACTCTATGGGTTGTACTGGAATTAAATATTTTGTGTTCAAATTTAGAGTCCGTAACAGTTCTTTGGGAAAGAAATGTCACACAGAAATGCTAGTCTACGGTATCAGGTGACAATATTGTTGTATTGATATGTGATATAGAAATGCGGAAGCGCGCGACACTAGTTAATAATAAGTACCTAATATTTTTTATATAATTAGTGCATTTTATGTATCTACTAGTTTTCAATGTGTTAATGGTGATGTGACAATATTTTTGTCATATGTATCGTAGTCGCACAAAATATTCATACGTAAATAAACCTAATAACGTTTCTGCCATATTTTTTGTAGTACTTAATACGACATAATATCGCTTTAGTAATACGATAAAATATAGCTCTATTCTCTGCATGCAGCATGATCGATTTTGGATATTAATTAGTAAATAGTATTTACAGATATGATAAAGATCACAAACTAGCAATTTATAATTGTTTTCTAGTATTTAGAGTACTTATTTAGAATATTTTATCCAAACTTGACTTTTTGAGGCAAAGGCGGCCATATACAGAATCGTAATCAATTTAATTTGTGTAATAAAATCCAGTGGAAATCTGATTAAAAAATAGATACATACTTACTAAAATTACAACATTCTTTTTTGAAAATCGAACAAAAATTGTTATGTAGGTATATTCAAATAACCAAAGTATCAAGATTGTTTGTGATACTCAACTATTATTTTCGGGAATTTGCTACATGTTGTGATTTTTATATTTTTGGACCATTACCAATATAACATTTAATGTTAAATAAAGAACTGTGAAAATCAGAAATATCGCTTCTAGCTTTGACCGGCCCTAGTTATTAAAGCTATAGATTTGTGGACCTAAAACAAAGACTGAGTTTGAAGTTTCTTCTTCTGTATATATAAAAAAATGACTGACTGACATATCAACGCACAGCCCAAACTCCTGGGGCTAGGACTGTGAAAATTTACATATACACGGGTCTCTTTGATACTATAGGTGAGTAAGGATTTTATGTAAATCTTTTTTAAAATGGATTTTTCATCTACAATCACATATATAAAAACAGGATATCACTATGACGCAAGCGAAGTCCGGGTAATGCGCTAGTAATTTATAATTAACGTGTCGTGCGGCCAAAGTACGTTTACGATCGATTACGACCCGAGTTTCGAGTTATAGTGATTTACTTGCCAGTTTTTTAAATTATCTCGAATTGCAACTAATGTAAATTGTCAGTACACCACTGATGTAGATAGAAGAGTGAATGCGGGAAATAGAGTGAACGAAGCATTGGGACAACTTCTCGGCAGCCACCACCTCAGCCAGAGGGCACGTGTCGCAATACACAACGCAGTGCTTGTCCCAACGTTATTATATGGAAGCGAGAGTTAGGTATGTAAAAAGGAGCATGAGAGTAAAATCAATGCGGTCGAAATGCGATCTCTGCGGAGAATCTGTGGAGTGAGGCTGACTGACCGTATTCGTAACAACGACGTAAGAGAGCGAGTAGGTAGGAAAGAGAGTATTGGTGTAAAGGTGCGAAAGGGAATGCTCCGATGGTTCGGACATGTGGAAAGAATGCCGGACGAGCGACTGGTTAAGAAGATATACAATGCGAAAGTGGAAGGATGTAGGTACAGGGTGAGACTGATGTGGTCTAGTAATTTGAGACTCACCTACCTAGACCAAATAGGTCATGTATTGAAGGAAGGTGGAGTCCGAAACCGGTGAGCGTGTCTTAATACACGCTCACCGGTTTCGGAATTATGAATGTTGAGAAAGCGAGAGATGTATGCAAGAATAGAGCCTCTTGACACTCTGTTCTCCCTGCCTACCCCGCAAGGGAAATGGCGTGATGATAAGTAAGTAAGTAAATTGTCAGTGTTAATATTTGCGTGTCACATATGTATAACATTTAAACTTCAAGCTCGGTCAAAACAGCTCAATGTAAGCTTTGCATTCGCTGGTCTAGTAATCAATTTCTCCGGGTGGGGCAGCGTTATTGAGCTTTTTCATAAAAAGAAAAATTCTCAATAGCAGCCCGGAGTTTGTAAATGTGCCCGGTAGACGGCAATAGGCTTGCCCCCTATTACGTGGGACTTAAACATAGCTGGCGAACCGTGGGTGTGCAATACACCTTTGCCTACCCTTTCGGGGATACAGGCGTGACGCTGTGTTATGTTTATGTGGTCTAGTAATATATGCTGTTAAATTAAATGTTATTTAATTTTAATGTTATTTTGTTGGGTTTGTATTATGTAAGATGAGGATGAATTTTCAAATCGCAATTTAGCTCGTTTTTGTTTTGAAATGTTACCATTTATTCCAAAGATTTATATGTTTTGAGTTTGAGTATTATAGTCAGTGTTTGAGCGATCAAATTAAAGAACAATATTGGCTAATGTAGGTATTCGTTAGTATAATATTATTTTATATCTATTCATTTTAGTTTATATCTATAACTACGTGTATTTTGCAATTTATTGGTGAGGTGTGAGGGGTTTTGGATATAAAAATGTAGTTATATTGGAATACTACACAAAATGTAAGAGACCCCTTTTTTTGTTAAGACGGGAAAAAATTTAACTACCCGCCCACCCCGTCGTTCGGGGGAACAAATAAGGTAGTGCGAAGCCCTCACCCACTAATCACTAAATAAACCCACTGTGTGCCGTCTCTCCGCCTGTATCGGCGGGCCACTGGAACCACGTTACATTACTTCAGTGGTAAAACTAGAAGGCGCCTGCCTGGCATAATTAGCACCATTACCATTTATCGCCAGCAATTAAATATACAAATAACTAGGAAAAAAAAATATCGACGTGGTTTAGATACCGACTTCCCGTTAGAATGTTGTGAGTTCGATCCCCATGCAGGACTTTGTGTGATTCACAAATGTTCTGAGGCGTATTTAGTAATTTTTATTTTATAATTCTTATAGATATTAAGCATTACTCTTTCGAGGTCTTATACTTATTTGGCATAGTTAGCATTTTAAATTGTTTTGTAGTTATGCATATAAAATATGTAGAGTACTTAATTTTAAGGATCTGATAATTTTAAAACTAGATTGTCCTAGCTCATCAGATTTTAGTGAGAATTGTTGCAAGTTTGAAAAATAGGTTGCATGTTCCTGATTTTAAGCCCACAGCCCCCTTCGTAGATGGCTACGGTAGATATAGTAAGGATGGTCTTTCTATCATTTTTCTCTCCAGCTACTATACTTATTCGTGGGGTTGGTAATATGCTTGTGATGCCTTTGGTGTTGCTAGCGTCTATAGTTTGACGAAAAACAATTTTACAGTCAGTCTTACTTTCATCAATAGATTTCAGAAACTGATTATTATCTGAATTTTATTTAGTTACAATCAATTTATTTTGTTATTTAAGTTTTTACTGTCTGTGGATTGTTCATCCATCCATCAGTTTTTTAACGTCCACTGCTGGACATAGGCCTCCCCAAGACAACGCCACAAGATGTGTTTCGCTCATATGGGGGATAGTTCCGTAATCGCCGCGCTTGGCAGGCGGGTTGCCGATCGCAGTGGATGTTGTTAATACTCAAGGGAGTGCTGCTGCCCACTCCCCCAGTATTCCCTCAGTCTGCTCTTACGACTCCCATGGATGGATTGTAGATTGTTAAATATGTATAAATATAGTTTATAAAGAATTATATATCTAAGTACAACAACGAGATAAAATTGTAAAGCATTGTTGCTATCAATGCTAGTTTTGTTATATAAATTATTAAAAAAAAAAGTTATTGTTAGTCTGCAAACTGATTTTTATCCTGGATGTTTTAAAGAAAATTAAAATAAATATACATTAGTAATAAACGTAGTATTATTATCATAAACATACTATTTTGCGAGAAAAAAACTTGTGTAAAACGTTTGCGGGCAGGTTTCGAACCCGCGTTTTTCCGACTCCGAGCAACCACGCCATACACCAGAACCAGAACGTAGGTTCACGCGGGTTCGAAATTTTGTCGCAGATATCCACAACTACTTAAAGAAACTTGTTTCTCGTAAAGAACTTTGTATCAAATCTGTCTTCTTATCTTCTTCGTTCTGCCTCGGGGGTGTAGCGGTAGTGTATGCAACTGCTAATCATGAGGTCTCGGGTTCTATCTCCGGGTCGGGCAATGTTATTGAGCTTTTTCCTAAAAAGAAAAATTCTCAGTAGCAGCCCGGAGTTTGGAAATGTGCCCGGTAGTCGGTAGACGTCAATAGGCTCGCCCCCTATTACGTGGGACCTAAACATAGCTGGCGAGTCGTGGGTGTGTAATACAGGTCTGCCTACACCTTCGGGGAATACAGGCGTGATGCTATGTTTTAACTTCGTATCGATGTTTGAATACTTCTACGTTCTTCATTTTAAATATTTTTATAGAGTTTTGTCTACTGAACAGACAATCAGATTTTATATTGTTTCACATCTGTTTCCATTTCAAAATATGTGCAGCTTGATGCTTGATTATTTTACTACCAAAATCATTCAATAGATGTACTTACTTATATTTTTTTCAAACGAGTTTTTGGCAGGTCGTCATAGAAGTGGTTGAAATCCTGTCACAAACACCAGTAAATTTACTGAAAATCAGAAATTTATAAAATACAATGCAGTATTTAATGCACTTTGTGTTTAATGGTGTAGAGCTGTTACTTTTTTTGAATAAGTGGGTAAGAATTAAACAAACTGAAATAAAAAAAAATATCTTTAATTAACTTTTGATATGGGATTGATTCCTTATCCTATTTGACTTTTAAACCTATACTAGGACTAGTACTTATTCTGTGCCTATACTAACAATATAGGTAAGTAATTTTCCTCGCGTGCCTAATAATTGCATCTTTTTTATGATACATCTATTGTGATAGATAGGTACGCTTTTCAAAATAAAGGGTCAATTTATGTACAAGATTTTTGATTTGTTTTTATTAAAACTTTGGCAACTAAGGTAATTAGGTAAGTAAAAAATATAGCAATATTCAATGAAAAAGCTACAAGATTTGTAGCTAATTTTGGTAACTATCAAAATGCCGATTTTGTTGCTTGTGCAGTTTCCGAAAAAGATAAATCCAATGATTTAAGCTAGCATGTACTAGAAAAATCGTTGCCGACAATAACAATCTGCTGATCTTTTGTTGCTCTCTCTTTGGGTTTATATGAACCAGGTTCAATACCTGATCTACAAATTTTGTAGCATTTTTAATTGAATTTTGCTCATTTTCCACTACCACCTTGATAGAGCTTCATAGACACATAGTTATGAGAGATCAAATCTATATTTAGGTCACCAAAACTGGCCTAACAATTAGGCACTAAAAGTGTCCACTATAAATGAGTGCAGATTACGCTTTCCTGCACCCATTTCGTTTAGTGTTGTTTCGACGCGCGATCATCCGCAACGCCGGCAACGTATCAATATGCCTAATAATACTAAAATATCTTTTGAAAAACTCATCGATTGTATCTTTCTCGCATTCTCTTTGAATAATGTCATTACACTCACGCACGCAGTTAAAAGTTGTTACCTACTATTTTTTTAAATTAATGCGAAATGAATACTATAGGTACATTTAAGAAAGACAACTGTGCCTCGATTTCTAAACACAACTGTGTAGGTATCCTTAATATTTCAATGGATTTCTAATATATATTTTTACATATATATTATCTTTATTTTATTGTGTAATATTTTGGCGCGGTCTTCGAAATTCAGCTATGATTTGCGATATCATTTGAAATTTTGTGCCGCGCTGTTTTCGCTTCGAGGTCGCTCACCTCGACATGGCTAAACTAGCGGAATCTACTTGGCTGTCTATGATCCCGAGAAAATACTATAAGCTACGCAAATTTTTCGGTAGGTAGTCAATCAAAATATAATACCTACGACGTAAGTAGGTATAGTATAAGGTATAGTGGCACGACCATGAAAGATTATTACTTACGGCGTAGTACCAGGAGCACAGCTAAGCTGCTGCACACCAAGAGGTTAAATATTACACTAGATGGAAGAATGGATCAGGTGTCTTGACAACCTCGAACATGAGATACTTCGGGCATATTTCACAAAATATAATATGGTGTGGTAAGTACCTATCCGTTCGGGTTCTAACATCAAGTGAAGACTCCCACTTGGCAGTAAACTACCACCAGTTAAAAATGGTTGTCGAGTTTATCCCCAAGAAATAATTATCGATTTGAACATTTTCAAAGCTATAGAGCAGTTAATAATTTTAACACATTCCCTGTCCAATTTTATTATAGAAAATTTGATTGTCATGAATCATATATGATTCATAGGATAGGGATCCTGTTAATAGATAGCTTAAAACGACATCAAAAATTCCCTGCAACGCTAGTAATGGGATTAAAAATAATTAAAAAAAATGTCTAGACTAGTAAAAGAGTATGACACGTTATACTTAAATCTATTACACAACCAGACTACAACTAATTTAGAGATACAATGTCCGTACATAGTTTGTGTCTATGTACTTCAAAGAAATTTTACAAAAACAATCATCCTAATGTACCTACAAATCTACACGTCACTTGAATTGCAATCAACTGACCTCTAATTAATGATAACACTGTCAGGTCAATTAAAAGTACATAATATATTTTACAATTCATGAGTATTAGCTTCTAAATAAACAATGATAAAATAGATTACATAAGATAATTTTATCATAAGTCAAATAACATTTGATGTCATAAGAATTTAAAAATAGAAAATAAAATAGTCAAGAGTGATACCTACTTACCTGCTATGAGTACTAATCAAGAGTTTTCTTAAATTCCTACCCGTTACTAATAAACATTGTTTAAGCTCTGAATAGTTCAGCGTTTTGTTCGGTTCTTTCAACCTCAAACTGTCATATTAGTGACAAAGACAAAACACCGAATAACCTATTCAGAGGTCATACAACGTTTATTACATATAAATATAAAAATGCATGTTGGTATATGTGACCAATAATTAGAGATGCCACGAATAGCGATTTGGCCGAATACCGAATATTCGGCGAGGCTCATGGCCGCATATTCGTCAACACTTAGTATCTTTTGCGGATGTCAGATTTTAACCTGCATCACTTAAAGTAAGTACGTGTGATGACGACGCACCGTGGGCGCATTTGTTTCATTCGTGATTGAGTCGTGTCACAACACGCTTTATTTGTTGATCGTTGGTATGTTTGCTATTAGCGTTGCAGTGTAATTTAAGGGACCCACAGATGAACAGTTCGCCGCCTCTGATCCCATCAGATGGCCTATCGTACAAGGTCTGCATAGCCCATTTCGTCGTCATTTTTTTCGTGATTTTCTATTCGGTATTCGGCCGAATACCGAATAGTGAACCAATACAGCCGAATACCGAATAGTTGCCGAATATTCGTGAATCGTGGCATCTCTACCAATAATCACCAACACCAGGGTTACATGCTGTATTTGTCATACATACATGCTGTATTTGTCATGGAGATCTTTGTAAATATTGTTTAGTTGTATGTGTTGGTTTGTGTAATTATTATTATTCAGTTGTAACTTATTACTAGATGCTGCTACATCATTCAAGGACAAAAAAATAATTATATAAATTGCAGGCTGCAGGCGGCGGTATTGTAGTTGTAGCCTGCCCTCGCAGGCTTTTCTATACCGAGACGGACTGCAAGCCGCACATTTCGCGGCTGTAGGACTCAGTAGTCAACATTTTTAGGAGGCGTGACATGTGTAAAAGCTCCGCGGTCCGTGTCACATTGATGCTGTAAGTACTCACCCGCTCAGCTGCAGCTGCGTGCCGCAACCGCACGCTGCAGTGTGCGTGTTACTCGGAATCATTTTCATAGACATGTATAGAAACCCGTAGCGTCGCCTGCAGTTTGCGGTTACGGTCCGTCTTGGACTTGTACCTTTATACTGTTAAACCGGATGCTACGTATATCAATATGCTATTTCAAACGGATAAATATATTTATTAGATACACTTCACCTTACAGTTCACCTTTAGATGGATTGTATAAAAATATTAGCCTAAAAAGCTAATTTTTAAGTTATATCTCAGGTGTTTAAAATAGTAGCGGGATAAAATATATATCAGTTTTTAAATCTAATCAAGAGCCATCAAACAAAAAAGTTTAATCCATTCAATAGTCTGTGTGATGCCTAAACAAACAGACACAAAAATTCTTAAAACAATTGTTTTGTGATCAGACACCTAAATAGTTTAATAATATCTTACAAATACAGACATAAGGATCAAATTATTTGTGAAAATGTGGAAAAAGAGAAATCCAGGGAAATACTCTTGTAAGGGACACAGGTTTGATTCCCGCTTACACTAAAGTTCACTTTTTCCACATTTTCACAAATAATTTGTTTTTTGTAGATGAGCATGTCAAGGGGCCATCCATAAATTACGTCACACGTTAAGGGGGAGAGGGGATCGACGAAGTGTGACGTTGAGTGACAAGGGGCGGGGAGGGGTCAAAGAAATCTTGAAATTCGTGTGTCGTAATTTATGGATGGCCCCCCCAAGTGCTAAAATACAGATCAAAAACATACAGACATAGTTCTGTTACAGCTTTATAATAGTATAAATTATAAACCTTATTCTATATTTAAGAATAGGATTCATAAAAATAATTATTTACACTGGAGCTTTTAAAAAATTTCACAAATCAATAGACCCGATAATTGACTGAGGCTCAGTCTGGGCTAGTTTAATACCAGCCAGTGTTAGTAATAGTTTCAGAACTTTTGTAAAACTGTTTAAACTTGTTTAGATTTAGCAGGCTTTGGTTTAATAGGTTCTGGGCACTGGCACCAAGGAGTCCTGTTTCTGTCACAAATTAATTCCACATTTAATACTGTTATATCCAGACCATCAATAGCTACAGTATGTGTGCTGAGAAGCTTGTAGTTTACATCGAGTAAACCCGTCTTTCTGTCTCGCCGACGGGTTACTTCATGTTGGTTATAGCATTTGCGCATGTCACGTCTCCGGTATGTCTTATCGTGGATATGCCTGGAACAGTTTATAGAGATAAAATTTATTTAACTTTTTCATGTATATTTGTAGTCTTAAGTAAAGTAAAACAAAGCAATACCTACATTTGTTATAACTGTTTATTGGGATTAACTTTAACATGGAGAAATAAATAATAACTTTTTATTTATTTTGTGTTTTTGACAAATTGTGTCTCATTATCCTTGATGGACTCATATCCTTGATAGACTTTACAGGTTTATACAGCAGTAAAAATACACTGATCTTATTATATACTACAAAATTAATGAGATAAAATACTTATATTTATTAATAAGTTTATATAAACAATTGTAAATAATTATAATTTAATATGTGTCAACATGGCCAACTTACCTAAAGGTATTGTCAATTCCAGTAGTTATATTGCTTGGCCTGACTACAGTCAAATTAGCATCTTTTAATCTCACATAAAACTCATCATCCTCCAGTCCCCATCCCCAATAATTATTTGACATACCATTTACCAGCAGATAATCTTCTTTTTTCACCAATAATATACCACCAATAAATGTTAGATAGTGATATTTCGGATGTGTTTGTGGTGAAGATACATGTATTGGTCCAGACGCTGGATAATCATATTTCAAGTTGTCATTTATAGGTAATAAATCCACATCATGCATCGCAATATAATCGAAATCCTTTTTAGTATGAAGAAACCCAACGTTCATCAAAGAAGCTCTGTTGAATCTGTTATTGTCTTTTTGTTGCACTATAAATATGTGAAACGGTATTTTTTGATTATTTAAGAAACTGTACATATGAGGAACAAACTCTAGGAGCTCTTCAAAGCGATCCCTGAATGGTACGAGCACTGCTAGTCGCTTTTTTGGAGATTCCTTTAACGCTATACGATGTCGTATAGGGCTAGGTAAAGCCTCTCTTTCTGTTAAAATAAATAACATTTATATGTCACTTTGTGCTATGAAGTTGTATAATTCGTATTTAGAATATATATTCCAAAGTTTACTTACCGAGTTGAATAGGTAACGCAGCTAAATAGCAACCCATAATAAATGTTAATAAAAGGCACACACAGAGACATTTTGAACCGGTTATTCGATAGCCCATTAAATTTATTCCTCGATACATTAATTACGGTTGTTGTTAAATATACCTATTATAAGTGTTATAAAGCATTATCTTCACGCGGACATTACAATTTATCTTACAAATTGTGGATAATAAACACAATATCTTAGCAAAACCCCATGTACTATCGTGACACTGGTCACTGACACTTTATGTCACTATTGATTGTCAGTGAGTGTCACACTCAAACATGCTGTCAGGCGCAGATGTCAGAATGACACCGCTTAGGTTAATATGTCATGTAAAAATACTTAAAATTAGAAGAATATTCTTATATACATGCGAATACACATAATTAAATGAAACTATTTCTATTTTTGTGTAATCTATCACGTTTACTTGATTTTATATCAACCCAACAATGGGAATATTTTACAAAGGCATCACTCACTGGTGGACGCCACGATTGCTGTAATCATAATTAAATTAATTTAGTTGAGATAAGACGGTGTATAAACACATACCTCAGTAGCTACTATTAGTACCTACATTGCAAATATTGTCTGATTATATTATCTGTTGTGTCGTACGTACTTATATGGTATTTAAATGCATTAGGCATTATCCGCACCTACCTACTTACGAATCTTATTTGTGCGATACTATTTGTGCGAGTTAAAGCGATATCAATTTATGATAACTATTATCACAAGATGGTATCGCTAACTGAAAATTAAACACAGTTAAAACACAATACTTTGATTCTTTCTCAGAAGAGCTTCCATTGCATATCTGCCGATTATAACACTCTTTATTATCGACATTTTTATTAATTTGTTTTTCAATTATTTTTCTGTCCCATTATTGGGCACAGGTCTCCTCTCATATTGAGCGAGATTAGGCCATAGTCCACCACGCTGGTCCAGTGCGGGTTGGCAGACTTCACAAGTCATCGAGAAAATGGCAGGCATGCAGGTTTTCTCACAATGTTTTCCTCCACCAAGCAGTGATAAATTGTGTGTTTATTCCACATACCTAATTTCGAAAAATCTAGGAAAGTCAGAGGGGTGTTCCGTCATAGGTCTGAACCTTGGACTGGGGATCGAGCTCGATACCACAGCGCTCGCAGTCCTTGGTTTCACCGCTGGGCTATCACTGCTTTTGCCTTAGGGCGAAAATATTTAATTTGTGCTTAGGGTCTATTTCATACCCACACTACCCTGTTCGTTGCCCCAAACGACGGGGTGGCGGTTAGGAACATTTTCTACCGCCTTATAAAAAAAAAAATAAGGGTCTATTTAATCATTAATTATTATGATTAGGTACATAGGCTACCTAATTTTGATCCCATGAATACCTAATTGATTTCAATGACTCAATTTTATTAATAAAGTGACACATAAATCTTATTTATTTACACACATAATGAAAATACTTCCGACAGATGGCGCAGCGTCACCCAAAGACGTTAAGTATGAATGTGTTATCGAAATTAGCAGTCAGGAGCAATTGTCACGATGGCTGAATTGGCAAAGCATCTGGACGGTATCCAGGAGATGCAGGTTCAAATCCTGCTCGTGACTGTTATTTTCGATTTCACATTTTTCACTTTGTGTTTAATGTATAGTGCTAAGCATGTCAAATGCTAAAAATATATATATAAATATCTAAATAACACATATAAAAAAGTGATGAGATGCAGGTTCAAATCCTGCTCGTGACTGTTATTTTCGATTTCATATTTTCCACTTTGTGTTTAATGTAAAATTAAGCTTACCTAGTCGCAATAATGTATGCAAATACTTCCAACAGATGGCGCTGGTGTCACCAAGGACTAAGAATTAATGTGTTACCCATCGAAATTCACAGTCCCGAGCAAAGCATCTGGGACGGTAGGTTCCTATTCGAGGAGATGCAGGTTCAAATCCTGCTCGTGACTGTTACTTTCGATATCACAATTTAGCACTTTGTGTTAACACCAACAGCATCATTCGTGCGTTGCTAATTCTAAGGAAATGGATAATGAACTTTCATTAAACAATTAATATGAATTTTGATCTGTATTTTAGCACTTGACATGCTCAGCTAATTTAAAGAACAAATTATTTGTCAAAGTGGATAAAGAGAGCTTTACTGCGAGCAGGATTCGAACCTGCGTCCCATCCAATCCACAAGGTCATTATTAATAATAACTATGGCCATGTCAATTATGTACGGTAGAAGAGAATGATGCAGGTATGTATTTAGATTAGAGGTCAGTAATATCATAGCTGAAAAATACACGCACTCGCAAAACCTGACCTGTATCTCACTGTCAAACAGACGTTATAAAGGAGTTCTGCGCTTTCAAAGCCACAATAATAATTCCGATTTGTGTTATAAAAGACGACACCCTGCTCTAAGGAGTAATCCTTATATTGCGAGGGACTATACAAAAACACAATTTCACGGACACAAAGTACACCCAGACTCAGAACATTTGTGGATCACACAAAGAGTTGTCTTGTTTGGGAATCGAACCCACATACACTCGGGTGGGAGGCCGGTATCTGAACCACTCCGCCATCTGTGCAGTCGTCGATTTGAGTCTTACCTATGTATAGGTAGCTATAGCAAATGTGTAATAAATAAGATTAGTTTTAGTTTACTGTAATTAATTTATGTGATGCTACTTGTCATAAATATGCCGCCATGACGTATATAGGTATTATTGAAACACAAAAGTTGAGATAACATATACACACATTTTAAATTAATATCTATTGGTACATCACTATTTTAACAGTGCGGGAAAATACCTCGCCATCTTTTAAACTGACCTAAAATAGAAAATAATGGTCAGGAAAGCATTAATTACTCGTAAACGCGATTGGAACCAAGTTTAGAAGTAGTTATTAAGCTAAATATGTTTGAATTGCTAATTAATCGACGTGAAACGACCTCCGCGCACGCCATTTGTGCGCCCAAATTAATGGTGGGCAATATGGCGTCGATTAGCTATTGTTTTCGTTCTAAAAAATGTTGGAGGGATAAAAATGTTGCAGCTAATCATTATTGCTGTCTATTATTGTATTAATATGTTAACGTTATGGTTTAGGACTGTGCAAGAACAAAGTAACTATTAATGTTATATTATTATTGTAGCAATACTACCTATTAGTTATATGACTTGTCTTTATGATTATAAATGCATAGCCTTACAAAATCTGCGCTACTTCAGATAAATGGCGTTATTAGAGACCACACACAGTGATTATATTTAAGTATGACTATTTGAGTTTATGATAAGATGTAGGTAAACACTAGCCTATTTTTCTGGGCCAAGTAAAAAGCCTTCATTCTTAGACAGGTACGAGAAGCACCTTACTTACCTACCACTGAAGTAATGTAATACAGTTCCAGCGGCAATTTATTTATTAATGGCGCCTAGATCAATTAGGTGTGGCCTAAGGAGGTACTATTTGCAGTACCTATTCTAATTGAACTTGTAAAAACAATTAAATATGTATGCCCCTCACGGTACGATATGTAAACAATAAATATCAATTTAACATACACACGCACACACAAACGCATCTAACATAGCAATTAATTATGTAAACTTTTTATCCGCCTAATTGTACGTTTGTGGTTTAAGGTAAGCTACGTCGGGGCTACCAGCTACAAAAAACAAAATTTCCTAATAACTCTGAAGATACTTCAAAGCAAAAAGAGGGTAATATTTACTCGTGTATTTATTTTCCTTAATTATGATGTAGATTGCAAGCTGTTACACAATAGTATTGTGTATATGTGAAATTTAAAGAACGTAAGCTGTCAACTTGGTCTTGGTTGACATAAAAAAATTTCATCATATTTCCGATAGAAGGTAGGTGAGTAAATCACTCACATTTGGACGTCGCGTCGTTATGAACTAACCCTCACTAAACTAGATCTTAGATAAATATAACAATCATATTTACTAATACCTATTATAAACACGTAAGTTCGATTGCTTGTTACGTTTTCAAGACTTAACTACTAAACCGGCCCTTACCTTAAATATTATCAAGACCCAATCTTGAAAAAGGAGATAGGCTATTTTGTATCTTCCCTCTGCTCATAGTATTGCTGAGCATATAAACAACGTATATATAATACCTTCACGTGATGAATGGATCTTTAATTACTATTAGCAATAACAATACACATAGTAGGCAGAGGTGTATTACACACCCACGGTTCGCCAGTTAAGTCCCACGTAATAGGGGGCGAGCCTATTACCGTCAACATTTCCAAACTCCGGGCTGCTACTGAGAATTTTTGTTTTTATTAAAAAGTTCAAATAACACTGCCTGGTCCGGGATCGAACCCAAGACCTTATGATCAACAGTCGTACACACTACCGCTGCACCACCGAGGCAGTCTATTATTTCCCGTAATCCTTGCCTTCCGAATACCTATTATAAATTTAAAAGCGAGATTTGTTTTTTGACGTGACAACATCTTATAAATTGGTTTGCCGGGTGACACTTCAAGAAACTGCGTTACGCTCCGCTCACGTTATGCGCTCACAATGAGAGCGAGTGAGAGGCACGCGTCCCTTCCACTCGGGCATGGTTAGCCCGCCTAAGAGCGAGAGAGACGAAGAAATAAAATTTTGTTAATATGAAATTCAGTGCGAGATTCTTTGTATAAATTAATGTTTTAAATATAATTCTTTGTATAAATAAATGTTTTAAATTGTTACTATTATTTCATCCTTCTTCCTACTATACGAATGAATATTCACATTAAAATTATTTTACCACTCAAAGTCGTTGTCACGTAAAACTTTCGCCCGTATACCGACTTTACAGGCAACCAATTTTTTTTCTACGCCGTAATTACATACCTATTATCGATCATCATGAATTATATTTTGCATAAATATAGTCTGGAGCTCATGAAAGGATATAAGCTTTTTGTCCCGGAACATGAAAAAAGATCTAGTGAGGGAGCCGAATAGCAATTCTGTAGTCCACACATTTAGGTACTTCAAGTTATCTGTGTAATAAACTACCTGAATTTAGGTAAAACTGTTGAAGCGGGCTATACTAATAGCCAGCGGCCGATAAAAAAAGAACAGACACTGGTATTCCGTTCCACGCAGCTATTCATCAACGTCCACAGTCAAAGATAAGTTCGCTAAATACTTACCTTCGGCATTGACTTACGTCTTAGTTATAAGTAATTAAGAATTAGTTTAAAGGACTGGTATCGTGGTATTTCTTTGTTTATATTTCAAATAATAATTAATTGTTTTGAGTTCAAAGTGAGTAATTAACAAACAGAAAACATGGGAAGTTGTTCATGTGATTATTTGCGCCTGGAGGTGCATACGCCATGTTTTAATTTATTAGTATTCGTAGCTTTGTGCATCGGAACGTAAAATATAAAATTAGCGCTTTTTATTACTTGTTATTTTCCAATATTAATTGGTTGTAATTAGACATGTCTGCTTTTTTAATATTTTCCTGTGGAATTGAGACGTTTGTGGCTGATAACAGTAACTGGTCGGTTTAGATAAATACCTCAAGAAGTAGAATAAATAAAAAAAGAGTCTTCCTACTCGGCTACTCGTCCAAAAAGATCTCTTATAATTAAATCTTCCAAAAAGTTTGTCTATCACGTCAACGGATGTAGGTATGTTTGGTCGTAGGAGGAGGGTACAAGTGGTCCCTCAATCCCTCAACACAGGCGGAGAGACGGCACCAGGCGGGCTTATTTAGTGGGTGAGGGCCACACACTACCCTGTTCGTTGCCTTGAATGATAGGGTGGGAAGTTAGGTACATTTTTACCCGCCATAACAAAAAAAAAATAGGTGTGACATCTGATATGCAATTTAAAGGCCTCGAGTTGCGTTGTGAAAATATAAAATAAACTAGCCTTTGCCAGCGGCTTCGCCGCAGCCAAAAGCTAGTTTTTCGGTTATATCTCAGGTTCCCGATATAGTAGCGGGATAAAATGTATACCAGTTTTTAAGTCTAATCAAGGCCTTTCAAATAAAACAAGTTGCATCAAAATCTGTTCAGTAGTTTTTGTGTGATACGCGAGCAAACAAACAGAGAAACAGATAAACAGACAAACGCAAAAATTCTAAAAAAAATTGTTTTGTGTTTAGACACGCCTATATAGCCTATTACAGACATTTTTTCTAAAATATCTTAAATGTACAGACACAGCTCTGTTACAGTTTTATAATAGTATAAACTAGCTGACCCGTCAAACGTTCTTTTGACATATATAAATTATTACTAGGGAATTTCTAGCGTAGAAAAAAATAACTAACTTATTGTAAGTGTGTGAGGATGTGGTATATGAGTGAAAGAAGCATAGAGCGCTGTGAACGATGACGGATTATAAAAATAACAATACTAATATCGCTATTAAAAAATAGGGGTTGGCAGAAGGGTGAAAATTTAGATTTGTATGTATTTATTAATACCGAATCATAAAAAACTGCCTGCCTGCCTGCCGCGTGGGGCCGGTTTGTCCAAAAAGTAAAATAAAATTTTTTGGAGTACTGTATCACTTAGGGGTGTGAAAAATAGTTTACATCTTATTGAATAAGTATACACACATAATTTCATAAAAATCGGTCAAGCCGTCTCGGAGGAGAATGACGACAAACAGTGTGACACGAGAATTTTATATACGTAGGTATTAGAGATACCTAACCAAGTAATTCCTATTAAAGTTTTGGAAAATTCAAAATAAGTAAGTAACCGAAGAACAAATTCTTTGTGAAAGTGGAAAAAAGACATTTGCTTCAAAAAGGATTCCAACTTTTTTTTTTTTTGTTTAGGCGGGAGCAGGATTCCAACCTACGTCCCTTCAAATCCGAGGAAGGACTCTGGATCGCCAAGCTATCGCAGTCATCTAATGGTGACACCCAATCTCCACTATTTTTTTTAGTCAGTGTAATGACGGACTAAGAATACAAGTGTCACCACTCCATTCTTTCCCACGGGTAGGACACCCGATGAGGTGACTAAGGGAAGTAAGCAATTATCATCCATTGCATGACTGGTGGTAGGGCTGGGTACCAAGTGGGAGTACTCACTTGGTATCGGGCCCGAGCGGGTTGGTACCACCATCTCCCGTGTGACCGGCTATGAAGCACATCGTTGCGTTGGCTGTAGCAGGAGATAGCCGTTTATTCTTTCATTTCATATCGCTGAAATAAATTGGTGAGTAGCGGCTTGACAATACTCTCGGTATAGTTGAGTCCATGAGCGACGGTTACCTTTTACCATCAGATGGGCCGTGACTCGTCTGCCACAACAAGCAATAATAAAAAATAAAAAAAATACTTCACATTTCATTTCATCGTGAATCTGGCTAACTAAATCAGAATAAAAATGTATGGAAATTCATCCGATAGGTGGCGTCGTGTGTGCTTGGCCTTAAAAAAACATCTAAAAACAAAAATGTTAGCAATAAAAAAATACTGTAAAATTATAGGTATAAGTACTTACCTACAGTATTATCGATTCACCAGAATTACTTTCTCAAATTAATTTTAAAATTATAGAGCCGTTGGTCTAATGAGACACATATATTTTTCCTACAGCTTTATAAAATATTTATACAAAATCATGGACTTTAAATGTATTTTTGAATGATTTCAAATTGTAGTGAGGTTACATGTGGGTTATTAACTTATTATTATTATAGTTATTGATGGAAGATCAAAATTAAGGTCACGCCCTCTTTAATACCTACTACGCAGGTAGCAAAAAAGCATATGGCCCACCATGATGGTAAGCGGTTACCATATCCTTTAGTTAGACGCTAGAAACACCAGAGGCATTAGTCACGCGTCGTCAACTCCAAGGAGATGGATAGGAGTTGGAGAGAAAGATAATAAGGACAGGATGAGGAAGGGGGTTTAGGCACCCGTTCTGAATCCCACACTTCAATAAATTTTGGGGATATCTACCACATCACATCCTGCGCAGTAGGTATATTTCCAATTGGAAATCCTTTTAGCACGCTTACATAAATCACCATGGACGTAGGGACAGTAAAAAGAAAATTATTAAATGTATAGTTTTATTTTAAATTGATATTCGGGTAAATATCCGCAAATCATATGTTATTACAACGTGGGACCACACAAGTGCAATGTTGTACACAAACCGCACTCCGCTAAGAACCAATAAAAAGAAAAACAAAACAAAATCTCATTAAAATCGCAACGGATGTAAAAACATCAATTACAAAATATTAAATTAATTTCTGAACGCATTTTGTTGGGCGCGCAACCGGCACTCGTAAATGTTGTGTTTTACAAAATGGCCGATGTTGTTCGCGTAATATCGATATCGATAGTCGATTACTGCCCTATTTAATTTTATATATTCACAATCCATTACTAACCCACTGTTGGACTCGACTCTCAGAGTGAGAGATTTAGGCTGTAGTCTATTACACTGGTACTACATCCAGTACGCGTTGATAAACAGACAGACTACGCAAGCCGTCGACAAAATGTCTCAGGTATGCAGGTTTAGTTACAATATTTTCCTTCACCGAGCAAGTCAGAGAAAAGTGGGGGGTTAAATTCAACAACCTTTTTACTCGTCAACCTTTGCAAGACTTAGTATAAGCTTTTATTAAAAAAAAATGAAGAAAACATCGCGAAGCCTTTTTTCCAGAACACAAACTGAGAAAATGTTAAATGATAGTCACGAACTGGGTTCGAACGACGGTCTGTCAACTGTAACCTTCTTGTGGCAACCAGGAGTAAATTAAATAGCTTAACTCCCTTATCTTGAGAGGGGACAAGTTCTTAACATTGGAACAGAAATGGGTTGGGTTACGACAGTAGCTATTTATTAAAAACAAAAATATAACTTATTGTACCTTGATAATTTATTCCCGGTATTCCCTCAGTCGGCTCTTACGACTCCCGTGGGTAGAGACAATTCTAAAGCCGGCCACACACGACCTAAATACCTCACTCTACGGCACTTTAATTAAGCTCTATGCAAAAATAGCTGTCAAACAGGAACCATTAATTTTTCCGGGATAAAAAATGCCTTATGTCCTTTTACGGGGGCGGGGTTATATGTAAACACTTTCGCATTTAAAATATTAATAAAAATTTTGGTGCAATACACTATGAAATATGGTCTGTCGACGCAATCTCATCCCCTTTTCTTATACCCATGAAGACTAGGAGGGCGGCCCTTCCACCTCTTTTATCAGGACACCAAAAAGTTGCCTTATAGCCAAGTCTCTTTGACAAAAGCTAAGCGTCCTTGCGCATTCTGGTAGAGCATAATCTATTAACGATTCATTCTTTTATATTTCTAAATTTATTTCGCATATCTCAATAATAACTCTAATAATTTGGATTAGGATTTGAATTTAGATCGATTTTTAGTTATTATGTGCATAGGGTATATATCCTGAAAAACGCCATCTCATGGATCTTAAGACTTGCTATGTTGTTATTAGATGTTAACATACTGGTACCTCAAAACTCTACGAGACAGCGTTAAAAATATTTTAGTAAACATTTTGTTTTTTGTTTGTCAAAATTAGTGTTTCCTTCGAAGAAACACGTAAATAGAAGACAGAGTGAAGTGCTGTCACCCAGGTACTTATCTTTTAATTCAGTTAAGACAATACTTGCACAGATTGAATTAAAATGTCGTGTCAAGATGTTTTTCTAAGTTATCTATTTCTTAATAGCACCCTTCAAAAGGTTAATGTCTGTCTGCGCCCTTCAACCAACACTTTAAGTATAAACAGTAGGGTTTACGATGACTCTTCTAAGACTAATAAAGATACGACTAAACTGTTAAGAATTGTTTTGTAGGAATTTTCAGTATTTTCTTTTATGTTAAATAAGTTTATATAATTATTATTTTTCGTAGAGATAGGTACGTTCAAAACGATATTGTAACAATAATCGTTTTTGGGTTATATCTCAGGCTCTCGATTTAGTAGCGGGATAAAACGTATACTAAGTCTGGACCCGCTGATTACCGTGCCTTCCCAAGCACGGAGATTATATAAAACAACATGAAGATTACAATAGTATAAAAAGCGAATGTTTTTTTCTAGTTGTATTCTAAGTACATACTGCGACATTAGGTAGAATACGAATGAGTGCTTTTTTAAGAACACAAGTTTCCAATATGCCTAAGTTGTATAAAAGTCTATCCTATAAGCTAGTATCGAATTTGGTAATGATAGCGCACTGAACCCGTGAATATATGCCGCCTTTTTTGTAACAACGCCTTAGTCGTACATGTTAAATTATATTGGATTTTGATACTGTTTTTCAAGTGTAAATCAGCAAAATGTAACCGAAAGTTTTGAGTTCAGTATGTAATATTTTATTGTACCAGAAAAAGCCAAGAGTTTATTATGTCGGCTCTCCTTCGGTGATGTAGAGTACATACCTATTGATTACATCTCAAACAGTTTTGGAATGGAATGATAGTGGTGAGTTAATGCTATTATCATCATCATCTGAATTTCATCGATGCAGCAATGAAAGAGCAATGTCGTTGTAAAGGGTGGTAAATTTAGTACGATATTTTTGTCAATTATGTTCAAATATATACCACTATATTTCTTTTTAACATATTGGCCAACTTTCTCCCCCATTTCGCAATAAATCTAAGTGTTGTGCCTTTATCGATAAATTGGTGTAACACAGCTGGGAATCGAACTGTTGCTAATGTGTCGCGGACCGCCCGCGTAGCTCACACACTGCCATTGTTTCATAACGACGTTTTTATGATTGATGCTATTAGTGATGGGATGTGAGGATATCGATATTGTTTTACTAGCTACATCCGATTAATACGATAAAAATAAAATTAAATACGTGTCTTTGTATTTTTGTTATGTGCTCTTTTTATATACCTATAGAGGAGAGAAATACCTATTATATATTTAATATATATTATAGATAAGTTTTTAAGAGAAGAAAATTATAAAAGCTTAACTAGGTATGTAAAATAACTTATCATCGATTTATGTATTTCAATATTTAGTTCTTCTTTATTTATTAGTTTTTCACGCAGTATCTATCTTACTCTCATTGGAAAACCAAATATTTAAATATTAAAAGCTCTTATTGATAGTTATTTTAGATTAAATTGTTTCGTTTATATACTTACCTAGTATTATAAGGCAAATGTAGATGTATGCGTCCTTGACTATATTCTCACATAACTAAGCAATTTTGTCTTTGATATTTGGTGAGTTTTATCTTCTTACAACAAATTTGGGTTTTGATTCCTCCTTATATTTAAAAGATTATTTGATTTAATAAATTCCAGGCGGAGTTATTGTCAATGAGCACTAGCCAATACGCAGGAGATATTTTAGTGCATGAGTGTGTGGTGTGTGCACAAACACAAGAGCACTCTATGTTCCTTTACTGTCGTAGTCCAATGGGATGGCGTTTCGGGACGACCGGAGAGAGTCAGGCACAGGACTAACGGCTTTACATATTTTGCGAGGCACGGGAGTGAAACACCGCCAACTTCTTAACACAGGACTGCTATTGAGAATTTCTTGACAGAACCCGATCTTTTTCTTGGCTCGAACCCAAGACCTCATTTTCAGCAGTCGCATAAACTATTGCTAGACCACCGAGGCATTCGCGTTGATGCTATTGATGTAACTCTATATTTGATTATATCGATGTACCTAATTCCATTTTTATATAAAGTAACATCACTAGACATTTGGGTGCGTTCAGATTTAACCGAGCTACGCTTTTAACCACATTACACTGCTGTAGGTCAGTTTATCACAATTATAAATGTAGTGCAGTGTACTGGCGCCCTTCCGTTATACGCAGGTATTGCACGCCTTAATAGGTATTAGGAAAGTGATTTGTTGCAATTTCAATAAATAATATCGTAAATTCCTTACCTACTAGTAATATATATATGTGTATAAATGAGTTTGTTTGTTTTTTCTCCGTGTGGTGATGGACTACGAATACAAGTGTCACCACCCAATTCTTTCCCACGGGTGTTGTATGAGGCGACTAAGGGAAGTAAGCAATTATCACCCATTGCATTACTGGTGGTAGGGCTGTGTACTAAGTGGGGGTAATCACTTGCTGTCGGGCCTGAGCGGGTTGGTACCACCATCTCCTGTGTGATCGGCCATGTAGCATTGTGTTTTGGTTGTAGCAGGAGATAGCCGTTAATTCTTTCATTTCATATCTCAAATGAAATGGTGAGCAGCGGCTTATCAATATTCTCGGTATAGTTGAGTCCATGAGCAACGGTTACCATTGACCATATGGGAGCCACGGCTCGTCTGCCACCACACGACGACGAATAAAAAAAACTTCCGCATTATAACAATTGAACAAACCGTCATGAAATTTAGTATACGTATAGTCTTGAACTCAGAAAAGGGCATTAACTATTGTTTATTCCGGAATAATGGATGGTTCCTGTGGATAGCGATGTGACGTAGTAGTAGAGTGACATATTTATGTTATTTCACCCAATTCTGAAGTCCGTGCAGATGAGGCCGTGGGCAGACACTCATTTGAAGATAAAGAGGGTTTTTTTATTGACTGGAGCTAGTTACTATAAGTCACGATAATCTTAATAATCCTTTAGCCAGTGGCTAGGTAAACCCTCTGTGCATGAATTGAGATTTTATTTCCATTGCAGCCCTGCCGCAACCAAAAGCTAGTTTTTAGGTATTACCTCAGGTTGGCGATATAGTAGTAATATATACCAGTTGTTAAGTCTAATCTAGATCTATCAAATAAAAAAAGTTGCATCAATATCCGTTCAGTAGTTTTTGCGTGATGCGCGAATAAACGAACAGATAAACAAACAGACAAAAAATCTAAAAAAAATTGATAATGTGTTCAGACACGCCTATATATAGCCTAATACAGCCATTTTTTCTCAAATATCTTAAATGTACAGACACAGGCCTGCATACCACTGAAGTAATGTAACATAGTTCCAGTGGCCCGCCAATAAAGGCGGACAGACGACACACGGCGGGCTTATTAAGTGGGTGAGGGACACTACCCTGTTCGTTGCCCCGAACGACGGGGTGTGCGGTCAGGGACATTTTTTTCTCGCCTTAGCAAAAAAGAACCTATAGGCCTGCATTGAAAATCAGCTAAAATGCAGTGCATCTTAATTGCTGCACTGCGACATCGTTGCTGAATGCGGACCTTAGTGTCACCTTTGAAATTCTGTATTTAATATTTTGTTGTGTTTTTCTACGTTATGAATGTTTCTTTGGCGTCAATAAAATAATTTGTTGTTGTTCTTATATATTTTGGTGATAATTTATTGTATAACATAAGCTGTATCCTAATATATACTAGACCTTACATGAGGTCGTGGCCCTTGCTTTTTTGGCTGGTTTGATCAAATTCCGCATTTGATAACTAACTAAAGCGACGGGCCTCGTGGCGTAGTCGGTAGTGTAACCGACTTTCGTGCATGAGGTCGTGGGTTCGATTCCCACTCAGGACAAATATTTGTGTGATGAATACAGATATTTGTACTGCGTCTGGGTGTTTTCTATCTATTATTTATGTATGGATTTAAAAAACAAAAAGTAATATACCTATGTATTATATTATCCGTAATCTGGTACCCATAGCACAAGCATTAAGCTTAGTTTGGGATCAGAGGACGTGGTGTGAAAATGTCTATAAAAAAAAACCTAATTGACTTGATAAATAAATACCTACTAACGCACATGAGGCCAAACATAAGGAATGTAATATAGTTCTGGTGGCCCGCCAATAAAGGCGGAGAGACGGCACACGGCGGGTTTCTAGTGGGTGAGGGCCCCACACTACCCTGTTCGTTGCCCGCAAAACAGACATGGATAACAGAGAAAAAAGTTATTCATACTGGGAACATAACCTTCAGTGATGGGGGCTTTCTCCACCATGTTTCGCTGAGCAATGATTATCTAAATTCCTATTGTCGAGGTCAGATAAGGCAGTTGCTCCGTGTAAAAACCTACAGCTGAATCAGAAAACCGAACGAGGCCCGTTGAATGTAACTCACTAAATCGTATCGACATCGCATCGTGTCATTGGTTGAGATATCACCGTGATTGCGTGAGCGATTATTACATCAGTCTCTACCAATCACAAATAAGACGATACGATGTGGATACGATTTTGTGAGCTGACTTTAACAGAGTTTGGGATAAGGCTAGGGAGATATGGATGACATTTTTTTTTGTTGGTATTTTAGTTCAAGAGGCAAATACTAGATGGCACTGGTAAATCCCGCGTAAAATGAATATTTATTTAGGAACGAAACAACAAACTTAATTGACACTAGTTATTGACTATTACGCCGCCACATTGGATTCAATAACGGGTTACAAACATGCGCGGGTAAACTCAAAATATTTCACAATTGCACGCTGTGGTGGACTCACACGTACCTTTAAGCGAGAACAATGCACCGGACCGAACACCCTGCTGTTCGCGACGGTAAGTAGAACTCTCACCCACAAAATAACTAGCTATACTCTGTCTCACCTTCTACTCTTACTGTAATTATTTTTTACAAATCTTTTATTGGTTGTAGGGTTGGGTATTATAAGCTACTGAAGTCAATGAATATTATGCCACATTATAGTTTTAGTGGTCCGACAGTTAAGGCGGAGAGACCGCATACGGTGGGTTTATTTAGCCCACATTATACTGGTTGTTGCCTGGAACGACGTGGTGCGCGGTTAGCTACATTTCTTCCGGCTTAATAAACAAGAAGATTTGGGTACCAAGTGGGAGTAATAATTTGTTATCGGGCCTGAGCGAATCGCTATCACAATCTCGCGTACCTGAAGCACCTCAGTGTGTTGTGATTGTAGCAGGAGATAGCCATTCATTCTTTCATCACGCATCCGTGAAACAACGACTTGACAGTAGGTACTTTACGTTTCCTAGAGGTAGAGCCTTACTTACCCCAACACGTATGGACCGGCTCGGGATCGGGGAAGTACCACCCTCTCACAAAAGATCAGCGTGTAATAACGGTAGTTACTCCGATTGTTGTTTCGTATGGTGAGTGAGAGCGCCAGAGGCCCATAACCGTTCCCTATCCTCTCCTTATTATCCTTTCTATCCTCTCCTTAGTGTCCTACCTAACCTTTCGTCTCCTTATTATTCTTCCTATCCTCTCCTTATTGTCCTACCTAACCTTTCCTCTCCTTATTATTCTTCCTATCCTCTCCTTATTGTCCTACCTAACCTTTCCTCTCCTTATTATTCTTCCTATCCTCTCCTTAGTGTCCTACCTAACCTTTCCTCTCCTTATTATTCTTCCTATCCTCTCCTTATTGTCCTACCTAACCTTTCCTCTCCTTATTATCCCTCCTATCCTCTCCTTAGTGTCCTACCTAACCTATCCTCTCCTTATTATCCTTCCTATCCAATTCCTATTCCTTTCCTTGGAGAAGGCGTTGAACGAGTGATGCCTCTGGTGTTGCTACCGTCTACAGGCTACGTTAACCGCTTACAATTAGGTGGGCGGTATGCTTGTTCGCTACCAATGTAGTATAAAAAAAAATAAACTCTTAGTTTAGTTGAGTCCATGAACGGCAGCTACCGGCAAGTAAGGCAGTAAGTGTATCAGAGGTTACTTGACAAAGATACAATAAACGAACATTAAGTACACCCAGACTCTGAAAAATCATGTTGCTGCAAAGAACTTCAAAGAGCTCAAAAAGTTGCGTTGAATGACGTAAACTACAAGAAAATCGGTTCATTCATTAAAAAGTTATTTCAATTTAAATATTCAAAAAATGCTGTTTTAATAAATTTTTATCAAACATTCGAGCTAGACTACCTTGGGTTAATTTCCAGAAACTCAGATATTGTATTCTTGACATCAGATATGTACCCCTATCGATCACTTTCTTGACTGAATATTTTCCTTGTTGTTTGATCATCCTGACCAAGACACCGATTCGTGTTGCTATTTTTAAATACTCATTTTTAACATCCCGCTAAGAAAATTGGAAATTTTCAAAAGTTGGGAAGTTATTGGCTTTACCCCGTTTTTTTAGCGGGAAGATGCAAGGATGGCCCGTTTTTCTTAGCGGGAAGATGGATGGATGGAACCGTTTTCCAGATTTTTTACTAATAAAATAGTATGGGAATCAAACCCAACATCTGACATGGGATATCGGTGTCTAAACCACTACGCCATCTGTGTACCTGTTGCTCTATTTAAGTGAAACAAAAAATATACTGCCTCGGTGATGTAGTGGTAGTGTATGCGACTGCTAATCATGAGGTCTCGGGTTCGATCCCCGGGTCGGGCAATGTTATTGAGTTTTTCCTAAAAAGAAAAATTCTCAGTAACAGCCCGGAGTTTGGAAATGTGCCCGGTAGACGTCAATAGGCTCATCCCCTATTACGTGGGACTTAAACATAGCTGGCGAGTCGTGGGTGTGTAATACAACTCTGCCTACCCCTTCGGGGAATACACGCGTGATACTATGTTTATGTAAAAACATTATAGATAGCAGCGGATTTGAACCTGTGACTTATGAATTGCCTGTCCATATACTTTAATTGTTAAGCTACTCGGATTGTAGCAGCAGTGATCTTATTTCGATGATGACGTCAGTACTTGGTAGGAATTTTATTCCGGATTACTATTTGTCTGACGTGTTGTGATGTGACGTTTCAAAACGGTTCAGTACATCCTTTTTTTTTGTTTAGGCGGGAAAAAGTGTACCTAGCCGCACACCCCATCGTCCGGGGCAACAAACAGGATAGTGTGGGCCCTCACCCACTAAATAAACCCGCCGTGTGGCGTCTCTCCGCCTTTATGGGCGGGCCACTGGATCTGTGTTACATTGCTTCATTGGTGGTTCAGTACATCCTAACTATTATAAACCTGTAACAGAGCTGTGTCTGTCCATTTAAGATATTTTGAGAAAATATGACTGTATTATACAGGCGTATCTGAACACAATACAATTGTTTTTGGATTTTTGTCTGTTAGTCTGTTTATTATCTATTTGTTTGTAAGTGCATCACAAAAATACTGCTGAACGGATTTTTCTGATGCAACTTTTTTATTTTATGGTTCTTGATTAGACTTAAAGACTGGTACACATTATCCCGCTACTATATCGGGAACCAGAGATAACTAATAAATAATAACTGAGAAGATATAACCTAAAAACTAGCTTTTGACTGCGGCGGAGCCACGGTCAAAGGCTACTTTAATATGAAGGCGTTTATGTTTATATGACAGTCATCATGATGACGTCAATTTCAATGATGACGTTATCATTACCTAAAACTGATCATTGGGGACACAGTCGATTGTTAAGAACTTTTTTCAAGCCTATAATTTGTAGTTAGTAATAGTTTAGCTTGAGATAGGTACAAGTGGTACCTATGAGTTGGGTTATAATCGATATCCGATTGCACAAAGGTGGTGTTCACGTATTCAGATGAGGTCACGATACCCGCGCCATGAACTGTGATAATATAGGTAAGTATCTACGTAACTATAAAGTTAAATTCATACTTATGTGTTTGCATACAACTAACGGTTGAAGGGTTGATTTTGCCCCTGGCAGTATTTGGGGAAGATTAATGTTTTTCGTGTGATATGGCTAGTTAATTCTACACCTATATAATCCTATTTTTATACTAGCTGCTATCCGCTACTTCGTCCGCGTGGAATTTAATTTAATTTTGTTTAAAGAACAAGTTCCAGTTCAAGATTAGTAGGTTTTTCCCTTCCAATCCGGGGAAGTGCTCTAGACCGCTAAGCCGTCGCAGTGACCGACGGCCATTCCCAATCTCCACATCACATTTGTCTTTACGACCCACGCCACCTATCGGATGCATTTACATGCATTAATCCAATATAGTCATTTTAATTTTGCAAGTCAAGTGCTAAAATACAGATCAAAATGTCTAATTTTGTTTTTTCTGCCCGGAACCCAGATTGTTTTGCCAAAGTAAAAGTACCATACTAAATTATTCCTTATTACACCAGCTATCCTGCCCAAATCGGTTCCGCCGTACCGTAGATTAGTCGGAACAAACAGTCAGGCAGAGAAAATGTTTAATACTTTTAATTTTTCTTATGTTGCTGTTATTTATACATTACAAACAGACAGTTCAATACTATTTAAATTGATTTATATTTTTTAACAGACTTGAAAAAAGGAGGGGGGTTTTTTATGTTTTATTTTTATTTCCCCGCCAATTATTTTTATTTTGCTTATGAGGGCAGACGAGCCACGACCCACCTGATGGTAAGTGGTAACCGTCGCTCATGAACTCAATTATACCGAGAGTATTGTCAATCTGCTGCGCACCATTTCACTTCTCAGATATGAGCTACAGCCAAAATACACTGACGTGCTTCATGATCGGTCACACAGGAGACGGTGGTACCGACCCGTTCGCGCCCGATAGCAAGTGACTACTCTCACTTGGTACCCAGCCCTACCACCAGTAGTGCAATGGGTGATAATTGCTTACTTGCCTTAGTCACCTTGTACGGCACCTGCGGGAAAGAATAGGGTGGTGACACTTATATTCTTAGTCCGTCATCACACCGACAAAACTGTTGACAGATTTAAATTTTTTTCTTTTGTTCGGTAGGGTATACTTCCAATTTGGTTCCATTGTAAGCAAGTCAGGAACTGATGATGGGATCCCAGAGAACTCAAGGGCAACACTCACATCTTAAATAAAAATATAAACATTCATGGACATTTCAATGTCCTTTGGTACCAAACTAGGTAAGCTTAACGCTTGTACTATGGGTTACCTACTAGATTACGGATATAATACATATACTACTATTTTTGTCGTAAATACATATATAAAATAGATAGAAAACACCCAGACGCAGTACAAATATCTGTGTTCATCACACAAATAATTGTCCTGAGTGGGAATCGAACCCTCGACCTCGTGCACGGAAGTCGGTTACACTACCGACTACGCCACGAGGCCCGTCGAGTTTATAGGCACTTCGAGTTTATACTTTTTTCATATATTTTCTAAACCTGTTTAAGTATTTGCAGCTGATAATAATCATGTCAAGTGGATGAGCTGATTATGGAAGGTACAACTTCCCAACGGTTCCAACTCCTAGTTGTAAGAAAGTTAATAATAAAAATTCTTTCAAAATTATACGTATCTATATAAGGACCGATAGTTGTTCTTTCAGGCTATTAGGTTGACCTGATAATAGAAGGTATATCTCATTAACGTTTAGGAATTAGGTGGGAAAATGAATGTGGACAATTCTCACTTCACTCGTTTCATTTAAAACTGTTTCATATGGGCAGTGTTGACACAGAGGAGCTCGTGATTTAGTTACAGCTTTGTAGATCGACTACATTAAGTTATGCGGGGTGATCGAGGTTAGTCTTTGGATGGCTGACTATTAACTAAATAATTCGTTTACCTACTCGGAAACTCCGCTGTCTTATTGGAGCAGTGCGTTTATTTGGCGTACCCATATTATATATAAACTTAGCCTTTCTTCAAGGTCTTCGGAAGACTCTACGAGACGCTGCGCTCTATCTATTTCTCTATTGCGCTCTCATCTTTGTCATTTTCAAATGCGACGCTTTTCCATACGAGTTGCACCTAAGGAAGGCCTTGCCATCATATACCACCTACTCTAAGCTCCGCATCTATTTTATAAAAAAAAAACACTAATAAGCAGAAATAAATTATTTTTAAAATAAAGTGACTTCAAAAAGACACCCAGGAACTAAAGAGCAAAAAAGAATTGGTATTTACATACGATTTAAATGCTAAACACCTACTGATGTGTTTGTAGTCGGTGCCAAGTCTAAAAATACTTTGGAAAATCCAAAAGTGCACAATCTTCATTTTTTACAATAAAATTGATTATTTGATAAGTAACCAATAATGTATTGGTCTTACTAAGTAGTTTTCAGTAAATTAAATAGGTAGCGCAATGTCAAAAAATAATAATGTGGTTTTCATGTCTTATACGCCATCTAGCGCTAATTTTAAGAAGTAGGTACAAATATATTGGTCTATAGAAGTAGTTCTCACGAAATAAGGTATAGCGCTGTTTTTAGTGTACCACTGTGCCATCGAGTCTAGCGTAAATATTCACTATTTTTTTGTTTATTTAATAACAATTAAACCACATCGACTCAGACCGTGAAAAGTAATAGGGCTCTATTCGTAATTATACTGAAGTTTAAAAGAAAAAAAAGACTCGATTAGTAAAGTATTGCGGTTGTTATCATGTTAACATACATTAACTACAACACACGGACATCCAAGACAGAACTTTATAAACAGTTTTTTAACTAATTTAAATAACAAAAATGGCATCAAAAATATCATGAGTGTTAAAAATAGTATTTTTTCTTGATATGTGTGTGTGTATAAATTGTTTTACAAGTTTAGTGCAATATATGATAAATAGAGACATTTTAAGTTTGAAAACTCACTTGTTCTGCGTAAAACCAGAGTAGTACCCACCTCACCGCTTCGCTTATGAGGCGTGCAATAACAAAAAGAATACATAGGTATTGGTGCTTATATAATAACATTAACAACATTTTTGGCACCGACTTCAACCACAGTGGGTGTCTAGAACGAAAATCGTATGTAAAAATCAAATAATTTTTGCTTTTTAGTTCCTGGGTGTTATTTTATTAGGTGGGTAATTTTTAATTAATTTTTTTTTCTATTTAAGTAAGTAAATATCTAGTTTAGCTTTCCTCTTTTTTATTTTTAATATGTTTTCCAATTGTATTTGTTGTAGAAATTAGGGTAGGAAATTTAAAAAAGTTACTTTAATTGTAAATGAATGCAGAATAAAATAAAGGAGGTTGCCCATACATTTTTAGCCTCGACAGGACAGACATGAAACAATATTATCTAGGTAGGTATGTGTTTTGAACTTAGATATAATATGTCATATCTACTAGCCTTTGCCCACGGCTCGGCCGCAGCCATAAGCTAGTTTTTAGGTCATATCTCAGATTCCCGATATAGTAGCGGGATAAAACGGTATACCAGTGTTTAAGTCCAGTTAAGAGCTACAAATAAAAAATAGCATCAAAATCCGTTCAGTAGTTTTTGCGTGATGCGCGAACGAACAAAAAGGTAAAAACACAAACAGACAATAAGAATTTTTTTTTAAATAAAATGTTTTGTGTTTAGACAAGCCTATATAGTACTAATTATTTGTGAATAAAGAAAAAGAGATTTTTAGTAGGGGCGGGAATCGAACCACGCATCTTTTCCAATCCGGGGAAGTGCTCTAAACCACTGAGCTACCCTACTGATCCTTCGATCTTCCCAAATTCTTAATCACATTTGTCTTACGACCTATATAGCGTAATTCAGTCATTTTTTTCATAAATATCTTAAATGTACAGACATAGCTCTGTTACAGCTTTATAATAGTAGGTATAGATATGTAGATATAGATGACATAATATTACCTACTATCTAAAGTTTTGAAGATAAATAACTACTCTATGGCACTGTGTATTTCTTTTGACACTAAAACTTGGGGGTGAAGAAATAAAAGACATCTAAGTTGGATACATATCTGCAAAATATTCACTCTATCACGGCTTAACACATCTTGTGTTTGCGTAAGAATATCTTCACCTGTAGACCTTATTTTATTCATTCTGAAAGTTGACCAACCACTATGAGTTTTTTTCACTTTCCTCCAGAAAAGTTTAGTGTTGCACTTGAAGTGTTTGTTCAGCCTATCTTCTGCAATCATATTATTATGTGATTCGTCGCACTTCTCTTTCACTAAGGCTTTGGTGTCTCCTTGTTTCTATTCTAGCTCTCACTAGTAATTTTTATGTCTGCATGAAATTCACACTTCGTTCCTTTTTTTTATACTACGTGCGTGACAAACAAGCATACCCACCTGATGGTAAGCGGTTACCGTAGCCTATAGACGCTAGCAACACCAGAGGCATCACTCGCACGTCGCCATCTCCAAGGAAAAGGATAGGAACTGGATAGGAAGGATAATAAGGAGAGGATAGGCAGGGGATATTGGCCTTCGCTCTTACTCGCCATACGAAACATACCTAATGGTAGGAGAAGGTATCTACCTACTGTTGTTACGCTCTGATCTTCTGTGAGAGCGTTACGTACCTAGTTCCCTGATCGAGCCGGCCCATTCTTGCTGGGATAAGCAATGTATAAGAAAGGTTTTCTTTGTGTGGTATCTCACAATTTCTTAATTTAGGCTGCGAACATATATGCCCGTGTGGGGTAGAGGTAGACCAGGTTGGTCTCCACGGACTTTCCTGCAAAAGAAGCGCGGGAAGGTTTTCACGTCACAGGTCCCTCAATATCATCATAAAGAGGGCTCTTGCCTCTGTAGACGTACCCGCCATTCTGGAGCCAGCCGGCGTTTTACGCGAGGACGGCAAGAGACCCGATGCGCGCACTTGTCTGGAATGCCACTTGTGTGGACACCCTTGCACCCTCACATATCAACGAGTCAGCGTCTGTGATGGGAGCTGCGGCAGAACGCGCAGCCACTGCGAAGCGGCGCAAATACGTGGCCATCTCAAATAGCTATGTGTTTGAGCCGCTTGCAGTGAAAACATTTGGTCCATGGAGTACATCCTTAAAAAAATGTATTAATAAAATAAGTTCTAGGCTGGTCTCGTCTTCAGGTGACAGGAGAGCTGGCACGTTCCTCGCTCAACGAATTGCAATAGCGATTCAGCGAGGTAACGCAGCCAGCATCTTAGCCACAATCCCACGGGGGTAACTACCTAATCAAACAGTTCCAATCTTTCAAAATGTTTAGTTATTTTATAATATTTATTATCTTTACTTGTTTATACTAATTAGTTATAGTTTATTATTTATGTTTAATATTACAATGTACCAATAGATAAAATAAATAAAGAAGTAACTGATTAATTAAACAAATGAAGAAACAAAATTTATTTAGCAGTAGTTATTTTAATAGTACCTAGGTCCCTACCTAAATCCAACTTAGAAAGGTGCCTATAATATTAATCCAGTATCTCATCTATCTATCTACCTACTAAACCTGTCGAGTCTTGAGGGACAAACATCCGATGTGCCTATATGAATATCTCTACCACTGGAGTACCTACCTAATGTCACACAGTTCCAGTGGTCCGTCAATAAAGACGGAGAGACGGCACATGGCGGGTGTCTGGCAAACGCCGCACCTAGACTGACTCAGCTATACCTACTTAAGTATAGTTATACAGAGAAGCTTACTAAGGTCCCCACTCATCGATTCATTAATTTAGTTGTGAATTAGAAAGAATGCACGGGTGAGAGACGAACCTTAAACCTCTTGGAAATGTTCCATTTAGCTACCGTGAGTGTCTTGCTGTGTGGGGCCGGCACCAAGAATAGCTCCACCCCGTCTCTTCCTATGGGAGTCGTAAAAGCCGACTAAGGGAACCGGGGGACCGGGCAGCAGCGTTCCCCTGTGTACTAAAAACATTCACTGCGATCGCCAACCCGCCTGCCAAACGTGGCGATTATGGTACCTAATACCCTTTAGGGGAGGCCTATGTCCAGCAGTGGACGATGAAAGGCTGATGGACGGATGGATGGATGAGTGTCATTGGAAATTATCTTTACTTGGGATTAAATATCAATAGATACATGCCAGGTTATCTATTTTCATGTCTTTAATGATCGCAAGTCTTAAAGGGTAGGTAGATAGGCAAGGGGTACCTATGTGCCCGGGTACTGACACTAACTACCACTGAAGTAATAGTTCCAGTGTTCCGCCAATACAGGCGGAGGGACGGCACACGGCGGGTTTTTTAGTGGGGCTCCACACTACCTTGTTCGTTGCCATGAACGACGGGGTGTGTGGTTAGGTACATTTTCTCCGGTCTTAATAAAAAAAGCCTCTAACACTACCACCTACCTACATTTATATAATATTTAGGTAGACACTATTATACCTAAAGCTGTAGATAACTGAGCTATGTCTGTAATTAGGTACCTACATTTAACATTATTTTAAGCAAAGAAAGACAATTCATAATCATACATTGTCTTTGCCTGTGTGCTTTTCGCATATCACACAAAAACTACTAAACTGTTTTATTTGTTTGATTAGTACCTAGCTCCGGATTAGACTTGAAAATTAGACGTTTTATCCCGCTACTAGGTATATTGGCAATCTGAGATATAACCTAAAAACTAGCTTTTGCTGCAGCAGAGCCGCGGATAAAGGCTTGTTAGAGTATAAACTTTAGGTTACATAGTCTTAATGTTGTCTTAAATCTTTTCATGAGAGGCACCAGTGACAGTGGTTATCTACCTAATGGTAGGTAACTTAAAGTGGCTCGCTAATTCGAATGCTACCGTTAGTTGCGGATAAAAAAAATCAAGACCAACAGATCTTTCTTACCTAGATTTCGAATGTGAGTAAGCAGCCATTTTGTAATTTATAAACAAAAATTAATCACATGCCACCAAAGAGTATAACTATAACAATTTTAATTAAAAATCAAACTATTTACCAAACACTGTTTAGTTTGTAATGGCGGAAAATATCCGTGAAATTCAAACTTTATCGTGTTACATTAAAATTTAATTCAACTGTATAAGAAACAATCGTACGCCCAGTGCAACTAATTATTTTATTATCGATAAAAATAATTAAACTGAACGCAACTGTAAAACGTACGCCATTTTGTTCGAATCAATTATTGGCGGGAATCAGTGAAAAATTCACGTTTATCTCGCGACATTAAGCTAATGAAGCATCGGCGTTAATTAAAAAGTATTACTCGAGTGTGTGTATAAAGACAGACGAGCACCGTTCACACTGTTCCGTCCAAAACGAGCAAACAACCTCGCGCCACCCAATCGACGCCGTAATTGAATAATAACCAGCTAAATTCAAAAGCACTATCTCTTGCGTCGCACTGCACAAATCTGATGTAATACGTCATATAGCCGGTTAAATCACAAGCTCTTAATACAAACCGCCCACTGGAAAAGCGTTCCAAATTCAAATACCACCTTCGAAAGGCTGTTGACCAATAGCGTGTCAGAAATCAAATAAAGAGTGCAAGCTCTCCCAGCTGCCCCTCCTCTTAGCAAGCTTCATCCAATAGCTGAGGAGGAGTCCATGTTCGTTATTTTTTTTTCTACATCAACGGGCGTTAGGCAAGTGCGGAGGGCTCATTCGGCCGCGCGCCGCCTTGGCGTACGTATCGCGTGTTCGCGTCACGATGGATTGTGTTCTGTGTGACATGTGCTTCTGATCTGGTGTTTTATTTTTTTGTGACGGACCCGCTGTGTGTAAAAGCATGATGCCTCTCGCACCGACCCCTGTGGTGGCGGTGCCATCGAAACCGAAGATCGGATTCAGCATAGACAGTATAGTGGGTGGTTCGGAGAGGCCGAAGCAGGCTTCGCCGCCGTTAGCGAGTCCGGGGTCGCCTTCGCCCGTCGCGTCTCCTCGGAGCCCTTCACCGAGAGCACTATTAAGGCCAAACCCTTTACCGGCTGTATTTCCCTCTCATGAGTTGAAGAGATTGCCTTACCTGGATGCTCAAAGTCATCACCATCAATTTTTAGCGCACTTCCAAGGGGCTGCGTTAGCCGCCGCGTTAGCACATCAACAACAAGGTTTTGGGGGTCCATTGCCACCTCATCCGCCACCGCATCCAGCCCCTCCGGTGCCCAGAGAGTCTTACACTTTATACCCGTGGCTCATCAATAGGCACGGCAGAATATTCCCCAGCAGATTTCCTGGAGGTGAGTGTGAAAAGTTTTATTATTAAATTAAAATATCTGGTAGGTAGGTACAAATATTTATCTACGTTTTCAATTCTTAAGCTCTGGTGTTTTTGGTACCCTGGAGTTTCAGTTAAATCCTTTAATTGAGCTGCTGTAATTTGTACTTAGTGATTAATTAAATATTATAGGTAGTACCTATAACATGCTTTTTTATATAGCCATACCTATCTATACTATGAAATTATATATAACCATATAAATGACCACAAAGTGCTAAAATGTGAAATTGAAAATTATAAGTAGTCACGAGCACGATTGTGAATTGTAATTACATTTAAGCAACCTACACGGTTCGAATTATTATCACAATTAATACTACCAAGATATTTTTATGTTTTAATGTTATACCTACCTACTTTGGTAACTGTTTTTTGTGAGAAAGTAAACTTATGAAGAATAAATATTTTTCCATTTTGGTAGTTCTATATAAGTAAATTACTTTTTCTTTTTATATAACGAGTTTTTTTTATTATCAATAGAAGTCCTAGTAGGTACTTTGATATATTATGCTATAAATTAATTACATTTTTGATTTTGCGACACTTTAGAGCTAAATTAGAACTATGTTATTTTATGACCAAGAAGAAAATCTCAGTAGAAGATCAGGTAGGTACCTATTACGTATTTGAAAACAGTTTTGTATGGAAAATGGTAAACCGTTTTTTTTTGGATTGCAAGGATTTGAGATGCTTAGCCATATGAACGAACACAAAGAGCGAAAATGTGAAATAGAAAACTCAGGAGCAGCATTTAAACCTGTATCTCCTGGAAAATCGTCCGAGATGCTTTGCCAATACAATTCCTGTTCATGCCTGTTATTTTCACACTTTATCCTCATAGTACCTACCTAGGTCTTTTGTCAGAGTCGTGTTCGTAAATGGTAATCTATTCCCCACAATAAGTGTGGAAGAGACTGCACAAGTTACTCTATTCTGAAGTCCTTCTGCTTGTCATTGGCAGACGGGATGCGTTTACACTGCACGCAAAAAAAAGTTGAGCTGTCATAAAATTAACACAAACATAAGGTATTGTTAGGTAATTTGATTGCCATGCATAATTAATATGGTTGATTTTTTTAATTAAAAGCTAAATTATTATCTAGTCTTAATAATATTAAAATAACTAATTTTTTTTTTATATTTTTTATTGATAGGTATACAATATAGGTACCAACTAATAGACTAATAGTTATATTTACTTTCTAGAAATGAGGCTGATAATTTCTTAACTTGTCTAAAGTAGATAGGTACCTACTTACTAGTCCGTGTGGTGTCGGACTAAGAATACAAGTGCCACCACCCTTCCTTTCCCACGGGTGTCGCGTACAAGGTGACTAAGGGAAGTAAGCAATTATCATCTATTGCATGAATGGTGGTAGGGCTGGGTACCAAGTGGGAGTACTCACTTGGTACCTATCGGGCCCGAGCGGGTTGGTACCACCATCTCCCGTGTGGCCGGCCATGAAGCACATCGTTGCGTTTTGGCTGTAGCAGGAGATAGCCGTTTATGCTTTCATTTCATATCTGTGAAATGAAATAGTGAGCAGCGGCTTGACAATGCTTTCGGTATAGTTGAGTCCATGAGCGACGGTTACCATTTATCATTAGTTGCCGTGACTCGTTTGCAACTACATGCAATAAAAAAAAAATTAAGAGTAGTGTGATTACACTACATTCGCATAAGTACAATGGAACTTCGAATCCTGTGCCAAGCCATCAGGTCTGCATGGTAGGTCAATTCTCCCCTGTTCTCGACTTAAAAAAAAGGTCAATTCCCTACATTTTTTTTGTTAATGCGGGATAGAAACGTACCTAACCGCATTCCCCGTCGTTTGACCCCGCTCGTGGCTATGATATATAAAAGCCGATAGAGTGCACAAAATATAGGCAGATACCTATTCAATACAGATTATGACTGCACAGATGACAGAGTGGTTTAGATACCGGCCTCCCGCGATACCCTTTTTTTTTATTGCATGTAGTGGCAGACGAGCCACGGTCCATCTGATGTTAAATGGTAACCGTTGCCCATGGACTCGACTATACTGAGAGTATTGTCAAGCCGCTGCTCACCATTTCATTTCATAGATATGAAATGAAATATAAACGGCGACACTTGTATTTTTAGTCCGTCACACACGGACAAACCTACAAGGATTATTCTTAAGTGCAGGGCTGTTGTCTTTTAACGAAAAAAGTAAGTTCATTCCTGCTTTTTAGGGTTTTATATTACAGTACAACTCATAGAATAAATCGACACCTCCATGCAGTAACATTGTAATTCATTTTTCTTGTTTTTCGGTGAGAGCAAAAATAAGATTTAAAAAGTTCTATCTTCTCAAGGTTAATCCCTACAATCTTTGAAAGTGTCGCTATCTAGTGCATTTTAGGTGCACTATTTGTATGTACTTTAAGATTCTACAAGAAAACTCATTTTCATGGTTTTTCAGGATTTACGGTGAAAACAATACTTAATAAAGAAGCAATACTTAATAAAATGTCTGAGTTACAATCAAGATTTTATATTAGGCTTTCTTTTTTTGGCTTCAGATAATTGTAACTCCAAATTACGATTATACTGCATGGAAATTTTTTATAGTCTAACAATGTTTTTCATTGTAAAATTTAAGTGTTTTTCATGAAAATAATAATAAACCTCTCAACAATTCTCTTGTGATAACCATGTAGTTAAATCTAATAATAATATATAAAATAGATAATAAATATGATGTTTGATAGTAAGAATAAAAAATAAATATAATTATTAAATTTATTAAAAATCAATATAATCACCTAGATCTTAATCCGTATTTTAGTTTTAAAACATAGTCTACAGTAGGTACAGCTAAATTTGATGACGTCAACATCAATAACTAACGGCTCACCAAGGTGGCTAAAAATGTTGACATCATAGAATAGTAATTTACGACTTACTATTGCATCAAAATAAACAAATAAAATATAAATTTTAGCAACTATTTTCATCATCACTGTTATTGTCGTCAGCTATTTGTCTTAAAAAAAGGTTAACTTTTCTGGAGGGAGGGGTGAAGAAATCTCGGAGTGGTTGGTCAGCTTTCAGAATGAATAAAATAAGGTCTAAAGGTGGAGACATTCTTACGCAAACACAAGATGTGTTAAGCCGATGGAGTGAATATTTTGGAAATATGTATGCGGATGTTCAGGGTGATGCCGGTGCCACATGTGGTCTAACAGATCAGCATTCGGTACCGACATCCTCTGATGACATTATTATGGATGAAGTTGAATGGGCGATTAGAAGTTTGAAAAATGGTAAGGCAGCGGGTATTGATATGATCAAGCTTGGAGGCTCATGTGTCTGGGAATCCTTCCTGATGCTGCTCAATTTATGGTCATCATGCCTTTGTATAAAAACGAGGGTTCACGTTATGACTGTGCAAACTAGCTGTGCAAGAGCCATAAGCTTGACAGCCAAAGTGGCACCAGTTTGGCAGCCAAAGTGTATGGTAAGTTTATTGAAAGGAGAATGAGGATGGTGTCTGATGAATTTTTGTGTGAGGCTCAAGGAGGTTTCAGGTATGGAAAGGGATGCATGGATCAAGTGTTTTCTCTGCGCAATATTGTGGAGAAGCATCTGGCTGTAGGCCAGAGAGTTTTCTGCAGTTTTGTGGATTTGGAGAAAGCATTTTATACGGTTGTACGAAAGGAACTTTGAGACAGTTTGCCGGAGTATGGTATTAACGGTAGACTGCTACAAGCGGTGCAGTCCAACTACATGGACTGCAGAGCTTGTGTGCGGCTGGATGATGGAATGTCACCCTGGTTTGATGTCAATATCGGCGTTAAACAGGGCTGCGTTCTGTCAGCCAGACTGTTTATCATATATCTGGATAAATGTCTACAAAGGCTCTAACCTCAGCTAGAGGGCGCGTGTCGCAATACACAACGCAGTGCTGTCTCAACATTATTATATGGAAGCGAGAGTTGGGTATGCGAAAAGGAGCATGAGAGTAAAATCAATGCGGTTGAAATGCGATGCATTCGTAACGACGACGTAAGAGAGCGAGTAGGTATGAAAGAGAGTATTGGTGTAAAGATGCAAAAGGGAATGCTCCGATGGTTCGGACATGTGGAAAGAATACCGGACGAGCGACTGGTTAAGAAGATATACAATGCGAAAGTGGATGGATGTAGGTACAGGGGGCGACAATGATTTCGTTCGACAATCGTAATTTTTTCGTTAAGTTCAATGCTTTTTTCACTTGTATAACTCAAAACGAATAGACTTAGAGTTACGACGATTACACACAAAAAAAGCTATTTTTTTTTGCATAGCAATAACATTCATACTCAATTTGTCATAAAAAATGAGTTACAATGTTTTTGCACGGGGGTGTCGAAATTTGATTACATACCAACAGTCATTATTAAAATTGCTTCCTCACAAAAATAAGCTTTTTTTCAATCCTATTAAACAATTATGTATCTCAGGCAATGTACATAACTGTTATAACAGCTTCATCATTAGTTTTGAGTATTGGTATTTAAATTGATTAATTTTACAATTTAAATTATGTAATGAATCGATTTAGTGTCTTTGACCCAATTCCAATTTTGATTGTGGTTTCGGCTATAGGTAAGCTTGTTTTTATAATGTAAATATTTTTGTTATTTATACATTCAACATGGTATTCTGCCTGAGTATATTTTTTGTATAATAGTATATAAGTATATATTAGCAAAGATTGTCTTAGCTTTATGTTATCTGGATTACTCATAAATATAACATCAAAAATATACATATTGTTCTTTATAAATATATTTACATGTTGATTAAAAGCCGCGCGCCTGCAGGTGTAGTTTAAAATCCGTAAAGAGCTAAAACTTTTTAATATTTAAAAAGACGCCACGGCGTAGGAATTAAATGAGGCTCAAAATTAAAAAAAGAATGTCAACAACAGCATTTTCCTTTCTTTACCATTCATAATATTTCAATATTTGAAACCTAACCTACGGTCTCCAATAATTATAGGAAAACTGAGCCTATTAAGCCACGCTGGCTGTTCCTGGGTTAGGAATATAGGATAGGGTTGCTTCAACCTTTGTTTTGTGTGTATTTTTTTTTTATAATTCTTCGCCTTTATTTTTTTTTGTTACACAAAGTAGTTATTCCATTTTGTAATATTTTTTTAACTCAGTTACGTAAGGGAGATTAGAGTGCATTACAACGTAAAATGAGTATTTAGTAGTAATAAGTTCCGATGTTTATTTTTTAATCGTTTTTAATAATGATTTTAATTATTCTTACTTACTTAAGTATGCTTACTGCATTGTTAATTACTTATAAATAGCTATTTTAAGTTTTTTTAATGGGTGAGGGCCCCACACTACCCTGTTTATTGCCCCGAACGACGGGGTGTGCGGCCAGGAACATTTTTTCCCGCCTTAACAAAAAAAAAGGCTTAAGAAATTTGAAAATGAGGAAGTTTGAAAGTAAGGGCCCCAGTGACTGATAAATTAAGGAGCGGACGGTTAGCGTGGTATGGACATGTGATGCGTCGAGAGGAGATGCATGTAACTAGAAGGCGTATGGAAATGGCAGTGCAAGGTAGAAGGGGAAGAGTTCGACCGAAAAAGACATGGATGGAGTGTGTGAATGACGATATGGAAGAAAAAGGAGTGTGTGTTGAGATAACTTTAAAAAATCTTCAAAAGTCAGAGTTGTGTGCGGTACGAGGTCTGAACTTGGACTCGGGATCGAACTCAATAGGCACTTACCACTGTCTTTGCAGTCCTTGGTGTCGTTTATCGCTGGTCTACCTATTACTGTTTGCGATGCCCAAATATACCAACGCAATAAAAAACAGCCCAAGAAAATTCACTTGAGACTGTTGAGACATTAAAAAGCATATCTTTTTATGAACCAATCCATAATTATGTATGAACTATGTATAGAAAGCTTTAAATGTAATTTTCTCCTAATCAATTTTTGTTGGTATATACCTATTTTTTTTTGTTAAGGCCGGAATTAATTTTCTTAACCGCATACCCCATTGTTCGGGGCAATAAACAGAGTAGTGTGGGGCCTTCACCCATTAAATAAACCCGCCGTGTGCCGTCTCTCCGCCTGTATTGGCGGGCCACCGGAACCATGTTACATTACTTCAGTGGTATGCAGTTGGAGGTACCTACATTTTGGCATAAGTATGACTATAAACGCGATAGATGCTGTAACAAATGTTCAATTTCATAATAATAATATTATATTGTGTATTTCATTTCATAAAATTTGTAAGAACACCGATATTTTAACCACTTTTACTTCCAACCAGGAATGTATGAAATTTCGTGCTTTATGCGTTTATGCATGTATAACAAGTCCCTTAACTGACGTGAGTGTGAATGAGCCAAGAACGTAGCAAGTGGAAATCCGTTGTCTCTGACTACCCCTCTAGGACACAGGCGTGGGTGTATGTATGTGAGTATTTATTCTAAGGATTTTTTCTCATTATTCGGAGAATTTTAATAAATAATTTAAATGAAAACTAACTATGAACGTAACTTAATAATTAGATTAGTAATAACATTTTAATTGACTAGTTTTATATATGAATAATTATAAAACATAATTGCTGTATATCTATTACTTATCATGAGTTTATAGATTACAATGTACCTATATAAAATAATAAATTTTATCTTCGGCAGCAGATGAGCTAGCCGGGTGGTAACTGTCTAAATGACGGTAGGTAATTATCGTAGACGGTAAACGGTTAGATAATGTTGGGTTGTGAACCAGAAGAGGTTGAGACTAGTTGTGCACTTACAGTTCGAACGATCGGCGAGGTTAAGCAAATTTCGCTTGGCTGGCAGTAGGATGGGTGATCAAAAATTGACACTTATTTCTGGACACCTGACCTCCTTCGCGCTTCGGAAGGCATGTTAAACAGTGGGTCTCGGCTATTAAATAACCTGGCAGTCGTTACAGATAGTCAGTCCAGAAAAAAAAATCTTTTAATTTATTCCCATAAATGGCAAAAAGGAGCACGGGAGTAAAATCAATGCGGTCGAAATGCGATCTCTGCGGAGAATCTGTGGAGTGAGGCTGACTGACCGCTTTCGTAACGACGACGTATAAGCGAGTAGGTATGAAAGAGAGTATTGGTGTAAAGATGCGAAAGGGAATGCTCCGATGGTTCGGACATATGGAAAGGATGCCGAGTGACTTGTTAAGAAGATATACAATGCAAAATTGGAAGGATGTAGGTACAGGGGGAGACCGAGACTCATCTACCTAAACCAAATCGGTCATGTATGTATTGAAGAAAGGTGGAGTCAGCAGTCTCCCAAACCGGCGAGCGTGTATGAAGGGAACTATAAATGTTGAGGAAGCGAGAGATTATGCAAGAATAGAGCCTTTTGGCACTGTTATCTCTGCCTATTGTATTGTATTGTAAACGTGGGCTATTTTTCCGCAACTCGACGTCATAAGTGCGCCTATTTTGCGTGACGGGTTGCTGGCTCTACTCTTGCCAACCCAGCATCACCAGAAAGCCTAGCAGACCCTTGACGTTGCCGACGACTTCTGGGAGCGACCTCGGAGAGCCGAGGTATAGTGCCCGGTATTCTGCCACCCCAGGACATTCAAGAATGACGTGGGCGGCCGTTTCGTCTGCCTCCATGCAAGCTCTGCAAAGAGGGCTGTCTGTAACACCTAGAGTAAATAAGTGTTTATTCCATAAAGCATGTCCAGTAATGGCTCCCATTAGGAGCCGGAGCTGAGGCCTCTTCAAACGCCGCAGCTTTAGTGACAATCCGGGGTAGATTGTCGGCTCTCTGGCTTGCCTGCATGTACCTAAGTTAGACCAGTATTCTTGGTGTTTTACCTTGGTGTTTTGTCGTAGTGTGTTTCGGAGCCAAGCGAACGGCAGGGGTAGAGTGGGCTCTGGTCCTTCCACTATCATCTCCGAATCCCCCCTTGCCAATTCATCGGCAGCGTCATTACCGCGTGAGTTGCTAGCTTTAATCCACTGTAGGGTTATATCGTTGTCGATACCTACCTGTGACAGGGGTCGATGACACTCGTATATAAGACCCGAGGTTATAGTGTACCTTTGAAGGGCCTGTAGGACTGATCGGCTATCAGAGAGTATACGGATTTGGTGGTTCTTTACCTTTCTAGAGTCGATTGCATACGCTGCCATTAAGATGCCCACACATTCTGCCTGGAAGACCGTGTTATGAGCTCCTAATGGTGTAGATATCTGTATGTTCAGGTCCTCGGAGAATACACCCGTACCAGTACCTGACCTTGTTTTAGATTATCTCTGTCTAGTAAGTAAGTATAGATCAAAAAATAAATACTGGATCAGCAAAAACCGAACTGAAGCTGACCCCGACAAAAAAATATAGGGATAAGGGGTGATGATGAATGTTGGGTTTTTAACATGATGCTATCTGTGTTTTTTTTATTGGTAATGGTACCAGATGAGACACAACCCACCTGATGTTGTGGTAACCACTGCTCATGGACTCAGCAATACTAAGAATACTGTAAAACCAAATTTCACAGATTGGAAAATAAAGAATATAAAAAAGGAGCTATCACGGGACGTCTCGTAGATGTGAAAACATAGTTTTTTTTTCTTTTTTCAAATATTGTTTGACTTATATAATTTTTGGTAAGCACCCTCTCGTTATAATAGCCGAATTAAAACTGTTAAGTATTTGTTTATTGGTTGACGTTAGACTTCCTAGTTAGATGATTTTCACATCAAAATATACCTATAGGTACATATTATGCTATGACTGCTATTGACCTGGAGAAGTAGGTACTCGTAAGTATAACGTAACTAGGTACATATGGTGGTTTAATTTAATAAATATGTATAACAACCCTAACTAATTCTAGCATTTTATTGGTATTTAGAATAAAAACACATCACTCAGGCTTTTTTTTGTTAAAGATTTTTTGTCGCCAATGATGAGAGCGACCTACCGGATGGTGCGTGGTAACTACCACTCATGGACTTTAGCAACGCCAGGGTTACAGTCAAGCCTTAAATTTTAGCTATATACCTTATAGATACATAATGGTAGAACAAACTGTTTTGAACTACAGACGCTTCAATGTATAGAATCATCGTAAAGCTGGCATGCCACCTCAAGTTTATAATATAAGAGTGTACAGCGCCATCTATAAACGAGTCTCAGTCGAGTTTTACTACTACATCTAAGATTTGTTTTTGCACTAAGTTGGTAAGGTTGGAGTTGGCGGGCCTCGTGGCGTAGTCGGTAGTGTAACCGACTTCCGTGCACGAGGTCGTGGGTTCGATTCCCACTCAGGACAATTATTTGTGTGATGAACACAGATATTTGTATTGCATCTGGGTATTTACTATCTATTATATGTATGTGTTTACAAAAAAAAAGTAGTAATGTATTATATCCGTAATATGGTACCCATAGCACAAGCGTTAAGCTTAGTTTGGGACCAGAGGACGTTGTGAAAAATGACCGTGAATATTTATTTATTATTTAAGCACCGATATAAATACAAAACACCGTTAATATAAAGGGTTCATAGTAACGGCACATTCATTAGTAAACAATTAAATAACAAACTGCAACGGTAATTTGGAATTAGTGAAGAAGCTTTGAGGATAATCTGGTATTACCTAAATAACAATATAGAAAAAAGCTTATTTAAATTTTTTTCTGTCCTGTCATGATTAAAAAAGTTAAGTTTACTACAACTGACACGCCATTGCCTTTGCCTAAAAATGTCACTAGTCATCGTTTTTATACAAAGACTAGCTTCAGCTTCGAATACAAAAAAAAGTTTATTTAAACAATATCATCAATATACGAGTATAACTAATTATGCTACTATAAAGTACAAATTATTTGTGAATGAGAAAAAAGAGAACTTTAGTGCGAGCGGGAATCGAACCCGCGTCCCTACCAATCCGGGGATGCTTTAGCCACTGAGCTACCGCACCAACCTTTCGGTCATCCCAATCTCCTCATCACATTTGTCTTTACGGAAGGGACACGGGTTCGATACTATATTTAAAGTTTTTATTGAAATAATCGACAGTCCTATACACTAACTGTCGCCTTTACTTTCCCCTCCTTAAAATGGGAAGATGTAAAAATGCTTAACCTTGCTTTATTTATATAAGGTACCTAAAATTCTAATTTGTTCAAACTAAGTAGAACCACGTATTATTTATTTGTGATAAGTAGACAGAATTTTCCTACCTATAATAAAACCGATCCTCTCATATAAAATATAACCCCCCATTTGCCTCACATAATAATAAGTATATGTGAATATGCATAAAAATTGAAACACGTTGTTATTTATTTTTATTCAGTAACTAATCAGTTTACATGTTTCTATCTACAAAAAGAACTTCGAAAAAACAAAGTGCCCCTCCCATCTCCAACTTTAAAGGGGGGAGCCTTTTGAAGTTGATATTTTGAAATCCTGTCTTAGGGAATGCTTACGTTATAAAACAAACCTGTGGTATGGTTCTTCGACTGTGCCATGGGCCTAGAGAAGTTCCATTCTATGATCGCTAAATTGACATTTCTAACGTTAAGTCACGTGACATAACGTTATAGATGTCATACATTTTAATAATTTTCTATAGCTTTAAACACAAAGTGAAAAATGTGAAATCGAAAATAACAGTCAGGAGCAGGATTATTTTCGATTTCACATTTTTCACTTTGTGTTTAATGTATAGTGCTAAGCATGTCAAATGCTAAAAATATATATAAAAATATCTAAATAATTTTCTATAGCGTTAGCGATAATAGAATGCAACTTAGCTAGGCCCACTTCATTCAAAATTGCATCTCTGTAGTTTTGGTTGCGCGATGATCGTCAGTCATGACAAGCTATTTTATATACCTAATATAGATTACCTCCAAAGGTAGAGAGTAATCTGTGTTTTTATAATTCACAAGCTTTTGTACAAAATCAACTCACCAGCCACTGCTAGCAGGTTTAATACATGTGTTTTATTGCTAAATCGTTGGAAGCTAGTTATTAACATTATATTGGTGGGTAAATGCGTTTAAGATCAGTATAATTTGATAATCAATATACTTATATAATTTAATTTTATGAGTAGTTTATGGTAGGATCTATAAAATACTTACTTACTTACTTATCATCACGCCATTTCCCTTGCGGGGTAGGCAGAGAGAACACAGTGCCAAGAGGTTCTATTCTTGTATACATCTCTCGCTTCCTCAACATTCGTAACTCTCTTCATGCACGCTCGCCTGTTTCGGAGACTCCTGACTCCATCTTCCTTCAATACATGACCGATTTGGTCTAGGTAGGTGAGTCTCGGTCTCCCCCTGTACCTACATCCTTCCACTTTCGCATTGTATATCTTCTTAACCAGTCGCTCGTCCGACATTCTTTCCACATGTCCGAACCATCGGAGCATTCCCTTTCGCATCTTTACACCAATACTCTCTTTCATATCTACTCGCTCTCTTAAGTCGTCGTTACGAATGCGGTCAGTCAGCCTCACTCCACAGATTCTCCGCAGAGATCGCATTTCGACCACATTGATTTTACTCTCATGCTCCTTTTTGCATACCCAACTCTCGCTTCCATACAATAACGTTGGGACAAGCACTGCGTCGTGTATTGCGACACGTGCCCTCTGGCTGAGGTGACTGCCGAGAAGTTGTCCCAATGCTCCGTTCACTCTATTTCGCGCATTCACTCTTCCCTCTACATCAGTGGTGTACCTTCCATCTCGACTGAATCCACATCCAAGATATACAAATTCATCCACTTGTTCTAGCACACCATTTCCTATTGATACTCTAACATCTGTTCTGGCTTCTTCTCTTTCAAAAACCATTATTTTGGTTTTGCTCACATTCACACGTAGGCCCCTTTTCTTACAATCTTCTGCCATTACGTCGACTAGGGTTTGCAGGTCAGCCGCGGACTGCGCTAATAAAACCGTATCGTCTGCATATAGCAGAGACCTAACCACTGAGTCGCCCATATGAACTTCCACATTCATTTCATTCAACCTTTGTAGAAATTTATCCAGATATATGATAAACAGTGTGGCTGATAGAACGCAGCCCTGTTTAACGCCGATATTGACATCAAACCAGGGTGACATTCCATCATCCAGCCGCGCACAAGCTCTGCAGTCCATGTAGTTGGACTGCACCGCTTGTAGCAGTCTACCGTTAATACCATATTCCGGCAAAATGTCCCAAAGTTCCTTTCGTACAACGGTGTCAAATGCTTTCTCCAAATCCACAGAACTGCAGAAAACCCTCTGGCCTACAGCCAGATGCTTCTCCACAATGTTGCGCAGAGAAAACACTTGTTCCATGCATTCCCTTCCATAACTGAAACCTCCTTATGTCTCACACAAAAAATCATCAGACACGAGGATGGCGAGGATTCTCCTTTCAATAATCTTACCATACACTTTGGCTGCCAAACTGGTCAAGCTTACGGCTCTGTAGTTTGCACAGTCATAACGTGAACCCTTGTTTAAAGGGCACGATGACTGCGCTTCTCCAGTCTTTGGGAACCATTCCTGAGCTCCAACATAAGTTGAGAAGCATCAGGAAGAATTCTCAGACACATGAGGCTCCAAGCTTGATCATCTCAGCAGACACCATATCAATACCCGCTACCTTACCATTTTTCAAACTTCTAATCGCCCATTCAACTTCATCCATACTAATGTCATCAGAGGATGCCGGTACCGAATGCTGATCTGTTAAACCACATGTGGCACCGGCATCACCCTGAACATCCGCATACACATATCTTCAAAATATTCACTCCATCGGCTTAACACATCTTGTGTTTGCGTAAGAATGTCTCCACCTTTAGACCTTATTTTATTCATTCTGAAAGCTGACCAACCACTCCGAGATTTCTTCAGCCCTCCCTCCAGAAAAGTTTTGTGTTGCTCTCGAAGTTTTTGGTCCGCCTTTCGTCTTCAATCATATTTGCTCTATCACGCTTCTCTTTCACTAAGGCTTTGGTGTCATTCTTATGTTGCCAGTATATTTCTTTCTTCTGTTCTTTCACACTTGCACTCAGGTTCAAAGTATCTTACATATTCCAGCCACGCTTTCTTCTTTTGGTCTACGGAAGCTGCTACTTCCGAATCCACCATGCATCACCTTTCACTTACCTATGTTTCTTTGAGCATCCACATACTTCTTTCGCTGTATCTACCATACTTTCTTTCAATACTCTCCAGCATTCTTCAATGTCAGATTCCGGCTGACTTGCCATTGTCAGCCGTTCACGGACACCCTCTGCATACTTTGCTCTTACACTCTCTTCTTGCAACTTTTCAATCTTTATTCTTTCAAGCCCTCCGAAGTGGACACGCTCTCGCCGAGATAGTGGTCCGTGTCGACAGTGGCACCCCTGTAGGCTCTTGTATCCAGAATTTTACTTCGGAGGCGACTGTCTACCAGAATTAGATCTATCATACTTCTCTGTTCATTCCTTCTCCATGTATACATATGGATATCCTTATGTTGAAAAAATGTGTTTGACACAATGAGGTTTCTCTCCATACATACATCCGCAATGAGCCTACCTGCATCGTTCACTCTCTTATCACCAAATGAACCAAGCACGTCCTCGAAGTCTGGATGCTTGGTTCCAACCCATCCATTCATTATAAAATACTCTGTGTAAAAAAACAACTAAATCAGACCATAATTTCTTATTTAGCTATGTGTATTATTTCTATGCAAAGAATCGTGACCTAACTAAAACTTCTCGTTTATCTACCACACAAAAAATGTCAGTCGTCAAAAGAACAACTTTAATTCTCGCCAATGGGATTATTTGGTTACTTTCCTTTTACAAGCATAGACAAGGATCTCAGCGTGCATAGATAACGGCTAGTTTTATCTTAATGGCTCCATGTTCTTGATAAGCTACTACTTTTAACTTTTTTATTTTCTGTCAACAGCGTATCTTTACTTTACACGCGATGATGGGGAATCGATAATATTATTATTTTGTGCTTGTTATGTTTAAAACATTGATTGTCAACCGATGTAGATTTTTTTCTGACACATTAATCATTTTTAAAATTAGAATAAACTGTTGTAATGTTCTAAAATACATTTGAATTATATGAAAATATTTTCTATTGGATCCTTCCTCCGTACTTTCTTGCCAGGAAAACCATTTTTTCAACGGGAAAAATTACCAAATTGCACGTTCTACCTTCCAAGGAGGTCTCCTCTGTGGTGGTTTCCCTGATAATAGCGTGTCATCCATCAGTATCGCGCTACTAATCCCTTCGATAACCTTGTTTCCGCCGCTCCTTTCTGCAGTGATAGGCTCTTTATTATTGATTCTGGTAGCAGACAAGCCACGCTTGACCTTTATTTTTTTTTTTGAAATATATTCCTAACCGCACATCCATCGTTCGGTGCAACGAACAGGGTAGTGTGGGGCCCTCACCCACCAAAGAAACCCGCTGTGCGCCGTACGTCCGCCTTTACTGGCGGGCCACTGGAACTATGGTACTTTCTTTCGGTGGTAGCCACGGCAGACCTAGAAAATGGTAATTGCGCGCTACTATTGGACTCTACCATACTAATAGTAGGTATCTACCGCTGGTCATCATTTAACTTCGCGGACGTGAGAGATTGATCGTCTATCTCCCACTACAACCAAAACACATGCTTCATGGTCGGTCACACGGAACAAGTCAGACTTGAAACCAACAACGGAACATTCAAGCCAACCCACTTTCGGCCAGCGTGGTGTGGTACGTCCTAAATAGCTCTCACTTGGAGAGTTATGCCCAATGGTGAGGTGAGATGTTTCGCATTTATAATCCTTACTTATTAGTAAGGATTATAAATTCGCATTATCAATATTTTGATAATGCGAATTTGAGTTTGTTTGTTACTTTTTAACGCCACAACTATTGAATCAATCATCATAAAATCTTGTAAACATATAGTCTGAAGTCCAGAAGAGAATGTATCTTACTTTTTATCTCGGATATATTCCTGTGGGATAGCTATATTTGTATAGATATAATTAATGCGGCTTTAAGGTGTTGATATTCAAGACTTACCCGTTATCCTAGGTGAACGACAAACGCGTCAATACCACGCGACGCGACATCGAACAGAGGTTGTATGTACTTATGGCCTACATTGTCGCCTAATTTGCGCGACGCAAAGCGGTTAAAGTATTAGCCGCAATACGTCGCATCGCGTCGCGTCGCGTCGCGTAACTCATCTAGGACAACGAGTTAAGAGATAGAATGCCCGCGACTCCACCCGCGTTGACTTTAGAAAAGGTATAAATATATCGCTGGCCACTAGTCTCGTAATAAACTCTCATTATAATTAAAAAAATACTACTCATATCACCTTAAAATAAAACAACACGATTTATGATTGTCAAAGCTATTAAACTATTTTGAAATAATATCATTGTATGATAGTATAGTGTTTCTTTACGCGACAGATAACTCCTGACCTGCTACAATGTAAGTATCAACTTATTAGTTGCAATTAAAACACAGATAACGTAATTACGCTGATAATGACGATTTACAGTCTGTTGCTCCGATATCGGGCCCAGATTTTAATTTTGTTTGCTTATAATTGGAGTTACCTATTTGTCTAATATCTAGTGTCCGATAATTTGTGAAATACCTACTTTCAATTTTATTATATCTATTACTGATTGCGTATATGGTAGTTGATATAACGAGCTCTTGTACCGAGATTGTGGTTTCAATCCCACTTAGGACAATTTTTTGTTAGATCCAAGAATCGTTAGTACTTTATGTCCGTTAATTAAACCGTACTGATCACCTAGGACTGCAACGATACCACTGAAGGAATGTAATATGGTTCCGGTGACCCGCCAATGAAGGCGGAGAGACGGCACACGGCGGGTTTCTTTAGTGGGTGAGGGCCCCACACTACCCTGTTTGTTACCCCGAACAAAAAAAAACTGCACCGATAGTGGTATCTATCGCTCGCCAGTCTAAGCTCCAGACCTCGTACGGCACACACCTCCGACTTTTCGAGATTTATCGTAATTAACATAGCATCACGCGTGTATTCCCCGAAAGGGTAGACAACACGATTCGCCAGCTAAACAAGTTCCACGTAATAGGGGGCGAGCCTATTGACGTCTCCCGGGCACATTTCCAAACTCCGCGCTGCTACTGAAAATTTTTTTTTACGAAAATTCTCAATAATACTGCTGACTCGGGGATGGAACCCGAGACCTCATGATCAGCAGTCGCTTACACTACAGCTGCACCGCGCAGGCACAGTAATTATGTGTGTAATTGTTGACAATTTATCCCTGCTCGATGAAGGAAAATATCGTGAGGAACCCTCAAGATTTTCTCGAAGGCTGGCATTGGGCCAGCGTGGTGGACTATGGCCTAATCCCTCTCATCATGAGAGCAGAACCTAGGCCAATAGTGGGACAGAAAATGGGTGGGTAAAAATTGTATGACTGTGTTTGTAAAATCCGTTGTGATGCAGGGCTCATTCCTTAGTGTACCAGCTAGCTGATCTGATCAAATCTAAAAATATTTACCTACTCAAGAATTAATATGTAATTGATTGTAAAATTATGCGTTATTGTGATTTGCCTGTTCTAATAAGTTAATTTGATTCAAGTTGTTATCGGTTAAAATGTTTTAAAGAACATACACGAATGATCGGTGGACCGTATGATGAGGTTGTAGTAACGTAGAATAAACACGATATTTTATCAAGACTACCGACAAAAATATTTACGCGATAATATCATTTTAAAAATAAAGGGATTGCGTTTGAGGAGATTTTTTTTTTTTTAGGTGAGGAGTTTTTGGTCTAACTTTATTTCAGGAGTCATCATGGGCTTCCAATCTATATGATTTAGCTGATAAACCAGTATTTTGTTTATTTTCATTACGTGCCCCATCAATAACATAAGAATAACTACCTATTAAAATAATAGTACAGGCTTTTCAGGCGTAAACTTATATTAAAAATCCAATTAAAATAAGCCTCTGAATATACATAAAAGTATTAAGTTATATACTTGATTAATAGTAGATTATTTACAATAAAATGGTAGACAGCCCTTCTCAATTTCCCGCCATTATTTAAGTCAACAAAGGAACGCTATAATAATTTGTCCCTCCTTCCATAGAGTAAATATTCATCATAATAAAAGCTATAGCTAAGCTCAATGGTCCCCATTTTTCTCAACAGCTACCCTAGTGTGACAATGTTATTTTTATGAACCCGCCGACACTATAAAGAGCTCGAATTTAATTAAACTGGCTTAACGCACGTCTCGTCCGTCAAAAATGGATGAAAAAACTGGGGAAATAATAAAAATGAAATATTTTTTCATACTGAACTAATAAGGGTTTTGATAAAGGACGTTTTATGTGAGTGAGCGGGGAGTGAACGGTTGATTATTAGATTATTACTGACGCCATTGTTGTTCGAACTTTGATTTTTGTCTAGTGTTGCTATCGTAGTCGACATTATATTTGCTGATATGTTAGTTGTTTTTACATTTAAATTAAGCAAGGGATATCGACGTCCTATGCAAAACTGCCTAAATGCATAACCAGGGTATTGTGTTATTATTCTCATGTACTGACGATTTTTGCCTAATGTTATATTAAAAAAAAGTAAAGAAAAGTGCCTGGGAATTGATACTAAGAGAAATCTGCCAATACGTACCTACAATGGCATTGCCATGACTACAATCCTATATACTGTCACCTCTAATTCTTAGAGGAAATCCGTAACATGTAATAAGGTTGTAAAATGTTGATGATGATTACGCTTAATTAGACTATTTCAAACATTTGATTAGTTGCAACGGTAAACCTAATTAGTGATTATGATCTCTTGATACCAATAATTGTTAATTATAACGTGGAAAGTTTTTTTGGGGCATGAAATCATTAAGTACACACTCTATCAACTTTCTACACTAGAACGCATGATTAAAACGTATATTAACCGACACAGATAATTGTTAAGATTATTTGTGGCTATTCGTAATTATGTATTCATAAAAACAACATGATTGAACTACTGGCGTGCTGTAAAAGCTCGTCAAGTGTACGCTTCGTTTAAATTGCTACGCTAATTAGATTCTTATTTGCATGTCATTATCAATCGACCCACTTATCGATATGAGCACATCACTTTGCCTCGTTAAGCATGTTGGTAGCACTGAACGTCACAACTTTCGTTACGCGCGCTTTTTTTCTTAATTACCACATATTGTTGGAATGTGGTGTTGTTTTTTTATCAAATTTCTACTAAAAGGATTGAATAGCTTATAATTGGATGTAATTTGAGCTGGCTTTGTTGTCGAGCGACTGTGTGACGATTAACTGACGTTTAAAAGCAACGATTTATAATGATTGTTAAGTTGGTAACTGAGTGAGCAGCCATTTTGTTAGTGATGCCACCGGTAGTTAGACAAATGATTTACAATGTACGACTGCGGAGAGTAACGAAAACTATGATTAATTAATTTATTGTTAAGTAGATATAATTATATAATTATAAAATATAATTACAATATGTTTATTTTAGTTAGTAATAAAGATTTTAAATATTCATGACGTAGAAAAGAATATTAATTAAATGCGTGTTGGCAACATAGAATTCTTACTGGTAATAGAGCTTCTATAAAAAAATGAAATATGAGCGCTTCACGACAATTCAACACTTATAATTATATGATTTATCTGAAGGGGCAGATATAATATAGAGATACAGACTTGTAGATAAGGGGAAGCTGGCTGCATCTTTTTGCACAGTCGCAGTTAAATATCAACCAGAATGCTTCGGAGAGTTTCGTACGAGGTGACTAAGGAAAGTGAGCGATTATCACCTATTGCATCACTGATGGCTTATTGGCAGCCGCCAGTGGGTCGGTATCATCTCGCGTGTGACCGACCCTGAAACACCTCTGTATACTTCTGATAGCGGAAGATAGCCGTTTATTTAATTTATACTTATAGTATATTTTTAAAATAGCTTAACTCCTTCTAATTGATTAGATGGACTTAATGGACGAAAACATTACGTAGTAGGTATGTCTGTTTAACTCTGAAAATAATGCTTTTCTGTAGATAGATTTCTAGAGGAACTAAGCTGCTATAAACCTTCATAATATTATTGAAAAGGTGGAGTTGGGACCATGAGCGACCAGGGATACTGTGGCTCGTCTGCCATCATAAGCAAATAATAAATAAATATTCACGGACATTTCACATAACGTCCTCTGGTCTTAACGATTGTGCTATGGGTACCAGATTACGGATATAATACATATATTACTTTTTTTTGTAAATACATACATACATAATTTTTAAAGAACGCCCAGACGCATTACAAATGTCTGTGTTCATCACAAAAATAATTATCCTGAGTGGGAATCGAACCCACGACCTCGTGCACTGAAGTCGGTTGCACTACCGACTACGCCACGATGGCCGTCAAATCAGCAATAACAGCAATGTAATTATTAAACTTTTTAAACGTCAAACTACATTATTTTAATTATACCTAAGCTAATTTTGGTGCATGATACGCACATTTCATTTATAATTTCTATATATTTAATCGTGTTAATTAAATTGTCGAATGTTAGATAAAAAACATTCATTAGGAGAGTTCACAACGCTGACCTTACAGAGACATCATTAATTACGAATTGAGTTACAGGGTGATATTAATTTGTTTTGACTTATCTACGTGGTTTAACTGCCTCGGTGGTGTAGCGGTAGTGTTTGTGACTGCTAATCATGAGGTCTTGAATTCGATCCCCGGGTCGGGCAATGTTATTGAGCTTTTTCCTATAAAGAAAAATTCTCAGTAGCAGCCCGGAGTTTGGAAATGTGCCCGGTAGACGTCAATAGGCTCGCCCCCTATTACGTGGGACTTAACATAGCTGGCGAGTCGTGGGTGTGTAATACACCTCTGCCTACCCCTTCGGGGAATACAGGCGTGATGCTATGTTGTGTTACGTGGTTTTGTTGTAGATATATTATTATACCACGAGATTGCTTAATATAAACATCAGCATTAATTAGGTATGTTAAATTCCATTCTAACAAAATGGCGCATTTTCTCAACATATTAAGTACTACCACGGACACTGGTCTCCTGTCAGAGTAGAGGGGAAAAAAAAGGTATTTAGCCGTCCACCACGTTGGCCCAGTTCGAGGTAGCACACTTCACAAGCCCTGCCTAGAGAAAATCTGTCCGTGTGGTGACGGACTAAGAATACAAGTGTCACCACCTAATTTTTTTCCATGAGTGTCGTATGAGGTGACTAAGGGAAGTAAGCAATTATCATCTATTGCATGACTGGTGGTAGGGCTGGGCACCAAGTGGAAGTACTCTTGGTATCGGGCCCGAGCGGGTTGGTACCACCATCTCCCGTGTGACCGGCTATGAAGCATAACGTTGCGTTTTGGCTGTAGCGGGAGATGGTATGACCGAAAGGTAGTGCGGTAGCTCAGTGGATTAGAGCACTTTCCTGGATTGGAAGGGACGCAGGTTCGATTCCCACTCACACTAAAGTACTCTTTTTCCTCACTCACAAATAATAATTTGTCCTTTTACCTTTTTACTTGTGGTCGGTACCTTCACATTGCATTATCAAGATAGTTCTATCAAACGGTATTTCTTTATTAGTTGATGGCCACAATTCACGTCATGGTAAGTATCTACTACTTACCCGTGAGTGGCTGTTACTTCTTCTGTATATCCGTCACTCACCTCACAGACGTTCGGACAGCACTGCCATAAACTTACACTCCCCACTAAGTGTCCACGCATCAGCCTCCTCTTCAATATAATCGGCCAGCTATACACACTAGCCTTTTTTGGTAAGCACTCCCTGTCATTAGAGACAACGAGCAGGGTCGTGTGGGGCTTAATTTGAGTACTAAATAAACCGCCTGTGCCGTCTTTAAAAAAAAAAATAGCATCACGACTGTATTCCCGGAAGAGGTAGGCAGAGGTGTATTACACACCCACGATTCGCCAGCTATGTTTGAGTCCCACGTAATAGGGACGAGCCTATTGCCGTCTACCGGGCATATTCCAAACTCCGGGTTGCTTTTTTTTTAGGAAAAAGCTCATTTCAATAACACTGCCCGACCCGGAGATCGAACCCGAGACCTCATGATTAGCAATCGCTCACACTGCCGCAGCACCACTTTTCGCCTATTAACGGACCATCCATCCATCCATTCATCAGCCTTTCGACGTCCACTGCTGGACATAGGCCTCCCCAAATTGGGGGTATACTGCCGTAATCGCCACGCTTGGCAGGCGGGTTGGCGATCGATTCGTTGGTTATCATTAACGGACCACTGGTTCTTCAGTGTATATAAGTAGGCCTGGGTTGACATTCGGTTTCTGTTTCGATTGTATGATTTCATCTCATAAATATGATAGCATGACCCACACACACTCCACCTCACCTCCTCACTACTTCCTGTATATATTATTCTGTCTATTGGGAGCTGTGGAATTGCGTGATAATTTACTGGACTTTTATCTGCGATACGTTCGTGTGTTCTATGCAAAAGTTGCTAGGCTAAAGGAACCGTCCAATTTTTCCCGACAAAAGTCTATGTCCTTTTTCGTGTTCTGGACTATATGTATGCTATATTTTATGACGATCGGTTGATGTTTAGTTATGGCGCGAAATCAAAGCAAACAAACGCACTTTCGCATTAATAATATTAGTAAAGATTTGTTTTTAAAGACACCCTGCACTAAGGAATAATCCTTGTAGCGCGGGGGACTTTACAAACATACAATTTCATGGACACAAACTACACCCAGACTCAGAGCAACCATCTGTGGATCACACAAAGAGTTGTCCTGTGTGGGAATCGAACCCACAACCCTCGGGCGGGAAGTCGATATCTAAACCCTTATGCTATCTGTGCAGTCAAGATTAATTTGTTATCAATTAATATAACATCATTCTGTATAATATATTCTAGATATATCCGTTTATCGTGTTTACTGTACCGTAATTTTTTAAGGGATATTTAATTGGTTCTTATATTACATACAAACGTCAATGCAATTATCTCGTCCCGGGGAATCGTAAAAGTTTTATGTATTATGTGACACTCTGTGTTATCTTACTGATAACAGTGTTTTTTGTAGTGTTTTTATCTTTATGTAACTTGACTTGTATCAATTATAGAGCGAGATTAATTTTTATTAATTTTACTTACTAAAATGTTATAATTTTTCTATTTTTTTTTGACAACACCCTGCGGTATGGTATAATCCTTGTATCGCAAGACTCAGAACAACCGTTTGCGGATCACACAAAGAGTTGTCCTGCGTGGGAATTGAATCGACAACACTCGGGTGGGAGGCCGGTATCTAAACCACTCCGCCATGTGTGCAGTGTGTTATATTCATTTTTCAAATTATGACCCCTCGGGTTTAGATACGCTGGCCCATTTGCTACAGTCCGCTAAAAAGTTATTTGAATCTGTAAACTCAAGCGCCATAATTGATAATCTAAAGACTCCTAAGACCGAGATTGATGCTGCGGACACTCATGTGAATTATCGAATATGGGCATGGACTATGAAGTAAAACACACACACACACAGTTCACAGTATTGTGAAGAAACTTCGCGAGTTATTGAGTCATTTTCTCTAAGGCTTATAGAAACTGATAACATGCCTTGCGTGGACTATCACGGAAATATTTCTGACTCTAATGAGACACCCATCCTCAACAATGAAACATTAATAAGTTGAAAAAATAATAAAAGAATTAAATATACTTTGATAACTGATTTCGCTGTCACGCAGCTGTGTGCTTAGACATGATTTATTGGACACATAAGGATAAATAGTATAATGATTAATAATTATTATGTAAAATTTAGCACCTCTATATTAGCATAATTTTAATATTAATACAAGTTACGCAGATATAATCAAGTTTGTGTTTTATTTTTGGTAATTAAACACTTTGAAACATTGACGTATAATTATCTACAGTTAGGCCATCATTTCTTTAGAAAAGTTAATGTTATCTACCAGGGATACTCAAAAGTGATTACAAGACCCCCAATAACTCCCCATTTGTTATGGACATCCTTAATTTAATAAATGTCCCTGTGAATAGCATCGTCCCTTGTACAATTTGGTTGTGATGTCAGCTCGTTGGCTTTCAGCCACTGTACATAATATATCAGTTTAGTGTTAAAGTAAGCAGTTTAATGCTGCAAAACAAGAAATGTTCTGGAATATTGTGAACAGAAATACAAAGTTGAAAGTATTTTGTATTGAAGTTGAAGCCTTAATGTGTTTTATTCAACAATAAATCTAGTAGTGGTGATATTTTTTTTTGTACTACCTAACAGAGATAGTATAGATAATTTCATTAACGATAAATAAAGGATTGACGAAATAATATAATTATTTAATTAAATAAAGTATTAATTGTTTAATTTTTGTATTAATTTCAACACAATGTATTTTATGAAATAATTATGCCTTATTATGACTGTATTCAAATACATGTCTAGCATTATTAGCGCTTAACATCAGAATAGCACGAGTCAGCCAAAAGAGGTTCTTTTTAAATGTAGCTTCCTTTGAGAGAGCGGAGATCTGGAGTGTTTAGGGTACGTTTACACTAAAAGTTTGGGAATATCTGGAAGAACATTTAACTGATCGCTGCTAATAGTAACTAATAAGTTTGAAGTGGCCTGAACAGAAACTATATAAGTAGCGTGAAAACCCGTTATAGAAATAAATTGCTGTCTTTTGCGACGCCATTGACAGTAATCACGCCAATTTCGCATTAGCGTTGACGTTATTAAATTGTCGTCATACGAAGTTTTTTTTTTATATAAGCATACGGCCAGCCGATGGTAAGCGGGCACCGTAGCTTATAGATGCTAGCAATACTGGAGACATCGCTCTCACGTTATGAGCTTCGGGTTACTCTTTTAAAAAACACATATATAGATTAACGCCTATTTCCCAGAGGGGCTGGCAGAGACAATGGCCATTCATTTGCGACGATCTTTGCTCCCCTCTTTGGCCTCTTTCACTCTTACACTCCTCATACATGCACGTCGGGTACTCCTGACCTGGTATTTCTCGAGAACCTCTTTAATTTCGTCAGAGAACATTCGATGAGATCTTCCCCTTTTCAACTGCACTTTTGGGGGTGAGAGGAACAGGGTGTAAAGTTCCTCATCCGCCACTGAAAAGGGAGGATCCTCCAACCAGACGGGTCTTGTGTCTGGTGGGCTACTGCCCCGGCGGTTGTTGTCGGGTTCTTATTTATTATATATGTACAATCGCTCGGATAACTTTAATATCGCGATGTAGGATACGTCAGTTTTCATGTGTCAGTTTTCGTATGTGGCGAGATAGATGTCGCTGCACACTATTCAAATACGTCATATATATTTTTATAGGTATCATCCTTCATCCTACCTCTCGGCTTTTCTTTTTTTGTTAAGGCGGGAAAAAATGTACCTAAGCGCCCGTCGTTTGGAGCATTGAACAGGGTAGTGTGGGGCTCTCACCCACTAAATAAACCCGCCGTGTGCCATCTCTCCGCCTATATTGGCGGGCCACTGGAACCATGTTACATTCCTTCAGGGGTCTCCAACCTCTCTACCTGCCCAAACCAAAAAACGAAACGCTTTAAAGAAAATAAGAACTTAGTTTATTTTGATAAGTGTAAGTCGATATTTTGATGTGTATATCACTCAATGATATCACTTGACATGCTCAGCTACTAGCAGTCTTGAGCACATCCGCAGATTTGATGAGACGCAGATTCGATTCCTATTCGAAGTAAAGCTCACTTTTTCCATTTTCACAAATAATTTGTTCTGTATTTAGTCAATGTTATATTTTTTTAAGAGTATCCTATATAGAAGATCATGCTTGAATTTCTTAATGAGTGAGAGTGAAGCAAGTACGAGATATTTATACTTTTTTAGGAGGCAAAAGAAAATGTACCTAACCACACACTCCGCCATAAGGGAAACGAACAGGTTAGTGTGGGGACCTCACTCGTCTCTACGCTACAACCGTCCAGGAAACAGACGTGCTTTGTATATCTATACATGTCTGAATTAATTTTACTTAATAGGTACGTTATTTCAACAATGTAATAAGTAATTATGTAATTATCGCCGGCCATTACCGAGTATGTCTTAATGTTGCATATGAACTTAAAAGGCAGATGTAATGCAGATTTAACATTAAAGATAAAAACTTAAAGCACTTATGATAATACTATATTGTAATAATTGATATGTCCATTTTTAGTGTAATTTTCTTGTTATTAATATCGTTTAAGGACTTTGAGTCAAATTTGCTTTTAATTCAGTCGTCATTTTTTAGATCGTGTCTTAACGACCAACGCCATCTATCGGAACGCATTTACATGCATTAACCCAATATAGTAAGTTTAATTTTGCAATTAAAATTCATACTATTTGATGGTGTAATTTTTTAAAACATTTTGATCTAAATTAAGACAAATGTGATGAGGAGATTGGATATGGCTGAAGGTAGTGCGGTAGTTCAGTGGATTAGAGCACTTCCCTGAATTGGAAGGGACGCAGGTTCGATTCCCGCTCGCACAAAAGTTCTCGTTTTCCTCATTCGCAAATAATAATTTGTACTTTAATGTAATCTATTTTTCATACCCCAAATGATAAAGGTGATTCACCCCAAAACGTTTTTTTTTGGATATAATTTTAATTTTTTTATGATTCGGCATTAAAAAATGCATACTACATACATAAAAAATGGCGGTACGAAGTTCGCTGGGTGAGCTAGTTATTTATATAATTTCAAATCAATTACCTATATGTTAACAATTTATGAATGCATTGACCGAATAAAAACACTTCCCAGTAGCCACTGAAACATATAAGATTTAAATTTAATATTTAGTAGCGCTCTTAGTTTAACTGTCAATCTAATATATATTTTAATAGCTTGCAATATGCATTTCTGGCATAGACAAAGCTTGGCGATACAAAGAATAAAAAAAAAATGATAACATCTCAATTAAATTCGAAGCAACAGTGACGCCATGTAATTGATATTACAAGTTTAAATGCTAATGCGGGCAGCCGTCATAAAATGGCCTTATGTTGAGTATAATTTACTTTACAAATTACAATGTGAGTAGGGAAATATAGGTCTGTGTACATTGGACGTGTGTGCAATTATATTGTCATTAGCAAATGTCACGACGCGACAAGGTTAGTGCGTGCGGAACGCGCGTGATAGATACTCTCTGGTATAAAACAATATTACTTCATAAGTTATGGTAATATACAGCTTTATATAATAGATAGTATAGAGGTAGAATCGATGAATAGAGGTATTCAGATTCAAACCCCAGTCTGGAGTAGAGTTTTAACAAGGCATAGGCTTATAACTGTCTCTGTGGTGCAGCGGTAGTGTAAGCCACTGCTGATCATGAGGTCTTGGGTTCGATCCCCGGGTCGGGCAATGTTATTGAGGTTTTTCGTAAAAAGAAAAATTCTCAGTAGCAGCCCGGTGTTTGGAAATGCGCCCGGTAGACGGGAATAGCCTCGCCCCCTATTACGTGGGACTTAAACATAGCTGGCGAATCGTGGGTGTTATAAGACACCTCTGTCTAACCCTTCGGGGAATACAGGCGTGATGCTATGTTTTTTTTCAAATCGATTATATGTAATAGGCTTATAATGTAAAATAAAACGTAAGACTAACGTTCGTTTCGCGTCGTTGTGATTGGTCGCGTCAACCATGCGTCGGATTAACGACCAATCAGGACTCAAGAGTCGAATTATTTTTTGCTAAACAACGATACGAGTTGACTGGTAAGCGGTTACAGTACCACTTTGGGCGTGCGTGATATATATACCAAAAAAATTTTTAAGACTGTCGTAAAGAAATGATATCTAAATCTCTTGTATAATACTTACAATAGGAAATGGTATGTTAGAACAAGTGGATGAATTTGTTTATCTTGGATGTGGATTCAGTCGGGATGGAAGGTACACTACTGATGTAGAGAGAAGAGTGAATGCGGGAAATAGAGTGAACGGAGCATTGGGACAACTTCTCGGCAGTTATCACCTCAGCCAGAGAGCACGTGTCGCAATACACAACGCAGTGCTTATCCCAACGTTATTATATGGAAGCGAGAGTTGGGTATGCAAAAAGGAGCATGAGAGTAAAATCAATGCGGTCAAAATGCAATCTCTGCGGAGAATCTGTGGAGTGAGGCTGACTGACCGCATTCGTAACGACGACGTAAGAGAGCGAGTAGGAATGAAAGAGAGTATTGGTGTAAAGATGCGAAAGGGAATGCTCCGATGGTTCGGACATGTGGAAAGAATGTCGGATGAGCGACTGGTTAAGAAGATATACAATGCGAAAGTGGGAAGATGTAGTAGGTACAGGGGGAGACCGAGACTCACCTACCTAGACCAAATCGGTCATGTATTGAAGGAAGGTGGAGTCAGGAGTCTCTGAAACCAGCGAGCGTGTATAAAGAGAGTTATTAATGTTGAGGAAGCGAGAGATGTATGCATGAATAGAGCCTCTTGGCACTCTGTTCTCTCGGCCTACCCCGCAAGGGTAATGGCGTGAACATAAGTTAGTTAAGTTTAATACTTACTTCGTGTCCAATTCATATATTTTTCTCTGGTGTTGGCTATGCGCGAGTAATGCATCCGGTATTGTATCCATAGGCTAGGGTAACCACTTAGGTGGGCCATATGCAGACAAGCCACCCTTATTGTATAAAAATAAATACAAAATCTCAGTGTTCTTAAGAAATATTAAGTGTATAATTTGTGGTCTTTCTTTACCTCGTGTATCTTGATACGTGAAATAACATAAGTGGTTGATGGATGATACTCCCGGGGCCTCAGACGTTTAGTGGTAATCTTTGTTTAATTTAATTTTAATAATACCTCGCTGCAAGGTCAGTGTAATCGGCGTTTAGCTTTAATAAAACGTAATATTATTTTAATACCTAGTTGATTTTGAAGTGTTCCTGATTACTCGTATATATCGATAAGTAGAATTACTATACTATTTCGGATGCTTTAAAATAACAGTACTATGATTGTACTCGACATTTAGAAGGAATGTGTCCAGAACGGTTATCCAGGAGACGCAGTTTCAAATCCTGCTCGTGACTATATTTTTCAATTGCATATTTTCGCGTTCTAAGTAGCAATGTATTATTCTGAAATCAGTCGCGGGTCTTTAGAGTTTAGATGTGTATTAATAGGTATATGTTCTTGTTGTTATTGGTAATTTAAATACCTAATTGTAATGTCTCAATTTTATTATAAAATGGATATTTTAGGAGGAGACTGACTTCATACCCAAGGATTGTCAATCCCGGCTATATTGGCACACACGCAATAACCAAAGATTGCCAATCCGCACTTCTCACATTACTTACTTACTTATCATCATGCCATCTCCCTTGCAGGGTGGGCAGAGAGAACAGAGTGCCAAAAGGCTTTATTCTTGCATACGTTTCTCACTTTCTCAACATTCATAATTCTCTTCATACACGCTCGCCGGTTTCAGAGACTCCTGACTCCACCTTCCTTCAATACCTACATGATTGATTTGGTCTAGGTAGGCGAGTCTCAGTCTCCCTCTGTACCTACATTCTTCCACTTTCGCATTGTATATCTTCTTAACCAGTCGCTCGTCCGGCATTTTATCCACCGAACCAGCGGTCCCTTTCGCATCTTTACACCAATACTCTCTTTAATACCTACTCGCTGTCTTATGTCGTCGTTACGAATGCGATCAGTCAGCCTCACTCCACAGATTCTCCGCAGAGATCACATTTCGGCCGCATTGATTTTACTGTCATGCTCCTTTGCACTTCTCACAGATAGAAGATAATAGCAAAGTAGCGCAAAATTTTCGCGGAATATTGCTAATTGTGGTTTTGCAAGTTAGAAGTGTGGATTGGCAAATTGGTTATTGTGTGTGTGCCGTAGCCAGGATTAACAATCCGTGGGTGGCGGTGGGTTCTCCTCGTAAAAATCCATTTTATAATAATAATAGACTTCTGTCAAGTATCGCCATTATTCAATTAAGTTTCTATATTAGTAAATGGCGTAACACAATGTTATGTTGTTTTTATATTCGATATGGTCTTATGGCTAGGTTATCTGGTTCTCTCCCAGCACGCTAGGTTTTGTTTACTGTTTTACTTGACCTTCGTACTTTAATTCATTAATTTTAATTCCAATGAGTCAAGTACAAGGTTCTTTATTTCGTTATGTAATAAATAATTGTAATAAATAAATATTCACGAACATTTTCACACAACGTCCTCTGGCCCTAAACTAAGCTTAACGCTTGTGCTATGAGTACCAAATTACGGATATAACTTTTTTTTTGTAAATGCATACATATTACAGAGGGTTAGCTCTACTGCCCTAAGAAAATTGTAATAAATCTATGTTGATAGCAAATTGACAAATATATTGACAGTTTTGTGTGAGTCCAAAGACAACCGGGATTGACAATCCGTGGGTGAGTGGTAGGCACTTCCCAAAATATCGATTCTATAATAATAACAATGGACTTCCACCAAGTTTTATTTTTTTATTTTATTGCATGTAGTGGCAGACGAGCCATGGCCCATCTGGTGGTAAATGGTAACCGTCGCTCATGGACTCATCTGTACCGAGAAGAGTATTGTCAAGCCGCTGCTCACCATGTAATTTCGCCGATATGAAATGAAAGAATAAACGGCTGTCTCCTGCTACAGCCAAAAGGCAACAATGTGTTTCATGGCCGGTCACACGGGAGATGGTGGTACCAACCCGCTCGGGCCCTATACCAAATGAGTACTCCCACTTGGTACCCAGCCCTACCACCAGTCATGCAATGGATGATAATTGCTTATTTCCCTTAGTCGCCTCATACGACACCCGTGGGAAAGAATGGGGTGGTGACACTTATATTCTTAGTCCGTCACCACACGGAAGTGTCGCCTCTTTCAATTATTTATTCAACCACATGTTAAATATCTTCATCTTCTCAGGTCCAGACATCCCTGGCTTCCTACTGCAGCCGTTCCGCAAACCGAAGCGGATTCGGACAGCATTCTCCCCGTCACAGCTCCTAAAACTCGAGCATGCCTTCGAGAAGAATCATTACGTCGTGGGCGCTGAAAGGAAGCAGTTAGCGCAAGCTCTGAGCCTGACAGAGACACAGGTATGTCACCATGTACTCGTATATACCTATATATTCATATTCACAATATCTTTATTTCATAGGCTTATTATATAGGTAGCACTTGAAATCGTCAAAGTTACTAATAACTAACACGAGCGCTTCAGGCAAGTGCATCCGCAATGTCGCGATCGCAATCGGAACAAGCGGCCGGATTCCGTAGTAAGGCTTTTCATGGGAGGAACCCGGCAAGAAACTCATGAGCCTTTTAAATATCAAATTTCTTACATGTTTAAATTTATATAAGTATCTAAAATAGGTGCTCACGCTCAAATAAAATGGGGTATGTGCTTATTTAAAACAGTATTTTAAAATGAGGAGCAGTTTAAGGCCATTTTGTTTTATATTCCAAATAATCCGAAATTGTATAATAACCTTTATCTACTAATTAGTCTGACATTTACTGCTTTCTTGAACTTATTTAAAGGCATGTTCCGGATATTTTCGGGAGTTTTATTAAAGACGCGTATATATTGCCCCATGAAGGATCTACTAATTCTGTGAATATAAGTAGATAATAGTATCCACTCCAAATGTCAGCTATGTGTTGATGTTACACTGATTTAATTATACCTTAACAATTTATAATTGTGTCTATAAATCTAACATCGCCATTAATCAAGAATTGAATTGAGTTGAACATTATATAAGTCAATTATTGCTCAGTCATTAGTGAGTGAGAGTGCCAGAGGCCCAAATCCCCTCCCTTATCCTCTCCTTATTATACTTTCACTTTGCCTCCTTTATCTAGGAGTTGGCGACACGTGAGGGATGCTTCTGGTATTATATTGCTACGGTAACTGCTTACCATCAGGTGGCCGCCGTATGCTTGTTTGCCTCGTTCGTACCTAGTACTAAAAACAATTTAATAAAAAAAAAACCGTGTGGTGCCTGATTAAGAATACAATATGTGTCACCACCCCATTCTTTCCCGCGGGTGTCGTACAAGGCGACTAAGGGAAGTAAGCAATTATCACCCATTGCATTGCTGGCATTGGCTGTGTGGGGCTGGCTTTAGAATTGTCCCACCCCTCTACCCACGGGAGTCGTAAGAGGCGACTGAGGGAATACCGGGGAAGTGGGCAGCAGCACTCCCTCGAGTATTAACAACATCCACTGCGATCGCCAACCCGCCTGCCAAGTGTGGTAATTACGGCATTATCCCCCATGACGGGACCGCTCGTTGTGGCGTTCTCTTGGAGAGGCCTTTGTCTAGCAGTGGACGTTGAAAGGCTGATGGATGGAAGGATGGATGCATTGCTGGTGGTAGGGCTAGATACCAAGTGAGAGTACTCCACTTGCTATCGAGTCCGAACGGGTCGGTACCACCCTCTCCTCCGGTCATGAAGCACGTCAGTGTGTTTTGGCTGTAACAGAAGATAGCCGTTTATTCTTTCATTTTTCATAACTGAGAATTGAAATGGTGCGTAGCAGCTTGACAATACTCTCGTTATAGTTTAGTTCATGAGCGACGGTTACCACTTACCATCAGGTGGGCCGTGGTTCGTCTACCATCATATGCAATAAAAAAATCAACAAACATATATGGGAGAAAGAATAGAGAATTTATCTTGTGATCTTGTCACTAGGTACGTTATGACTATTTATATCAATTTAGGAAGAAAATAATATTAAAAGATAGGATCAGGAACTTACTATATTTTCAAAAGATCAAATATACTTTTTGATTTATAGACTTATTTTAGAGAAACTCATAGATCATAGAAATCTATAGATCATAGAGATCTATGAGTTTCTCACACTGAGCTACATGCTCTGAGGTTTCTCAGCCTGATTTTCGTTGACATACGCGTATAGTCATATTTTCTGCCACAATAAAATTCGGAACGCGCTAAACTGCCTCGGTGGTGCAGTGGTAGTGTGTGTGACTGCTGATCATGAAGGCAATGTTATTGAGCTTTTTCGTACAAAGAAAAATTTCTAGTAGCAGCCCGGACATAGTAGAAAGAGTGGGGAAGTAGGCTATCTCCGGCCCATTCCGCGATATAATTACTTACCATACTTGCCTATCTCAGGGTTGTCACTTTTAGCTAAATTTTAATTCAGTGCCTAGAAATTGGCAAGGGCCGGGAAGTTGTATTTTTTACTTGTAATCGTTTAGGTAAAACCGACCTCACTTACTCTGAACCCAGACGACACAACACAGATTATTTTAACTTACGATTATTACGATTATTACTTAGTCACTATACCTACAATACTGAGAAATCGACATGACATGACATTTAGACAGCCAAACACACAGCAATAAGTTCTCCTGCAATTATCACACATTTTTCATTTAGCGGCGCCGAAAAGCCGTGACCTCTATTACGTTGGACTTAATATATCTGTCGAACCGTGGGTGTGAAATACACCTCTGCCTACCTCTTCGAGGAGACAGGCGTGATGCTATGTTTATGTTTAATTCAGACCGTATTATTAACTACTTACGGTACAGACATGGAGTAAACGCGACTGCAACGATCATATAAAATCTAGGCCACTATATTTTACTTTAAAATAGCTAATATATCATAATTATACACTAAACTCATAAAATATTTATACAACAGTTTCTGCAGCCATTTTATTGCGATAATTACTCTGTTCTGGGTGTTATTACTCTGTTCTAGATGTGAGTGATCAAAGTATCGACTAAGAGGTTTTTACATTGATATAATATACCAACGTAATTAAATTTAGGAGTTTCGTATGTTGCTTGTTTTGCACGCGTGTGCCTGCTATATACTTATTTATAAAAAAAACAAAGGACTAATAATCCTCTGTCTACGCCCATTAAGGAGAAAGCTCTAATTTAACTATGAACTTTTTTAAATAGTACATCCAAAGAGAATGTAATACCTTCCATAATGTCACTGCACACGTCTGGCCAGTACTTCCCTTTACCTAGGAAATACCAAGGAATGCAAAAACAGTGGAATCGAGTGTGATACCCCGACGTAGTTGCGACCTCGCAAGACACACAATTATGTGTTTATTCCTTTACAAAACATCACCGGTGATGAAAAGTATCACGAGAATACCTGCACATGCTTGAGAGAATTGCTCGACACCTTTCGAAGTCTGCCTACCCGCTCTGGGTCAGTGCGGTGGACTGCAGTCTAAATTTCTTTCACTCGAAGAGGAATCTATTTAAAAAAGCTGTAGCAAGTTTTTAGTGCTTTTTTATTTATTATAATTAAATGAACGAAATTTGAAATATTTAAAACTTTTGCTCCACTTCATTCAGAATGTAGTACAGTTACATTCCAAGTCATAAAAAAAACTATAACAACCTACAGGGACATTATTATGTAGATTAATTAATAGCCAGTATAGTATCGGTCCCATGAAATACATTAATTATACCATAAAAGGAAGGCCTTTATACAAACATTTAAGATTAAATGAAACGATAACAAATACCAAGCCAATGTTCTGACGCCATATTGTGAATAAAAATAAAAAAGTAGTTTTTGTTTATGGTACATTGTAATCGACGTTTGAATTTGACAGTTTTGGTCATTGATGACACAAGACTGGTTTCCTAATTTAAATGATGAGAATGACCGTAGTTTTACTGCGATCTGACTAATAAATCTGATAGTCTACCGTACGAAAGCTGGGCATTTGCTTTTTTAATTTTCAAGTACCTAAGTATAAGAATAATGTAAGTATTTATTTATAAACTAGTCTTTGCCCGCGGCTACGCCGCAGCCAAAAGCTAGTTTTTAGGTAATATCTCTGGTTTCCGATATAGTAGCGGGATAAAATGTACCTATACCAGTTGTTAAGTCTAATCAAGAGCTATCAAACAAAAAAGTTGCATCAAAATCAGTTCAGTAGTTTTTGCGTGATGCGCGAACAAACAAACAGAAAAACGGACGGATAAAAAATCTAAAAAAAAATGTTTTGTGTTTAGACACGCCTATATAGCCTAAATCAGTATTTTTTTCTCAAATATAGAATCTGTCATCATTATAAGAAGTTCTAAATCCTCTCTTTATCTTTTTTCCTCTTTAACTACTCGTCCTCTATCTATCATCCTTCCTGTCCACCTCCTATCCCCTGCCCTGGGTTTGACAACACAGTAAAGATGTGAGTATCCCTAGCGCCTCTAGCCTGTGATACAACTGGGCCCGCCTGGTTGTATCGTTTGTTTATATAAACATATAAATAATATGTGAAGTCTGCCATCTTACAAAGTGTATAAACTCCTTTTATTCTGATTAAAGAACTGCCTAAGTTTGCTCAATAGTAGGATTGTAATAGTTTGGTTAAAAGCCAAAGGAATTCTGAGCTAAAGCTCCTTAGGTCACCTGTGTATGAAAAAATAACTTATTATCTACGGTTTGATGGACATTTACGTATGAAAACAATAAGTGAGTTAATAGCCGACATTATCGTAACAATGAAATCGCGATAAGAGTATCAAGCGTTACGTCTAATTGTTCGAAACTGAAGGAAAAAATGATTTTAATTATTGGATCATTAGGCGTGGCGTGCGTTTGCGCATGTACGGATAGCAACACAAATAGTATACTACTCGCCCTATACGACTTGGGTTGAGCAATAAGTATTTACAGAGATATGATATTTTAATATCGTATTATTTATACCTCATCCTTAAAAAGGCCAACTTAAGGTGTAATTCCAATGTCACCTTTGCTGTTGATTAATCAATTCTAATTTTTATAAATACATCTTTCCAATAACAATCTCTATAAAATAACACCATTTTGCAAGTCTTAATACCTATTAATGTTGTAGTATTAGTGCGACAACTTCTCGGCAGCCACCACTTCAGCCCGGAAGGCACGTGTCACAATACACAAGACAGTACTTGTCTCAGTATTATTGGGTAGACTAAGATTAACCTACCTGGAGCCAATTGGTAACTTGTATTGAAGGAAGGTGGAGTCAGGATTGTCCGAAACCGGCGAGCGTGTATGAAGAGAATTATGAATGTTGTAGAAGCAAGAGATGTATGCAAGAATAGAGTCTTTTGGCACTCTGTTCTCTCTGCGTACCCTGCAAAGGAGATGGCGTGATGATTTTTTGTGTCGTCAATACTTATTTCCAGCAAAATCTCCTTCAAAAATGTAGATGACTGTTATTGGCCATACAACACGATCGATTCTTTACGATGAAACGGAGTATTAGAGACTTATTATGCGACTTAAACATATTTTATGAACCTGGGGGGTTAGGCTGAATCTCATAGCTCATGTGCCGATCGTATCGTGATGACTGTGATTGGTTGAGAGATCACCGTGATTGGCCAACAGATTATTGTGACATCACGCGTCTGTTTTTCAAGCAATCACAGTGATCACGATACGATCGACATGTGAGATATGAGATTCTACCTAACCCCCCTGAATAGACTTTAATATAAGGTACTTAACGTTACCTTTAGCTAATAATTACTATTATTTTAAAGTATATCATTTTTTTTTGTTTGTTATTGATTTATTTGCTGATGTTACATTTCAGTGTGATCCGGTCGGGTGTGGTCCGTTATTAATAGTAATAGCACAACCTAGTTTCTAAACAATTTGATGTTTTTTATCCTAATAATTAAACGCAACAAATAATTGTATGAATTATTTTGTATTTCGTTATTGCGAATTTATTCCGTATTTACGTAGTTCTAATGCTTGCTGTCTTTATTAATTCATTAGTCATTGGAGAGAAAGTGCATCACAATGAACTATTCTGCGCCACCAACCAACGACTTACCTAATACTGCTTAGTATACTGTTAAGACTTGTTTTATATATCTAATAGCCTACTCAATGCTCGATTCTGTTCGCTACTTCGTCCGCGTGGACTTTACCACACATGTATTATCTATGTGCAAAAATTGCTATTTCACAAGAATCATTTATATTTCCGGGATACAAAAATAGCCTAAATATACAAAAGTAGCCTATTATTTAGTTACGGTCTGAAATCATAACAAACAAATAAATAAACAAACTCAGTTTCGCATTTGTATATTACTAGCTGACCCGGCCAATTTCGTACCGACATATTTTTTTTTTCGTGAATATTTTGTAATGAATTAATAAAGCCTACGTGATAAAAACTATCCTATCTTAGGCACGCCAGCAAAACACATATTTAAAAAAAAAACACGTGAAAATCGGTTAGATAGTTTCAGAGTTCATCGTGAGCAACAACGTGACACGAGAATTATATATAATACTAGTAAAGGTTTTTAGAATTGTCCCACCCCTTTCCACCCATGGGAGTCGTAAGAGCCGACTGAGGGAATACCGGAGGAGTGGGCAGCAGCACTCCCTCGAGCATTAACAACATCCACTGCGATCGCCAACCCGCCTGCCAAGTGTGGCGATTACGGCATTTCTTGGGGAGGCCTATGTCCAGCAGTGGACGTTGAAAGGCTGATGGATGGATGGATGGAAAGTTTTACAATAATATTTTAATACTAACTACACTGTAGTAAGCTTCCATAATTAACTATTAGGGTTTGAAGATAGAGAATTCATATTTGTCTAAACCCTGACATTATTTGAACAAAATGTCCATCCCTTCATTATAAAACTCTATAGGGACTTATGTAGAAAATTATAAATGAATTACTACTAGATTCTCGATGATGTTATCCGTGTAATCAAACTTATAGGTTAAATAAAGTGGGACTATATAAATGTTAAAAACTACTTATTTAGTTGAAATATAAAAAATATATGGCTACACAGCTGATTAAGGCGGCAGCGAGGAATTAGTGTGGACTAATCATATCACGCAAGACTGACGAACATGTTAAAAAATTGTGGTTGATTTGATACTCGAATGAATTGGTTCCGTAGCTTAACACAACTATGTAATGGGTGTATTTTCTTAATTTTACTCAAAATCAATGCAAATTTAAAATAAGTGATAAAAAAAATATTAAGCGCGCCTCAAATGGTGAGCTTTTAAATAAGTGGTGTCTTCTGCAAGATGTGAGGTTCGCATTGGGTAAGTTTCAGAAGGTTAAATTTCCTTTCGAAGATAACGATATGTACATTTTATATGTAGATGACACATTCTAATTTCAAATTTATGTGAGTCAATTTTAAAATAAAGAATGCGGAACTCTACATAAACGAATAATCAACGTCAGTTGATATCATTAAGCGATGCGTCAATCAAAAATTAGCATAGATAATTATAGAGTAATGAGGCTTGAGCTTCTTTTTATAGCACTGATGATATATGTAGGTATGAGTACTTCCACTTTTTTTTCTGTTTTAGGTACCTAGATTTAAAAAAATATTTTATAAAGATTACAAGTAAAGTATAGTTTATTTGTAAATAAATTTCACAATCTATAAGGCTGATGGTTTTCAGTCATGAAACAGGAACACTTTAGGTTCTTGCCTAATCGTAGGCATTTAGTAGATATGGTAACATTTTAAAATTAACAATATTACATTTTCTTAATGTATAATGTTATATTTGTGATAACAACAGCTTATCGGCGAAAATATGAACAACTAGGAAAGCTGTAATTAAATTCAAGAGTTTTTTTTTGTTTGATTGGACGTGGAAGTAGGTAACTAACAGCCAAAGAAGAACTAATCTTGCATTTTGTAGCTTTACTTATCCAGAAAAGCTACAAATTATCTACTAGGTACTAATAGAAAATAAATGGGGGTGGGCAGAAAAGGGCCTAAAAGAAAATTTAGGAAATTATACGCGATGACGATGTGATAAATTGTTGAATTTATAATGACTGTGGTTTGCTCATATAGAGAAACATAGTAATCTAACTTTTTTACAACGGACGAACATTGTAATATCCAATTCGATTTCACATTTTTCACTTTGTGTTTAATGTATAGTGCTAAGCATGTCAAATGCTAAAAATATATATAAAAAAAATATCTAAATATTGTAATATCCTCCTTAATAGAAAACAAAGTGTTGACATGAATTCTTAATGTCAATTTCTAATAATTATAATAAATGAAGTCAGTTAAAAATGGTAATATGGTATTTTTTTACGAAAGATTCGTGTCTATCACGAATTGAGAATAATGGTTCCAATTCTCACAATGTACCTAAATATCATTATTATAATCTGTGCTGCCAATAGTGCAGTTCTTGTAGTGTTATCGTAGATATTATCGGCTTACTGCCCCATGTTGTTACGAGACCCGTGAAATTACCCCTAATTTCCACAGTAAGTAATAAATTGTAGTTGCAAAAAGTCTGAATTTTATTAAATATTTTTAATGTAAAGAAAGCGTTATGAGGTAACAACATGGGGGTTTATAATCCAATAACTTTTTTATTTTAAGCGAAGCCATGATGACGTACAGCCAGGACAGGTTATACTCGTAATTTTATATGATTAACTAAATTGCACGCAGCTGGTCCGTTTGTATGTTCGTATATAGTCGACAATTAAGATAAAATGTTTACCATACTTAATTCGATTATTGGAACTCGCGAAAAAGTAATTTTTGAAGGAAACACTCCTTGGATTTCTTTATTTTTTTCTTTACTGTTGCTCGTTAGGCTGCCTGATATTTTTTTTAATTATGCCTGCCATAATTTTTATGCTATCACGCAAATTGTTAATGTGTTCGATTTTTAATATTTTATAGGTTTGTTTTTGATTACGCGTGCAGATTTTTATTTCAAAAATATTTTCGTATGCGTTTTTGTACCCAATAACGTGTTTTATATTGCATTTTTATAGCTCTGTTTTATCATAAGTGATTTTTTATACTTGATGCTAATTGGTAATTCTCGTTAAATATAGATCAATATAATACAGCTGTTGATATTGTGCATATCATTGATTTTGACATAACCATACAGGTGTGTTCTTATTTTTACACCTTTTATTGTAAACGTCATTTGGAATGACACTATAATGAACTACCGGTTGTAAATATGACGGCCATATTTATGATACTGGCTTAATCTAAATGTTTTTATCGTTTATGTCCAACGTATATTGTGTTTGTATCGCAGTTGCTACACCAGTGACCACTTCATGATAGTAGGTAGTTATGGTCTGGTGGTTACACTAAATTTTATCTTGAACTTAAACCTTAGGACAGCATTAAGGTTGCAGACACTGCTGCTCTAAGCGCGAAAGTGCTTGCTCTGCAACTGCTCACATAATAGCTGTAGTAACGATAGATATTCTTCTTGTCTGGGGAGTGAGCGTACTGGAGGCAGAAATCCGCTCTTCATCAAGTCTCTACTTTCTCTTCCTCTGCCACTCCTTTACCTAGGGTAGGCTAGGCAGGTAGTTTCTAGCGTCAACAGTCTATGGTGTTTGCTTACCATGAGGCATACTGTGTGCGTTTTGTTTAATCAAACCTTCTTGATTATTAATTTAAAAATTCCTAGATCTATTTATGCATCATTATTATTATTATGTCTAATGTCCATGTCATTTCAGCACCGGTCCTAGTCGGGAGTGCGCTTCTCGAAGTTGCCGACCACTATGTCTACCTGGGACAAACAGTCCAGTTAGGTAGGCACTACTTCGAGAAAGAGGTCAATCGACGAATCCAACTCGGCTGGGCGGCGTTCGGGAAGCTAAGGAAGATCTTCTCGTCCAATATTCCGCAGTGTCTGAACACGAAGGTCTACGACCAGTGTGTGTTACCAGTGACATACGGAACAGAGACGTGGTCTCTGAATGTGGGTCTCATATCAAGGATCAAAGTTGCTCAGCGGGCCATGGAGCGGGCTATGCTTGGTATTTCCCTACGTGATCGAATCCGTAATACGGAGATCCGTAGGAGAACGAGAGTGACCGACATAGCCCGCCAGGTTGACCGATAACCGTTGGGGACGAAAGTTTCTCGAGTGGCGACCACGTATCGGACGGCGCAGCATAGGACGGCCCCCCTGGTGGGGGGGTAGATGTCATCTGGTAGATGGACCGATGATCTGGTCTGGGGAGCCGTTGGATGCGGTCGGCACAGGACCGCTCGTTGTGGCGTTCTCTTGGGGAGGCCTATGTCCAGCAGTGGACGTTGAAAGGCTGATGGATGGATGGAAGATTATTATCAAAACGGCTTATTTCGTCAAGAATATTTAAGTGGATTGTGGACAAAAACATATGAAGTCGCTTTGACACGGAACAGAATGATGTTTTTACATGCTGTATTATAATAATAATTATGCTTATACTAGGGATTTTTTATACTAGAATGTTTGATTAAACAAAACTACAGGGTGCCTGATAGTAAGCAAACACCATAGCGATCGTCGGGCATTCCTTCCACATGTGAGAACCATCGGAGCATTCCCTTTCGCATCTTTACACCAATACCTACTCTTTCATACCTACTCGCGCTCTTACGTCATCGTTGCAAATGCGATCAGTCAGCCTAACTCCACAGATTTTGCGCAGAGATTGCATTTCGACCAATACTGAAACAGGTACCTATGGGTTGTGAAAATAAATAAACTGGTAGCCTGCTAATTATTTACCTATTCCTAGTAAACTCATTGGGTGCACAAATCGATTATAATTATAATTAACACCGTCGTCACTTGCTACTAATTAAAAAAATAATTAAACAGAGAAATTAATCTTAATCGCGTTAGAAACGGAAAATTTTTGCGTGTTGCCATCTTAGCTATGTACATGAAACTTTATTTGTGGCACATTATTAATTAGTTAAGTCTTTAATTGAACAAAGAAATTACAGATAGGTATGCAGAACTTGTTATTAAATTTTTTAAGTAATTGACATCCTCGGCTACTTCAATCAAAAAACAATGATTAAAAAAAAAATACCTAGCAAAAAAACATAGCAGAGATGTATTATTACACATCCACGGTTCGCCAGCTATGTTTAAGTCTTACGTAATAGGGGGCGAGTCTATTGCCGTCTACCGGGCACATTTGCGAAATCCGGGCTGCATCTGAGAATTTTTCTTTTTACGAAAAGCTCAATAGCACCGCCCGACCTGGGGATCGAACCCGGGACTTCATGATCAGCAGTCACTCACACAACCAATGCACCAGAGAGGCAGTTAAAAATTATGAGGCGTGCAATAATAATTGAGTCCAATAATCAAATCATCATCTTCAAATCCGCACCACAACACCTGGTCGTGTTCTTAACCCATATGAGTCTACTGCATTCACTATTTTCCTGGCCTCTTCGTCGATTCTTTGACAGTCATTCACTTCAGTGTTAATTCTACGAGATATGTCGATTATTTTAGTTCTCTGTCAGATATGCTCGTTTTCGAGTTTATCTTTCAGAGACTAAGCCATTCACGTAGAGCAACTTCGATTTTGTCTTACATTAACCCCTGAAAAATAAAATAATGTAATATTTATGTATTATTAAACCATTTTTTTTTATGATTTAGGGAAAATAGAAATTGCCATAACTTTTTCAATTAGCTATTTATAACGTCCCCTGCAACATTGGAACTAATTTTCTCTTAAAAACTACATAAAAATTTATGCATCAGCACACTTCAAAAATCAATTTTCAATATACACTCGATAAAGTAAATAAAAAAGGACAAATATTGACTGTGTTCTATGACGCATGCGTTGAACACAGGGGCGGAGCATAGGGGTAAAATGATAGGGGATTTGGAAGATCAATTGTATCACAGATTATGTTTTATTCCTCTATGTAATTGAGAACAGACTGGCATGTATTTTGGCGGGATTTTATGATGCTTTTGTATAAAGAAAAAATGTAAGACATGTACATATTGTTATTGGCTATTGGCTACAAAGACCTTAGAAGTTAAGCCTGTATTTTAATAAATAGACATAAAAAAAAATCGATTCGTAAAATAAATATTACATATTTAGATATTTTTATATATATTTTTTAGCATTTGACATGCTTAGCACTATACATTAAACACAAAGTGAAAAATGTGAAATCGAAAATAACAGTCAGGAGCAGGATTTGAACCTGCATCTTCTGGATCTTTAAGACGTTAAGTATGATGTGTTATCGAAATTAGCAGCAATTGTCAAGATGGCTGAATTGGTAAAGCATCTGGACGGTATCCAGAAGATGCAGGTTCAAATCCTGCACCTGACTGTTATTTTCGATTTCACATTTTTCACTATGTGTTTAATAAATAGTACATGTGAAATGAGTACTAAAGTGGCAATGAGCAGGTCTGAAGTGGCATCGCTCGACGAACCGACAACTGTCGAGGAAGAGTGGCAACTACGAATAGGGCGATGGAGTTTAGGACAGTCCATCGGGTGAACCGATAAATAGGTCAAAGCACCATGCAACTGTGGGATGCAGTTACCATGAGTCTCTCGCTTGAGGAGCCCTATGGTCAGTTGACGAGAGAAAACTGATGGATGGATGAAAATTAGAAAATTTTCTATTATATTATTTGTTGTGTTACTTTTATCCTATTTTAAGGGTTAATTCTTTCATTTCACATCTGAGAAATGAAATAGTGCGCAGCGGCATGACTATATTTTCGGTATAGTTGAATCCATGAGCGATGGTTACCATCAGATGGGCCGAGGCTCGTCTGCCATCATAAGCAATAAAAAAATAATTATAGTCTCTGTGGGATCGCAATTTTTGCATAGAGATCATTAATGTGCTTTAGAGTGACGTATTCTCGTATATTCTGAAGTTCACGTGAGCGAACTCGCGGCGCAGAATCTAGTACCTATTTACTAAATGAAATAAAGTTTTAGACAATGGCAACCTATGACGTAACATCCGAGGTGTTTTCCATTTACGTTTAACAGTCGGATGTCGACACATTGATTTCTGTATGTATCGTCTCGTTCCGGTCGTAATTTAAATATTAGTAATCAGAATTAATTTATTTGAAGCATTTTAATAACTGTGAATTACATTATGGTATAATTATTATTATGGTAATTAATGTCATTGGTACGAAGTAGTTTTTGTTGTTGGATCCGAACGGGTAGGCGGCGCCATTTTCTTTTTAAGCTCGTGTAGGATGTCGATGTGCTTCGGCTCTGGGGGAAAGTAGCTGAATGCCGTTCTAGGTCCAAGAGTGGTGGCTATCTGGTGGGTGATGGCTTGTCTGCTATTATTAGCGATAAAAGAAATATGGTGCTTCTAGTATATAAGTTTGAACATAATCCATCCATCCATCCATCAGCCTTTCAACGTTCACTGCTGGAAATAGGCCTCCCCAAGAAAATGCCACAATGTGCGGTTCCGTCATGGGGGATAATTCCGTAATCGCCACGCTTGGCAGGCGGGTTGGCGATCGCAGTGGATGTTGTTAATACTCGAGGGAGTGCTGCTGCCCACTCCCACGGTATTCCCTTAGTCGGCTCTTACGACTCCCGTGGGTAGAGAGGGGTGGGACAATTCTAAAGCCGGCCCACAAGGCAATTGAACATAATATGTTCGCGTAATTATAAATAAAGGAATCTTCGCTCCACTATCTTACCAGTTATAAGTTGCCAACGTCTTTCCTACCTACTTATATCTGTTTAGTGAAGGAAAACGTCGCAAGGAAGGCCTGGGGGATTTATTACTGATTTCCAATGGTCTGCTAATACAGGCAGAGAGACGGCACACGACGGGCTTATTTAATGGGTGAGCGCCCCACACTACCCTGTTCACTGCCCGAACGACATAATTATTTTTCCGCCTTAACAAAAAAAAAAGGCCTGGGGGATTTTCTCGATGAGGCTGTCCGTCATTTTACATCCCCAAAATGCCACTGCTCACCACAGCAGCGGCTCGACAGTACTCATGGTATAATTTTTATTTTTTTTATTGCTTATGGTGGCAGACTGGCCACAGCCCACCTGGTGGTAAATGGTAACCATCGCTTATGGACACAACTATACTGAGAGTATTGTCAAGCCGCTGCATACCATTTCATTTCTCAGATATGAAATGAAAGAATAAACGGCTATCTTCTGCTACAGCCAAAACACTCTGACGTGCTTCATGACCGGTCACACAGGAGACGATGGTACCGACCCGTTCAGGCTCTCACTTGATATCCAGCCCTACAACCAGTAATGCAATGGGTGATAATTGCTTACTTCGCTTAGTCGCCTTGTATGACACCCGTGGTAAAGGATGGGGTTGGGGGGGTGACGCTTGTATTCTTAGTCCGTCACCAAATGGACTTAATAGTTGAGTGCATGACCAGCCACCATTAAGTGGGCATGTCAGCCACCGGGAGCAATAAAAAAAGCGAATATTCTTCCCATTTCGAAGGGGAAATGTACTCTCATTCTAAGAAACGACTAATGAGTTACTAACGGTTTCGTTCTTTCTTGTGCAAAAAAAAGCTGTCATATTTAGGATCTTTTGTACTTTATTTTTTTAAGACATTTATTCTATATATAAGTACACACCTATTAAAATGTTATATTAAAAGTTCACTGACATCAATCAATAATCAATCAATAAATTTTAATTCCGCTACAATTATTGGTTTCGTACCGGATATGTCCAACGGTACCGGAACTTCAACTCGTAAAATGCGCTACAAAAATATAATGTAACATGTTGCATATGTGTCGATGCAAATGGAAAACGGGACTTAGACCAGCCACAACTTATCACCTTATAGTCTATGTTATTTTTTCTTTTGATGCGGGACATTGGTGAACTTGTATCTATTCTATATCTACGTCTAACATCAATAATTATAAATCGATTTATATTTTTTTTCAGTGTCTCCCGATTAATTATAGTTAATTTAATTCTAAAAATTATTATAAAATTTTTATTTTTTTTCGTTTTAAGAGCTAATTTGGTAAATAAATTAAATAATCATCTTTTCTATTTTTAATATAACTTATTTTAGTAATTTAGGACAGCCTCGAAATTTAAATCACTGTATAAACTGTAACTGTGTTCATATTTAATTTCAATCGTATTCTGCCGAGTCAAACAGTTATTTTTTTCAACCCTTTTACTGTCCCACTATTTGGGCACGGGTCTCCTCTTTCAACAGTAAAGCCAACAAACAAAACCCTATGAAGGGTCTACGTGGAGAGGTTGAAATGAAAGAATAAACGGCTATCTTCTGCTACAGCCAAAACACACTGATGTGCTTCATGACTGGTGACACAGAAGTCGGTTGTACCTACCGACCCGTTCGGGCCTGATAACAGGTGAGTACTCTCATTTGGTACTCAGCCCTACCACCAGTAATAAAGTGTCAATATTATAAATTGATTTATCATATTTTATCATGCTTAAATTATAGGTAGGTATATTTAGAATATAATTTACATAATTTAAACTGTTATTATGTGGTAGATATGAAGTATTTCCTTCTTAATAAAATCTATTATTTACGACATTTTTTATGAGTTTTATGATTTAATGAGTATAATGTTATTAAAGCGTACGTTAAATGGGTTGTGCTAATGCATATACTCTGATGATTAATGGATTATAATGCGACTATTCTAGTAATAAGCCTTTATTATGTTAATAATGTATCTGTTATGGAGAATTTTACATAACGGCTCGCGGTTTGCTCGTGCTCGTAGTTTTGACTCTGTGTCTGTGTATACTATGTACACTTATTCTGTATGCACTCTGTGTATTTTCTTTTAAAGACAATGTACTTATTTGTAATACGTGCGTTATTAGTGGGTAAAGTGCGTTTAAATAAAAGCATTAATACCCCAGCGTCTAATTTGTGTGTAACTTACAAATCTAAAGGCACTAAGAATACAAATGTAATAATTAAGCATATTAAGCTATTCTGTGTATCGCGCTAATGGCGGTCGGAAACGATGCAGGCGAGCGCTTTTCCACATCCGCCCGACTCTTGCGCTTATCGTAGAACGCCATCGGGCAAAGGAAATTCGCGTTGAGCCTTCAGAAAATTAATGTCGTAATTCTGCGGAGGTTGTGTGCTAGTTAAGAAAAAAGTTATATTTTCGTGTTAATGATTATATTTTGTTAAATAAGTAGTATCCGGTCGTACTCGGTAAATTGCAGACCAATTGCATCAACATCCTTGCTAAGTGCAGAAAATAATTAGTGGATTTTTTTATACTTTGAAAATCATCAGGCGATCTCCTTTTTTTTTTTTTTTAAGGCGGAAAAAAATGTTCCTAATCGCACACCTCCTCGTTCGGGGCAACGAACAGGGTAGTGAGGGCCTTCACCTACTAAATAAAACCGCCGTGTGCCGTCTCTTCGCCTGTATTGACGGGCCACTGGAACCATGTTTTATTACTTCAGTGGTTAGGCGGCAAGCCTGAGAGATTTTCTTAACAGCTTTATGAAGTCTGCCAACACGCTGGCCCAGTAGTGGATGTCGGCCTATATCCTTTTCACTCTGAAAAGAGACCCATGCCCAATAATAATATAATGAATGCTTAAAACCAATATAAACAATCACTATACTTTTTCAAGATGGCCGCTGTATGACCGAACTCCACCGATTAATCTCTGATGTTAACCCGTTCGCATGCCTTTATTATCTGCCAATTAAGTTTTTTGTCTCTTTCGCACACTTGCAGGGTTGTTAGCCTTTTAATGTTTTGGTTGCCGCGCGTTCTTAATTACACCATAGAGATTTGATTACGGTGTAACTACCAAAATAAGACCGAGAAGCATAACTTATATAATTATGATGTGGTTGACGTTCATAATAAACGTTTTATATATCTTTTGATCCGTTATATTCTTACTTTTAGCTCCCGAGAATTTATAATTTTACGCCATGATAGTATTTTGTTGGTTTGGAAGACATCACAAGCTCTCGAGAAGAAATAGTTTTCATTCGGCGCCCCAGTAATGTAACATAATATATTTATACTTATTAAGTCTCCTCTCAAGGACGAATGTTTAAACAATGTTATTGTAGTGTAATAGAATTAATTATATAAATTACTAGCCTTTGCCCGTGGCTTGGCCGCAGCCAAAAGCTAGTTATTAGGTTATATCTCAGGTTCCCGATATAGTAGCGGGATAAAATGTATGCCAATTTTTAAGTCTAATCAAGAGCTATCAAATAAAAAAAGTTGCATCAAAATCCGTTAAATAGTTTTTGCGTGATGCGCGAACAAACAAACATACAAACAGATAAACGAAGAAACAGACAAAAAATCTAAAAAAATCGTTTTGTGACACGCCTATATACCCTAATGGCCGTGTGGAGCCAGCTTTAGAATTGCCCCACCCCTCTCCACCCATGGGAGTCGTAAGAGCCGTCTGAGGGAATACCGGTGAGAGTGAGCAGCAGCACTCCCTCGAGTATTAACAACATCCACTGCGATCGCCAACCCGCCTGCCAAGCGTGGCGATTACGACACTATACCCCCAATTTGGGGAGGCCTATGTCCAGCAGTGGACGTCGAAAGGCTGATGGATGGATGGATGGATATACCCTAATACAGTCATTTTTTCTCAAATATCTTAAATGTACAAACACAGCTCTGTTACAGATTTATAATAGTGTAGATAAATACCTTTCAATAACATTCTTATTAAGACAAATGCCAACCCTAACAAAAAATACAAAATCACTTTATTAACATCCAATTAAAACTCAACAACCCTGCTACAAATATCTAACAACCCCAATTTGTCATTGTGACATCCTTCTCTAAAGTCCAGCTATCTCTCTCGCTCCCTAATGGCTCTACAATAAAGTAATACACCGATCCATTTAAATTTTCCCTCCAAATTCGCGCGGTGCCATAATTGCGTATCTCCCCTAGCGACTACCATCTCGTTCTTACATTAGCGATATCGTATTTCCGTCTCGTTTACTCTCTAATCCGTTGGGAGAGGTATAATCGCGTACATAAGCACTTAATCGCATTTCGGGGCTTGTTGAATGACACCCCTATTTATTTAGTACAAGAATACCCGAATCCCTTTTCCTATTAAAAATATTGTTTGACTTTTATTTAACATCCAGGGTTGTTAGGGCTCTATTGTTCAATTAATACAGTTGAAAGAGGGTTCATATTACGTTTGTTTTTGAGCAGATGTGTGCGAATTAAATTTGATCTTTGTCGGTAAATGTTGGTACATTAAATTAGCATCAAAATGTGATAAGAGTTTGGTAGACTGCGTTCTCGCTAACGTGTTTTGTTTCAGTAATTGTTATAGAAGTGTATGTTATTTTTAGTTTTATGAATGCTCTGGGAGCCACAATTAATTGTGCCTAGAGATCTCGGCCGTTCAAATCGTAGGTAATTACTACAAGTAATCGAGATACATATCTAGTTCCTTTTTAATATGTGCCCTCTATGGGCACTGGAGGAGGAGTATATACAAAAAGCAGCTTTGGCTTAGCAAATTGCCCTAAGTAACGGGATTTAGTAATTTGTTTCAAAAGATCTAAATTCAATTAATAATTCTACTAGTATTATAAATGTGATTCATTTTTATACTTCGTGGGTGGTAAAAAAGCATACGGTTCGCTTGACGGTAAGCGGTAACCGTAACCTATAGACGCTAGCAACACCAGAGGCATCACTCGTGCGTCGCCATCTCCAAGGAAAGGGATAAAAGTTGAAGATGATAGATAATAAAGACAGGGGATACTAGGGAAAGGATAGAATGGATAATAAGGTGAGGATAGGGAAGGGATTTGGGCCTCCAGCGCCCTCACTCCCCATACGAAACAAAACGGTAGGAGTACCTACGGTTGTTTCTCGCTGATCTTATGTGAGAGGTTGATACTTCCCCGATCCAGCCAGCCGGTTCATGCTGGAATAAGCAAGGCCAGGCCACTAGTAAATTGTCTTAAAATAAGTTTGTATGTTTAGTTATTTGGATGTCTGTAAGTTTGTATGTGTCCTCAGTGATTACACTATCGGCAAGCTATGATGGCCTTTTTGACGTTTGTCCACTCATGAAGTTTCTTATTAATTAATAATTACATTTGAAGGAGCAAATTGCTGTTCTTTATTGTCAATAGTGACATGCAGTTAGTCATAAAATTTATCGAATGTATAATTTAGGACACAAAATTCATTTATTACATTGATTTCTAAACTATATATATTAGAGCCACGCGAACATTTATTTTTAATTTTTATAAGATTATAATTATTGGTGTACTTATTTACCACACAAATCAGCATTTGATTTTCGAAATTCAATTTTTTTTAAAATGGAATCTAATATGATCGTCTCTAGGATCGCTGGCCAGCACAACTAAGTACTACCTCCGGCAAACTCGCGTCAATGTTCAATGCAAAACAAAGCAGTTTCGACCAGTTTCGACTTGACATTGCTTCGAAAAGTACAAACTGTGAGTGCACTGCGATTGTGATATAGTTTTGACCTGGCTTTGGATTTCGGATATTGATACTACATTACTGTTGACCCTTGCTCGTTAATTTGGACTCTGTTTACGCCTTTTGTAGTGGATTTCGTCGATATGGCTGAACGCACACACACATCACTATTGTAATATCATCATAGCGTGCCGCAACTATAGTGTATTCCTAGTAGTAGTGAATTCCTATAAATTTTTATTATGGCACTGACAGTATTTAGTACGAATTGTTTCAATAGATGGCGTTGTACATACGTTTTCTGAACGGGGGTGTTAAGAATTTCGCACGTAGATGTCGATGACACGATCTCCCCACAGAAAATTTCCACAACAAAAATTCTAAGACGCTATAGCTATGAGCTGTAAGTAGTTTTAAATGACGTGTTCCGGGTAATTTAACTTGTACACTACCTGATGGTAGTCATTTGCAGGTTATTATTTGCTATCTACCTAGTAAACAATATCATAAGAATTTTGCAACATATTCATTAATGTGTAAAACTCAAATACAAAGAGTTTTATGCAAAATTTATAAAAAAAATGACAGAACTTTCTTGTTTTAAAAATAAAGTATACCAATTATACACAACCCTTTTTTATTTTTTTTATATTTTTATTTTAGGTGGGCAAAAATGTCCTTCCGCACACCCCGCTGCCCGGGGAGACAACGGGGTAGTGTGGGGCTCTCACCCACTAAAAACCCACCGTGCGCCTCCACCCGCCCTTGCTACGGCGGATCACGAGTACCGCGTCGTTTCGACCGCGATCCGCAGGCGGCAGCCCCTTCGGGCACCCTCTCTTGAGTGACGCCTCGCGCACTTGGGCGTCGCACCTTCGCAGTAGGCTTCCGCGGACGGCAGGGTACTCTCCGACCCCACCGTCCGCAGCCTCGGCTAAGGCGGCATCAGGCGCAGGTAAGCGGGGGCATGCCGCCCCGCGCGCCGGCGGTGAATCGGGTCCGCGAAGGAGGATTCCTCCCGAGCCAGAGGGCCGGGCCGGGCGGAAGGAGGTGGCGGAGAGCCGCCACCTCCTTCCGCGAGATGACAGCCTCGCAGAAGGCGGCGACCGCGGTCCAGGCCCTGTCACTGCCAACCATCGCTCGCGCAACGGCCGGCAGCGACAGGTCCACGCCTATGACTGCAACGAGTTCCCGGCGCTGCACATCCCAGGCCGGGCACGACTCGAGCGTGTGCTGCGCTGAGTCCTCGTCGCAGCCGCAGTGGTGACAGCCTGGGGTCGTCTCCCTCCTAGCGATCATGTGCAGGTATTTGCCGAAGCAACCATGCCCCTACAAAACCTGCACGCCCATTCTTCCAAGATGGGCTGGAGCGCCCCCACGGTCCAGAGACCAGCCCGGGGCGTCTCCAGCCGTGATTTCCACTTTAGGACGGTGGTGCGGCGGGCATCTTCCCGCCACGATGACATTGCGCTCGGCGAGGGGCGGCTGCTCCCCGCCCGCGCCGTCGACGCCCGCCGATAGACGTCGGCGAGCACCTCCGCTTCCAGATCCCACGGAGGGGTTCCGGCCAACGCACAGGCTGCATCGGTCGAGACCGTGCGGTACCCGCGTATTGCCCTGACCGCTACGACCCTCTGTCTCTGTCTGACGCCACAGAAGGGCCCTATTGCGAGAGGCCAGGGACTCCGCCCACACGGGCGCGCCGTACAGTGCCATCGACCGTACTACCTCCGCGTAGAGTCGTCGACACGCGAGACTCGGTCTGCCCAAATTCGGCATCAGTCGCCCGAGGGCGGACGCCGTGCCGACGAGCTTTGGTGCAAGACGGCGGAAGTGCTCGTCAAAGTGCCACCGTCCATCCAATACCAGGCCCAGATATTTGATGTGGGCCTTGATTGGCAAGCCCACACCGTTGACCGTTATCGAGGCGCTGGCGGGCGGTCCCCGTCGGCGCCTATGGAAGAGTAGGGCCTCCGACTTTTCATGGGCCATCCTAAGCCTCAGCGCCTCGATCCGCCTGACCACCTCCGCGGTACCTGAGGTGGCCAGCGTTGCCGCCTCCTCGAGGGTCCAGCCCCGGGATGTGACGAGCGTATTGTCTGTGTAGCAAATTACGCCCAGCCCGGGGGGGAGCCGGCCAAGGAGGACCCAGTCGTAGCCGATGTCCCCCAGGAGCGGCCCAAGAACCGAACCCTGCGGGACGCCGCACGACATAGCCCTCCTTACAACGTCCCCTTCCCGGTCCACGAAGAGGACGCTGCGGCCATCGAGGTAGTCTGCCACCAGCCGCCTTAGGTAGAGGGGCACTCCATGGTACCGGAGTGCCTCCTTGATGCAGCCGAATGGCAGACTATTGAAGGCGTTGGCGATGTCGAGTGGCACCGCCAACAGCACATCCCTCGAAGTGACGGCCTCCGCTGCCGCGACCTTCAGGCGCAGAATGGCGTCGACCGTAGACCGACCCGCTCGAAATCCAAACTGGGCGTTGGACAGGTCGGGGCCGACCGCTCCTAGGTGCCGGACGATGCGGGCAGCGACTACCCGCTCGAGGAGTTTGCCCGTTGTTGCCTCGTACAAATTATACACAACCCTATCGTAACATTACATAGGCGTACACATCTCTAGGGTGTAAACGAACGCATAATGGATGCAAGCGTAGGTATTATGCAGTAGAAAATGAGCTTATGGAAATTTTTTAGGGTTGTACCAAATTGTAATAGGCTTGATTGCGCTAATTTGTTAAAGTGAATGCTGGCTGAACTAGTAGTTCCATCAATCTTTTGCAGTAAAAATACTACAATACACTCGATAGATGGCGTGAAAGGTCTCGTTTAAAGGCACGTATGAGTAGAACACACGGGTGTCTTATTGCAACCTTTTTTGTTAAATTGTTTATTTAATTTCATTATCAAGCCATGCTTATAGCTATATAAGGGTTCCGTTATAGGCAGGCCCATTTTTCTCACTCGGAAATTAAACAAATTTCATGTCTGAATAAAATTGTAGTCTACATAGTTACAAAAAGTGGGTCACCGATGATTATACAGGGGCCCCATTACACTAAAGTTCCCAGAGCTTCCAATTGGTGAAGAACGGCTAAAACCAAAAGGTTAAAAGTTTTGCAATTCGTAATCTATTCACGTACATTGCCTCTCTTCTAGTTATAGATTCTCATTTTAATCTCTTTCAAAATGGCCATCTTACTAAAGAATAATTTGCTCTAACTCACCAACTAGAAATTAAGCGAAAACAAAAAGTTAGAGATACTCTTGCATTTTTTTGCGTGTGCAAAGGCACTGTTAACAAAGTTGTTGCAGCCTATGTCAATAAAACGTGTAACAATGATACAAAAGACGTGTAATAATATCTATTTTGTCAGTCCGTATGATTTATTACGTCTAAACACAGGTTAAACATCATCTTTGAACGCAACTCGTAAAACAAACCATAAACTATTCGAATAAAAGATGAAGTTGTTATAAAACGTGTAAGTTTAAGTGACATTTTGTTTTTTTTTTACTTCAAAAGGCTTGTGTACGACGGCATTCCACCTTACGACAAGTGGCAGAGCTAGCTTCGTAAAAGCCGCTACTCTTTTCTAATTTAAGTTTATATTCCATTATAACTTAGAGACAGGAAAATTCCATTCCGCTGCGCGTTTTGTGTAAAGCAACATTTCGCTATTGTTTAAGTTGGCAGACGAGCTATTGCCCCATAGATTGTAAGTAGTAACCGATGCTTATAACCTCAGTGATACCAGAAACAACCAATATTCTGCGTGAAAGTGTATAGATTACTATTTGAGATGCTTTTAAACCTTAGACAAAGAATATTATAGACAAGCTATCAGCGTATGCAGTGTCGAGATAGCAATAGCTTGACATAATTGATAATAGTTTTAAAAGGTAACTAAGATTATAACTTTGTTGACTAAAAATGTACTACCTGTTTTAGCCGAATACAAGAATGACAGGACAAAAGAAATTGCAGTTATGCTTATATTTTGCTTAAAATATATTAAAACGAGTAACATTAGCGTATCTTCTTGTTTAAAAACATTAGCGTATATGACGTGATTAATGAAGGTTTTCTTTTACGTCAATACAAAAACAAGCTTACATACCGATGATGGGGACGGTTGGCCACCTTATTGTTTGGACCCAGTTGATTGGGTCCAAATACAAATAACGCATACGCGAAAAGGATAAAATACTTATACATGTGTCTCTCTCACTCTTGCTAAAACCTAATAAGTATGTGTATCCTTTTCTTCATCCTTAGTGTCAAAATAGTAGCGAGTCTATAATATTCTTTGTCCAAGTTTTAAACAAAGGAGTCGGTGAAGGTAACAACATATAGGCTATAACATAGCATCACGCCTGTATTCTACGAAGGTGTAGGCAGAGGTGTATTACACACCCACGACTCGCCAGCTATGTTTAAGTCCCATGTAATAGGGGGCGAGCCTATTGACGTCTACCGGGCACATTTCCAAACTCCGGGCTGCTACTGAGAATTTTTATTTTTAGGAAAAAGCTCATAACATTGCCCGACTTGGGGATCGAACCCGAGACCTCACGATTAGCAGTCGCATACACTACCGCTACACCACCGATGCAGTTATAGTTTACATATAGGCTATAATATCTATAATTATGTTCGATACGTGTGTAGTGCAGATGCATAGGTACTCTTAATAGAGTCCTCGAGAGACTGTTACCACTTAACATTATACGTCACCATCAGCAAAAACAAGAGAGAAATTATTTATACTAACTGAAACTCGCACCGATTATCGTTTTTTACCATAAGTAAACTAAAAAAAAAGGTGTGTGAGGCCACGCGGTACAGCTGATGTGATTTATAAGCTTTTCGTATTCGATTTCGTCCACGTGAAATTTGAATTTAGGTCAATATTTTTGAAATATATAAAATTGACGTGTCGCAGTGTTTGTCGCCATCCTCCTCCGAAACGGCTTGACCGATTCTTATGAAATGTTGTGTGTATATTCAGTAGGTCCGAGAATAGGATGTAAACTATTTTTCATAACCCTAAGTGATAAGGGTAGTCCACCCCAAAAAAATGTTATATTATTTGGAGAAAATTATTTTTAAGATTGGCGGCATATTATAATTTTTTTTTCTACGCTAGAAATTCCTTAAAAATTCTCTAGAAATAATTTATATGAAAAAACAACGTTTGCAGTTAGTTTTATATAATAACCACTATTATATTTAGGTATTATACAAAAACAGTTATGGTAAAGGAACCGTCCTTTTTTGTTGAATAAAAAGTAGCCTGACCTTTTCTTTCCAGACTAAGTATACAAAATGATCAGTTCTGTAGTTACGTGAAAACATAACAAAAACAAATTAAATAAACTCCTTTTAACATTCATAATATTAGTAAGGTTTACATGTTGTAGAAAAAGATTAGTGCGAAAGGGATGCGAGCTTTAAAACTATTTGGATTATTAAAAATATAAACTAGAAGTGTGTCATTTGACAATTATTGAAAATATTGTATAATTATTGATAATTATTTATTGTATATTGTACAAGAGATTCGTAAAAATCTAAGTCTAGAAAAAAAAAGCCTAAGAAATCTCATCGATCATTTATAACTACCCGTAATTCGTATAATATAACATTGAAATTATTTTACTATATCTAATTCTATTGCATGATAGATATTCTTGAAATCCGCTAACAATTATTTCTTTCTATTTACAAAATTATGCAATAAAATATAAAAGATAGATACTAATAAAAATAACAAGTTATAATGGCGTACACATCAGAAAGTATTACAAATGAGTAACATCACGCAACATTACATCTAAAGGGTGGCAGGAAGCTACTTGATTGATATTCGATGTCGATACGGGGGATAATGTACCGTAACTGTAACGGGAGGGGATGCATTCCCTATTATATTTTATAGGGGAAGAGTGCTGCAGATTTTGAATCGGGATATTAAGAAATAGATGTGTTTGAAATATAAATAAAATTATTGTTTTTGCTAATCACAACTTGCTAAAACGGAATACATATAACTTGCTATAAAAGTACACATAAGTTTCGATAAAAATACGTATTTATCGTCACGCATTTTCTCTTGTGGGGTAGGCAGAGTACTGAGTGCCAAAAATCTATAAAAATACTATAGGTATTATACTTTCTGATATTTACGCGAATGTTACACATTTTGAAATAAAACTACGTTTACGGAATCTATCGTGCTTATTTGATTTTACTACTATCCCGATCATATCAGCCTTGGACGTCTATCATCTAAGTCCACCCGTGATCATAAATGTTGTAAAGTATTCGAAACGTCGGGATAATATAAAAATCAAGTAAACGCGATAGATTCCGTAAACGTAGATTTATTTCAAAATACTATAGGTATTATTATTGTTTTTTCCTATAAAAATACTATACCTAGGTTTTTTTGTTATAAAAATGCTATAGGTATTTTTTTGTATTAAAATACTATAGGTGTACATATTACCTATTATTGGTTTTGAAATAAGAAATGCAGACTTATCTCTTTATATTTTTCTCTTTTTTCATCTTAGTATTTTTTCCTTCCTTTTCTTTAACTAATTATCATTGATTCCTGTATGTTACAAATTACAAGTCATTAGAATATCAGTACCTATATAAATTACATCTAAACCGCGCAATAAGTCTGATCTTTCCTTTTTTTTTTAATTTATAATTGATGTATATAGAAATCAACCAAAATGTCATAAATCCTAGTTAATAGTTTATTTCCTTGTAACATTTCATAAGTAATAAATTGTAATGCGTTTTAAGTCGTGTATTGGTGTGTAAGATGCTATAAACTAGCAATATCAATATAACCAATTTCACGGCAATCTTTACAAAATCACCTTTATCCTGTTCTCAAAGAAGGTGCTCAAATTGCAAACAGGTATTTTGAGGTTAGCTTTGAATGTATGACGTCAGACTTTTTGGATCTTTCGCAAATATTAGACACACTGAAGTAACATTAATTTTATGGATTTGATCTCTTAATATATATTATTTAATATTACCCTGTGCTGCCGTGGATTAAAAGAATATATTGTCAGATTAAGGATATATATACTATGCAATGGTTTCTGCGTGTTTTCTAGTTAGATAGTATCAAATGATTTATATAATATGAAAAACCTTTCAAAAGATCTTGATCATTGAGATTAGGAACAGTGCGTAGATTGCCCATTTTATTATTTCAATTTTAATGCAATTCTCCTGCCTTATTGCTTTCGTACATAAAAATATAATCATATAATACTTCTACCTAATCCTCAGTAATTTTATGGCGCGGAAAATTCACTTATGATATTTTACAATTTATTTTTGTTATTTGAAAATAATAACTTCATTATGTGCCGTTTTTTGCAAGAGAATGAATAAAAATGTACTTAAATGTACTCATGTTTGTTATTTCTTTAATTACACGATGCAGAACAATAGTATCTTCCTAGTAAAATATAGATTTAGTGCTCATTTCACTCAGTATCTACTTCGTAGACTCTTTAGCGGCCACGCAGTTCTGATTCTACGCGTTATAGATATTTGTAGAATCACAGGAGAAACAATTAGCCCGCAAAATAAGCACGCTGAAGGGGCAATACCACAGACTATAGCGAGAGCCATAGTGACATAGTCCGATAAATGAAGATCAGCATGCTAAAGAAAAGAATAGCCAAACTGCTTGACGAAACGACAACTTTAGGCGAAAAATATTGTCAAGGGGAGTTGATCGACGCGCGTATCAGCGTAGTATCTACGGTGTCCCATCAGTAGATACTGACGACCTAGTGAACTCTTTACAGCCAATAGACGCAGGCGATGCAGAGCCGCTCTTTATGGCATTGACTTGGGAAGGCATATATGTCTAGCAGTGTATGAAAAACGCTGATGAATGGAGGATGACTTCGAAATTATGTGGTACCTTACTACGTAACTTGAAAACTATCCTACAATAAAACCGTATATATAAAGATTATCCAGAACAGATAATATTCATTCCATCCATCTATCAGCCTTTCGACGTCCACTGCTAGACATAGGCCTCCCCAAGAGAACGCCACAGCGAGCGGTCCTCTGCTGTTTCGCTCATATGGGGCATAGTGCCGTAATCGCCACGCTTGGCAGGCGGGTTGGCGATCGCAATGGATGTTGATAATACTCGAGGGAATGCTGCTGCCCACTCCCTCGGTATTCCCTCAGTCGGCTCTTACGACTCCCATGGGTAGAGAAGGGGTGGGACAATTCTAAAGCCGGCCACACGGCCAAATAATATTCATGAATAAATTGATATTATGATTTTATTATAATTACTGTACTATGCAATAAATTTTAGATATCTGTAGTAAATAACTTATATTAACTATGCAAAGACTTGAATATAATATTAAATGCATATTTAGACAAGTTAAATAATTACTGAAATAAATATTATTACAATAAGCCCGTTTTGGCAGAACAACGCAGAAATACAAAGTTTGCATTAGCTCTCAAAAGCCCGACGTGAATAGTATTTATTCACTGAATACATTTTGCAAACCATTAACCACGTGACAAATTGTTCAACAAAATGGCGGCTGCTTTTTTGGGCGGGAAATCTGTTGTTCGCTCGCAGAAAAATTTGACAATAGATTTTTCTTTCAATATGTAGTGATATATCATAGGAGGGTGGCATGAATAGTTTTTTATTGGCTAGTTCCTTAATCCTTTATGGGCGTACGTCAACCATAAAATCATGTAAGGATTTATGTTTTCATGGTAAATAAACTACTTCTGTTATGGCGTATTGTTATACTGTCGAACGCAAAACTATTCTGGATTTTAGTTATATCTAATTTATTTTATTTACAGGTTTGGTTTAAGATATAAGTGTCTATAAAATTGTTATTTCTTTTGTGTTTACAACCAGGACAAAACTTTTCTCTTTTTTGTTTGTTGTGTGTGACATTTAAATTGGCTGCTTCCTTCCTTAGCGGCATAGCTATGCAACTTCCAACGGCGAGTTTCTGCGTTTTACAATGGGAACCTTCAAAAATAGTCTTTTAAATAATGATTTTATTGGCAACATATTTTTTAATAAAGAAATTCAAAATTAGGATAACGTGAAATTAGATTTAACAGATGAGCTTTCGAGATAATTGTCGATGGTAGACTATCTTTCATCTTACTCTCTTTAACTATGAGTAGAAAGTGCTGATGCGATACTTTCCGTCAGCACCTTTCATATAGGTTAGAATATAAGTATTACATTTTAAATCCCTATGGAGATCCGCAGTATGTAAGATTAAGCATAAGAGATAACAAAACATAGAGGACGAATAACAATTTTTAATATACCTATGTGGCACTTGGTAGCGTTATTATTCTAAGTTGGTACCCAACCCAAGGTGATAACGGGTTTCCATAATAATGTCACTTTTACTTTGTGTACACTTGTTTTCTTATTTCATCACCACATGAATAAAAATTATTAATAAAAATAACAAAAAATACTTGCTGTCATATTTTTATATATTTTGCGAGTATGTATTTGACATGCTTAGGCATGTACTCGTAAATGAATATAAAATCTGAAAATGTGAAACTGCACTTTGCCTTTTGGCCTGCGTCATTATTTGGTATGCATTATATTTGTAATAATTAAGCTTACGTGGTTGGCATAATATATGCAAATACATCCGACAGATGGCGCAGGCGCCACACAAGACATTAACAAGGAATGTATTATCGAAGTCCGGAACAATTGTCACGATGGCTGAATTAGCAAATAAACTGGGACGGTTTTCCAAGAGATGCAGGTTCAAATCCTGCTAGTGACTGTTGTTTTTGATTACACATTTCCGCATTTTGTTAAAAAAAATTATTATAAATTAATTTTAAAACGTATTTTTTTTTGTCTACAGGTAAAAGTGTGGTTCCAAAACAGAAGAACGAAACACAAAAGAATGCAGCAAGAGGAGGAAGCAAAGACAGGTGGTAAATCAGGTTCTTCAAACATGAAACCAGATGATGGTAGTCAACTCAACAACTCCTATGAAGACGATGATGAAGAACTTATTGATATGGACATGGATGAACTTAGTGAAAGTGAGAATGAAACGTAAAATTGTGACTCTAGTGATATTATATTATCTTTGTACATATTAATGTAATCTAGATGTTTAGGTTAACTAGTTTTATTAATTTATGAAGTTGCGTCGACGCTGTGGGCAGGTTTTATCTGCCGTTGGCTCTAAATACGTTATATTCTAAATTTGAATTATATCGCTATCCCATAAAGTAAGCAATTTTGTAATTTGAATTGAGTACCTAAATCATTTCAATAATTAATTTTATGTTGCAATCAAAACAGCAAATTTAATTAAAATTTATTTGAGTGTTACCAGTCCAAAGTCTATTCATCCAAATTCAATATGATCAATCCTCAAAAAGTAGGCGTTAGTTGGCGTTCGCAATAATTTATATCAATTCTAAGACCATTAAATAAGCCACTATAAATGAACGGTTACAAAATGGTGGCCGAAGTCTTGTTAACGTCATGGTTTATTAGATAACAAAATTGAGCGTATTATAATAGTTTGGGGTTTTTAAATTAATTAAAAATGGCTCTTTTTTGATGTTCACCCAGTGATGTGGGTATAATTAGACATTTTAGATTTGAAACGTTGATAACCAGGGCCTGTGGTTTCTCAACGAGCGCTGACATCGACAAACAAGGAAAGAAATAGGAAAAGTGTTTATGTTAGAGAAAGATGGATATAATATAAAGATGAAGTCGATTATAGGTGCGTTCAGGGCCCTATTATTAAGAGATGCGTTCAGAAACTATCGTAGTCTCCAATCGCGTTTCGTAATTGTTCGCGACGTAACTAAATTGTTTATAAGTCTCTGACGATTGTTCTCAACGGCTATTTGTCTATGCGTCAGAATTAGTTGATATAGATCTATTTGTTGTTGATGGTAGTATTGACGCGTTGCCTGACTTGACTAACGATGTGTTGGGGCCATTGTTTTAATGTGTTATATTCGTTCTAGATTTTCAATAGCGTGCTTTCATTAATCGTTTTGAAAACCCATCCTAACAAGATTAAATGATAACCGATTTTCTGTGTTTTGAAACATTGTATGATGTCGATAGTCGATAAACGAGAGCTTTGAAAGACAAGAAAAGAGAGGTACAATTAAGTACCTTAATTTTTATGTCTGCGTTTATGAATTCCCAGTTATATTAATAAATTATATATTAATAGTAGGTATATTACTTACTAGAAACCTAATAAGTATCTGGCTCGTCAGGCTTATAGATATAACTTCAAAACAAATTTAGGTACTGCATGGAAATGACCACTGCACTTAGTACTTGTCCTTATGTCTTCAATAGTGGTATTTTTTTCAATTATACCAGAAGTACTCATTGCATTGTTTACTATGTTCTGGCAGTAGCCTGTGCTCTCAAACTTGAGTTAAAACGACCGATTATAAGGCTAATTTGTATTTTCCTTTCCGTCTTTTGTTCTTATGATTTACGATTACGAGTATCGAGTTCTCGCCGAATCGATTTACCGAGTGAATCGATTTTGAGAAGGAACAAGGTTTGTTTTTATTATGTACCGTGTTACTCGAATGTAGTTTTAAAAATGGTAATATATTTTTGATTATGTGTCTGTATACAGTAGTAATATTTGCTAAAAATTATTAGTATCTAGTTTTTCATGAAGCATGCCTAGTTATCATAGTTACCTATTTGTATAGAGACAGATTTATTTAGATGACAAGGTAATAAAAACAAAAATCGTTAATCGACATGTGTTAAATATTTCATTGGACTAAATAGGCGCGAAAATGAAACAACCTAACAGGCAAATACCAAACGTTTCGGCTCTACGCCATTCGTAATTTGAAATCAAGATTCCATTTTCAGCTCAATTAACTCTTAGGCGATTTTAATTATCGATTTTATTCATTAAGTGTTTGCGATTAGCGGGCATGTCGATATTTTACGATGTATTCTTTCGCAAAAGTTCGTTTTTAATTACATTCCCATTGATTGCTTTTAACTCGTTGATTATGTGACATTATAACGTTTATTGGAGTCATACGAGGTTGAGATAAGACCGTCACATATTGAATCGATTGCGGAGATCGGATTCATCAATGATTAATTGTTGTTTTAAGGAGATTACCTTAAAGCATGTATTAAAGACCAGTTTTATGAAATACAAAGTAATTTTTATTCATATAGTATAGAAAATATCTATTTAATTTAAGAGAAATTATAAATATTATTTATTTTACAAATTAATACATACATTTTAAATTTTTTCATTGTTTTCATAAAACTGGTGAGGCAATTGAATAGAAATACCCTTAAAATATCCAATGTAAAGTTAATATTCGCTCAAATAATTTAGTAGATTTATTCAGCCAGTTCCTTTAGATTAAAATATTATATAAAAATGACACAACTCTACGCAGTATTAAATGTCTGTGTGACGTCATCATATTATTAACCTGAGACTTTTAAAATGGCTTTTCGCCAGTTTTACAACTGACAACTTAGGTACTCTATTATTTTTCATAAACCACTTGATACCTACTTAGATTGAATATATTACAATATTGTAAACTCATGCGCAATTCTAAGATTTCAGCGCAATAAAAAATATCTTAAAAAACCTTTAATGAATATTTACGTCAGTCAGACATAACTACTTAAACAGTTTTAGCATTTGTTGTATCCTCTGAGTTGCTATGTACCAGCACTGTAAAGATTCTAGAAGAGTTGTAGACTACATGTTTTGTAAACTGTAAATGAGTGGTTTAATAGTCGATTCTTCAGTAGGATCTATTTTACTAAAAAATACTCAAGCAGCCCTATGCAACGAACGCATGAGATTGTTTTCATTTATTCGTTCATTGCTTGAATGGTAAAAATATTTTAAATGAATTTTAGTTTTTAAGCGCAAATAAATGAATTTTAATTTTTTAAATCAGGTATTCTACGTAAATTAAAAATAATACAGAAAATTGTAAATAAAACTATTTATTTCTTACTTTGTACTTAATAAATAATATGTGAATGAGTCGGGTGCTTATGGAGCAACGAAGCGAAGTCAATTATATTCTTTCTTTAATTTCTTTTTAAAAGCGTTTTGTTGTTGGATACTTTGTTACAAATATAACGTTATTTGGAGTTATTACAGGTCTCAAAATAGTTTTCATAACAGCTGTGCTCCGTATAATTTAGTATTTTTGACTGAGTACCTGAGAGTAATCTACTTGTTAAAATATTTGGACTTTGGAAATTGTATTAAAATGAATACGACATTTCAAAGAATAATTGAAAGGCCGCTACCATTGGGACTTTTTTTTTCTCAAGTGATTTTTTTGGCATTGGCAGTAACAGCCATAATCACATCACATAAGTGCTAATGTTTCTATTTGTCGTGATTATATTTATTTACTCTAGGTGTACCATTGTTAACTTTGTAAGACCCAGACATTTAAAATTAACCAAGATAAATATAAAATATCAGAAATCGTTCCGTTTGCTCCTAGAAAGATTATTTAAACACTAATGTGGGTTCTCCTTAGTAAAGCGTGTCTTACAGTAACAAAGACTTTGATTATGACCGTTAGTATTGTAAATTTCCTACATTAAATAAAAATGTTCCTTCACATTATATCTAGAAATGTAAATAATATACCTTTAATTCTTGTAGGCTAATTGTACATTTTCTTTAATTTAAATATCGGTACAATGGGGTGAAAATAATACAAGGAGTGACTCAAAATGCAATTTTTTTTTAATCCACAATTTTATTTTTAAATAAACAGATAAGTACCTCACTTAGGTTAGTGTTTTATCGCGTAATAGGAGATGTTGTCCAGTTCACCTAAGATTCTAACCTGAGACCTTGCAGTTAGATTTTATTAGAATAACAATGCATATTACTATGTAATCAAAATATTAGCAAATTAATTACTTGCATAATCTTGTAACAATTTCTCGGGTACGAATATTGTACAGATCAAATATTAGCCTCATACCTATTTTTTAAAGTCTGGTCATGATGGTTAACTTTTTATTTTTTCACGATATTTTTTAAGAAATTAGGGATGGCATAGAGCGAGTGTTCCATTTTTGAAAGTTAATGACTATGATAAAACAAATGATAGTGTTTTTGGAGATTATAGCAGACACATTTTCATTTTATCTCGCTCTTTTGATTTATATTAATCCCGTTGTACTGATAGTAATATTGTAAATATGTGTGTTTAGAGTTTAGAAGATACAGTTTAATTGTACTGTGTGTATATCAAATAAATGTTCTCCGACATTTTGTTTCTGTAACACGGAAGTAGTAACTTTAAATCATTGAGTGATATATAAAATATATGTTTTTACTCATTTATATTTGTTGTTTTTTATGTTAACCCGTTACATTCCACTATTGGACATTGGTATCAACTCGGGACGATAGGTACTTAGACCATAGTCTACCACATTATTGTACTTCCTTACTTTCATGATTCAATGAAAAAACTATCCGGCTTTAAGTCTTTTGCGCTATTGTAATACGATTATTAGGTATTATTATTATACAGGAGTGTACCGCCAACTATGTTTACGGAATCCAGGCTGCTAATAAAAACAGTAAATCAAATCGCCTTTTTGGGTCGTATCGGGATTTATATCCACTCTCTCAGTAGGTTGTATAGTATTTTCAACGTCATTTCGAGTGGTTGAATCTTACGTCACCGAATTCAATAATTACAATTAATAATTATTAAGGAGAGAGCAATAATTACAATTAATTATTAAGGAGTTTGATAGATGGGCATTGAAATAGTTTAGAAGAAAGATTGCACTGGTACCTACAAGACTTTTTTTTTGTTAATCACATCATCCTGAACTAAGGAATAATCCTCGTATCGCAGGGGTCTTTACAAACATACAATTTCACGGACACAAAGTACAATATAAAGTTCATAAAATAGGATATAATCGTAACACATAGCATCACGATATAACACATAGCGTCACGAGATATATATAGAACAAATATAAATTGTTTTTTTTTGAAATATAAATTGAATTAATATCCTATTTTAACTGCCTCTGTGGTGCAGGGGTAGTGGGAGCGACTGCTAATCATGAGGTCTCGGGTTCGATCCCCGAGTCGGCCAGTGTTATTGGGTGTTTTCGTAAAAAATAAAAGGAAAAGTTCTCAGTAGCAGCCCGGTGTATGGAAATGTGCCCGGTAGACAGCTAATTATAGGCTTACCCCTAATTACGTGGGACTAAAACATAGCTAGCGAACCTGTTGGAATGCAGGCGTGATGCTATTAAGTCTTTAATTTTATTGATAATGATTTAGTTAAGATTAATAAAAGTTCTTGATAAGCTATCCCCTTTACACTTTAGGCCTAAAACAAATTAGCGGTACCTAGTCAAAAGTAAGTATTAGTAGAAAAAATGTGAGATAGAAATTACTGGGTCCGAGTGACTGCTACGATAGCTCAGTAATCCAAAAACTCGGGTTCAATCCCCGGTTGTAGCTTTTGTATTCGAATGATAATGGCCGTATGATAGGTAGGCATAAGATCCTAACTCCTTACTAATAGGTAAGTATAACCTATTTATGTATAGCCTCGGTGGTCGCTTGTGTGTTAGTAGTAGTTTATTTGACTATTCGCAGTCAGTATCAGTCTTGGGTTCGATTCCCAGGTTAGGCCAACAAAAAGTTATAGCGTTTTTGCGATAAGGAATTCTCAAAGCAGTTCGGAGTTAGGAAGTTGACGGTGTTTCATCCTCGTGTCCGGTGTGACGATGTCGGTCCTTTTTTTTTGTTAAGGCGGGAAAAAATGTACGTAAACGCATACCTCGTCGTTCGGGGCAACGAACATGGTAGTGTGGAGCCTGCACCCACTAAAGAAACCCGCCGTGTGCCGTCTCTCCGCCTTTATTGGCGGGCCACTGGAACTATGTTACATTTCTTCGGTCAGCCCCCTTAGAATGAAAAATGAAACGTTAGACGAACTTTCATCTCGAGACATTGTGATTGATCAACAGTCCGACACGTGATTCCTGATTAGTCGAGATTTCGACGCGTGATTCAGGCGACCAATCACAATGAAACGAAACAAAAGTTCATCTAACGTGTCGTTTTTCATTATAAGGGGGTTGGTCGTGTCAAAATGCCGTCTCATCAGACTAGGATAGTATAGAAATAGAGTGCACTTGTGTTTGCACACACGCTAGTGCACGATAATACTAGTGTCTGTTGGTATGAGCTGCCGTAACTATCAATTATCATGAAATTTTGCATACATATGGTATGGAGACCCAAAAAGGACAGCGGTTACTGCTCATCCCAGAAAGATGAATGGTACCCGTAAGACAATTTTTATATATAGATGTCCGTGTGGTGACGGTCTAAGAATATAAGTGTCACCACCCCATCCTTTCCCGCGGGTGTCGTACGAGGCGACTAAGGGAAGTAAGCAATTATCACCCATTGCATTACTGGTCGTAGGGCTGGGTACTAAGTGAGAGTACTCACTTGCTATCGGGCCCGAACGGGTCGGTACCTCCGTCTCCTGTGTGACTGGTCATGAAGCACGTCAGTATGTTTTGACTGTAGCAGAAGATAGCCGTTTATTCTTTAATTTCATATCTGAGAAATGAAACGGTGCGCAGCGGCTTGACAATACTCTCGGTATAGTTGAGTCCATGAGCGACGGTTACTACTTACCATCAGGTGGGCCGTGGCTCGTCTGCCATTATAAGTAATAAAAAAAAAGAAAAAAATAATAATTAATGTGTCGTAGGGTGTATTTATTTACCACCGAAGGAATGTAACATAGTTCCAGTGGCCCGCCAATAAAGGCGGAGAGACGGCACACGGCGGGTTTTATTTAGTGTGTGCAGGCCTCACACTACCCTGTTCGTTGCCCCGAACGACGGGGTGTGCGGTTAGGAACCTTTTTTCCCGCCTTAACAAACTAAAGGGTGTATTTATATACTGAAGTCCACGTGGATGTGCAGAAATTGAGCAGTGTTATAGGTTCAATTCCCATATAGAATTGTGTTCTTTGTATTTTGATCTGTAGCATTTAACGTGCTCAGCTACTTTAAAGAACAAATTAAATAATAAATAAATATTCACGGACATTTCACACAACGTCCTCTGGTCCCAAACTAAGCTTAACGATTGTGATATGGGCTGGTACCCTGGTACGCTAACGCTGGTATGCTAAAAATACAGATCAAAATGTTTAAAAAAAAAAAGTCACGCCATCAAATAGTATGAATTTTAATTGCGAAATTAAACTTACTATATTGGATTAATGCCTGTAAATGCGTTCCGATAGGTGGCGTTGGTCGTTAAGACAAATGTGATGAGGAGATTGGGTATGACCGAAAGGTAGTGCGGTAGTTCAATGGATTAGAGCACATCCCCGGATTGGAAGGGACGCAGGTTCGATTCCCGCTCGCACCAAAGTTCTCTTTTTCCTCAATCACAAATAATAATTTGTGCTCACCATTTCATTTCTGATGGTAAATGGTAACCATCACTCATGGGCTCAACTATACCGGGAGTATTGTCAAGCCGCTGCTCACCTTTTCATTTCACAGATATGAAATGAAATGATAAACGGCTATCTCCTGCTACAGGAGATGGTATTACCAACCCGCTCGGGCCTGATAGCAAGTGGGTACTGGCACCCTACCACCAGTAATGCAATGGATAATAATTGCTTCCCTTAGTCGCCTCATACGACACCCGTGGAAAAAATGTGACGGTGACACTTGTATCTTAGTCCGTTGCCACAGGGAATGCTACATATCTCAGATAATTTCTCTAAGACTCGAAGGCTGTCAACCTGCATTGGGCTAGTGTGGAACTATGGCGGGGACAGGTTCGTCACCTATTTCTACAGCGTGCACACTTTTTTTTTGTTAAGGCGGGAATAAATGTTCCTAACCGCACACCCCCGTAACCGCACACTCCCGTCGTTCAGGGCAACGAACAACCCCCTTAGATGCGTGCACACCTGCTGCAACACCTATTTTAAAAACAGTGGCTTCTTTATTTTCCGTATTTATATTGCTATTTTTAATTTTATATTTTGTAAGCCTTTTTGTGGCAAGAAATAAATATTTTCTTCCTTTCTTTCTTCCGCGTGGACTTCAGAATTTAGTCTTAATTTGAATCTTTAATTATCTTACACAAACACAGCTATCACCCAAAAACTGGGGCTCGTAGAATGTAACTCACAAAATAGTATCGACATCGCATCGTGACTTTGCCATTGGATGAGAGATCTTGGGGGTTAGAACGTATCTCACTCGATCATATCGACATCACATCGTGTCATTGTGATTGGTTGAGAGATAACCGTGATTGGCCGAGCGATTGTATCATAAGCGAGACGATACGATGTCGATACGATTTAGTGAGTTACATTCTACGGGCCCTTGAGAGATCGTCGTGATTGGTTCAGCAATTATTGCTACATTACGCGTCTATGTGTCTACCAATCACAAATAAGACGATACGATGTCGATACGATTTGTGAATCATATCCTAATGGGGCTAAAGCCGGCCTAATTGACTAATTGACGCTTTTTCGCATTTGTAGTATTAATTTAAGTATAAGGATGTGAAGACCAAGTGAGGTCGAATCTAAGTAGAAAATTGCACCAGACCACACAAATAGCATAGTGACGTCATTTACGAGTATGCATCGATGCGATGACAACACTAGTGCTGTGATGAATGCCGAGTAGGGACGTGACTCGAATATATGACTGACAGATGGAATATTTTTGATAATCGGTAAATTTTTATGTTTGTACCTCAGAGTATGAATGTATAGAGAGAGCTATATATTAATTAAAATTACTTATACATTTAAATATAAACAAGGATAAGGTAAATAATAATTAGAATGTATGTATGTATTTAGAAAAAAATAAGAAAAATCTGTGGTTACTTCTTTGTTTTTTTTTATTAGACCAAGAATTGAACTGTGTTACTTCCTAGTGTTAGAACCTTGATTGCGCCAGTTAGATTAGGCTGCCTTGACCGGGGAAGTAACACCTCCCTCTCACAGAAGATTAAAGTGAACAGTGGTAGACGCTCCTATAGTTGTGCTCCTGGTGAGGCCTCCTCAGGCTTTCCTTATTGTCCTTAATCCTCTCCTCTTCATCTCTTTTTCCCTTTGACTGAAGATGGCGCTGCACGAGTGATAACTCTGGTGTGTCTATAGACTACAGTAAACGCTTACCTTCAGGCGAGCCATAAGCTTAATAGCCACCCTCGTAGTAAATAAAATATCTTAGGAACTTTTTCGCTGGTATAGTACCTAAGTCTATTTCATGAGAACTAACGTGACATAGGCTAATTTTCCTTTCATCTTAGAAGAGTCTTCTGCTAATAGAGAGCTGTAAAAAACATATAATGAGCTGGTAAAGAAGAAAGAAAAGACTGACAATCAAGTAAAATCATAAAATAAGAAAATGGCAGAAGAAAGGACACTTAATTGATTGAATGAGGTGACACTTGGCGGAAGTCCATTGTTATTATTAAAGAATGGATATTTTTAGGAGGCAGAATAACGGCAACAAATGAGCCGTGCGCGTGGTGAGCGTGGCTCATTTATTGCCGAGCGTTCTTGAGAATGCCTCGCTTAGAGGCGAAACGCGGGTCAAATTTGTGTGGAATATTGATTCTGCAAAAATCTGAACACAAATTAAATATTGCAATCAATATTGTGGTTCTGAGAGTGATACCGTATCGCATGGTTATGTCGCGTTGGTGAGTTCTTTGTCATTATCGTGCATGCTACTTTGCTATTATAACATTCTCCTCTATCTGTGAGAGTGCGGATTGGCAATCTTAGCTTATTCTGTCCAAAGATAACCGGGGTTGACAATCCGTGGGTGAGTGGTGGGCTCTCCTCCTAAAAATATTACACACACTTAATTAAAGAAATGCACGTTTTCTACTGGGTAGCAACGTTACTTGTTGCTGAACTGTATCTGACTAGGCGTCTAGGCATCTTTCGGCTTACAGCTGCTCCTATTCGTTAGACAGCTGTTACCACTTACCATCACTCGTCGAAAGAGTCGCAACTGGCATCCTCTTATAGTCGTTGATCTCAATTATAGTGGAATGTTAAAAATATGCTATTATAACAGCCATTGAAAACAACAGATAAGTAAAATTTAGAATAATGGAGTTACTTTTCAAAACAGCTTATTTCCTGATGAATTATGAAATAAAACTACGTTTACGGAATCAATCGCCTTTGCTTAATTTTCTACTATATAGAAGAAAAGCAAGTAAAAGCGTCGACATCCATATCAGCCATTGGAGTCGAGCCTTAATCGCGTATATAATGTTGAGGTTGAATACCTTAATTTCCCGACGTTTCGACCGTATTGCATCGGCCGTGGTCACGGGTTGACTGGTGTAGTTCAGCGTTGCCTCCGTTTGTGTATAATGCTGTAAAGTATTCGAAACGTCAAGATATTAGAAAATCAAGTAAACGCTATAGATTCCATAAATGTAGTTTTATTTCATAATGTGTAACATTCGCGTAAATTATATAAATAAGTATTATTCCTCATGGATGTTATGATAGATAAGGTAAGTGCGTTTGTCGCTGAAGAGAAAGTTATTGTAAATAAATTTCTAGAGAAAATCAGCTGTTATTAACATTATTGAAACCCATTGAAAAAGAAAAAGTTATTTTCAAAATGAGAATACCTAAACCATTTTGAAAAGAAACTCCTTTTTTATACATACCCGCCCTTTTTAAATTCATAACGTTTTTCTAATTTTAAATGTGACATTTCTATAACATTATAATACTCTAAGGTGTACCTATATCGATATTGTTTGTCTTATAAGTTTATGTTTATTTTATCAGATAATTTATGTTTTATGGCGAAAACGCCCGTGATTGGTTTGTTGATTTGTTTTTATTGTCGAGAAAATATTGGTGGGGTCTTTGTCGTTGTTTAGTGCACTCAGGAGAGCTGATGCACCTATTAAAACATTTTATCAATATGTACTTTAAACATTTCTGTAATTTTCAGTAAATTAATAAATTCACTGGAGTATGTAATATGATTTCAACCACTCGCCATGACGTTTCGCCAAAAACTCGTTCATCATGAGTGATGCCTCGGGTGTTGCTAGCGTCTTCAGGATATGCTAACTACTTACCGTCAGATATCATCGTATGCTTGTTTGCCTACATCGCAGTACAAAAAAAACAATTTAAAAGGATATAGCATAGCATAGCATCACGCCTGTATTCCCATAAAGGTTAGGCAGAGGTATATTCCACACCCACGGTTCATTAGCTATGTTGAACGATACCATCCTGCATATAAACAAAATTTATTTGTGAATTACATGGATAAAAGTTATTTGTGAATTACATGGACAAAAATTATTTGTAAATTAAATGGACAAAAGTTATTTGTGAATTACATGGACAAAAATTATTTGTGAATTACATGGACAAAAGTTAGTCGAAAGGATGGATGAATGGATGGACTTTAACAATTTTCCTGTGTAGTCTCGAATCCACAGTACTCACCAAGAGCTGTCAGCATCTACACCATTACGTCATCTGTGCAATTTAATATAATTATGTACAATTATAGCCATTCTCACCTTACAAAAAATATCACGCCTACACATAACTAACCACAAAACCTTTTAAAAGATTGCCACAACTTGTGAATTCTGAAATATGTGACTATTTTAATAGAAAAAAAGTTAATTTATTTTTAAAATAACCAAAAGCGTAGTCAGTGAGGCGCAAGGAGTCAAACAGTTAAAAGGATTAGCAGGTAAGTGGGTTTGAGACTTGGTTAATGTAAGCCAATTTTCCACGAAGCGACGCGGGTGGCACTTTATAAATGTATTATAGATTTCACAAACACACTTAAGATAAGTTTTTGCAAGATTATGTTCGGCACTTGTATTAACATTATTTGAGACGAAATTTGGTATTTTTTTCTTTAATGAGAAGATTAACAACTTCTCTATCTGATCCTGTAGTTAAATATGTAGAATAGATATAAAAATATATTACGAGTAAATTATACCTGGGACAAACAGTCCAGTTAGGTAGGCACAACTTCGAGAAAGAGATCAATCGACGAATCCAACTCGGCTGGGCAGCGTTCGGGAAACTAAGGAAGATCTTCTCGTCAAATATTCCGCAATGTCTGAAAACGAAGGTCTACGACCAGTGTGTGTTACCAGTGATGATATATGGAACAGAGACGTGGTCTCTGAATGGTGGCCTCCTATCAAGGCTCAAAGTCGCTCAGCGGGCCATGACGCGGGCTATGCTTGGGATTTCTCTTGTCTAGATCTGGTAATAACTGACAATTCAAATACATATTTATTTTTGGTACGATGGGAGAAAGTAGGTACTAAACTGACAAAAAAACCCATCTAGTGATGGGGGGACAAAATACCCCATCTAGTGACGGGGTTTTTTGTTAGGACTGTTTACTCTTTGAAAGTTCCTACCGTGACAGAAATCACATCCCTAGTTAGGACTATTTGCTATCCCTCTACATTTTAGATCTAAGTATATTTTTTAGCAACTGACATGCTCCGCTACTTTTTAAAGTATAAATTATTTGTGAATAAGGAAAAAGAGATTTTTAGTCGGAGCATGTCAATTGCTAAAAAATGTAGATCTAAAATGTTTAAAAAATCGCGCCATCAAATCGTATGAATTTAATTGCAAAATAAAATTAAACTTACTATATTGGATGCATGTAAATGCTTGCCGATAGATGGCGTTGGTCGGAAGACAAATGTGATGAGGAGATTGGGATGATCGAAAGATCGGTAGGATAGCTCAGTGGCTTAGAGCACTTCCCCGGATTGGAAAAGACGCGGGTTCGATTCCCGCTTCCACTAAAAATCTCTTCTTCCTTATTCACAAATAATTTATATCCCTATACATCTAAACACAAAAGCGACAAAAAGTTCTAAATTTTAAATTTAAATGGCGGCAAATTTTGTATTTTGAGACTCAGTTAATACTTGTTTAAATGTAGGGATTATCGACCCGGCCCTTTTAGCCACTTAATGTGTTTTAATTTTTAAATAAACTATGATTTCATTTTAGTTAATCGGTTTAAGGGTTTGAGCTTAACAAGAAAGATTATCACTTTAAGCGGGGACAATGTAACGGTAGATAATTTCTTTGTTTATTTTAAATATAAAATTTGTTTTTTTTAATAATATAAGTACGTTCAATAAGTATTTTATGCTCACGACTTAGGTACTACAATAGCATGTCGATGTAGGTTGTTCACCCTACAGTTTTATCCAGACCATAGGTATGCCTCAGGTAATACGCCCTTAAAGTTCTATATATTTTTTTTTCTAGTGCCTATAGATTCCTATATCAAACAAAGTACTCGTATATGAGCCACCTTAAAAACAGTTATTCACAGATAATCTGTCTTGATAAACCTCACACAATATTCAGGTTTTTACTCAGCCATGCAAACCTCTTATGAACACCGTGCTTATGAAATACAAGCCTTTGGCTGCGGCGCAGCCGTGGGTAGTTTTTATTCACCAGCTTACACCCCAAGTCAAGCATGCGTTAAGAAGCATTTACCTACTTCAAAAAATAAAAACTTACATAATTGAAATCACTCTAGCTAGTAGTTGTTCTGTGAGGCGCACCCAACGGATCTGGCCTGACTTGTTTAATTTTATTTATTTACATATGTAATTACTAATAGTAATTATCGTATTTAGATATTTATATATATTTTTAGCATTTGATATGCTTAGAAACATACATTAAAGACAAAGTGAAAAATGTGAAATCGAAAATAACAGTCACGAGCAGGATTCGAACCTGCATCTCCTGGATACCGTCCAGATGCTTTGCCAATTCAGCCATCGTGACCCTTGCTCCTGACTGCTAATTTCGATAACACATTCATACTTAACGTCTTTGGGTGACGCCTGCACCATCTGTCGGAAGTATTTTCATACATTATACCGACCAGGTAAACTTAATTTTACAATTAAGATTTTACCTAATAATGACGCAAACCTATTTTGTTATACTTACCGTCCACTACTTCCATATATATTCATGGCCTATCTAAGTTATTCTAAGAGAAGAACAATACAAAAACGAATGAAGAGATATACTTGGTTCCTTGAAATGAAATCTATTTATATAGTTTGCCAGTAATAAACAGATTATCGTACAACCCTTTAATTAAACAAAGAACTCCTTTAACTGGAACCTATAACCGTCATATCTCAGTCATATCAAACAATAACATCCAATCAAAATACAATGTAACACTAATTAATAACATCAAAATCATATTATTTCGGCACACATCATAGAGAAACACACCAAAGGGAAACTGCTAAAGCTAAATACTTTTTTACTCTTACAACATTGGTAATAAAGTTCAATATTAATTTGACAGCTTACGTCACAACTTTGTTTAAATAAGGCGACAAGTTTGACATGTGTCAAAGTTGTCAACGGTGACCGCGCATTAATTAATTATGGTCAAATGAACATTGAAGTGGAACATGTTTTTAAGGGCCATAATGCTACTTATATATACGAGGGTAGTCATAAAATGCTATGCCGATAGAATCTTGCTTGTCTCACCATGAATAGGCTGGCTTGACAGGGGAAGTACCACCAAGGCCTGAAGCAATGGTGTGTAATATTAATGTTGTGTTTCATATGGCGAGTGAGAGGGCCGAAGGTCAAAACCTCCACCTCATCCCTTCCCTATTATTCGTGCTGTACATCTTCTCATTTCTTCGTTATCTTTTTTAATCTCCACCTCCTATCTCCTTCTCTGGGGTTGACAACGCGCGAGTGATGTCTCTAGTGTTGCTAGTGTCTCTAGGCCAGTGTTTTACAATCTTTTAGAATACACGACCCCTTTACAAGCTGAAAAATTCTGGCGACCCCTTTAAGTCATAGGCTGACTTTAGTAATTTAAAAGACTGCGCTTATGATTTTCTTTGTTTTGGTATGATAATATTCATTATTACGACCTACTCCTACAGTCCGTCCGTCCTTCTCACTGAAATTGGGTATGTATTTTAGTGTAGAACCTTGACTTTTTCCTTTTGCCGGCAACCTCCCGAGTAAAGCTTCGCGACCCCCTAAAGGGGTCAAAAACACTGCTCTAGGCCATGGTGAGCGCTTTGTTTGCCACATTCGTAGTATAAAAAAATTAGATACCTACCTACATATATCATCTGACCCAATGCAGAAATCCGCAGAGACTACTCTCGAAAAAGTCATGTTTCTATAACTTGTAGGTTTTCTCAGTACCTATGTGTGCCGTAACATAAAAATGCGAGGTGTGTGCCTTGTAAGGTCTCGACCCCTCAGAATGGGAAATGAAGTCGATACATTGGCAGTCCTTGGCATCACCAGTTAGATATTAAAGCAGCTTTACTTCCTTTCTTTTGCAACCCTTTTTTCTGTTCTACTATTGGGAACGGGTCTCCTCTAACCGTGAGAGGGATTAGGCCATAGTCCACCACGCTGAGCTACTGATAATTAACCAGACTTAACAAGCCGTCGAGAAAATCTCTCAGGCGTGCAGGTTTTCTCACGATGTTTTCCTTCACCGAGCAGGGATAATTTTTTTTATTGCCATTTACCATCAGATGAGCCACGGCTCATCTGATGGTAAATGGTAACCGTCGCTCATGGACTCAACTATACCGAGAGTATTGTCAAGCCGCTGCTCACCTTTTCATTTCTAAGATATGAAATGAAAGAATAAACGGCTATCTCCTGCTACAGCCAAAACACAACGGTGTGCTTCATGGCCGGTCACACGGGAGATGGTGGTACCAACCCGCTTGGGCCCGATACCAAGTGAGTACTCCCACTTGGTACCTAGCCCTACCACCAGTCATGCAATGGATGATAATTGCTTACTTCCCTTAGTCGCCTTATACGACACCCGTGGAAAAGAATGGGGTGGTGACACTTGTATTCTTAGGACCGTCACCACACGGAACTACTTCTTTCTTTTTCTTTCCAGTATTGTTAAAGATATCAAATTCCCATGTATTTTAATTGTTTTCTATAGCGTTAGCGATCATAGAATACAACTTGCCTAGGGGGCAGATCAGTGGATGGTAGGGCTGGGTACCAAGTGGGAATACTCACTTGGTAGCGGATCACATCGTTGCGTTTTGGCTGTAGCAGGAGATAGCCGTTTATTCTTTCATTTCATATCGGTGAAATGAAATGGTGAGCTGCGGCTTGACAATACTCTCGGTGTAGTTGAGTCCATGAGCGACGGTTACCATTTACCATCAGATGAGCCGTGGCTCGTCTGCCACTACATGCAATAAAAAAAATTGGTCCTGGAAAGAAAAAGAAAGAAGTAGAATAAGAAAAAATAAAAATTGTAAAGATAGCTTTTTTAAATTTTCAAAATTCTAAAGCCTGTTTTACTGAATGCTATTTGCTGTAATCAGCTTATAGTAGTCCACGGTGTGTGTGGATATGACATCAGTTATATTTATTTATTTATTCTTTATATGAGCTGTTATAAACAATAATAGATACTGCCCACAACTTCGTGCAGGTGTACTTCGGAATCTAAATACATCACTCTATTTTTGTTAAGATGGGAAAAAAATTACCTAACCGCACACCCCGTCGTTTGGGGCAACGAACAGGGTAGTTTGGGGCCTTTACCCACAAAAACCCACCGTGTGCAGTCTTTATATCCTAACTATTACAAATCTGTAACTGAGAAGTGTCTGTACATTTAAGATACCTATTTGAGGAAAATGGTCTGTAATAGGCTATATAGGCGTGTCTGTATACAAAACAATTTTTTTAGATTTTTTATCTGTTTATCGGTTTGTCTATTCGCGCACCATACAAAAACTGCCGAACGGATCTCAATGCAACTATTTTTATTTGATAGCTCTTGATTAGACTTAAAAACTGGTATACATTTTATCCCGCTACTATATCGGGAATCTGAGATATTACCTAAAAACTAGCTTTTGGCTCCGGCGGAGGTGCGGGCAGAGGCTGGTATATATATGTATATATATTTATGAAAAATTTCACGATTATTGATTCTGTAGTTATGGCGTGAAAGTGTAGTAAATAATAAGAAAACTAAACTTTGCATTTATAATATCAGTAAGGACTAGCCTTTGCCCGCGGCTCTGTCTCAGCCAAAAGCTAGTTTTTAAAGTTATATTCCAGGTTCCCGATATAGCATCGGAAAATGTATACCTATTTTTAAGTCTAATCAAGAGCTACTAGTTCAATAGTTTTTACGTGATGCGCGAACGAACAAACAGATAAACAAACAAAAATTCTAAAAAAAAATGGTTTTGTGTTTAGACACGCCTACATAACCTATTACAGTATTTTTTTTATCAAATATCTTAAATGTACAGATACACAGCTCTGTTACAGCTTTATAATAGTATCTATAGATTATTTTGCTACTAATAGGTACTAGGCGTTAATCCTCGTTTTTACAAACTAATATGTCTGCCAAACAAACAGTAAACCGCCAGAGATAACTAAAGACATTTGTAAAACTAAATTGAGTTTCCCCTTAACGCCTGTCAACGGGCCGAGATTAAGCGATATAAGCTAGTAAACTGACATACATAACTGTGCAGTCATTGAAGTAACACTGCCTTGCGAATAGAGTCGGTTTTCGTAAAAGTTACGGCAAAGACAATATTGCACTATTAGTTCAAATAATTTGATTAGGTTATCTAGATGAGTTGTCTATGGACTGAGCGACATCATTTTAGAGATGACCAATAGAAATTCGACGTTTGAATTGAAAAGCACGTTGTGTTTATATTTATATTTTGATACTCGGTGGGCCTAACCAAGTTGAATTCTATGATCGTTAACGCTATAAAAAAACGAGTGTGCTTACCACATGACTGAAGTAAAACTTAACAATATTAATATAGTATTAATAATGTTAATATCTATTAATAATGAGAAAGAGAGAAAGAAAATGTGTGCTGGCATCCCTCTCCCTGGCTCCTACAGTAATATACGAAACGTAACTCTCTCTCTTTCTATCTTCACTATCACACTTTTCGTAACGCTCACGTCACGCATTCACCAGCTTAGTCCCCAAGCCATGCGTGCGTAAAGAAGTATTTACTTCAAAAATCTATTAAAATGTATGAGAATTTGACATTTTTAACGATATCTATTACGCTAAGTCACGTGGCTTAACGTTAGAGATGTCAAGTTTCCATACATCTAATAGTTTTCTATAGCGTTAGCGATCATAGAATGCAATAAAAAAAGAATTCTTTCTTTCTTTCTTTATAATAGTGCAGCCGCCGGCGGACCACTGAAGTAATCCAACACAGTACCAGTGGTCCGTCAACACAGGTGGAGAGACGGCACACGGCGAGTTTCTTTAGTGGGTGAAGGCCCCACACTACCTAGTTCGTTGCCCGAACGATGGGGTGTGTGGATAGGTACATTTTTTCCCGCCTAAACAAAAAAAAAGGATATAATAGTGCACTCTCTGTTCCCTCACTGTCATAGTCCGATGGGACGACGTTTCATAGAGACCAGCCGCTGGACCTAAGGCTTTACGTGCGGGCACGGGGTTAAAACACCGTTAAGTTCTTAGGAACTTAGCGGTGTTTTAACCCCGGAGTTAGCTCCGGGCTGTTTTGGTTGTAGTAGGAGATAGCTGTTTATTCTTTCATTTCATATCTGTGAAATGAAATGGTGAGCAGCGGCTTGACAATACTCTCGGTATAGTTGAGTCCATGAGCGACGGTTACCATTTACCATAAGATGGGCCGTGGCTCGTCTGTCAGCACATGCAATAAAATGAAAAAAGAAACTACATAATAGGATTGACATTTATTTTTGTACAAGAATGTTTTTATTCAATAGTTTTTATTTCTTTTTATCCCGATTATTTTTCATTTTAAAATTAACGAACGAATTATGTGTATTATAGCAACGCGTGGCGTGGCTTTGGAGTCTGCTAGTACAATATATTTATTATATAAAAACTAACGGACCCAACAGACGTTGTCCTGTACGAACATTGGCGTTTCGTTTGGATGGAGTCATTTAAAACCATTCCGGTACTTACTCAAATATACTTACACAAATAAATTGAAGAAAAAATCCTGAAATCCTATCGTGGCGCCACCTCCCAGGTCTAAATGTGAATCTAAACCATCCCGGTACTTACACAAACATATATTCTGCTACCCAAATATATATTTAGATATTTATATATATATTTTTAGCATTTGACATGCTTAGCCATATAAATCAACATTAAATGTGTGAAAATATAAAATCGAAAATAATTGGGGCGTCACCCAAGACGTTAAGTATGAATCCATCCATCCATCCATCAGCCTTTTAACGTCCACTACTGGACATACTCCCCAAGAGAACGCCATAACGAGCGGTCCCGTCATGGGGGATAATGCCGTAATCGCCACGTTTGGCAGGCGGGTTGGCGATCGCAGTTGATGTCGTTAATACTCCAGGGAGTGCTGCTGCCCACTCCCTCGGTATTCCCTCAGTCGGCTCCTACGACACCCGTGGGTAGAGTGGGGTGGGACAATTCTAAAGCCGGTCCCACACGGTCGGGGATGACGTGACGGGATGTGCTATCGAAATTATTAGCAGTCATGAGCAATTCTCACGATGGCTGAATCGGCAATTCAAAAGCCCGGCGCAAAAAAGTCAAGTAAGTCGCTTAAGCCAAGTCGGTATTGAACTTTCCGCATAAACGGTACCTACTGGCAGTGCAGGCACACCACACATAACTGCACAAACAACTAGTCACATTTAAAAATATTTCCCAATAGTAATTTCAGAATAAAGCAGAGTTACCATACTTACCTCATTTCATCACTTAGTAAACCAATAAACACAAGATAAGCGTCATTATATGTGATTGATACGTGTGGTAACTGCTATTATTAACTGGCAATACTGTACTGTATGTGGCAACACTCGGACCATAGAGTCATTATCTATGGAATACATACACTTTGAAAGTTAATTGCCGGTTATGTGTGCAATTTTAAAGTTCAATATTGTTATTTCGTTTAGGTTGTTATATTTATTACTAGCATTTCTTCGTGGATTTGCCTGTATAGTTAATTATCGCCGCATCAAGATGCGAAAGGGATGGATCGGACATGTGGAAAGAATGCCGGAGGAGCGACTGGTTAAGAAGATACACAATGCGAAAGTGGAAGGATGTAGGTACAGGGGGAGACCGAGACTGACTACTTAGACCTAATAGGTCATAAATTGAATGAAGGTGGAGTTAGGAGACTCTAAAACCAGCGAGTCTCTCTCTGTTCTCTCTGCCTACCCCGCGAGGGAAATGGCGTCATGATAAAAGTGATTAAGTATCAAGATATATGAATAATAAAATAAATAAAAATTCACGGATATTTCACACAACGTCCTCTGGTCCCAAACTAAGCTTAACGCTTGTGCTATGGGTACCAGATTACGGATATACGGTACATATGATAGATAGAAAACACCCAGACGCAGTACAAATATCTGTGTTCATCACACAAATAATTGTCCTGAGTGGGAATTGAACCCAAGATAGCAGTAAGTAAACTGTCTCCATAATTTATTATTTATCTGTGTGGTGACAAACTGAGAATATAAGTGCTATCACCCCATTTTTAAATAGTTATCACACATTACATTGCTGGTGGTGAGGTTGGGTACCAAGATGGACTACTCACTTGTTATCGAGCCCACCGGCTGCCGTGTGACCGGCCATGAAGTACCTCGGTGTATTTTGGTTATACTTGGGATATAGCCGTCCATTCATTCAGTCATTTCCCTTCCGTAAAATGAAATGGTGAGCGGGGCCTTCCAGTATTCTTAGTACTTTTACCATTTACCATCTCGTGGAATGTAGCTCATTTTATAACCATAATCTATAAAGAATTTCTTTTGCCGCCAGCAAGTATGAGATAATTAAGAGCCGTGTGGTGACGGACTAAGAATACAAGTGCCACCACTCTATCCTTTCCAGCGGGTGTCGTACAAGGCGACTAAGGAAGTAAGCAATTAACACCCATTGCATTACTGGTGGTAGCGCTGGGTACCAATTGAGAGTACTCACTTGCTATCGGGCTCGAACGGACCGCTACCACCGTCTCCTGTGTGACCGCTGATGAAGCACATCGGTGTATTTTGGCTGTACCATAAGTTAGCCGTTTGAGAAATGAAATGGTGCGCAGCGGCTTGACAATAGGTACTCTTGGTATAGTTAAGTCCATGAGCGACGGTTACTACTTACCATCAGGTGGGAATTAGCTCGCCTGTCATCATTAGCAATAAACAAAAAGTTTTACGTGATACATGACAAACACAAATAAACACGGACAACAATTCTAAAAAAATTTTTTCTGCTCAGAGATGCCTAAATAACTTGCACAACCACAGACATATTTTTTCAAATATCTTAAGTGTACAGACATAGCTCTGTTAATAGTACCTACGTATAGATAGAAGTATTTATCCTCGAGAAGTCGAGATACTAAACACACCAAACCTGACAAAATCCATAAAATTAGTTCAGTATTTACGTGGTAATTACGTAAATATCATAGAATATTGTATCGATAATGAATAACGTTTAAAAATAATCGAATATTTTATGTTATAAATCATTCTCCAATTATAAAACACGCTACTACCGACCCAAAAAAACGACTCACTAACCAAAGCAAACTCTATTTTTAGACCATTCCAATTAACCGATACTTAATTTTCTAATAGCTAGTTTGTATGATGACTAATAGCTGAGGCGCTTCTCGACAGGTAAGGGGCGTGTTTAGGGGAAATTACCCCGAAAATGGGGATTTAAACACCCACTTAACCCATCAGCGAGTGTGCTGGTAAATAGGATAGCGCCGGCCGGTGCGAGTCCATTGTCATAATGTAACGTTAAAATTGACGTTTTTATTTATTGCGCTTGAATTGTTACTGGTATAGGACCCGCCGCCTATTTTTTTTAGTGATTAATAACAGGCTGAATATTTGTGAGTAGGTTCAGTTCGATGAGACACGCAAATTTTTCTCAGTGAAAAATCTTGTAAGAGATGCCTATTAAGTGTCCGTGAATTCGAAAACTTCCAAGCGTGGGACAGAGAAAACGTACCACTAAATTTGTAGGACTATGTGGCCATTTCATTATACAAATATTTACAAAGCTGCATTCAAAAAATCAGATTGTTTATAATTTGAATTACCTCTTTATTTATATATGTCTCTCTATATTTGTAGAAGAACACGTCAAACTACCCATTTTGTAGGACAATTGTTATTCCGAGTTTATTATCCAATTATCTTAACATTTAAACTTACTGTTAGTCAGACAATTTCGACACCCCACCAAATCGAAATGTTTTATACCTGCGCTCTTTATTAGCTACCTCTATCGAGATTTTTCACAGAGAAAATCTTGGGCGTCTCGTCGAACGGAACCTACTCACAAAGATTGAACCTATTACTAATCACTTAAAAAAATAGGCGGCGGCTCCTGTACTATACTGGATATATCCATCCATCCATCCATCAGCCTTTCAAAGTCCACTGCTGGACATAGGCCTCCCCAAGAGAACGCCTCAACGAGCGGTCCCGTCATGGGGGATAATGCCGTAATAGCCACGCTTGGCAGGCGGGTTGGCGATCGCAGTGGATGTTGTTAATACTCAAGGGAGTGCTGCTGCCCACTCTCCCGTTATTCCCTCAGTCGGCTCTTACTTTTATCATTGTATAATAATACATAATGATATTGGTAGATATGCAAAATGGAGCACGAGAGTAAAATCAATGCGGTCGAAATGCGATCGCTGCGGAGAATCTGTGAAGTGAAACTGACTGACCGCATTCGTATATAACGACGTAAGAGAGCGAGTAGTTATGAAAGAGAGTATTGGTGTAAAGATGCGAAAGGGAATGCTCCGATGGTTTGAACATCTGGAAAGAATGCTGGACGAGTGACTGGAAGATATACCTACAATGCGAAAGTGGAAGGATTTATTGAGGGAAGGTGGAGTCATGAGTCTCCTAAGTCGTCGAGCGTGTATGAAGAGAATTATGAATATTGAGGAAGCTAGAGATATATGCAAGAAAAGAGCCTATTGGCACTCTGTTCTCTCTGACTTCCCAGCAAGGCAGATGGCGTGATAATAAGTAAGTATGTAAGTATATAATATACTTGATGTATACTTGCTTTGAGGATATGGCTACGATCAAATTGTCGCGTTTCTATATCGTATGGCTATCATAGAATTATTTTTCAACTATTTTACTGTCCCACTATTTGGGCAGGGTCTCCTCTCATAGTAAGTGGGATTCAGGCTGTCCACGTAGTTGGGAGACTCATATGAAGATGATATGAAGATGTCATAGAATTAACGATTGTAAATGGTATGTAATGGTATATTACGCCGTGTGGAGCCGGCATCAAGAATAGGTCCACCCCGTCTCTTCCTATGGGAGTCGTAAAAGCCGACTAAGGGATTACCGGGGGACCGGGCAGCAGTGTTCCCCTGTGTACTAAAAACATCCACTGCGATCGCCAACCCGCCTGCCAAGCGTGGCGATTATGGCAATACCTCCCCTAGGGGAGGCCTATGTCCAGCAGTGGACGATCAAAGGCTGATGGATGGAAATGGTATCCATCCACGCATCAGCCTGTCGTCTACTGCTGAACATAGGTCTCCCCAAGAGAGCGCCGTAACTAGCGGTCCTGGGCTGACTGCTAGCAACCGCTTCCCTCGGCTTTAACCAGTTTGTTGGTTCCTCTAGTAGGAAGCTGTCCTATGCTGCACTATCTTGTACATGGTAGCCACTTGAGAACGTTTATCCCCCAACGTTTATTTCGAGGTTCGTTTATCGAGTCTTTTAAGCTCCACGTAGGGATAGGCTAAGTATACAAGTGTCACCATCCCAATTTTCCGTTGAGTGTCATATGAGGCGTTCGTTACCACGAGCGACGGGGTGTGCGGTTAGGTAAATTTGGTCCTGCATTAACAAAAAAAGGATAGGGTACCAACTGGAAGTACTCATTTGTTATCAGGCTTCAGTGGGTCAGTACCACCGTCTGCAGTGTGAGCGACTGTGACGCGCCTAACTCGTTGTGTTTGGGTCCATGAGTGGCCGTTACCACTTACCATTAGGTGAGCCATGGCTCGTCTTTTATCATGGGCATAAATCGTAGCCTATTGCCACTGGTATCATGCCAACTCTTCGTACTATATAGGTCACTTTTGCATCCCGTAAGACAATGAAAACACGCGTTCTGCTCAAACGTACCCCAATTTTAATAAATATGAATAAGCGTTTTGAAAAATACTCGTTATAAGTCAATTTATTAGTTAATAAGCTTTGTTTCCTGTGGTCTTTGTTTCGAGACAGTTGGGGTGTAACCATATTTATAGTGGTTAACTGAACCCAAATTATATGAACCCTAAGCGTCTTGCACCTTTTAAATTAGAATAGGTACTTATTTATCTCTAAACAGTAGGTACCCATTTCAGACTAACTAAAAATATAGACGGAGCATTACGAACAATCAAGTGAAGCTATATAAAACCATGCCAAACACGCGCTCATGCACACAAATACAAACAAAACCATGCCAAAACGAAGTATCATAAAGCACGAGTCTTATCAGTATATGTTTTAAATTAACCCCCAATGACTCGATGATTTCGTACGTACGTAACGGACGTGAATACATCGTCAGCGCCATAATATTCCCTATATATTTTTTTTATCTGTATTTTTAGCACTTGACATGCTCAGCTACTTTAAAGTACAAATTATTATTTGTGAATGAGGAAAAAGAGCGAGCGGGAAGCGAACTTGCGTCCCTTCCAATCCGGGAAAGTGCTCTAATCCACTGAGCTACCGCACTACCTTTCGGCCATACCCAATCTCCTCATCACATTTGTCTTAACGACCAACGTCACCTATCGGAACGCATTAACAGGCATTAATCCAATATAGTAAGTTCAATTTTGCAATTAAAATTCATACTATTTTATGGTGTGATTTTTTAAACATTTTGATCTGTATTTTTAGCACTTGACATGCTCAGCTACTTTACAGTACAAATTATTATTTGTAAATGAGGAAAAAGAGAACTTTAGTGCGAGCGGGAAATGAACCTGCGTCCCTTTCAAATCGGGGAAGTGCTCTAATCCACTGAGCTACCACACTACCTTTCGGCCATACCCAATCTCCTCATCACATTTGTCTTAACGACCAACGTCACCTATCGGAACGCATTAACAGGCATTAATCCAATATAGTAAGTTTAATTTTGCAATTAAAATTCATACTATTTTATGGTGTGATTTTTTAAACATTTTGATCTGTATTTTTAGCACTTGACATGCTCAGCTACTTTAAAGTACAAATTATTATTTGTAAATGAGGAAAAAGAGAACTTTAGTGCGAGCGGGAAACGAACCTGCGTCCCTTTCAAATCGGGGAAGTGCTCTAATCCACTGAGCTACCGCACTACCTTTCGGCCATCCCCAATCTCCTCATCACATTTGTCTTAACAACCAACGCCACCTAAAGTGGCTTCTATTTTCAATGCGGTGTCTTTATTTTTTAGTTAGTCTGTGGTGCTAAATTATCTAACGGATTTAGAAACGGATGTTATTGTTATATAAATAATATAGTTTTAAAGAAGGTGTATATATTTTTTTATACTATATGGTATGGTGGGCAAACAGTCATATCTACGGCCCATCTGATGGTAAGCGGTTATTACCGTTGCCTATAGACGATAACAACACCAGAGGCATCACTCGCACATCGCCATCTCCAAGAAAAGGAATAGGAAATCGTTCTTATTATATCAAGATCATCAAAGATGATAGGATGGGGGTATGGCCTCTGGTGCTCTCACTCACCGAACACAACGGTAGGAGTACTTACTGTTGATTCACGCTGATCATCTGATCCACCAACAGCCAGCATGTTATTTGATTGCCGGGGCCTACTGATTATTGTGCCTTCCAAAGCACAGAGGTCAAGTCTTCACTATTTGGTCTCAACGTTATTATATGGAAGAAAGAGTTGGCTATGCAAAAAGGAGCATGAGAGTAAAATCAATGCAGTCGAAATGCGATCTCTGCGGAGAGTCTGAGGAGTGAGGCTGACTGACCGCATTCGTAACGACGACGTAAGAGAGCAAGTAGGTATGAAATATAGTATTGGTGTTAAATATGCGAAAGGGAATTCTCTAATGGTTCGGACATGTGGAAAGAATGCCGGACGAGCGACTGGTTAAGAAGATATACAATGCGAAAGTGGAAGGATGTAGGTACAGGGGGAGACCGAGAGTCACCTACCTAGACCAAATCGGTCATGCGTTGAAGATAGATGGAGTCAGGAGTCTCCGAAATCGGTGAATGTGTATGAAGAGAATTATTAATGTTGAGGAAGCGAGCGCAAGAATAGAGTCTTTTGGCACTCTTTTCTCTCTGCCTACCCCGCAAGGGAGATGGCGTGATGTACTATTTGGTCTGCCATCTGATGGCGGCCGAGCGAAAGATACTTCACCTTGCTAACCATAAGACTGAGGTGCGCTACTATTATACTTATATGCTTGATGATGTTTTTCAACGGCTTGTAATGTATGCTACATTAGACGCGATAGTCTACGGCCCTTTATATTCTGAGGGGTGACATCCCCCATAGGGGGTTAGTAAAGGGTTACTTATATACTCATGTTGGTAATTTTAGTAGCTTTATTATTGGATACTGCCCACAAGGGCTGTTTAATGGGGTGTATAATAAAATTATCTATGTTATTAACCAATTGCGTTAAAGTATTTAAACACAAATACGGTAAGGACCACCCCTAATATTTAACAAATATCGTGTTTCTTGAAGTTTTATTAAGGGTAGGCTTAGTACTTGTACAGAAACTTATTGAGTCGTTGGCGGCAGTGGTTTATATTGACTGCAATCGGATGATATAGGTACGTATTAATAGTATTAACTGGTTCGGAAGCTGTTACCACAGCAGTAATGTAACGTTTTTTTATTGTTCACCTGATGGTAAGTGGTAACCATCGCTCATGGACTCTACTATACCGAGAGTGTAGTAAAGCCTCCGCGCACCATTTTATTTCTGGTATAAAATGAAAGAATAAACGGCTATATTCTGCTACAGCCAAAACACACTGACGTTCTTCATGACCGGTCGCACAGGAGACGGTGGTACCGACCCTTTCGGGCCCGATAGCAAGTGAGTACTCTCACTTAGTATCCAGCCCTACTACCAGTAATGCAATGGGTGATAATTGCTTACTTCCCTTAGTCACCTTATACGACACCCGCGGGAAAGGATGGGGTGGTGACACTTTTATTCTTAGTCCGTCACCACACGGACAAAGTGGTCAGACAGTGGTCTCCCAATACAGGCGGAGAGACGGCACACGGCGGGTTTATTTAGTGGGTGACGGCACCATACTACCCTGTTCGTTGCCCTGAACGGCGGGGTGTGATATGAAACGTGCGGTTAGATACATCTATTCCCGCCTTAAAAAAAGTTTGGGAGGCTATAATTAATTAGTATCCTTTATTGGATATTTTCAGCGATAACTCTAAGCTACATGACTGTTTTAATGATTATCATTTAGTGCCGTGTGGGGCCGGCTTTAGAATTGTTCCACTCCTCTCCACCCATGGGAGTCGTAAGAGCCGACTGAGGGATTACCGAGGGAGTGGGCAGCAGCACTCCTTCGAGTATTAACAACATCCACTGCGATCGCCAACCCGCCTGCCAAGCGTGGCGATTACGGCACTATCCCACATTCTTGGGGAGGCCTATGTCCAGCAGTGGACTTTAAAAGGCTGATGGATGGATGGATGGATGATTTTGTTACCAGGGTAGAGTTGGTATCCTATTTCTACTACTATCTCAAGAAATATCAGTGTGCAATAATGGTACATTATCCTTTTTATTTTTTTGTTTAGGCGTGAAAAAATGTACATAACCGCAAGCCCCATCGTTCGGGGCAACGAACAGGGTAGTGTGAGGCCCTCACTCCGGGCTGCTACTGAGAATTTTTTTTTATGAAAAATCTCAATAACACAGCCCGACCCGGGGATTGGACCCGAGACCTCATGATCAGCAGTCGCTTATACTACCGCTGCACCACCGAGGCAGTCTATATGTGCTGTAGATGTATTTATATTCTGAAAACCACACGGACGATATCGCGGACAGAATGTGCTCCATCGTCTAATCTTCTGACATACCTTATGTCAGAAGATTAGACGATGGAGCCCACGATCATAAAACTTACCTTAGATCTTAGAGTCCGTTCCTAATTCTCATAAATTCGTACGGCAGGTGGATTATATTTTATGACAATTTTATGATATTATGTAGATTTTATTTAGTTTTTATTTACAAAATATGTAAAATAACAACGAATATAAAGTGGAAACAGAATTACCAATTAATTCTTACACCTTTATACTATAATAATACAGACGGCTGATGACGGACTAAGAATAAAAGTGTCACCACCCCATTTTAGACCGCGGGTGTCATACGAGGCGACTAAGGAAAGTAAGCAATTATCACCCATTGTATTACTGGTGGTCCAAGTGGGAGTACTGACTTGTTATCAGAACCGAACGGGTCGGTTCCATCGGCTTCGTATGATTGACCGTGAACTGTTGTAGCGGAAGATATTTTTTATTCGTATTTAGTAGTTTAAGACAAAGCCCAACCTTTACACTTCAGTAGCTGTGGTGTATTTCCCATCCATCCATCCATCAACCTTTCGACGTCCACTGCTGGACATAGGCCTCCCCAAGAGAACGCCACAACGAGCGGTTCTCTGCTGTTTCGCTAATATGGGGGATAGTACCGTAATCACTACGCTTGGCAGGCGGGTTGGCGATCGCAGTGGATGTTTTTTATACTCGAGGGAGTGTTGCTGCCCACTTACCGGTATTCCCTCAGTCGGCTCTTCTCGACGACTCCCATAGGTAGAGAAGTGGTGGGACAATTCTAAAGCCGGCCCCACACGGCTATGTACTTATAGACGTATAAAACATATGGTTGGTTAAAACATAAGACAGTGGTATTCACTACTACATACCATAAGGCGGGCAATAGCCCAATACTGTCGAAGGCAATAGGCTGGTCTGCCTCCTTGGGCGTAGTAGGTACGCTGCAAAAGGCTCTCAAGAGGCGTGATCATTTTAACTAACATTAATATTATAATAAATAAAATTATAGAATACTAGCCTATTTTTAGGATATATCTCAGGTTTCCAATATAGTAGCGGGATAAAATGTATATAAGTTGTTGCATGTTGTTAAGTCTAATCAATAGCTATCAAACAAAAAAAGTTGCATCAAAATCCGTCCAGTAGTTTTTGCGTGATGCGCTAACAAACAAACAGACAAAAAATCTAAAAATAATCGTTTTGTGTTTAACATAGTATCACGCCTGTATTCCCCGAAGGGGTAGGCAGAGGTGTATTACACACCCACGACTCACCAGCTATGTTTAAGTCCCACGTAATAGGGGGTGAGCCTATTGACGTCTACCGGGCACATTTCCAAACTCCGGGCTGCTACTGAGAATTTTTCTTTTTTTACGAAAAATCTCAATAGCACTGCCCGACCCGGGGATCGTACCCGAGACCTCATGATCAGCAGTCGCTTACACTACCGCTGCATAACAGAGGCAGTTGTTTAGACACGCCTATAAAGTCTAATTCAGTATTTTTTTCTCAAATATCTTAAATATACAGACTATATCATTATAGGTCTGTTACAGATTTATAATAGTATAGATAACAATCTGGAATAGTGTACCTTTCAAATAATACCTATAAAATAATATTTAGTATTCCAAAAGAACGTCTTCCCCTTAACACTTTTACCGTTGTGTGCGTAAACTGTATAAATACACTGTACAAGTACGATTGAATGTATGGAGGTGTCTCTGTGTGTGTAAGCGCGAACAACTTGTTTGTTCAAAGATTTAATACTCAGTAAATTTCTTCAAGTTTACCTGACAGACGAGCGGCAGGAATAATGGCGTAAGTGAACACACATATTTGTAGCGTATTATTTTTTTTGAGCACCTGATTTGCTCGGTCATTTATAAAGTGATTGTGATAATAGACAATTTATCATCGTTAAGGAATTGATGTCATAGAGATCCAGTGGTCCGTCAATGAAAATAAATATTCACGGACATTTCACACAACGTCCTCTGGTCCCAAACTAAGCTTAGCGCTTGTGCTATGGGTAGCAGATTACGGATATAATACATATATTACTTTTTTTTTGTAAACATATACATAATAATAGTTAGAAAACACCCAGACGCAGTACAAATATCTATGTTCATCACACACATAATTGTCCTAAGTGGGAATCGAACCCAAGACCTCGTGCACGAAATTCGGTTACACTAACGACTACGCCACGAGGTTTGTCTCACCAATAAACCCGCTTTGGGTTTATTTAGTAGTTGAGGGCACACTACCCTGCTCGTTACGCTGAACGACAAGGCGTATGGTTAGGTACGTTTTCTTCAGCCTTCCCGAAACAAAGGCATCAAGCATGATAATCTTAGTAATATAGTAAACTAGATTAAGCCCATGACGCCATCTACATGAACTTCAGAATATAAATACTACTAGTACGGCACTTTGTTTTTCTATTTAGAAAAATTGCTGATATACGGGAACCATTTATTATTCAGGGTTTTTCCCGGTAACCCTTCTAAAATATCCTCCTTAAGGTACTACACTCCTAAAAGTCTTTTTCTGGGCTTCAAACTATATGTATGCGAAATTTCATGATGGTCAGTTGAGTAGTTACGGCGTTAAAACACAATAAACAAACAAACGTAAAGTGTTGGGTTCCTGTGGCATTATAAAAAAACAAACTACAGGATACTGAAGGAATGTAAAATGGTTCCGGTGGCCGTTTTTGTTTGCCGTGTGGGGCCGGCGTTAGAATTATCCCACCCCTCTCCACCCATGGGAGCCGTAAGAGCCGACTGAGGGATTACCGGGGGAGTGGGCAGCAGCACTCCTTCGAGTATTAACAACATCCCCTGCGATCGCCAACCCGCCTGCCAAGCGTGGCGATTACGGCAATATCCCCCATTCTTGGGGAGGCCTATATCCAGCAGTGGACGTTAAAAGGCTGATGGATGGATGGATGGATGGCCCGCCATTAAAGGCGGAGAGATGGCACACGGCGGGTATCTTTAGTGGGTGATGGCCCCACACTACCTATCGTGTTCGTTGCCCCGAACGACGGGGTAAGGAACATTTTTTCCCCGCCTTAACAAAAAAAAGGATGTATCGAGTTAAAATTTAGTATACATGTCTTAAGGAATACTAGCTAGTTATCTATATATCACTTGCAGATATATCTAATTCTTCTCGCAACTGACTACTGACTAACCAACTGGATTGACAGCAATAGTTTAGTTTCTACACTTTTCGTGGGCCTTACAAAAATCTACACTAATATTGTAAAGAAGAAAGATTTGTATTTTTGCATGTTTATAACGAATAAACTCTAAATTACTAAATCCATTTCAAAAATTCTTTCATCATTAGAATGTAAAATTATCCCCGAGTAACCTAGCCTATGCTAGAAAATTTATTACTACAAATAGTAATTTGAAAAAAAAACTACTTACCTATGTCCCGCATAAAGATACATTTACTATAACTTTATCCCAAAATGTTTAAAAATAACAGTCCAGCCGTGCTAAGCCGGGACGGGCCGCTTGTTTATAATATTTATAGTACTGTAAACTTTATGAAAAATTGAGATTGATTTAATAATCGTTTTTTTTTTAAATAGCAGACGTATAAAATTTTCACATACGCCTTTATTTATGAGCACAACTTAATTGGATATATCATAGGCGTCTGTTTGCGCATGGCAATTGATTGCAGCCTAACTACATGCCAGCAAATTGCCGAGACGAGAGAACGAGACAGTAACACACTTTACATGATATTTACAGTTGTTAGAGAGAGATGAACTACAATCTGTATGCTCCTCTTCACAGTACGAAGGCTCTGTAACGACTCGGTGGCGAAAATAAAAAGAGTTCGGAATATTTATTTTAAATGCGATTATTGTGGTTTTAAGTTTATTTAAATGTATAAGTATCGAGTAAGCGTGGATGTTTAAGTTTGTTATTTTGTCTCGTTATTGTACTTTTGAATATAAAATGAGTCTATCGTGCATCTCAAACTTCACTGAGGATATAATCTCTTACTTCTCTACCTGCCTGTCTCCAGGCCTGGCCACTCTTGTGGTCTGCTAATACAGGTAGAGAGATGGCTCGGCGGTTTTATTTAGTGGGTATAGCTTACACTACCCTGTTCGAAGCGCTTAACGATGCGGTGTGCGGTTTGGTATATTATTCCTGCCTTAATAAAAAGGGCCACTTGTGAGGTGATGCCTCTAATGTTGTTAGTCTACAGACTGTCACCATTACCAACGGGAATGTAGGTTTTTTCTCTTTTTTTTTAATCGCCAACGGTGGCAGACTAGCAAATGGCCCACCTGATGTTAAGTAGTAACCGCCGCCCATGGACTATGGCAACACCAGGGGCACAGCCACGTCACCGCCTACCATGAGTAAAGTGCTCTTCTCAAATCTCGTTTAAAGAGGGACAAGTCGTAACACTGGGGAAACACCGCAGCAGGAAGTTCATTCCAGATCTTACACGTACGTGGTAGAAAAGAACGCTGAAAACGAACCGTCTTGGACGAGATCGTTTCCAGGTGGTATGGATGAGCTCTAGCACGGCGTCTCGTGGTCCGGTGGTAAAACGGCGATGTTGGTACCACCTCAAATAGTAGGTATTCTTATTTGGTACTCTTGTATCAAATAATTCTTACTTATTACTATGAATGTAATATTATTATATTATATTTCACTTTGTGTTTAATGAATGTAATAGTGAGTTTGCTTGTTTGTTACCTCTTTATGCCGTAACTACTATACCGATAATCAAGAAATTTGTTGTAAATATTGTTCGGAGTACAGAGAAGGATATAGGCTACTCTTTTTTCCCAGAGGGGTTCCCTTTGGAAGGCTGTTTTTGGGTAGAGACTATCTTTGTACATGCAAACATTAATGACTTCAAATTATAACGAGAACCCATCATCAGATTATAACCATGTTTATATGGTACATCTTTCACAATATACCCTATTAAATAAAAAGGGATTTTGCACTTCAACGTAGAAATCAGGGAGATATCTGTGTTCATAACTATAACGTCCTCCTTTTTTGAAGTCGGTTAAAAAGCGTAAAGTTTTTTTCTATTGCTTTATCACCTTAACAGTATGTATGTTTAGGTATGTAAGTACATAATTTACTCACGTCGTAAAGTCAAAAAATACATAGGTGCAAAAATGGTCAAGATAAAGACATGCTCGTTCTTTGGATAAATATTGTGACGTCATTTCACACCTCGTCTATCTCTTTCCCGACGGGCAAGTAATCTAATGAGTCCTTCTACTTGACTACGAGAAGGAAGCGTGGTGAGTAAAAGGATTGCGTGGAAAGTATTTTGAAAAGGTGCAATAAAATTAAATTCATCTTGGCCAAATTACACTGTATCCAATCCAAAAAAAAACCAATAATGACATTCAAAAAACTAAAATGACAGCTTACGTCCAACCCATAGATATTTAAAAAGGTATTTTTATTTCAGTAAATTAATTTTATATTGTGCCTCCTTGTCTCTGGTTATTGCGAGATTAAACGATTGTTATATTATTTAGTGGCCGTTTCTAGCGCGGTTTTATTGAATATCAAAATATTTTTGCATAGGTATTTGCTTTTAAATGGAATCGTTTATTTTTGTAGGTATCTAATGTTTTGTAAATAATAAGCACAAAAACATAAAACACATTTGCAGTTTAATATATGTCGATATTTATCACTAAATTATTCCGTCTGGTGACGGGCTAAGAATACAAGTGTCTCCACCCCATTCCTTCACACGGGCGTCGTACGAGGCGACTAAGGGAAGTAAGCAGTTGTCACCCATTGAATTACAGGTGGTAGGCCTCGGTACCAAGTGGGAGTACTCACTTGCTATCGAGCCCGATAGGGTTGGTACCACCATCTCCCGTGTGACCGGCCATGAAGCACATCAGTGTGTTTTGGTCATAGCAGGAGATAGCCGTTAATTCTTTCATTTTATATCTGAAATGAAATGGTGAGCAGTGGCTTTACAATACTCCCGGTTTAGTTGGGTCCATACCATTACGTACCATTTACCATCAGGTGGGCCGTGGCTCCTCTGCCACCAAATTAAAAAATGTAATGATAGCCTAGCAGTAAAACCAAGAAACAAGCAAAGACAGTGATGGTATCCAGTTTGAAACCCAATCCACGGTTCAGACCTCGTACAGCACACATCTGTGACTTATCGAGATTTTATGAAATTATAGGTATCTGTATTTGTATACAATTTATCACTGCTCGGTGAATGAAAAACATCGGGAAGAAACCTGCTTGAGAGAATTTCTAGACGGCCTGTAAAGTCTGCCAATCCGCACTGGCTCAGCATAATGAACTTTGTGGGATAAAAGAAGTGTATGTTAAAAAATAATGCCATTGTCATTATGATTGATTATCAGTCTTACTAGAGCGCATAGCAAATTTCTGTGTTAGAAAATCGTGACGCAAGAAGCTGCATACCAAAAATTTTCTATCTACAAATCGTAGTCTTTCAATGGATGCCTACGCATTTGTTCGGCAAGGTGAAGTCTTCAATCTTATAAGTAAAACTTTAATGGAGTTAAATTATTACTTATTTAAATCTGTATTTTAGCACTTGACATGCTCAGCTAGAACAAATAATTTGTGATTATGGGAAAAGAGAATTTTAATGCAAGCAGGCTACGAACCGGCGTCCCATCCAATACGAGGAAGTGCTCTAGACTGCTAAGCTTTTGCAGTCACCCAACAACGATTCCAAATCGGGTCGTAAAGACATCAAAACAAATGTGAAGTGGAAACAAACACAAATAATTTGTTTGAAACACTGTTCAAATCCTATTATGAATGATAGATTTCGATTCAAAATAATAAATAATTCGTCATTCAAAGAATATGTTAATAGCCTAGGATCCGGTTGTAAGTACCTATGTAAATCTAAAAAAAAAACGTGTTCACTTTGTGTTTAATGTATGTTGCTAAGCATGTCAAATGCTAAAAATATATATAAAAATATCTAAATATTTATAGGGTTTGTGTCATTATTAGGTAAAATCTTAATTGTAAAATTAAGTTTACCTGGTCGGTATAATGTATGAAAATACTTCCGACAGATGGTGCAGGCGTCACCCAAAGACGTTAAGTATGAATGTGTTATCGAGATTAGCAGTCGAGAGCAAGGGTCACGATGGCTGAATTGGCAAAGCATCTGGACGATATCCAGGAGATGCAGGTTCGAATCTTGCTCGTGACTGTTATTTTCGATTTCACATTTTTCATTTTGTGTTTAATGTATGTTGCTAAGCATGTCAAATGCTAAAAATATATATAAAAATATCTAAATATTTATAGGGTTTGCGTCATTATTAGGTAAAATCTTAATTGTAAAATTAAGTTTACCTGGTCGGTATAATGTATGAAAATACTTCCGACAGATGGTGCAGGCGTCACCCAAAGACGTTAAGTATGAATGTGTTATCGAGATTAGCAGTCGGGAGCAAGGGTCACGATGGCTGAATTGGCAAAGCATCTGGACGGCATCCAGGAGATGCAGGGTCGAATCCTGCTCATGACTGTTATTTTCGATTTCACATTTTTCACTTTGTGTTTAAAGTATATTTTTTCCTATCCTCTCCTTATTATCCTTCCTCTCCGCACCCTATCCCTTTCCTTAAAGATGGCGACGCGCTAATGATGCCTCTGGTGTTGTTTGGACTGTATGCTTGATTGCATACAAAAATGTTCTTATATTAAGTGACCTATACGGATCTTTACCATAAAGATATGTTTTGTGTAAAAGTTTGTGTTTCGTGTTTCGAAAAACATGCGCTATCGAAAAGTGTTTTAAATTTGCACGGCAGTTTATTTAATGAGGTACCTAATTTTGTAAAGGTACGAATTTATACGAGCTTTTTATACGTTTTAGAGGTGTCGTATTTTATAAAATATTTGATTTCGAGTGAGAAATTATCGTTTTTTTTTGTTATTAATTTATTTGCAAGGAAATTGAGATTTCTTTGGTTTTTAGTAACATTTTTGAATGTTGTCATTTATACATATTATTTAACGGAGATCTTGTGGTGCTCAACGCATTTAATTTGAAGATATTGCTACTTGCTACCTAAATATATTAAAGATAAAATCTTTATATGGAAGTAGTGATGGTATTCGACGTTAAATTATACTACTTTACAAAAGGACAGGGTCAAAATTATAAATACAACAATCAGAAATATAAATACAAAACAAGCTTTTGCCCCAAATTTTTAGGTTATATCTGAGGTTTTCGATATAGTAGCGGAGCGAAACATAGATATACCAGTTTATAAGTCTAATAGACAGCTATCCGACAAAAGGACTTCGTCTAAATCAATGTAGTAGTTTTGTGTGATGGATGAATAAAACAACCAAACAAAAATAAAAATTGAAAGCAACATTGTTTTGTGGTAAGAGACCCCTAAATGGCCTAATATAGAATTTTTTTTCTATAACGTCTTGATGTACAGACATAGAGCTCAGTTAAAGCTTTATAAATAAACATTAATTAACATGGTTTAACAAAATTCAGCATATAGCAGCGATATACTGTATTAGTAGGTTAAATCAATATACAACAGAAGTAAAGTAATATATTTCCAGAGATGGCACACAGCGGATTTATTTAGTGGATGAGGGTCCCACACTACCCTGTTCGTTGCCCCAAACAACGGAGTGTGCGGATAGGTACAATTTATCCCGCCAACAAAAAAAATATTAAAGCAAAAAGAAATTGGAAAAAGATGACCTTTTCAGGTTGTTCTGCCTCAGGTTTACTTATGCTATCTAGCGGCCACAGAAATAACTAAACATAATTTTCAACAAATAAACATAATATGCTTGGATCAATTATTGGTATACATTTAATATAGGTAAGTACCTACATGTCTATATTATAGAAATAATATTATTGAATAAATTCTTCAAAGCAGTTCTCTTTAAAATTGACCCTCTTCATATTCTTAATTTTGCTCTAAAACATGTTATTGTGTAGGTGTTGGCTTAGATTAAATATTCTCAGGTATCGATAACACAAAAACTGTTGTTTTTTGTTTGCAAAATATTCAGAGATAAAACTACAGGCTACTGATGGTTTATTAAGTTAATCTTCCCGCGTCTTGTACGTTTCATTGTTTAAAAAAGTAGCCTCTGATCTGATGAATCTAAACTTTTTTCTTTGATTTGTTTAGTTTTAGCTGATCAATAAATGATTATAGTAAAATATGATAACACTATTTGCAAATAATATTACCTATTAAATGTATTAATATTAAGTATGCTAAAAAGGCATTATCCCCCATTCTTGGGGAGGCCTATGTCCAGCAGTGGACTTTAAAAGGCTGATGGATGGATGATGCTTGAATATATTTTTAAATTTAGAACGCTGCTGTAGTTTTGTGTGCAGAACAAGCCGTCAACAAATACTTAAAAACTTTCTAAATTCCAAAATTATTCCTTATTTAAATAATCGTTACTATACTAAATAAAACTATTTGCCCTCAATGATACGATATCACAAAATCTAATAGGTACCTACTCTGTTTCAAATATGTAACTTTTTTTATCTTACTATGTAGTATATTTACATTACTTTTTTTACCACGAGGACACAAACAAGCATACTAAGGAATAAGCCTTGTATCGCGTGGCACTTTACAAACATACAATTTTAAGGACACAAAGTACACCCTTTCTTTTTTTTTGTTAAGGCGGGAAAAAATGATCCTAACCGCACACCCCATCGTTCGGGGCAACGAACAGGGTAGTGAGGGGCATGCACCCACTGAAGAAACCCGCCGTGTGCCGTCTCTCCGCCTTTATTGGCGGGCCACTGGACAAAGTACACCCTTAGATTCAGAACAAACATTTGTGGATCACACAAAGAGTTGTCCTGTGTGGGAATCACAACACTCGGGACACCGGTATCCAAACAACTCCGCTATCTGTGCAGTTAAAAAAATATATATACAAAGGGAAAAGCCCAAAAAATGCCTGAAATGGACAGTAACTATTAATAGTCCTTAATTCTATTTAGAATAAAATAATATGTATAACTAAATAATTCTCAAGTTTGTTTGACTAGGGCAAAAATATAACGATCATTAAAATATTAAACTTGATATCCGCCTAATTCAGTCTTATTGTTTTTGGAGTTAGGATAAAATTAGTCCACAGTTATCATTATTTTAATATATTTCAACCTATATGTACCGTTAATCTTATTAAAATAATATATGAGTGTCAATATCAAGAGGTTAAAATCAAATTATTTTCAAAATGGAAAACGTATCGTGGCTGTATGGAACACATGTCCTTTGCTTAAATGACAGTTTGACATAATATGAAGACATATTGCATTACATAAATTATTCTTTTTAGCATGGGCGCGGTACCAATCTAATATCTATCCTCTTGCACAGTTTATTGATGCTGATATTAGTTGTTTTTAATGATGAAAATATAAGTTGTTTTTAATGATGAATAATGAAACAACAAAAATATTTACCTATTATTGTTGTTTTATTATTGCATATTAATTTTTGACAATAACTTAACATATTTAAATAAAATGTTTTGAACTGGCTTCTACCTAGTTTTTTGATAATTATTGATATTATAATGGGTTTCCTAAGTTTCGCACTGATCGACGGTCATTCCTAATCTCCACAACAGATTTGTCTTTACGACCCACGCCACCTATCGGATGCATTTACATGCATTAATCCAATATAGTAAGTTTAATTTTGCAATTAATATTCATAAGATTGTTTAAATATGTTTAAGAGCACTTCCACGGATTGGGCAGAACGCAGGCTCGAATCCTCCTCTCACTAAACTTCTCTTTTTCTACATTCACAAATAATTTCTTCTTTAGGATAAATTAGAATACAATTTTCAGATTTAATTACTATTTGTAGATATGAAAATAATATTTAAGGTGTGTGTAAATAATGTAATAATAAAGTTTTATGTTACTAAATAAAAAGTAAGGAAGGATGGAATAATACTTAAAATAAAATATCACTTATAACATTGTAAGTGGTTATTTACGATACATGGGCTTGTATAATTTATCGATATTCGATTGTCATTTCTCGATATGGCCTGTGCTTAAAGATTAATTTACATTTCTTAAATATTTTGAACATAATGTTAACATTGTGTAGGTTGTAAAATCATCAACAGGTAGGTGATTTAACAGCCATTTTCATTAGAAGGACGTCTATATATGTAGCTATGTATTTATCAATGTAACGAAATGTATTAATATAATTTTCATTACATTTCACACGTCCGATAACTTTAAACCATTCTATACTATTATTTCTGCCGTGTGGGGCCGGCTTTAGACACAAATAATTTTAATTGTCCCACCCCTCTCCACCCATGGGAGTCGTAAGAGCCGACTGAGGGAATACCGAGGGAGTGGGCAGCAGCACTCCTTCGAGTATTAACAACATCTACTGCGATCGCCAACCCGCCTGCCAAGCATGGCGATTACGGCACTATCCCCCATTCTTGGGGAGGCCTATGTCCAGCAGTGGACTTTAAAAGGCTGATGGATGGATGGATACTATTATATCTATACGATTATAAAGCTGTAACAAAGTTGTATCTATACATTTAAGATATTTGAGAAAAAATTACAGTATTAGGCATGTCCCACACAAAACGACTTTTTTAGATTTTTTGTCTGTTTTTTCGTTCGCGCATCACGCAAAAACTACAGAAAATATTTTGATGAAACTTTTTTTATTTGATAGCTCTTGATTAGACTTAGAAACTGGTAGACATTTTATCCTGCTACTATATCGGGAACCTGAGATATAACCTTAAAACTTGCTTTTGGCTGCGGCAGAGCCTCGGGCAAAGGCTAGTCTTATTAAGACCAGTCTGTGTATTAAATTATTGTTTGTAATCGAATCGCACTACTACGCGATTATGAGCCACAAAAACAACTGAGCTACACAAGCAGTCGATTTTAATTTACCATCAGGAATATTCTCGCCGTCAGAACATAAAACTAATTTCCATAAGCCAAACAAATATTTCTAAACCAATTACCTGTGGCTTCTCTACACCATCTTTAGTCTGTCGTAAGGCCATCTCTTTTTCACTCGTAGATTCGTGTGTCTTGCATCTCTGTCGCTCCAGCAGCCGATGCCCATTCACACCTGCGCGTTATTGTGTTTATTTGTTGTCCGTTGTTTTATTTTGGGACGGTCGTTAAGAATAAATGTGTAAGTGATAAATTAAATTTTTTCAATGCGGTTGATATGTTGTTATCTTTACATTTATGAGTGCAATGCTTATGTAAGTCACCTAATTTTAATCTGTAAGTCCATTTTACTAATTGAAGGCAAGAGGTTTTACTCAATAAAATTAAAAAAGGTTCCTCGGGTTCCGTATTCAAATAAATTATAAATATCATTTTGCCAATGTTTTTATTTAATCTTTATTTAAAGGACTTCGTCAATTTTGACGATGTCGTCCTGTAATAATAAGTCTAAAAAGTACAAAATTTATAATACTACTTACTCCTATTTTGCAAATGTTGTAACAAGTATATAAGTATCTGCAATACAACGCTGATGCGTTGACGTTAACAAGATATCAGATCTGTAGATTGGAGTTTGTGAGTAGGGTCTGTGGGACTTGAGCGGCTGAAATCAGTATGGAATAAAACACAGTTCTACAAATCCTTCTCACAAATATTGTTTTTTAATTCAAATTCAAATTCAAAAATATCTTTATTTCATAGGCCTATTAAGTAGCACTTAAAATCATCAATAATACACTAATAATTAAAATAATTAACACGAGCGCCTGAGGCGAGTGCAACCGCAATAACAAAGTGGCGATTGCAATCGCCACAAGCGGCCGGATTCCGTAGTAAAGCCTTTCATGAGAAGAACCCGGCAAGAAACTCATGAGCCACTTTTTTAAATTACCAATTTATTTTAATTTAATATAATCTTTATAACTAAAATTACATTATATCTTATAAAACAATTTTGAAAATTAATGAATGAGGAGCAGCTCAAGCCCATTTAGTTTTATTCTCAAGATAATCCGAAACAGTGTAATAACCTTGATTACAAAGTCTAATTTTTATGGCTTTCGTAAACTTATTTAGTGGCATGTTTCGGACATTTTCAGGAATTTTATTGTAGAAGCATATACATTGCCCCATGAAAGATCTACTGATTCTGTGGAGACGAGTACTGTGAGCAACAAGATTGCCTTTGTTCCTTGTATTAATGTGGTGAACGTCGCTATACTTATCAAAGCTTCTGGTGTTTTTCTTGACATACAACAGATTTTCATATATAAATTGAGACACGACAGTTAGAATATTTATTTCTTTAAATTTCTGTCTAAGGGAAGCTCTCGGGCCCAGATTATAGATTGCACGAACGGCCCTTTTCTGAAGTACAAATATAGAATTTAAATCGGCGGAGCATCCCCATAGCAGTATGTCATAGGACATAATACTATGAAAGTAACTGAAATAAACTATTCTAGCTTCCAATTCAATTATTAAACTTCATAATGTAGAGTTACGCAAGGTAGAAGTATTATAAAATCAATAAAACGTAACAGATACCTAATTAACATGTTGTTTTTTATAATGTTCCCATATTATTATCAAGTATACCAATGGTATAGCCGTTTCCTTGCCTAGAAATTAACGCAAAGACAGAAAGTCACTTCTATTAGTAGCATTATCTTGTTTCGGCTTCGGTGGCCAAAATGTTTACCTACTCTGGGTAAAGTAAAATATTAATATCTTTTCGTCTAAAAATATAGGTATACCAATGAATCTTATTTTGGACTCTGAGATAATATAAAAAAAAGTTTTACTAGATAAATCTCAAGAATGAAATCAATCAACATATCCTATAAAGTATGCTGAAGTGAAAAAAGGCCACATCGCTCAACGAGTTCATAAAGTATGAAGAAAAATTTTTCCATTACTTTCACATCGTCTACCGTTGAAACTCCTACAAATACTTCACAACTCTTTAAAATGCAGTAAATGGTAGCAACTTGGAAATAATGCCGGACGAGCGATTAGCTAAGAATATATACAATGCGAAAGTGGAAGGTAACTACATGTTACAGGGAGAGACCGAGACTAACCTACCTAGACCAAATCGGTCATGGAGTCAGGTGTCTTCAAAACGAATTGTGAATGTTGAGGAAGCGAGAGATGTATGCAAAAATAGAGCTATTTGGCACTCTGTTGTCTCTGCCTACCCTGCAAGGGATATGGCGTAATGATAAGTAGTTAAGTAAATGATAGCTACTAGTTGTTCGGGCCCGACAGCAAGAGTACCTACCTATCACCAAATCCCGTAAACATAACTTGCTGCGGCTGAATGATGAATTAAAAAAAAAAAATATAGAACATAGCATCACGCCTGTATTCCCCGAAGAGGTAGGCAGAGGTGTATTACACACCCACGACTCGCCAGCTATGTTTAAGTCCCACGTAACAGGGGGCGAGCCTATTGACGTATACAAACTCTGGGCTGTTAATGAGAATTTTTCTTTTTAGGAAAAAGCTCAATAACATTGATCGAACTCGAGACCTCATGATTAGCAGTCGCATACACTAAATGATAATTTAATTACAATAATATTAGCTAATTATGATTATACCCAGATACGCCTCTATCTTTTTAGTGCATGTCTCTATATATCTCGTTAGCGCCTGCTTATAAATTTGTCTGTCTGTCCGTCGGTAATCTTCGCTAAACATATCTCTCCGAACGAATTATGGTCGCGGTAATTGTTAACCAAATTGTTACTTGAATGCTTTTTAACATATTTTTAAGTTCGTTCAACTTTGACGTCGTTTTATTTGATATGCGATTTGAGTTAGTTGTTTATATAACCTCTGTAATTATTAGGAATTCTGTGGGTATAAGAGATCTCTTTTTTTCAGTATATCTAAAGCAGCGGCCTAATTTATAATTTATTTTTAATTAACTGCTGCTAATTTCAGAGATGTGCACTAGTAAATAAACAAACAGACTGTCAGCTAAAAGATTAAAAGTCAAGTGGTGGAGCCTTGCTTTATCCCAGCACGAATGGGTCGGCTCGATCGGGGAAGTACCACCCTCTCACATAAGATCAGCGTGTAACAACGGTAGTTACGCCTACCGTTGTGTTACGTATGGTGAGTGAGAGCGCTTGAGGCTCAAACCTGCTCCCTATCCTCTCCTTAGTATCCTACCTATCCTCTTTTTATTATCCTTCCTATCCACCTCCTATCCCTTTCCTTAGAGATGATGGTGACGCGCGAGTGATGCCTCTGGTGTTGCTAGCGTCTATAGACTAGGGTAACCACTTACCATCAGGTGGGCCGTATGATTGTTCGTCACATATGTAGTATACTATAAAAAAAAATGTTATGTGGTCGGTACCACCATCTTCTGTGTGACTGACCTTGAAGCACCTCGGGGTATTCTAGTTGTAGTGGGAGATAGCCGTGCTAAGACTAAGAGAAGTAAGCAATTATCGCCCATTGCATTACTGGTGGTAGGACTGGGTATCAAGTGGGAGTACTCAGTTACTATAGGGCCCGAAAAGGTTGGTACTCCCCACTATCTCTCGTGTGACCGGCCATGAAGCACATCAGTGTGTTTGGGTTGTAGCAGGAGATAGTCGTTTATTCTTTAATTTCATAAAAATGGCGACGGTTACCATTCACCATCAGGTGGGCTTGTCTGCCACAATAAGCAATAAAAAAGAATCAATGAAATAAAATGCTGCAGTGACTTGAACAGCAGCTACCACTTACCATCAGGTGGGCCGTAGCTCGTCTGCTGTATCTAATATATTGGACAGTAATTCCATACCCAATAACGCTTCCCAAACAAATATTTACAAATATTTAAAGTAACTCTATATTCATTATGGATAGAGCCATTACGCTATGTAACTTAATCTCTACGTAGAGTTTGATGTGAACGAATCGTTTTGGAGGTGGACAGCAACGTATAGATAAACATGTTTTTCTATTTTACGATTACAATTAGTGGTTACAGTAAAATTTGTGGCTTTCGTTAATGGTTTTAGTAATAAATGGGCTACGGCTATGGTGCCTGGGCGTTCAATATGTGAAGGTTTTTTATGGACTTAAATATAAATCTTAATCTCGTAAAGTGTGTGGAAAGAGAGAGTCCACTTGTTTTTGCTAATGATGGCAGACAAGCCACGGCCTACCTGATGGTAAGTGGTAACCGTCGCTCATGGACTCAACTATACCGAGAGTATTATCTACCCGCTGCGCACCATTTCATTTCTCAGATATGAAATTAAAGAATAAACGGCTATCAGAAGATAGCTACAGCCAAAACACACTGACGTGCTTCATGACCGGTCACACAGGAGACAGTGGTACCAACCCGTTCAGGCCCGATATCTAATGAGTACTCTCACACGGTACCCAGCCTTACCACCAGTAATGCAATAGGTGATAATAGCTTACTTCCCTTAGACGCCTTGTACGACACCTGCGGGAAAGGATGGGGTGGTGACACTTGTAATATTAGTCAGTCACCACACGGACCATATCACAAATAATTTGCTCTTTAAAGTAGCTGAGCATATTAAATGCTTAAACACAGATCTTCTACATGACATCAATGTTGCTGGAATAGATTTTCTTCATTAGTAACTAACATTGTTTGTTTGTTTGTAATGCTTTCACGCAGAACTACTTGGTTATATTATAGTAGATAGGGCCTATTTATCTCTCTTTAGGTAGTACAGGGCCCGTTTAGGAAGCTGGTTGTGATGGTGCCTATGGTCCTCTCAATGTGTGAGGCACTTGCTCAATAGAAGGACAGTAATAAGCTGATAGAAAAGCCAACACAATTGTGCTCAGTACTTCTTAAGGTACATCATCAAAATGCCAGTATGAGTGCTATCAGGCATCGCTTCTCAGAATCCCTCAATCCCGCGGGTGGAGCCCCTGCTGTGGCGGTAATTCACGCCGCTCACACCTCGCTGCGATTGTCGTGGTACAACAAACGTCCTTGATACTTACTAGTAAATCTTTTTATAAATTACAGTGATGTATTATAAAATAAACGGAGAACATCGTACCGCCTCAGAGTCAATAAATTTTGTTTTAGCTTATTAGCTGAATTATAAAACGTTTGTTTCAAAGGCAGGCAGTTAACAATTGCATCTGTCTCTGCTTAAAAAAATATTAATCCAAAAGTCGAATTACTCAAGTATTTATTTTAAAACAATGAAAATGAATTAAGTGTAATAAATATACATAAATCAAAATATGTTAAAATTTGTTAGATACAAATTATTGTATTTCACTTGATAGCAAAGCTTTATAAGACACTTCACTGATGAATTCCAGAAAAATCATTTGAATTAAAATTAAATAATAATCAAAATAAACTGAAATAAACAAGCGATGGCATGAAAAAATGCTGATAAATTGCGGCACACGTCTGCACAAATCAGCTATTAAATGACAAGCCACACAATGCCATCTACTCTCAAAGCGTCCATAATCAAAAAAAAGAGCTAACGATTTAGAGACAGACCCTTGACACCGTACTTGTTAAAATTTTATAATTTTGACTTTTCTAGGTGTTCTGACCAAAATGCACTGGCGAAAAATGCAATGTAACGACTGAACTGTAATTATATATTCAAGTATCAAGACTATACAGTTGCCTGTAACAAGGTAATATATTGATGATGCTGTAACAGTCTATTGTGATCCTTTGTTAGATTATGATAAGTGAGATAACTTATTCTCAAGTTAATATAAACGTCTTACAAACGACGTAGTGTGGAGGCGGCTTTATTTTGCTCACTTTATAACTGTTTTATATAAAACATAAACATACAATAATTGACCTTTTTGCTGAGAATGAGAGTAATAGAAATAAATTCAATAAAAAAATTATGCCTAATTTTTTTATTGCAATCTGTCATAATGCCCGCCTGACGGTAAGCAGTTATCGTTGCTTAGACACTAGCAACAATAGATTCACACGCGGAGAGCTAGAGTAATAGGCGGGACATAAATAGATGTAAAATAAATATGATGGACAAGAGACAAGTTGAGGGTTAGAGTTGTACTGTAATATGGTCGTTATATTATTCAACAATCATCCGAATGGCGCTGATCTGTTTCACCACCTGTCACATCTTATTAGCACGTGGATAAAATTGAGCGGCAGATGGCCGTTTTATAGTGTTGTCTCTGCCAACCTCTCTGCGAAACATGCTCGAGTCTATATAGGTATGTGCCTATGTGTAGGTATATTTTATTCAAACCAGCTTAGGTAAACTATCAATTAACGACGTGACCTTTACAACCTAAACGTTGGGTACCAACTGATGATGACACAATAAGGCTATTGACCGCTGAATCTTATCCATATTATTATCAAATATTGCTTAGATAGAAATATTATTTCCGTGTTTGGTTGAAAGCGCTATTTCAGTTGTCAGATTAAATTGAAAAGAATATTTACTTACCCTCAGACTAACTAAAAATATAGACGGAGCATTACGAACAATCCAGTGAAGCCATTTAAAACCATGCCAAACATGTAATAACACGCGCTCACGCACACAAATACAAACAAAACCATGCCAAAACGTAGTGTCATAAACCACGAGTGTTACCAGAGTATGATTGAAAATTACCCAAAATGACTCGACGATTTCGTACGTAGGTACGTTACGTACATGAATACGTCGCCATAATATTCCCTTTATTTGTTGTGAACTTACATTTGGGGCCACGGCAGTGACCCCGCCAAGTCGTGCTTATACTTTTATTTTCTGAAAACTAAACATAAAAATTTACCGAAATTATAGAGATTATTTCTATTTAGATATTTTTATATATATTTTTAGCATTTGACATGCTTAGCACAAATACATTAAACAAAAAGTGAAAAAAATGTGAAATCGAAAATAACAGTCACGAGCAGGATTTGAACCTGCATCTCCTGGATACCGTCCAGATGCTTTGCCAATTCAGAAATCGTGACAATTGCTCCTGACTGCTAATTTCGATAACACATTCATACTTAAAATCTTTGGGTGACGCCTGCACCATCTGTCAGAAGTATTTTCATACATTATACCGACCAGGTAAATTAAATTTTACAATTTTTTCACTTTGTATTTAATGAGATTATTTCTTTCCGGTAACAACACATTCACGCACACATCTTTCAAAAAGTGGCTTCACTTTTTAGTTGACAATGTGGTGTCTTTATTTTTTAGTTACTCTCAGTACTTACCTTTGAGTGCAATAGTTATCGGGTAGAGAAGGGATTTCCGCATGCACCTTAATGGACCACACATACAGTTTCTATTAATACATACATTATTATATAGAAAAAGCTACTTTTGTAGTTATATATCAGGTTTCGTATATGGTATCTAGTTAAATGTAAATTAAGGGGGCTAACAGACAAAAGCGGTTCAGTTGTTATTGCGTTATGCGCGAACAAACAAACAGATACAGATGTTATGGTTCTGAAACACCTAGTATTGAAATAGTTCCAGTATTTTTTTAAATATCTTTGATTTATAGACACAATTCTGTAAATGTTTTATGATAGTATCCTTACATTGACATGCTCAGCTACTTTAAAGCTAGTTTTTGGAAGGGACGCAGGTTCGATTCCCACTCGCACTAAAGTTGACTGACGTATTAATATACTGAAGTTCACGTAGACGGAATCGCGGGCAAAATATAATTTCTTTTTCATTATCCTTCGCGTGTCGGATAAGTTGCATCAGCCGCCGTCACAAAGAACCTTATCCATACTAACAGAACATAAAAAAGTTATGCTACGACTTCGTAAGCACCCACAAGCCGTAGTTTGTTTTACATGATAATTGTAAGGGACTTACTGCCGTTATAATAATATTAAGCGAAACATGTATATAAAGCTATAAAATTGTGATAAATCTAATATATAAAGAAACTAGCTGACCCGGCAAATGTTGTTTTGCCATATGAATTATTTCTAGAGTATGAAACTATTATTATAACTTTTAATCTTTACTTTTAAAAGGTATTTGAAAAATTGCGCTCGACTAAACTTGCTATTATGCTACTAAAACTAAAAAAACTTAACCCCATTGATCAGCCATCGACCGGGGTTAAAGAATACAAAATGTTATTAAAAAGTAGGGGTTGGTGGTAGGAGGGTAAAAATTTAGGAATAAATGGATTTTTTAATGCCACACCATAAAAAAAAACCTAAAAATATTTGTCCAAAAAATGAAAAAAAATATTTTTAGGATAAGCTATCCTTAACACTTATTAGTTATAAATCTATTCTCATACCTACTGAATATACATATAAAATTTCATCAAAATCGGTCGAGCCGTTTTGGAGTAGTATACACACTAAAACTGTGACACATGAATTTTATATATTAGATACTATAGTACTACGAACGTCTGCTAATACTTTAGGTAGGGTTTTGAAGTAATGGCTGAAATAATGTCACTCAGTTCCAGGGGTCCGCCAATGAAGGCGGAAGGACGGCACACGGCGGGTTCATTAAGTGTGTAACGGCCCCACATTACACTGTTCTTTGCTTCGAACCATTGGGTGTGATTAGGAATATTTTTTTACGCCTAAACGAGAAAGAAAGGTACCGAAGTAACCTCGTGAGTGTTGCTTACCATCACGAGGATTTATGCACGTTTAACCTCGATTTTTTCTTTATCATTCATCCATCCATGAGCTTATCATTACTGTTGGGCATAGGTCTCCTCAAGAGAGCACCACAATGAGCGTTCTTGTGCCGATTGCATCCAACGGCTGCCTGCTACTTGGTTAATCGATCCACCTGGTGCGAGGCTGTCCTACACTACAACGTCCGTTACGTGGACGCCCCTTGAAATAGGGTTGTCAATTGCCACTTCAGCGTGCTGACCTGGTAAGCCTTTAAACGATAACCACTTCTTCAACGGTCTGATGTGAATGAAAATGAGAACTTTAGTGTGAACGGAAATCGAACCCACGTCTGTTCCAATCCGGGGAAGTGCTCTAAACCACTGAGCTACCGCACCGACCTTTCGGTCATCCCAATCTCCTCATCACACTCGTCTTTACGACCAACCACAAATAATTTGTACTTTAAAAAGTAGCTGAGCATGTCAAATGCTAAAACATATAGATCAAAAAATTATGTATTTGCTTTAAGTGACATATTAAATCTAAGCCATTGTTGTACCCACTGGCGACTAAAGAAAATATTTAGCACAACTAAAACTATTTTAACATGATTTTGGTTCAAGATCAGCTTAAAAATACTTTCAGCAACAAGGGGAGAGAGGGTATCGCTTGGAATGGTGAAATATTTCGATATTTTTTTAGCATTTGATATGCTTAGCCATATAAATTAACAAAAAGTGTGAAAATGTGAAATCGAAAATAACAGTCACGAGCAGGATTTGAATCTGCGTCTCCTGAATACCGTCCAGATGCTTTGCCAATTCGTCCTCCAAAAAATTAAAGATGAATGTGTTATCTTAATTACCAGTCCCGAGCAATTGCCACGATTACTAAATTAGCATCTGGACGGTATCCAGGAGATGCAAGTTCAAATCTGGCTCGTGACTGTTAGTTTTGATTTCACATTTTCACACTGTGTTAATTTATGTGGTGAAATATGTCAACATATACAGAGAACGGGTAACGTGACGTACGCAGTTTTCTTTAATTTTTTTAATCATAATAGATTACCTATAATACAATTTCAAAAGGGTGACAGGACAAAATCTGTAATGAGTACATAATAGGAAGCTTTCAGATTGCCCTAATCGTTGAAAACGTCACAGAGAAACGTTTGCAGTGGTATGGACACATTCAAAGATGCCCGAACGACCACCGTGTGAAGGTAGCCTTAGATCTGCCAACAACGAAACACTCATGTGGAAGACCACCCGCCACTTGACTGACGACAGTTCAAAAGGACCTAAAGAAAGCCAACCTTGTCGCAAACACAGAGCTAAATGGCGCTGAATGGAAAAGATGGACAAGGAGGGCCGACCCCAAATAAATGGGAAAAGGCCTAGACAGAAGAAGATGTAAAAAGTGTGACAGGGGTTTCTTGATATAATATTTATATTTGTCCTTGTGATGACGGACTAAGAATACAAGTGTCACCACTCCATCCTTTCCCGCGGGTACAAGACTACTAAGGGAAGTAAGCAATCATTACCCATTGCATTACTGGTAGTAGGGCTGGGTACCAAGTGAGACTACCCACTTGCTATCGGGCCCGAATGGGTAGGTACCACCCTCTTCTGAGTGACCGGTCATGAAGCACGTCAGTGTGTTTTGCCTGTAGCAGAAGATAGCCGTTTATTCTTTATTCATATTTTTATTTCATATCTGAGAAATGAAATGGTGCGCAGTGGTTTAACAATACTCTCGTTATAGTTGTGTCCATGAGCGACGGTTAGCACTTACCATCAGGTGGGCCAATGCTTGTCTGTCATCATGAGCAACAAAAAAAAATCTGGAACCCGGTTGATCCTAAAGGCCTTCCCTGCAACTTCCCGCTAATTTGATACTTAAGCGCTCAAAATTGCACTTATTACTTAGACTTGTGAGCTCTTCGAGCTCAGAAGTATAATTTTCACACACAAACACACACACACATACATACAGACATCATCGCGGAAACATTCGAGGAAGCTTCCTAGGACCTCAAAACGTCAACATCAGTTGAAAACTCGATTTTCGAAAAACTGGGTAAAACCAATAACTTCCTAACTTTTGAAAATTTTCTTAGCGGGAAGTTAATATTTGAATTAAAAATTACGTATTTAAACGGCTTCATACCAAAGTAGTACTATTTCTAGACCCCTTTATAATCCTATAAACGTAATAGCCGACTTTGTCAAAGAATCTTATGGCTTCATCAAAAACCATTCTGTATTGTCTCAACGCCATAAAAAATCTGTACCATAATAACTAAGAGATACCTAGCGATTCATGTACAATATAATTAGTATGTAAAGTAAACTTTATGTTTGAACACGTAAGGTATACTTTGGGTGGTAAAAGTCGAGATGAGATGGATGGAATGTGTGGGCAGTGGTATAGCTGCGCTGTTGTACACAATGTGCTTTCAGTCTTACTAATATGCGGATACGGTAAAAATTATATCTAGATATTTTTTTGTGATTTGTATTTTTAACATTTGACATGCTCAGCCGCTCTTTTAACACTTCTGCGGTTCCACTACTGGGTAAGGGTATCCTCTCATGGTAAGAAGCATTTAGGCCATAGCCTACCATGCTGGCCCAGTGGGCGCCATCGAGAAAATCTCTTAGGCTTGAAGGTTTCCTCACGATGTTTTCCTTCGCCGAGAAGTCATGAATTGTAAACATACAACAATACACACGTAATTTCGAAAACTCACGAAAATTCATACATAGTGCGAATCTGGACCAGCCGCGTTAAATACAAGAACATATTATTTTATTTAAAATTGAAACACAGAGAGATTTACTGCAAGCAGAATTCGTACCTCTATTCCTCCCTAACCAAGGTAATGCTCTGGGCCACTAAGCGCTTGTACTTTTCATTGTTAAAGGAAAAAATGTGCCTTACCGCACTCACCGCCGTTCATGGCAACGTACAGATTAGTGCGGGGCCTTCATCTACTAGGTAAATAAACCCGCAATGTGTCGTCTCTCCGCATATTTTAACGGACCACTGGAACTGCGTGACATTACTTCAGTAACAGCTATTGCAAATCTACATACCAATCCCAATCTCCACTTTACATTTATTTTTAGATATCTTTTAAAACCAACGCCACCTATCGAATGTATTTGCATACACTACATGCCGATACAGAAAGGTATAGGATGAAAATAGGGATAAAAGTGACCAGTAAATAGTTTGGTCCTTCATTGAGTGATAATTTTCATTCCACTTTTTTTTCTACCATACCTTCTCCATTAATTTCGTGCATCTCTGTTCAAAACTGTCACCTGATACTTTGAATATGGCGTTTAAGCCGAGTGCCCTGTTTTACTACATTATAATAAAATAAACTGCTTCCCAGAATTAATGGCCGTCCGCTACGGTATTAGCGCTTTCTTGTTCTTGTTTTCTTATTGTGTTAGTGGTGGATGGTAAGTGGTAATAGCTGACCAGGGAGAAGAGATTGGATTAGGTAAAGGTAAGGGACTTTTTTAGGATTTTCTGTAGCATCTGTAACGTTTTGTAACGGACAGCTTCGTATATATCTATATATTATTTTGTTATACTTTTTTTGTTGTGTTCGTTGCAATAAATACTTTATTGTTTTCTATAGAAACGTTTTCCGTAACCTAATATCACCTTCTATTCACCTTCCACCGATTTTTCGTTGGTTTTGAGTTGTATTATTCGATCAAACTTAAAAAAATCTCCTTTTAGCGGGAGAGGGGAAGGGAGAAGTGGAAGTTGTCTTTAGATTAGATTTAAAAAAAATACCTATACTACGATTTAAAAAGAAAGATTAAAAAAAAATACCTATACTACGTTAAACTACTTAATTCCCAATTTTCTTTAAAAGCAGCTGAATACACAATGTGCATAGTTATTTTGCTTTATCACAATCTTAATTAGACACACACGGCCAAAACACACAAATGTTCTACTTCCTACGAACATTATAAATGTGAAAGCTTTTTTATACTACGTGAGTGACAAACAAGCATACGTCTCACCTGATAGTAAGCGGTTACCGTAGCTTATAGACGTTAGCAACACCAGAGGCATCACTCGCGCGTCGCTAACTCCAAGAAAAGGCATAGGAGGTTCAGAGGAAGGATAGTAAGGAAAGGAGAAAAGATAAGGAGAGGTTTGTGCCTACGGCGCTCTCACTCACCATCAATAGGTAAATAAATATTCACGGACATTTCACACAACGTCCTCTGGTCCCAAACTAAGATTAACGCTTGTGCTATGAGTACCAGATTACGGATATAATACATATATTACTTTTTTTTGTAAATACATACATATATTAAACACAAAGTGAAAAATGTGAAATCGAAAATAACAGTCAGGAGCAGGATTTGAACCTGCATCTTCTGGATACCGTCCAGATGCTTAACCAATTCAGCCATCCTGACAATTGCTCCTGACTGCTAATTTCGACAACACATCATACTTAACGTCTTTGGGTGACGCCTGCGAAGGCTTCTGGACGATATCCAGAAGATGCAGGTTCAAATCCTGCTGCTGACTGTTATTTTCGATTTCACATTTTTCACTTTGTGTTTTATGTATAGTGCTAAGCATGTCAAATGCTAAAAATATATATAAAAATATCTAAATACATACATATAGGTAATAGATAGAAAACACCCAGACGCAGTACAAATATCTGTGTTCATCACACAAATAATTGTCCTGAGTGGGTATCGAACCCACGACCTCGTGCACGGAAGTCGGTTACACTACCGACTATGCCACGAGGCCCGTCAAAACATAACTGTATAACATTGTGTCACGCTGATCTTCTGCGAGAGGGTGGTACTTCTCCGATCGAGGCGGCCCTTCATCCTGAGACATGCAATACTCGACTATTAAAAACTGGGTTTGTGACGAACGTCTAAATTTATCTGTGAGTAACGCCTAAAGAACTAAACGGATACGGACGGAAACGTATTCAAGACATAGAAAAGTCATTGGATTAGCATGAAGAACTACGACTACTTCTTATCTCGAAAAAATTATAGTTTTCAGGGGATATTTTTGCCCACCACTGAAGTAATGTAACATAGTTCCAGTGGCCCGCCAACACAGGCGAGGTTAGTAGGTGAGGGCCCCACACTACCCTGTTCGTTGCCCTAAAGGACGGGGTGTGCGGTTAGGGACATTTTTTCCCGCCTTAATAAAAAAAATGGGATGTTTTTGCCTACGCTTTTTAGTGTACAAATATGTTTTAACTATGGCGTAGTTAAACACCTAGAATATTTATATTCCAATAAATAATTCCTTTGGGATACTGCTAATTGAGGTGCACTGTAATTTAAGATACTTGAGAAAAAAATACTGTATCAGATTATCTGAACACAACACATTTAAAAAATTGATTTTTTTTATTGCATTTAGTGGCAGACGAGCCACGGCCTATCTGATGGTTAGGAGTACACACTTGGTTTCGAGCCCAAGCGGGTTGGTACCACCATCTCCGGTGTGACCGGTCATGAAGCACATCGTTGCGTTTTGGCTGTAGCAGGAGATAGCTGTTTATTCTTTCATTTCATATCGGTGAAATTAAATGGTGAGCAGCGACTTGACAATACTCTCGGTATAGTTATTAAATAAATAATAAATAAATATTCAGGGACATTTTCACACAACGTCCTCTGGTCCCAAACTAAGCTTAACGCTTGTGCTATGGGTGCCAGATTACGGATATAATACATATACTACTTTTTTTTTGTAAATACATACATATGATAGATATAAAACACCCAGACGCAGTACAATTATCTATGTTCATCACACAAATAATTGTCCAGAGTGGGAATCGATCCACGACCTCGTGCACGGAAGTCGGTTACACTACCGACCACGCCACGAGGGCATTGAGTCCATGAGCAACGGTTACCATTTACCATCAGATGGGCCGTAGCTCAACTGCCACCACATGCAATAAAAATAATAATAATAACGATAATAAATCAAAGCACAAGCTGAATTTACAATGAGTCTAATTCTCACAGTGAATTTAACACATATATCACTTTTAACTTATTGGCATAATACATGACACGACTAAGTGTCACCTTTTACAGCTGTTAATTATATATATTATGAATTGTACGTCTTGTTTGTCTGTTTTGTTCCGGATATTTACGTGAATAATTGCCCGTGAGAATAGAAGTGTCACTACCCTGCCCCCTGAGGCAGAATGTCATATTTCACGTGTCGACCGTATCGAGATCACTGTGATTGGTTGAGAAACCGACGCGTGATCTCACAGTAATCTGTTGGCCAATCACGGTGATCGTACAAGCGAGACGATACGATTGACATGTGAGATATGAGATTCTGCCTAACCCCCCTGTTCCTTCCCCTAGTCACCTCGTAGGTGACTAAGGAAGTAAGTGATTATCACCCATTGCATTAATGATGGTAGGATTAGTATCAAGTGGGAATCACCCGTTATGAGGACCGAGCGGGTCGGTACCACCATTTTCCGTGTAACCAATCGTCAAAAACCTCGGTGTGCTTTGGCTTTAGCGGGATATAGCTGTCCATTCATTATTTTGAAATAGTGAAAAAAATTACTGTATTAAGCTACTTGAGGGTCTATTAAATACAAATATTTTTAGTCTTAAATGTAAAAACATATTAAGTCTAAGTTGCATCAAAATTCGTTTAATAGTTTGCGTGATGTGCGAGCAAATAAACGGGCAAACAGAAAAATTTCTAAAAATTAATGTTTTGTGTTCAGCGCCGCCTATATGCCTTTAGATACAGTATTTTTTTCTCAAATATCTTTAACGTACAGTAAGCTCTGTTACAGCTTCATAATAGTTAGGAGGATAAATAATATCTCCTTTTGACAGCCGTGAAGCTTCTCCATGTGTTGAAGTTGCAGAAAAAGACAACAGCGTGGTTTAAAAACATACAATTTAACAGATGTAAATCTGTATTTTATATACCTATTATAAGCAGTTGACATTACCAAAACTAGTTGTAATAATTGAGCTTACCTCGTCAGAATAATGTTTGCATCGGAGATAGCGCATAGGCGTCCCAAGCAGTATGCAGGATTATGTGGTCTAAATTCATAGTCCAGAGCAGATGTCATGATGGCTGAATTGGCTTTTTCCAATACCGTCTCAGATGATTTCATATGAGATGGTTTTCCAGGAGATGCAGGCTCAAATATGCTCTTGACTATTATTTTTGAATTCACATTTTTGCACTTTGTCTTCTGGTAATGGCCGACCATATCAACTATTTAAAATATATATTCAGATATTTTTATATATATTTTTTAGCACTTGCCATGCACTTGACATGTTTAATGTACTTAAAATATACATAAAAATATCATAATAAATACATAGTTTGTGTGCCTGCAGGTGTACAATATAAGGACACACGAAGCCGGGTCGGATCGTTAGTCTAGCAATAAATGTCACTTAAGAGTATATTAATGGCTATTAGATCGTTTTATGGTCGTTTTAAGAGAAGATCTATGATAATAGTGTCACATTATACTGTCATTTTGGGTTGTTTGGATGGTATGTACTGTGTTTATACCCAAACTGAAAAAAAACTTAAAAAATACTTTTATTTTAGGCTAAGGATTAAGGAACACAAATTACAAGCTCGTCTATAGTTGTGTTATAGATTTAATTTACATTAAACAAATATTTGTGTGATACATATTTTCAAAAATAGTTAAAATCCTACTTTTATTTTAGTATAAGGATTAAGGAACAAAATTACAAGCTCGTCTAGAGTTATGTTATAGACTTAATTTACATTAAACAAATATTTGTGTAACACATATTTTCAAAAATAGTCGAAACTTACTTTTATTTTAGAATAAAGATTAAAGGACACATACTACTCTGTCAAGAAAGTACCAGGAAAAGATCAATAATACACAAAATTTTTGTTATTCATCCAAATTTATTTTATCACCTTCAAAGTATGCTTCTTCAGAAACGATAGACTTACGCCAACGAATAATCCAATTATCAGAACAACAAAACGCTGTTTCCGGAATTGAGTTCAGTTCTCTCCGCGAATTCTCCTTTATGTCTTCTACCGATTGAAAACGGGTGCCACGAAGGTAATTTGAGTTTAGGAAAAAGAAAGAAGTCGTCAATTGTTACCCTAGGGATGAAAGCAACTTATTTAGTCCCGAGACGGGGTTTGGCGCACGAGCGTAGTGAGGGCTCCAATAGTTCGAGGGACAAATAAGTCTTTATCCCGAGGTAAACACTGTGCTTTTCATTACGAATACGAGGAAACTAAAAATAAAAATCATGAATTAGCTAAAGAAAAAATGGGAGACTTTAAAAAATTGAATTTGGAATCGCCGTTTTACCGCCGATTTTGTTTTTTTTTCTGTGGCCTGTCAGCTATTCAGCCATTATTTTTCATTTTAATAATTGAAAAAATATAAATCTTCTTTATTTTAAAGATATAGTTGCAACTATATTAAAAAACAAATTCTTTAATAAATACTTAACTTTATGTTATTTCAATTTTACACCGTGCTGTAATTGACTGGCTCTACAGAAAATAGAACTGTTTTTTTTACAATTACTCAGCTGTCAGTTGAAAGTAATTCTCCCTAGGGCTGAAAAGTATTACTTTCAACCCGCTCCTCAGGCAACTTCAGGCCTACTTTCAGAGTATGAGTAATGAAAAAGTTATTTTATTTTAGACTTTCAATTTATTAAGGACACAAATTATAAGCTCATCTATAATTGAGTTATAGATTCAATTTAAATTGAACGAATAATAATTGTGTGATACATATTTTCAAAAATAGTTACAACTTTTAATAGTCAATACTTTTATTTTAGACTAATGATTCCATCCATCCATCCATCAGCCTTTCAACGTCCACTGCTGGACATAGGCCTCCCCAAGATAACGCCACAACGAGTGGTTCCTGTATGGGGGATAATGCCGTAATCGCCACGCTTGGCAGGCGGGTTGGCAATCGCAGTGGATGTTGTTAATACTCGAGGGAGTGCCGCTGCCCACTCCCCCGGTATCCCTCAGACGGCTCTTACGACTCCCGTGGGTAGAGAGGGGTGGGAAAATTCTAAAGCCGGCCCCACATGGCAATGGCAATGATTAACGAACCCAAATCACAAGTCTATCTAGAATTGGGTTACAGATTTTCATTAAATAAATATTTGATGGTACAAATTTTTCAATTTAGATGACATTATTAGTAATAAAGATATATTATAAGAATCAGTTTTGCTATTCGTGGCAGACGAGGAAACGGGTATTGTAGATGATGACTAAAAATTAATATAGGTATAAAGATAATTGCTGTTCGTTGAACATCTAAATAATATACATTATGACATTTTATAAATACAATAAGTAGTAAGAACTTTCTAAAAATTTACTTCTTATTTTTATAATTAACCATAGTAAAGAAAACTACTACGTAGGTAATTAATATTTATTTAAATATTATATTCACATTTTAAGCACGCCATATTAATTTTTAAGTACATTCTTTTACATAAAACTCAAATACAAATATTTCAATATCATTATTAACAATATAAATTCGATAATTTCCATTGCTACTGGTACCTCGTAGATATATTGTTTTATTGAGACGTAAAACACATTACCCTCCTCTCCGGTAGTCGGGTAAGGGCACCATACTGCGTTCATAATGCACCTATAGAGTTATAGACCAGTAAAATTCCTTCTCTATGATATAAAAAAGTTAATTGTAGATATAAATACTCGATGCTTATTATAGAGGTTCATAAAGGTTATAGGAAAATGTAGATTTTAACAAGGGTATAGTAGTCACAACGGATCTCTGTGTCTCTGAAGTTAGGAACAGAGCAAGATGTGTGGATTGTGCCGCATACACATTACATCATACAATTAGTGCTGACCAATTCAAATTTTATTACTCGATTAACAAAACAATCAAACGGGATCATTATGTTTTCATGCCGAATTGTTTAGATTCTATTTTTTATTTTTATATTCAATTAAAAGTATACGAGCGATTTGGGTGAATAAGCTTTAATCTAGATATGGAAGAGTCCACATCTTTCAGTACGATCGATAAATAATATGATTATCGATTACAATTGTTAAATTATATCGAACTTTATTCGATTAATGTAAACTGTAGAAGACGCACATCCCTTGCGACACAAAAACAGCTACTGCTGTTATTTTCGATTTCACATTTTCACACTTTGTTGGCTAAGCATGTCAGATGCTCAAAATATATATAAAAATATCTAAATATCGTAAGTTTGACAAATATTATAGTAGATATAATATACCAAAACAAGTAACTCACGTTTAGGATCGATTACGTTACTACCGAAGGAATGTAACATAGTTCCAGTGGCCCGCCAATAAAGGCGGAGAGACGGCACACGGCGGGTTTCTTTAGTGGGTGAGGGCCCCACACTATCCTGTACGTTGCCTCGAACGACGGGGTGTGCGGCTAGGAACATTTATTCCCGCCTTAATAAAAAAAAAAGGATCGATTACGTTGACCCGGGTTTCGAGCATAATCGATGCTCATGCGAGATGTCTGCGAGCTTCCGGCGTGCACGATCCGATTCAGTTGTTCGGTTGTTAACCCATCATACGCGACATAGAAGAAAAGAAAATCTTTAGGATTTTGATGATCTTCAACTCTCTACCTATATGATTCTGCTGTATCTGGTTTATCAGGTTGGATAAACCAGATATATAAAAATATTTTTACATGCTTCATGGGTTGTTAATACGACCTTTTTTATTCGAAGCCGTGACAACATTTTGTAACCGGTAGTGTGGGGCTTAAATAAACCCGCCGTGTGCCATCTCTCCACGTGTATTGGTGGACCTATTACCGTATAATATTTAGCTGAAGAACTTTTTGGTGGCGAATTTTTTAAATTAAATTATTTATTAGACAAATTACAATAAAACTGGGCTCTTTTTGGGGTAGGTAAGTGTCACGCGCGCGGATGATGGATTCGAACTGAACTATGTTATATGGATAATTATAATGAAAGCTCAAAATTGCTGACTAGGTGGATTAGAATAGGGTTCCTTAGTACTTTTATATGTGAGGACCGTTTATAACAGAACACTGCAATTACTTACGAAATAGTAGTAATATACCTATTGTTTCGAGTATGACTGTTTCTCTCTTGAGAGCTAACCTTACTATTTACATCGATTTGAGTGATTTAAAGTTAACTATTATTCTCAACAATCTTCAGTCATACTACGCGTAGCTATTTACGAGGAGGGATCAAAAAGTAGTGAGAATGAGATAGAATATAATGACTATTGATAACTTAATAATTTATTTTTCTACATAGTCTCCGAGTCTCTTTACACACCGAGTCCAGCAATTTTCCAAGGCTTCAATCCCTTTCAAAAAAAAAGTTTTGTCTTGGTCCTGCCAAAAGCTCTCCACGGCATCCATCATCTCGTTATCGTCTTCGTACCTGTTTCCCCTTAAGTATTCTTTCAATTTGGGGAACAGATAAAAATTGCTAGGCGCCAGATCTGGTGAACAAGGGGTGGTCAACAAATTCGAAGCCAGCTTGCTGAATGGCAGCCATCGCAACTGCCGACCTGTGCGCGGGTGCGTTGTTGTCATGATGAAAGAGCACGCCCCTTCGAAGTTTCCCTCTCGTTTTCTCTTTGATGGCATTTCTCAATTTGGGAACTAAAGCTGCATAATATTGGCCTGTAATAGTGGTTCCACCCTCTAGGTAATCAATCAACGATATCCCTTCTGAGTCCCAAAATATTGAGGCCATAACCTTGCCAGCCGATGCCACGGCACGAAACTTCTTCGGGGTCGGTGATGATGGTCGTTTCCATGCGAAGATTGCTGTTTTTCGTTTGTCTCGGGATCAAAATGATGGAGCCATGTTTCGTCCATTGTTACGAAACGAGACAAAAAGTTTTCAGAATCTTCTTGAAACTTGTCCAAAAATATCTTCGAAATGTCAAGTCGATTTTGTTTCTGACTCTCGGTTAACATTCTCGGCACCCATCTTGCGGAGACTTTTCTCATATTCAAAGATTGTTTCAATATGGATTGAATACTTCCATATGAAATGCCCGTTTCTTGAATTAAGTAGGTATCGGATGGTAATTCTTCGATCGCTCAATACAATTTTCTCGACTTTCGCAACATTTTCTTGGGTGACTGACGTCGATGGACGGCCGCAACGATGTTCGTCTTCCATGCTAGTTGTCCCTTTTAAACAGAGGTATTTAGTAACGGCTCGTACTTCGTTTTTCTCCATTTTTGAGAACACGTTCCGACACGAAGCAAACAAATGAATCTTCGAACTACATTCAGAAAAAAACAAAAGAGAATCGAAGATTTTTTTCTTTATTATTATTACAAATATGTATCTGAGCTATGCCTGCCAGTATTTATTTTTTTTCTTACCAAGGAGTATGTCGTTCTCATTACTTTTTGATCACTCCTCGTAAGTATACATAGGGGACGTCCGGGCATAGCGAATAGCCCAGGCAAAGCGAATACTCCTCACTGTTTCAAAATGGCGCGTGCGAGGAAACTTGTCATATGCCACAAGGTCCCTTCCGCCCCCCTCAGTCGTAAGCAACCAGACGTTCGGCGTCGTTTTAGAAAAAAAATTAATAAATAAAAAAGTGTAATTTTTTTCGATATTCTAAGATAAGTATTTTCTTAATTACTCATTTATATGGTGGTGCTACTGTTTTGCTTGGATATATTTTTAAAGTTTATGTTTTCTTATTGAGGTTTTGAGAGTTTTATTAAGATATCGTTTCTGGATAAAATTTTAGGTTAGCTTAGTTGGTTGGTGGGCAAAGTGAACACGGGCAAAGTAGATACTGTACCCACATGGCCCAGTAGAGTTTGTAATTATTAGTATAGGCATTTTTACAACTGATTTTGGTTTATATCGTTAGAGACGGTGTATAACTATAAAAGAAAAACAAATCAAGCCCAAATTTGTTAAAGGAAACACCAAAGTTCTGAAAAACCTTAACAAAGATCTAAAAACAAAAACAAAAACGTGGAAGAAAAATACTAACATGACCAAAAATACAAAAAAATACATTAAATCAACCAATAATACTAAATTTAAGAAACCTAAAGACAAAAAAAATATTGATAACTGCAGACATGCTATTTTTGTGGAGAAGATTACATTGAAATCAATGGGTAGCCGGTTAATGATTGGATTCAGCGCAATTCCTGTAAGCAATGGAGACACAAGATGATGCACGGCTTACGAAGGAGAACTGCACTGATACCTGATTATGATTACGTAGTTATATTTTATCAATTGTTACTTAACTGACTGTATTCACTTTGCCCTATGACCCTATCCACTTTACCCGTGAGGGTAGGGCAAAGAGGATACAGCTGTACCTATTGCAGTTTTCTAAATATTTTAAATAAAACATTGATGTTACGTAATTTTTGTTAATTATATCAATAACGTTGATAATGTTTGATTAATACTCAGTCATTATTTTATTTCTGTGTCTATTGTTTTTTTTACCACTGACCGGCAAAGGTTAAGGTGTCCGCTTTGCCCGGACTTCCTCTATAGGTAGGTAGATATGCTAGTGTCACTTCGCATGGACGCAATTAACTTTTGAAAATATCATTTATATATTACGATATACTACTTTAAAGCATATCCAGGGAGTAGCCACCATATGCCACAAATTAACTTGATTAAAAACATTTAATCATTCTACCTAAATAAAGTATTTATGATACGTATAATCCTTTCTTAGACAATTATCTAAACGACAGTGAATACCGTTTCAAAATCCTTAGCTTAGTTTAGAAGAAGAACGAGAACACACATACAAAAATAGCAACTTAATACTATGTACGATTAAAGAAATAAATGCTTTTGAATTTGAATTTGAATTTGAAAGATAATATGCACATAGACCATAGACGAATACCTAGCACTTAATTGATCAATTTAGAGTCGATAGACAAAATATAGCAGGATGTTCAATACAGCCTTATTGGTCCTCTGTCTACTGTGTGTCTATGGTTTCTATGAATTACACCAATATCCAATAAAGGTTCTTTTGTCTATAAATTTTGACAGGTCAATAAAAAAAACTATACATTTAATTTTAGAATATCTACTGGGTGTTAAGGTTAGGTTACAACAGTTGTGAGATTTGTTTATGTAGATAGAGAGGGGAGTTTTAAAGTATATTTATTTAGCGATTACCGTAGTTACAGATGCTAGCAACACCAAGGATGCTTTGGTGTTGCTGAAGTTTTTGGTGGGACGTCATAACGAGTGGTTGAAACCCTTCACATACGTAAATTCATTAATATACTGAAAATTACAGAAATGTATAAGGCTAATGAAGTATTCCACTGACGTAAATAGTTTAAATGGTGATGAAAGTCCACTCCAGATACAACAAATATTAGGTTTTGCTTTACAGAAAGAAATGAAGAATAAATGTATCTAAAAATACATGGTTACTGATTTATTACAACCTATTACTGTCGCACTATGTACACCCTTTAGAATGTTTATGGTAGAGCTTTGCTTATCCCAACACGAATGGGCCGGCTCGACCGGGCAAGTACCACCCTCTCACATAAGATCAGCGTATAACAATGGTAGTGACTTTTATCATTCTGTTTCGTATGGTGAGTGAGAGCGCCGGAGGCCCAAACCCCCTCCCTATCCTCTCCTTATTATTCTTCTTATCCACCTCCTATCCCTATCCATGGAGGTGGCGACGCGCCAGTGATGCCTCTGGCGTTACTACCGTCTATAGCAGGGATTCCCAACCAGTGGGGCGCGCCTCACTTGGAGGGCGTAGAATGACGCAAGCGGGGCGCGTAGGAATTTGTTAAAATTCTCGTAAAAAAATAAAAGTGAATTATGTTATATTTGATTACATAATTATGCACTTGCTATTTAAATGAAAATAAAGTCTATTGAATTTTTCATCCTTTGTTTTTTTACCTTTGTTGGGACAAAGGGGGCGCAATATTTTAACATAAACTTGAGTGAGGCGCATTGGGTAAAAGGTTGGGAATCCCTGGTCTATAGGATACGGTAACCGCTTACTATCAGTGGATCTAGCCAAGTTGCATTCTATAATCGCTAACGCTAATAGAAAACTATTAAAATGTATGGAAATATGACAGCTCTAACGTTAAGTCACGTGACTTAGCGTTATAGATATTGCTAAAGAGTTAGATAAATATAGGTTCTTTATCTATGGTTAAAGATGTCAAATTGACAAAAAATGTATGAGAGAGGGTATTATGTTGAAGTTCAACATGATGGGTTGACAGGCTTTACTAAACTCACTAGAATATCTCTCAGAATCTTTACTTTGATATTAATATAACAAAGCTCAATATTTAAAAAAATTAAACAAATTCGAAGAAATAGTTTACCAAATCCAATTCACGAGAACCTATCATGCACACAGCCTAATTTCCCACCACATTTGGAAGTACTGAGAAGTAGGAGTGAACGCACGTGTGTACGGTATTTAAACGCCCGTTAACGCCACCTAGCATTCGATACACGTGCACTAGTTTAGTGGCAAGCTATAATGTCGCATGAGGGGCATAGTAAAGAATAGGTATCTACTGTAGCGAGAGCTATAACAAGATTTTTGAAGTTATACTTCTTTTAGCGCGATAGAGAAAAATGATGATAGTGAATTTTTACGATGCGCGCGCACACCGACACCTAAATTCTACATCGTGAAGTTAGTTCTAGGTGGCATGCATGAAAATTGATAACTATGTTCAAGTTGTATATTCTAGTATTTTTATATTTAGAACACGTGTTTCGTAAGAGTACAATTAAACAGTGTGAATAAATAAATATTATTTTGGTGTTTTTATTAAATCAATTTCATATACGACGGTGATACTAATAATTTATTATTTATTAGTATATCTATATATATTGAATATTAGTGATAAAACTGATTTGAATAAACTGTTGTTTCTATACCAGAAATAAAACAACAAATTTTATGCAGAAATAAAAAAAAATAATAAATTTTCTATATACCTTAAATGCTGAATGTTTATTTTATCTTTGATCTTAACTATTTGTTAAAATTTGATTTATTGATATTTCAATTATTTTTTTAATGACGATTTAAATCTATTAATTAATAATGACTCTTCAGTTTCAACAACACGGCATGGCACTACTATTGATGGTGTATTCACAAGATACTTATCTACAGTTTCAACGAGACCATTTATATCATATTTTAGCTACCACAAACCTCTTGTTACTCACGTGCCTATTCAGTCACTACGAGAAGAATCTACGAATGTAAAATAGTTTATTTGAAATATTTATTAATATATTTGATTCATTGCCTTAATGATAAATGATTGTATATTTTTACTGTGTTGTCATATTTTTACGTTAATAAAACCTTTTTTATTTAAATAAAATCTTTTTGATTAATTTTAATATTTATCGTTAATCACTACTGCATTTTAGTTATTTTTTTTCCATACGCCAAAGAAGTATAACTTCTAACGCGTGTACATAAGTACACACATTTTAATTTTTTTTATATCTCTAGAGTACCTAACTATTAAATATCTGGTGTTCTTGATATACCGTAGCTTATAGCAACGGCAAAGACGTAGCTCACGCGTTGCCAATGTATATGGAGGAATAAGAGAAGGAAAGTAAGCAGAGAGGGTATGACGCGGCTAAACCCCTACTCCAGCTCTCACACTCACCGAGAAAACGAAAAGCTAGGAATATTTATCATTATTACTAGGTGAAAATCATTGAGTGAGTGTGTTCCTCGATCAAGTCAGCTTTTCGTACTGTAAATCTAAATAACTAGCATCAACGCTTTGGTCAAAGCAAAGCTTGTCACCAGTCACAAATAATTAGTTACATAACCATGGATGGAACTCTGAGTTGGACGCAATTCATTGAGATTTTTCATGAAGAAATATCCAATGAATAAATCCATCGACACAACCTTACCTGTTTACTCTATAGCGTATAAAGGCATGATATTAAAAAAAAGATATCTTGAAGTTAGCTTTCACTGGAGCACACGCTCAATCTTCCAATCCAAAGGGTAACACTGTGATACGCAATCAAACTAACTTTCGTTCTCAGAAACAAAACAATTCGGTCATTAAGTTCATTTGAATGTTATTGTCTGTATAATAGCTAGAATGTGGTATATAACTGTATGTGTAACTAACTACCTCTGTGGTGCAGCGGTAGTGTGAATGACTGCTGATCATGAGGTCTCGGTTTCAATCCCCGGGTCGGGCAGTGCTATTGAGCTTTTTCGTAAAAAGAAAAATTCTCAGTAGCAGTCCGGAGTTCGGAAATGTGCCCGGTAGACGTCAATAGGCTCACCCCCTATTACGTGGGACTTAAACATGGCTGGTGAATCGTGGGTGTGCTGTCTACCCCTTCGGGGAATATAGGCATGATGCTATTAAACATATTTGAATACACCGTTATTGTAAAGAGGCGGGAAAAAAAATACCTAACCGCATATACGCCACCATTCTGGGCAACGAACAGGGTAGCGTGGCCCCCTCACATACTAAATGAGCTCATCGTGTGTTGTCTCTCCATCTGTATTGCTGGACCACTGGAACTGTGTAGCATTACTTCACTGGTTAAATACCTAAATATATAACCATTGTGATTTGACAAAAGCCTTCGTACAGCTCTTCATTCTTGACCGAAAGTTAGACAAATTCGCATTGGACTGGATAAGTTATGACACATAAATATGATGGTATGTGGTTCATAAAGGACTGGACTTAGCAATACATAGGTAAGTAGGTGACACAAAGAATAGTCCTGTGTGGGAATGGAACCCACAACGCTTGACTTTGAAGCTGAGTATCTAAACCATTCGCCATCTGTGAATTCATAATTATTGTGTCTTAGTCAACACATCGACTGCATAGATTTGAAATTCATGAATCGGGGTATTTAATGATTGGTTTGAAGCATACATGGTACTTCTGTAAGGCAGGGATGAGATTCTATTGCTCCTCAGCGCCATAGTTAGAGCATAGGGAAAAAAAAAGGCTGATTTACACGTATCAAGATGACTAAAAATTTACTAAATTTTAACTTAATTTTAAGTGACTTAACCCGTGTAAACAGTGAATTTAGTAAGAAGTTGCAAGTTAAAATTTAGTTGCAAGTAAACAAGGTAGAATAGAATTATGTCTATTTTTCGGTTAAGTTGGTGGGCGAGGCTAATCATCACTTGACACGTTTGGACAGGCAAAATTTAGTTAAATTTAAGTGAAAAGCATAAGCTGGCGGAGTGATTGCAACTTAGTTCCTACTTAATTTATAAATAAAAATCTTTCGAAAATGTCGAAGTGGACGGAAGACACGACAATAAAGTTCATTGAAGAATACATAAAGGACGATTGTTTATGGAATATTAAAAGCTTAAATTACAGAAATAAGCAAGCAAAACAACATCGTCTTGCCGCTATAGCGTCAGCCATGGCGATTGCAAATTTTGGTGTTAAAGAAGTTGAAACAAAAACTAAAGAGTATTAGATCAACATATTCGCAAGAATTAAAAAAAAAATAAAGATTCAACAAAATCTGGGTCTGGGACTGATGACATTTACAAGCCAACTATAAAATGGTTTGATATGTTACATCAAGCATTAAATTCGGTGAATATTAGTGAATCGAGAAAAACACACAGTAATTTGGTGAGTAAATGTATTTATTTATCATAAGAACATACTAATTTTAAACAAGTACAGCAAAACGTTTAACTAGTTTTAAATTAGCATGTTATATTTATTTTAATCAGGGATTATCTTATTTATTTTTTATTTACTGCTTGCTACAACTTCAGCATATCATTCGCATTTGCCAATCAACTGATCCTTCTCCTACATAATAGTTAGCATAATTGTCACGGATCGTTCGGGCATCTCGAGATGAATGATTTTGAGTAGTCGTGGGTAGATCTTCCAATCCTTCTGATGGTACTTCTCTCCAATCACCTGGAATTACACGGCCATTGCGTGTGTCTTCAATGTCTACTGTTGGCGCATTTACATTTCTTTTTGTTTTACGAAGCCAATTGTGTAGAGCGCAGCAGGCTTTGACAACCTTGTCAACTGTGTCAGGGTTGATGGGAATAGGCCTTTAAAAAACTCTGAATCGAGCAACTAAAATTCCGAACGCATTTTCTACTATGCGCCGTGCTCGTGAGAGACGATAGTTAAAAACTTTTTGTTTTAAAGTTAACTGGCTCTCTGGATACGGTTTCATTATGTGCGATTTCAAGGGGAAGGCGTTATCACCAACAATGACACGTCCATCTGGAATCAAATTATTCTCCAGGGCCTCACTCAGATTGCAGTTTCTGAAGACTCCCACATCAGAGACTCGACCATTACATCCAACATCTACATAGCTGAAACAGTAGTTGTCATCTACAAGAGCCATTAGTACTATGCTGTTTGAATGTTTATAATTATAATAAAAGCTTCCAGAAATGGGTGGTGCTTTAAGCACGACGTGTTTGCCATCAATAGCCCCACAACATCCAGGGAAATTCCATCTTCTTCGAAATCCTGTTTCTATTATATCCCAATCTGTACTTGTAGTAGGTATCTGTAATACAAAAAGATACTTGAATGAAACATTTTGTGTATGTATACTTTATTTATGTTTTGTTACAGGAGAATAATGAAGAAAATAGTGGAGACAATTCAATTGATCAAACAACTGATGATGAAATCAGTCAGCCTGCATCAACTAGCGAGCAACAATTTACAATACCAAATCCTACTAACGCCACACGTAAAAGAAGACTCCGGGACTTACATTCACTTGTGGATAAAGTGAGCTGCATTAACAATACCATGAATACAGCAAGTTCGCAATCTACTACTGAACACGAGTTTGACCATTTTGCTAAAAGTGTTGCAGGACAGTTAAAAGCTATGCCTTTGCTTTCGGCGCTGGAAGCTCAAAAACATATCCAAAACTAGTTGTTCGATATGCGTATACAACAATTAATGAACAGTAGTAGAACCCCTTCTCCAATGAATAATAGTAGCCGTTTTACTCCATCGCCTTCTTCAAATACGTATTACGTTGAGTCCCCAGAACCTTCACAATCATGTATTGGACAGAATCCTCAAAGTATTCCTGCTGCAACTCTGGACAGCGTTTCTACAGTAACACCTCCATACAGTACAGTAAATCCCCAATCAGGAAGAGAAAATTCTATAATATTTTATTCCCAAGCTGGAGATTTATCACAAAGTATCCTTGAACCTGATATTCTGTCACAAGCAGTAGCTTCTATTGTGGAGGTCAAGGAGCAGTAATTTTATTTATTTAGTTTGTTTAATTGTGAGTTAATTAATGATAAATAACATGTTTTTTTTTGTTTAATAAGCTGAGCTAATTATTAAAATATTAATAAATAAATACTGAGTGTAAATATTTTTTTTCTTATCTTTATAAAATCTTTCAAAGCATGAAATATAGCTTCACACACGTAAGGCAGCATCAAACATATACTTAATTTAGAAACTCTAAAAAAGTGAGATAGACTGCCGAAACTATTTCCAGTAGCGAGAAAATATAATACAATATGTAATTTTAATTTTGATTCTAATGCAGAGCGCATCACAGTATCTCTTTTCTGTATCTCATGTTCAACTTTAGATAACAAGTAATTGAATGATTCTTCTGACATCCGCAGTGCAGAGAAATACTCATTTTTATCTTCTCCTGCTAGTTCATGAAACAAAGTTGTACTTGCGCCATCTCCTGCTTATCCATTTTCTTACCCACAGTCTTTTAGGTATTCTCGCTTCTCTGATTATTTCATCTTTTACTTCATCCAATACTTCATTTAATACAAATTTAATCACGTCTGGAATGCGCTGTTGATGTTGCTCGTCCGCTAGGGGTATATTTGTTCTGTGGTCATCCATCTTGAGCGAATAAATGAGTTTAACTAGTTATTTAGTATTTTTACGTGTAAACGGTTACTTAAAATTAAGTCGTTTGAAATTTAGTTAAAATTTACTTAAGACTTGGCAACTTAATACGTGTAAATCAGCCTTAACGGTAACCGTTTGCCATCAGGTGGGTGCGTAACGTAGCTCTTCTACTATCATAATTATGCAATAAAAATCTTATGCTTAAAATTACAAGAAAAACAGAATAACAAACACTTCTCACATTTTCCCACAAGCCAACTAATGACTGCATAACCCGGGAGTCAAACCCGCGAAATTCCTCGAACACAATAAGTCACTATCGCACTATAAATCAACAATAAACACATTATTACCGTATTACAACGACAATTGTCTTACAGAACTGGTTTTGAACAGACATTTTGGTTCCAATTTCTCTAAAAATCTTCATATCTTGTACGTGGTGTAGGGTTACCAGAAATTGTGCTTAATTTTATATTGTTCCTAAGTATAATAACGTTAGTATCATATACAAGTACCGTGTTTATTACTAGATTATTCACATCATATTCTAAGCGTTAACGCAAGCTTAGTTAGGAGGGCCTCCGATTTGTTCAGTTATTTTTTATTATTGCTTATGGTGGCAGATGAGCCACGGCCCACCTGATGGTAAACGGTAACCGTCGCTCATGGATTCAACTATACCGGGAGTATTGTCAAGCCGCTGCTAACCATTTAATTTCACATATGAAATGAAAGATCGATCGAAACGGCTATCTTCCTGTTTACAATGATAAGATAATAATTTAATTGATTGGCTGCTTAAAGAACAAATTGTTTGTAAATGTGGAAAAAGAGAACTTTACTGCCAGTGGGATTCGAACCTGCGTCCCTTCCAATCCAGGATAGTGCTCTAGACCGCTAAACTATCGCAGTGACCGGTTGTTTAAAATATTAAAATAAAATCATCTATCACCTATGCAAAATCCGTCAGACGTTCCAAAAATCGGAAATTTTAAAGTCAGTCAATACCTAATGGTTAGGACATGTCCTTAAAACGCAGTCAATATTGGTCACCCTACAATAACGATGATGAACCTACGATACAACAATTTTCCCAGTGCAGTGAGTAGTTTTGTGCTAATAGCGACTTATGTCGGTAATGTTGTCCGCGATAACGTGTGATGTGTTTCTTCTTTATGAGTTCATACGTGTGCTCGGATTACATGGTGCTGTAACATAAGAAACTAGTCATACTAAGTCAACTAGACATAGTGACATTGTTTTTTTTATTGCGTATGGTGGCAGACAAGCCGCGGCCCACCTGATGGTAAATGGTAACCGTCGCTCATGGACTCAACTATACCGAGAGTATTGTCAAGCCGCTGCTAACCATTTAATTTCACATAGGTATATGAAATGAAAGATCGATCGAAACGGATAGCCGTTTCTACTATAATTAAAACACACCGATGTAGGTACTTCATGGCCGGTCACACAGGAGATGGTGGTACCAACCCGCTTGGGCTCGATGGCACGTGAATACTCCCACTCAGTACCCAGCCCTACAGCCAGTAATGGGTGATAATTGCTTACTTCCCTTAGTCGCCTCGTACGACACCGGTGGGAAAGAATGGGGTGGTGACACTTTTATTCTTAGTCCGTCACCACACCCTACGTTCACGTTATGAAAGTAACTTCTTTAGCACCGCTTTTATTTGAACTCGGTTTTTAAATGCCTTGCGTGGTCTAGAGTGTAGTGTATGCAACTGCGGAAGGCTCGGGTTCGATTTCCGGGTGGAGCCACACTTTTAATAGCAGTCCGGAGTTAGGAAGTAGCCTTGTTTTTTTTTCAGAAATTACGTAAGCCCGTTGGTCCTGCACCTCTTCTTGCTCCTGTCGCGTCCGAATCCCACCGCATCGGACTAAGAGGGAACAAAGAGTGCACTTGTATTTGCGCTCGTACTCGTGCACTATAATATCTCCTGCGTACGTGACTAATGGCTGGAACCGTGGGCCGTGTGGGGCCGGCTTTAGAATTGTCCCACCCCTCTCCACCCATGGGAGTCGTAAGAGCCGACTGAGAGAATATCGGGGGAGTGGGCAGCAGCACTCTTTCGAGTATTAAGAACATCCACTGCGATCGCCAACCCGCCTGCCAAGCGTGGTGATTACGGCACTATCCCCCCATTCTTGGGGCGGCCTATGTTCAGCAGTGGACTTTAAAAGGCTGATGGATGGATGGATGGACGTGACCAATGTTGGTTGACACTAGCCGCTGTGGCCGAACAAACGGAGATAAAAAAACACGTAACGGGAACAAAAAAGTGTGTGTGTACTTCTGTACACGCGTTAGAAGTTATACTTCTTATTATTCTTTATTTAAATATCACAAAAGAACTAAAATGTTGACTATAGCTAACTTCAGGGTGTCTAACTTCAGGGTGTCGGTTTTTCGTGACGGTGTGCGCGCGCATCGTAAAAATTTACTCTCATAATTTTTCCCTCACGCGCCAAAAGAAGTATAACTTCAAAAATATACTGCTGTAAGATTTAGGCTACGAGAGAATATAATCAAATATATTGTCTTCTCTTTCTGAAGGTTTTCTACTGCTTAAGTATATAACAAGAATGGCAAACGACTCTAAAAAAGGATGCGTACGCCAAAACTTCCTACCCTACCTACCCCTATATATCTACCGACCTATCCATTGACAGAAAAATGCATTCAAACACCTTCAAAAACAGTTTTTGTCATTTAAAATATTAGTTGCATCATGTAAGCCCTCTTTATTGTAGAATTGACAGAAATCTGGCAAAAGTTGTCACACGTCACACAGCCTAAAGGCGCTTTTCCAGTCCTCCGATGATGATGAGTTGTTTGCTTTATGTGCTTATTAGGTACATCCTTACTTCACATAACATAGCATCACTCTGTATTCCCCAAAGCGGTAGAGGGAGGTGTATTACACACCTACGCTATGTTTGAATCCCACGTAAGGGATAGGGGGCGAGCCTATTTCCGTCTACCGGGCATAATTCCAAACTCCGGGCTGCTACTGAGAATTTTTCTTTTTACGAAATAGCTCAATAACACTCCCTGACCCGGGGATCGAACCCGAGACCTCATGATCAGCAGTCGCTCACACTACCGCTGCACCACAGAGGCAGTTACTTAGTTTTCTTAAGTAAAGAAATTATGGATGTTATTGATTAACGATCGTTTGAGCAAGCAACTGCGTAGCATATAGGATTACTAAAGTTGTGTAGGTACTAATTGGGGCGCCAGTTTGGGATCTCATATCGCTGCATTCTGCAAGGACATAATTTCACAGAAGGAAGTAGCGAAAGGGGCCAGCAAGAAAGATCGCTCCGCTGATCCGCCAGTGACTGGTACACAAAGATGCGTCGCTCCTGTGCGCAGAAGCATTGCTCAGAGAGACCCGAAAGGGTTAGGTCAGTACAGGCGGAGAGACGGCACATGGCGGGCTTATTTAAAGGGTGAAGGCCCCACACTACCCTCCACACTACCAAAAGTCTTCGTAATCCGATTTCTAATCCGAATACATGTCGACACCAGTGGAAAACTCCAAAATGACCTCAGCTTATCTAAATAGTTCCGTGTATACGCTGTGATGTGTGTACGAACAAATGAGACGTCACATGCGTCTCATACTTACGTGTGATCGCTGAGATATGCGTTAATGTTATGTGAATTGAGTTCATCTACAAATAAATTGTTGTTTTATTGTACAATATGAGAAACAGCTATCTTTAACACGCTTTTATAACAATTTATAAAATAGACAGGTATATAGAAAAAAAATGACTCCCACCACCCATCTGAAGAGAAGCGGTAAGCGTCTCAAATGGAGTCAACTACACGAGTCAGTCAAGCCACCATTTCATTTCGCGAATATTAAATAAAATAATAAAAAAGAATGAGTCCGAATATAATTCTAGTGGTAGATCCTTGCTTATCCCAGCATGAATGAGTCGGCTGGATCGGGGAAGTACCACTCTCTCACAGAAGATCAGCTAGAAGCAACGGTACCTAGGTACTTCTACCGTTGTGTAGCGTATGGTGAGTGAGAGTACCGGAGGCGCAAACCCGGATAATAAAGAGAGAATATGGAGGACATATTTTCTCTTTATTTTTCTCTTTTTATTTTGACGGGCCTCGTGGCGTAGTCGGTGGTGTAACCGACTTCCGTGCACGAGGCCGTGGTGTATGTACTGCGTCTGGGTGTTTTCTATCTATTATATGTATGTATTTACAAAAAAAAAAGGAAGATATGTATTATATCCGTAATCTGGTACCCATATCACAATCGTTAAGCTTAGTTGGGACCAGAGGACGTTGTGTGAAATGTCCGTGAATATTTATTGTCTGTGTGGTTACGGACTAAGAATACAAGTGTCACCACCCCATTCTTTCCCACGGGAGGCGACTAAGGGAAGTAAGCAATTATTATTTATTATAACTGGTGGTAGGGCTGGGTACCAAGTGGGAGTATTCACTTGGTATCGGGCCAGAGCGGGTTGGTACCACCATCTCCCGTGTGATCGGCCATGAAGCACATCGTTGTGTTTTGGCTGTAGCAGGAGATAGCTGTTTATTCTTTCATTTAATATCTGTGGAATGAAATAGTGAGCAGCGGCTTGACAATACTAGCAGTATAGTTGAGTCCATGAGCGATGGTTACCTTTTACCATCAGATGGGCCGTGGCTCGTATGCCACTACAAGCAATAAAATATATTACTTATTTTATTATCTTGCCTGTTAACCTCCTATCCCTTTCCTTGGAGATGATGATGCGCGAGTGATGCCTCTAATGTTAGTAGCGTCCATAGGCTATGGTAACCGCTTACCATCAGGCCGTATATATGTAAAAAATAGAAAAATTAGAGCTAATTTACCTACGAAGTTTTGACCTCTAAAGGTGGAAGTCGATGTCTCCATCTCAACAGTCCACGGTCTTACCACCAGGCTGTCACTACCAGTAATTACCCATGCTACCCCATAAATCAATTTCTACGGCTTAAAACATTACGATAAGTTTGTAATCCTCACGCAAACCGTCAGTAAAAACATCACACATTACCGACAGAATACTACAAATTCATTATAAATAATATGCGTACAATCACTTCCACCCTCAATTTCAAGCATGTCTTAATCCGCCACAACTAATTAGCTTAACTACACGGTTAACAAAAACCTTATCGTAAGGACAGCAAAAAAGGCCGCAAATATTACGGAAAAAAATCGGCAAAAAATCCATTTTCGGTTTTTGCGGCGAACATGAATTGGTTTCTTAAAAGCCGTGAAATGGTGGCGATTGTCCTCAAGGGTAAGCAGGCTTGAGGTGATTATATACAAACACTCAATGTTAATATAATAAAAATTGAATCCTCTTACACCGAAGTGCTACCTATAATTATATTTAAAGTTGAAGGTAGGTATGTGTGTTATACATCGCGCAAAATATATAAAACAATTTTTTATATTGTTACTATATGCTCTTAGTAACTATCTGAAATAGCTATGTATCTAATGAATGAAGTTAGTCATTCACGTTATAGGTACACCAGCAGAAATGCAAGCACAATCCGTACTAATATAACTTCTCTGTCTTCACTATAATTAAAAACCGTACATTAATTCTCAGTGAAACAATCAATCATTTTTTATAGCATGTAGTGTTTGTTGTGGTTACGCTTTCACGCCGTAACTGCTAAACTAAATCATCATTAAATTTTGTAAACATAGTATAGTATATATATATAGTCTTGCGCCCAGAAAAGGACATAGCCATGAACACAAATTTCATCCCGAAAAAATTAATGGTTCCCTTGGGATAGCTATAATTAATTACATAGAGATAATTAATGTCGCGGAGTCACGAACATAATCTATTAAGTGCAATTAAACAATATGTACAAAATTCATTACTTGTATATACATAATTAGGAATAAGTAAATTACGCGTCGGTGTAATTGAAGATTTAAACCAATAGAGCTCACATTCGATGTTCGTTACACACGGGCACGGTGTGAGACTGTTTGGAACTCAAATTGTTAGCAAATTGTAAACGCGTTAATGTATGTTCACTAATTAAAAGTGCAACCCTTGTTTTATTTTTAATGGGGAATGTCGATATATGTCATATTTAGGTACAGTAAAAGGTAGAATTTAAAACGAAGTAGCAAATTTATTTATTATAGATATAAGTTGCTATGAAAAAAGAATTTGTTCAAGATTTGTACGAATTTGTAAAAGAGAAGACTTGTAAACTTATTTATCTGAATCCCATGAATTAATAACTAACCAATTGCCGAAATTCTCATCTAAATTGAATAATGAAAACATATGATTTCTTGAAAATGTACTAAATATAGAAACCGAAAGGTACCTAGGCAGATACATTTTTTTCGGTACTACTAGTAAGATGTTTTAATCTGTATTTTTAGCACTTGACATGCTCAGCTACTTTAAAGAACAAATTATTTGTGGAAGTGGAAAAAGAGAACTTTTCTGCGAGCAGGATTCGAACCTGCGTCCCACCCAAACCGGGAAAATGCTATGGACTGCTAAGCTAATAAAGTCACCGAACGGTGATTCCGAATCCCACTTCACATATGTGTATTTACGACTCACGCCACCTATCAGATGCATTTACATACAGTAAAGTTCCCTTTTTCCACTTTCACAAATAATTAGTTTTTTAGTAGTAAGATGTAAAGCTCGCACATTATTCCTTCGAGCATTTTGTACAGATGTAATTTTTTTTACTGTCTGCAACAATGAGTATTGTATAGTGTCGACTTCAATTAGCTATCTTATTGTAATATTGTTATACAGCCATGGATACTTTACAGAGCACTTTAGTTCACTTTGTTACATTGTAACTCGATGATGGAAAGCGTTGTATTCACCCAATAGCTACCTATATTAGTCGTAGACCCTTTTTTGTCCTAGCATAAACCGGCCGGCTCAATCTTTTTTTAATTTTTATTTCATGTAGTGGCAGACCAGCCACGGCCCATCTGATGGTAAATGGTAACCATCGCTCATGGACTCAACTATACCTCTCGGTATCAAGCCGCTGCTCACCATTTCATTTCACCGATATGAAAGGAAAGAATATACGGCTGTCTCCTGCTACAGCCAAAACGCAACGATGTGCTTCATGGCCGGTCACACGGGAGATGGTGGTACCAACCCGCTCGGGCTCGATACCAAGTGAGTACTCCCACTTGGTACTCAGCCCTACCACCAGTCATGCAATGGATGATAATTGCTTACTTCCCTTAGTTGCCTCATACGACACCCGTGGGAAAGAATGGGGTGGTGACACTTGTATTCTTAGTCCGTCACCACACGGACAGAAGATCAGCGTAAAATAACGGTAGTTACTACTGTGTACTCCTAGTTTTTTTTTCTTTTTGACGGCGTGAAGAAATATTCCTAATCGCACACCCCTTCGTTCGGCTCACCCTAAATAAACCCTCCGTGTGCCGTCTCTCCGCCTATATGTAGCAGTACTCACCGTTACTACTTCAGTGGTAACGGTGAGTACTGCTACAGTTGTGTTTCGTGTGGTACGTGAGAGCACTGGAGGCCCAAACCTACATAGCATCACGCCTGTATTCCCCGAAGGGGTAGGCAGAGGTGTATTACACACCCACGATTCGCCAGCTATGTTTAAGTCACACGTAATAGGGGGCGAGCCTATTGACGTCTACCGGGCACATTTCCAAACTCCGGGCTGCTACTGAGATTTTTTTTTTTTTTGGTAAAAACTCAATAACCGAGCAGGTACCAAACCTCAAAATCTCTATCCTTGATCCTCACCTTATTATCTTTACTCTCAACTTCCTATGGAGATGGCGACGCGCGAGTGTTGTTAGCGACTGTAGGCTACGGTAACCGCTTACCATCAGCTGGGCCGTATGCTTGATCGCCGATATACCATTTATAAACATTTTTGATCTATATTTTTTAGCATTTGACATGCTCCGCCACTTTTTAAATTACAAATTATTTTAAAAATCGCGCCATCAAATTGTATGAATTTTAATTGCAAAATTAAACTTACTATATTGGTTTAATGCATGTAAATGCATTCCGATAGATGGCGTTGTGTTCCATGAGCGACGGTTATTTGCCGTGTGGGACCGGCTTCAGAATTGTCTCACCCCTTTCTGCCTACGGAAGTCGTAAGAGCCGACTGAGGGAATACCGGGAGAGTGGGTAGCAGCACTCCCTCGAGTATTAACAACACCTACTGCGATCGCCAACCCGCCATATTGTTTTGTGTTCAGGCACGCCTATATAGCCTAGTAAAGTATTTTTTTCTCAAATATCTTAAATGTACAGACACAGCTCTGTTACAGCTTTATAATTTATAATAGTATATATGTGTAACATTCGCGTAAATATCAGGAAGTATTATTAAAATACTCATCGAATGAAATGTACTCCATGAACACAAGGGCAAGGCTACTTGGCTGAGGTAAAAATTAGACACCAGGTGTTTAATAAACGCTTTCACTGCGATACAAAATAAATATGTCAACTTATCGACGCCTTAAAGTACAATAAGTTAATTTATTATATATGAACACCTTTCAATTGTGTGGCATGTTCCAAATTTATGTGGTCAGATGTACAGGTAGCAATTAATGGTCAAGGGAAATGCAGTGATGGCATAGTGGGAGACTAATATAAATGGTTGTGAGTTCTTGATTATCTGATCTTGCAGGTTTAAATCCTGCATCTTCTAAAACGATCCAGGTGCTTTGCCAATTAAAGTAATGCAACATAGTACTGCCGGGTATAGCGTGGGGCCGGCTTTAGAATTGTCCCACCCCTCTCTACCCACGGGAGTCATGAGAGCCGACTGAGGAAATACCGGGGGTGTGGGCAGCAGCACTCCCTCGAGTATTAACAATATCCACTGCGATCGCCAACCCGTCTGCCAAGCGTGGCGATTACGGCACTATCCCCCTTATGAGCGAAACACATGTTGTGGCGTTCTCTTGGGGAGGCCTATGTCCAGCAGTGGACGTAGAAAGGCTGATGGATGGATGAATGGATGAACATAGTACCTACCAGTGACCCGTCTACACAGGCGGAGACATGGCACACAGTGGGTTTCTTTAGTGGGTGAGGGCCCTACACCACCTTGTTTGTTTTCCCGAACGACAGGGTGTGCGGTTAGTACATATTTTCCCGCCTTAACAAAATAAAAAAGGTGCTTTGTCTATTTTCAGCAAAAATTATAATTTGGTATGAATTTTAATTGTAATAATTAAGCTTACCTGATGGGAATAATGTAGGTATGCAAATAAATCCGCAGGCGTCACCCGAAACATTAACCAAGAATGTGTTTCGAATTAGCAAAGCATCTGGGATGGTTTTCCAGGAGATGCAGGTTTAAAAACTGTACGTGATTATTGTTTTCGATGTCACATTTTCGCATTCAAATGTTTTAAAATATATAAAAAGATCAAAATGCCACGTTTAATTGTTTTCTTCCTTTTATTTCGGTCTTGTTCTTGTAAAATATACCAAGACTGCGACATTAAGACGCTAGTTGGCTCAACACTAGTCATAAATATGCGAAAGCTTTAAAAGTAGGTACTATGAGTAGGTACCTATGTAGATACATACCTTATCATCAATCAGAAATATCTTGATGTCAGCCTTCTGACAATTATACTAGTGTATCCATCCATCCATCCATCAGCCTATCGACGTCCACTGCTGGACATAGGCCTCCCCAAGAACGGGGGATAGTGCCGTAATCGCCACGCTTGGCAGGCGGGTTGGTGATCGCAGTGGATGTTGTTAATACTCGAGGGAGTGCTGCTGCCCACTCCCTCGGTATTCCTTCAGTCGGCTCTTACGACTCCCATTACGATTTTAAAGCGGGCCCCATACGGCAAATTACCTGTAGTTAATTTTATTGCTGTTAAACCATAATGTGTAACTGTTTTTTGTTGCAAGTAAAGAAATAAAATAAAATAAAAACTTTTATTAATAAAAAAATACATTATTTCAGAATGGACATAGACTATAATTATGTAAGTAATACGTTATACGTAGTTTTGCGAGCACGCGGTCGCTAGTGTTTCATAAAGTGATCACTAAATTGAGAGGCGATGTCTGCTTGCTCTATGTCAATTGTGTGAGACCATCTGTCCCCTATTGTAACAATTTAATGATCTTCGTGTAGAGTTTTAATTTTGCGTTAAATTTTAACAATGACTGGTTTAGTGGGCATTTAACTTTATGAAGTTTTCGAGAGTCATAGATTGTGTGGAATTAATGGCTGTCCAGTGACCGTTCTCTTTAGATAACTGTAACTTTTATACATTATTTGAACCTTTGTATAAGAGATTCAGAATAAAAACAAATTACATTCCAAATTCAAAATTGGGATCATATGACAAAACTTCCAAAAATTATCAAAATGTTATCCTAACCTAATTTACAAACTTATTGGTAACTACTTCGGTGGTTTACCGGTAGTTTATGCTAATGCGGAATCTGAGGTCTCGGGTTCGATTCCTTGGTCAGGACTACAAAAAGTTTGTGGGTTTTTCCGTCAAGATATACTCAATAGCAGCCTGAAGTTAGTGAGGTTGGTGGTATTTCACCCCTGTCCCTCGGAAAGCACGTAAAGCCATTGGTCTTACACCTGATCCCTCTCCGGTCATGTCGGAATGCGGTCCAATCGGACTATAAAAGTGAGTGGAAAGCGTGTTGAGTATATCCAGCAACGGCCCGAACCGATGTACGTACCCCACAGGGGATGCCCTCGGGTAGCGTTGTTTAAATGTTGGTTTGAGAGCCCTCTGCGCTCACCAATTTCTGGGTAACGTTGTCTATAGCCATCTGAGGCTAACAACCGTCACAAACAAAAAAAAAATGAGTTTGCGCACATAAATCCACTGTAATATCTCCTGTGTACATGGCTAGTGTCTGACCTGTTGACACTGGTCGTGGCTGAAATTATGGTCTCGAAATCTTCTCAAATATAATGATGACGTAACAATGTATTCTGTAATTTGTATGTAAAAATAAATAAATAAAATAAATATTCACGGACATTTTTACACAACGTCCTCTGGTCCCAAACTAAGCTTAACGCTTGTGCTATGGATACCAGATTACGGATATAATACATATACTACTTTTTTTTTGTAAATACATACATATATCATAGATAGAAAACACCCAGACGCAGTACAATTATCTGTGTTCAACACACAAATAATTGTTCTGAGTGGGAATCGATCCCACGACCTCGTGCACGGAAGAAACCAAGTACCTACAGAGAAGGGCATAGGATTGCTTTTTGTTCCGGAAAAATGTAGAGTGCCTGCGAGGTGCTATTTTTGTATAAGGATTATTTACATGTCAGACAGTCAACGTATTTATAATACAGGTAGGTGCCCATCCGGACCACTGAAGTAATACTACACAGTTCCAGTGGTCCACCATTACATGTGGAAAGACAGCATACGGCGGGTTTATTTAGTGGGTGAGAGCCCCACACTACCGTGTTCGTTGCCCTAAACGATGGCGTGCGCAGATAGGATAAATTTTTCCCGCCTAAACAAAAAAAAAGGTGCTTCGGCTCATATATAAAGATTTAAAATATCATTTGGCAATAATTCGATTTGGATTGGTAAAGAATTGAAGATGAATGTTTATAAACTTTATCATTTTAAAAGCAGACAATCTTGGGCCATTTCCTGTCCCACTCGTTCGGAACCAGATATCACCATAAACTCATGTTATAAACCAACTTATGAGTAACGAATTAACATAACAAAACCAGAGCAAACACCGGTACGATAAATCACATAAAGTTGACACCAATATCTGTTTAATTTAACTCAAGATATTTTGTAGAAACATCTTTATTTGGTTGTTACGCATAAGTTATGTCCGTGGCTTTGGTTGTATTATATTTAGGAATAAATAGTCAACTACCGTGGTGGTCTAGCGACTGCAGATCATGAGGTCTTCTGTTTGAACATTTTTGATTTATATTTTTTAGCATTTGACATGCTCAGCTACTTTTAAAGTACAAATTATTTGGAAAAAGAGAACTTTAGTGCGAGCGGGAAACGAACCCGTGTCCCTTCCGATCCGGGGAAGTGCTCTAAGCCACTGAGCTACCGCACCGACCTTTCGGCCATCCCAATCAATTACATGCATTAATCCAATATAGTAAGCTTAATTTTGCAATTCAAATTCATACAATTTTATGGCGCGATTTTTTAAACATTTTTGATCTATATTTTTTAGCATTTGACATGCTGTTTGATTTCCGGGTAGGGCCAACAAAAATAATTTAGTTTTGCCGCCAAGAAATTTTCAATAGCAGCACAGAATTAGGAAGTTGGCAGGGTTTTACCCCCGTATCTCGGAAAACACGTGAGGCCGTTAGTCCCTACATCGAGTTCGATTATCAGTCAGTGGTATTTAATTTAGATAACGTAGCATCACGCCTGTATTCCTCCAAGAGGTAGGCATAGGTGTATTACACACCCACGATTCGCCAGCTATGTTAAGTCCCACGTAATAGAGCCTATTGCCGTCTACTGGGCACATTTCCAAACTCCGGGCTACTACTGAGAATATTTCTTTTTCTTTTTAGCTCGATAACTTTGACCTGGGGATCGAACCCGAGACCTCCTGTTTAGCAGTCGCTTACCCTACCGCTGCACCACCGAGGCAGTCCAAACGTGGTAAATTAATATAAAAATTAATAAACAATTTACTTCCACACTTGCATAGAAATTCTTGTGTAGCAACATTCAATTAAATGAAAAGCCAAAACATTAGAATAAGTAATTTAGTCATACTTCAGTGACAAACAAACATAAAAAGTTAAAATCCTGTGTTATTAAATATATTTCTCAGTAGTAGCAGCCTAGCTACCATACAACAGGGCAAATGACCATAGCGAGCATTAAACGACGGGACACCATCGATTGAATGAGTCTAATATATTGTAATATTCCATATAGTTGGCACTATGTAAGTATGATTGGATAAAAAATGATCAAAAATATAGTTGAGCAATGGATTTTGTGATATTCTGATGGTAACATTTTAGTTGAATATTTGATTTGACTGGCGGGTCTCAATATCATCTTCATTTCATAAACATGTAGCATAAATGACAAGAAAATTATTTTTGATACTTTAAACTATCAAGAATATTGGTTAAGAGCAAAGTCATGTAAGAACCAAAGTATATTATTTACTTTTTATATTTAACAAGGGTGGCAAACAAGCATACGGCGTAATTGATGGAAAGAGGTTACCTTACCCTATAGAGTTATAGACGCTGGCAACACTCGCGCGTCGCCATCTCCAGGGAAAGGGATAGGTGGAGATGACGGACAACAGGGTTTAGGCCTCCGGAATTCTCACTCACCATACAAAACACAACAGTTGTTTCGCGGATCTTCTGTGAGAGAGGTATTTCCCCGCTTTAAGTTACGAGTAGTATATTAAACTCCCCTTTAAATTGTAAAATTTTTGTTTTTATTTAGTGCTCAAAAATTCTACCACAAACTACCAATTACTACCAATAAGAAGACAATCTTGATTATTAATTTATATTATTAAATATATTGAATTTGCTAGAAGCTAAGACTAAAGAAGCTCGAGCCGGCGCTTTATGCTGCGACATGCAAGCTTCCACCACTACCAAATTCAATCTATTCCTGTCAGTTTTTTTGAAGACGTTTTGTCAATTTACACGATATCTACTCTAGGTAAGGCATTTAGAACGACTGAAGTAATGTAACACAGTTCCAGTTGTCCGTCAATACAGGCGGAGAGAGGGCACAAGGCGGGTTTATTTAGAGGGTGAGGGCCCCACACTACTCAGCCCGTTGCCCCGAATGGCGGGATATGCGGTTAGGCACATTTTTTCCCGCCTTAACAAAAAATAAGGGCATTTAGACTACGTAAAGATTAGAAAGAGACGGAATTACAACCAAAATATAATACTGCTATCTAATTTACCTCATTCGTATACCGTAGCGTAGATCGCATTACACGCTACTAATCATAAAAGCTTGTTTGTCCGCCTGTTGCCACAATAACTCATTAACTCGATATTACAAACACGTACCATGTATAATTCTCGAGGAAATAACTTAAAATAAATCAGATGAGCTAAGCGCCGTGTTTTGTTAAAGAAAATGTTCGAGTAGTAATTGTGTCGTAGATAAAGCGAAGATATGGTATGCTATATATCTTCAAAACGCCTGACTGGAAGACCAGCGCAGGTCTTGAGGCCTGCATTATGCCGGGGTACGTTTTGAAACGAATAATTGTATTTTTTTTTATTTTTATCTTGGTAAAAGTCTTTTTTACCGTTGTAATAAATAGCTTCTTCTTTCTATATTTTTTTCTAGAAGGTCCTGTTTTTAATCCAGACGGATAACGTCAAAGATACCAGCTATCGTGAACATCCAATACAGCACTCAAAGATGAGGAGATATACAGCTGTCTTCCCCCTTTTTTTGTTAAGTCGGGAAAAAATTTACTTAACAGATCACCTCGTCATTTGGAAGAACGAAAAAGGTAGTGTGAGCGGGGGCCCACACTACCCTTTTCGTTATTTGCTATACAGCTAGCCAACTTCACACAATACGAAAGCAAGCAAATTCTTCAATTTTGCACGCCTCATAAGCGAAGCGTTGAGGTGGGTTTTACTTTCGCTTCACACCGAACAACTGATTTTTCAAACTTAAAATGTCTCTATTTATCATATATTGCACTTGTAAAATAATATATACACACACATATCAAGAAAAAAACACTATTTTAACACTCTCGCTCATTGAATATATTTTACGCTCGACTCGATGGCACAGTGGTACACTAAAACCAGCGCTATAGCCTATACCTTATTTCGTGAGAACTACTTCTATAGATTAATATAGTAGTACTTCTTAAAATTAGCGCTAGATGGCGTATAAGACATGAGAACATAAATACATTTTGAAATTAGCGCTATCTATGTGATTTATTGAAAATTACTTAGTAAGACCAATACATTATTAGTTACTTATCAAATAATCAATTTTATTGTGAAAAATGAAGATTATGAGGCGTGCACTTTTGTATTTTCCAAAGTATAATTATTTACTGTGCGTATTAAGAAAGAGAATATAATACATTCTAATCTGTGATTGCGTAGCTTACATAGCCAGGATCTACTCTGTGTTCCCTACTTTAAGTTTGTACCATTCAAAAAGCTACAAAGATGTAAGATATAAGAGACACGTATACAAACGCCTGAGTATCGCATTACGACTAATTTGAATAAGTTATGGCGTTGTGTTCCTTGTGATGTCTCTATTATTCAGGGACGCCATGTTGGAATTGAGATGGGACAGATGTTGAAAAAAAAAAGTTTGTGGTATATGGATATTGAGGTGGTCTTGTTAAAGTTTGAAAATCAAATTAGGATTCGTTTTTTTTACCAACTAACACTAAGGTTTGTTAATAAAAACATATATTTTCCTAAGTATTAGTTTTTAAATTTATTGCTTTCGATAATATTAGGTAGAAAAAAAACACAACAAAGCACGCTTAGATGCAGAGTAATTTTACCTACTCTTTATAAGGAGTTTTTATTTACTCTTGATCTGTGTGCGACACTTTTGAAATTGAATGCCCTTACCTTTACGAAACAATGAACCTATATTTCTAAATAGGCATTCATCTATCCATCAGTCTTTTAATGTCCTCTGCTGGACATAGGCCTCCCCAAGAATGGGGGATAGTGCCGTAATCGCCACGCTTGGCAGGTGGGTTAGCGATCGCAGTGGATGTTGTTAATACTCGAAGGAGTGCTGCTGCCCACTCCTCCGATATCTCTCAGTCGGCTCTTACAACTTCCTTGGGTGGAGAGGGGCAGGAGTAAATAGGCATAAGAGTAGAAAATTTTGAAATTGACATAAACATTTAATTTTTTTAAACTTTGTCAAACATAAAGCGTCATTGTAAACTCTTTCAAAGCATATTACACTGCCATAATTATCAGCAAACAATGCGGTGATTCACCAAAATTGGACATGGCCAATTATGTGGCCCAACAAAATTTGTATGGTCCGACACAATACAAGACAAGAGAGCTCTTGTGGCTTACGACAGGTCATTAAATGGCCATATATTATTGTTGAGACCATAAATTTGTTGAGACCATTATTCTCACAATAATTAGCAGATTCCTGGTGTACTGGCTATGTTTTTTGTTTCGAGTGAAGTGGTTTACAGGGATGGATTTCAAATAAACATCATTCGTTTATCAAACAACTGCTTTGACCATTTTGATCTATACATTAGCACTTGACATGCACGGCTACTTTATAGTACAAATTATTTGTGAATGTGGAAAAAGAGAACTTTTAGTGCGAGCGGGAAACGAACCTGCGTCCCATCCTTTTTTGTACTTTAAAGTAATTGTTGTAATCTTATTAATTATTATAAAAATATAGTTACGACAAAAAATAACATTAACAATAAACTTTGATAACAGAAAGTAATAGGATCGAAATCTCGAAAATACATTCTAAGCGTTTTAATCATTGAGCTATCGTAGATATAAATTTCTACAATACCATCGCATCGCCTATTAATAGCCAAACATCTATTGGAGAAATTAAGATCCATTATAACGATTACGTAGGTGAGCTTAAGCATTACAAGTAGAATGGATACTCTATCATACCCAATGATACTTGCTAGGAGTCGCGGTTTTTTTAAATGCACTAATCTATGATACAACTACACTTTTTTTTTTACATCTAGTACCCTACTTGAATAATTTATGGAGTGTAGCGAAATTTAATGTAGTAAACTAAAATCACATTTGCTTGCCACTTTATCGTTACATAAATTTAGTGAAATATACATTGTGAATTTAACTTTTTATTATAATAAAGTTTTAGTTTACTGATCAGAATTTTCGTTGATCAGTAATATAAGTACCGTGAATTTATTATTGTAGTGAAATGTGAAATATAAGTTGAAGTCATACGTATCATACGTACCCAATTGTATTAGTTTTAGCGTAACAACATTGTATTTAAGAGTGTTATTTATATTGAGAAGTAGTCATTACAAGTAAGTGTTGCTAAGCTATCCATTTCCAATTGTTTAAGCTCATTCTATTCGTCTTTATCAATTCCAAGAGAGCACACATCAATTCGATAAGTCACTTATGAATGACTACTACAACACTAGGTTTGCTTTATACTTGCAACATCTAAAAAAGGTTGAATGTAGCTGTCATTTTAGACCACTAAATAAAAAAATAGAGTACCTATTTAGGCTTTTTAATATTACTCTACTACCCCTAATAACTCCAGGTGAAACTACAGAACACTGCTTATTGTGTACACTGACCTCACACTACTACCCCAGGTCAAACGCCGCAACAGTGTCCTAAAGCAAAGCTTACCAATAAAAAGGTAATCGTAACTGTTTGGTGGTCTCAGCATGGTGTTATTCACTATAGCTTTCTCCGATCTGGTCAAGCAATAACGGCAGATGTCTACTGTGCCGAACTCCGAATAATGATAGCAAAACTTGCAGTGAAATCTTCACCATTATTGCTCCATGATAACGCGATACCTCATACAACACGAGAAACGCGTTTTAACTCTACAGGAACTGCAATTAGAAACCATTCGTCACCCTCCGTATTCGGCAGACTTTGCTCCAACGGATTACCATTTTTTTCGTGATTTGGACAATTTTCTACGTGATAAAAAGGTTTCTACCCAGGAGGCAGTACAAAATGCTTTCACACAGTTTTTAGAATCTAGATCACCAGAGTTCTATCGCAAAGGCATATTTATTTATTAGATGGCAGCAATGTATAGATAATAATGTTAGATATTTTGATTAAATAAATATATTAGGTAAATGAAAAAAAAACTAATTTCAGTACAAATCGGCAATTTCATACTTTAACCCCTATTATTATTCTTAATTTAATATTAGTCCTAATGCCTCCCTGCCTTCCTGCATAGATGTGCACAGCGGGTGGCTCGAATCTAACGCCTGCACGTCAATCCATCCACGTTTCTATCTAAGGACGTGGATCCACGGTCACCACTCGCACCCCGTGGTTTTATGGACATTGCTACGGGGTAAGGTAGCTTTACGATCAAATCAATGGTTATTATTTAATTTGGGAACGATGCGTGTTTAATTAAAACGATTTCTTGTGGGCAGATGCGCTGTCGTAAATATGTGTCAAGGGAGTTTTGCTGAGGTTAATTATGGATGGTTAACAGTTATAAACGTGAATGATTACTATTAAAAATTGCCTAAATTTACATTAGTAAAGTCTACTGCTAATAAAGTAAAAGTAATAAGTTTACTTAGCAACAGTCTGTTTGTGATAATATTACTTACTTACTTACTTATCATCACGCCATCTCCCTTGCAACCTGCAGGCAGAGAGAATAGAGTGCCAAAATACTCTATTCTTTCATACATCAATAAATGAATAGATATAAAGAAAATAATCTTTAAAATGGTGCACGACAATAATTTTTAAATATTGATTAAATGATACCCACATATACCAAATATACCCACAAAGAAAAAAAAACAACAAAGAGGAATAATATATAGACATTCCTTGTGGTCATAAAAACTAAAACACTGTGATACTTTTCATCCAACCATCAGCCTTTCGACGTCATCGGCTACACCATCTGGTACGTGATCTCGACTTGAGAACCTTTCTTCCCCAGCAGTCGTCGGTCCCTGAACTATATGGCCTGCACATTGCCACTTAAGCCAGCAAACCCTGCCATTCCTTTAAACACAATAATTATAAGTAACTGCACTTATATTGGAACCCATCTCAACCAACACCCCACTTGGGCACTGCAATATATATTACGCGCAAGCGCATGCTCCATTAAATGTGTAACCCATTATTTATTGGCTTAAATTGAATTAGGAAGCGATGCCATCTCCCCCACGTTCCGTTATATTGTAACAATAATACGTTAAATTTGATTGCTGTAATGTGGGTCGTGGGATTTATAGAAGTTAGACCTCATTTTTTTTAGTTTTCTGGGCAATAATTCGTAGAGATTTAGCGATAAAGTAGGCGAGTCATAAGCGCGCATTTAAATAAAAATTTAAAGATCTAATTATTTTTGAAAATGGAAAAAGAGAAATTTACTGATCACGATTTTAACCTGTGTCCCTTCCAATCCGGGGGATTGCTCAGGACTAAAACTGAAGCGTAAGAGAAAAAAAAAAGACTCGATTAGTAAAGTATTTTGACCATTATCGTTTTAACAAACATACAGGATTCGCACATACAGACACACGGACGTCCAAGACAGAACTTTTTTAAACAGTTTTTTAACTAGTTTATATAACAAAAATGGCATCAAACATATCATGAGTGTTAAAAATAGTGTTTTTTCTTGATATGTGTGTATATATTATTTTACAAGTGCAATATATGATAAATAGAGACATTTTAAGTTTAAAAAATCAGTTGTTTTACGTGACGTGACAGTAGTACCCACCTCAATGCTCCATTTATGAGTCGTGCTAAAATACAAATCATATTATATGAAAATTAGATAAAAAGAGATAAATAGGATACAGGTCCCTCGTTGACGTATGTGAATATAAAGCTGTAACAGAGCTATGTCTGTACTTATTTGAGAAAAAAAAACAAGAATTGAAGTAGGTAAATTGAATAAGATATACAAGTATGTGTAGATATATTAATTTGATACTAAAGACGATTCATCAAGTTACAAATAAAAGCATTGGAAGACCAAACTTAAGCCATCACCAGTTTGCCAGAGAGCTGTGAATGAGATTGTGATCGTGAAAAGGTCTGAAAAAATTCAAATCGTTTCCTGGTGCAAAATAACGGCGTAACAGGCTGGACAGACGACTATGACCCCAATTTTTGTTAGAAAGCTCTTGTTTAGACTTAAAAACGTTTTATCATTCTACCTATATAGGTAATTTAAATTTATAGAGTCTATAATATTAAGCTATCAAACCATATTGAAGAATTGCTTCAAATCTCTTTCATATACAAAATAATAAAGCTTTAAACGTGTTTGGAAGCCGAATACAAACCTCGGTCCAATGCCTTTGCACAAAGAAAAACGTCACGTAGTCAATAACATATTAAAAAAAAGTGTACATCGATTTCATGACACCACTATTCAAATAAACTAATTCGCAGTCTTTTGTAGAAAATGTCAATGGTTTCACCAATAAACTCAATAGATGCCCACTTCAAACGAAGAAGATACAACAATGAATATAGAATTATTTGTAGCAAATTGTCGTTTCATTCCCAGAAGGCGCCATATGACACAATTATTGCCAAATTTGAAATCTATATGCTTATAAAAGTCACCAAAACTTTGCAAAGTAATTACAAGCGAAAGTCAACTTTATGCGTGCAAAGTGTAACGTATTACAGAGTGTAAACATAAGTTTGCGCGCGAATAAAGACGTCAACTGGGGACCTAACAATGAGGTTTGATTGCCGTCGTCCATTGTCAGATTATACACGGTCATTATATTCTATTTAGTTCGTTATAACCGTTTAATAGTTTACGAAAAGTTCCCCCTGCTTGCTTATTAACAATACAATAAAAATAAATAACCATGGAGCCACTTTACACCTTCTTGGAACCAGCAGTTGTTTAAAAAAAATATCAATCCATCCCTCTCTAACCTTTTGTGAATTTTATTGATCGTTTGTAAAAGATTTACAACTCCACACGAACGTTCATATGAGGTTCAACTCTATTTTGCACAGGTTAAAGTGTAAACAAATTTGTCAAGTGTAAAATTAAAGTTTGTCAAAGTTATAATGACTCTTATGAAGTGGAAAACGATACCATCGTTCTGTCATTCCCTTTTCACGGTCGTGTTAATATAAAATTAATATTTTTGTTGTCATAAAAACTCAAATGACAATGGTTGTTTGACAAATAATTTTAACTTGAAATCGTAAAATTGACGAGCATGAAATTCAAGAGGTATAATATCTTTCGCTGTTATAACTATACAAGATTTAAGGGGGCACCTGGCAACTTTGGATGAAGAAGATAGAAGAAGAGAAGTAGTATACAGCAAAAAAAAATATATATAGGTAAAGATATCGGGATTATATACCTATGAATGTATAAAATAAAATTATTATGTATTTTAGTGAACGAACTATAATAACTAACTAACACTATTCGAGAATGTAGGTCAGATTTTAAAGGATAAATAAATTTAGATTTGGCTTTTTCATTGATTACGATAGCAGACGAGTCACTACCCACCTGATGGTAATTGGTAGCTGTCGCTCATAGACTCAGCTATAGGTAAGAATACTGGCTAGCCACTGGTTACACTTTCATTTCGCGGGTGGTTTAATTAATTGATAATAGAAAAATAATATTGTCAAGCTGCTGCTTACCATTTCATTTAATGTATATAAAATAAAATGAAGGGCTATCTCCCGTTTAAACCAAAATACACCGAAGTGCATCATGGGCTATTACGCGGGACACGCTGTTTGCGGGGGCACGGGACTCGATAACAAGTACTTCCACGTGGTACCCAGCCCTACCCCCAGTATTTCTTTTTTTATACTGCGTAAGTGACAAAGAAGCATACGTCTCACCTGATAGTAAGCAGTTGCGTAGCCTATAGACGTTAGCAACACCAGAGGCATCACTCGCACGTCGGCATCTCTAAGGAATGGTATAGGAGGGAGATAGGATTTTTTTTTATTGTCATTTTTTTTTTGGTGGTCCGTCAACATAGGCGGAGACAGGCACACGGCGGGTTTATTTAGTGGGTGAAGACCCCACACTACCCTGTTCGTTGCCCCGAACGATGGGATGTGCGGTTAGGTACATTATTCCCGCCTAAACAAAAAAAAAGGAGGGAGATAGGTAGTATATTAAGGAGAGATAAGTAGTATCCTAAGGAAATGATAGGAAGGATAACAAGGAGAGGATAGAGAGGGAATTCGAGCCTCCGGCACTCTCACTCACCATATGAAACACAACGGTAGGTACCTCTACTGTTGTTTCACGCTGGTTTTCTGTGAGAGGGTGGTACTTCCCCGATCGAGCCGGCCCATTCGTGCCTGGCAAGCTACCACTAAAGGAAATGGTGTGCAATAAAAGTGGTTTTAATGCATCTTTAAGCCTTGTACAATTCCTTGTACACAACCTTGAATAAATAAATAAATCAATGCTTAAAATTCACACTTGACATGATTCTAATGCGGTAGTTGTTTAAACTGTGACAATAGTTATCTAAGATCTTTATTAGGTCGCTCGCATGCATTCCGATTTGACGATTGGCAAATTCCTATTTCATAGGACAATTATCCTTGTGTGACCGTTATAAGGTTTAGATTATTTCATTTCTGTAAAACAGTAAGTAATTTCGTTGATTTTATTGTGATACATATTAAATAGTTAAGGGTCGGTATGCATTTGCGATTGCTTAAAATATATTTTGACTACAATATCCTGGTAATTTTTTTGAAGATATACTTCTTTTGGCGCGTTAGGGAAAAATGATGAGAGTAAATTTTACGATGCGCGCGCACACCGTCACTAAAAACCGACACCCTGAAGTTAGACATCCTATAGTCAACATTTTAGTTTTTTTTGTGATATTTAAATAAAGAATAATAAGAAGTATAACTTCTAACGCGTGTACATACACACAATTGTTTTTTTTTATTTTATGTAGGTATTTATTCTCTATGCAGCAAGCATAGATAACACGCCTTTTATTTTTTAAGGCGGGAAGATATTTAACTAACCCTACACTGTTCATGCTTACTAGGAGGGTAGTGTAAGACTCTCACCGACTATATTACGACCTCTTATGCCGTCTCTCTGCCTATGGTGGCAGACCAATAGAACTGCATGACATTACTTAAGTGAAAGAGATAACATACTTACATTTTAACTATGCACTCCCAACATAAGCGGGAGACGAACTTGTGCCTTTACCGAACTCCATAGGTACTGCTATGGAGAATATCCTGTCAGAAAACTGTTTAAAACACTTTTTACAATTGGATGGCAAACAAGCACAGAGCCCACCTGATGGTAAGCGGTTAACGTAGCCTACAGACTCTAGCAACACCACAGGCCTCACTCGCGCCATTTCCAAGTAAAGCTATGGGAGGTGGATATTAAGAATAAGGAAAAGATAGGTAGGATACTAAGGAGAGGATAGGAAGGATAATAAAGAGAGGATAGGGAGGGGGTCTGGGCCTCCGACGCTCTCATTCACCATACAAAAAACAACGGTAGGAGTGCCTACAGTTACCACCGAAGGAATGTAACATAGTTCCGGTGTCCCGGCAATAAAGGCGGAGAGATGGCACACGGCGGGTTTCTTTAGTGGGTGAGGGCCCCACACTACCCTGTTCGTTGCCTCGAACAACCTTAACAAAAAAAAGGAGTGCCTACAGTAGTTTCGCACTGGTCTTCTGTGAGAGGGTGGTACTTACCCGATAGAGCCGGCCCATTCATGATGGGATAAGCACCAGTTAAATTATAAATTTCACACGTATTGCACTAGTTCCGGTTCCATCAACAATTTATTCAAGTCATTATAAACTTAGGCCGTGTGGGGCCGACTTTAGAATTGTCCCACCCCTCTCTACCCACGGGAGTCGTAAGAGAGGGGGCAGCAGCACTCCCTCGAGTATTAATTACGTCCACTGCGATCGCCAACCCGCCTGCCAAGCGTGGCGATTACGGCATTATCCCCCATGACGGGACCGCTCGTCGTGGCGTTTTCTTGGGGAGGCCTATGTCCAGCAGTGGACGTTGAAAGGCTGATGGATGGATGGATGGATGGATTATGAACTCCGTGAATCCTTAACCCATAAATGTCAAAAAACAGTTAGTGTGCGCTAAATCTTAAGTCCCCGAATACTTACCGTGTATAAACGTCATTAAAGGCCACACCATGTGACTATGAGTAGCAATACTACCTAGTTCTGGTTACTGAATATTGTGTTTGCATGGTATAGTTGAACGACGTTCTTGTTTCTATAACCCATAATTGTCCTGCTGTTAGGTTTCCTCTCAGAGTGAACAGGATTTGGGCTTTAGTCCACCATTCATGCCTATTGCGGGTTGGCAGACTTCGTAAACTATGAAAAAAGTGTTGCAGACATGCAAGTTTGCTTCACCGGTTGCGATAATTTGTGACCAAACCCTATTCCTAACTGTTATAAAGCTGTAACAGAGCTGTGTCTGTCTATTTATCCATCCATCCAACAGCCTTTCAACGTCCACTGCTGGACATAGGTCTCCCCAAGAGAACGCCACAAAGAGCGGTCCCGTCATGGGGGATAATGCCGTAATCGCCACGCTTGGCAGGCGGGTTGGCGATCGCAGTGGATGTTATTAATACTCGAGGGAGTGCTACTGCCCACTCCCCCGGTATTCCCTTAGTCGGCTCTTACAACTCTCGTGGGTAGAGAGGGGTGGAACAATTCTAAAGCCGGCCCCACACGGCCTGTGTCTGTAGGTACATTTAAGATATTTGAGAAATAATGACTGTAATGGGCTATTTAGACGTGTCTAAGCACAAAACAATTTTTTTAGGTTTTTTACCTGTTTTTTCGTACGCGCATCACGCAAAAACTACTACGCATTTTGATGCAATTGCCGCTGCTGTATCGGGAACCTGAGATATAACTTAAAAACTAGCTTTTGGCTGCCGCGGGAGCCGCGGGCAAAGGCTAGTAATGTTACTTATAAATGCGAAAGTTTGTAGAGATGTTTGGGTGTATCTCCGTTGATCACGCTTAAACGACTGAAGAGTTTTGTATGAAATTTGGTAAGTAAAGGAATGAGATTGATGAGATAAAGGATAGTTTTCAAACCCTAACATTTTTATACTACCGATGGGACACCAATTCCCCTTAGTTTATTAATCAGATATCTGTGGTGCTCTGTTTACCATAGACGGAATTTTAGACCAACGCATTTATGTATACTGGCCAAGCTTAATAATAAAACAAATCCATAGCTAAGCGAATCCTAGATTACTTCGGAGATATATTGCCAGGAAAGACGGATGGGATTTTGACAACTAGGTACATACTCATAGTATCTAATCACTTGTAAAGTGTAAGGAAAACGGCCGGGTGGCTGCAAACCGGTGTGATCATCTAAATAGATTTGCACCACACCCGACACTACATTCTAAGACTTTCTCCAAGAAGTGGGAGATGGGAAAAGATGGTGTACCACCGTGAGCATGAAAGTCATGGACTCTTACATTGGAGGAGAAGGAGCACAATAGCAAAAAGTCATGATAGTTATAATATTTCTTTTTTATATTTTGATGGAATTTGGATAACAAAACTGTTACAAAATTGCACTTTTGCCTTTATTAACTATAGAAATTTGCAAAAACACCTATCATTTACAAAAACAATCTCCTATATCTTTTCAAATCGATCACTCAACGAAATGACAGATGCATTCTTTTTTTTCACAATTTTTTGCCGCGAAACGTGTTTCAAAAATCGAAACCAAACATATTTAAGCGGGCAATTAAAATGGCGATTTGGTGTATCGCTTCTGACAGTTCCAACGCCCATTTTAATTCGTTGAAATAACAGTTTTTGTGAGACGGTAGATCACTTTTCAAAATATTTTTTTGTTATTGTTCTCGGTGGATGTTTTTCTTTAAACGTCCAATATTTGTTAAATTGCTATCTGTTATAACGTAAAAGTTTATCCGAAGCCGAACCTTCTAAATTGAATGGAATATTCTGGACTTTGTTCCTTTTGATATTAGATATACATTTATTGTAACGGATATTTATTGAACAATATTATTTTATAGTTGTGGTAGAAACTCTATTCAATCATGACGGCAATGTTCATCGCCTAAGCCAAGTGCAACAATGCCAGGATTTTAGTGGAAGTAGAATAAATACATTAGTGTTCCTTGATGAGCATCTAGTTAATTATATATTTGTTATTAACGGCATACACGGTGGTCATAAGATAGTAAAATCTCTACCTAACACTAATAATGTATGAATAGGTATCTATGTATTAAAAACACTAGATTTAGCTCGCGACTCCGTCTGCGTCGACTTCAGAATGTAAAACTATCACTATACAACACATTATCTCCATGTACAAATACCTATCCATTTTTCCTCATTAAAAATGTAAAGTTTGAAATTCGGATAACCAACATTGAGGTAATAGAATCTCTGTTATCCTTTTCCTCAACCCCTCACAATCCCTTTCCACTTCCTACCCTGTCCCTGGGGTACGTAATACGCTAGTGATGCCAAAGGTTTTGTTAACATTTGCTTATGATAGCTACGCTTACTTATTACTATAAGCGGGTATTTTTTTTTTTTTGCTGTATATAAGACATATTTATATCCATTCAATAAGGAACTACTAACACCTATTATTGTCACATTCCACTTATCTCTCACTCAATAAATTATATATAATCACATTAATTACGTTTCTAGTTGACATAATCATAATGTCAAAACGTTATAAAAGCGATTCCATTAAAAAAGTAAACGAATTCTAATTAGAGTACCTACCTATTTAAATAATCCACAGATTAAAAACAACAAGAGCCGGTGTGCATCACGATGCATTGCGCACACGCTAGGGTGGGCCTAGTCACAGGAAGACGATTCGACGCACCTATTAAATTATTACATTCACACACAACGTGAATGTCAATTGTATGACTCGTGTTGATGTGTTACGTGTGAACGACACTTTATTTTAAAAAATGTGGCTCCTGTAGCTCATAAATTGTCTCATTTACTTCGAAATTGTTGTAACTAAAAGAGTTTTATTGCCAGGAATTACCATTAGGCTGAGTGACAACATTCCTGCGTAATTTATATATTACTTTGGACAAAAAAACTATTTTTTTTCGTTTTAATTTACCATAAAATTTAAAGTGAGCCTCTTGGCACTCTGTTCTCTCTGCCTGCCCCGCAAGGGAAATGGCGTGATGATAAGAAAGTAAGCATTATTTTTCAAAATAGCCGTTTATTATTTTTCAAGATATTTTATAAAAGTTAATATATCTATCTATGTACATATGTCATTTGTTTTTTAAATCACTATACCATTAAAGATAAATAATACGATATGCCAGATTTGTCAAAAGGCTAACAATTGAAAACTATACTTAAAAAAACATAGCATCACGCCTATATTCCCCGAAGGGTTAGGCAGACGTGTATCACACACCCACGATTCGCCAGCTATGTTTAAGTCCCACGTAATAGGGGGCGAGCCTATTGACATCTACTGGGCACATTTCCAAATTCCGGGCTGCTAATGAGAATTTTTCAATATCCTTCTTTATAATTAACTAATCCCTTACAATAACACCTAACCTATTCGTGAAATTCTGTAACGGTTTCAAGTCGATTTCAAAGTTTATTGACCTCTTTGTATGAAAATGCTAATAACGGTAAGTATTGCTAATTTAGTTCGGTGAGTATGAAAACGCCGTAGACCCACGCCCTGACGCCTTCTTTTCACAACCATATTTTCCCCGAGCATTAACAATGCTCTAAAGAAATACATGGCGTGGCTAACTAACCGCTTAAAATAATATACAAATAAAAAAAAAATTGTCACCATTGATGACATAGGATTATCGATTAAATTATATTTTGGTAGTAAACTACTTCACCTGAAACAAACATGTACTGAGAAACAATAAAAACAAAAGCCATTGCACAGCTTTACAAAATATCATATTCAAGCCGTATTCTATCAATAAACATGGTTGCATTCAATTCAAAGCGTCTCAGGAACGCTCGGTGTGGTCAAGTAGACCTTACTTATGCATGACGAAACCACAAGACGCATTTAAACATAACTAATTCGTGTTATGCTTTTAGAATATAATTTCATAGGATGCAAGTGATGCATTAACTAAACGTATTTGGCGGGAGTTTTAAGAAGTGACGTTTTGATTTCTTAAATATATTTTTTTAATAGTTTCTATTTGACAGGTGCTGAAATGTAGAACGAATTGAAACTGTCATTGTAACTGTTTTACTGATCGAAACAAAATAAATAAACATACTGCCAACAACTGTCTGTTGACCCACAGATTATTAAATGCAAGCGATACCTACACCTGTTCATGTGTTATTTTTGTCATTTAATAATCATAGTCACCATCGAATATCAGATTAAGTAAGAAATAGGAATACTTTACAGGACTAATTAAAAAACAAATTATTTGTGACTAATTAATTAATTTTAACCTACAACACTATGCAGACTGGATGGGTTAGACAACGACCTCCCGTGTCGAGTACTGTGGGTTCGAAACCACACAGATAATATTTGGTACTTTGTGCCTGTTAGTTGTGTGTTTGTAAAATTCCCCGCATATACCTATATAAAAAACTATTAGTTACGTTACAGTCAATCTGGGTAACTTTGATTCGTTCGGGTAACATTGACAGTGTGACTATGAGAATGTTTTAATTGTTTTTCCCTATGAAATCAATATGTTTTGTTAATGCTTGAGATTAGAGATTATTTTTTAAAGAAGCTCTGTAAACACACCTTAAAATAAAAGCGAAGTTGTCAAACAGAGTTAATGTTTTGACATTAACTAAAAAAGTTTTGACTTTTTCCGAAATTAGCGCGCGAATTTGAGTTCGATAAGCAGTGAATAACTTTTTTGATATGTTGTGATTGTATGACACTAACTATACTTACTATATAGACAACAATTTACTCTATATATGTAGTAGGGCGAATAGATACTTCAAACCAAAGTGCTTACATATTTTTGTTTGTTTTAATTATTTTATTTTATTGTCTTCATTTTAATATGCTTAACAGTTTGTTCATTTTAGGATTTAAACGAGTTTTTGATGCGAATTAAAAAATATATACTTGTAACTGCAAAATTTTGATTGATGGACCTTTTTTACAAATATATATATGATGCCTACTACTGCAAAATTTACGTTTGTATCGCCACAACCACATCCAAAATTTGAGAATAATATGAACCAATGGTAACCAAAGTAATTTAATAATCTCATTATACCTCATTTATGTGACGGATTTAATGTGTGTCAAAGTTACACTTTTGTGGGTGGTAACTTTGACATACTACAAAAGTAGATTTTTTTCTATAATTAATGGATATTATAGTCTTTCACTGTTGTCTATGGATAAAAAATATTCTGAGGACACTAACAAAGTATAATATTGTCATTTAAATGTTAAAACGTTTAAAATACCGTGAAAAATATCGCTATAATCTGTCAAAGTTACCCAGAATGACTGTACGCTAATCTAACAAAGTACAACTAGACATATCACTGCGATATATAGATACCTCGAAATTCAAGTGTATGTATATCAAATCATTGTCCAGCATTGCCTATTACTGGCATAGGATTAGTAGGCTACTTCCCCTTCTATTTCAGGTCTAATGGTTAGCACAGACCCAATACGGGTTGGCCGACTTCACAAGCTGTCGAGAAATACTCTTAGGCATGCAGGTTCATAATGTGTCCTACAAGGGGCAGTGGAAATTTGTCAACAACCACACAAACAATTTTGATAAGTCAGAGTTGTTTCTTGTGAGTTTTTAACCTTGGATCGAATATAATACCACTGTTTTTGCAGTCCTCAGTCTGATCACTAGGCTATTGCGGCTAAATAAAAGCCAATAAATTAATATTATAAATGCAATTGTGCGTTTTATCGACACAGCCTTGGGAATAATCTTTGTATTGTGGGAGATTTTACAAACATATATTTCAAGGATAAAAAATAAACACAGACTTAGAATCATCATTTGTAAATCACACAGAGAATTGTGCTGTTCGGCAATCGAACACTCAGCACGAGAGGTCAGTGTCAGGTCTCTGTCTGTGCAGTTGGGTCAGTGGAGTTTATTTGTTTATCACACTTTAATGCCGAACTACTCAATCAACCATAACCAAATAATCACTTACCAACATGGAATACGACGCAGTAATATGAAAGAAAGAAAGAAAGAAAATATTTATTGTAACGAACAACATTATACATATAAATAAAACAGAAAAAAAAAATATAAATATAATATGCTCCACATAAGAGAAGTACATAAAATAGCACACTAAAATTAAGACAGAGATAAACTAAAAAGGGAAAGAAATGGTCCGATAGGGCAATCGCTGCAGAGAAAGGTCGCTTATACTTAAGATGGCAAAACGAAACCATCAAGATTACTGGCCTATCATAGGTACGAGTATCTCAAGACAAATAGCTTTGGTATTCTTTCGGGGTTCATGTAGAGCAACTAACAATATAATTCTTACTAGTATAATAAATGCGAATGTGAGTTTGTTTTTTTGAAGTGAAAACTTCTTTAGGCTCGTTGAGCACTTTTTGGGTGAACAAATATCATGGAACTCGCGTCATCGTCACCGAACGCTCCGTTAGAAGTGAAAACTAAGTAACTTATGAATTGTATCGTCGAGCTATTAGATTATTATATTTGAATTATTTTTGGTTTGGTTATTAACACTTTCACAATCACAATTCACATGTTACTTAGTTTTCACTTCTATAGACAGTCCCCAAAGACTGCCCCGCATGTTTTTTTTTAGCTTACCATCATTATATAAAAACATAGAAACTCATATAATAATATCTAGATATTTTTATATATATAATAATGTAATATTTAGATATTTTTATATATATTTTTAGCATTTGACATGCTTACTTTAATGTATAGTGACATTAAACACAAAGTGAAAAATGTGAAATCGAAAATAACAGTCAGGAGCAGGATTTGAACCTGCATCTCCTGGATACCGTCCAGATGCTTTGCCAATTCAGCCATCCTGACAATTGCTCCTGACTGCTAATTTCGATAACACATCATACTTAACGTCTTTGTGTGAGTATGATGTGTTATCGAAATTCAAAAGCGACTGCTGATCATGAGATCTCGGGTTCAATCCCCGGGTCGGGTGGTGCTACTGAGCTTTTTCGTAAAAAAAAATTCTCAGTAGCAGCCCGGAGTCAGGAACGGCAATAGGCTCGCCCCCTATTATGTGGGACTTCAACATAGCTGGCGAATCATGGGTGTGTAATACACGTCTGTCTACCCCTTCGGGGATACTGGCGTGATGCTATGTTTGTAATATAAATAACACCATATTGTGCTAGTGTTGTGATCTATGGCCTAATCCCTCTGTCAACACCATTCCACCATGAAAGGCCCAATATTAGGACAGAAAAATGGTTACAAAAAAAAAAAAAAAACTTTTATACTATCCAGTTCTAGTTGGAACATTCCATGGAATCGTTCCAATAAGGATGCACCTATTAAATAAACACTATGTTGTAGTATTTTATCAGAGATACGGTTACACGATACCACTGCTTTATTTTGTTCATTTGTCACACATTTGTCTTTGGATTTCACAGGGGTGTCACTCTCGACATTTTTCTGGTCAAATAGAAAATTTAGGTACCTACATTATTTTGTATATTATCAAGTCACTGTCTGGCGCAAAAAACACTAAAGCAGCCGTCTCACAAATATCCAGGAGGTTTTTCCAGGATAAACAGTTTATAAACCTATGTTTTCAAGTGTGCTTTTGAATGGGGTGGCTCGATTGGGGAAGTACCACCCTCTCACAGAAGACCAACGTGAAACAATGGTATATCTAATACCACGAACGATTGTATTCCTACCGTTGTATTTCATATGGTGAGTGAAAGTGCCAGAGGCCCAAATCCCCTCTTTGGTATTCTGCCTATCCTCTCCTATTATTCTTCCTTGGAGGTGGCGATTCGGAAGCGATGACTATGGTGTTGCTAGCGTCTATAGGCTACGGTAACCGCTTACTTAGTAGGCGTATGCTCGTTTGCCACTAAAGTCGTATAAAAAATATATATAGTACAGAGAACGACTCTGTACTATATTGTCCTGCTGTATGTATTTGTATTTTCGTGATGATCGGTTAAGTAGTAACGCGTTAATAACAAGTCGTAAGACAAATGTGATTAAGAATTTGGGATGATCGAAAGATCAGTAGGATAGCTTAGTGGTTTAGAGCACTTCCCCGGATTGGAAAAGATGCGTGGTTCGATTCCCGCTCCTACTAAAAATCTCTTTTTCTTTATTCACAAATAATTTGTACTTTAAAAAGTAGCGGAGCATGTCAATTGCTAAAAGAAATAGATCTAAAAATGTTTAAAAAAATCGCGCCATCTAATAGTATGAATTTTAATTGCAAAATTAAACTTACTATATTGGATGCATGTTTAGTCGTAAGACAAATGTGATTAAGAATTTGGGATGATCGAAAGATCAGTAGGATAGCTTAGTGGTTTAGAGCACTTCCCCGGATTGGAAAAGATGCATGGTTCGATTCCCGCTCCTACTAAAAATCTCTTTTTCTTTATTCACAAATAATTTGTACTTTAAAAAGTAGCGGAGCATGTCAATTGCTAAAAGAAATAGGGGAAATACGTACAAAATGACATAGACGGACAAAATGACACATGCATGATATTTCAAATTCTACCGCTTCTAGCCCGGCACGGACAACTGCATCACGTGACCTTACCGACTTATCCCAACCTGTCAAAACGTGATCTCGTTCTAGTCTTTCGTTCGGCTGTCATAGACGACGACAAATATTAGCTAATTATGAGTCTTTTTTCATTGCAGGGATTTTTATGTTTTAACGTTATATTTTTCACGGTTTGACTTTGTGTGTTTATATATTGCACTCTTTAAGTATTTATTCTTACATTTGAATATAATTTTCTTTAAATAATATCTATTTTGCATTTATTGTTGAATTTTGATTTTTTATAATACTATATGGACAAAATGACATATACACGTAATGTACATAATGACATAGGTATGTCGTTTCGTCCATAAGAGCTCAATGAGCTAATTATGTAGATACCCACTACTTACTGTTCTTTAGCAGTTCAAGTTAATGTCATTTCTACAGTTCCCAGTGGTAAATTTGTAAGTGAACTGAACAGGGTAAACGAAAGCCAAAGAAACGAACGACAACATTTCTACTTACGTCATCATCAAATATGGCAGAATATATTATTTTAAACAAGAGACTGAAGCTGAAAAAACAACTCGTAAAAGAAGACAGGCAGTTACTAAATAATCTTTATATATTAATGATGACTCAGATGAAGATTGCCTTGATCAAGAAGACGAAGAAGACGATTTTGCCTGTATTTACTACAACGATCTCTGCTCACGTTATAGCCCTTTTTTCTGTTAAGGGGGGAAAAACGTCCCTAACCACACACCCCGTCGTTCGGGGCAACGAACAGGGTAGTGTGGGGCCTTCACCCACTATTATAAATAAGCCCGCCGTGTGCCGTCTCTCCGCCTTTGTTGGCGGGCCACTATGTTACATTACTTCAATGGTCCGTCGGCCTACCCTTTCAGGTACCCTCTACTGAGCGACGCATCCGCACACGGAGCGTCGCACCTTCGCGGGAGGCCTTGCGGGTGGCGGACGTTCCCCGATCCATCCACCCACAGCCTCAGCTAGGGCGTCATTAGGCGCAAATACTCACGCCTCTAAGTCCCATGGGGGAGTTCCAGCCAATGCGCAGGCCGCCTCGGTCGACACCGTGAGGTATCCGCATATCTTGGATATCTTAGACGCGACGACTATTTGTGGTCTCCACAGAAGGGCCCTGTTCGGCGCGTCCAGGGACTCCACCCACACAGGTACGCCGTACAGCGCCATCGACCGGACTACTCACGTTATAGCCTGGTGAGGGCTGGTTGAGGTGCATGCGGTGCAGTCGTTGGGATTACGCGGCCTGACCTGATTTGCCAAAGCGTACCAAAACAATTGTTTGCGAATTGTGCAATTAATTTTTGTTATTACTTATTTTATTCATGTTGATGGTTTGTATGTCATTTAGTCCATACGGCTTGTGTCGTTTTGTCCATACGGTATGGACAAAACGGATTTATCTTGATCTTCATTCAATACTAAATATTTTTGTAAGTGTTGATTTTTCATAGAAATCTTTTATGATTTCTTATAACCAATTAATATAAGCAGAGTTGTAAGAAAAAAATAAGTTCCTAATATGAATAATTTAAAAGTTATTGATAATTAATAAAACCCTATGTCATTTTGGACGTACTTCCCCTACATCTAAAAATGTTTAAACAAATTCCCTTTCACATATATAATACTAGTACATTCTCCGCGGCTTTGCTCGCGTCATAGTATTGTCGATGAAAAATCAATTTGGGATAGGATTCCTATTACGCTGCCAGCCGGTTCTACCCTCCCTCCGCATTAAATGTTTCACATCAAAAATAGAAAATAAAGCCTCAAATTCTCACGTGGGTTAATATAATAAGTAATTTTCAGCTGTGCAAAATATAATAAAATGATAAAATATGGTAACACCTCCAATCATCACTCTCTTCCCTAATATCATTCCTCCCAGCTCTTACGTGTTTGCGTAGGTTCGGCAACGTGTTAGTGATGCCTCTGGTTTTTTGCTTGTGTATAAGCTACGGCTCAGACTAAAAACGCCGCATTGTCAACTAAAAAGTGAAGCCAATTTTTGAAAAATGCGTGCGTGAAAGTGTTGTCACTATAATTTTTGGAAGTTTTATGTTTAAAACATAAAGGAAGTAATAAGTAAGTTTACAGCAAATCATATAGGGAATATTATAGGGCTGACAACGTATTCATGTACGTATTGTACGTACGAAATCGTCAAGTCATTTGGGGTAATTTTAAATCATACTCTGGTAACACTCGTGGTTTATGGCACTTCGTTTTGCATGGTTTTGTTTATATTTATGTGCGTGAGCGTGTAATTACAAAATTGGCATGGTTTTATATGGCTTCACTGGATTGTTCGTAATGCCCCGTCTTTATTTTTAGTTAGTAGTTAGTCTGAGAGCTAAGGTAACTTGTAAGCGCTAAGCATTAGGCAGACCTGTCTATCATTTTTTTAGTATCTGTTTATCATTTTTTTTGTATAAAATAACGCCTTAATAAAATAATACAAAATAAAACCGTGTAAATGTCTATATAACTTTATTAAACTACTAGCCATTGCCCGTGGCTTCGCCGCAGCCAAAAGCTGGTTTTTCGGTTATATCTCAGGTTCCCGATTTATTAGCGGGATAAAATGTATACCAGTTCTTAAGTCTAATCAAGAGCTCTCAAATAAAAAAAGTTGAATCAAAATCCGTCCAGTAGTTATTGCGTGATGCGCGAATAAAAAAGAGACAAATATTCTAAAAAAAAAAATGTTTGTGTTTAGACACGCCTATATAGCTTAGGTATTACAGTCATTTTTTCTCAATAAATTAAATGTACAGAAACAGCTTAATAGTTAAACTATAACTTTGTGAAGAGGACAAGCACCTCTCATAGAAGACTGCTGTTGTGTTACGTATGATGAGTGAGGAGCACCGGAGGCCCAAACCCTCCCCTTACCCTCCTCCATCCCTTTCCTTCGAGTTGGCGATGCGCTCTGGTGTTGCTAGCAGAGTAGGTGGACCGTATGATTGCTTGCGATCCGCATAGGATAAAAAATACTCGTTTTAAAAAAAATCTATTTAGTGACAACCCTAGATGCCCTTAAAGGGTAATCTTCATACAATTAGAGATTCACAAAGCGTGTGATGTCGTCCTAATGTATGGTCGTTAGCTCTTTACGTACGTGCACAGAGTACAGGCTACTGGCATTAGACACCATCACGACTTCTACTATTACAAGATTGAGGGTGAACAGTATAAATAACAGCTATTTACTAGTTAACAATAACAGAAAGGAAAACTCTTCTGTATAAGCTGTCCGTACTAATTTTATAAATGCGAAAGTGAGCTTCTTTATTACGCTTTTACACCGTAATTACTCAACCAATCGACGTGAAATTTTGAATAAAAAGACATGAAACATCTCGAAAAGTGGTGTGTGCCATACGAGGTCTACACCCTGACTGGAAATCGAACTCGATACCAACCACTGTCTTTGCAGTCTTTGGTTTTACCACTAGGCTATCACTGCTATGAAAATAAGAGTCTTATAAGACTAAAAAGAGAAGACCCGACTGAGGAAATACCGCGGTAGTGGGCAACAGCACTCCCTCGAGTATTAACAATATCCATTGCGATCGCCAACCCACCTGTCAAGCGTGGTGATTACGGCATTATCCCCAATGACGGGGCAGCTCGTTGTGACGTTCTTTTGGGGAGGCCTATGTCCAGCAGTGGACGTTGAAAGGCTGATGGATGGAAGACTAAAAAGGTAAGGTAAAAAATGGGCGTTTTAGTCTAAAACAATCCACAGGAAGATGCAACTTCGACCCTTTGTACAAAATATAAATTTTCCACTTTCTCGCAACATTGTTTCGTGTTAACGCCATCTTTCCTTTCCTGCTTCAGAAACTGGTCTGTTTAAATCTAAAAGAATCTTACTAAATTAATTATTACCTATTTGAGAAGGATTGGGGTGCGGTTAGTCAACTGTGACCACACCAGCTATCTAGCGACTAAAAGAAAAAAGAATTTATCACCCTTTGTAACCTGATGGTAAGGTAGGGTACAAAGCGGAAGTATTTACTAGCTTGTTATCGGACCTGAGCTGGTCAGTACCACTGATTGCCATGTGACCGACTGTGAACATCGGTGTGGCTTGCTTGTAACGGGAAGTAAACGTCTATTCGTTCATTTCCCATCCGCGATAATGAGGTGAGGGGAGTAAGCAGTGGATTGGTAGTATTCTTAATATTGTTGTGTTCATGAGCGTTGGATACCACATACCATCAGGTCGGCCGTATTTAAGCAATAAAAATATCTTAAAGCGAAAGCCGTTTCGTAGGTATCTGGAACCAAATTATTAAACAAAACAAGGACAATCCTTGTGGTGGCGGACTAAGAATACAAGTTTCCCGTGGGTGTCGCGTACAAGGCGACTAAGGGAAGTATGTAATCAATTATCACCCATTGCATTACTGGTGGTAGGGCTGGGTACCAAGTGAGAGTACTCACTTGCTATCGGGCCTGAACGGGTCAGTACCACTGTCTCCTGCGTCTTCGGTCATGGAGCACATCAGTGTGTTTTGGCTGTAGCAGAAGATAGCCGTTTATTAGTTCATTTCATATCTGAGAAATGAAATGGTGCGCAGCGGCTTAACAATACTCTCGGTATAGTTGAGTCCATGAGCGACGGTTACCACTTACCATCAGGTGGGCCGTGGCTCGTCTGTCATCACTAGTAATAAAAAAAATATCCAAAAAGTACAGTTACACAGAGGTGTTTATAAAACTATAAAAATGGCTGTCGCCACTTAAATTCAATCACCATTTATTCCAATTTGAACGCGCCAAATGTGTATTGTCAAATAATTTTAACTAAATATGGCGTCTTTTTAAAAGGCGCTCTAATTTGACACCTATCTTTGCGGAAATAAGGGTGTGTATGGCTTGTTTCAAGGAATCAGGTGCCGTCTTTTAGTTTATAGGTGCTATTGTTTTTGATTACGTCGTTTAAAATAAATATTTTATGACTATATCCAGACTTGTACAAAATTGGGTCTTTATTAAAAGTGATTTCAACAGGGCTGGACGATTTCTCTGTCAAAAAACGAAGAACAAATTTTATATTTTGGTATTTTGATATGTTAGCTGCCTCTGTGGTACAGCGGTACATAGTGTGAGCGACTCCTGATCATGAGGTCTCGGGTTCAATCCCTGGGTCGGGCAGTGTATATTGAGCTTTTACGTAAAAAAAAAAATTTACAGTAGCAGCCCGGAGTTTGAAGTTGTGCCCGGTAGACGGCAATAGGCTCACCCACTATTCCATCCATCCATCCATCAGCCTTTCAAAGTCCACTGTTGGACATAGGCCTCCCCAGAAGAACGCCACAAAGAGCGGTCCCGTCGTGGGGGATAATGCCGTAATCGCCACGCTTGGCAGACGGGTTGGCGATCGCAGTGGATGTTGTTAATACTCGAGGGAGTGCTGCTGCCCACTCCCCTGGTATTCCCTCAGTCGGCTCTTACGACTCCCGTGGGTAGAGAGGGGTGGGACAATTCTAAAGCCGGCCCCACACGGCTATCACGCCCGCTATTACGTGGGACTTAAACATAGCTGGCGAAGAGTGAGTGTTTATTACACCGCTGCCTACCCCTTCGGAGAATACAGGCGTGATGCTATGTTATGTATACATATATTGGCATGCTTAGCCATATAAAGCAATACAAAGTGCGAAAATGTAAAATCGAAACTCCTGCTGGAGACTGTTATTTTCGATTCCACATTTTCGTACTTGGTGTTTTACGAAGATTTGAGTTATAGAAATATTGATATAACTAGCCTTTGTCCTCGGCTTCGCCGCTGCCAAAAGCTAGTTTTCCAGTTATATGTCAGGATCCCGATATAGTAGCGAGATAAAACGTATACCAGTTATTAAGTATAATCAAGGGCCTTCAAATAAAAAAAAACTTTTTGGTCACCCATCTGATTGTCAGCCGAGCTTAAGTTGGTTTACCTCGCCGATCGTTTGAACTGTAGATGCACAACTAGGCTACCACCATCTCAGAATGTAATGTCTCAATCCTCGCAACAACGCAAAAATGGCTTAAATGTTTTGTTTGCAATTTGGCTCATGCAGTTCCATCCATCCATCAGCCTTTCACCGTCCACTGCTGGACTTAGGCCTCCCCAAGAGGACGCCACAACGAGCGGTCCCGTCATGGGGGATAATGCCGTAATCGCCACGCTTGGCAGGCGGGTTGGCGATCGCAGTGGATGTTGTTAATACTCGAGGGAGTGCTGCAGCCCTCCCTCGAGTATTAACTTATTTATTATAATTATTAATAAAACATTCATATTTTCGTTTTTCATCTTGATATTATTTTACAACAGATATTTGTTAGTTTATTTTCTTTTTTATTATTTAATTATGTGCTTTGTTAGTCTAGTAATAATACCAGAGACTGCGAGAGGTATTAAGTGTATCGATAGTCTGTGAATTTTAGAAGGACGTGTTTCTAGTGAAGGAAACATCGTAAGAAATATTACATCGCCTGAGAGTTATTGTTAAGCGCTTGTGAAATTATCCAACCCGCATTTGAAAGTTAGGTGGACTCTGCCCCAGACCCCTTTGGAGTTAAAGCAAGTGAACACAGTGAGACAGAAAAATGTTTTTTTGATAACCCTAACGTTAAAGAGTTTCGTTGATTTTGTTATCATTACGGACTGGTCCAGAATGTTTTTACGAACCTGCAGCTGACTACTGTCAGAAGATATAAACCTTCCTTGAAAAATTGCTTAAAAAATAAAGAAAACGGTTTCAGAATCGCTCTTGGTTGTGCTCTTTTGGGAAGTAGTGGACTTCAATTAAATACTGATGAAAAAAACAACAGTAGTGAGAGAACTCAAATGCATTTTTCCCGCCAAAAAGTGCAAAGCTTTATGACATGCTGCTCTGACGTTTCGTAGTTATGAGATACCTATAACTCGTAAATAACTTACCATGATGGCGTTAGCTAACGCACCGGCCATCATGAATATCTATAATTAAATAGTCTATATTAGGACGAATATCTCTCAACCAGACCTAACAACAAATTCTAAAAAAAAAAATATTACACCGGTTCAATAACGCTCAGCATGAGAACCTGCTCTATTAAAGAAGTGGGATACTTATCCCACTTCTCCGACTTTTCTTTTTAGCGCTGTGATCAATATGTACCGATAGTTGCATGCTAATTCATAAGCGATGGTTACACTTACCTACCATAAGAACCGTGGCAAGATTGCCTCCGTTATTAGGTAATAAAAAGCCTCTCAAAGTATCGGAAATCACATTAAAAGCCTATACAAATACCAAAGAGTTCGATAATAGCTACTAATAAGATACTTTCTCTAAAATTTGCGTGTACGCAGTTAAAGCAGTCGTGTGGGAAGTACACCAGTCTCTCTCTCTGATATAGCGGTGTCTCGCTTGCACGTCATTACGTTATTAGCCCTCACGGTACATCAAGAACTGTGATTAGCAGATGATTAAGGCTCATTCAACATAATCATGTAATTATTTATTTATGTTTTAGACTCGAGTGGGTTTTGTACGTAGTATATGCGAAAGCCTTACATAAATTTTGATTTATAAATTAGTATTTATCGTTGACAAAAATAAAATCTGCTAAAAAAGGGGCAAAGAGATTATGGGGATATATAAAAAAAATATTCCAAATTCTAAGTGATTCCAGGCTCGAATCTTAGAGTTGTACAAAAAGTGTGAAATTGTAGGTACCTGAAAGCATCACTCAATATTTGTTTATTTAAAAAAGAATAACAGGAGTATTTACTAAAATATATTATTATTGCCAATATAAAAAAGTACTCCGGATGTAATTAGAACGACCAAGTATCCATTTCAAAAGTATCGATCACTTAGCTACTGCAAATAGAACTCGCAGTAATCAGATTCACCTTCACATAATTACCATGGTGATCTCATTTCTTTCCCACGGGGTGAAAGTTGAGCAGTAGGAAAGCTGTTATATTTTGTTTCAGCCTACCCCTCAAAGAAATAGGGGTGCTTCTATGTAGGTGTGTATTATTACTGTATCTTTAGAATGAGAGACTCCCGCTCCATTAATAGGAACATCAACGAAAAACATAGCATCACGCCTGTATTCCCCGTTGGGGTAGGCAGAGGTGTATTACACACCCACGATTCGCCAGCTATGTTTAAGTCCCACGTAATAGGGGGCGAGCCTATTACCGTCTACCGGGCACATTTCCAAACTCCGGGTTGCTACTGAAAATATTTATTTTGAAATAAAACTACGTTTACGGAATCTATCGCGTTTACTTGATTTTTATGCTATCCCGACGTTTCGAATACTTTACAGCATTAATGATCACAGGTGGACTTAGATGGTAGATGTCCAGATGAAATAAATAAACCAAAAATTTTTAAAATCATATTACTGTGGGTAGATGAAACCGTTGAAACAACATATCAGCTTTGGACATCTACCATCTAAGTCCACCCGTGATCATGAATGCTGTAAAGTATTTGAAAAGTCGGGATAGCATAAAAATCAAGTAAACGCGATAGATTCCGTAAACGTAGTTTTATTTCAAAATGTGTGAAATTCGCGTAAATGTTAGAAAGTATTAGAAAATATTTATTTTTATAAAAAATCTCAATAACGCTGCCAGACCCGGGGATCAAACCTGAGACCTCATGATCAGCAGTCGCTCACACTACCGCTGCACCACAAAGGCAGTTAATATTAATTAGGATGTACCTATTTATATTGTATCCATAACGTGATATATGTAACACATAGGTACGAATAGTACTCCTAGTAATCTTATTCTATTTGACAATAATTCGTTCTAAATAGGCTAGTAAAAAGTCATATACATATTATAAAAGCAGGTTAATTTTTTTTCGCAAGACATATCAAGCAGTTTACTAGATAAACTTTCAGATAAAACCAGCCTCACCACTATTATTAAGTTGAGTCAAATTTATCTGAAACGTTTACATATACTGTATTGCCGAGCTGGCACGCAGCAACGATATCTGCTCACGATCGCTAATGAAATGAACGAGAACGTTCCCGTAGCTGGCATGAAACACACAAACAGATAGGATGGCCAACTAGGAAAGAAAGAATAGGCTTTAGCGAGGCTACTTTCGCTTAAAATTCATTAGCACCTATTACTAAGTAGAATGAGTCAAGTTCTAGTCTACTCTTTGGAAGTTAAGGGGCCCTGAGGTCGTAGAAGATTATAGTTTTGTGTTTGGATCTTATCTGGTATTTTGCTTCCAATGTTTAAGCCAAGCTATGCTTCGGATGGTAGATTATTGTGGTGTAGAAGATCTTAAGAAGTATTGAAGAAGGGATTTGAGCCTCTAGCGCTTTCTTTGGTTAATAACAATCATCAGTTGGAGTACCTACAGCTACTTTATCGATATTCTATGAGAGTAGGTACTGCCCCAGTCGTTCCGACCCATTCATACTGGAAAAAACAAGCTTCTACCAGCATATCCGATATAAGGAATATACATGTATTTTTTGTTAATAAATAAATATATAAGTAAGGTATGGGCACATCTACATTATTATGATCATCAGAATGATGCTCAGACATGAGGGTTGAAATCGCAAATATTGTAGGATTTAACTGTCAAAATAATCACATAGAAGGCAGTGAAGTTAGTTGTATCGCGACCAGGACCGACCGTTCGCGCTCTTGTCAATCGAATGAATCGTAGGGATGTCTGTCCTCTTAAATTGACTATCTGTTATTCATCAGCCATCAGCCGTCAACTGGCACCCGTCAGCCGTCAGCCGTCAACTGACACTGTCAGCAGTCACCTACCACCTGACGTCTGTCATCGCATCACAACTAAACACACTCAAGCAATAATCAAAAATCACATCAAATAGTCTAGTAATGAAATTAACAATAGTGTTAGTGATTGCTTGACATTCCATTAATTGCCATCTTCTAATATTAGACGCTCTGCGACATATATAAAATAATGAAAACTACAAATAATTTCACGCGACGCCATTTTGGTGCGCTTCTCCTGTAATGTCAATGTTCGTAAATTTACTTAAATATTATTAACAATGTTTTAATAATTAAACTGTACACTTTATCCGCGATAAAGTTCAAAAATAAATAAATAGGTGCATTGTTATAGGAACATTTGGCCGCAAATACACGCTTCAATATCTTTCTGTCTGTGTGTCAGTTGATATTCACAATCTAGTTAGACAGACATTTTCCACCGGAAACACACAACATTACTCTTTTGTTTATTGTTGTTTATAAACAACACAAGGAGTACCGGGGCGTTATCATATGTATACGGCAATTAACCATTTTATATATGTTCTAAGTATAATTATTTGCTAACATCTAGGGCTTGCGTAAGCTGTATAAACCTAGCGGTAAGGCAAGGCTATTAAAACAGGCATCATATTAAAATTTAGTATCGAACTAGGTTATATCTCAGGTTCCCGATATAATAACGGCATAAAATGTATACCAGTTATTAAATCTAATCAAGAGCTATCAAATAAAAAAAAACTTGCATCAAAATCCGTTCTGTAGTTTTTGCGTGATTCGCGAAGGAACAAACAGAAAGACAGACAAAAAATCTAAAAAAAATTGTTTTGTGTTTAGACACGCCTATATAGCCTATTACAGTCATTTTTTCTCAAATATCTTAAATGTACAGACACAGCCCTGTTACAACTTTATAATAGTGTAGATGTGAAAGTGTGTTTTTGTATTACGCTTTTACTCTGTAACTACAGAACCAGTCTTCATGAAATTTTGTATAGGAACATATAGTATAAAGCTCAGAATATGGCCTAAACATCTTTTCATCCTGGAAAAATTAATGGTTCCCGTGGGTTTTGTGTGGTGATAATTAATGTAAAACAAATAATGAGTAAGAATAAATTGTATCATAAATAATTTGGGTGATCATAGTCCGGAGCGTGCTCGTCGCGATCCCTGCCAGCCTGTAATCCACTGGCTGCAATCCGGCTCGAATGTGTACCGCAGTGCAGGTTAGGGCGTGCCCCAGAGGCGACGCGTACCGACCCGCCCCCGTCGGTACGAACAACGGCAGATGCGGCGATGGGGGCCGCCACCCATCACGCCTTGCCCAGTTTGGCGAGTCGAGGGGATCAGAGTGTCGAGTAGGCACGTGGAATGTAAGAGGTGGTGTGGAAAGTAAGTTACACGAGCTGGTAACCGTCATGTGGGACAGACAGCTTGATGTGCTCTGTGTAACAAAGACCAGGCGAAAGGGTAGCGACGCCTGTGATCTTCCTGATGGCGGGTTAGCTCTGTGGTCTGGTGTACCGCAGAGCGATCGGGCCAGTATGGGAGTGGGGGTGTTGCTGTCCGCTCGCTTGGCCTCAGGTGTGAAAGATTACGGATTGTTTGATCCCAGACTTCTATGGGTCCGAATAAAACTAACTCCAACTTCATGGTCGCAGCTTATGCTCTCGTAGGCTCTTCGGTGGCATCGGATCTAGAGAAGTTCTGGGATAATGTTAGGGAAGTTCTGGATTTGGCAGAAGCTAGTGAACGCGTGATCGTATGCGGAGACTTGAATGGATGGGTTGGGACCAAGCGTCCAGACTTCAAGGACGTACTTGGTTCATTTGGTGATAAGAGAGTGAATGATGCAGGTAGGCTCATTGCGGATGTATGTATGGAGAGAAACCTTATTGTGTCAAACACATTTTTTCAACATAAGGACATCCATATGTATACATGGAGAAGGAATAAACAGAGAAGTATGATAGATTTAATTCTGGTAGACAGTCGCCTCCGAAGTAAAATCCTGGATACAAGAGCCTACAGGGGTCCCACTGTCGATACGGACCACTATCTCTTTATTGCGAGATTTAGTGGTCTGTTCAGAAAGTGGAGACACTGGCGAGAGCGTGTCCACTTCGGAGGGCTTGAAAGAATAAAGATTGAAAAGTTGCAAGAAGAGAGTATAAGAGCAAAGTATGTAGAGGGTGTCCGTGAACGGCTGACAATGGCAAGTCAGCCGGGATCTGACATAGAATAATGCTGGAGAGTATTGAAAGATAGTATGGTAAATACAGCGAAAGAAGTATGTGGATGCTCAAAGAATCATAGGAAAGTATAAGGTGATGCATGGTGGGATACGGAAGTAGCAGCTTCCGTAGACCAAAAGAAGAAAGCGTGGCTGGACTATATGTCTTCTTTGAACCTGAGTGCAAGTATGAAAGAACAGAAGAAAGAAATATACCGGCAACGTAAGAATGACACCAAAGCCTTAGTGGAAGAGAAGCGTGATAGAGCAAATATGATTGCAGAAGAAAGGCTGACCAAAAACTTCGAGAGCAACACCAAACTTTTCTGGAGGGAGGTGAAGAAATCTCTGAGTGGTTGGTCAGCTTTCAGAATGAATAAAATAAGGTCTAAAGGTGGAGACATTCTTACGCAAACACAAGATGTGTTAAGCCGATGGAGTGAATATTTTGGAGATATGTATGCGGATGTTCAGGGTGATGCTGGTGCCACATGTGGTCTAACAGATTAGCATTCGGTTCCGGCATCCTCTGATAACATTAGTATGGATGAAGTTGAATAGGTGATTAGAAGTTTGAAAAATGGTAAGGCAGCGGGTATTGATATGGTGTCTGCTGAGATGATCAAGCTTGGAGGCTCATGTGTCTGGGAATCCTTACTGATGCTTCTCAATTTATGTTGGAGCTCAGGAATGGTTCCCAAGGACTGGAGAAGCGCAGTCATCGTGCCCTTGTTTAAAAACAAGGGTTCACGTTATGACTGTGCAAACTACAGAGCCATAAGCTTGACCAGTTTGGCAGCCAAAGTGTATGGTAAGATTATTAAAAGGAGAATGAGGATGGTGTCTGATGAATTTTTGTGTGAGGCACAAGGAGGTGTCAGGTGTGGACGAGGTTGCATGGATCAAGTGTTTTCTCTGCGCAACATTGTGGAGAAGCATCTGGCTGTAGGCCAGAGGGTTTTCTGCAGTTTTGTGGATTTGGAGAAAGCATTTGACACTGTTGTACGAAAGGAACTTTGGGACATTTTGCCGGAGTATGGTATTAACAGTAGACTGCTACAAGCGGTGCAGTCCAACTACATGGACTGCAGAGCTTGTGTGCGGCTGGATGATGGAATGTCACCCTGGTTTGATGTCAATATCGGCGTTAAACAGGGCTGCGTTCTATCAGCCAGACTGTTTATCATATATCTGGATAAATGTCTACAAAGGTTTAATGAAATGAATGTGGGAGTTCAGATGGGCGACTCAGTGGTTAATTCGCTGCTATATGCAGACGATGCGGTCCTATTAGCGCAGTCTGCGACTGACCTGCAAACCCTAGTCAACGTAATGGCAGAAGATTGTAAGAAAAGGGGCCTACGTGTGAATGTGAGCAAAACCAAAGTAATGGTTTTTGAAAGAGAAGAAGCCAGAACAGATGTTAGAGTAGCAATAGGAAATGGTGTGCTAGAACAAGTGGATGAATTTGTTCTTGGATGTGGATTCAGTCCAGATGGAAGGTACACCACTGATGTAGAAAGAAAAGTGAATGCGGGAAAAAGAGTGAATGGAGCATTGGGACAACTTCTCGGCAGCCACCACCTCAGCCAGAAGGCACGTGTCGCAATACACAACGCAGTGCTTGTCCCAACGTTATTATATGGAAGCGAGAGTTGGGTATGTAAAAAGGAGCATGAGAGTAAAATCAATGCGGTCGAAATGCGATCTCTGCGGAGAATCTGTGGAGTGAGGCTGACTGACCGCATTCGTAACAATGACCTAAGAGAGCGTGTAGGTATGAAAGAGAGTATTGGTGTAAAGATGCGAAAGGGAATGCTCCGATGGTTCGGACATGTGGAAAGAATGCCGGACGAGCGACTGGCTAAGAAGATATGCAATGCGAAAGTGGAAGGATGTAGGTACAGGGGGAGACCGAGACTTACCTACATAGACCAAATTGATCATGTATTGAAGGAAGGTGGAGTCAGGAGTCTCCGAAACCGGCGAGCGTGTATGAAGAGAGTTATGAATGTTGAGGAAGCAAGAGATGTATGCAAGAATAGAGCCTCTTGGCACTCTGTTCTCTCTGCCTACCCCGCAAGGGAAATGGCGTGATGATAAGTTAGTTAGTTAGTTAGTATATATCTGTAAACTATTACAATGACTGCCTCGGTGGTGCAGTGGTAAGCGACTGCTGATCATGAGGTCTCGGGTTAAATCCTCGGGTCGGACAGTGTTATAGAGCCTAGAAATGTGCCCGGTCGACGGCAATAGCCTAGCCTATTACGTGAGACTTAAACATAGTTGGCGAACCGTGGGTGTATAATATACTTCTACTATGGAGAGTATAGGTAAGGAGGCCCTCCTTACTTAACTTAACTCTGTGTGTGAAAAAATGTCCGTAAAACAGGGGCGAATAAAGGTATTTAGAGTTAGTATCAGTTCAAATTGTAGGTTATATTTACTAAATTCTTTTAGACTACGTAAGTAGTTTACGTTTTATTTACAGCGGTTTCATTAACTACTGTAGTTGCTCGAGATTAATATTTCTAATCAGTACATTTCACTTTATCTACAACCACTAAGTTCGTATCGAACCTAAACCTACACAAGCGCCATTCTGGTCACTTTTTGAACTATTATTTGATGCTTTCAGCTTGGTCTCCATATGAGTCGGTCCTCCTTACCTCTACCCTCCATAACTTCTACCTACCCCTTCGGGAATACAGGCGTGAGAATATAGTTATGGTTTTGGATCATTAATGTACCGTAGAGTGATATATTTACTATATCCTGAAGTCCACGCGGAAGGAGTCGCGGGCTGAATCTAGTTTTGTTTAAGATTAGTAATTATAAAAAAACCATTAAACGTAATACTGCTATTTTACATACAGTACTGCTTTGTAAAAGAGCTATCATCACAGGTGGTAGAGTGGCTTAGACATCGACCTCCCGCTCGAGTACTGTCAGTTTGATTTCCACGCAGAACAACTCTTTGTGTGATCTTGTTTATAATTTGGGTGTGTTTTGTGCTCACGATGCAGGGGTAATTTATAAAATAAGTAAAGGGTGTTGTCTTTCCTAAAAAATGTGTAATGAAAAATCTGACTCTGGTCTTTTTCTAAGGTCGCCAGTTAAAAGTAAAAAAGGCAGTCACTCTGTTTAAGCTAGTAGACCAATTGAAACTGAATACAACGGAATCAGACCGCAATACAGCTTAGGAATCGGCTAGGAAAAAAAGTTTTTGAGAAATGAGATTCTATATCATCTAGATATCTCACTCAATCTCTAATTATATTTAAAAAAAAACATGTTCCAAAAAAACTCTTTACTAATCAATATCAAGCAAACATTATCAAATCAAATCAAACTAAATAGTCTATAACGAGACTAATAAATACAAATAAATTCCATTGAATCAAATAATTAGTGAGAAACCATGATTACCTGGTGTGCTGTCAGCATTAATAGTACGATAACGGATCTATTCTTGATATATTTTTTAATTATCGCTCTAATTAGAGTTCAGGGTTGCCATGAATCAAAATTATATTTTTATTTTTAAACACCTGTCCGTGTGGTGACGGACTAAGAATACAAGTGTCACCACCCCATTCTATCCCACGGGTGTCGTATGAGGCGACTAAGGGAAGTAAGCAATTGTCATCCATTGCATGACTGGTGGTAGGGCTGGGTGGGATACCAAGTGGGAGTACTCACTTTGTATCGGGCCCGCGCGAGTTTTTTTTATTTCATTTAGTGGCAGACGAGCCATGATCCATCTGATGGTAAATGGTAACCGTCGCCCATGGACTCGACTATACCGAGAGCATAGTCAAGCCGCTGCTCACCAATTCATTTCACAGATATGAAATGAAATATAAACGGCTATCTCCTGCTACAGCCAAAACGCAACGATGAGCTTCATTGCCAGTCACACGGGAGATGGTGGTACCAACCCGTTCGGGCCCGAAAGCAAGTGAGCAATTGCTTACTTCCCTTAGTCGCCTTGTACAACTACCGCGGGATGGGGTAGTGACACTTGTATTCTTAGTCTATCACCACACGGATAAAAAATCAATAAGTAAATTTTTACTAGTGATAAATTCGTTGGTAGTAAGCGAGACCCAAACAAATGGGCGCAAGCACTATCTTGGCTGTTGTAACTACTTTTGAAATACTGTATTTTTGGAGTTATAACTATTTTTGAAATAATATATTTAAGAACCGTTAGTGAAATATTGTATTTTAGCCAACTTAATACATACATATAGTCGCCTTGTCGCGTAGGGGTAGGCAGAGACCACTTCTCTTCCACTTGCTACGATCCTGACACACATCTTTTGCTTCATCTACTTTCATCAGCGCTTTCATGCATGCTCTTTGGTTATGAGTACTCTTAACCTGGTGCCCTTCCTTAAGAACGTCTTCGATCTAGGCAAAATACGTGGTCGACCTCTACCAACTTGCCCATTCACAGTCGCCTTGTATATATGTTTCATTAATCTTCTTTCACCTCTCATGAAATTTAGTATTTAAGACTCGATTTAAGGCTGTATAAGGAGAAACTAAACTCATATTTTTGTAAGCTGATGCAGTAACTTAGACATGCTCCTAATATAACATTACCACTTGCCATTCGTTTGCCATTGTTCACATAAAGAAAACAATAGACAGTTATGCCAGGCAGTGGATTGCAATAGCCTGATTGATTAAACAACGTAATCGGTTCACGATAGCTCATTAGTTGTCGAAGTATTTACGTTTATTCGTGAATAACCTGATTGCCGTTTACTGCCCCTAATAATTGGTTTAGTGGCACCTTGTTAAGGCCAGACGGGAGCCTTGTTATTACGGGCGCCGTGACACCGATGCGTAAGGTTTTTAAGGTTAGTCTCTGACTGAACTGACTTTAGTTTTATTTAAACAAATTCTTTCCGATCCAATTTAAATAACATAATTTAAACTCCGTTCAGTAATTTCAGATAAGTATGGGTTCTTACAAACAGACATGAAGATAAAAATAGGTGTTTTGTATCCTATTACTCCATTTCTATCGTTCCCTTTTGCACACCTCATAAGCGAAACGTTGAGGTGTGTACTATTCTCGCTTCACGCAGAAAAACTGATTTTTCTAACTTAAAATGTCTCTATTTATCATATATTGAACTTGTAAAATAATATCTACACACACATATCAAGAAAAAAACACTATTTTTAACACTCATGATATTTTTGATGCCATTTTTGTTATTTAAACTAGTTAAAAACTGTTTAAAAAAGTTCTGTCTTGGACGTCCGTGTGTTGCAGGTAATGTATGTTAACACGATAACGACCGGAATACTTTACTAATCGAGTATTTTTTTCTTTTATGATACAGTATAACTACGAATAGAGCCCTATCACTTTTCACGGTCTGATTCGATGTGGTTTAATTGTTATTAAATAAACAAAAAAATAGTGAATATTTATTCGTGAGAACTACTTGAACTATTTCTATAGACCAATATAAAAGTACTTCTTAAAATTAGCGCTAGATGGCGTATAAGACATGAAAACCTCATTAGTACCGTTTGAAAATCTGTGTTCATCACACAAATATTTGTCCTGAGTGGTAATCGAACCCACGACCTCGTGTACGAAAGTCGGTTAGACTAGCGACTGCGCCACGAGGCCCGTCAAATTAAAGTTATCTTCAAAATACAGACATAACGGGTCCTTCTGGTTTATTATATACCTATGTATTATATAGACTTAAGTATTCATATTTATAAAGCAGTAACGATGTAAAGTCAAGTTTGTATAATGTGCTATGTGAGGTATATTAGTTTATTTTATACTAATGTAGGTGGCAAACAAGTATACGGACAACCTGATGGTGAGTGGTTAACGGTAGCCTATAGGCACCAGCAACACTACTGACATCTCCACGGAAAGACATTGAAGGTAGATAGGAAGGATAATAAAAAGATGAAAAGAAGTATAATAAGGAGATGATTATTAAGGACCATAAGGTAGTAGGGTAAACTATATAATGATTGGCACTCTAAGCATATTTAAGATTGATATATAATATATTTTAAATGGATAGGTGTTTAAAAAGTCAGCAAACATTGATAAAGGGTTCTCTGGTAAATTTTCAAATAAAAATGCATTTAACCAATCTAATGAGAGATTTTTAATAGAAAAACAAAGAAAAGCAAAATAAATATTTAAAATTACAGTCATTGGCACCACAAGTACAGTTACTAATAAAACATAGAAATCAGTCATTAGTACCTAATAAAGTAAGATTATAACAGATAATTGGTCAAAAAAAAGCACTCGTTGCCATTATTGATGAGCCTCGTGGCGTAGTCGGTAGTGTAACCGACTTCCGTGCACGAGGTCGTGGGTTTGATTCCCACTCAGGACAATTATTTGTGTGATGAACACAGATATTTGTACTGCGTCTGGGCGTTTTCTATCTATTATATGTATGTATTTACAAAAAAAAAGTAGTATATGTATTATATCCGTAATCTGGTACCCATAGCACAAGCGTTAAGCTTAGTTTGGGACCAGAGGACGTTGTGTGAAAAATGTCCGTGAATATTATTTATTATTTACATTATTTACCTAAAAACTAAGTCGTTCCAAATATTAAATAAGAAACTTTAAAACTTACCTTGTGAATTGATGACCCATATTAGAAAATCCCCTCTCCACCCATGGGAGTCGTAAGAGCCGACTAAGGGAATACCTGAGGGAGTGGGCAGCAGCACTCCCTCGAGTATCAACATCCACTGCGATCGCCAGCCCGCCTGCCAAGCGTGGCGATTACGGCACTATACCCCCAATTTGGGGAGGGCTATATCCAGCTGTGGACGTCAAAAGGCTGATGGGTGGATGGATGATTAGAAAGTGATGTTTTAACAGAACTGCATGTTGCCGGTATATTATTATATTTATTTTCTTTAGTGCTGCCAGCTATAATATTATAAAAACGATTTTTTTCTCCAAGCAATGTTACTAATGCAGATTATGAAAAAAAGTAGAACAGATGTTTTTTGCTATACCAGTTCTTAATATTTGCATTTAAAATCCAAAGTGCCAATGACTAAGGGAGTGCCAACAATACTACAGTTTACCCTAGTAAAGATTCTAGAGCTAGAGCCTTACTTACCCCAGCACGAAGGGACCGGCTCGATCGGGGAAGTACCACCCTCTTACATAGGATCAGCGTGTAACAACGGTAGTTACTCCTATCGTTGTGTTTCGTGTGGTGAGTGAGATCGCCGGAGGCCCATACCCTTTATCCTTCCCATACACCTTCTATCCCTTTCCTTGGAGATGGCGACGCGCAACTGATTAAGGAGAGTATAGAAAAGATAATAAAGAGAGGAAAAGAAACTACTAAGGAGAGGATAGGAAGGATTATAATGATAGTGTGCCAGAAAATATTTTAGCAGAGCCCCTACAAAGGCTTTGCCGTGCCTAGGGCTCCGTGAAGCACACTTTGAGTGTAGCTGTCATAGGCCATTATCTATAGGTAGTTTACCTGCATGTTACCCTTCCTTTTTTTTTTTGTTAAGACGGGAAAAAATATTCGTAACCACACACCCCGTCGTTCGGGGCAACGAACAGGGTAGTGACGGGCCTTCACCCACTAAAGAAACCCGCCGTGTGCCGTCTCTCCACCTTTATTGGCGGGCCACTGGAACTATGTCACATTCCTACGATGGTGCACGTTACCCTTCTCTCTATAACAACATGGAAGACTGCTGATTGTCATGACATTTAAATGTGCAGAGGAGCGTTCCTTTCTTTTTGTTATTGAAGTGAAATCTTCTATAGGAAGCTTTGGATAGGGAGTAAATTGACGGGCCTCGTGGCGTAGTCGGTAGTGTAACCGACTTCCGTGCACGGTCGTGGGTTCGTGGTACTGCGTCTGGGTTTTTTCTATCTATTACCTATATATATGTATTTACAAATAAGTAATATAATGTATTATATTCATAATCTGGTACCCATAGCACAAGCGTTAAGAGCTTAGTTTGGGACCAGAGTGTGAAATGTCAATGAATATTTATTTATTTAAATTCATGTAAGTCGTCATCGACATGTTCACGTGACGTGTTAACGATAATACTAATCTGTTCCTATTAGTATAACTTATTGCGCGGGGCCAGCTGTGCATTAAGAAAAAAATAATTTTAAATATTTTTTTTTTTAATATGAATTAATGAATAATTTTGATTTACAATTTCTTATTTAAGATCAAACGATTAATTTGGATATCCAAAAATAACAACTGTTTGTTTATAGTTTTAAGTTTTCACTTCTGTCGGCAGTCCTCTTAACTGCTTTGAAGGTATTTTGCACATTCACGTCGGTATAAATTCTCCCTGCTCCAAATAAGTAGTCTATATTAATATATTAGACAGCTCGTGGTATACCATAAACAATCTTACCCAGAATTCATTAAACACCTATAACAAAATTAAATCTGATAAATGTATACACATGTTCCGTAAATGTTGATCGTAAAGATAAAGACGTCTGCACAAAATAATAATATTTCTCAGTATATTACAATATTTTGTTACATATTTATTTATTTACATGTAAAAATGGCCACATATAAGCCTTTTATAAAAATATTTCTTCAAAATAACAATTATTTTTTAAATTTTGTTGGTGTAAATGAAATTAACGTCTTTATCATTTGCTCAATGATATTCGGAACACTGTATATAAAATTACTCGGCTATGGAAGATCTGATTCTTGTTAACATAAAGCTATTTGGGGTCGTTAGTTCGATTCCCGAGTCGATTTATAAACATGTGTATTTTATGGGATTGACTGATGTTTATGTTAAAGATCTCGCATTCCAACTTTTATAGCTTTTTATGTTTAATTGATGTACCTGTATTTAATTGAAGTAGGTCTTAGAGGCAGTGACATCCTAGAGGTACCGAGAGAATCGGGTTCGATTCCCAGTTCGAGCTCTTAAAGATCAATTTAGTTACAAAAATAGCTCTTTCTTGGAAAAGATAAATTTAGCATACATGACCTCTTTTTTTATTGTGAATGATGGAACACAAGCCACAGCCCACCTGATGGTAAATGGTAGATAGCCGCCACTCATCGACTCAAATATATCGAGAGTATTGTCAAGCCGCTGCTCACCATTTCATTTCACAGATATGAAATGAAAGAATAAACAGCTATCTCCTGCTATAATCAAAACAAACTGATGTGCTTCATGGCCAGTCACACGGGAGACGGGGAGATGGTGGTACAAACCCGCTCGGGCCCGTTACCAAGTGAGTACTCCCACTTGGTACCCAGCCCTACCACCAGTAATGCAATGGGTGATGATTGCGTACTTTCTTTAGTCGACTGGTACGAGACCCATGGGAAAGAATGGGGTGGTGACACTTGTATTCTTAGTCTGTCACACGGACGGAAAAACGGACGTTCCATTCATTCATTCATCAGCCTTTCGACGTCCACTGCTGGACATAGGCCTCCCCAAGACAACGCCACAACATGTATTTCGCTCATATAGGGGATAGTGCCGTAATGGCCACGCTTGGCAGGCGGGTTGACGATCGCAGTGGATGTTGTTAATACTCGAGGGAGTGCTGCTGCCCACTGCCCCGGTATTCCCTCAGTCGGTTCTTACGACTCCCATGGGTGGAGAGGGGTGGGACAATTCTAAAGCCGGCCCCACACGGTAAATACGGACGTTGCTGTTGCATAATTATGTATCAACATTTGGTAAATATAATTCTTACTTGTAATAATTAAGCTTAGGTACTTAGTCGGAACAATGTATGGAAATACATTCGACATTCAAAACGACGTAAGAAGGAATGTATTATGGAAATTGAAGGCTCCTTCTAAATGCGTGACATTTAATAGCTCAGTAGGCAGAGCGTCTGGAACGGTCCAGAAGGCGCACGTTCAACACAATTGTGATTATCATTTTCTATTGCACATTTTCGCCTTTTGTATTTTAACATTATTTATGTAAGATTTTAAACTATCGCGTTTCATTACAGTATTTAAAATGTTATTACGGGACTTAACGCGTATCAAATACGTTTTTACTCCCGACGTGGCGGCGGCGCCACACATCGACAGTCGACCCGTGACCACGGCTGGTGAAACCCAGTCGAAACTTCGGGAGTAAAAAGGTATTTAATACGCGTTAAGTCCCGTAATAACATTATTTATGTTTAAATTTTTATATTGTATATTTCTTCCAAATATCTATAGAAAGAATATACGCCATGACGAAGCTCACATACAAGTAAACACCCACCAAAAAGCTCCAGACTTTCTAATCTAGGCATTTTTGGAAATGAGAATCGAACCCATGAGCTTATGGGTAAAATTGCAGTCAAAAGAAGCAAAACGCCGTTAGGAAACTGGTGTTCTAAACTTTCTCATCGGCTTCTCGATAATTCCAATCCATACTGGGCCACAAATCCGCAATAGTAGTTATTGCGGATTGATTCTAGACTGAGCTGGCCTTAAACTCACAGCATTCGAACATTATAAATCATCGATATCTCGATAGAAACAAACTCATTATGGTATTCGAATCCCGTGTAATTATCACTACATCTCTGTGACAAGGGAAGGTGTTAAAAACCCATCTAGAGAGACAAAAATTGTGAAAAAAGTGTTCGGTAATGTAGGGTGGATATCAGTCAAAGTTTTGGTGCGTACTGTCCCAAAATTATGAAGACATTATTTAAATTTAAAAAGATTAAAACATATACTATTTAAATTTATTATTACTGTGAACTATTGTTACTACTTAACTATAGATTTAATAACTATTGAACATAGACGATTGATTTATTTTTTTCGCTCTGGAATTCACTTCAGGAGATTTTAACTTAGAGTACATAGGTACCAACATTTTTTGTCAGTATAGTATAATAGCACTGTCTGTATTTGATTATTTAGTAAATTAGTAGCTAACTTCAATGTTTTCGTGGCCAGAATAGTATATATAGAAATAGCCCATAGCGAATTCTAAATCTAAATACACACCTATCGAAACAGCGACAATAGACTTAAGTGAGAACGCGAAATATTGAAAAACTCAATAGTTTTTGTGGAAGAGATTATGATTGTTTGTCATAGATGACGCTTAAGTTTATTTATCAAATAAAATTACTTTGTGTTAGTGTTAAAACTGTTTACTTTAATTTAGAAAGCAAATTCTCTTCAAATCCCGAAATGTCTCGTCAGACTACAAATTCATAGCAACCCTACACTCCCCTAAAAACAAGAGAAGACAATCTTACGGGATCTTAATTGGAGGTACAAGTATGCGAGGCATCTTGCCGGGACTAAAAACAATTCCTTTATTCTTTCATTTTACTCACCGTTCTCGAACGAAGTGTCGTGTGTCAACGTCTCGGGCGACGATGCGTCTGTCCGTCCGTTATTTGACTTTTAAATCACAATGTTTTATGTTGGCGGGAGTAACATAAAAACTCATGTTTGTTTCTCTGATTGTTCTTCAAAATGCTCGTCTGTTTATGTCCGAACGTCTCTTTGTTGTGCGAGCCTTCTGTTTTGTACGAAAACGCTGGGATTTCCATACGAAATTATAGGGTATTATGAAAACAAAGATGGATAATGTTTAGCGGATTGGGAGATATTTAAAACTATATTAATTTAAGATGTGCACTCGTTGAGTGTTGATTAATTATTATTACTATTACTTTTCCATATTTATACTTTTTTTTTTCATAAATATTACTGCATATTTGGCAGCAAATTCCTCAAAAGTTGATGATACATGGTTTGAGTGTTTTGATATATTCCTTACTTCTAATTATTATAAAACTATAACTTAGAACAGAGTATGCCTATTCATTTAAGATATTTAAGAAAAAATGACTGTAATAGTCTATACCTATATGTCTGAACACGAAACTATATTTTCATTTAATCATATATTTAATCTAATCTTTGTCTGTTTATCGATTTGTTTCATCTGATGCTACATTTTTTTATTTGATAGCTCTTGATTAGACTTAACAACATGTTATTCCGCTACTATACCGGGAACCTGGGATGTACCTAATCTAAAAGCTAGCTTTCGGCTGAGGCAGAGCTGCGGGTAAAGGCTAGCAATATAATAAATGCGAAAGTAAGTTAGTTAGGTTATTACGCTTTTACGCCGGAACTACTGAACCAATTCTGAATTCTGAAAATTCGGAAATTTTGTATGAGTACATGTAGTATGGATTCTAGGAAAATACAAAGGTTTTTTAGCCCCAAAATTGAATAATGTCTATGGAATAGCTGTTATTGCATAGAAATAACTATTGTGGTGTAGAGTGACCGTGTGGATTATTGTTCTGAAATTCACGTGGACCGAGTGGTGGGTAGTGTCTAGTATTCAACATTCACTCATTCATACACACATTGAATCGATCACTTTACTTATCCATCCATCCATCAGCCTTTCGACGTCCACTGCTGGACATAGGCCTACCCAAGAGAACGCCACAATGAGCGATCCTGTGCTGTTTCGCTCATATGGGGGATAGTGCCGTAATCACCACGCTTGGCAGGTTGACGATCGCAGTGGATTTTGTTAATACTTGAGGGAGTGCTGCTGCCCACTCCCTCAGTATTCCCTCAGTCGGCTCTTACAACTCCCATGGGTGAAGAAGGGGTGTGGCAATTCTAAATCCGGCTCCACACGGCTACTTTACTTATAATCAGTAGTAATAATTCAATTTGGGTTACTTCCTTTAAGTACATAAAGAATTGAACTCCACAATACTCGGAGCTTGACCACTACGTCATTACAAAAACCTTTAATATACATTCCTTCATTTATTTAAAAATACGACCGTAACTTAAAATCGTAGCAAGTTTATTTTCAAAAATGTATTTAGCCCATAAATGCAGTCTTAAATCTTTAGTTTAATTAGACAGTTTTGTAATTGGTGTACAACTAATTTGGTTTTGAGAAAGAATGGGTAATTTTTACACCAAGTTAAACATGTTTACTTTTGCTTTTTAATTTTATGGCCTTTTACAAATATCTGCAAAGAGGTACTGTTGTTTTTTTATGAGCAGTAATCATGGTTTTGTGCTCTCTTTAAGGACTTTTTCGGCGAGCATCTAGAACTGCGGAGCGACTTCCCGGGAGGCCTTGCGGATGGCGGACGTTCCCCGGTCCATCCACCCGTACCATAATAAGGCAACACCCTGCACTAAGGAATAATCCTAGTATCGCGGGGGACTTTACAAACATACAATTAAACGGACACAAATTAAAAAGTAAAAATATCAAGTAGAAGTACTCACTTGTTATCGTGCCCAAGCGGGTTGGTACCATCATCTCCCGTGTAACTGGCCATGAAGCACATCGGTGCGTTTTGGTTGTAGCAGGAAAAAGCTGTTGATTCTTTCATTTCATGTGAAATGAAATGGTGAGCAGCGTCTTGACAATACTCTGGGTATAGTTAAGTCTATGAGCGACGGTTACCATTTGCCATCAGTGCAATAACCAAAAATATTTAGAAACGATATCTAAAAAAATTGCGTGTACTTTATGTACGCGCGTGAGAAGTTATACTTCTTTGGCATCATTAATAAATAAAGTAATTATTAAATTCGTAACTGCAAAACTTGTCACAGTTATGTTTTTAAATACCTTGTTCAATAAAGTAATTATGTCTAATGTCACTAGATGGCGTTAGTAAAATTTTGAAATTTCTTATAAGTCGATGTTAAGAGTTTAGGTGTCTGGTCATACCCCCTCCATTGTAGCGTTAAATGTTTAATGCAACCTTGCTGAAAGTAGCATTAGAAGTATAACTTCAATACTACTAAATTATTATGTACCTCGTTGATCCAATGCAGGATTGCAGGCTGGCAGACTTCACTTTACTAGCTGAACCAGCAGCTCAGCTCAGGCTTTATGGTATTTTTCCCCATAACAGTAGGTAGGTAATCTATTGATCACAGATGCGCTCTTAAATTCTTCGCAAATCAGTCTTGCGAAGTCTCAGTCCCAGATAGTAATCGAACTCCATATAATTTTGCAGTCATCGTCATACCTAGTGGTAGTGGTGTAACCTTTTTTTTTGTTGAGGGTTGGGGATGTACCTAACCGCACACTCCGTCATTCGTGGCAACGAACAGGGTAGTGTGAGGCCCTCCCCCACTATTTAATTACTAGTAGCTTAGTTTTCAGGTTATATCTCTAGTTCCCGATATAGTAGCGGGATAAAATGTTCACTAGTTTTTAATTCTAATCAGTAGCTATCAAATAAAAAAGTTGCAAAATCTGTTCAGCAGTTTTTGCGCGATGCGCGAACAAACAGACAAAAACAATGTTTTGTGTTCAGACACGCCTAATACAGTATTTTTTTCTCAAATATCTTAAATGTACAGACACAGCTGTTACACCTTTTAATAGTTAGGATAGAGGATAAATCATCAATATAATTATTACGAAACACGAAAGGGATTTCTAAATAATAACGACATCAACCAGGTACATATATCATTAATCTAAAATAATGTAAAAAGAATATAAATAAATCACTACGGCACATTCATTATTTAACTAAAAACTAACTTATCATCACGCCATTTCCCTTGCAGGGTAGGCATTATTTCTATGTAAAAATACTGAACAGATTTTGATGAATCTTTTTGGGTTTAATGGTCCAGACAATCCATCCATCCATCATCAGCATTTCAACGTCCACTGCCGGACATTGGCCTCCCCAAGAAAACGCCACAACGAGCGGTTCCGTCATGGGGGATAATGCCGTAATCGCCGTGCTTGGCAGGCGGGTTGGCGATCGCAGTGGATGTTGTTAATACTCGAGGTAGTGCCCACTCTTCCGGTTCCCTCAGTCGGTTCTTACGACTCCCGTGGGTAGATAGGGCTAAAGAAAAATTCTAAAGCCAGCCCCACACGGCCAAGCCCAAGAGCCTGCCCAAGGGACTTAAAAACTGGTATACGTTATATCCCGCTACAATATCGGTAGCCTGACATATAACCTAAAAACAAGCTTTTCTCTGCGGTGGAACCGCGGGCAAAGGCTAGTAGTTACATACATTTAAAAAGTAAACACATTACGTTATAATAACGAGTAATACGAACATATTCATTTACTCGAGTCGTAATCCTCCGTATGTCGTTTCAATTATACGTACAGGAGGCAGTCGAATGGAAAATTGATTATGCGTAGCGCCAAATTAATCGCTCACATAAAAACCCGCTTTAATTGTTTAAGCGATAAGTTATGAGCGATTTTACAGTGACGTCGAATACCTCCTTGTTAGTTTAGTGTTAAATTTGCAATGTAACATCGTAGTTTCCAATTTTATTTCATATCCTCGTCTTGTAAATAGTTCTCAATACTAATTATTTTACCGGTGGTTGTTATATTAATTTTACCACGTGAAGTGTGCGTCAAAAGGAGATGGAAAGGAAAGATGATATAAAGGGAATTTGGAGAGGGTTTGGGTATCATGTTGGGGTAAATAACGCTCTACCATTAACACACATAGACAAAACATGAGTATTACACCTCTGCTTACCCTTTTAGGGATAAAAAAGATAAAAGTACGAAAAGTAACTTTAATTAGTGTGACCGTTGCAAATTTGAAACCCAGTTCCGCCGAAAACTGTCGCCTCAGAGCGGTCCCTAGTCCACTTTTCTATAATTGTTTCTTCACTTCGCATGGTGTCCTTTATCCCAGGTGGTGAGATCATTGATCACCACTTATTCTTGGGCCTAAAGTAGCCGTAAGTAATGTTAGAATAACGTACGAAGTATACATTTTTACTATCAATCCTTACTAATATTAAAAACGTTTGTTTCTCTGTCACGACGTAACTATGCAACTGTTGATCACGAAATTTGACATTCTTATAGTCCGGACTGCTTAGCCCGGAAAATTGAGAGCTCCTATGGGATCAGTATTAATATAAAATAGTCTCTATACAAAGCGATAATTTTTGTGCCAAATGATGACGTATTTAGATCAGAGGGTATTAAATAATAGCTAGAAGTCTATAACTTGTACCAAACGTTTAAAGGACAAAGTATACATATTTTTAATTTGCAATGATTAACACTACCTTAGTTGTCAGTCTACTCTTTTTATATTCCTTTAAGTTTAATATATCCATACTTTGGACGTTTAAACTGTCAGATAATGTTTATATAGGTATGTAATTTAAATGAAATCTTAATAAAATACAAAATTAACTGACAAGATAGACTGATAACGTGTCGTATCTTAATGATAACATCGGGATGACGTCAGACACTGCCCTTTTTGGGGATGATTTCAATATAATGGAATATATTTATATAGTAGCGTATTTATACATTATTAAGAAAATTAACAAAAATCTAATGAAATACCTAAACATTTTGGAGTAAGTTTGAACATTGGTAAGGGAAATTGGTTTTGTTTTTTTCTGGTAAATAATTAAACACAAAGTGAAAGCATCTGGACGGTATCCAGGAGATGCAGGTTCGAAACCTGCTCGTGACTGTTATTTTCGATTACACATTTTTCACTTTGTGTTTAATGTATGTTGCTAAGCATGTCAAATGCTAAAAATATATATAAAAATATCTAAATATGGTAAATAATTATTTTAAAACAGTCTAACAGTTTATTTGAACAGAAGAAATAAATTTTAAGCGTCTTTCTAAGTTAACCAAAACACAATAATATATGACTAATAAGGATTTGAATGCTATATACACAACATAGCACTTTTCCATGTTTATCTATACCCCTACCAATTAACCAGGCTGGTTTGAGCTTGTTTAAAGCACTTTAAAAATATATAAACTAGATTCTACCTGCGGCTCCATCGGCGTTGACTTCAGAATATAAATACAATAACTCTACAACATATTACTATTATAAAGCTGTAACAGAGCTGTGTCTGTACATTTAGGATATTTGAGAAATAAATACTGTATTAGGCTATTAGGCGTGTCTAAACACAAAACGATTTTTTTAGATTTTTTGTCTATTTGTTCGTTTGCGCATCGCTCAAAAACTAATAAATGGGGTTTGATGCAACTTTTTTTGTTTGATAACTCTCGAATAGACTTAAAAACTGGTATACATTTTATTCCGCAACTATATCGAGAACCTGAGATATAAACCCAAAAACTAGTTTTTTGCTGCGGCGGAGCCGCGGACTAGTTATCTCTAAAAGTAGCTATCCCGCGGAAATTATTCATTATTATTATTAGTTGATGGTTTGTTCACTACTTACAGCGTGAAATCTTAACATACGAATATTTATTTGTGCATCAGGAAAAAGAGAACTTCAGTGCGAGCGGGAATCGAACCCACGTCCTTTCCAATCCGGGGAAGTGCTCTAAGCCACTGACCTACCGCACCGACCTTTCGGCCATACCCAATTTCCACATCACATTTGTCTTTACGACCACAAAAAGTAGCTGACAATGTCAAATGCTAAAAAAAATAGATCAAAAACGAATATTGTTACCTATATTTTTATATATTTTTTGAGCATTTGACATGCTTAGCCATATACATTAACACAAAGTGTGAAAATGCAAAATTGAAAATAACAGTCACGCCCTTTTTTTTTGTTAAGACGGGAAAAAAAATTCCTAACCGCACACCCCGTCGTTCGGGGCAACGAACAGGGTAGTGTGGGGCCTGCACCCACTAAAGAAACCCGCCGTGTGCCGTCCCTCCGCCTTTATTGGCGGGCCACTGGAACTATGTTAGAGTCACCCCCTGCTCGTGGCTGTTGTTTTCGATTTCACATTTTCACACTTTCTGTTAACGTAACAAACAAACTTGATTAGGATGCGAAAGTGAGTATATTTGTTTATTTGTTTGTTTACGCTTTGACGCCTTAACTACTGAACGAATCATCTTATAGTTCAGAACCCAGGAAAGGACCTACCCTATTTTTTTATTCATTCATTCATTCATTTTTTGCATAAAGATCATTAGTGCGTGTATGAGTGACGTATTATATATTATATAGGTATTTTTTATTATATATTTTGATCTGTATTTTAGCACTTGATATGCTCCATCCATCCAACAGCCTTTTAAAGTTCACTGCTGGACATAGGCCTCCCCAAGAATGGGGGATAGTGCCGTAATCGCCACGCTTGGCAGGCGGGTTGGCGATCGCAGTGGATGTTGTTAATACTTGAAGGAGTGCTGCTGCCCACTCCCTCGGTATTCCCTCAGTCAGTTCTTACGACACCCGTGCGTGGAGAGGGGTGGGACAATTCTAAAGCTGGCCCCAAACGCCATGATATGCTCACTTACTTTAAAATACAAATTATTTGTGAATGAGGAAAAAGAGAACTTTAGTGCGAGCGGGAATCAAACCTGCGTCTGTCGTAAAGACAAATGTGATGACGAGATTGGGTATTGCTGAAAGGTCAGTGCGATAGCTCAGCGGCTTAAAGCACTTCCCCGGATTGGAAGGGACGCAGGTTCGATTCTCACTCGCACTAACGTTCTCTTTTTCCTCATTCACAAATAATTTATACATTTTTTTTTTATGAATTTTATATTTAGTTATTGTTGAGAAATTTACAATAGAAAAATAAATAAATTGTAATTGCTAAATAACAAATAGTATATATAGCTCGGGAAAATTTCTTGCATAAATTAGAAGATTTAATTCAAATTAGTCTTATATGATATGACCCCGTACAGTCATTGAAAGAACATTTTATTGTGCTACTTTACAATGTATACATATTATATGCCATAATTTCTCCTCGACATTTCCAACTGCTTTCCCGAACGAACAAATACTATTCCACCGAAGCAATAATTAAAATTATTGAACGTTTAAGTTGCAGTGGTTGGAAGTGAAATGGTCCCGTCTGGAAACTAATTAAAACCTATATATAATGTTGTAACGCCCCTGACTAGGTCCCTTACTGCTTAAGGAGATTTTACTTGGGAACCCAATTTTTAATTTATGTTTTCTCTATCCATTACTGACTCGGAATGAGAGGTATTTAAGTCTCAGCACCAGCAATTCACAAGCCAATGTAATCATTTAACTACCTTTTATAACTTTTTGAACAAGATCAGGGGGTTTAGACGGAATCTCATATCTCACAATCGACATCGTATCGACTCACTTGTGATTGGTAGAGAAACCGACGCGTGATGTCGCAATAATCCGTTGACTAATCACGGTGATCTCTCAACCAATCACAGTGATCATAATACGATCGACATATGAGATATCAGATTCCGTCTAACCCCTCAGATTAGTTTTGTGTGTTTTTAATTATAATAATATCAACAGAGCGTCATTTCGGTGACGACAGCCAATATTAACAGACACTAGCCATGTGATATTATAGTGGACGAGTGTATGCGCAATCCCCAGTGCACTCTCTGTTCCCTCACTCTTATAGTTCAATGACCGGGGATAGGTCAAGCACAGGACTAAGTACCGACTATACATGTTTTTTTAAACTGCGTGAGTGGCAGACAATCATAGGGCCCACCTGATGGTAAGTGGTTACCGTAACCTATAAGTAGACCTAGTAACATCAGAGATATCACCCGCGCGTCGCCATCTCCAAGGAAAGGCATAGGAGGTGGATAGGAAGAATTTTTTGGAGAATATAGGTAGGAGACTAAGGAGAGGATAGGAAGGATAATAAGGAGAGGATAGAGAGGGGATTTGGGTCTCCAGCCCTCTCACACACCATTCGAAACATGCTGATATCTATTTTTGTGAAAGGGTGCTACTTCCCTGATCAAGCCGGCCCATTCATGCTGGGATAAGCAAGGCTCTACCACTAGTACAGAAGTACGAGGATGAAACACCGCCTACTTCCGATCATAATAATTGAGAATTACTTGACGGAATACCCCAATAACCTTTTGTAGGCTCGATCCGGGAATCGAATTCAAAACGTCGTGATCCGCAGTCACATATGGTACTACCGCTAAACCACCGAGACAATTAAGTATCAGAAAATCATTTTTTGTGTATGCAACGTCACGGCCCCTTATAAAGCATGCCTTATTTTGACAGTGTAAGCATTTTTATAATGCACATTGAATCAGTGTGGTAGAAAGGTTTTTTTAATTATTAATGGTTGCACGATAGCGTTTTTTAATTATTAATGACCCACGTTAATGTAAATCGTAACCCTCATGGACATTAGTGCTGAAGAAACAGCATCCCGGGAATATCATTATATTCAAAAGAGGTGTAATAATATCTGCGTGAATCTTTTAAAACAAACTACGAGAGATTAAAATATATTTCAAAAAGTTTCCCAAATAAAATTCGTGCATAACTAGTAAGATACTTCCTTGGCGCCGTACTTAAGTAATTAATATAAAGTATAGTTGTTTCCTTCGAGTTTGCGGGACTAATAACTGACAACATCACGCTTTTACATCAGAGGCATGGCTAATATATATTTTTGAAGTATAGTACGCAGTACTATCTTGCCTTTCACTCTATTGTCTTTGGTCAAATAAACAAACAAACAATTATAGAACACTGTGTGATGTTTGTTACGTAACGGCTTTATCAATTTGTGTGAAATTAGGTTTTGACATCAGTGTAAGTAGGTATGGCTAAATGATGATCTCCGGACTAATTTTGCTCGCGGTGTTTTTAGTCAACAGACACTAATCAATTATGCAGAGATATGTGTGCACAAATAGGTATGTGCGCAAATACGAGTGTACTTTCAGAGAGGTACTAGGCACGGGGAAAAAGGCTTTACGTGCTTTCAGAGACACGGGGAGGTAACACCGCCATCTTCCTTACCTCGAAATGTTATTGAGAGTTTTTAACAAACAATTTTTGATGGTTCGACCGGGGATTCGAACTTGAGATCCCATAATTAGTGGTTGAATATACTACCGCTAGGCCTCAGATGCAGTATATTAATATATCATGTCTATAACAGGACTTGTCATAGACATGATATACCATTATAATTGCACTTAAACCTGAAAGCTCCGCTAACAAAATAGCGGGTAAAAGCTTAGCGGTCATGAAGGCCTTAAAACAATAGATATAAAAGAATAGCCTTTGCCCACGGCTCCACCACAAAAGCTTTTAGGTTATATCTCAGGTTCCCGATATAGTAGCGGGATAAAATGTACACGTTTTTAAGCTATCAAACAAAAAAAATTCATAAAAAACCCGTTCAGTAGTTTTTGCGTGTGAACAAACTCACAGATACACAGACAAACAGTAAAAAATTCTCAAAAAAAAATTGGTTTTGGTTAATATAAAATAGCTTAATGTTGAAATTTTTCCTCAAACATCTTCAATCTGTTATAACAGTACAGATTATAATTAATACTCGTATTTAAAACTCTGGACGCATCACCACTGAACCATAGAGCTAATATATTGACAAACAAACACACAGACATCCGTTTCCTTTAGTTGTTGACTTAAGGAGCAATTTGACCACCTACCTGCAAGTAAAGTCTTGTTGTCACAGATAACACTTGGGTTTGTCAATATATAGGTAGCGTAGAACCGATAGAAGTCTTTAAATCATTTGTTTTTTAGAAATGTTGTGAGAGTGTGCCGGAAGCACGGCCGTTGCTTTGTTTGCCATGAAAATAATTTAAGGCCTATTTAAAAATAGATTCTACCCACAAATTTGCCCGCGTGGGTTTATAAAGCTGTAACAGAGCTGTGTCTGAACCTCAAAATTTAAGACAGCTGAGAAAAATGTCTGTATTTAGGCGACTCTGAACACAAAAACATTTTTTTAGAATTATCGTCTGTTTGTCTGTTTATTTGTTCGCAAAGCACGCAAAAACTGTTGAAAGAATTTTGTAGAAACTTTTTTGATAGATAGCTCTTGATCAAGATGATTAAGTGATGATGAAGAAACTTGATGGGCAAGTTGATAGAGCTTGACCTAGGCGAACGTATTTTAGCCAGATCGGAGACGTTCTTAAGGAAGGGCAGGTTAACAATACCCGAAACCAACAAGCGTGCGTGAAAGCGCAGATGAAAGTAGATGAAGCGAAAGATGTGTGTCAGGATCGTAAGTGGAGAGAAATGGTCTCTGCCTACCCCTACGGGGAAAAGGCGTTACACTATGTATGTATGTAGCTCTTGATTAGACTTAAAAGCTGTTATACATTTTTTCCTGCAACAATATCGGGAATATAACGTAGGTTAACCTAGTTTTTGCCTGCAGCGGATCCGTGAGCTTAATAGGCTAATATAGTATAAATACGTCAGCCTACGGCACAACAATCGTCTTTATACAAAATAACTATCCTACACGAATCAACCATTTTTGCAGAGTAAAACTAATATGTCCTTTTCAGTATTTTCGCCGTGAAAGCATAACAAATAGGTAAACACTTTTGCATTTATAATACTACAAAGGAAAGACTTTTCAGCTTTATGTTCTAGCCGCCAAAAGTGATCACAGTAAAATTTTATCAATATTAGTATTAAAAATAACTAGTGGACCCGTGCGTACCGCATCCATTAAAGGGCCTCTTCTTAGATGATTTTAAATCTTAAATTTAAGTGAAGCGATATATTTTTAGACCGTGGGTGCATTTTTCGTCATTTGCTGGCACGATAAGCTTTGAAATAAGGGTTAAAACATGGAATTTGATAAAGGAATAGGGAAGATCGCCGACCGACAGAAAAACAGACTAGAGAAATAATATATAAGATTTCATTACATTCACATATTTTTTAAGCATGTCAAAATGCTAAAAGCTTTTTCTCCATGTTGGAATAAGATGCCTGTTTAAATCCTGCTCACACTTCGTTGATTACAGTGCTCACAGATTATCTTATTCCAAAAAAAAATGTTCTAGTAAAAAGGTTGTATACAAAGGTACAAGAGATACACACGGCAGGTTAACGCGTGGTGGGTTTGGTTGTCTGCAACCACTATTTGTAGGCTGTTAACTCATTTAATTTATAGCTGTTGAAACGTCCCGCTCAAATTGTTATATTGATGGCTCCGAGCTGCGATGGTAGGGTTGACAGCTGAATAAATATTTATATTTTAAACACAAAGTGAAAAATGTAAAATCGAAAATAACAGTCACGAGCAGGATTTGAACCTGCATCTCCTGGATACCGTCCAGATGCTTTGCCAATTCAAAGAATTCACTTTGTGTTTAATGTACAGTGCTAAGCATGTCAAATGCTAAAAATATATATAATTATATATTTATATTATTATGGTTTCCTGTCAAGCTTTATTAATAATCCAATATATTATCTTCAGACCACTGAAGTAATGTAACATAGTTGCCGTGGTCTCCCAATACAGGCGGAGAGATGGCACATGGCGGGTTTATTTAGTGGGTGAGGGCACGACACTAACTTGTTCGTTGCCCCGAATGACGGGGACAAAAAAAAGGATATTATCTTCAGTGAATAAAATTAAGTAATAAAAGCCTAAAATAAAACCGAGGACTACAAAGACAATGGTATCGATTTCGATCCCCAGTCCAAGGTCACGGCCCACACCACTGACTTTTCTAGAATATAACGTGTATTTGTTTACAAATTATCACTACTCGGTGAAGGAAAAAATCGTGAGTAAACCTGCATTGTGAGAGATTTTTTTCGACTGTGAAGTCTGCCAACCCGCACTCAGCCAGCGTGGTGGACTATGCCCTGAATCCCCCTCATTCTGGGAGGAGACTATGATTAAAAATAATAATCGTTATTCTTTGTACACAATATTATGTGATGAAAGTTTGTACGGGAGTGACGGCTTTTTTAATAAAAAAATAATAATATAGTATTATTTATTTAAATTACTTAAGACATTAATTATAAAAAAAAATGTCTAAATCTCACATACAAAATTTGCTGGAACCAGCTAGTTATCTATATGATATTTTATAAACATATACAGAACAGTGACAACCCTATGCGCTAGCCCCGCCCACTAGGCCCTCAGCTCATGCTCAGAGGCGAAGTAGAAGCCAATTTGAGTTCCAAAGCATACACACATACAACATTAGTACTTGTACAAACATTATACACATACATAGGTTGGTAATATGCCAGCATTAACTGCCTATAATATTAATGACAATTGATAAATTGTTTCTCGTGATATTAATAGTTTTAATAAATATAACGTAACTTTATCAGGGCCGTGGATTGGTGAGACCGTGGAATACCATGACGGTTGTATGGAGTTCGATGCCGAAGGGCGAGACTTTGTGTTTTTGTGCCCCTCTAGTGGTAAGTGGTAGCTGCCGCTCATGGATTCAACAATACTAAGCATAAACAACAAATTATTTGTGAATGTGGAAAAAGAGTAGTTTAGTGCGAGCGGTCACTTGTCAAGTGAGGGTATTCACTCGTCACTCGTTCGGGCCCGAGAGGGTTGGTACCAACGTCTCCCTTGTGACCTTCCATGATGCACTTTGATTTGTTTTGGTTGTAACAGGAGATAATTTGTGCTATCATTTCATCTGCGAAATGAAATGTTGCGCAGCAGATTGGATACACATCGGTATAGTTGAGTCCATGAGCGACGGTTCCCACTTACCATCAAGTGGGCCGTGACTCGTATACCACCATAAGTGTACTTGTAAATTTGGAGCTCAACCCTTTTTTTTATTTAGGTGGGAAAAGTGTACCTAACCGCACACCCCGTCGTTAGGGCAACGAACATGGACCGTGTGGGACCCTCACCCACTAAAGAAACCCGCTGTGTGCCGTCTCTCCGCCTGTGTAGACAGACCACTGGTACTATGTTGGATTACTTCAGTGGAGCTCAACCCTACCACCAGTACCCACTACCCACCATTAATACACTGTTTGCTTCCTTTGGTCACCTAGTCCGACACCCATAGGAAATAATGGGGTACGGTTAGTAGGTACCCCTCAATCAAACTGACAGCACAGATGCCGAAATGGTTTAGCTACCGGCCTCCCGCCCGAATGTTGTGAGTTCGATTCCCACACAGGACAACTCTTTGTGTTATGAGTCTGAGTGTACTTTGTATTCGTGAAATTGTATGTTTGTAAAGTCCCCCGTGATACAAGGACTATTTCTAGACTTTTCTAAAACAAAATTAAGCAAATTAGCCCACAATCAGGAGGAAATATGACAACATATTTACCTACTTAAAACACATGGCAAATAAATAACCTTCTCTTTTATTTTAAAGTCAGTTAATTAAAGAAATACATTTGGATTCAAACCAACAGAGTACGGAATCATATCGAATCTAAGTACGCAAAATTAATCACAGAGCTATGAATGCAATCCAAAATTTGTTAACAACCAACGCGCCACGCCCGAGGCCCAATTCATTTGATCATTATTTTATGGGGCCCAAATTTGGACATTAAACCCTATTATTTGGGCCAATATCAGACCAATTATTGCCTTCTCGGAATGCGAGATGATTTGTAGCGGACATGAGATTGTAGGCGTTTGACGGTGGCAACAAAAATTCTAAAGCTTAACGTATTATTAAACGTTCATGTAGAAAGCTCGTTAAATTTTTCAAATATCTTTTTTTATTACTAACGGTAGATCAGCGAAGAGCGACCTTTTTTTTTGTTAAGGCGGGAAAAAATGTTCCTAACCGCACACCCCGTCGTCACCCACTAAAGAAACCCGCGCAAGGCCGTCTCTCCGCCTTTATTGACGGGCCACTGGAACTATGTTACATTCCTTCGGTGGTAGCGAAGAGACACCTAATGTTTAGGAACTTACGCTTATGAACTTATTAATGCCAGATACATTTGGTATGCCTTCTTCTTCAGTTTTCTGCCCCTATATTTATACATAGAGATGCCTAACGGTTTAAAATGAAGAATTCGATTGTCTATACTTGTTTAGGTCTCACAGAAAGAGAGAACTCTCTCTTTCTCATAGAACTCGTGTGATAATCATAGATTTTCAACTTAAGCCGGGTGACTAACTATATTAATAATGATCTTCAGACTGTCTGTCGGTCGCCACAAAACAAATATGCAAGAGTTAATGTAGTGCACCAGCGTGTGCGCAAACAGAATTGCACTCTCTGTTCTCTCATAGTCCAACGGCATTCGAACACTACCTGATACAAGTCATGCGCAGGTACTACGGCTTTACGTGTTTTCTAAGACACAGGGGGTTTGACTGCACAGATGGCGGAGTGGTTTATATACTGGCCTCCCGCCCAAGTGTTATCGGTTCGATTCCCTAACAGGACAACTCTTTATGTGATCCACAAATGGTTGTTCTGAGTCTGTACTTTGTGTCAGTGAAATTATATGTTTGTAAAGTCCCTCGCGACACAAGGATTATTTCGTAGTGCAGGGTGTTGTATTTAAAAAAAAAATAAACACCGCTAACTGCCTAAATCCGAGATATATACTATTGAGAATTTCTTGATGAAATAACTCATATTTCATTTCATAGTTTTTACCAGCCCCGAACGAACAGTTAAACAAATTCAGAGGGATACAAACAGCCTGAAATAGTCTGAAAAATCGAAGGATGTAGCACGAACAACATAACAATAAAATAAATAAAAGTAATATTTTTAACTGATGCATATTCGCTGTTGCCGACATGTTGAGATGATACCGATTACAAACGATCATTAGAGGTGGGTGTAAATCTGAACGCACTCCTTCGTGATACCGTACGGATAGCAAAAAAGTTGTAGTAACTAGTAGTATTTTTTTTTACAACCCATTGTCCCGGTCTTGGGCACAGGTCCCCTCTTAAAATAATTTAGTTCGTAGTCCACCACACTGGCCTAGTGCAAGCTGGCTGACTTTACAAGCCGTCGAGTAAGTCTCTCAGGCATGCAACATACCTCGCGAGCTTTTTCTGTGATAAATTGTAAAGAAATACACTGAAGTTACTGACGCATATATATTAAAAATTTCTGTTTCCCGCGGCTTCGCTCGCGCAAATAAATGAATATCGAAATAGGAACGATTTTGTTAAAAAATACTGTCTCTAAATGAAATTAAACTATAAGTATTCATCAAAATTGTAGGTTTAATTAGTTATATATAGTAAGTACCTCTTTGTAAACGACGTTTGCAGTGTTTCCTTTTGCGTCTAAAACTCACTCTGGAGCATGTAACATAAATCTCTCCATGTGAAAAGCAGTTCTAACTTAAATCGATGCCAGTCATTTTTAGTGACTAATTGTTTGTTTCGGCTAATATCCATAACGCCTGGACCAATTTGGATGGGACTTTCACTGGCGTATAGCAGATGTTACAAGGAGTAACTTATTTTTTAATTTAGAAAAATTATTAGGATACCGCAAAAAAATTTAAACTGAATTCCACGTAAACGAAGCCGCGGGTTGCACTTAGTTTAAAAAAGCTGTTTACTTAAACTTTATATAGGTAATAAGATGCTTCAATATTGAATTTCATGCTTCTTCTTTTAAACATAACAAACATTTTTGCAATCTTTCGGTTCCTAATTCAAATTATTTTTAACCAGAAACAGGCATATAAAATTTGGTGCTTCTTTCTTTAAAAACGACGAACTTCCCATACAAACTTTTATCCCCTAAATAACCATCTTGGTAGTATTTTTTTTTTAATTCCATTATAAATGTAAATTTATTGCTGATCAGAAACAGATATATAAAATTTTGTGCTTCTTACTTTCAAGCTGACAGAGTTCCATACAACCGTTTATACCTTATTTTAACCTCTTAGGGCTGAAATTTTCAAAAATCCTTTCTTAGTGGATCTCTACAACAAAAAAGGCATCAACTACCAAAATTTCAAGTTTGCAGCCCCAGCGGTTTAGGCTCTGCGTTGATCGTCAGTCAGTCGGTACAAGCAATTATAAATAGATAAAGAGTAAATGTATATTCTTAAAACGATTTATTTACTAGGTCATCAAAAAGGAAAAGAGTGAAAAAAAAAAGAATAATGATTCTAAATTCAACTAGCCACCAATAGGCAGGAAATAAATGTCAAATTATTTTAGTAAAAAGCGATATTAATTTAATAGAATGACATATTTATTATAGAGGCAGTTTTAAGTTATCTGCAACTCGTTGGAATGACCTCTTGCCTCCACTACGAAAGCTTAAATCTGTTTCAAGTTTTAAATTAAAGTTCAAGAACCATTTATTGGCCAGGCAAAAGGAAATTTCTTGAGGCAGAGCAGAGTTTTGGGCTTTGGTGTCATTTAGTATAATTAGTTTTCGTTAGCGTGTAAATTATATTCCTTCTTTCCTCCGTTATATGAAGTTTTCTTAATATGGCATAGTCTTGTTGGCTTCAGTGAATACTGCAGCCGTTACGGAGATCATGAGTATAGACTTCACTTTGATTTGGTAAAAGCTGTTATTTGAACATCGCAGGCAGACGCCTCAATCTGATTTATATGTATAGATTCTAAAGCATCAATTTATCATTATCATCATCTATATTGTTACTATAACTACAAATTATACTTAATTTTAAATATTCCTATTGTATGTACATGTGTATATGTATGTAGGTGTGTATGTATACGTTATTCCTTTTAGTATTTATAGATTGCCATATTTCACGGTATGTATGTATACGTATTTTACAATCTATCGTGGCTGCCCGTGACCTGCAAAAAAAAAAAAAAAAAGTATTTTATACTATATTTGTTAATTTTGATGTTACCCGATACGGGACCAAATAAATAATATTTCTTTCTTTCTTTCTTATATTCGATAATCATTATTACGAAATATTTTTATTTCAATTCCAACACCTAAATGTCAAGCTTAAATCATTATAAAGATTAATATGCATAATATTATTATGTATTTAGTCTGAGAATATACATAATTTGTAGCGACGCCATTTTATTTTGATACTCTATCAAATAGATCAAAAATATTTGATATTTTTTTAGAATTCCTGAATGCCCATATAACTTATTATAGCTTATTCAGTAATTGATAAGTGTAGTAAGTTTGAAAGCAACATTAGACCAGTATCTATGGAATTTAGGAGTAGGTAATGGAGCGCAGTCTTAGTGTTGTAGTTAGTTTAGTTGTAAAACACAAGAAGTGCTGAGAGGTCTCGAATTCCATTCTAAATACGATACTTCCCGGGTCACCTAATCTCTAATCTTATAAAATAATTATCCTAATATTATAAATTTTACTAATATGTACTATAAATGTGAAAGTCTGTTTGGACGTTTGTTATTCATTGTGGTAGTGCCTTGCTTATCCCAGCTATAATAGGCAGGATCGATCGGAGGTACCACCCTCTCATAAAAGATAAGCGTTTACCAACAGTAGTAGTACCTACCGTTGTGTTTCGTATGGTGAGTGATCCCTATCCTCTGCTTGTTATCCTTCCTTTCCTCTCCTTAGTATCCTACCTATCCTCTCCTTAATATACTTCCTATCCACCTCCTATCCCTTTCCTTAGAGATGGCGATGCGCTAGTGATGCTTCTGGTTAAGCTAGCGTCTATAGACTACGGTACCGCTTACCACCAGGTGGGCTGTATACTTTATTGGCCAACCAAGTAGTATTAAAAAAATGCAAAAACAGTTGAACAGAATTGAATGAAATTCGGTTTTATTATCTGTACACATCAGACACTTTTTATCACAGAAAAAGTAAGATTAGTGTGGGAGCAATCCTTTTTTTTTTTCAGGTGTATGCTATTACAAGATTTTCCCCGCGATTTCGTTCGCCTGAAATACTCCGCTATCACTCCGCTATCAGTGCATTCACTTATGACTAGTGACTCAATTACCTGAGAAGTCTGCCAACCCTCAGCCACTATCTTGGCATCCAGGACAATTATTAATCGATTGCTAATATATTAGTTGTTCCAAATAGTAATCGAACTTCTAATGGTTCCAATTAGACAGCCTCATAAGCAACAATATATTTATCTCGATATTTAATTTCATCGATAACTAGTGTTGAGCTGCTATCGATACTGGGCGTGGTTGTTGTATAACTCACGCGGTTATTACTGCTCTGCAGCATTAACAAATATTTAAACATTACACGCGAGCAAAAAAATGCGCGCACGCATCGTGACGTCATCACTGGGTGCTTTTTTGTTTTATTTTACGGGCAGGTTTATTAAGAAAATTGACTTTTAATATGGTTGTGTTTTGCTGGTGATGTTTTAGTTTGGTTCAGAAACAACATACTATATCTAAATAATTATAGAATAGGTACTATAGTAAATAGATACGACAGTATAAGGGGTTTTAGGAAAGTAATAAGACGTTGTGAGACTAAGGATTGAACCCGTTACGTCAGTTTTGACAGTTGTCTATCTTACGACCAGTTTATAACCTCTCCATCTCCATCTCCATCAGCCTTTCGACGTCCACTGCTGGACATAGGCCTTCCCAAGAGAACGCCACAACGAGCGGACCTGTGCGCTCATATGGGGGGATAGTGCCGTAATCGCCACGCTTGGTAGGCGGGTTGGTGATCGCAGTGGATGTTGTTAATACTCGAGGGAGTGCTTCTGCCCACTCCTCCGGTATTCCCTCACCTCAGTTTTTATTTTTTACAGATTTAAAACATGTTCACATATTTTTGTAATCATTGTACAACACAGACATCAAGATTAATTCGCCAGTTTACAAAATCATCGTGTTTTTATATTTGTGACTATTACGTCAATAAATATAAATATCCTGACAATATGTTTGATCCTTTACCGATTTGAATATTAATCGGTTACAAACAGTATCAAATACAATAAAAAAAAAAAATCAAAACCAAAAACTCATTTTATAATCTCCTTAGAACCATATTTGCGCCTCACCACCTTTTAATCACCTCCACACCACTGATTAATCACCAATCGATACAAACGACCAATAATGAACGCGTTAATACTACAAAAATCATTACGGAACCCGCAATAAGAAAATAAAGGCATGCTCACATAATTGGGCTCCAACAAATTTCATTGATATTCGTGATGGGAAAAAAACACAAAACGACTAGTCGATGAGATGTGTTCCGAGTCGATATTCTGAGAACGATTCCGCAACTTTATCGATACTTTCAAGTTGAACTTTACCGACAGTGACATACGGTTGAATTAGTTTTGTGTAAGAATTATATATAACTTTGTATTTTTATAATAGGCCACTTACGTACAGCGCAAATCGCCAGGAATTGCCTCGTCTTAAACAAGGTGTCAATTTGGCAAAGTTATGAAAGTTTTCGTTTCTTGGAACTACATATTTGTTTTAAAGTTACGCCCTGGTTGGTTCGCAGTTTATTATGTGTATTGATTGTCCAATGGGCGTGTATTTGTGTTTTATTGAATGTGAATGTCGATAGAATCAGCTGTGAATTGATGTTGATGCCGTATTGGTGGACAACAAAGAAAATATATGCAGAACTTGTCATAAAGTTCTCTGCATTAGTAGCTGAATAGATTTGAAGGGAAACTTGATCGATATTATTGCTGTATATCTTAAAAATCTATAATATTAATGCAAAAAATATCCTGAAGCCGTAATCATATTGCCATGTGGGGCCGGCATCAAGAATAGCTCCACTCCGTCTCTTCCTATGGGAGTCGTAAAAGCGGACTAAGGGATTACCGGGGAACCGGGCAGCAGCGTGTACTAAAAACATCCACTGCGATCGCCAACCCGCCTGCCAAGCGTGGTGATTACGGTAAAACCCCCATTTTGGGGAGGCCTATTTCCAGCAGTGGACAATGAAAGGCTGATTGATGGATGGTAATCATATATATTATGTCATACTTATATTCTTAATTCGGCGTGTCTCTTTCACAAAAGGGAGTATATTGACTCACTTAATCAAACCACCGTGATTGGTTTGCATATACATGTACATAGATTCATTTCATGGTGTAAAATGAAACTATATGCATGTAGTCTTTTTCTATTTTTAGTTATTTTAGTTTATTATATGTCATATTCTATTTTTAATTTTAATAACACCCGCGTAACTAATTAAGGTAGTGAAATAAAAATCTAACTTGTAATATTATAGTAATACATGTATAATATATTACAAGATGGATTTTTAAATTATTAATTTAAAATTAATAAATATGTAACACCTTACCATTGCATATCATAAAAAGCAAAAATATCTTGTGTAATATTTAAAGGTGTTCGTAGTTATAACAAACTCGCAGAAAATCTATCGACAAAAACATCGACAAATGTTAAATCGACTAATTCACATCTCTATCGTCCCAAACGAGATTTATATCATATCATTATGCATGAAATATTCCTTTTAAACGTATAATTAGTTAATATTAATATTTTAGATTATATATTTTGTCCCGAGGTTACCTGATATTGATAGCTTGTCCGGTTAGTTTATTTATAATTAGCATTTTAATAATGGCTTTTGGTTTGGATTCATTTCCTTTAAAATATCTTTGTTAAATTAATGAATTGTGAAAATATGTTATTGAGGATTTAACACTAAACTACATTTTTACTTTATGCGTCACACCAATGGGGTAACAAATTAAATACTGAACTCACTTGCGAGTTTGATAAGTAGGTACAATTCTCACATAAACATAAGGGAAAGATTATTATATTTATTATACAGGGTGTAAATGACTGAACTGAATTCGATTCAGTACTCGGTTTTGAATACCCAAGTGGCGGCATCGATCTTTTCATGAAAATTGCAATTTCTTTTTCATTTTTGTAATATATAATATACCTATATAGGATTGGAATCTTCGTCATGTTTTTAAGTCACGTTGTTAATAAATCGATGGTGGCTAAAAAATTTGTAACACTGTCGACGAAAATGGTATGGGGCATATTATTAAAGTTATTTGGAGACATCTTTTGTCCGTGTGGTGACGAACTAAGAATACAAGTGTCACCACACCCCATCCTTTCCCGCGGGTGTCGTACAAGGCGACTAAGGGAAGTAAGCAATTATCACCCATTGCATGACTGGTGGTAGGGCTGGATACAAAGCGGGAGTACTCCCTTTGTATCGGGCCCGAGCGGGTTGGTACCATCATTTCCCGTGTAACCGGCCATCGTTGCGTTTTGGCTGTAGCAGGAGATAGACGTTTACTCTTTAATTTCATATTTGTTGAATGTAAACTGTGCTCACTAGAGCAGCGGCTTGACAATACTCTCGGTATAGTTGAGTCCATGAGCAACGGTTACCATTTACTATCAGATGGGCCGTGGCTCGTCGGCCACTAAATGCAATAAAAAAAAACATCAAAAAGGTTTGAAGTTTTTACACCACGTTTTTTCACGATATAGGTATATCGTTTCTAAGAAGACAATTGATTTAAAAACTTGTAATCTCATAATACAATAGAAATTGATATCAGAAGTGATCACTGCGGGTAGCTTCATTCATCCATCCATCAGCCTTTTGACGTCCACTGCTGGACATAGGCCTCCCCAAGACAACGCCACATGTGTTTCGCTCATATGGGGGGTAGTGCCGTAATCGCCACGCTTGGCAGGCGGGTTGGCGATCGCAGTGGATGTTGTTAATACTCGAGAGAGTGTTGCTGCCCACTCCCCCAGTATATAAGTTTAATTCATTAAAACAAAATAGATGGTTATAGCAACAAAAGTCCAGCAGGCATTCTTATTTTTCTTTTTTTTAGTTAAGGCAGGAAAAAATGTTCCTTACCGTACACCCCGTCGTTCGGGGCAACGGACAGGGTAGTGTGGGGCTCACCCACTAAAGAAACCCGCCGTGTGCCATCTCTCCGCCTTTATTGGCGGGCCACCGATACTATATTACATTCCTTCAGTGGTCAAGTCCAGCAGGCCATGAACTCTTAGCTAGCGATTCAATTCCAACGCAATTCAAAATAGGTGTGTTCTTGTATTTCGTACCATGATGTCTAATTGAGCGATCTGGTTTAGGTTGTCAAGGAAGTTCATGGTAGGAATTTCAATATAAGGATGTCATGTTTGCGATTCCGATTATGTGCTGATTCGGCAAAAAACAAAAGATGGCGTCTTTCACACGTCATGGTACGAAATTGCGATTCAGTTCAGTTTGGGTCCAAAGCTGGATCGCAATAAGAGTTCGCGGTTTTGCCTGCAGGTCTTGGTATTCTAAGATACGAACATTACTTTCTCTAAGTATGAGAAGTGCTACAAGATAAAAAAAAGCATTGATACTATATTCTATTTTTTACTTACTTTCTTACTTATCATCACGCCATTTCCCTTATGGAGTAGGCAGAACAGAGTTCTTGAATACATCTTTCGCTTCCTCGGCAATTATAATTCTCTTCATACACGCTCGCTGGTTTCGGAGATTCCTGACTCCACCTTAATTCAATACATGACCGATTTGATCTAAGTAGGTGAGTCTCGGTCTCCCCCTGTACCTACATCTTTCTACTTTCGCATTGTATATATTCTTAACCAGTCGCTCGTCCGGTATTCTTTCCACATGTCCGAAATACTCTCTTTCATACCTAATCGCTCTCTTACGTCTTCATCTTCTATTTTTTAAATTTAATAATTTATGTGTCGTATATATCAGATATACTCTATGTGCCGTAGACAAATTTGTCAAAAGTTTAATTCCTCAGGAGCGGTGGACAATCGTTTTTTACCCCATTAGGTGCACACATTCGTACTTATGGCGCTCGAGCGACCACTTTATCATTAGCTTTTTAAAATAAAGATAATAATTAGTGATTTCGGTTAGAGATACTATACCCAAAAAAATTAAAAGATCCCTACAGAGTTATAATCAGAAGTCAATAACTGACAAAGACACTAACTAATAAGACCGTTATAAATGCTAATGTTTCTCAGAAGACGGTAAACAATACAGTGTCGTAAAAATTTAATATCACAGTTTTTATCCTACAGATATAAATACGACTATAAACATTCCTCAAGAAGGTATTTAACGACCAAAATATGTATATAAGTAAACATAAGTCCGTATATTGCACTTAACTTCACTTAAAACGGTCTACTTCGGAACACTTCAAGCAAGCCCTAAAATTTTGCACAATTACCCTTTATGTGGGTAATTTGCGAGATACGAGCAACACTGGTTAGTATTATCCCATAACGCTTAAAATTTGCATTCGTTTTACGAAAATCATCCTATAAATTTCAGGTTTTAAATAGCTTTTTGGTGGCAAATATAAGTTTGTAAATGGCAATATTTGTGAAGACGATGCCAAATGAGTTTGCATTTTGTTTTCTTAATCTTAAGGTACTAAATTGTTTTGTAAAGATTAGTTAGCACCAGACCATTATTGAATTTACTTTATATAATAATGCTTAATCGCCAGAATGCATCGTTCCTGCCTTGTTACTAAGAGATATAGTGTTGGGAAAATGTAGTTTTTATTTATCGATAAGATTAGTATTAACCTTTTTTTTTCATATCTAAGGTTACTGGCATATACCACACGATTTGTATTTGTTAAAATAACTAGCTTCTGTCTGTAATTTCGTCCAGATTGATTAAGTTTGTCGGTATTTCTGAGGAACCATAAGTTTTTGAGTAAGAGCCGTCATTTTGAGATAAAACTAGTTTATATATTTTAGTTTTATATAGATTCCGTAAACGTAGTTTTATTTCAAAATGTGTAACATGCTAAATATCAGAAAGTATTATAAGAGCCCTCATGTCAAATACCGCCTTTTTCAAGAGTAGAAATAATGTAAACCAAAAGTGTCTTTGTTATAGTCCATTCTAGAGTATTCTGTAAGCAATAGATATTATAAATTCTTAATATAGGCGATTCCTTTGGACGGTCTTACAAGTGGCAACTGCCTCGGTGGTGCAGCGGTATAGTGAACGACTGCTGATCAATAAGGTATCAGGTTCGATCAGAGGGGGGCAGAGTTATTGAGCTATTTCGTACAATGAAAACCCCTCAGTAACAGCCCGGCTCGCCCCCTATTATGTGGGACTTAAACATAGTTAGCAAACCGTGGATGTATAATACACCTATGCCTACCCCTTCGGGGATACAGGCGTGAGACTATGTCTAAATAGTGCTTCATCTTATAATAAATTTTCTATTAAGACTTCAAAGAGATTTTCAAGTTCATAATGTATTCGAGTACTTCATAAAATCTAAATTCTTAGAAAATTCATTATAATTATAACAGCGTGCGTGTTAGTGCCGCCTTGTGCATATTCAAGTAATGACGTCACTTCAAATGACATCATGATATTATTAGTACCTTATTGTGTCACTACTATTGTTCTTATATGTATAGGTAGATATATTTATGTATATTTTCTTATGTACTGTAAAAAGTTATAATAGAGCGTCTGTACATTTAAGATATTTAAAAAAAAAATTGTAAGTATTAGGCTGTTTAGGGGTCTCCGAAATCAAAACAATTTTTCTTAGAATTTTTATTTATTTGCCTATTTCTTTGTTCGTACATCAAACTAAAACTATTAATCCGATTTTAATGTAACTTTTGTCTGAAAGCTATTGATTAGACTTAAAAACTGGTACCTATACGTTTTATCTTGCTACGGGACCTAAGGTATAACCTAAAAACTATATTTTGACGTATTGCAGCCGCAGGCAAAAGATAGTGATATTATAAAACTTTAAAACCACGCAACAAGTTTTGAAACGAGTTTCATTGTCGTTAAAACATGTTTCAGGATCTAAGCTGTAATTCTTAAAAAACAACCACTACGCTTAAGAAAAATGGGAATTTGAAGATTATAGTACTATATACTATAGATATCATATTCTTAATTAATCCAAACCACTTGGTGTTAATAAGTTATTGTATTGTATCTGGTCTCCAACTTCTGACAAGCAAGATATACATCAAATTGCCAAAGATTCTGATGGATTGTAATAATTTTTTTTTACAAACTAATATCTACTACCCTATTGATACGTACTCTATTCAAAATGAAAAAGATTTAAGCCTTATCCGACCACAGAGACTCAATGCGTGTAGGCTTGACAAGTTTACGTTACACGAGTGGCAAACAGGCATTCAGCCCATCTGATAGTGAGCGGTTACCTTAGCCTATAGACGCTAGCAAAACCAGAGGCGTCACTCACGCGTCACCAACTCCAAGGAAAGGGTAAATATTGGAGATCAAGATTAATAAGGAAAGAATAAGGAGTGGGTTGTGTTCAAGTTCCGTTGGGAATAAAAGGTTCTCGAGTGGTGACCATGAATCGTACGTCGCAGCGTAGGACACTCTCTCACTAGAATGACGACGATCTGGACTAAGCCGCAGGTAGCCGTTGAATGCAGCCAGCCTAAGACAGCTTGTTGTAGCGCTCTGGGTAGGCCTATGTCCAGCAGTGGGCGCTGAAAGGCTGATGGATGAATGAAGGAAGTGGGTTTAGGCTTTCAGCGCTCTCAGTCACAGCTGTAGGAGAGTACCTACTGTTGTTTCTAGTTGATCTTCTGTGAGGGGTGGTACTGCCCCGATCGAGTCGGCCCATTCGTGCTGGGACAAACAGGCGGTACCACTAGTGAACTCTTATATATATGAACTTTTCTTCTAAATGTTTTCCTTCACCGGGCAATGTTAATCTAGAGATAAATATACGTAAGTAATAAATAAATATTCACGGACATTTTTCACACAACGTCCTCTGGTCCCAATCTAAGCTTAACGCTTGTGCTATATGTACCAGATTACGGGTATAATAAATATATTATATTTTTTTTGTAAATACGTACATATAACAGATAGAAAACACCCAGATGCAGTACAAATATCTGTGTTCATCACACAAATATTTTCCCTGAGTGGGAATCGAACCCACGACCTCGTGAACGGAAGTCGGTTACACTACCGACTACGCCACGAGGTCCGTCAGATAGGTAAGTTTACATTCAAATAAAAATAAACAACTAAAATTAGTGCAATATATCGATTATATTTTATTAGTTTTAGTATAATGTTGCCATCCCTACAGCCCGGGGCAGCCCACGCAGGGGCGTGCTGTTCAATCTGCCGTAATTTATACCTGGTTCGTTAAATACCAATCACATTTGACACTTCCGACTGTAAACCTACTTTAATTAAACCTATATTAGTTATGTTCTGGATATCCATTGATTGGGAATGTATCCCTTGAAATGACACATGAAATAGTGATTAAGATACGTCATGCTCCGAGTGTTATGGGTTCGATTTCAGCACAGTAAAAGTCTTTTTCACAAATAGTCATCCTTTTTTTTTGTTAAGGTGGGAAAAAATCTTCTTAACCGCACACCCCGTCGTTCGGGGCAACGAGCAGGGTAGTGTGGGGACCTCACCCACCAAAGAAACCCGCCATGTGCCGTCTTTCCGCCTTTATTGGCGGGCCACCGAAACCATATTACATTCCTTCAGTGGTCACAAATAGTCATCCTAAATCTAGATCCGTTGGTCCAGGTGGAGAGTTTAATCCGAAGAGTGAGGAGCGCTTGTTCTTTGCAATTTATTATGAGCCAAATTTTGGCCACCTGATAATTTAGGTAGGTCTTACCCATTATCCTTAAATATCACTTACGGATGAGAGCGGATCAAATTTGATAAACACATAAATGATTATTAAATAATATATTATAACATTCTATATTTACTCGTAACAGGCGCTTGAAAGGTGATCGTTGATGTCTTTATAATTGCACTTTCATATCCGCCCGATTACTCTGTTATTTCGAACTGTTACAAAAGCTTCGGTAGCTTAACAGAAAGAAGGTCAATAGTATGTGATATAGTGATCTCGATTTAGTACCCGACATGCATCTCCGAAATTGATAATAGGCCCCATGGAATATGAAATAAAACTATTTTTACGGGATCAATGTAATATTAACCCGACCTTTGTCAACACAGGCGGAGAGACGGCACACGGCGGGTTTCTTTAATGGGTGAGGGCCCCACACTGCCCTGTGCGATGCCCCGAGCGCCGGTGCGCGGTTAGGTACATTTTTCCCGCCTAAACAAAAAAAAGGGTATCTACATTATTATTGCATTCGTGTTCAAATCGATATTAAAAATGGTATTATAATTGATTTATAATATTTTATTTTTTATTTATATATATTTTTAGCATTTGACATGCTTAGCACTATACATTAAAAACAAAGTGAAAAATGTGAAATCGAAAATAACAGTCACGAGCAGGATTTGAACCTGCATCTTCTGGATACCGTCCAGATGCTTTGCCAATTCAGCAATCGTGACAATTGCTCCTGACTGCTAGTGCTTTCACTTTGTGTTTAATGTAATTATAATATTTTTACAATCAATAGTTGCAACAATTTAAATTTATATTCTTGAATAGTTGTTTAAAATAAATTAGCAGTGCGTCAGTAACTTTATCGAAATTATTTTGGAGTAAGTATATACCTTTTTAAGGTGGAAACGTGTACCTAGCCGCACATCTCGTCATTCGGGAAAACGAACAGGGTAATTTAGGGCCCTTAACCACTAAATAAACCCGCCGTGTCCCTCACCGCCTGCACTAGTGGACCATTGGTACTATATGACATTACTGCAGTGGCAAAAAAACTGTTATCCTAAAATTCATCCTAATCAAGCTCTTATCTAAATAGAGAAACTAAATATTTTGTGATCAGTTCGCGAAAATAATCTATTTTCATAATTATTTATATATTTTTAGCATTTGACATGCGTTAGCACTATACATTAAACACAAAGTTAAAAATGTGAAATCGAAAATAACAGTCAGTTTTCACTTTGTGTTTAATGTATAGTGCTAAGCATGTCAAATGCTAAAAATATTTATAAATATTTATAGGATTTGCGTCATTATTAGGTAAAAATCTTAATTGTAAAATTAGCTTTACCTGGTCGGTATAATGTATGAAAATACTTCCGATAAATGGCGCAGGCGTCACCCAAAGACGTTAAGTATGAATGTGTTATCGAAATTAGCAGGCAGGAGCAATTGTCACGATGGCTGAATTGGCAAAGCATCTGGACGGTATCCAGGAGATGCAGGTTCAAATCCTGCTCGTGACTGTTATTTTCGATTTCACATTTTTCACTTTGTGTTTAATATTTTCATAATTCCCGCTAATTATTAAGAAATTAATCACAATTATATACTAGAGAGTTGTACTACTTCATTAGCTTATAAATTTTAGGTTTTCTACATTGGTAGAGCCTTGCTTATCTCACCATGAATGGACCGGCTCGATCGGGGAAGTACCATAAAAGATCAGCGTGTAACAATAGTAGGTACCTCTACCGTACCACCGAAGGAATGTGACATAGTTCCAGTGGCCCGCCAAGAAAGGTGGAGAGACGGCACACGGCGGGTTTCTTTAGTGGGTGAAGGCCCCACACTACCCTGTTCGTTGCCTCGAACGACTGGGTGTGCGGTTAGGAACATTTTTTCCCGCCATAACAAAAAAAAAAGGTACCCCTACCGTTCTTTGGCATCATTAATAAATAAAGTAATTATTAAATTCGTAACTCCTCTGCCTCTACCTCACCCCAGGCAGGTCTGGGCCTCCAGTGCTAGTAGCCCCGTCTGGTTTGGAAAGCCTAGCCCTCCCTCTTCGAGAGGGGCTCGCGGAACACCACCATCGCCACCATCTTGGGCCGACTTCTGTTAGGCTGCTGGACTGATCATCATCAGGCCCTGGATATCACTTAGAACCGGGGTACTTGTCAAAACGAATCAAACGATTCCAAAGTGGATGGGATTGCGGCGTTTTATAGCAGAGTGCCTATTGCCACCTTCCAGCTCCATTATCGGACCCTGGATACTATCTAGAGACAAAGTACTCGTCAAGAGGAATCAAACGTGTCCAAACTAGTTAGGGTTGCGTCGTTCCATTACAGAGTTACTGTGGTCATCTTCCAGCTCCATTATCAGACGCTGGCTAACGACTAGGTAGGTACTCGTACCGTTGTGTTTCGTATGGTGAGTGAGAGCGCCGGAGGCCCAAACCTCTTTCCTATCCTTACTATCTTACCTATCCTCTCCATAATACCTATTCTATCTACCTCCTATCCATTTCCCTGGAGATGGCACCGAGCGAGTTATGCCTCTTCTAGTGCTTTTAGACTACGATAACCACTTGCCATCAGGCAGGCCGTATGCTTGTTTGCCACCCACGTAAGTAGTGTTAAAAAAAATTAAGCTGTTGTAACAACAGATCGACAATCAGATCCTGTGACCGTGAATGTTTAAAATCATCAAAATAAAAGATATTATTACTATTAAACGCGATGGACTCCGTTCAAGTAATATTTGTTAATTATTGCAAGCTATAAAGGTGACATCAAACTTTATAATGAATCTGTCCTATATGTATATAATATGACAGTTATTACGGGGAGTCGTAATCTGTTAAAAATAACAATAAATAAAGAGTAGTAGTAGTTGTATAAAGACTAGTAGTCATTTTTATCTTTATTTTAGCACTTGACATACTCAGCTACTTAAAAGTACAAATTATTTGTCAATGAGGAAAAAGAGAAGTTTAATGCGAGCGAGAATTGAACCTGCGTCCCTTCCAATCCTCGGAGTACTTCCCCGGATTGGAAGCGACGCAGGTTCGATTCCCGCTCGCACTAAAGTTCTCTTTTTCCTCATCCACAAATAATTTGTACTTTATAGTAGTATGGAGTTCAATCCTTAGTCCCAGGTCCAGACCTCGGACGGGACAAACCCCTGATCATTAATAATTTTTCGAAATTATGTATATTTATTAACAATCATTCACTCATTCATTCCAATCATTGTACGGTAAAGGAAAACATTGTGAGGAAACCTACCACAGCTTGTGAACGGTTTCTCCACGGCTTGTGAAGACCGTCAACCCACACTGGGCTAGCCTGGTGAACTACTGCATAAATAAACTACTAGCGCCATCTGTTTCAGGCTATCAGCCCTAACTATTATAAAGCTGTAACAGAGCACTGTACATTATTTTAAGATATAGGCGTGTCTGAACACATTTTTTTATTAGATTTAATGTTTGTATGTACACGCATCACCCAAAACCTATTAAATGGATTTTGATGCAACTTTTTTTTTTACTAGCTATTGATTAGACTTAAAAACTGGTACCTATATATGTTATGCCGGTACCGACTAAGTTTTGAGGCATTTGGCTGCGGCTAGTATGCAATAAAAATCAATAGGTACCACACACAGGAGAATTAATTATTTATAGAAACCAATTAGTTGAAAGAAAAGAAAGAAAAAAGAAAATATTTATTTCACGCCACATAAATGTAAATGTTGCTTTAAATCTGTTATAAAATAATCCTAATTTACGTAGGAATTGAACTTATCTAGACATTGGCGTTCTCTTGGGGATGCTTATGTCCAGAAGGGGAGGATGAAAAGCCCATGGATAGATAGATGGTGTAATCGTTTGTTATTAATTACCGCAACAGGGGTGACCAGAGAACTCACGAAGACGAGGATAATAGCCGAACTATAATATATATAAGCATAAATTGAAAAGTCTACTGGCCCTGGGCACATATAGTCACCCACTGAAGGAATTTAATATGGTTCCGGTGGCCTGCCAATAAAGGCGGAGAGACGGCACACGGCGGGTTTCTTTAGTGGGTGAGGGCCCCACACTACCCTCTTCGTTGCCCCGAACGATGGGGTGAGCGGTTAGGTACATTTTTCCCGCCTAAAAATGGGTACATATAGTCACAAGTTCAGTTCTATTCTTAAGTTTTCTAAAACTGACTGAACATATGGCGGAGCGGTTAAAATACCAACGTGCCGATATTATGGATTTGGTTTTTAGATATGATATTTCTTTGTGTGATTCACAAATGGTTGTTCTTAATCTGGGAGTACATGTAAGGTTTTTTAAAGTATCTCACGATACAGAGATCATTCAGTAGTGTAAAATCCTGTCTTTAAAAAAAAAAAATTATTAGGCTGTTCATACGGTGTCAATTTTGCCACAAAATTTTAAGATCCTTATCAGGTGGTTGAATTTATAATATTTTTAATTCTTCATGTTTAGTAGCATTATAAATTACCTAAGTTTCTCCGAGACGATAGTGAAGTAGAAATTTTCAGGTTTGAATTTAATTGGAACTATAGAGAATAGAAAAGTTGTAAGTAGGTATTTCTAGCTAATATTAGCGAGAAGTCCTTATTATCTAAACAGAGCTATGTCTGTACATATAAGATATTTGAGAAAAAATAACTGTAATAGGCTATATAGGCGTGTATAAACACAAAACGTTTTTTTTTTTAATTTTTTGTCTGTTTGTCTGTTTATCTGTTTGTTGTTTGTTCGCGCATCACGCAAAAACTACTGAACGGATTTTGATGCAACTTTTTATTGTTTGATAGCTCTCGATGAGACTTAACATTTTATCCCGCTACCATATCGGGAACCTGAGATATGACGGAAACCAGCTTTTGTCTGCGGCGGGGCCATTTTAGTTTGTATAATTAGTATCTACCTCTTAACGCAATAACTCTTAGAGACTTATTTGAACGAGACTTTCAGTGTCAGATAGCTGATGTTATAAGGGGTAATCTTACGTGTTTATTTTGGAAAAATATGTTAGTGCCCTAATAAGTTACGATGAAAGGAAAAAGGTTAGGTGAAAGTTATTTTTAATGCTAATGGTGACAGACGATCAGCTGACCACTGGTAAGAGGTAACTGCTCGTGTGGTGACGGACTAAGAATACAAGTGTCACCACCCAATTCTTTCCCACGGGTGTCGTATGAGGCGACTAAGGGAAGTATGCAATTGTCATTAATTGCATGACCGGTGATAGGGCTGGGTACCAAGTGAGAGTATTCACTTGGTATCGGGCCCAAGTGGGTTGGTACCACCACCTCCCGTGTGACCGGCCATGAAGCACATCGTTGCGTTTTGGCTGTAGCAGGAGATAGCCGTTTATTCTTTTATTTCATATCGGTGAAATTAAATGGTGAGCAGCGGCTTGACAATGCTCTCGGTATAGTTGAGTCCATGCCATTTACCATCAGATGGGCCGTGGCTCGTCTGCCACTACATGCAATAATAACTACTGTATAATGCTCCCGCTAAGACCGCAATAGACCGAAGTGCTTCACGGTAGTGTACACGGGAGATGGATGATGGTGGTACCAACCCGCCCGGGCCAAATAACAAGCAGGTACTCCTATTTGGTACTTAATTCCAGTTAAAAATATTTTTATATATTTTTAAGCATTTGACATGCTTAAGCGTATAAATTATCACAAAGAGCGAAATGTTGCAGGATTTGGACGAGCATCTCTTGGAAAACCGTTCCAAATTCTTTGCCATTTCAGCCATCGTGACAAGTGCTCCGAACTGTGAATTTTGGGGTAACACATTCTTTCTTAATGTCTTCGACGCCTGCGCCATCTATCGAATGTATTACATATGCATATATCTGCTTCCAGGAGATGCAGGTTCAAATCCCTCTGACTGTTATTGTCGATTTAACGATTCCGCACTTTGTGTTCGTCCGGTTAATATGATTTTGTTATCAATGAAAAATTTTAGAATTTAAAATTGAACTAAAACGATATTTTACCCCTAAATAAAACATGTCTGCTTACCCATGCAATGGTGGGTTGGATTGAACATACCAGGTAAATACAGGCATTATAAGTTGTATAGATATTCTCAAAGCCACAAATAAGTTACCAGCATCAACAAAAACAATCCAAAACATATTTTAAACACACAGTAATAAAGTATCAACTCCTTTATTTTAGGAGTAAAACAAAAAATGTAATCGACAAGTGCGCGTACGCATTTAAAAATAATTGGAACTGACAATTTGACCAATCAGAAGACGGTACGATGGGGCACTAGTGTCTAAATATAGCCGTTTCTTTCTCACTTACAGTAATTAGATCCGTATGTCTCTTTCTTTGCTATGATTGGGAAATTCTTGTAGTTATCCTTATCTCGCGAAGGCTCCACTGGATTTGTTCGTAGGCCTATTTTGATTGGGGAGTTTTTGTATTCGCTCTAAATATGGATTCTCGCAGTTCATTTTGTATTGCGCTCTTCCGCGATTAAATGATCTAGACTTTGTTATTTCTTAACAGGACTTTTGCTTATTAAACAATGTGCCTATTAAAATGTATTAAAACTATATTCTGACCGCGACTCCGCTGGCGTGGTCTTCAAAATATAAATAAATAAATAATATTCACGGACATTTTCACACAACGTCCTCTGGTCCCAAACTAAGCTTAACGCTTGTGCGTATGGGTACCAGATTACGGATATAATACAGATATTACTTTTTTTTTGTAAGTACATACTTATAATAGATAGAAAACACCCAGACGCAGCACAAATATCTGTGTTCATCACACAAATAATTGTCCTGAGTGGGAATCGAACCCTCGACCTCGTGCACGGAAGTCGGTTACACTACCGACTACACCACGAGGCCCGTCAAAAATACTTCACTCTCCATCCATCCATCCATCAGCCTTTTGACATCCACTGCTGGACATAGGCCTCCCCAAATTGGGGGTATTGTGCCGTAATCGCCACGCTTGGCAGGCGGGTTGGCGATCGCAGTGGATGTTGTTAATACTCGAAGGAGTGCTGCTGCCCACTCTCCCCGATATTCCCTCAGTTGGCTCTTACGACTCCCATGAGTGGAGAGGGGTGGGACAATTCTAAAGCCAGCCCCACACGGCCAATTAATTATCTTTTCTCAAAATTGCTAACCATTTGAGATAAAATGTATCGTTTTTTTATAATATCTGGTTGGCAAATGAGCATGCACCTGATGGTAAGTGTTTAAAGTAGCCTATAGGTACCTAGAAGCTAGCAACATCAGAAGCATCACTGGCACGTCGTCATATACAATGAAATGGATAGTATTTTGTTTTTTATAGCGCGCATGACCGCTCTTTTTGGCGTTCTCTTGGGGAGGCCTATGTCCAGCAGTGGACGTCAAAAGGCTGATGGATGGATGGATGGGAAGGGAATTTGAGCCTCTGCTGCTCTCATCACCATACGAAACACAGCTGTAGTACCGTTGTTGCACGCTGATCTTATGTGAGAGGATGGTACTTCCCCGATCGAGCCGGCACATTCGTGCTGGGGTAAGCAAGGCTTCAAAACTACACTGATGTCTTTTCCCCATGTGATATACTTATTTTTTTCTACGTGGAACCCTGATTGGTTTTCCGAAATAAAGGAAGCCTTAAAGTAGCTGGACTGGTTTTAACGGGACTTTTAGACTGGCAGATAGCTAATTGTATAACAAGCAACTTAAGCTATTTTAGATTGGAAAAAATAATTAGGGTTCCGCACAAAAAAAAAGAAAACTGCAATAGCTTCGCGGTTTAGAGCACTTCCTCAGATTCGAATCCTGCTTGCAGTAAAATTCCATTTTTCCACTTTCACAAATAATTTGTTCTTAAAGATATCAGCTAGTTATAAATATAAAAACATCATTAGCAATCGACTTACACAAAGGTACGACGCCATCTTTGTTATCAAAAATATCAATTTCGACAATAATGAATCGCTACAACAAAACTACAGGCTTCAAACATTTGAACAAAATTTTTAAACACCTACTCACAAAAAGCCAATCTTAAAACAAATGTTATACATTTAAAAACAACATTTAAACATCTCATTATTACTACACTAATTAAGATACAGCCTTCGCCGAGTGAATGGATGAGTGAATGAATTAATTTGTCAGGAACGAACGAACGGCTCACGATTAACGTAACCATTTGAATGAACCAATTTGTTTAAAGGTAATTTGAATGGGAGATCAGATAATTTTAAGTGGTTGCTTTAGTGTGAAGTTTTGTAGCCCGTATTAGTTTGGATTCTGGGTTATTAACAGAGAGATTTAGAATAATGAATTATGCATGCAGTTACCAACTTCCTTTTCAACTTTGATTACGTGCTCAAAGATAGATAGAAAGATAGATGAACTCTTTATAATACACTCATATACAATTTTCGTTAGAAACATATTTAATTCAGCTAATGTACAATAGACAGCCTTATACAATCACTGAAGTAATGTAACACAGTTCCAGTGGTCCATCAATACAGGCGGGGAGACACGGCGTGTTTATTTAGTGGGTGAGCGCCCCACACTACCCTGTTCGTTGCCCCAAACGATGGTGGGTGCGGCTAGGTACATTTTTTCCGGCCTTAACAAAATAAAGCCTTATACAAACAGCTAGTGGGTAATCGAAGGAGAATATAAATAAAAGATTAGTGAACGTAAAACAACAAAAAAATACATAACATCACGCCTATATTCCCCGAAGGGGTAGGCAGAGGTGTTTTACACACCCACGACTCGCCAGCTATGTTTAAGTCCCACGTAATAGGGGGCGAGCCTATTGACGTCTACCGGGCACATTTCCAAACTCCGGGCTGCTACTGAGAATTTTTCTTTTTAGGAAAAAGCTCAATAACATTGCCTGACCCGGGGATCGAACCCGAGACCTCACGATTAGCAGTCGCATACACTACCGCTACACCACCGAGGCAGTTTAATTAGTGAACGTAGCCATTTATTACTAAATCTATGAAGATAATAAAACAGCGTTACTGTATCCGTTCGTCTATTTCTCAGCTTACACATCCTAAACCACACAGCGAATTTTAATACGGTTTTCATCGTCCTTTAGATATTATTAATAGAGTTTTGTATATGTATATAATTTACCCTAATAACATGTATACATGTAATGTTTTGAAAAAAAAAATATTTATTGCAATTGCTTAGTAAATATCAAGACATATTTACACGGTAATAACGTATTAAGGAGTTTCAGTTCTTAAAAATCCCGTACCTAAATTATGTTCTTACGTGCACGCCTCATAATCTTCATTTTTCACAATAAAATTGATTATTTGATAAGTAACTAATAATGTATTGGTCTTACTAAGTAGTTTTCAATAAATCACATAGCGCTAATTTCTAAAAGTAGTAATGTGGTTCTCATGTCTTATACGCCATGTAGCGCTAATTTTAAGAAGTACTTCTATATTGGACGTAGTAGTTCTCACGAAATAAGGTATAGCGCTGGTTTTAGTGTCGAGTCGAGCGTAAATATTTACTATTTTTTTGTTTATTTAATAACAATGAAACCACATCGAATCAGACCGTGAAAAGTGATAGGGCTCTATTCGTAATTATACTGAATCGTAAAAGAAGAAAAAACGACTCGATTAGTAAAGTATTTCGGTCGTTATCGTGTTAACATACATTTACCTACAACACACGGACGTCCAAGAAAGAACTTTTTTAAACAGTTTTTTAACTAGTTTAAATAACAAAAATGGCATCAAACATATCATGTGTGAAAAAATAGTGTTTTTTCTTGATATGTGTGTGTATATATTATTTTACAAGTGCAATATATGATAAATAGAGACATTTTAAGTTTGAAAAATCAGTTATTCTGCGTGAAACGAGAGTAATACACACCTCAACGCTTCGCTTATGAGGCGTGCAATATACGGCAAACTTCATAGGCTTATTCAGCAAACTCATAATTAAATTAATACATAGTTGTTTTTATCCAATTGCCTCAAATATACTATTTTAACAATCTGCACTTAAATGGCCATTTCCTTGCACGGTCTACAGCTCAATGTATTTTAAATTATAATTCGTGAAGCTGTTAAATTTGTCTTTATGAATGTTAAAACTATTGATACATTATGCAGGGATACTTCTTTCGTCGTGGCTCCTTTTGTATAGCTTTATCGTCATTCGGTCTAACGAGGCAAATATTCGGTCAATCAACGTAAACGACGAATATCATCTCATTTAAAAAATCCCGATATCAGCTAAATAGAAAACTTCAAACACATACCAAACATGACGTACAGCATCACATTTACACACTGGTCCTCCAGGTCCTGAAAAAGTACGTCCACTCAACCTGGAAAATTACAAAACAGCCAAGGCAGAATTCGAAAGAATGAGGCAGTGATGACGGGCCTCGTGGCGTAGTCGGTAGTGTAACCGACTTCCGTGCACGTCGTGGGTTCGATTCCCACTCAGTACAATTATTTGTGTGATGAACATAGATATTTGTACTGCGTCTGGGTGTAGTCTAACTATTATAATATGTATGTATTTACTAAAAAAAAGTACTATTCATTCAGTCAAGAAAGCATTGGGAATGGATGTTTTGTTTATGGTTCCAAATTCAAATTTTTGTTTTTTTTGTTGTTGTTAGATTGGCACAACTGTTATCCATTTTGGCGCGGAGTATAAGTTGCATCTGTTATTTATATTAAATACAGTGCTGTTTTAGTGACATCATGTCTAGTGTGTATTGCGAATTTCATAATGGACAAAAACATCGAACAAAGACTTTGTCTTAAATTTTGCATCGCCAATGGAATTTCCTGTTCGGAGTCACTGAAAATGTTACAGAAAGCTTACGGTGAAACGACTTTATCAAAAACACGTGCTTATGAGAGGTACAAAGCGTTTAAAAGCGGTCGAGATGTGATGGTAGATTTGCCTCGCTCTGGTAGGCCATCAACGTCTACAACTGAAGTTAACATTTCAAAAGTGAAGGAAATAGTGACTGAAAATCCTCATTCAACTTTGAGAGAGATAGCCGCCGAACTTTCTGTGTCTCACGAGTCGATCCGTACCACTTTAAATAATCACTTGGGTATAAAACATGTTTCCGCTCGGCTAGTCCCAAAAGACTTGAATTTTCTCCAAAAACTCAATCGCATGAGAGTCGCTGAGGACATGCTAGAACGAGTCATTTCTGACCCAACATTCATGAAACGCATTGTTACTGGTGACGAGACGTGGGTTTACGAGTTTGACATGCAAACTAGTCAACAAGCTTCGGAGTGGCGACTTCCAACTGAACCGAAACCGAAAAAACCACGCCAAAGTCGATCAAAAGTCAAAGTCATGTTGACTGTTTTCTTTGACTGTCGCGGTGTTGTGCACTCGGAATTCTTGCCAAAATATTATTTGAGCATTATGCGGCGTTTAAGAGAGCAAATTCGACGAAAAAGGCCAGATTTGTGGAAAGAAAATTCTTGAATTTTGCACTACGATAATGCGCCTTCGCACATGGCCATCATTTCGAATGAATTTTTGTCCAAACACTCAACAAATATCATCGAGCAACCACCATATTCACCAGACATGGCTCCAGCCGACTTCTTTCTTTTTCCTAAACTCAAATTACCACTTCGTGGCACCCGTTTCCAATCGGTAGAAAACAAATGAGAATTCGCGGCGAGAACTGAACTCAATTCCGGAAACAGCGTTTAAAAAATGTTTTGATGATTGGATTATTCGTTGGCGTAAGTCTATCGTTTCTGCAGGAGCATACTTTGAAGGTGATAAAATAAATTTGGATGAATAACAAAAATTTTGTGTATTATTGATCTTTTCCCGGTACTTTCTTGACAGAGTAGTAGTGTATTATATCCGTAATCTGGTACCCATAGCACGAGCGTTAAGCTTAGTTTGGGATGAAAATGTCCGTGAATATTTAGTTAGGTATTTGTAGGTCTTCCAATACCTTACTGCATCATTTATTCGAATTCTGCCTTAGGTACACCTTATCAGACCTTATCGGAGGCCATCTAATGCTGAGCCGTCCGATAAGATCACCATTCAAGAACCTCGCTGCCTCAGCGGCTGTCAGTTTATCGAGCAAATTGTCAATTCACCTACAGATCTTGATGTTACGAATTTTGTATCGATTAAATATTTAAACACCTGATTAATTGTATTCGTGCTATACCGCCTTGACGTTTCGTATCCTTTAAAGTAGAATATTTTTAGTATATGGAAAATCTCTGAAAACTGTCTCTGTGGTGCAGCGCTAGTGTGAGCGATTGCTGATCATGAGGTCTTGGGTTCAATATCCGGGTCGGGCAGTTTTATTAAGTATTTTCGTAAAAGGAAAAATTCTCAGTAGTAGCCCGGAGTTTGCAAATGTGCCCGGTAGACGGCAATAGGCTCGCCCGCTATAACATGGGACTTAAACATAGTTGGCGAACCGTGGGTGTGTAATACACCTCTGCCTACCTCTTCGGGGATACAGGAGTGATGATATATGGAAAATATCTTCCTTTGCTAGTTTGTAGACTATTTATAACACTAAGATTGCTGACACATTTTTTGTCCGTCACAGCTAGATGTAGGCGACCCAGGATCGCCTGTTGTGGCGCTCACTTATAGAAGCCTATGTCCAGCAGTGGATGAAATAAAGAATGGAGGGGAGGTAAAACCGTACTGAGTAGAACTTGTGGTATGGATATAATAGGTACTCCAGTAGCGCTCTCAATCCAAATGTATACTTTTAGAAAAATTATCTTCAAATGAAAAAAAAATATTAAGCAGTTATGTACCTATTTATAAAAAAAATTACCTCTTAAAGATTTCCATTAAAAAGTAGACGTAATAATTCTTTAATGAAAATATCACCCCCAGCTGTACCTATAGATAATGAAACATGAAGCCAAGTCACATACGTATGTATGCGTATAGATATAAAAGCAATAATCTTCATACTTGGAGCTGGATGTAATTAATTCATTCGTTTTGTATATCACACGCGAGACGTCGGGTGATCATAACACATATAGTATTAAAAACATTTAGACGTAGGTACCTTACATTGATATTCTTTTTTGTCAATAGGCTCGCCCCCTATTACGTGGGACTTAAACATAGCTTTCATTTTATCGCAGTTTTATCAGGCTGGCACTTTGGATTTTGAATATAGCTGTCCCAAATAGTGCACGGGTGCTTTTAGTACCACTGTCTAAAAGTACTTTAGCCAAGGTATCCTTCGTCTATCTGCCTTGAATTTTCACTTGTATATCAAGATGTTTTTTTTTATTGGCCCACTGTTGGGCCTGGGTCTCCTCTCATAACGAAAAGGATTTAGGCCGTACCTCAACATGCTGTCCCAGTGCGGTTTGTCAGAGAAAAACGACCTAGGGTACTTTTATCCCAAAAAGAAAAGCAATTGCATAGAGATCATTAGTGTATCATAGAGTCAGTTATTTATATACTGAAGTCCACTCGAACGATGTCGCAGCCTCTAGTAATATTTATGATAACGTAGGTAATAGTATATTTCAACCAATTTCTAAACGGTTTATTTATTTTAAAACTAACGATCTAGTCGAAGCCCCAAGGAACCCTTGGATGCAGTCAGCATAGGACCGCTCGTTGTGGCGCACACTTAGGGAGCCATATGTCCAGCAGTTGACATCAAAAGGCTGATAAATGGATGGATACATGGATTTGAATTACGTATGGGTATAGTAAATGACTATACCTAATATTTACGGACTACTATATAGCTTCTTGTTTTAATTTTTTATAATTGACATGTTCGCTAAGCCAGCGACTAGTGATGAGAAAAATTGGTCATCTAATACCATTTTGTAAGACGGAAAACAAGGCCAAATTCAAAATCATTTCAGAATGCCAAACCAATACTACAGGTCCAGAAACATTTTAAATGCGAAAGGCAGAAAAAAGCAGATCTTTCTGCATCGGTTCAGTTTCCGGTTCAAATCCTCGCAATAATATTTTCAAGTATTTAATTCAATACGACATTTCTAAAAATTCATAGCTCTACAACCAATCACGGTACTAAACTGTTTAACAGTGTGCAAAAAGGACAAAATATAATATATTATCAATTGATGTGAGAGGGATAAAGTTAGAGGTATTACGTCACAGCGGGCATCCTCGCTGGCCTTACCTTATCGAGATTACGTTCGCAGTAGGGGCCTATCGCCCCGACGGTGTACATTGCTGGGTGAGAATTTGTGAGTTTTCGTTGGCACGTTAATTATGCGTAAAATATTATTTATATAATTGTGATTAATGGTCAATATTGTATTTCAGGGTTACCCCAAAGGCGATGACCGCTGGTCGCGTTAGTCGTTTGTAGACTGACTTATGGAGTCAGACCCGATTTTGCTGCAGTAAAAACTTTTGTTTAATTCTGCTCTGCTTGTACCTACTTATAATTATTTAATTCATCATCATCACTATGACTATCGTCATCATTATTTCGTCCGTGTGTTGACGGACTAAGAATACAAGTGTCACCATTCCATTCTTTCTCACGGGTGACTAAAAGAAGTAAGCAATTATCACCGATTGCAATACTGGTGCTAGGGCTGGGTACCAAGTGGGAGTACTCACTTGCTATCGGGCCCGAGCGGGTTGGTACCACCATCTCCTGTGTGACCGGTCATGAAGCACATCGGTGTGTTTTGGTTATAGCAGGAGATTGCCATTAATTCTTTTATTTCATATATGTGAAATAAATGATGAGCAGCGGCTTGACGATACTCTTGCTATAGTTGAGTCCATGAGTGACGGTTACCATTTACCATCAGGCGGGCCGTAGCTCGTCAATATTCCAAATTTTGTTGAGGTCAGCTTCCAATCTGTTCAGTTTCGGCTGATCAAGTATTTACAGGGAGCGATTGCCCTTCTTACCTCCATGACCCAACTAAGCAGACAATTGGCAACCTTGGAACAAGACCGGAGCCAGAATTTATTCAAGACTCAGACAATCTGTAACTACTGCCAGAATATTATTTGATATCCGGGACCCTCTGCTTAACATGTCAATAACGCAGGAGATCAGGTGGCCACAAATAGTTTGGCCACCCATCTGATTTCCAACCGAGCGAAAGTTGCTTAACCTTCCCGATCGTGCACAACTAGACTACTCTTTATAATTACTTAATTGAGTTTATGAAAAGAATGCGGTTATTAAAAGGTCAGGAAACAGAAAACAGTGAGTTTTCAAAGCATTTTTAACCTAAACCTAGGTTTATGGTCTAGAGTCTAGATCATTCCACCAATCTAATTTCTCGGGATAAAAATCCACAATTCTATATTAATACAGTTTATAACTATAAGCTCTGTATGCTAATTTCAAAAGCAGTCTTCTTGCGAGTCTAACAAGCACCCAAACTTTCATATTCATAATAGTACCTAGTATAGTAACCTATTAGAGGTTATCTCTCCAGCCATTACTGTGAACAAAACCCGTCAATGTATAACCATTTTGGTAATACTCGTACCAGCCGTTATACTCACAGCTAAGGTAGTCCAACTCGTTAAGTTGTTGCTTTTTAGTTTATTTTCATAACTACCCGTATCTATCACTGTTAACGATGTTTATTCAAGCACTTCTGACGTGGTGACAATGCTTTGTAAATACGTGGGATTATAATGTGGTATATTTTTAAATTGGAAACTTCTATGTCCGTGTGGTGACGGACTAAGAATACAAGTGTCACCACTCCATTCTTTCCCACGGGTGTCGTATGAGGCGACTAAGGGAAGTAAGCAATTATCATCCATTGCATGACTGGTGGTAGGGCTGGATACCAAGTGGGAGTACTCACTTGGTATCGGGCCCGAGCGGGTTGGTACCACCATCTCCCGTGTGACCGGCCATGAAAGCACATCGTTGCGTTTTGGCTGTAGCAGGAGATAGCCGTTTATATTTCATTTCATATCTGTGAAATTAATTGCTGAGCAGCGGCTTGACAATACTCTCGGTATAGTCGAGTCCATGGGCGACGGTTACCATTTACCATCAGATGGACCGTGGTTCACCTGCCACTACATGCAATAAAAAAAAAAAACTACGTTTGGTGTGTTTTAGATGGGTAATCTTATAAGATCGCGTCACCGAAATGCTGTGCACGCGAAATTCTTATCAGCACCAGTCAGAATATATGTACAGCGCCATCTATTAAAACAACTCGTACTAAATACTGTCCATCCATATAATCTATACTATTATAAAGCTGTAACAGAGCTTATGTCTTACTGTGACTACTACTACTATATACTATTATAAAACTATGTCTGTACATTTGAGAAAAAATTACTGAATTAGACTATATAGGCGGGTCTAAACACAAATTAGTTTTTTTTAGATTTTTTGTCTGTTTGTCTGTTTATCTGTTTGTTAGTTCGCGCATCACGCAGAAACTACTGGACGGATTTTGATGCAACTTTTTTTTATTTGATATCTCTTGACTAGACTCAACTGATAGGTACATTTTATCCCGCTACTATATCGGAAATTTGAGATTTAACCCAAAAACTAGCTTTAGGCTGCGGCGAAGCCGCGAGCAAAGGCTAGTCTAATATATAAAATTCTCGTGTCAGTGTTTGTCGCTATTCTCCTCCGAAACGGCTTGACCGATTCTTATGAAAATTTGTGTGTAGGTATATTCAGTAGTTCTGAGATTAGAATGTAAACTATTTTTCATACCCTTAAGTGATAAGGGTGGTCCACCGCAAAATTTATTTTTTATTTTTGACAAAACTTTTTATTTAAATATTTTATGAATCGGCATATGAGTTAATTATTTTTTTCTACGCTAGAAATTCACTAAAAAAATCTCTAGAAATAATTTATATGACAAAACAACGTTTGCAGGGTCAGCTAGTACCAATATATAAGTTACGAAAATAATAAACATATCTCAATCAATGCATATGAGATCTGTTTAGATAATTAAAAACTATTATAACTTAGGATACTTCCCCTTTTTCCGCTCTCCACCCATGGGAGTCGTAAGAGCCGACTGAGGAAATGCCGGGGGAGTGGGCAGCACTCCCTCGAGTATTAACAACATCCACTTGACTGCGATCGCCAACCCGCCTGCCAAGCGTGCCGATTACGGAACTATCCCCCCAACGAGCGCACAGGACCGCTCGTTGTGGCGTTCTCTTGGGGAGGCCTATGTCCAGCAGTGGACGTCGAAAGGCTGATGGATGGATGAATGTCTTAGGAATATTTTTTCATATAACGCAGGTGATAAACAAGCAATCGGCTAACATAGTCTACAGACGCTAGCAACACCAGAGGCATAATTCGCGCGTCGCCATCTCCAAGTAAATGGATAGGAGGTTGGAGAGGAAGTATAAGGATTCAGAGTAAGGACAGTAATACTACCTAATGTTTGTATTACGCTGATCTTCTGTGAGTACTACTCATAATTCTCCGATTGAACCGGCCCGTTCATGCTGGGAGTTGCAAGGCTCTTTCTTAGTGGTACTAAGAATATATTTTTTAAAGCAATAGTAGTCCGGTAGCAAGAACAGATTGGAAGACGACCCCAATAAGTGACGGAAGTACTTACTTACTTACATCATCACGCCATCTCCCTTGCGGGATATGCAGAGGGAACAGAGTGCTTAGAAGCTCTATTCTTGCATACATCTCTCGCTTCCTCAACATTTATAATTCTCTTCATACACACTCGCCCGTTTCAAAGACTCCTGACTCCACCTTCCGTCAATACATGGCCAACTTGGTCTAGGTAGATTAGTCTCGGAATTCCCCTGTACCTACATTCTTCTACTTTAGAATTGTATATCTTCATAACCACATGTCCGAACCATCGGAGATGCGAAAGGGAATCTTTCGCATTTTTAGACCAATACTCTCTTTAATACCTACTCGCTCTCTTATATATCGAAAGTCACTGTCATTATAAAAATACTCCAAATATACCAACGTATCCCTACTTATCACACACAATGGTCACCCTAACTTAATAAGGCATAAGTTTAGAGCCTATTTGATCTTTTGTATAGAAGCGAGCACGTCTAATGATGTTGTTACTCTAGCTTTCAACTAAACTACGGTAGCATTTTTTACCTGTCAAACTGAATATTGGCTGTTAGCTAGGTAGAAGAACTGTAGGCGTGATACGCGGTACCTCGGCAGACGATGTATAGGTTAAAGCCTGGAGTAGTTGTATATTAATAACAATAATCCTTACCAATATAAATGCGGAATTGCATGTTTGTTTGTTATGCTTTCAGGCCAAAACTACTCAATCGATTATTATAAAATTATATAAACGTATATTTAAGTAACATAAACGGATCTTTTTTCGCGTATAAATTAGGTGATATTATTTATTACCTACAACATCCACTGCGATCGCCAACCCGCCTGCCAAGCGTGGCGATTACGGCACTATCCCCCATTCTTGGGGAGGCCTATGTCCAGCAGTGGACTTTAAAAGTCTGATGGATGGATGGATGGATGTGTTCATACTTCTCACTCCATCAACATATATTCAATACGCTTTCGACATCTCGCGACAAGAAATTAAACTAAACGTAACGCCATATCTTTTTCTATCGGTCGCGATTGGTTAAGTTTAAATTTTGTACCCGCACCCCCTCTCCTTGAGCTATGTACATTTTACTTAACCGACATTACATGCAATTTTGATTGTGAACTTAACGCATCTTTTATTTCTCAAACAACAATATCTTTGAAATTCTTCATCACCTTTCATCCATCATCTTGGGTTCATCAACCCCTCACCGCTGCCGCTACATTTTGGGCCTTCTTCGCCAAATAATTGAACAAAGTCGACGAGCGACCTGTGGATCGTGGATCTTTGCACGCGGCGGTTTGAGAAGAAAACGCAAATATCGCATATATTCGGACGAGTTTCGAAGAAATAAGCTGCCAAACGAACCAACGGAGGCCAAGCGCACTGGAACTGAAGTTTGTTGGCGTTTCATCGAAAATTACACGCAAATCGGTGGGGCCAATCCTTCTCTTTTCCATCACCTCCTGTTCTATTGGTGCTATATTGTGCCTGTGCTTTCAATTTCAGTGAATTGCTGCATCGTATTATCGGAATATCGCAATTTCCAGTCTTACAAATCTGGTGACGTTGCTAGCATCAGTGTGGTCTGATTGGATCATAAAACCGTGAGTACTCCTCTTTTCACTGACCACCAAAATGCCTATTGAATCCGCTAAATCACGGGATAAATCTCCCATTTTGCTAGGTGTAGAAAGTAGTGAGGTAGTTCGTGATTTGGTTAGGAAACGTGGTATAATTAAGGGCAGGCTTACCAAATTTAATAATTATTTAGAGTCTATAAAGGATGATCAACATTTTCCCAATCAAAAACGCATTGATTTAAAGTTAAGAATTCAAGGATGTTCTAGTTTATTTTCTGAATTTAACGACATTCAAACGAAAATAGAGGAAAGGGTTTCCGATAGTGAGTTAGGTGAACAGTTAAATCAGCGAGAACTATTTGAAGATAATTATTATAGTTTAATATCTCGTGCCGAATTTATGCTCAATGCTGATGAGGTTACCGATTGCTCCAAGTCATGTCATAGTCATACTAATATTAAACTACCTACCATATCTATGCCTACGTTTGATGGATCGTATGAGCAATGGCTGGAGTTCAGAGACTCATTTACCTCACTCGTTCATAATTCTAAAGACATTTCTAACATTCAAAAGTTCCACTATCTCAAATCGTCCCTAAAAGGTAATGCCGAACTAGTCATACATTCCATAGAATTTTCGTCTAATAACTATCAGGTTGCATGGGAGTTGTTGCTCAACCGATATAATAATTGCAGACTTTTAGTCCACAATCACGTAAAAGCTTTGTTTACTGTACCCGCATTAACTAAAGAGTCACCTTCTTTGATCAGAACATTAATTGACACATTTCTAAAAAATGTACGTGCACTTAAGATCCTAGGTGAGCCTACGGATACCTGGGATACTCTGATTATTTTTATTATAGTGTCGAAGCTAGATAAAGTTACTGAAAGGGAATGGGAGACTCATAAATGCACATTGTTCCCTAACCCGATTGATAACAATCCCACGCGATTAACTGTGGAAGATTTAATTAATTTTCTTCGTAACCGAGCGGACATGCTGGAGGCATTGCAGCGTTCATATTGTAAAGACGCACAAAACACTAATAATCAAAAACAACACACAAAATCTCGCAACATATCACACTGCAATGTATCCAGCGGGCCGAGTAAAACGAACGATAAACAACAACGCGGTAAGTTATCATGTGTAAAATGCAATGCAAATCACCCACTGTATACGTGCAAAAAGTTTATCGATAGTGATTTAGATTTAAAGCTTAAACTTGTACGCGAGCACAACTTATGTGAGAATTGTTTACAATCGGGACACTCGGTAAGTAACTGTAGGTATGGGCCGTGTAGACGTTGTAGTCAAAAACATAACTCATTACTACATAATGATAACGCAAATAGTTCAGTCGCATGCCATTCTACAACAAACACTGAGGTGTTGAGTGCGAATGCGAGTGATGCGCTTGCACCTCTCCCCGCGGCCGTACCAACCTCCTCGGGATCCGCCCTTCCTATCCAGGTAAACAAGGCACACATGCAAACACAGTCTACTAGATCTATAGGTGTGCAATCCGTGTTATTGTCAACAGCTATAATTGAGGTAGCCGATGTAAACGGTACATATCATAAAGCGCGTGCGCTCCTTGATAATGGAAGCCAGCGCTGTTTCATCTCTAAATCACTATGTCAATTATTAAAAGTACCATTATTACAGTCCACAAACGAAGTTCGAGGCGTAGGTGATTCGGTAGTACATTGTTTGCAAGCTTGTAACATCGATATCAAATCCTACACCAATAATTCATTTTCTACGCGCATTTATTGTTATGTTCTATCTAAGATCACGGCTTCGATGCCTGCTGTATGTAAACTAAGCGCGCAAGTCTATATTCCAGACAACATACGGCTGGCCGATCCGGAATTTTTAGAATATAAAACCATTGACATTTTAATTGGCGCAGATAGGTTCTGGGATCTGTTAGAAAACGGAAAGATTCGTTTGTCTAGTGGTCCATATCTACAAAACACAAAACTAGGCTGGATTATTTCCGGACCTATTGTTAATTATTCATGCAAAAATACGCCGATTCATTGTAATATTATTAATTCATTAGATACGCAACTTCGACTGTTCTGGGAGATTGAGGAGCTGCCTAAGGTCAGAGACGCGCAGACTGAGGAAGAACGTGCATGCGAGGATCATTTTATTCGCACCACTACACGCAATAGTGAGGGACGATTCTGCGTGCACATTCCACTTCGTCAGTCACCTGACACTTTGGGAGATTCTTATACCCAGGCAGAACGTCGATTTTTTGCATTAGAAAAACGATTGCAACGTTCGCCAGAATATAATCGTCTTTATGTTAATTTTATGCAAGAGTACATTAATCTAGGCCATATGACACAGGTAGATTCTTTTCAATCCCCGTGCTATTTTATGCCGCATCATGGCGTGTTCCGCGAGCTCAGCACCACCACCAAGTTGCGCGTGGTATTTGATGCAAGCGCACCATCGAGCTCCGGTAAGTCACTTAATGATTTGCAACTAGTTGGCCCTCCTATACAGGGTGATCTCGTTGCCATTCTTCTCCGCTTTAGGCAGCACAAGTACGTAGCATGCGCAGACGTGGAGAAGATGTACCGGCAATGCTTAGTAGATGAGGGTCAGCGTAGCTTGCAAATGATTCTGTGGCGTAATCATCCGTCAAAGCCGTTAGGTATTTATAAATTAAATACTGTGACGTACGGAACGGCTTCCGCGCCTTTTCTTAGTGTTAGGTGCCTAAAACAATTAGCGTCTGAATCTCCTAATCCTGATGTTTCTCGGGCCATAAACGAGGACTTTTACGTTGACGACTACATTACGGGTTTAGATGATAAAATTAAATTATTAGATTTATGTGATGAAACCCAGAAAACGTTACAATCAGGCTGTTTTCCACTCAGAAAATGGATATTTAATTTTAAACGCGATGATGACAGTCATTGTTTTAGTCAATTTAAACCATTAAGTTTAGATCAAAATGTTAGTTCTAAAACCTTAGGTATAAGCTGGCACAATGCAAACGACAACTTTTATTTTAATTCACATATTAATATTGATAAAAACAAACCAATTACTAAGAGGTCTATTTTATCAAGCATTTCGCAAATTTTTGACCCTCTCGGCTTGTTAAGTCCCGTCATAATTGTAGTCAAAGTACTTTTACAACAATTATGGTTATTAAAACTAGGTTGGGATGACAATGTACATGATAGCACGGCGCGCGCGTGGAACCAGTTTGTTATATCATTGCAAGCGCTGAACACAGTACGTATTCCACGCCATGTTATAGGTACGCAGCCTATGTATATCGAACTGCATGTTTTTAGCGATGCATCTCAGTCGGCGTACGGCGCGTGCATTTATGTTCGCACAGTTAACACTGATCTATCGGTATCGGTTAGATTACTATTTTCAAAAACAAAGGTCTCGCCCTTGAAATCCGTAAGTATCCCACGTCTTGAACTTTGTGGGGGGTTATTAGGAGCTCGTCTGTATGACAAGGTACGTAACTCATTACGCTGTAAGTTTAATAACGTCGTATTTTGGACCGATTCCACGATAGTCTTAGGCTGGCTACACATGAGGCCGAACCAACTTAAAACGTTTGTCCAAAATAGAGTTGCGGAAATACATGATCTGACACCTGAGGTTCTGTGGCGTCACGTCAGTGGTGAAAATAATCCCGCTGACCTAGCATCACGGGGTGTTCGTTTAGAAGAACTTTCATCTTCTACCTTGTGGTGGGAGGGTCCTGAATTCCTTCGAAACCCTAATTTTTCAATAGACGGTCACAGAAGTTCAGACTCATTCAAACATCGCGAGTTACCTGAGATTAAGTCATGCGTCACAGCGGTCCTAGCTAAAGATTATAGTGAATTGTCTTTGTTCCCGTTCCATCGGTTTTCCCAATTTAAGCGTATAAGGCGTGCAGCTGCCTTTATGTTGCGTTTCATTCATAATAGTCGATACAAAACAAATAAGCGTACAGGCGGCCTTAGTGTGGATGAGTTAGACTACGCTAATAAAACATTAACCCGATTATGCCAAATCGAATCTTATCCGACTGAATATAAGGCGTTGTCTGATAACGGGACTATTAAAAATAAAGGTTGTTTATCTAAATTAAATTTATTCCTAGATGACTACAAATTAATGCGCGTGGGTGGCCGTTTAGTTAATTCCAATGAATTCATTTACGGTAAAAAACATCCTATTTTAATTTCAAGTAAACATTATTTTGCTACTTTATTATTTCGCCATGAGCACACTCAGCTTCTCCATGCTGCTCCACAGGCATTACTTTTTCATTTACGCGAATCATGGTGGCCTGTGGGAGGCAGGAACTTAGCTCGCCAGGTAGTACACAGTTGTGTTACCTGTACACGCTTTAGAGGTAAGACGCTTACTCCTATGATGGGTAACTTACCTAGAGAAAGAGTTACACCTAGTCTTCCATTTATTAGGTGTGGGGTGGACTATGCTGGGCCAGTGCTCATTCTGAACCGCAAGGGTAGGGGAGCTAGACTTATTAAAAGCTACATCTGTTTATTTGTTTGCTTCGTGACACGCGCGATACACTTGGAACTAGTCAGTGACCTCTCCAGTGAAGCATATTTATTAACTTTAAAAAGATTCATTTCACGCCGCGGTAAACCTGCAGAGATTTATTCGGATAACGGTCGCAACTTTGTGGGACTTATGAAGGAATTTTCAAAATTTTTAAATACTTGTAGTTTAGATATTTTAGAATTCGCAACTAGTGAAAATATTAAATTTCATTTTATTCCCCCTTATTCCCCGCATTTTGGTGGTCTGTGGGAGGCGGGAGTAAAGTCGAGTAAATACCATATCCGTCGTGTGATAGGGAACGCGCACCTTACGTTTGAAGAGTACAGCACAGTACTGGCTCAAATAGAAGCCGTATTAAATTCCCGACCTCTGTCCCCTCTTTCTTCCGATCCACAGGACTTTTCCCCGCTCACTCCAGGTCATTTCTTAATTGGCCGATCACTAACTGCCCCAGCCTGCGATGACCTGCGTGATGTTCCAGCGAGTCGTCTCCAGCGGTACCAGAGGGTGGAACAACTTCGCCAACATTTTTGGAACCGATGGGCGAAGGAATACATCTCAGAGCTGCAGGTACGGACAAAGTGGACGACGAATAAGGACGAGCTCAAGCCAAACTCCTTAGTGGTTATTAAGGATAATAACCTCCCACCGTTGAAGTGGCATTTGGGTCGTGTCCTTCGCACGATCCCAGGAAAGGATGGCATATCCCGGGTGGCCGATATACAGACGTCATCGGGCGTAGTGAGGCGCGCATTCGCCAAGATTTGTCCTCTTCTCCAAGATGTGGTCAACACTGATACACCGGCGGAAGACCATTGAAAGCCACTGCTTCCAAGGCCGGGGGCATGTTCATACTTCTCACTCCATCAACATATATTCAATACGCTTTCGACATCTCGCGACAAGAAATTAAACTAAACGTAACGCCATATCTTTTTCTATCGGTCGCGATTGGTTAAGTTTAAATTTTGTACCCGCACCCCCTCTCCTTGAGCTATGTACATTTTACTTAACCGACATTACATGCAATTTTGATTGTGAACTTAACGCATCTTTTATTTCTCAAACAACAATATCTTTGAAATTCTTCATCACCTTTCATCCATCATCTTGGGTTCATCAACCCCTCACCGCTGCCGCTACAGGATGATTAACTACCTTTTACCCGACATTTCAACTGCGTTACAGCAGCCGTGGTCACGGGACAACTGTTGTCTGACTGACAATTAATAGAAATTTTGTTAAGTGAACAAAAACTCATACCATAGCATTACTCGTATTTGTGTCTCTTATAATGTGTGTTACAGTATTGCAGTCTACTAACGGTACGTAAGTGCTCATAATCTATTCCTCGGTCTTCCTTGTAGCAATATAAAATATTGTAATTTATAATTAATTTCAGTTTCGCTATTTTCTAATCAGATTAGCCTATTACTTGCATTTCTATGTTCATTCCTGTGATTGTCGTTTTCTGTTTCACGCTGTGTCTGTGTAAATGGCCCAGCGTGTCGAATGTTGTGGATGTTTATATGACATATTTATTGCTCTTGCTTGACTGCTATTTTCTGTTGTTCTTACTAAGTACCTACTTATATTCCTATTATGTACCTACCTATATATTTACATTATTTCTTACTACTCATTTATTTTATTTATATATATTTTGATTCATTTTATGTTAATATACATTGTTATTAGATTGAATTGATGTAAGAATATAAATCCTGTATAGGTAGATACTTGGGTATTGGCTAAGGCATAGCTACGTGCTTGGCATTCGTTACCCTATCGTGGGCCCATCAGAATATCAGCGCTGGAGCATCAAGGTGTTGCAGCACAAGCTGAGATGGGTACCTTATTTTTGTCCTCACACATTTACTAATTGATTTGTTCTGCTCACATAGTTTTACATAACTTGTCGTGTGTGATCAAAAATAAAATATATTTTCTTTCTTTCTTTCTTTCTTTCTAATTTATACGCGAAAAAAGACCCGTTTATGTTATTTTAAATATGTGTACAATTCGCGAATCTTTTAAAGATACATACGTTTAGTTCGAAATTCAGACAAGGACATAAACTACTTTTATCCCGGAGAAAATTAGTCCGTGTGGTGACGGACTAAGAATACAAGTGTCACCACCCCATTCATTCCCATGGGTGTCGTAGGAGGCGACTAAGAGAAGTAAGCAATTATCATCAATTGCATGACTGGTGGTAGGGCTGGGTACCAAGTGGGAGTACTCACTTGGTGTCGGGCCCGAGCGGGTTGGTACCAATATCTCCCGTGTGACCGGCCATGAGCACATCAGCAGGAGATAGCCGTTTATTCTTTCTTTTTTATATCTGTGAAATGAAATTGTGAGCAGCGGCTTGACAATACTCTCGGTATAGTCGAGTCCATGAGCGACGGTTACCATTTATAAATAAATAATTCACGGACATTTTTCACACAACGTCCTCTGGTCCCAAACTAAGCTTAACGCTTGTGCTATGAGTACCAGATTACGGATATAATACATATACTACTTTTTTTTTGTATATACATACATATAATAGATAGAAAACACCCAGACGCATTACAAATATCTGTGTTCATCACACAAATAATTGTCCTGAGTGGGAATCAAACCCACGACCTCGTGCACGGAAGTCAGTTACACTACCGACTACGCCACGAGGCCCGTCACCCGATTTACCATTAGATGAGCCGTGACTCGTCTGCCACTACATGTAATAAAAAAAAATGGATGATTTCTATTGTGGATAACAATTTCAGTCAAAGGCAACTAGTGAACTACCTACGCATAAGATATTATAATGTACTAGTAGATATATTATGTGCGCTAACAAGCTTTGAAGAAACACAAACGCACTCTCAGATTCGTTATGAATGCGATGAACTAAAAATACAAGTGTCAGCCTTTTTTCCGTGGGTGTCACAAGAGGCGACTAAAGGAATTAAGCTATTAAGATGGTGGTAGGATGGAATACCAGGTGGGAGTACCTAATCACTCAGTATCGGGCCTGAGTGGGTTGATACCACAGTATCCTGTATCCATCATCTGTGTGTTTTGATTGTAACGGAAGATAGCCATTCGTTAATTCATTTCACGTCAAAAAAATTAAATGTAGAGCAGCGGCTTGACAGTGCTATTAGTAGGTATAGCTAAGTCCATAAATGTTACCATTTACCATCAGGTGTGTGGCTTGACTGCCATCATAAGCAATAAAAAGCTATCACTGCTAATCGATTACAATGTGTTTAGATGTTTAAGATAACATATAAATTGTTTCTTCTTTTCAATCCAATACCGTCCCACTATTGGGCACGGTTGATGTCTCAAAGTGAGAGGGATTTAGTCATAGTCCAATATGCTGGCATAGTGCAGGCTGGCAGACTTCATATGCCCTTCTGAAAAATTCTCAGGCATGCAGGTTTCTTCACGATGTTTTCCTTCCCCGAACAGTGATAGTTTGTACTAAACATAAAGTGAAAAATGTGAAATCGAAAATAACGGTCACGAGCAGGATTTGAACCTGCATCTCCTGGATACCGTCCAGATGTGTTGCCAATTCAGCCATCGTGATCCTTGCTCCTGACTGCTAATTTCGATAACCCATTCATACTTAACGTCTTTGGGTGACGCCGGTTAATTTGTAAACAAATAAATCCTAAAAATCTCGACGATCTTGAGTCAGTGGTCTGTGCCGTGACTTTGGACTGGAGATTGAACTCGATACTATTGTCTTTGCAGACCTTGGTCTTACCACTAGTGTAATAGCCTGCTTTTTATACAAGTAAATAGGTTATGACTATTGAAATAGGTTTAGGTTACAACGCAATAAGATCCGTAATTTCGCCTAGATTATTAGTATAGTGCAACTAAATTTATTTAGAATGGAAACCGAAATTAAAAGAGAGTTTAGTGGTTAGAGCGCTTACCCGGATTAGAAGGGATGCAGGTTCGAATTCCGCCCGCACTAAAGTTCTCTTTTGCCACATTCACAAATAATTTATTCTTTAAAAGTAGCTGAGCATGACAGGTGCTAAAATACAGATCCAAAAGAATATTGTGTTATTTTTACACGCACACAAATCAGCATTTGTAAGCTTCAAACAAACCTGATTTTAAACTAGACGTTCTACTTGAACTAAATACAGTTTGAGGAGAGATATAAATGGCGCTCCGAAAGAGATCGAGGACCTTTAGTAGGGGGCTGTTTATGTATGTTTCCAAAGTAATGGAAATACACAATCAAAAATATAATTGTTAAGAAAAATATGGCGAATTATACTCTACATTTCATTATTAATTTAAAGTCATCACTTCACTTTCACGGTAATGTGTAGTGATGACTTTTTAGCCTGCCATTCTACTATGGTTAAAGTTTGAATGGCAGACTAAAAAGTCATCACTGAGATAGTCGTGAAGATACATTAAACAAACATATTAATCTCCCAACACCTACATTCTATTTACAAAGCCACGAATGAACACAGCCTCATTTTATCATCAATTTAATCTTAATACAAACATGATAATCGACTCGTCAGAAATGGTAGCTTACTTGACACCCCCCGCTTGCACAGCCTGCACCACAGGGGTCCATTGTACATCTCAAAATGAATACCCATCTCAACGAGCTTAAATATTATAATTTGATATTTTTAAACGTATAAAGATATTAAAAGTCACGCTCAGAACTGTTTATTTAGCGCGTTCCTGAACGAATCGTGTTCTTTTTTTTAATTTAAGGTGAATGGCCGTTTGATCGATTGGTTTTGACAGGTGTGACGTCATTGTTATAACAAGATGGCGGTGTAATCATAGATTATGAAACATGTGTAACATAATTAATGAATAAAATGAGATTTAAAATAAATAAACATATAATATGCGATCCAAAGATAACTTGTTTCGAGTGGAGCTTATCTCGTATCTGTTGAATGAATATTTATTAAAGCATTTGCAAAGCAAAGATTTTTGTTTTATTAGGTATGATTCTTGTGTATACTGAAGTAATCCAACACAGTACCAGAGGTCCGTCAACACAGGCGGAGAGACGGCACACGGCGGGTTTCTTTAGTGGGTGAAGGCCCCACACTACCCTGTTCGTTGGCCTGAACGACAGGGTGTGCGGTTAGGTACATTTTTTTCCCACCTAAACAAAAAAAGGCTTTCGGCTTAGTACTTAGGTTTTCATCTATCAATCTAAACCCTGAAAAAATTTAGATAAAATTTTGCAAGAAGATAGCTTACAACCTACCCAGCTACCTTTATGTGCGTAAGAGTTGAAATAGAGAATGAAAGTTTATACAAGTCGTGAGTTTATTCTAAAAGTGGTGCACTTTTTAAATAATTTAAAGAATAATAAATAATCCCGACAATCCAGGGCAATAACTATAGAACTACCATAACTAGTTATTAAGAAGCTAGTTATTTTACATAATAAGCATATCTAACTAATGATATTAAAGCTGTTTTGTGTTATATTAAAATACATTATTTTTAAACGTTATGACTCAACATGTATTCGGCGTAAGTTGTTCAAACTTATGTGGGGTAGAAACACCAGTTGTCAGTCCTTCTATATTCATAATAGAAAACCAAGAAATACATCATTAATACAAATATAATCAAAGTAAATCTGGGAAACTAATCGCAATAAAATACCTGGTAGGTATTTTAGTAAAAAGTCCTTATTTGTTGAGGAACCAAAACAGTAGGTCATCATCTTCTCCGACTTAAGTAGTCATAAAGTATTTGAAAGCGTTTCGATTGTAAAGTAATACTAACCACCTAAGTCCCGACCACACTCTACAGTATTAAGAGAAATGGTTTCCTTTACGGTAGACAGTGACTTGGCTTGGAGGGGTATGAGTGGCAGTTATCACTTTTTTTATAGGTACTACATGGTTGAACATGGGTTTCAAACAAGCAAATTGATGGTAAGTGGTTACCATAGCCTATAGACGCTAGCAATACCAGAGGCATAACTTACGCGTCACCATTTCCAAGGGAAGGGATAGGAGGTGGATAGAAAGGATAATAATAAGGAAAGGATAGGTAGGATACTAAGGAGAGGATATGAAGGATAATAAAGAATGGATAGGAAGAGGGTTCCTCCGGTGCTCTCACTCACCATACGAAACAAATTGGTACCTACCGCTGTTTCACCGCCGATCAATGGCCGTGTGGGGCCGGCTAGGCCGTGTGGGGCCGGCTTTAGAATTGTCCCACTCCTCTCTACCCATGGGAGCCGTAAAAGTCGACTGAAGGAATACCGGGGAAGTGAGCAGCAGCACTCCCTCGAGCATTAACAACATCAACTGCAATCGCCAACCCACCTGCCAAGCGTGGTGATTACGGCATTATCGCCCATGACGGGACCGCTCGTTGTGGCGTTCTCTTGGCCTAGGCCTATGTCTAAAGGCTGATGGATGGATGGATGGTAGTTTCACGCTTATTTTTTGTGAGAAGGTGGTACTTCGCTGATCAAGCCGGACCATTCATGCTGGGATAAGCAAGGCTCTACCACTTACCACTATATGAACTTGGTGACTTTGCCACTGTTAGAAATAGAGAAAACAAAATCATGTGAAACAATGTATTTCATTTCATATCAAATTTTATTCAATCACACATTTTCCATTTTTTTCTGGATCACCAAACAGATCAAGTTACAAGCATCATTATAAAAAAAAATATATGTTGATCCAGAAATACAACTTTTAAGTTACCTATGATATTTGTTTTACGGTATTTCGATATATTGGATATACACCGTGAGGATAGGTAAGTGATATAGAATTAGAAACCTATGGCTTAGTTACTTTTTTTTTAAGTTTTTTTACTGACTTCGTCTGAAAGTCTGGAGTTTATATTGGTATATTAAATACCAATATAAACTCCTAATTTAAGTACATTACATTCTCTTTTTCATATTTAAACGTTAAACACACAAATAACGAAAAACAAGAAAATAAATTAAAAATCGTAAGCATAGTCACATTAGTAAACGCGCGCCCAATATTGAATGATTTCTATAAATAGATAAAACTGTGTCCAGGCAGTTCAATGAAAGCGTATTTGCGTCACCCACTGAGCCTCTTGCCTCTTCCCACAAGTTGCAACTTGCAAGGTCCCAACCCCCGCACCTTCGGCTCCACCCGCTGGCTTTATTTGTTTTTAATTTATTTTTCAGTCGCAACGGAATAGATACATAGTGACGTCGTGTGGTCTATTTCCATTATTTACGCTAGCGTGCCGCTCTGGCTGTGTGATAAAGTAAACATGTACAACTATAACAATGTAGAGTATTTAGCAATGGTGCGGTGTTACATCGTGTCTGGTGAAAATTTAGATAATGCGAAGCGAATGTACGCAGGATACGAAGAAACAACATCCGCAGTCTCTTCACCGTTGCGGTATTCAAGATCCACAAATACCGAGCACTACTTTGATTTTGAATACATATCAAAGGTGCCGTGTGGGGCCTGCACCAAGAATAGCTTCACCCCGTCTCTTCCTATGGGAGTCGTAAAAGCCGACTAAGGGATTATCAGGGCAGCGGGCAGCAGCGTTCCCCTGTGTACTAAAAACATCCACTGCGATCACCAACCCGCCTGCCAAGCGTGGCGATTATGGTAAAACCTCCATTTTGGGGAGGCCTATGTTCAGCAGTGGACGATGAAATGCTTCAATCTTTAATACGCCTATATGACATAAATAATAAAATATTGGTTGGCCACTAACGGTTAAACCCACCCTAAAGATAATGATCACATAACCGTCATCTAACGAGTCGATGATTAACGACACACATCACGCCGGTAATGAAGGATAATGATCTCTGTTTGTTTTTGTCAATATCACCTCTCTAGCTTTTAGAGGTCTTTCAGAATTCATCACATACCTTAAATATATTATGGTTCCTTCTTTATAAAAATAAATTTAAATAAAAAATAAAATTTAAATTCTCAGTAGCAGCCCGGAGTTTGGAAATGTGCCCGGTAGACGTCAATAGGCTTGCCCCCTATTACGTGGGACTTAAACATAGCTGGCGAGTCGTGGGTGTGTAATACACCTCTGCCTACCCTTTCGGGGAATACAGGCGTGATGCTATGTTCCTTCTTAAAAAACTTAACATTTTGGTAGAAGCCTTATTAAGAATTATACTAAAATAAATTTCGCAAGAAATATTTACTGTTTAGATATTTTTATATATATTTTTTAGCATTTGACATGCTTAGCACTATACATTAAACACAAAGTGAAAAATGTGAAATCGAAAATAACAGTCAGGAGCAGGATTTGAACCTGCATCTTCTGGATACCGTCCAGATGCTTTATCAATTCAGCCATCCTGACAATTTCTCCTGACTGCTAATTTCGATAACACATCACACTTAACGTCTTTGGGTGACGCCTGCGCCATCTGTCGGAAGTATTTTCATACATTATGGACGGTATCCAGAAGATGCAGGTTCAAATCCTGCTCCTGACTGTTATTTTCGATTTCACATTTTTCACTTTCTGTTTAAAATATTTACTGTTTTAAATATGTTTGTATAGAAATTTTCGTGGTGTTGAAGGATATTTCTTTTTTTTAAAGACAGTCTAGTGAATAGACTCAGCGTCCCAAACTCAGAACATCAATTTGTGGCTCACACAAAGACCTATACTGAATGGGAATTGAACCTACAACACTCATTCGGTATCTAAACCACTCACTGATTGTAATGATTAAAAGAAATAAAAACTTTTTACTAAATGCTTATGAATGTCATTTTAGTCCTTGTGGTGACGGACTATGTATATAAGTGTCACCTCCCTATTCTTTCCCGCGGGTGTCGTATGAGGCGACTAAAAAAGGAAGGCTTATTACAGTCACTTACTATTAGTTTCCGCCGTGTGGGGCCGGCTTTAGAATTGTTCCACCCCTCTCCACCCATGGGAGTCGTAAGAGCCGACTGAGGAAATACCGGGGGAGCGAGCAGAAGCACTCTTTCGAGTATTAACAACATCCACTGCGATCGCCAACTCAAGCCAAGCGTGGCGATTATAGCACTATCCCCCATTCTTGGGGAGGCCTATGTCCAGCAGTGGACGTTAAAAGGCTGATGAATGTATGGATGGATGGAAACTTATAACACAGGGACTGTGAAGAAAATAGTCTAACAGATTTTCTTGTTTCTTCTTTTTAGTTTATTAGAAACTTTTATCTGCGGAACACAGAATTAAATCCAAATTAATAGGTACCTGTTGGTGGTACAATGAGTCAACACTTCTGCCGGTACCCGAACGTTTAAACAGATACATTCTGACACTAATGATTTATTATTTGTTACAATTTCTTAGTAGCCATATTTGAAATATTTGTGACCTGATGTGACTCAGCACTCTTGAAAATCTCACCCATTTATTAAAACTACTTTTTATTTTATGTCGTGCACCTGGCGGTAAAAGGTTATGGTGATCACTACCACATTATTTTAGCCACAGCAACTGCATTTCTGTTTTTTTTTTATATTTTTACATTAATAAACAACGCGGGTGGCAAACGACCGCACATCTATAAGCGGTTACCGTAGCCTATAGACGCTAGTAAGAAGCATAACTCCCACGGAGGGAGGGGGCTTGGACCTCCAGTGCTCTAACTCACCATACGCAACAATAGCTATCTCACCAGAACCTATCATTTTCCAGAATAAAAAGGGTCATTTATGTGGTAATCGAGGTAATAAGAAACATGTGTGCCAAATATCATCCAAATCTGCATAAAAGTTTTTGCGTAATAAAGTAACAAACATTCAAACGTGCAATCTTTTACATACTAATAAAAACAACATAGACAGAAATTCTATAAAATATTTTAAGTTCAAAGACGCCTAAATAACCTTATACAGTAATTTTTTCGCCTGTTACAGTTTTTTATAGTTACGATTAGTAGAATAGATATATAGATATTATAATACTAGTAACAAAGTGCGAGAATGTGAAATCAAAAATAACAGTCAAGAGCAGGATTTGAACCTGTATGTCCTTAAATACTGTCCCAGATGCTTTGCCAATTCAGCGATTGTGACAATTGCTCGGGACTGCGAATTTCGATAACACATTCCTTCTTAATTATTTATATTAGGTAATGCCTTTTTTTTGTTAAGGCGGGAAATAATGTAGGTACCTAACCACACACCCCATCGTTCGGGGCAACGAATAGGGTAGTGTGGGGCCCTCACCCACTAAATAAAGCCGCTTTATGCCGTCTTTCCGCCTGTGTTGGTGGTGGGCCACTGGAATTATGTTACATTCCTTCAGTGGTGGGTGATGCCTGCGCCATCTGTCGGAAGTATTTGCATACATTATTCTGACCCGGTAAGCTTAATTTTACAATAAAGATTCGTACCAAATAATTTATTTTGTATATGTATAAGCATGTCAAATGCTTAAAAAATATCAAAAAGAAAATTAATACTAGTTCTTAAAATTACCTCAATTCGTCAGCAAAAAAAATGCGGTACCAGGGTATTTATTACAAACCACATTCTGCAAAGACACGGGTTCAGTCAAGTAATTGAAATGATATAAAAAGGTTCAAGTGAAGACATCACACATCTCATCATATATGCTGACAAAAGCTCGTAGCCCCTGAGGGCACAGCGCATTGTACGTCTTCATCAAACATCACGAGCGTTCATGACGGCTGATGGCAGACTAATTAGTGTGCTAATGAGCTGTCTCATACATTGTAGTATTAATTTATTTGTCGTATAAGTTATTTGTTTCGTTCGGAAATGATTTAATGGCTTGCGTTTTTTTTCTATAAATGGAACGGTAAATTCTCTCAATGCTAGTGTGTGTATTTTTTTTTTATGACCCCTTACTGTGTACACGGAACAGTATTCAGTAAGCCTTGCCTTTGGATTACGTATTTTTACAAAACTTATTTGTATGCTGAGCATGTAAAGTGCTTACAAATATATATAAAAAAACATGTTAACACATTAATAATATAACATATCGTAACGATCACGTAAAAGAGCGAGTAGGTATGAAAGATAGTATTGTTGTAAAGATGCGAAAGATAATGCTCCGATGGTTCAGACATTTGAAAAGAATGCCGGACGAGCGACTGGTTAAAAAGATATACAATGCGAAAGTGGAAATATATAGGTACAAGGGGAGACCGAGACTCACCTACCTAGACCAAATCGGCCATATATTGAAGGATGGTTATGTTATTGCACAGATGGTGAAGTGGTCTATATACCGGCCTCCCGGCCGAGGGTTCGATTCCCACACAGGACAACACAACTCTTTGTGTGATCCACAAATAGTTGTTCTTAGTCTGGGTGTACTTTTTGTCCGTGAAATTGTATGTTTGTAAAGTCCCCCGCGTACCTAAACACTGAATACGAGATAAGTTTGAGATATGCCTGAACGACTCTATGGACTAAACTATGAGATCCATCCAGACGATGTCCTTGGTACAATGTAGTATTATATATTTACATAAACATAGCATAGCATCACGCACCATCACCTGTATTCCCCGAAGGGGTAGGCAGAGGTGTATTACACACCTACAATTCGCCAGCTATATTTGAGTCCCACGTAATAGAGGGCGAGTCTATTGCCGTCTACCAGGCACATTTCCAAACTCCGGGCTGCTACTGAAAATGTTTCTTTTACGAAAGACCTCAATAACGCTGCTGGACCCGGGGATCGAACCCGAGACCTCATGATCAGCAGTCGCTCACACTACCGCTGCACCAACGAGGTGATATTTATAAAACTTGTATGTATTTCTGAGACAATTGGTGGCAGTCACCACTTACCATCAGGTGCCCCGTGACTCATCTAGATACGACTGTTAGCAATGAAAACAAGTCCTTTTAAGTAGTAATCGTATTTCAACAAACTTTCTCATGTTACTATTAAGTTGAAACTTATAATTAATCAAATTATCAGCGCAATTATCTCGTTATTACTTAGTAAAGTAAAAAACACATGAATTTAACTTAATTGCGACATAAGGCCTTATATAGACACTAACGAGACGTTATTATAATTGATGTCCGCCATTTTTGTTTTGGGAGTCTTATGTAGCCTAAGTATTTTATGAGATTTATGAAACTAATGTGTTGTGTGTGTTTTAGCTGTAGCAGGAGATAGCCGTTTATTGTTTCATTTCATATTTGAGAAATGAAATGGTGCGTAGCGGCTTGACAATACTCCCGATATAGTTGAGTCCATGAGCGATGGTTACCACTGACCATCAGGTAGGCCGTGGCTCGTCTGCCATCATTAAAACATTTCATGCAATCGGCACAAGACCGTTCGATATGGCCTCCTATGCTGAGGCATATATGGACAGCAATGGACGATAGAGGGCTGATGGATGAGTGAAATAATTTATTCCAATATATTCCAAATTCCATAATCTTATTACTATCCATATTATTACTAGGTATATTTGAAAATTTATTATACTTACTAACTAACTTATCATCACACTATTTCCCTTGCGGGGTAGGCAGAGAGAACAGAGTGCCAAGAGGTTCTATTCTTGCATACATCTCTCGCTTCCTCAACATTCATAACTCTCTTCATACACGCTCGCCGGTTTCGGAGACTCCTGACTCCACATTCCTTCAATACATGACCCATTTGGTCTAGGTAGGTGAGTCTTGGTCTCCTATTGTACCTACAACTTTCCACTTTCGCATTGTATATCTTCTTAACTAGTCGCTCGTCCGGCATTCTTTCCACATGTCCGAACCATCGGAGCATTCCCTTTCGCATCTTTACACCAATACTCTCTTTCATACCTACTCGCTCTCTTACGTCATTGTTACGAATGCGGTCAGTCAGCCTCACTCCACAGATTCTCCGCAGAGATCGCATTGATTTTACTCTCATGCTCCTTTTTACATACCCAACCCCCGCTTCCATATAATAACGTTGGGACAAGCACTGCGTTTGTATTGCGACACGTGCCTTCTGGCTGAGGTGGTGGCTGCCGAGAAGTTATCCCAATGCTCCGTTCACTCTATTTCCCGCACTCACTCTTCTCTCTACATCAGTGGTGTACCTTCCATCCCGACTGAATACACATCCAAGATATACAAATTCATCCACTTGTTCTAGCACACCATTTCCTATTGCTACTCTAACATCTGTTCTGGCTTCTTCTCTTTCAAAAACCATTACTTTGGTTTTGCTCACATTTACACAAATCTATACTATTATAAAATTGTAACAGAGCTGTGTCTGTACATTTAAGATATTTGAGAAAAAATTAGTGTAATATACTATATAGGCGTGTCTAAACACAAAACGATTTTTTTTAGAATTTTTGTCTGTTTGTCTGTTTGTTTGTTCGCGCATCACGCAAAAACTACTAAACGGATTTTGATGTTACTTTTTTGTTTGAAAGGCCTTGATTGGACTTAAAATCTGGTATACATTTTATCCCGCTACTATGTCGGGAACCTGAGATATAACCGAAAAACTAGAAAATTATTTAAACTTGATTTTTTTTAGAATTATTTAAAAGAACTACTAGATGGATTTTGATGCATTTTTTTTTATTTGAAAGGCCTTGATCTGACTTAAAAACTGGTAGACATTTTATCCCACTACTATATCAGGAACCTGAGATATAACCGAAAAACTAGCTTTTGGCTGCGGCGAAGCCGCTGGCAAAGGCTAGTTTATTATAAAGCTAAAACTATTGTAAAGCTGTAACAAAGCTGTGTCTGTACATTTAAGATATTTGAGAAAAACAATACTGTATTAGGCTATATAGGCGTGTCTAAACACAAAACGATTTTTTTCTGTTTGTTCGTTCGCGCATCACACAAAAACTACTGAACGGATTTTAATGCAACTTTTTTTATTTGATAGCTCTTTATTAGACTTAAAAACTGGTGTACAGTTTATCCCGCTACTACATCGGGGACCTGAGATATAACCTAAAAACTAGCTTTTGGCTGCGGCGAAGCCAGGAGCAAAGGCTAATAAATTATAAATATAATTTTAGAATAGCCTAAGGGACAGATTTGCATCAATTATTTAACTTTACACGCGTCCCTTAGGAGCGATGCAATACAAATTCTAAGCGATCACCTATCGATTAATCTGATCGTGCTAAGGTTGCATACTCTCCCTATCGCTTACACATCAGTAAGCCCAAAAACAACATAAACCACACAATTCCATTTTATTTAACCACACATTCCACATTATCCCAATTAATTAATCAAATCACGCACCAAACCACAGGAATTCCAAAAATCTGTCATGACCACATGACATTGTGGCGGACACCTCATTACTGTCACCCGAATAAATTTAATAGTCACTTAAACATAACCTATTTGAGATAATAAGAATGATGTCTAAATTTTACGTTTTATATGTACTTTGTATACAGGCTGATACTAAATTCGTATATTTCACACAAACATAAAAATATAGCAAATATTTCGCGGAACCTTTAGTCTTAACGGAGTTTTTTGATTTGTTTGTTTGTTACGCTTACAAGCCATAAATATTCAACCGATCATCGTGAAATTTAGCATAAATATATTCCAGGAGCCAAAAAGGGCCCTATCTAGTGGTAAAGGCTTGTTTATCCCACTATGAATGAGCAGGCTCGTACGGGGAAATACCACCTTCTTACAAAATCGGCGTGAAACAATGGTAGGTACTCTTACCGTTCTGCTTCCTATAGTGAGTGAGAGCGCTGGAGACCCAAACCCACTCCCTATCCTCTTTTTGTTATCCTTCCTGTCCTTCCTTTTTTGTTTACTCGGGAAAAAATGTTCTTAACCATACACCCAGTTGTTACATTCCTTCAGTGGTTACCTCTCCACCTCCTATCCCTTATTTTAATGTGGACCACTTACAATAATGTGGGCCTTGATTGCCACCCACGTATTTAAAAAAGAACATAGGCTATTGACGAGTGGTGTCTTATTATCATGTTTTACCAAAAAAAGTCCCTCCATCCATCCATCAGCCTTTCAGCGTCCACTGCTGGACATAGGCCTCCCCAAGAGAACGCCACAACGAGCGGTCCCGTCATGGGGGATAATGCCGTAATCGCCACGCTTGGCAAGCGGGTTGGCGATCGCAGTGGATTTTGTTAATGCTCGAGGGAATGCTACTGCCCACTCCCCCGGAATTCCCTCAGTTGGCTCTTACGACTCCCGGAGTAGAGAGGAGTGAGACAATTCTAAAGTCCCAAAAAAATTCCACGCTTAGGCGTGTTAATCGTGGACAAAATCTAGTATTAAAATTCAGTAAATTAAGTTGCCTTTCGAACAATACGAATGCAAAGTATGCTGATTAACCTTTTTTTTTTAAAGACGGTACAAATTGTACCTAACCGCACACCCTGTCGTTCGAGGCAACGAACCGGGTAGTGTACCACTACACAAACCCGCCGTTTGCCATCTCCCCGCCTGCACTGGTGGACCACTGCAACTTTGTGATATTACTTCAGTGGTATGCTGGTTAACCTGCAGGTAGAATTACAATTATGTTAATAGACAAACAAGCGACCTCATAATAAACTCTACTAGTTGCAATTAAATGCGTTTGAAATTCATTAACTAATTGCAGGCTAAGCACAGTCTACCACTGAAGGAATGTAATATGGTTCCGGTCGCCCGCCAATAAAGGCGGAGAGACGGCACACGGCAGGGCCCCACACTACCCTGTTCGTTGCCCCGAAAGACGGGGTTAGGAACAATTTTTCTCACCTTAAAAATAAAAAAAAAAGCTACGCACAGTCTCGTATCAGTATGTTCATTGCTTAAAGTGATGTCAAAGCAGTTTTCGACATTAAGCTCGTTGCCTGATTATTGTTAAGGTTAACACCAAACTTCGATAGCAAATGGAATTTCAGGCTGCACTTTGCCCAGCTCGCCTCTATGCTCATCAATACTGCTGCAGTCATATGTAGGCTTCTGCCAAATGTCGGAGGTTCAGGATCATCCTGATGCCGACTCTATAGGCGGATATCCACGATGCTGTATATTTTTTTTATTACGTATAGTGGTAGACGAGCCACGGCCCATCTGATGGTAAATGGTAACCGTCGCTCATGGACTCAATTATACCGAGAGTATTGTCAAGCCGCTGCTCACTATTATATTTCACAGATATGAAATGAAAGAATAAACGGCTATCTCCTGCTACAGTCAAAACACAACAATGTGCTTCAGGGCCGGTCACACGGGAGATGGTGGTACCAACCCGCTTGGGCCCGATACCAAGCGAGTACTTCCACTTGGTACCCAGCCCTACCACCAGCCATGCAATGGATGATAATTGCTTACTTCCCTTAGTCGCCTCTTACGACACCCGTGGGAAAGAATGGGGTGTTGACACTTGCATTCTCAGTCCGTCACCACACGGATGAAATGGTGCCCCGATATGGCTTTTAACGCTTTTAATAAAACTATTTGCGAAGTCCGCACAGGATCATAGCGGTATTTGCTAGGCTATGCTGATTACAGGCTATATATGATGATTTGTTGGCAGAGGCTCAGGCAGTAATTTTAAGGTTCAGCGAGTCTCACATACTCCTAAATCAGCCACCAGAGGGGAGGATGTGTACATGCTTTTCCACAGCAATAAAAAAAACGAACGAATGAATAGGTTTTGAAAAAATTGCCGACATGCAGACTAACATAAGCATACGGGTCAAATAGGGTACCTCATATTTTTGGTGTTTGGTAAAAAATATTGGCTCACCTGTTTATAAAATGGTGGATTGAAGTAAACTAAAAGGCTAACTTTACATTTTTTACTAAAAAATTAAATAACTTGCGCATAACTCTTCTTTTATTCACGAGGGATGAGTAAAGAAGCCTACGTCCTTTTGGGGTTCATATTTAATTCTTTACGAACATACAAATATATATAGCCTCACTCATGTTTGTTTCCCAGAGGGGTAAGGAGAGACAATGGATTGCCATTTGTCATAAAACGGCCACTGCCTACTTTTCTTTGCTATTAATAATCTCCATTTCGTTACTTTCTCAAAAAAGTTCATTCTAAAAAATAGTAATAGATTATAATTTTTGTAATTTTGCCAGTTATAATTATGATTTTAGACTTTTTTGCACTTAAAATCACCCTATATAATCAACTTAAGAAATACAAGCGTTCAAATTTAAATTAATTAACTTTTAAAAGATGGAAACGCTCGGATAGCAATGTGTCCCCGCGCTCTGTAACACAAACCAATGTAATCAAATAAAATAAATCTTTACAAACACATTAAAAAGCTCTCTGTGTTGTATGTGTGTATGTTTACAACTCGAGCTCTCTCGGAATTTGTAAAGTGAATAAATATATTTTTAATCATAACAATCTTGTTTGATTACAAGAATCGCTAGACATTATTCCCAATATTTATTCTTTTGATGGATAAGTAATAAATAATATTTATTTATTTTAGCAGCAACAGTGTTCAACAATAATAATTTCAAAACAAAATTGTAAATAAAATATTATTTTAAAATCAACTATTAAAAGCAGTTTTTTTTTAAGTGTACGTATAATCTACACAACACATACACACAACACGCTGGCTTACTATCGTTTTAAAGACATCAAAATCCGTCTAAAATATTTAAATTTTTTCAAATGACATTTATAGTAGCGCTGCAGTACACTAATATTTTTTTTATTATTGGCCAACATTTCGTTAAAAATGTTAAACTACAGACTAAATAAAGCTTTATTATGTTTTAAATATTTTAAGACACCATAATTAATTATTAGGCGACGCCACACGACACAACTAAACGAGATATAAACAAAATAAATGCCCCATCTCGGTGCTTGAGCATAGCGCGGCCAATTAGTTTATTGGTCGACACATGTCCTTCCCGGAACGCAGAGATACCATCTCAAAAAGGACAACGTATAAAGAAACGTAATCTTAAATTCACTCATTTCATCTTTCATGTCTTTTATCATTCTCGTTCACTAAGCAATAATCTAAAGATAAAATATTTAATATAAAATCTGAAATTGCTTTTTAAAGTATAATTTATTTGTGAATGAGGAAAAAGAGAACATCTGTGTGAGCGGGATTCGAACCCGCGTCCCTTCCAATCCGGGGAAGTGCTCTAAGCCTGAGCTACCGCACCGACGTTTCGGCCATACCAAATCTCCTCATCACATTTGTCTTTACGACTAACGCCATCTATCAGAATGCATTTACATGCATTAATCCAATATAGTAAGTTTAATTTTGCTATTAAAATTCATACTCTTTGATGGCGCGATTTTTTAAACATTTTTGATCTATATTTTTTAGCAAATGACATGCTCAGCTACTTTTTAAAGTACAATTTATTTGTGATTGAGCAAAAAGAGAACTTCAGTTCAGAACCCCGGATTGGAAGGGACGTGGGTTCGATACCTGCTCGCACTGAAGTTCTCTTTTTCCTCATTCACAAATAAATTGTACTTTAACAACCAATTTTTTAAAAAGGAAAACCTTCAAAAAGTACCTAAGAACTAGAAAGTAATAAATAATTGGTATTCACATACGATTTCCGTGGTAGACACCTACTGATGTGTTTGAAGCCGGTGCGAAGTCCAAAAATAACAAAAACAATACATCCATCCATCCATCAGCCTTTCATCGTCCAGTGCTGGACATAGGCCTCCCCAAAATGGGGGCTTTACCATAATCGCCACGCTTAGCAGGCGAGTTGGCGATCGCAGTGGATGTTTTTAGTACACAGGGAAACGCTGCTGCCCGGTCCCCCGGTAATCCCTTAGTCGGCTTTTACGACTCCCATAGGAAGAGACGGGGTGGAGCTATTCTTGGTGCCGGCCCTACACGGCAAGACATATAAATACTTAAATAATATTTTTGGCACCGGCTTCAAACACATCAGTAGGTGTCTAGCGCGGAAATCGTATCTAAATACCAATTATTTATTACTTTTTAGTTCCTGGGTACATTTTGAAGGCGGTTTTCTTTTTTTTTAAACAGTTTATTTTTTACAAAAATATATCATCGATGTACATTTTTTAGATTTTTGTTGATTACTTAAAAGCCACTGCACCGATTTCGATAAAATTTGAATGATACTTAACATAGCTGGTTTGCAAGTACAAATTATTTGTAAAAATGGAAAAAGGGAACTTTACTACAAGCAGGACTTGAACCTGCGTCCCATCCAATCCCGGGAAGTGCTCTAGACCGCTAAGCTATTGCAGTCGCCCACGATTCCAAATAGATCCCCGATAGATCCCCCGATTTCACAAATATTTTTTCTTTAAAGTACGAGTAGCTGAGCATATCAAGTACTAAAATACAGATCAAAATATTTAAAAAACTGGTTTGTACTTAAATCACTAATCTTATGGTGCTATAACTACTCTCATAATAGAGACATTACAGAAATTTGCAATATTAGGATTTAAGTGCTCATAATGGCTACTTATTGCTGCAGTATATAGTTATTCAATCTTTCATTCATTCTCTTAACTCTGGGCTTTAAATATTCACACATTGCTGACATAGAAATACACATCGCCTGCTTATTCCAATCGATTAAGTGCATCAAAATTAAGTAATTCAATTATTTCTTTCACAGAGGACTTACTGGCACGGACTCCACATGAAATTTCAGCGCACCAATATTCATTCGTTCAACTTAGTATACGGCGAACCTATATCGAACAAATCCAAAACTCGCGTTAATATGCGCACACAGATATAGCGCCCAATAATATACTCGTCTCAAACCACACTATCTCCAATACCCAATTAATAAAAAAAAATCTCTAAATCGTCTTTTTTTAATGTTTTGTTAAACAACTAAATTTGGGGTTAAATAAAAAAAGGCCTAAAACGAATCGTGGTCGTTGTTAACTATACTCACTTGTATTTATTTTGACAGCGATCGTAAATCCAAAAAGTTTTTGTAAGTCAAAGATTAATCACCTATTATTTTGGTAATTTTAATAGGAGAAGGTGTTGGGCTCCATTTTGGGGTCCCGCAGGTGTTTTATTGGAGCGATATGATCTGTGATGATGTCATTCCGGGTTCTGTGGCTGCGATTGAGATAAAAGAAGGTTTTATGGTAATTAGTATCGTTGGGTTTTATATTTTATCTTTTATGGAGTCGTGTTAATGTTTTTTTGGGTAAAATTCGTGTAATTGTTGTGTGTTAAGCAATTTAATTATATGTAATATTATAATAACTAATATTAATTAGAATTGTTTGTTAATGTTTATTTCTGCATATTTTATGAGTGACATGGCTGATTAAAATCTGCCAACTCACGTGGTGAACTGTGCCTTAAAACCCCTTTCATTTAGATACACCAATTGATAAGCAATATCAACAGTTTTTTTTTAAAGCTATTGATGGCAGACGATCCACGGCCCACCTGGTGGTAAGTGATAACCGTCGCTCATGGACTCAACTATACCGAGAGTATTGTCAAGCCGCTGCGCACCATTTAATTTCTCAGATATGAAACGAAAAAATAAACGGTTATATTTTGCTATAGCCAAAACTCACTGGCGTGCTTCATGGCCGGTCACACAGACGACGGTGGTACCGACCAGTTCGAGCCCGATAGCAAGTGAGTACTCTCACTTGGTATCCAGCCCTACCACCAGTAATGCAATGGGTGATAATTGCTTACTTCCCTAAGTCGCCTTGTACGACACCCGCGGGAAAGGATGGGCTGGTGACACTTGTATTCTTAATCCGTCACGACGTCCGACGTCCACAGTGTCTATACAAATAACGATTTTGTTTAGATTTTTTGTCTGTTTGTTCGTTCGCGCATCACGCAAAAACTACTGAACAGATTTTGATGCAACTTGGTAACTCTTGATTAGATATAAAAACTGGTATATATACATTTTATCCTACTACTATATCGGGAACCTGAGATATAACCTAAAAACTATGGCTGCGGCGAAGCCGCGGGCAAAGGCTATTTCTGTATATATTTTTTATACTTACTGTATATATTTTTTGAAGTACAAACCAAATAAATATCCACAGAACCCCGTTACAAAATAACCACTGTCCTAAACTAGCATTTCGAATACATATTTTAATCGCTATGCTAGACACTAAGGTGTGATACACACCGGGTACTCAAAATGGTTGCCATGTGGGACCGGCACCAAGAATAGCTCCACCCCGTCTCTTCCTATGGGAGTCGTAAAAGCCGACTAAGGGATTACCGGGGAACCGGGCAGCAGCGTTCCCCTGTGTACTAAAAACATCCACTGCGATCGCTAACCCGCCTGCCAAGCTTGGCAATTATGGTAAAACCCCCATTTTGGGGAGGCCTATGCCATGAGCAGTGTACGATGAAAGGCTGATGAATGGATGGACTCAAAATGGTCATTTCGTCAAACATAGTGCCCTAGTAATAATAATAAGACTAAGATGCCCTGTATTAAAAATACTGTATATTAGTACTTATTAGTACTTACCAGCCTTTGCCCGTGGCTCCGTCGCTGACAAAAGCTAGTTTTTAGGTTATATCTCTGGTTCCCGATATAGTAGCGTTTCACTAAAATTCGTCAACGTGCAGTATTTTTACGTGATGTGCGAACAAAGAAAAAGACAAAAATATTTTTTTTTTGTGTTAAGAGACACCTAATAAACATAATACAGTTTTTTCCTCAAATATCTTAAATCCACAGAAATAGTTCTGTTACAAATTTATAACATAGAGATATATTTTCGTATTGAAACTATCGTGAGATTGATACATATTAGAAATATATGACCGGAAATAACTCACGATGTGGATCGATTTTGTCGACTCGGATTTCGAGCATATTCGATGCTCATCATCGAGGTCCCCTGTCGAAGAACTCGTTGACACCACTGCGCGCTCGCCCTGATGATGAGCATCGAATATGCTCGAAACCCGGGTCGACAAAATCGATCCAGAACGTGAGTTATTTCCGGTGTGGGATATATTTTTAATAGAAATATATTCCATATTTTATAATAACTTTTGTAGTGAGAGATCTCGGTGTCCCTCTGGCCTTAACTGAAGAGTGCTTGTTAGAGAACGGACTATTTGTTCCGGCACGTATAAACTCGATTAATGTGAACAGATACTCAGTACGTCGGCGAGACCGATTTATTAGACGCGTTCATCGACAGATATAAGTGATAAGCTGATGGAGACGGGGTAGACTTTAGATCAAAATCAGACCGTGGTATTTATTGCTTACGGTGAAATGCGAGACAATGTCATACTTGATGGTAAGTGGTAGCCACCGCCCATGACTCAGTAATAACTGACTTAGGCTTTAGGCTTAGAAATCTGCATCCCGCCCGAGTGTGGTGGTTCGATTCCCACACAGGACAACTCTTTGTATGATCTACAAATGGTTGTTCTGAGTCTGGGTGTACTTTGTGTCCGTGAGGTTGTGTTTGTTAAGTCCCCCGCGATACAAGGATTATTTCTTAGTACACAATGTTTTAAAAATAAAGTAAGACAAACTGATGTCGTTGTATTTTGTTATTGTGTGCGAAGAAACAATGACGGGCCTCATGGCGTAGTCGGTAGTGTAACCGATTTCCGCGCACGAGGTCGTGGGTTCGATTCCCACTCAGGACAATTATTTGTGTGATGAACACAGATATTTGTACTGCGTCTGGGTGTTTTCTATCTATTAAATGTACGTATTTACTGAAAAAAATAATATTTGTGTTATGTCCGTAATCTAGTACCTATGGGCCGTATGGAGCCGGCTTTAGAATTGTCCCACCCCTCTCTAACCACGGGAGTCGTAAGAGCCAGCTGAGGGAATACCAGGGGATTGGGCAGCAGCACTCCCTCGAGTATTAACAACATCTACTGCGATCTCCAACCCGCCTGTCAAGCGTGGCGATTACGGTATTATCCCCATGACGTTGTGGCGTTCTCTTGGGGAGGCCTATTTCCAGCAGTGGACGTTGAAAGGCTGATGGATGGACGGTACCCATAGCACAAGCGTTAAGCTTAGTTTGGGACCAGAGGACGTTGTGTGAAAAATGTCCGTGAATATTTATTATATTATTATTATTATATGGATCAGGCAACATTATAGAGCTTTTTCCTAAAAAGAAAAATTCTCAGTAGCAGCCCGTAGTTTGGAAATGTGCCCGGTAGACGTCAATAGGCTCGCCCCCTATTACGTGGGACTTAAACATAGCTGGCGAGTCGTGGGTGAGGAATACACCTCTGCCTACCCATTTGGGGAATACAGGCGTGATGCTATTTTTTTTATTATTATTCTTTATTTACATATCCTCAATCACTAAATACATTTTTAAATATATATATATTATAAAAAATAACAAAATATTAAAAATATAAAAAGTGTGTAGCCCCACCGGCAGCGAGCACAAGGGCCAAACTGTCAGTGGTTAGGGTTCCAAAGACAGGAACTTCCTCACAATGCGTGCCGTGTCCAGAAGTACCGCTTTCTGTATCAAACCCTTGATCCAACCATCCAACCTCTTAAGGTGTTGGTCGAGACTCTTGGCTATCAGTCCGTTGACTGATACTACTATCGGCACAATAATCGCTGAATCGATATCCCACATGTCAACAATCTCGTGAGCCAAGTCTAGATACTTCATCTGTTTATCCTTCTCGGCCTTCACGAGATTCTCGTCATGCGGGATGGCGATATCAATAATCATTGCCTGGCGCTCAGATCGATCAACCACCACAATATCAGGTCTGTTGGCTACAACAGTTCTGTCTGTGATAATTGATCGATCCCAGTACAATGTGATACAGCCATTTTCGAGTACTGGCTCAGCTACATACCTGTAGTAAGGTACCTCGACGTCCACAAGTCTGTATTTCAGAGCAAGCTGTTGGTGGATAATATGTCTGTGCAAGTACTCACCGTTAGCAAGACGAGAACAACCCGAGACAATATGCCTAAGGGACTCACCAGGATGGTGGCAGGCACAGCATATGTCAGCCACACCATCCCTTAGGATATGTCTCCGGTAGTTGTCCGTCATGACAACTTCGTCAGCAATTGCACAGACAAAACCTTCGGTTTCCCCAAAGAGGTTACCGAAACGTAGCCAGGTCACGGAAGCTGAAAAGTCAACGTCGGGCCCATGTAAAGCCCGGTAAAATCTTCCGTGCAGCTCCTTGCTCTGCCATACACCCCTGCGATTGTCAACACCTAGTACTACAGGTCTGCGCCAGTTCTCCTTAGCCAAGGAGAGTGGAGTGAGTCCGGAGTCTACAGTGACCACATCACGATGCATATCCTTATCAGTGTGCAGGAAATATTCCCTGAGGTTGTACACCTCACGATTGTGCAAGGTCTTCGCATTTAAAAAACCTCGTCCACCACACTTTCGTCGAATGTACAACCTCATTACTGATGAACGAGGATGATGCATACGATATGTGGTCAAGAGACTCTCTCTTCTATCCAAGGCGTCAAGTTCAGTCTGAGTCCACTTGAGTATGCCAAAAGAGTACATAAGAAGTGGCATGACCCAACCGTTGCAGGCGCGCACCTTGTTGCTACCTGAAAGAAGACTATTCAGTACTTTCTTCAGGCGGCCAAAGAAACGCTCCTGCAACGACCTTTTCATGTCCACCTCATTAATGCCCAAAGCTTGCGACATACCCAAGTATTTATAGGTGTCAGTTAAGAGGAGTGATCGTAAATGAGTAGAATCCGAGAGTTGTATTCCTTCGGATTCCACTATCCTTCCCCGTTTTACATGCATGACCGCACATTTATCCACACCAAATTCCGTCCTGATGGAATTACTAAAGGACTCAGTTAACTTTAGTAACTCCATTAGTTGCAATCTGGTAGGGGCAAACAATTTAAGATCATCCATGTAAAAGAGGGGGGATATTTTTTGACCATCACCTTTCAACCTATAGCCGAGCCCTGAACCCTCTAATAAGGTACTAAGGGGGTTCATGGCTAAACAGAACCATAAAGAACTCAGACTATCGCCCTGAAATATACCCCGCTCAATCCTTATAAGCTCATCGCGGAAATTCGGGGTATGCCGACACACTGAATAGCAAAGAGCTGTTCTCCAGTGCCCCATACGAGACTTCAGGAAGGTGCATAAAGTTTCGTTAACTTTATATAACTCTAGCACCCTCAAGAGCCATGCATGGGGCACAGAGTCAAAAGCTTTTTTATAATCTATCCAGCAAGTCAAGAGATCCCTTTTCTTACGGCGAGCATGTTGGCTAGTGGCCGTATCAATAAGGAGGAGCTCCTTAGTACCATGGCTGCCACTCCTACATCCATTCTGAGAGGTAGATAGGACCGAATTAGATTCAATATGTTTAGCAATTTTGCTCCTCAGAATAGATGTAAGGAGCTTATAGACTGACGGTAAACACGTAATAGGTCTATAATTACTTGGCTCAGTGGTACTGCCTGATTTATGGAGCAAATAAGTGACGCCGGTCGTCATAAAATCCGGCAACGTCCCCGACTCCACAGCTGATTGGAACTGAGAGGCCAAACGAGCGTGTGAGCTTCGTAGCCACTTAAGCCAGAAATTATGCAGTCCGTCCAGTCCTGGAAATTTCCAATTTGTTTACGAACGGACTGCACAGGCTACGTCTTCTTGTTCAATTTTAATATTCTCCATTATTGAGATTTTATCACAAGCTCGTTTAACATCCCCGATCCAATCGCCCTCAAAATGTGTGATAGGCATCGACCAGATGCTGCGCCAAAATGTATTTGTAGCCTCAGCATCCGGCAACTGCATATCACACACAATTTCACGAGGACGTTCCCAGTTTCTATAGACAGAATTCTAATTTTTTTGAAATATGCGATACACAGTATGGCGATCCATGCGTTTTTTATATCTACGAATTCGATTTGCCCATGCATAGAGTTTTTGTTTCAGGAGGTCGATACGCTCCGTAACACGGGACATAAAATCTTGAGGTCTGATTCCAGACCCGTTTCACGAAGCGCATCACTCGTGGGCGTGTATTGCCCATCCTGAAACAGTTAAGTTTACCAATTAGCACCCTTGTCTCGGCGATACGACACTCAATCCTGCACTGCCATGCCGGTTTTGCGTTCAGAGGCCGCATAGCATACTCCTTTTTTAAAAGAGTGAGTCCAGCTATACGGCTATCCGCAACCGCTGCACAGTACAAGATGGAGTGTGTATCAGCAAGATCGTCACTACAGTCTAAGTAATTAGACAAAAGAGAGTCAAGGATACTAACCAGTAACCTATTCCTCCTATGCATGGGTAATCGAGGTAGATGTGGCCTAAATTCTAATGGTTTGGACCTATACTCACGAATCGCACATTCCAATGCATCTCTTACCTCCTCACGGTACAAAGCGTCAACAGAAATAGTCTCATTACCCCCATCCGCACGTGACCTCGGTGGGGTGGATGTTACAGTTGTTGTTTGTAAAGGGACGGGCAGCATGACCAATTCGTATAAACTCCGAGCGTAGCCGATCAAGCATGGTGTCGTCCAACATGTGAGATCGTTGAATGACCCGTACTTGGTCCAATAGTCGTTGAGCCGAGACGTTAATAGTTGGTTCAAGGTTCCGAAACAGAAGCAGCATGCGGTCACGATACGCAGTAAGGTTAGTTCCTCCCTCTGTGGCCCCAAAGTATGCGCGCATGACATTTTCATTTATGGCTTTTGTCCACTTCATGCGCCGCACATAACCACTGGCAGTGGAGACCCTGTTTGAGGCCGGTGGGCCTCGGGATCCCGAGCTGATCGGTGGCTGGCCTCTCTCTCGCCGACGTACAGGTAGTGGTGACGACGGTGGAGAAAAATACTCGTCACTAGAACTAGAGCTCGACGCATGCGGTGTGACCGGCTCCGCGGATGCGGTCACCGGTGGCTGCGACGCGGAGCTATGTGACGAGTCCGGGGGTGAAAGGTGTGCTGCTTTTGTCTTCGATCTGGTTAGCATTTTAATAACATTTCGTTGTGTTTATTATATTTCTTGTTTTCATCTTGACATGTACGTCAAATGTCATAACGGTCGGCAAAACTATAGATATCGTTTTGTAGTTTTCTTGGTTTAAATAGCCTTATCTTACATATTAAAAATAACTTTGTGTGCCCAAATATTTGGATGAAACGCAAAAGGTTTAAATATAATATTTGTATACAAGATGAAATTATTTTTATCAGAGAGCGTTTGAAAACACAACTGTCTTATTTAGTGTTGCCAGATCATTTTATTATTATTCTCTTTATTTATTTTACTTCGTATTTTAAACATTTTTAAATATATTATAAAAATACACAAACACTCACACAAACATTATAATTATTATAAAGTACAAATTATTTATGAACAAGGAAAATAAGATTTTTTGTACGAGTGGGAATCGAACTCGCATCTTTCCCAATCCGGGGAAGTGCTCTAAGCCACTGATCTATTGTATAGATTTTTCGATCATCCCATACTCCTTATCACATTTGTGTTTACGACCAATGCCATCTATCGGAATGCATTTACATGCATTAAACCAATATAGTAAGTTTAATTTTGCAATTAAAATTCATTCTATTTGATGGCGCGATTTTTAAATATTTTTGAACTATATTTTTTAGCATTTGACATGCTCCGTCACTTTTTTAAAGTACAAATTATTTGTGAATAAGGAAAAAGAGTTTTTTGTATGAGCGGGAATCGAACCCGCGTCTTTTCTAATCCGGGGAAGTGCTCTAAGCCACTGAGCTATCGTACGGATCTTTCGATCATCCCAATCTCCTTATGGCGTTGGTCGTAAAGACAAATGTGATGGCCTGCTACCAGAGTATGATTTAAAATTACCCGAAATAACACAACGATTACGTACTTTATGTACGTGAAGACGTAATCAGCGCCACCTATTCCCTATATGATTTGCTGTATACCTTCTTTATACTACTAGTAATAATTTATGTTTTAAACATAGAACTTTTAATAATTTACGCAAATTATAGCGTTTTTTCTTTCCGGTGAAAACACTTTCACACACACACCATTAAAAAAGTGGCTTCATTTTTTCTTGACAATGCGCTCTCTTTTTTTTCATGTTCTGATTCTACTTTATGTCCATTAATAATCTAACGTCCCTTTTTGACTAACTGATAATGAGTTCACACTAGACGCTAACATACCATCACCTTCTTAAAAAGGGTAATATCATATTGTCGCTTAACAGAATCGCTACCTCCCTTGAATAGCACCATACCCAGTGTGCGACCATAACCGTCACAGCAGTTTGTAACCGTTCCAAGTGAGAACTAGCGTTATCGAGCGCTAATTAAATGTGTTTTATATTACGCTCGTTTAGTGGCCACACATTTATGTATTTGTATCTAAGAGTTATAGCGGATGATAGATAAATTAAAGATCTGTTTTAAATTGTCGTCTGTGATGGTATTAGGTTTATATTGCTTTTTATTCGTTTGTCAAGATTTGTTGTTGGAAGTTTTGATATATTCTTCTTTTTCTTTTTTTATAACTTACTAGCCTTTGCTAAGTAAAGCTAGTTTTTAAGTTATACCTCAGATTCCCGATATAATAGCGCGATAAAATGTATACCAGTTTTTAAGACTAACCAAGATAAATAAAGTAGAAAGTTTTATCAAAATTCATTTAGTAGGTTTTGCGTGATGCTCGCAACAAAGAAACAAAAAATAAAAAAAAAATTGTGTTCGAAAACGCCTAAACAATTTAAAACATTTTCAAATCAAATCTATTTATTTGCGAATATATATTATCTCTACCTTAATACGCAAACCACGTAACTCCATTTTGACCAACTTTTCAGGAGTAATAAAACTAATTTAAAAAAATAATGTTAATCATTTCGTTCACAAGTTTTACCAATGAAAAATAAGTATAAAAAATGGAGTTACAAGTTTATCTAGTACCTACTTGATTATAAGTGATAGCCAAAATAACTTAAGTAGATAAAAATATTTATTATTTTTGATTGTTTTTGCACATCCATCCATCCGTCAGCCTTTTAACTCCCACTGCTGGACATAGGCCTCCCCAAGAGAACGCCACAACGAGCGGTCCCGTCATGGGGGACAATGCCGTAATCGCCACGCTTGGCAGGCGGGTTGGCGATCGCAGTGGATGTTGTTAATACTCGACGGAGTGCTGCTGCCCACTCCCCCGGCATTCCCTCAGTCGGCTCTTACGACTACCGTGGGTAGAGAGGGGTGGGGCAATTCTAAAGCCGGCCCCATACGGCACATAGACTGCACTTAAATAAATCAGTCTGCACTTTAATAACATAATATTTTTCTTTTATATATACCATTATTTTAAAACTTTATTAACAGCCTTTTACGAAGTTAGTAACCTAATTATAGGATTTTTTGAAAATTTGCTGTTGTAATACCAGTGCAATAACCTATGAATAACACAAACCAGTAATTAAATTTAACTTTTAAAAATATTGTGTTGGGATCAATATAAAAATCATTGAGTATACGGATCAATTAAAACCATTGGTAAGCCAGATAATCAAAAATCAGGACAGCATTTGTAACGACGATGTAAGTGAGTGAGTAGGTATGAAGGAGAGTATTGGAGTAAAAATGCGAGAGGAATGCTCCAAAGGTTCGGATATGTAGAAAGAATGCCGAATGAGCAACTGGTTAAGAAGATACAATGCGAAAGTGGAAGGATGTAGGTACTGGGGGAGACCGAAACTCACCTACCTAACCAAATCGCTTATGTATTGAAGGATATGCCTTTTGGCACCCTGTTCTCTCTGCCTACCTCGCAAGGGTGATGGCGTGAATATAAATAAGTAAGATGTCCCCATGATATGGTTCTTAAAACACATGTTCAGTTTCTTTTACTTCTTCCTCTGCTGTCTTTTATTTTTAATACCCAACACAAAAAGAGGAGTGTTATACGTGTTTGACATCGATGTCTGTATGTGTGTGTGTCTGTGGCATCATAGCTCTCAAATGGATAGATCGATTTCGATGCGGTTTTTTCATTTGAAAGCTAGTTTCCTTGCGGTGGTTCTTAGCTATGTTTGGTTAATATCGATCCAACAGTGTAAGAGTATCATCTCTTTTCCAAAATGATGTAATAACGCATGATTACTCGATTAAGTGCTTCACGCGTGCCAGTATAATCATTAAATGACAATTCATTGATAACTTCTACCTGATGCTGCAACCAGAATGGTCTCCAGAGAACCCAACTCTTCGAAAACTCACAGCATACAGACATATCGTATTTCTGGGTTCAATAGATTAGTTTCGCTTAGGTTTCTATATTTATTGTATTGCCCTATAGGCTAGTTCAGTCTAAAAAGCTTAAAATAAAAAGTAGGTAGTTCAGCATCGATATTGCTGCTTATCCACAAACATGTACACCAGAGGAGCTCATGAGCGTCTCTGAGAACGCAATCAAGGTGGCTGCGTACTGGACCAATTTGATAAGTGATATGCCGCCGATGCAATAGAAGAAGAAATTGATATTTAAGGTTTGTTACATAGCGATACCCCGCGGTGACTTTAAATCACTACAAAAAATCTAGGTATATTTCGGAATGTTGAAAAACAAATATTGTTAAATTGATATTATTAAGTTTCATCAGAAAATATAATGTTTAGAGACGGCTTGTTAAATATTTTTCAATTCACATTGCGATAAACATTTGTTTATACCAAATCCTAACGACTGATGAAGAACAATTATTTTTTACTTTTTGAGGGTTGTTCCTTAAACTATAAGTATTTTTTGCGTAGGGTTTTTTTTTTAAATTTTAAGTGTAATTTTTATGTAAGTACCAAGTATAAACTGCATCATCCTGAAGCTAAAAATATTTTCATGATTTTGTGTGGTAGATAAGCTTCGTCTTCATGAATATAGGCGAATTGCATTATAGTCATAATGGAATCAGAATTGTTCCAGGCTTATTTACTTCCAGATTTATTAAACACAGAATAATATTCGCTATGTCTTAAGTGCATTTATTACTAGCTTAAAATAAATTAGGAGTTACGTAGCCAATATTCTCAGATAAGGATAAAAGTAATATGTACTTGTAACTCCATTTAAAACTTTGCACCATTTATTTACTGTATTATTACTTTAATTATTGAATTCAATATTTTTCAAAACTAATCGACATGCTATCAATATTTAATAAAGACTTCGCATTTTACGGGATACGTAGTAGTTTTTGCGTAAAACATAAAAATAGCATACCGGTCTACATACACAATTTCGCGCCATGACATTGCCTAGTAAAAAACGTTGCCAAGGAAGATACAAGGTATGCTTTTGAAAAAAAATTGATGGTGTAGTTAAAAAATAACGATGCTTAGAAGGAAAAAATCCAATATTTTTTACGCAGCTATTTCCATCTAAAAGTCAATTTCGACCTTTGATGGAGTTACGAGGTTTGCGTATTAAGGTGACGAATTATTTATCTTGCAAGTCTCAATATATGAGCCAAATTTGAAATGTTTATGTTAAATAGTTTTTGAGTTAAGAAGGGGTCAAAATGGCTCCAAATGGTTCGTGTAATATTCACACGGTACTGCTTGCCAATTGTTTAGCTTGAACTTGACACGCTACCGCGTGTCTAGATGCACTAACCGTATAATAACATTTATGTATCAGCACGTTTGACTGTTTTTAAACATAATCAAATTTGGTTTTTCTAAAAACCTATTAATAATAGGTTGTAGGTTGTACAAAAGTGGAGCCATTTTGATCTGTATTTTAGCACTTGATATGCTCAGCTACTTTAAAGAACAAATTCATTGTGAAAATTTAAATAGAGAACTTTACTGCGAACAAGATGGGTTTTAAATACGTCTAAAACAAATGTTATGTGGAGATTGGGTGTCACCATTAGGTGCCGGCAATAGCTTAGCGGTCCAGAGCACTTCCTCGGATTATGTTACGCGGTTTCGTATCCTGCTCGCAATAAAGTTCTCTTTTTTTCTCAGATATCTTAAAAAGACATAGTTCTGTTACAGCTTTTTAATAGTTTAGATATATCATATTTTGTCCGTGTGGTGACGGACTAAGAATACAAGTGCTACCACCCCATTCTTTCCCACAGGCGTCGTATGAGGCGACTAAGCGAAGTAAGCAATTATCATCCTTTGCATTACTGGTGGTAGGGCTGGGTACCAAGTGGCAGTACTCACTTGGTATCGGGCCCGAGCGGGTTGGTACCACCATTTCCCGTGTGACCGGCCATGAAGCACATCGTTGTGTTTTGGCTGTAAAAGAAGATATATTTTATATTTCATTTCATATCTGCGAAATGAAATGGTGAGCAGCGGCTTGACATACTCTTGGTATATTCGAGTCCATGGGCGACGGTTACCATTTACCATCAGATGGACCGTGGCTAGTCTGCCACTAATTACATTAAAAAAAACATGGATATCCGGGTGGTACAACCACGGGTTACGAAACAGGAGTCTTAAGTTCAATACCCATCCTGAGATGGAGACCTCATACATACTTCTGACTCTGGAATTATAATATATTTTTTTACGTTTGCCCATTAATCACGCCTAAATAACTGAATGGTTTCGGATAAAATCTGCTTGGTAGATAGATGACACACTTGACTAATTTAATAAAAAATAATTAATAGTTCATAATCATAATAAGTAATAATTAATAGTTCCCATGGCATAGATATTTTTAGTATATGTACCCAAAACACCGCTTCCTCGAAGTTTCCGCTCCAGGCCACGAACAGCGTGTCATCCGCATAGCAGACGACCCTAGCCCGGGGGGGAGCCGACTGCGTAGCACCCAGTCGTAACGTCGTAACCGATGTCCCACAGGAGCCGTCCTAAAACCCTGTGGAACACCGCACGACATTTCAGCGATGTGGCCTACCCATTATATGCCGTATGTAGCCGGCACCAAGAATAGCTCCACCCCGTCTCTACCTATGGGAGTCGTAAAAGCCGACTAAGGGATTACCGGGAGACCGGGCAGCAGCGTTCCTCTGTGTACTAAAAACATCCACTGCGATTGCCAACCCACCTGCCAAGCGTGGCGATTATGGTAGAACCCCAATTTTGGGGAGGCTTATGTCCAGCAGGGGACGATGAAAGGCTGATGGATGGATGGATGGATGGCCTGCCCATTGCCACTTCACCATGCCAACCCAGTTTTCACATTACCAATATTGTACTATAGCTGTCTGTACATTAAAGATAGATACTAGCCACTTGTATCAAACATTAGTTGTTTTGTACTAATGGCAGAGTATTGCTAAGCGGCAGTTACCATTTACCATCAGGAGGGTTACGGCTCTGCCGTAGTGAGCAATAAACAAACAAATCACCTTACTACCCCAACCTATGTAGTATCTGATCGACATTCTTGCGCGTCGCGTCGTCCGATCGCACAAATCCCGCCGCGGATTTAAGCGGTCATTATGCGTACAAGACAAAAACGCGTTCGATCCGACATCGAGTCGCGAAACTCATAAATAAATACATATCGTATTGTGTGGGACGAAATAGGAGCGATTGGACTTAGAACCTCCTTTTATTATCTTACGCATTATCCCCAAAGAAGTTAATTTAGGTGAAACATATCTATACTTAATATTATAAAGAAATAAAGTTTGTGAGGTTGTCAGGGGTAATCTCTGCCAGAGGCAGCTGCTCGTAGAGCGAGGCGCGCCGAAGGAGAGCTGCAGGCCGAGGAAGAGGTCGAGCAGCTCTCGCTGAGGATCCGCGAGACAGCGGAGGACATGACGTCCCTGTCGGTCGCGGATTTAAGGAAGAGAGCCCAGGACCACGCGGCTATCCTTAACAAGGTGGCCACAAAGTCTCTAAATATCAAGGGCACCTTCGTGCGTGCTGCTAAGGAAGCAGTCGCTGATAACGCGAAGGTGGTAGAGGCTCTGGCCAGGCGCTCCACCAGCAAAGAAACGCAGCGGCTGCAGGTAACCAACGACCACCTTACGGCGGAAATAACTGAACTGCGGGCCGACAATAGCCGCTTAATGCCCAGGTCGCAGAGCTGCAAGCCAAGCCCTTGTCAGTCCCTCAAAGACCAATGCCCCTGCAGTCCCCGTGTCTGAAGAGGGCTGGACTCTGGTTGTACGAAGGGGGAATAAAAAATCCCTCCCTAAACCTGTGTCCACTGTTGCGTCTGCTGCTAAGCCCGTTACAGCAGCTGCCGTGCCTAAGATGAAGGTGCGGCGAAAGAAGAAGAAAACGGCATTCGTCGCCCCCAGTTCTTCGGCTGTGATTATCACATTGCAGCCAGCGACCGAGAAGAAGGGGGTGACGTACGCTGAAGCGATGCTGCAAGCGGAGCGGCACGTAGATCTCCCAGCCCTGGGGATTAAGGAGGGGCTTAAAATACGGCGATCTGTTACTGGTGCCAGGGTACTCCAGCTGCCCAAGGCCCAGCCACCAGAAGTGGCTGATAAACTAGTCGGGCAGCTGCGGGCTGCCCTGAAGGGAGTTGCGGATGTCGTCCGACCCGTCAAATGTGCCGATCTCCGCGTGACGGGTCTGGACGACTCCGTCACCAGGGAGATAATTACCGCCGCCATCGTCCGTACGTGTGGCTGTGCTGCCGAGGAGGTCCGGGTTGGTGATATCCAATCCGGGCCCCGAGGCATGGGCATGGTGAAAGTCCGCTGCCCCATCACCGCAGCCAAAACAATTGCAGACTCAGGAAGGCTCCTGGTCGGCTGGAGCGCGGCTGGAGTCCGGGCCCTGGAGCAATTGCCACTGCGGTGCTTCAGGTGCCTAGCACTGGGGCATACAAAAAAAAAAAGGCTAATCTCTGCCAATGTCTGGATCTTTCGAACCGATTTAGATTTTTGTTTACCAATAGAAAGCTACGTTATTTGTGAGTGTCATAGGGTATATATTAATCCGAAAAATTAAAAGGACTTTTTCGTAGTAGTTAGATTTGCAAAATAAGTCGGAGAAAAAACGGTCCAACGAAAGGTTTCTTACGAACGCTGCCTTAAAGATTGATTATATGAGATTGAGTTCTAGAGAAAAGTTGTAGAGCTTAATAATGCCTACAAAAAAGTCAACGACAGCATATGTCTCACTTTTATATTTAAGTCACAAAAGTAGTTTTTTATATTAAAAAAATTAATTAAATCGTTACGTCATGTTTATTATGTATATTATCAACAATTATGAATTCTTATCAAAATAAGTAAATTTTTCGTCTCAAGCGTTTAAAACAAAAGACTTTTCTCTTTTACTGCATATAATTTAGACGAATGGTCACAGAGAATACAACATAGGTATGGAACTGCGACCGTGTCTATCGTATCTATTGAGTGATATTTCTATTAGACGGTTCTTTTTAAATGTTTACCGCGAACGAAGTGGATTCGAGTCAGCTAGTACTATACCTATATATAGTTGAGCTATATATAGGTGATGCTGGTGAGCAGAACGGGAATTGTCCGCCACTAATTTAAGAACATACCGTGAAGATGTGACATCCCAAGTTTATTTTTTGCTAATGATGGCAGACAAGCCACGGCCCACCTGATGGTAAGTGGTAACCGTCGCTCTTTGACTCAACTATAGCGAGTGTATTGTCAAGTCACTGCGCACCATTTTTGTTCACAGATATGAAATTAAAGAGTAAACGGTTATCTTCTGCTACAACCAAATCACACCGATGTGCTTCATAGCCGGTCACACGGGAGATGGTGGTACCAACCCGCTCGGGCCCGATAGCAAGCGAGTACTTTCACTTGGTACCCAGCCCTACCACCAGTAATGCAATGGATGATAATTGCTACCTGTGGGAAAATATGGGTTGGTGACACTTGTAGTCTCTTAGTCCGTCACCACGCGGACAAAAATATGTTTTTCTTATATGTTCAATTGGTATCATAAGAAGAAAAAAAAGTGCGTGGGCAGGTACTTATGTACCTACACGCGTTAGGAGTTATACTTCTTTGGGGTAACAAGATAAAAAAAAATCAAAAATTCTACGTTTGTAGAAAAAACGACACTAACAATAGAAAAAAGCTATTTAATATATTGAAAGATTTATTATAACGCATTATCTACTTAAATAAAGTTTATTTAAATATCACAAAAAAACTAAAATGTTGACTAGGTATAGCTAACTTCAGGGTGTCTAACTTCATGGTGTCGGTTTTTCATGACGGTGTGCGCGCGCATCGTAAAAATTTACTCTCATAATTTTTCCCTCACGCGCCAATAGAAGTATAACTTCAATAAATAATCCAAATACTTCAACCATATCGTTGAGAATTAGTTTTCACTCGGGCTAATGTTGTTAAATCGCGTCTCGCACCAGCGTGCACCACGCATTACATAAAAGGGGAACACCGCGGCATCCCCATGCATGAGGCTTATGAAAAACCCGTGAAAGGCCACGTAATGGCCACAGAACATTTGTAACATTATACACCAGAATACCACAAACACTTCTTATAATGCAACCGATTTATATCAGCACTGCCGCTCAAGTTTTTTGTTGTGAGGTGATTTTCAAATTGTGAACTTAATGTTTAATTTATGTCGCCATTTGTTAAATGTGGTAGCGTTGTTAGTACGTACAAGTGTTTTTAAAAGAATATCGTTATTTGAACTAGTGTTTTTAAATCAATTAGATTACATTATGAAATAAAACTACGTTTATGGAATCTATCGCGTTTACTTGATTTTCTACTATCCAGACGTTTCGAATACTTTACAGCATTCATGTTCACAGGTGGACTTAGATATTAGACGTCCAAGGCTGATATATTGTTTCAACGGCTTCGTCTACCCGCTTTAATATGATTTTACAAAAGTTCCATCCATCAGCCCTTCGACATCCACTGCTGGACATAGACCTCCCCAAGAGGGGATATTGCCGTAATCACCACGCTTGGCAGGCGGGTTGGCGATCGCAGTGGATGTTGTTAATACTCGAGGGAGTGCTGCTGCCCACTCCCCCGGTATTCCCTCAGTCAGCTCTTACGAGTCCCATGGGTGGAGAAGGGTGAGACAATTCTAAAGCCGGCCCCAGACGGCAAACTTTTCGGCTTACAAAAGTTGCTTTATTTATTTAAACCCACCTAATATTCGTTTGAAGTATCTATCAATTAGATTACGTTAGAGTTTTTTTTTAATGTTACTGCTCTACTGTTTGGCGATGGGCTACGATCAGATGAGAGGGATTTAAACTATAGTGTACAATGCTGGCCTGGTGTCAAGATTTTACTAATTATTTAGCAAATCTCTGAGAAATGCATTCCATCATCATGTTATTATTTTATTGCATGTAGTGGCAGACGAGCCACAGCCCTTCTGATGGTAAATGGTAACCGTCGCTCATGGACTCAACTATACCGAGAGTATTGTCAAGCCGCTGCACACCATTTCATTTCACAGATATGAAATGAAGGAATAAACGGCTATCTCCCACTACAGCCAAAACGCAACGTTATGCTTCATAGCCGGTCACACGGGAGATGGTGGTACCAACCCGCTCGGGCCCGATAGCAAGTGAGTACTCCCACTTGGTACCCAGCCCTACCACCAGTCACGCAATGGATGATAATTGCTTACTTCCCTTAGTCGCCTCATACGATACCCATGGGAAAGAATGTGGAGGTGACATTTGTATTCTTAGTCCGTACTTATTAGTAGGAGTAGGTACTCACTTGTTATCGGACCTGATTGGGTCGGCACCACCGTATTTCCTGTGACCAACCGTGATGTAACTCGGTCTGTTTTGGTTGACGCGGAAGATAGACGTATTCTAATAATAAATTGTATATTCTAAAATGAGTGGCTTAGCGCACTCTTAGCACAGTTGAGTCTATGAGCAGTGGAGACCAGGCAGCCCCCCGTGGGCCGTCAGGTAAGTGCGGACAAGCAGAGCTAAGCCAAACTATAAATATTAGTTGTTTTGCAGTAAAAACGTTAATATTTTAGAAATTATGCGTTGCAGCGATAGCCTAGTGGTGAAACCAAGGACTGCAAAGACATTGGTATCGAGTTCAATCCCCAGTGCAAGGTTCAGACCTCGCAACGCACCTCTCACCTTTCGAGATTTTTCGAAATTATATGTGTATTTATTTATAATTTATCACTGGTCTGTGGCAAAAAAACATCGTGAGGAAACCTGCATGCCTGAGAGATTTTCTCAACAGCTTGTGAAGTCTGCCTGGTCTAATCCATCTCACCATGAGAGGAGACCCGGGCCATAAAGTGGGCCAGAATAAAGAAAAAAAATGCGGTTGAAACCTTAGAGAATAGCCAGAATCTGATCATCATCTTCCTAAACCTTATTATTCAATGTTATTGGAGTCAGCTTACTGGGCTATCCAGTTTCTGGTATTTAAAATATCATTTTTAAAATGTAGTGACCGTCTTTTGACTTATTGCAGTTGCGGACAACTCATATGGAAAACTATATTATATATGGATAACGATATTTTTAGGTAAATATAATATCTTTATAAACGACTAGGCATTGCCCGCGGCTCCGCCGTAGCCAAAAGCTAGTTTTTGGATTATATCTCAGGTTCTCGATATAGTGGCTGGATAAAATGAATGTATTTTAGGATATTTAAGAAAAAAGTTTGCCTGTTTCTTCGTTCACGCATCACGCAAAACTACTGAACGGATTTTGATGCCACTTTTTCTATTTGATAGCTTTTGATTAGACTTTTAAAAACTGGTACAAACTTTATCCCGCTACTATATCGGGAACCTGAGATATAGCCTAAAAGGCTAGTATATAAGGTAATTAAAGTTTTAAGAAACAATGATATTTATAAGCTCTATGTTTATGTATGTTATCTTGCCGCGGAAAAGTGTGGGGAGCCGGAGAGTCTGTTCTACCTCTGCCTCATAATGTTAACATAATGACCAACGCAGAACCTTTACCACTTAGTTATCACTAAGTAAAAAACTTAATTTAGCTGGTCACTCGCGTACGACTCGCACGATAGTCGTTTTTCTTTGATCTTGCAACATTCCCGCCGCGCGAATCTCTTCATTAGTTTGTGTGTTTTTTGCACCCGAATACCCTGAAACGGACAGACGGACAAGAGGTCGGTTTTATTATGTTGTCAGCTTGATATAACGGTCCCGTATTCGGTTTTTGTAAGACGAATTTAATGAAAATGTAGTCGTTTGTGTGATGGAACTCCTTGTTAATGACAGTGACGAGAACACAATTTTAATTGTAGGCACTTGTGATTTAGGACCTGCTTTGCTAGCAATATACATCAGCATGTAGACCTCCAGACTGTAATTTTGGTTACGAGGACTTTTTTTTTAAGCTGGGAGAAAAATTTTCTAACCGCACACCCCGTCGTACGAGGCAACTCGCGGGCACACGGCTGCGTTTCACCCACGTCCCTCGGTAAGCACGTTAAGCCGTTGGTCCTGCGCCTTATTTCTTTCCGAATGCCGTCCCATCAGGCTATGAGGGGAAGGGAGGAAGCAGAGTGCTTTGTTCTTGTCTGCGCACACATTCGTGCACTATAATATCTCCTGCATACATGGCTATTGCCTCTTGAAGCTGGTTATTACCACTGAGGGAATGTAATAATATGGTTCCAGTGGTCCGCCAACAAAGGCGGAGAAACGGCACACGGCGGGTTTATTTAGTGGGTGAGGGCCCCACACTACCCTGTTCGTTGCCTCGAACGACGGGGTATGCGGTTAGGAACATTTTTCCCGCCTTAACGAAAAAAGAAAAAAAGGTTGTACGGCTTGATGGTGAGTAAGACGGTAAGTTTACCACTCCCTGAGTGGTTGGCATAGTAGCCTATAGACCAAAGGCAATCTTGGCGAGTAATCAACCCCAACAAAAGCTATATGACATGAAGAGAAATGATGATATAGAGGAGATGAGGAAGTGGTCAGTTAAAATAATAGGAAGGGAAAGAGGGGGTGGTATGGTAGGTTTCCTATTTAGAGATAGAACCTTTGCCAACTAGCCTTTGCCAGCGGCTTCGCCGCAGCCCAAAGCTAGTTTTTCGGTTATATCTCAGGTTCCCGATATAGTAGCGGGATAAAATGTCTACCAGTTTTTAAGTCAAATCAAGGCCTTTCAAATAAAAAAAGTTGCATCAAAATCCGTTCAGTAGTTTTTGTGTGATGCTGCGACAAACAGATAAACAGACAGACAAAAATTCTAAAAAAAATTGTTTTGTGTTTAGTCACGGCTACATAACCTAATACAGTCATTTTTCCTCAAATATCTTTAATAGAAAACACAGGTCTGTAACAGTTTTATAACAGTATAGAAGAATTATGTATTAATTCACACAGCTCTGTTACAGCTTTATAACAGTATAGAAGAATGATGCATTCATTTCGTAATCATTTTATAAAACAGTAACAAATTTTAACTACATGCGTGTATGTAATGACACTACTTAGAAAGAACGAGAAAACAGAGAAAGTGGAAGGATGTAGGCACAGGGGGCGACCGAGACTCACCTATCTAGACCATATCGGTCATGTATTGAAGGAAGGTGGAGTCAGGAGTCCCCGGAGCCGGCGAGCGTGTATGAAGAGAGTTATGAATGTTGAGGAAGCCAGAGATGTATGCAAGAATAGAGCCTTTTGACACTCTGTTCCCTTTGCCTACCCCGCAATGGAGATGGCATGATGATAAGTAAGTAAGTAAACAGAGAAAATGAATGAGTTTTTAGTATGATTAGGCAAGCACGTTGCGGGCGGAAGCTTGCGCTTCGAAACAACACTTTTTTTTAAGACAACACCCTGCACTAAGGAATAATCCTTGTATCGCGGAGGACTTTACAAACATATATATTCACGGACACAAAGTACACGCAGACTCAGAACGACCATTTGTGAATCACACAGAGAGTTCTCCAGTGTGGGAATCGAACCCACAACACTCGAGCGGGGGATGTCGGTATTTAAACCACTCCGCCATCTGTGCACATGAAAAGAGTTCAGGAAAGCTGAAATTTTAAACGCATGTGTTTATCGCGTGACAATGCAATATTATGATGACATGGAGCTGATCTGATGATGGAGCTGGAAGGTGGCCATGCGAAACTCTGTAATTAAATGGCGCAACTCCATCGAGTTGGCTCGTTTGAAATGTCTTGACTGTAACTGCAGTCCTAGATGATATCCAGGGTCTGATGATGAGGCTGGAAGGTGACCACAGTAACTCTGTAATGAAACGACGCAACCCCATCGAATTTGGAATCATTTGATTCGTCTTGACGAGTACTTTGTCAAGTTATGATCATTTTATTTCTACAAAATAATTTCGATGTTTTCACATCCGCTAGACGTCCCGCGAGGTCTAGTTTTTTTATACATCAATGGGCCTGAAAGACTATTATCATCATCTCAGCCTGGAAGGAAACCCGTGCTCAATTTGGACAATAATGGTTTATGGTGAAACATATCACCCCTCAGTGCCTGTAAAAGTATCAAATATCACATATCGTCTCATGTAGAAATAACCATAAAAATCAAATTACCACCATTTCCCACTCAAACGCATGCAACCAATTTATTACTTAATCGAAATCTTGGAGATAAATAATAGCACCATAAATCCATAGGGGCTTTGGACCCTTGTTGTAGCTAAACCCCGTAGAAAACCCCCGGGGGGTTGTTCCGGTTAACCGGTACAAGTTATGGGGTGGAACTCTAAGAATGGTTTTGTCAGGGGTGGAGTGACATGTTGTAGTGATGGATATCTTCAAATCTGGTGAATTTATGATTGCGTCATGCTTAATTTCTTTCAACCCTTTTTCTGTCCGACTATTAGGCACGGATCTCTTTTAATTGTGATCTCTCATCATATTATTAGTCCATAGTCCACCACGCTAGTCCAGTGAGGGTCGGCAGACTTCACAAGCCATCAAGAAAATCTCTCAAACTTTTGTTCTGATTACTGCCTATATATCTATACTAGCCTTTGCCAGCAGCTTCGCCGCAGCCAAAAGCTAGTTTTTCGGGTATATCTCAGGTTCCCGATATAGTAGCGGGATAAAATGTCTACCAGTTTTTAATTCAAATCAAGGCCTTAGAAATAAAAAAAGTTGCATCAAAATCCATCTAGTAGTTCTTTTAAATAAATTCCACAAAAATTCTAGTTTAAATAATTTTCTAGTTTTTCTGTTATATCTCAGGTTCCCGATATAGTATCGGGATAAAATGTATACCAGTTTTTAAGTCTAAATACTATTATAAAACTGTAACAGAGCTGTGTCTGTACATTCAAGATATTTGAGAAAAAATGACTGTAACAGGCTATATAGTCGTGTCTAAACACAAAACATTTTTTTTTAGAATTTTTGTCTGTTTGTTTGTTCGCGCATCACAAAAAAACTACTGAACGGATGTTGATCCAACTTCTTTTATTTGAAAGGCCTTGATTAGATTTAAAAACTGGTATACATTTTATCCCGCTACTGTATTGGGAACCTGAGATATAACCGAAAAACTAGAAAATTATTAAAAACTAGATTTTTTTTAGAATTTATTTAAAATAACTGCTAGATGGATTTTGATGCAACTTTTTTTATTTGAAAGGCCTTGATTTGACTTAAAAGCTGGTATACATTTTATCCCGCTACTATATCGGGAACCTGAGATATAACCGAAAAACTAGCTTTTGGCTGCGGCTAAGCCGCTGGCAAAGGCTAGCTATATGGCCGTATATATGCCATTTAATGAAACCTGACAAAATCTAACCACTTTGTGAAATAGCCGGCTACAACATTAATGACAATTCTAAGATATGTCCGGCCTTAGCCCGCGGCTCCGCCGCAGCTAAAACCTAGTTTTTAGGTTATATCTATCTCGGGTTCCCGATATAGTAGCGGGAGAAAACGTAGATATACTCATTTTTAAGTCTAATCAAGAGCTATCGAACAAAAAATTTATCATTATCCGTTTTTGCGTGACGCCCGAACAAAGAGACAATAATTTTATTATAAAATAAATGTTTTGTGTACAGAGACTAAATAGTAAATGGTAATTGACTAAATAGTTATTGGCCTAAATAGCCTAATAGAATATTTTTTTCTTAAATATCTTAAATGTACAGGCATAGCTCTGTTACAGTTTTATAATAGTATATAGATAGGTAGATTTACATAATATTGTTGTTGTTCATTACGTATGTTTAAACATTTATATTAATTTTAAGTATAAAAGCATTAACACAAAATTGTAATTTGATAATAACAGTCATGAGCAGGATTTGAACGTGCATCTCCTGGAATACTGTCACATATGCTTTGCCAATTCTGCTATCGTGACAAGTGCTCGGGACTGCGAATTTCAATAACACATTCATTCCTAAAGTCTTGGGTGACAGATGGCTTTCACCCAAGATGACTGAATTGGCAAAGCATGGACGGTATTCCAGGAGACGCAGGTTCAAATCCTGCTCGTGGCTGTTATCTTCAATTTCACATTTTCACACTTTGTGTTAATTTATATGGCTAAGCATATCAAATGCCCAAAAAAATATATCAAAATATAAAAGCATTGGCAACGCATTTCCATCAGGAGTTTGGGTGTTCAAATTTCAATATTGAATATTATTGAAACTCCAATTGAGCAAATATTATTAACTAAAGCTCGTTTTATTATCGAATAACATGAACAATTGGGTAACCAGAAACGCATTAAACAAGAGTAACTCAAAGCGAACAGAATCGCGAATCAAATCTTAAAATTTTATTATGTATGCACTTTTTTCACTTTAAAGCGCGACTTTTTCATTTGCGAAGTCGCCTTTTTTCATTTTGTTTTTTTTTTATTTTACGTTTACACCGGTCGGGGCGAGGAAAGGCTGTCAATCAACATACCACCGACGTGTCCAGGGCGATTGTTTTCAAATGGGCTATGTCTCCGCTTGATATGGACAAAGTATAATCAGAAATTTAAAGGCTCTTATACATCGAGAGAATAAAATATAGGTATAGATTTATTTGGTTTTCCTGTTATATTTCAGGGTCTCGATATAGGTAGTAGCGGGATAAAATGTATACCAGTTTTTAAGTCTAATCAAGAGCTATCAAACAATAAAAGTAGCATCAAAATCCGTTCAGTAGCTTTTGCGTGATGCGCGAATGAACAAACAGATAAACAGACAAACAGATAAAAATTCTAAAAAAATGTTGTGTTCAGACACGCCTATATTAATACAGTATTTTTTTTTTCAAATATCTTAAATGTACAGACACAGCTCTGTTACAGCTTTGTAATAGTATAGATTATGTCCAAAGGAGTAGACAAAAGTGTCACATTCCGTGTTCGTATCACAGCTTCTACGAACGATTCACCATCATCCCATAACGTACCCGTATCATAGAGCTTTACTTACCCCAGCATGAATGGGCCGGTTCGATCGGGGAAATACCACCCTCTCACAAAACAATGGTAGGCTTACTGTTATGTTTCGTATGATGAGTGAGGGTTCCGGAGAAACATTTTCCCGCCTTAACAAAAAAAAATGGTGCCGGAGCCCCAAACTCACGCCACTTATCATCTCCTTATTATCCTTCCTATTCTCTCCATAATATACCTACTAATTATATCCTAGCAGATGGCGATGCCTCTGGTGTTGCTACCGTCTATAGGCTACGGTAACCGCTTACCATCAGGCGGGCAGTATACTTATTTGCCACCCAGGTAGTTTATAAGCAACATGTTCTTTGTAACAGCCGTAAAGCATTTTTGATCGATCTTTATGATTGGCAGCAGCTTGGTTGTGCTCTAGGTATAGCTGAGACCATGAGCTACATTATTACCTACCGTCTGTGTACTGACGGTCTAAGAATACAAGTGTCACCACTCCATTCTTTCTCACAAGTGTAGTACGAGGCTACTAAGGGAAGTAAGCAATTATCACGCATTACTGTTGGTAGGGCTGGGAGTACTCACTGGCTATCGGGCCCGAACGGGTTGGTACCACGATCTTCCGTGTAACCGGCCATGGAGCACGCTAGTGTGTTTTGGTTGTAGCAGGAGATAGTCATTAACTCTTTAAATTCTTTCATTTCGTATATATGAAATGGAATGGTGAGCAGCTTCCTGACAATACTCTCGGTTTAGTTGAGTCTATGAGCGACGGTTAACATTTACCATCAGGTGGAGAATAAAAAACCTCTAACATATTTTTTTTTGATGTGAAACATCTAATGCGGAGGAAGGGAAAATCGGCTGTTAGCGTGGCGACGCTTTTATTGTACTTGTCCCATTCAAATCTTGCAAGTTAAATTTGACACACTTCCCGGTTTCCGAATGAGCTGAATTTTTACACGCATGTGTATATCACGTGACAATGCAATATTATGATGACATGGAGCTGATCTGATGATGGAGCTGGAAGGTGGACATAGGAACTTTATAATTAAACGGTGCAACCCCATCGAGTTTGGGCTCGTATGATTCGTCTTGCCGAGTACTTTGTGTCTAGATGGTATCCAGGGGTTGATGATGAAGCTGGAAGGTGGCCACAGTAACTTTATAATGAAATGACGCAACCCCGTCGAGTTTGGACACGTTTGATTCGTCTTGACGAGTACCTACTTTGTCTTTAGATGGTATCCAGGGTCTGATGATGGAGCTAGAAGGTGGCCATAGGAACTCCATTATAAAACGACATAACTCCATCGAGTTTGGGCTCTTATGATTTGTCTTGACGAGTACTCTATCTGTAGATGGTATCCAGGGTCTGACGATGGACCTGGAAGGTGGCCACAGTAACTCTGTAATGAAATGATGCAACCCTATCGAGTTTATACTCGTTTGATTCGTCTGGAGGAGTGCTTACTTTGTCAAGTTTTGATCATTTTATTTCTACAAATTAATTTAGATGTTTTTACATCTGCTAGACATACCGCGACGTCTAGTTTTTAGAAATTATGAGTGTATTTGTTTACAATTTATCACTGTTTGTTGAAGGAAAACATAGCGAGGAAACCTGCATGCCTGAGAGATTTCTCTCAGCATAAGATGAAACCCGTGCTCAATAGTGGAACAGAAAAAGGGTTGAAAAAAGAAATTGGCAATTCGGATCAATAGGAAGATTCAGCATTCATTCTTTTATATTACATCCGCGAAATTAAATGGTGAGCAATGGCTTGATAGTACCTACTCTGAATATAATTGAGTCCAGGTGTGACGCTTTGTACCACCGAAGGAATGTGACATAGTTCCAGTGGCCCGCCAAGAAAGGCGGAGAGACGGCACATGGCGGGTTTCTTTAGTGGGTGAAGGCCCCACACTACCCTGTTCGTTGCCCCGAACGACGGGGTGTGCGGTTAGGAACATTTTTTCCCGCCTTAACAAAAAAAAAAAAAAAGGTGTGACGCTTTGTTATCTATCATCGGTTGGGTCATGGTTTGTCTGCCATTATAAGTAATAGAAAATATACGAAAGTCAAAACAAAATGTCCCTCTCAAACTGAGAATTAAACGCTACCTCAGTTTTAGCACTCAATAAAGTAAACCGATTTCCGTATACCACAACTCCTTTACAAAGTAAGTCCAATCAGATGTGTACGGCATCTAAAATCAGTTGTAAACTCTTAACCAAATAGTGTTGATACGTATCGTGTCGCGATGTTTTCGAGTCAAATCTGTCTAGATAGTTGCGTTGCAGAATCTTCACTACATACGGGATTATATTGGAGACGTTTGGCTATAGACAAAAATATTGAAAACCTGCGTACCCTCCAATAGTAGCTATACTTACTTATCGTCACGCCATCTCTCATGCGGTGTGGCAGAGAGGACAGAGTGCTAAAAGGCTATTCTTGTATACATCTCTCGCTTCCTCAACACTGTTCGGTTTTAGTTGATCCATCAATACCTGCTTACACAAAACGACTTCCATGAGCCAAGAGAACAACCGCGCGACCTTAGAACAAGACTTGATTTTTTATTCAGGACTCTGACAACCTTTTACCATAGTAGAAAGAGTGGGGAGGAAAGTAGGCTATCTCCGGCCCATTCCGCGATATAATTACCTACCATACTTGCCTGTCTCAGGGTTGTCACTTTAAGCTAAATTTTAATTCAGTGCCGAGAAATTGGCAAGGGCCGGGAAGTTGTATTTTTTACTTGTAATCGTTTAGGTAAAACCGACCTCACTAACCCTGAACCCAGACGACACAACACAGATGATTACTTAGTCACTATACCTACAATACTGAGAAATCGACATGACATGACATTTAGACAGCCAAACACAGCAATAAGTTCTCCTGCGATTAACACACATTTTTCATTTATTTAGCGGTGCCGAAAAGCCGTGACGCGCAAACCTTGTGCGGCGTTAGCCCCGACTGGAGTACTGAGAAACGGGTCGAGATTTTGTTAGAGTGTGCGTACGATATTGTGGCGCACACATACAAGCCGCGCGCAGTGCGTTTGTATGTAGATAACCTACTTCCCACTCTTTCTACTATGCTTTTACTACTGCCAGATGTTATTTGACAGCCGAGAACCCTTGTTTAACGTAACTGCCGAAGCACAAAGGATCTCAGTCTCATACATAACTAACTTCTCTAGTGCATTTGCCGAATATAAAGTTAAGTAAAACAATTTTCACGACACCATATTTAAAGGCAGTTAGAAAACCACAAATCTCGCTGACTTCAATCTTGTTAAAACATATAAAATATTTATTTAAACACAATCATTGACAGATATATTGATTATAAATCTACATTTTTAACGTTCGTGAGAACATCACCTTTGTCGTACCCTATTAAACGGTGACTATACTGTTCCGAAAGAACATAGTCAAACTTAATCGCTGATGATGTTATCGGACCATTATTTGCTGTAAGGTGACTATTTAAAAAATCGTGTATTTTCAAGCCTGGTATTTTTGTAGTCTGATAACCTGCATTGGACCTGCATAATGGGTTACATAAGTACTAGATCGATTGATCAAGATTTATCATTTTAAATGGGTAAAATGTTCCTAACATTTTTTCAGGCACCTTTTTTTTTGGTGAAGGCGGGAACAAATTGACCTGACTGCACACCCCGTCCTTCAGGCCAACGAATATAGTGGATAGTGTGAGGCCCCAACCAAATTCCACGCAAACAAAGTCACGAGTAGCAGGCAGTTAACAATATTTTTATTCTTAAAGTAATCACTGTGATTTAGCTTACCTTTATTCGGAACAATGTTTATGGTTTTGGAATCGCTTAAAATGCTAATAACATGAATGTTGTGGAAAATTACATGATGTATTATATTCTTCACTAGCTTTATTATTCCCGTGACTTCATCTGAGAGAACTTCAAAATTTAGTCTATCAATTCGTTTAGTTTTATCTCACAGGAACTGGGTAAATAATTGTGGTTATTCAGGCATTACCTGAATTTAAAAAATGGTTAGGAGTATTTATTTGCAGCAAAAAAAAAATAATTGTTAGGGTATTTGCAGCAACCACCGAAGGAATGTAACATAGTTCCAGTGGTCCGCCAACAAAGGCGGAGAGACGGCACACGGCGGGTTTATTTAGTGGGTGAGGGCCCCACACTACCCTGTTTGTTGCCCCGAACAACGGGGTGTGCGGTTAGGTACATTTTTTTCCGCCTAAAAAAAAAACGAAAAAAAAGGGTATTTGCAGCAACCACTGAAGGAATGTTTTTTTAGTGGGTGAGGGCTCCACACTACCTTGTTCGTTGCCCCGAACGACGGGGTGTGCGGTTAGGAAAAATTTTTCCCGCTTTAACAAAAAAAAAAGGGTATTTGTTGCAAAAGGAACTATAATTTTTCGTGATGAAAAGTATCTTGTATGTTAATTATTGTCTCCTTTATTAACCTACCAAAGGGGACTGACGATTTTCGGCCTGAACTCCTACAGAAATAAAACATATACGAAAAATAACTATCTACATTTTTACTCATAAATATTTACTTCAGCACTATTTCCAGAAAACGTATCTGAGTAGCGAAAAATAATTTCTAATATTATTAAATTGTGAAAAATCGTTTTTTGCAAATCATCGTTACAAAGCATTTTACTTTCATCACATGATTCAACCTACTTTGTACCAGATTGGTTCCTTTATTATACCTATAATAAGATAGATGTTTAATGAGGTACCTATTTTATAGATTTTTTTATTTCAATTTACTATTTTTGTAATCGATTATTCACTCGGTACTTAACTTAAACTATTGTTTTTTTAGGATGGCAACGAACTGCCTACTTGTTCATTATTTTATTTTTAAGACATTTACGTTATGTTGTCGTTTTTGTCCCTGGACCCTGCGCATGCGCACCATTCGCGGTTTTCCAATTAATAATGCTATCAGGAAACACAAAATTATCACAAATTATACTCATTTGCTCACGTGTTTGACGGACAAACATACAAACACCCAAAAAAAACTTTCGCATTTATGATATTAGTAAAATATTAATACCTATTTAGAAACTAAGATTACGGCATTAGTCAATTGTCAATTAATTTAGAAGTTAAGAATCGCAGCTTGACCGTTTTTAATGAAGTTAGTAGGTACACGTTAGTGTATAATGAGATGGTAATACTCACTAATACCTGTCCATAACGACGGCAACTGCATCCATTGATTATAAGTTGGTTAGCATTTGTTACTTGAATAATATAAGTAGGTACTTTAAACAATCATTAAATGATATCTTTTTTATTTTCATTTTTTTTAAAGTCAATATCCTGCACTGAGGAATAATCCTTGTATTGCGGGGGACTTTACAAACATACAATTTCATGGACACAAAGTACACCCAGACTCAGAAGTTGTTCTGAGTCTGGGTGTACTTTGTGTTTGTGGATCACACAAAGAATCATCCTGTGTGGGAATCGAACCCACAACACTCGGACGGGAGGCCGTTATCTAAACCACTCCGCAGTACACGCCATTATAGATAACTCAGTAATTGTAAACGTCTAGTTTACCTATTATGCTAAATGATCATAACCATAGTTGTGTACATACAAACAAAATGTAAGCTATTATAACCTCTTTAAAGAACAAATTATTTGTGAATGTGGAAAAAGAAAAGTTTAGTGCGAGCGGATTAATGCATGTAAAGGCATTCAATAGATGGCGTGGGTCGTAAAGACAAATGTGATGTGGAGATTGGGAATGGCCATCGGTCTGTGCGATGGCTTAGCGGTCTAAGGACTTCCCCGGATTGGAAGAGATGGGCTGGTTCAAATCCCGCTCGCACTAAACTTTTCTTTTTCCATATTCACCAATAATTTGTTCTTTAAAGTAGCTAGTGCTAATACACAGATCAAATTATAACCTCTTCCTTTTTGAGGAGGTTGCTTTTATAATAACACAAAAATATACCTAAATATCGCCAAGCCGCGTGAAGAATAATACAAAATATCCATTTATCTAGTTTGAAGTCAAAAGCTCATCGAATTTAAATATTTACCATAACTTTAAACAAATTCACACAGTTATAAATTATATTGACAGTAACGTTAGTAAACATGTGAAAGACTAATAGAACTTGATTAATTAGAATTATATTTGTAGATGTTAATATGACATACATTTAAGGTAATATTAGAATTAAATGTGACATAAGTTTAAGAATTATGAGTCGATTATGTCTAAGAGAAACTATTATATACCAGCCATTTTGAAAAAGAATTTTATTAATATTATTATTTAGTGCTCTAATAAACTACTAGCATTTTTTGCCTCGTTTGTGTAGCTATAGTGTGGGCGACTGCCGATCACAAGGTCGGTCGTCGGGTTCGATTCGAAATTTATTGGGATTTTAACTAACTAACTTATCATCACGCCATTTCCCTTACAGGGTAGGCAGAGAGAATTGGGATTTTACAGTCGTGAAATGTTACCTACGTACCTCGGAAAGCATGTCTGGTCCTACGCCAGGAGGGTTAGAATGTATCTCTCCCAATCGTATCGACATCGTATCGACATCGCATCGTGTCCCTTTGGACTGGCTTTGGTGTTGTTAGCGTCTATAGGCTACCACTTACCATCAGGTTAGCCGTATGCTTGAAAGCTCACACAAACGGAGTTGCGGAGAAAAGCTAGTAATTCAATAAAATAACGAAACGGCACTGTCCATAATATACTCCCGTATGTTTCTCAGAACCCTTCCACTTCCATGTTAGGACTGCCGCAGATTTAACGACCTCTGAATTTGTAACGTTTTGATACAACAACCATTACTTGTATGATTTGAACATACATACCTGCTGTTATCTCAGTGCCACTAGCGCAATGATACTATTCCAATTATTTTCTGTATAAGGAAAATTTTAGAGAGGAACTTGTATAACTAATTGGTGATCAGGCTTGGTAGCCATACGGGTAAGTGCCTTCAAGTGAACAACAACTTTGTCTAGTCGTAGAGGCCTTGCTTATCCCACCATGAATGAGCCGACTCGATCAATAGTTTGTATTTCGTATAGTGAGTATCAGAGGCCCAAACCACCTCTCTATCCTTTCCTTATTATACTTCATATCCTCTCCTTTTTTTTTAAGGTGGGAAATAATATACCTAACCGCAGACCCCGTCGGTCGGGCCGACGAACAGGGTAGTGTCCTCACCAATTAAATAAACCCGTCGTGTGCCGTCCGCTTGTATTGGCGGACCACTGGACCTGTGTTACTGTTGTTGTACTTCAGTGGTTTCCTATTCTCTCTTTAGTATACTACTTATCCTCTCCTTATTATACTTCCGTACCAGCCCCTATCCCTTTCCTTAAAAATGGGGACGCGCGATTGATGTTTCTGGTGTTGCTAGCGTATATAGGCTATGGTAAGCGCTTACCTTCAGGTGGGCCTCATGCTTGTTTGCCACCCGCGTAGTATAGAAAAAATACGCATTTAATCGAATCCCTAAGAATGAATCTTTAATTTTTCAAGGATAAAAATTTGCATCTTATTTTTTATTGCATGTAGTGGCAGACGAGCCACGGCCCATCTGATGGTAAATGGTAACCGTCGCTCATGGACTCAACTATACCGAGATTATTGTCGAGCTGCTGCTCACCATTTCATTTCACCGATATGAAATGAAAGAATAAACGGCTATCTCCTGCTACAGCCAAAACGCAACGATGTGCTTCATGGCTGGTCATACGGGAGATGGTAGTACCAACCCGCTCGGGCCCGATACCGAGTGAGTACTCCCACTTGGTACCCAGCCCTACCACCAGTCATGCAATGGATGATATATGCTTACTTCCCTTAGCCGTCTAATACGACACCCGTGGGAAAGAATGGGGGAAGCCTATACCCTTTTCTGGGTTCTAACCTATATGTATGCAAAATTTCACGATAATCGGTGCAATAGTTATGGCGATCTATCCAACGGGGGTCGTTACCGTAATTTTTTTGAAATAAAAAGTAGCCTATGTGCCATACCAGACCTTAATCTATCTTTGTGCCAATTTTCTTCCAGTTCCATTCAGCCGTTTTGGCGTAATTGAGTAACAAACATCACTCCAAACTTACGCATTTATAATGTTAGTAATTAGTAAATTATATTATTAGTATGATAATTATATAAAACTTGAATGATACATCAGTGGTAACTGTGCGAGGCAAGTCGCTAGTAATCTATATACGAGTATATATATAATTGTTGAGTATATATATAATTGTTGTAATGAATTGCTGTTCGTTAGTCTCGCTAAAACTCAAAAATGGCTTGACCGATTTGAATAATTGTTTTTTTTTGTTCCCTCTAACACAGGGGTGGTTTAAAAGATAAAAACAAAATAGGGAAAAACTATAAAAACCATTAAAAATTAAAAAAAAATCTAAATTGCTAAATGTGTATGGGAATTTGGATTATGGGATTGACAACAGACGACAAAATGATACCTACTGTCATTCTTTCTAATTCATTTTAATTTCAAGTAACTTTCATTTAATAATCATAAATTGTTGGTGATGCGAAGTTCACCGGGTTATCTAGTAGTACTCGTATAATAAAATCAAAAGTCGGAATCCCAAAACGTTACCAATTTTCCAATGAGTTACATAACACCCCATCACAGTATCATACCTTATAACCACCCCCAAGGGATTCACAGCGAGGGTTTAAGGATATCGATCAAATTAACTCACAAGATCACGCCCACCCCATCCACTATATTATAGGGGCATTAATATTTGGCGCCATAAAATATTATAATTACAGAAATCATGATTAAGGTAAAAAACTAATGTAAAGAACAGGAATTTATACCCGTTTTCAGTAGCAACACCTAAGTTTTAGTTAACTTACTATTTTAATGATAATAATTATTATAAACGTAAAAGTGTGTTTATTTTTTTTTATTTGTGTATTAGGCTTTTACGGCTTAACTTTTTTTTATTTTCTTTTTTTTTTATACTACATGGGTCCACGCCTGATGGTAAGTGGTTACCGTAGCCTATAGACACTAACAACACCAGAGGCATCACTCGCGCGTCGCCATCTCTAAGGAAACGGATAGGAGGTGGATAGGAAGGATAATAAGATGAGAATAAGGAGGGGGTTTGGGTCTCCGGCGCTCTCACTCACCATACGAAACACAACGGTAGGCGTGACTACCGTTGTCACACGCTGATCTTTTGTGAGAGGGTGGTACTTCCCTAATCGAGCCGGCCCATTCGTGCTGGGAAAAGCAAGGCCCTATTACTATAGAGTACTTAGTTTATAATTTTATAATTAAAATTAAAACTAGAAACTTTTCTGAGCTCCGGAATAAATTAGACAAATTCTTATTATCCTGGAAAAACGAACGATTCCTTTAGGTTGTGTATCGAGATTCTTACGCAAATCATAAATGCGAAAGTAAGTTAGTTTGTTGCGCTTTCACATCGTAGCGTAACTGAGGAAGCTAACTAACTAAACTAACTTATCATCACGCATTTTCCCTTGTAGGGTAGGCAGAGAAAACAGAGTGCCAAGAGGCTCTATTCTTGCATACATCTCTCGCTTCTTCAACATTCATAACTCTCCTCATACACGCTCGCCGATTTCGGAGACTCCTGACTCCATCTTCCGTCAATGACCAATTTGGTATAGGTAGGTGAATCTCGGTCTCCCTCTGTACCTACATCCTTCTACTTTCGCATTGTATATCTTCTTAACCAGTCGCTCGTCCGGCATTCTTTCCACATGTCCGAACCATTGGAGCATTCCCTTTCGCACCTTTACACCGATACTCTCTTTCATACCTACTCGCTCTCTTACGTCGTCGTTACGAATGCGGTCAGTCAGACTGCCGAGAAGTTGTCCCAATGCTCCGTTGACACTATTTCCCACAATTACTCTTCTCTCTACATCAGTGGTGTACCTTCCATCCTGACTGAATCCACATTCAAGATATACAAATTCATCCACTTGTTCTAGCACACCATTTCCTATTGCTACTCTAACATCTGTTCTGGCTTCTTCTCTTCCAAAAACCATTATTTTGGTTTTGCTCACATTCACACGTTGGCCCCTTTTCTTACAATCTTCTGGCATTACGTCGACTAGGGTTTGCAGTTCAGTCACGGACTGCACTGATAAAACCGCATCGTCTGCGTATAGCAGAGAGTTAACCACTGAGTCCCCCATCTGAACTTCCACATTCATTTCATTCAACCTTTGTTGACATTTATCCAGATATATGATAAACAGTCTGGCTGATAGAACGCAGCCCTGTTTAACACCGATATTGACATCAAAACAGGGTGACATCCCATCATCCAGCCGCACACAAGCTCTGCAGTCCATGTAGTTAGACTGCACCGCTTGTAGCAGTCTACCGTTAATACCATACTCCGGAAAAATGTCCTAAAGTTCCTTTCGTACACCCATGTCAAATGCTTTCTCCAAATCCACAAAACTGCAGAAAACCCTACAGCCAGATGCTTCTCCACAATGTTGTGAAGAGAAAACACTTGATCCATGCATCCCCTTCCACACCTGAAACCTCCTTGTGTCTCACACAAAAATTCATCAGACACCATCCTCATTCTCCTTTCAATAATATTACCATACAATTTGGCTGCCAAACTGGTCAAGCTTATGGCCCTGTAGTATGCACAGTCTTAACGTGAACCCTTGTTTTTAAACAAGGGCACGATGACTGCGCTTCTCCAGTCCTTGGGAACCATTCCTGAGCTCCAACTGAGGAAGCAATTATTATAAAATTTTGCATACATATAGTTTGAAGCCCAGAGAAGGAAATAGAGATGATTGTTTCATGGAATCCTATAATAATGTCCACCAGTCATGAGAGTTGTGAGTTTGATTACCATAGTGTGCAATATATTTTAGATTCTTGTATCTATGTTTGTGGAGTACCACATGTTTATTGGATAATGACGATGCGCTTATTATCCTATTAGCTATAATGACGAGTGTCTTTATAAAAGGGCCTATTTGTCATTTTGGAAAATAACCTTTTAGTTAAATTCGGGTTAACTCCACATTCTGATTGATTTTTAATAATATTATGTTGTTTAGAATTTTTTTTGAAGTGAAACTTCTTTATCGACGTATGGGAGAAATGTTCAATGTAACGTTTTTCTGTTACGCGCCATCTTTATTTCTAAGTCACATTATTCCGTTACGCGCCATATTTATTTTATATGATTTTTTTAAATATGGGTTGCAAGATTATAAATAATATAAGACATATGTATATAGCGTGACAATGTAATATTATGATGACATAAAGCTGATCTGATGATGGAGCTAGAAGGTGGCCATAGGATACCTATAATGAAACGGTGCAACCTCATCGAGTTTGGACTCGTTTGATTCGTCTTGACGAGTACTTTGTCTTTAGATGGTATCCAAGGTCTGATGACGAAGCTAGAAGGTGGTCATAGGAACTCCAATATAAAACGACATAACCCCATGGAGTTTGGGCTCGTATGATTAGTCTTGATGATTACTTTGTATCTAGATGGTATCCAGGGTCTGATAATGGAGCTAGAAGGTGGCCATAGGAACTCCAATATAAAATGACATAACCCCTTGGAGTTTGAGCTCGTATGATTCGTCTTGACTAGTACTTTGTATCTAGATGGTATCCAGGGTCCGATGAAGGAGCTAGAAGGTGGCCATAGGAACTCCAATATAAAATGATATTACCCTATGGAGTTTGGGCTCGTATGATTCGTCTTGACGAGTACTTGGTATCTAGATGGTATCCGGGACTGATGATGGAGTTGGAAGATGGCCACAGTTAACTCTGTAATGAAACGACGCAACCCCATCGAGTTTAGACTCGTTCGATTCATTTTGACGAGTACTTTGTCTTTAGATGATATCTAAGGTCTGATGATGGAGTTGGAAGGTAGCCAAAGGAAATCCATTATAAAACGACATAACCCCATGGAGTTTGAGCTCGTATTAATCGTCTTGACGAGTACTTTGTATCTAGTTGGTATCCAGTGTCTGATGATAGAGCTGGAAGATGGCCACAGTAACTCTGTAGTAAAACGACACAACCCCATCGAGTTGGGACTCGTTTTATTCCTCTTGACAGATACTTTGTCTCTAGATAGTATCCAGGGTCTGATAATGGAGCTGGAAGGTAGCAATAGGCACTCTGCTATAAAACGCCGTAATAAATCTATTATAATTAATGAAATGCTATAATAATCTTAGTAGCAATAAGGTGAAATAATTGTATAATTTGTATCCATGTCTATAATAATAAAAGCCTTTTGCTTAAACTTTATCTAATTTAGCTTTATTTAACCAATTTCTATAAAGTTGTAAATAGTAGATAATTTTTCGAAAAATGATGTCATAAAGAAGTTTCACTTCTTACGTGTGTACACTAATACACACACACACATATTTTTTTTATATATATATTTTAGCATTTGACATGCTTAATGTATATCATTAAACACAAAGTGGCAAATGTGAAATCGAAAATAACAGTCACGAGCAGGATTTGAACCTGCCTCTCCTGGATACCGTCCAGATGCTTTGCCAATTCAGCCAACGTGACAACTGCTCCCGACTGCTAATTTCGATAACACATTCATACTTAACGTATAATGCTTAGAACTAAATATTTTTAGGGCTGCGTCATTATCAGGTAAAGGTCTTAATTGTAAAATTAAGTTTACCTGGTCGGTATAATGTATGTAAATACTTCCGACAGATGGCGTAGGCGTCACCCAGGACGTTAAGTATGAATGTGTTATCGAAATTAGCAGTCGAGAGCAGTTGTCACGATGGTGGAATTGGCAAAGCATCTGGACGGTATCCAGGAAATGCAGGTTCAAATCCTGCTCATGACTGTTATTTTCGATTTAAAAATTTTCGACTTTGTGTTTAAATATTATGTTGGTTATAACAGCGTATTTCCTATAGAAAATAATCTTCATAAATGCATTCTGTTTAGCGTCAAAAAGATAAGCCTCTACTCTTCCTATCCTTATTCAATACATTTAAACATTACTTACGGGAAAAAATGTACCTAGCCGCACACCCCGTCGTTATGGGGCGAACGAACAGGGTAGTGTGGGGCCCTCACCCACTAAAGAAACCCGCCGTGTGCCGTCTCTCCGCCTTTATTGGCGGGCCACCATATTACATTCCTTCAGTGGAATAACTTCCTAAGCCTAAGCTGTAATTCAGAGTTAAAAAAAAAATCCTGGCTCGACCTGGAATTGGGTGCAACTGCCTCTGTGGTGCAGCGGTAGCATGAGCAACTGCTGATCATGAGGTCTCGGTAAACTATAAGTATATTAGCTGATAGAACACTCTGCTGGAATTTACTGTTATATAAGAAGCTCGAGTAGTGACGGACTAAGAATATTATAGTATTTTCATACTCGATTTCACGGTTAATTAACTGCCTCTGTGGTGCAGCGGTAGTGTAAACGACTGCTGATCGTGTGGCCACGGGTTCGATACTAGGGCCAGACGGTGCTATTGAGCTTTTTCGTAAAAAGAAAAATTCTCAGTATCTACCCGGAGTTTGAAAATGTGCCCGGTAGACGGCAATAGGCTCGCCCCATATTACGTGGGACTTAAGCATAGATGGTGAACCGTGGGTGGGTAATACTCCTCTCTCCTCCTACCCCTTCGGGGAAAACGTGATGCTATGTTTGGTTTTTATGGATTGGCCCTATGGAATAAACAAACTAATATGTCGCTAAACGAGTTTGGTTTGAGGGAAAGTGACTCCGGTGTTCCAACACCTGCTGTCACTGTGCTGTCGTTAAACATGACCCTACTTATTCATATAATGTGTTTAATAATAAATTTAGCGTAGTTATTAGATAGCCAGGTGCTTCAAAAACCTTATTGTGGTAGAGCTTTTGCTGATAAAAGAATGAGTCCACCGGCAAGTACCTACCCCCCTCTTAAAAAAGATCAGAGCGCTGGAGGTCTAAACCTACTTCTCTTCCTCTCCTTCTTACCTTTTATCTCCCTCTTCCATCCCTTTTCTTGGAGATGGGGACGTGTGAGTGACGCCTGTGGTGTTGCTAGGGTTAATAGTTTACGGTATGCCATACAGCCAGCATGCTTGCTTGCCACTCACATAGTTAAAAAAAAAAAACACGATAGCTAAGGATCCACAGGAGGACACCACTGTAATGTAACATAATTCCAGCGGCCATCCAACAAAAAACATTTTTTCCCGCCTTAAAAAAATAAAAGGGATCCCTAGGAACCGCTGACCACTGAATTAATGGACCACCAGTACGGGCGGAGAAATGGCACATGGCCTGTTTATTTAGTGGGTTCCACACTACCCTGTTCGTTGTCCCGAACCACGGGGTGTGCGACTAAGTACATTATTTCATAATCAAGACCTTAATGGCGTATAGACGTCAAACTATCATAAGAAAAAAAAACAATTCGAAAAAAAATAAAGGTACATCCCTAGTTATTAAGTACTAAAGGCCTAGTCAGCTACTTTCGCTGAATAGTATCATGTTAATATGATCCTCTTGATAATATTCATTAAGAAAGATCTGGGACGTGACGGTAAAAGATCATGAAGCCATTTTCGTAGTGATTAGGGCAGTACGGTGTTTGAGGTCAATAAAACAATCTTCAAAAGATATTGGGCGTTTTTTTTTTAAACACAACACAACGAGCTCGCCCTCCTAACAGTACCTATAATTAACGTCAGACTCGCAAACAATATTATCAGCCTAAATAATAATCAGTATCGGTCTCTTTTTGTATTGTTTTGGTGGCAGACAAGCCACGGCCCACCTGATGGTAAGTGGCAATCGCCGGTCATGAACTCAATAATACTTTGAGTACTGCTCAGCCACTTCTATTTAATTTTATTTATAGGAATTGAATTTAAATTAGTCAGATGATTTTCAATCTTATTTTTTATCCCACTATTGAGAGTGAGAGGGATTAGGCCACAATACACCATGCTAGCCCAATGCGGGTTGGCAGACTTGACAAGCCGTCGAGTAAATCTCTCAAGCATGCAGTTATCCTTATAATATGATTTTGTTCTTCACAAAGCAGTGATAAATTATAAACAAACAGACACATAATTTCAAAAAACCTCAGAATGTTGGAGGAGTGTGCCCTACGAGGTCTGAACCATGTACTGGGGATCGAAATCAATCTTTGCAGTCCTTGGTTTTACCACTAGACTGCATGGTCAACCACTAATTATAATCTGACTAAACATTCAAAGCATTTATAAATCCAATCTCAGTTTATAGCCAGGCTTTATTGGCCCTGAATGATGACGTCATAATCCTGCTATACTTTAACAACCAATAAAAATAATTAGCAAAGCGTCCTATCTTCCTTCATTAATCATTATTATGAAATAGCTGGCAATTATTGAGGGAAAATTACTTGGAGACCACTGCAAGTAAAAACCAACTACAATACCATAACAATAAAACACAGTATTTATTAACATTAAAATATCATCCGTACCAAAACACCAAACAATGCAAAATAAACTTAATTGCAATGGTATACAGCTTAGAGTATCTTAAACGTAATTTTCTATCAGATTTCCACATCCTTAAATTTGGTGGAAAGAGGCTGGTCTGCCATCTCTCTCTGATGTATTACTAAAGATAATATTTTCTCTTTCATTCAAACTCTATTGATTTTTCTCAGAGGGTGCTTTTAGGAGGAGATTTGCATACGACTATTTACCGTAATCTTGTTACAACAACATATTTTTCACTTACGAAGACTTCAATTTCAACAAGTGCCTTAGTTACATTTATTTTACGGCATTTTTTATACTACACCCGTGACAACACGAGAAGCGCCAATCACTGGTCGCAATTCCAACGAAATGTAAGTGGTGAGGCTTTCTTTTTTCTTTATTTCTCCTTTACTGGGTTACAGACTACATGTATGAAAAATGTTACAATGATTTGTTTAGTATTTAGTAGTTACGTCAAAGCTAACAAACTAATGCAATTTCGCATTTATAGTATTAGTAAGGATAATATCAGTATTACTTTTAAATAAAATATATTCACGGACATTTCACACAACGTCCTCTTGTCCCAAACTAAGCTTAACGCTTGTGCTATGGGTACCAGATTACAGATATATATTACTTTTTTTTGTAAATAGGTACGTATATATATAATAGATAGTACAAATATCTGTGTTCATAACACAAGTAATTGTCCTGAGTGGGAATCGAACCCACGACCTCGTGCACGGAAGTCGGTTAAACTACCGACTACGCCACGAGGCCCGTCAAAATAAAAAATAAGCCAGTTTACCTACTATAAAAACAGTCTGCAATCGAAAGTTTTAACAATAAATTTGACGGTTGAAAAACAAAACCGGTATTCAAATTTCGCCCGAATTAGGCAGATGCGTACATTCACAAACATAAAAAATAGTTTGTGTGACATTCAATCAATTATACATAGACTAGTTCTGTCCCGCGGTTTCAACCACTTTTTTTATAAAAGAAGCCTTTTTTTATTAAACACAAAGACACACAAAACGGGCTTGATCTGCTCCTCATTTTGAAATAATGTTTTAAATAAGCTCGTGCCCCATTTTATTTTATTTTATTACATTTATCTTTGGTTAGCACCTACATTAGTTTATAAATTTAATCATTTTAAGAAATTTGAAGATTAAAAGAAGTGGCTCATGAGTTTCATGCCGGGTTCTTCTCATAAAAAGCCTTACTACGGAATCCGGCCGCTTGTGGCGATTGCAATCGCGACATTGCGGATGCACTTGCCTCAAGCGCTCGTGTTAGTTATTAGTAACTTTGACGATTTTAAGTGCTATATAATAAGCTTATGAATATTTAGATATATTTTTAGCATTTGACATGCATAGCACTATACATTAAACACAAAGTGAAAAATGTGAAATCGAAAATAACAGTCACGAGCAGGATTTGAACCTGCATCTCCTGGATACCGTCCAGATGCTTTGCCAATTCAGCCATCATGACAATTGCACCTGATTGCTAATTTCGATAACACATTCACACTTAACGTCTTTGGGTGACGCCTGCGCCATCTGTTGGAAGTATTTTCATACATTATACCGACCAGGTAAACTTAATTTTACAATTAAGATTTTTACCTAATAATGACGCATACCCTATAAATATTTAGATATATTTTAGCATTTAACATGCTTAGCACTATACATTAAACAAAAAGTGAAAAATGTGAAATCGAAAATAACAGTCACGAGCAGGATTTGAACCTGCATCTCCTGGATACCGTCCAGATGCTTTGTCAATTCAGCCATCATGTCAATTGCTCCCGATTGCTAATTTCAATAACACATTCACACTTAACGTCTTTGGGTGACGCCTGCGCCTACTACTACCTGGTCGGTATAATGTATGAAAATACTTCCGACAGATGGCGCAGGCGCCATCCCGCCGAACGTGAATGTTTAAATTTTATTTATTTACATTACACGTCCGTGTTTGGGTCACCGACTTACATATTTATCTATATGTACAAAAAATTCAAATCAATCGGTTCAGTAGTTACGGAGCAAATTGGCTGTGACAGACAGACAGATACACGAGTGATCCTATACGGGTCTTTTCGATAGCGTCTTTTCCTTTTGAGGTACGGAACCCTAAAAGTTTTACGTATTATTATATAGCCACATATTTTTTTTTAATAAATACCGTATGATATAGATATAAAATATATTTTTTTCATTCTACAGATACTTGTTGACATTAATGCGTAAACAAATTTCAGTTTTATTCCTCTGTTCCTAAATATCTACAGCCTTAAGATACCCATTTCTAAAAAAATATTAAAATATATTTTAATTCTAGAGGTTGATGTGAACAAACAAACAGCAAAATAAAACACTGCAACTTTATTATATCAATATAGATTATTATTAAGATACGTAATTATAGTGTGTTATCTGAAGTAATTTGCAATTAACGATCAATGATTAAAACACAGCTGCTTATAAATGGGTGATCTTGAATGCGTTTAATGGAAAACTGGCAATGTAGTCACGTGGGTTTAATTCTATAATCAATTTATTACTGGCTTCCGTGTCAAAAGTTGTAATTTCAGCTCCGAAACGGGCAATCTTAATTATTATAATTAAGAATTGTACTAAACGATGACGCAGGCTTATAAATATTTTGTTATTTTTAATATTTTAACCACTCGACCGACATATTTAGTCGCAACAATGCGTGCAAATACATCCAACAAATGTCACTGTCGTCACCTTAAAAATGATTGTGTTATCGAAATTGATAGTCCCCAACAAATGTCACAATAGCTTAGTTGGCAAAGCGTCTGGAACGGTTATCCCGAAGACGCATTTTGAATATTTTCGCACTCAGTTGTAATTTTGCACTAGTATGTATAAAGCCTAATGTTTATTGTTGTTTTTTAAAGACCTGCACTGCACTAGGGATTTGGAAATAACCCCTTCATCACATAAATACAATTTGGCCTTCAATGTACAGTCACGTCAAGTTCTATTGTTTTAATAATCAATGCATCGATAATACTGTATAGATGTTGTAAGATAAAAATGAAAATTTTTAGATTAGGCAAACAAGTTTGTTTCCAGATGTACTCTATTTTCATTTACTGCTAGTAAATACATATAAGCCTCCATCAACGAACTCTTAAAAAAACTGATTCTGAAAAAGGACTCGTGACTTATATTCCAATAGTAAAATTATCCAAATTGAATACAAAACATTACTTAACATAAACTTCTACTAATCAAATCGTCGATAAACCTGCAAATCACAAAAACTACACTTATAAGGCCACCCTATCCGATTGACATAACGAGAGAAACATTAAGTTTAATTGTGTGTAATGTAACACCCCCTATATAGTCACCACCCACTACGCACACATGTGTATGTGACACTCACACATAGAATACAGATTTATGATTGGTTGGCAGGGGAAGTGTACATGGCGTAACGAATTGTGCTAAACAGAGCAGATACAGGGTGCTATATAAACAGGATGATGTTTAGTCAAGCAATTTATCAAATTATTATAACTCTGTTATTTTCCCGCTGCAGGACAGAAGTCTTTTGTAGGAGTAATAGTGATTTATCCCTCAGTCTACCACAGTTCAGTGGGAGTTGGCAGACTTCACAAGCATTTGAACCTTTGAATCAAAATGCTTTCAAATTCCTTTACGATGCGAATCCCAAGGCGTGCTAACAGCGAGTGAGAGCACCGAAAGTTGAACAGCGGCTTTCAATCTTACGTTTTGTATGGTAAGTGTGAAAGCCGGAGGCTGTGCCTTCAGATCTACTTTCTCATCTCCTCCGTATCACCCTTTCCCCGGCACTAAGTGGACCGTATGCTTGTGGGCTACCCATGTGGTAGAAAAAAGTATTTATTCTCAAGTAAAAGTCTCAACAATGAAATACGTGCAGGATGTCTTCTTCCTCTATGATTATGTGGATTATGTACAAGCATGTTTTAAAGGTTATAGGTAAATTACTAAACAAAAAACTAATTAAAAAAATACATACCAATATTTTGCGAGATTGTGGTTCTTCCCCGATCAAGACGATTCATTCATACTTTACAAAATATTATCTGAAATAGTATGCTAAAAAAAGGTTTAGCAAATACGATGTCATAAAACAAGACTTTCTATATTCCGTAAAACTAGTTTTATTTCATAATTTTTACTAATATTATAAATTTAATCATTTTCTGATCATTTCATATTTAATCATTTTCTTTGTTATCTCTTGACGCCGTAACTACTTATCCGATTATCACGATATTTAGTATACATAAAGTCCGGAGTTCAGAGAAGGTAGCACAGGCTATTGTTTATGCCGAAAAAATAGAGGGATGCCTATTTTTGTATAGAAGATTAGAGATTATTTCTGTGCTGGATGGTGTCGTAGGTCACAGATGACTAGCTTGTGCGTGCGTGCGGCGTGTGTGATATTCACGTAAATATCAGAAAATATTAAATATGTGTTGGTATCACTCTGTATATGTAACAGCTATAGCAGTAATGACACGTTTATCTGTAACTCACGTAGCAGATACCCCCTTACGTTGGGGAGGGATGCGCGTGCAGAACTACGAATGCTAATAGAACCTGTTTTAGGAGACCTACATGGAGGTTTAATACTTTATAGGAAGTAAGTTTTAATTAGGAAAGAATTGCGTGTACTTATGTACGCGCGTGAGAAGTTATACTTCTTTGGCATCATTAATAAATAAAGTAATTATTAAAATCGTAACCGCAAAACTTGTCACAATTATGTTTTTAAATACCTTAAACACAAAGTGAAAAATGTGAAATCGAAAATAACAGTCACGACATTGTGAAACGTATAAAACTATAACTTTATTTTATATTTAATAAATTATAGATTTTTTGTTTTCCTAATTTAATTGAGTAATTGTGAATATTTTTCTCGTACATCTCTTTGTTCTTTGGCAAATATAACGTCAAGCGTCGCCAGGATAGGACATTGCTGATCAGCGTTGTGATGCCATCACATGACATCACAGCACAAGCTGAACAATGTGCCTTTTTCTGCCGCACATGAGACGCATACAACAATTGTGATTCTTTATTATTATTAGTTTTTCAAGTTTTTATTATTTATTTTTTTGTTTACTTGTAGGTAATACTGCGTCTTTTATGCGGCGCGAAATAAAGCTTTCTTTCTTCTTCTTTCTCTCTTTCTACGAGATGATATTTTCGATTTCACATTTTTCACTTTGTGTTTAATGTAAGTATAGTGCTAAGCATGTTAAATGCTAAAAATATAAAAATATCTAAATATTTGTAGGGTTTGAGTCATTATTAGGTCAAAATCTTAATTTTATTGTAAAATTAAGTTTACCTGGTCGGTACAATGTATGAAAAATACTGCCGACAGGCAAAAAGTGGTGGCGTCACCCAAAGACGTTAAGTATGAATGTGTTATCGAAATTAGCAGTCAGGAGCAATTGTCACGATGGCTGAATTGGCAAAGCATCTGGACGGTATCCAGGAGATGCAGGTTCAAACCCTGCTCGTGACTGTTATTTTCGATCTCATATTTTTCTCTTTGTGTTTAATGTATAATCTAAGCATATCAAATGCTAAAAATATATAAAAAAATATCATAATTATGTCTAAAGTCACTAGATGGCGTTAGTAAAATTTTGAAATTTCTTTTAAGTCGATGTTAGGAGTTTAAGTGCTTTCATACACCCTCCATGGTAGCGTTAAACGTTTAACGCAACTTTTTGCAAGTCGCATTAGAAGTATAACTTCAATTAATGTTTACTAATCAACAACGCATTAACGTTAGCAAACTTAACAAGTTTTGTCAACCATGTGATGCTGGTTAAACGAAAATTGTTTGAGCCACAGAGTGATAGTAACAGTGGCTTATAAAGTCAGAAATACCAGGGTACAACCAGCGTTACCTGCCGATAAGTTTGTACTACATTCAGGAAATTGCAAAATCAGGATATTATCATAAAAAACTTAGGCAAACGGAAATAAAATGGTAGTAGTCTCCCGCCCGTGTTGAAAACAATTTCAAAACCCTCCATAAAACCTTAATCTGTCATCTATCACAAATATAACCGGTAATTATATAATTAAATTCGCTAATCACAATCAAAATATATACACATTCGCAGTTTTGCACGCCCCTCCCACAATCGCCGCTTATACTAACAGCCATGTAATGGGGGACAAATAACATCTCCCCCTTTAAGCTCCTCGGTATTCCCCCTACCCTCGACCTCTCGAGATAAGTGCCACCCCATTTTGTACTGTAGCAGGGAAAACTGCATGTAATAAAAAATACTAGCGTACTTGATATGGCTTTATTCGTACGATATATTCTTCTTGCTCTACCACAAGTAATTCGCAGTTTTGTCCGTGTGGTGACGGACTAAGAATACAAGTGTCACCACCCCATTCTTTCCCATGGGTGTCGTATGAGGCGACTAAGGGAAGTAAGCAATTGTCATCCATTGCATGACTGGTGGTAGGGTTGGGTACCAAGTGGGAGTACTCACTTGGTATCGGGCCCGAGCGGGTTGGTACCACCATCTCCCGTGTGACCGGCCATGAAGCACATCGTTGCGTTTTGGCTGTAGCAGGAGATAGCCGTTTATATTTCATTTCATATCTGAAAAATGAATTGGTGAGCAGCGGCTTGACAATACTCTTGGTATAGTCGAGTCCATGGACGACGGTTACCATTTACCATCAGATGTACCGTGGCTCGTCTGCCACTACCTGCAATAAAAAAAAAAAAAGTAGATAGGCGTGGAAGAACACTATGTCACAGAATTTTCACGTGAAGCAACAGTAGGAACCTTTTTTTTGTTTGGGCGAGAAAAAAAATACCTAACCGCACACCCCGTCGTTCGGGGCAACGAACAGTGAAGTGTGGGGCCCTCACCCACTAAATAAACCCGCCGTGTGCCGTCTCTCCGTCTTTATTGGAGGGCCTGGAATGTTGCATACGCCTAATTGGTGTTTCATATTGTGAATGTCTTTGCCTTCCTGCCTATCGTCTTTTCTTTCCACTTCCCATCGCATTCCCTGGGGTTCGGAACAGTGATGCCTATACTGTTGCTAGCGTGCATAGACTACGCTAACCACTTACCATCAGGGGGCCCTATGCTTGTTTGCAAACCCCGTTATTTAAAAAATGCCTCGGTGGTTCAGTGGTATACCTGTTTTAGATGCTGTAAGAAATTGGAGATTTAAAAATGCGGCTAATGAGTTTCTTGCCGGGATCTTCTCATGAAAAGCCTTACTACGGAATCCGGCCACATGTGGCGAGTGCAATCGCGACATTGCAGATGCACTTGCCTCAAGCGCTCGTGTTATTTAATAGTAACTTTGACGAATTTTAAGTGCTATATAATAAGCCTATGAAATAAAGATATTTTTGAATTTGAATAGTGTAGTGTCTTCGGTCTCGGGTTCGATCCCCGAGTCAGGTACCGTGAAAAAATTCGCAATAGTAGCTTGCAGTTAGAAAGTTAGCGGTGTTTCACCTCGTGCTTTAGAAAGCACGTAAAGCCATTGTTCTTGCACCTGATCTCTTTCCGCTCGTGCCACAATGTCATTCAATCGGACTGTGAGTAATGGGACTGTGAGAGTGGGAACAGAAAGTGCACTTATTAGGTATATCATACTCCTGCTGCATAATAACCTATCTATTGACACTGAACGTCATGGTCGAAATTACACTGAGATCATTATTAAAAAAAAAACACTATTGTTCATGCCTGTACCCAAGTGGGAGATATTTGCTAAAAGAGCCGCAATAAGATTGCAAGACGATAGATTGTGTCTTCCATCCCTCGCTTACACATACATCTGTTCTTTTCTATCGCAATATGGATTCAAGGAGACGTTTTGATTCTGGCTGTTAAGACGTTTAAGACTATTTAGGTAAAATGGAAGATATTTATGGTTGAAATACGATATAATTTTAAGTATTATTATGAATGGAAAATTGTTTAATGATAACAACTAACAGGTTTATACCTACTTTATTTAAAGAATGTTGAGTTACGTGACAATAACTGATAGATAGGTATTCGACGTTTATGATAGTATCTTCAACATTGGGCACTTCACTCATGGTGAGAGGGATTAGGTCATAGTCCATCACGCTGACCCAATGCGTGTTGGCTGACTTCACAAGCGGTCAAGAAAATCTCTCAGGCGTGCAGGTTTCCTCACAATGTTTTCCTTCACCGTGAATACAAGCATAATTTCGGAAAACCTCAAAAAGTCTATGTAGATATATTCCGTACGAGGTCTGAACTTTGGACTAGCGATCGAACTAATACCACTGTCTTTGCAGCCTGTTTTATTGCTAGGATATCACTGCTACCACTGAATGAATGTAATATGGTTCCGGTGGCCCGCCAATAAAGGCGGAAAGACGGCACACGGTGGGTTTATTTAGTGGGTGAAGGCCCCATACTACCCTGTTCGTTGCCCCGAAAGACGGGGTAATTTTTTTCCCGCCTTAACAAAAAAAAAGGATATCACTGCTAATTAAAGGTATAACATTGACTACATGCAGTCAAAAGTTTTATCATCAAGTTTCGCCTTAATATAAACTTGTTAAAAAAAGGCCAAAATTAGTATTATGCTGTTATTATACTGCTACCAAAAATGCAAACAATATCAAGTCTTATACTCTTGTTTGCTCATTAATATATTAGATAAGATATGCAATAAAAAATCTGCGTGAATTTTAACAACTAAAATGACTAAAATTATAATAAAGACATTTCAAACCCTAAAAATCGTTCGTTACCGTGACAAGGAACAGGCACATAAACACATGTAACACAACACTAGCAATCACCGTTTATGTGTTCCGAGACGTTTTGTGTTCCTGTTCCGCCACATCATAAATACTAAAACGATAGATTCGTCCGAACAATGGTTTGTTCCTACTGGGACCCGAGATTGTTTTGCTTTCAATCAATCAATCAGTCAATCGCAGTTCTCTGCTGGGTATAAGCCTGTCCTAACACCACAACGTTCGATTCTTCATGTGTCACCTCCAGTCTTTCTCACAGCCGTTCTTGGGTCTCTATTCTTTCTACTCTAGCGACCATCAGACTTTCAAAATTTCTTGATTTTGTTTGCCGTAATTAAATTCAATTCTCCATCTCGTTAGATTTCAACTAAGAAAGTTTGAATGTTAAAAAGTCTTCTGGAAGTTTCTGTCGCAAAATACCTCATTAGAAGCACTCATTCTGAAGATTTGGCAGGTAGGTGAGAATACGCTTACGTGCCTCCCCTTTTTTCGGTTGAAATACTTGCACGTTTTTTTGAAAAAGATACGAGTTACTAAACTGGCTCAATGCACATTGATTAACTTAACTTATATTAGACATCTAATCAATATAAGAACTCAACGAACACACAATACATTATGAATTTCAGAAAAAATAAAAACTGGAACACTCACAGAGTAACAATATAGAGCAAACTTTCGCGCCAATTCTATTCAATATGTCGTCTGGCCGTAAAAAGAAAATAGAGCAGAGAGGAAACTAATAAAAATACGATAGTCCACAATAAAGTATTAACAGTAAAAATGCTTGATCCTACAACTGGAAAGGCCTAAGTAACTTTTCAGTATTTTTTAAAAGCAGGCGGCACAGGAGCTCTCTAACTCTCTTGGGGAGGCTTCTTGCTGTTTGATTTTTTTTTAATCTCTTCGCGTGGCAATTTCTATTACTTATATGATCTGAAAAGAAATTTGTAACATTATTATTGATTCTAATTAGTTGGATTTATATTCTGACTCCGTGCTGCTAATAAGAAGTTTTTAATTAAAAACGATATATTTTATTACCTATAAAGGATTTATATACGTACATTAGTTTATTATAAATACGTGCAAAAATCCTCGCACCAAACCAAATTATATATTTTCCACTCTCAATAAACAATACGAAACAATATAAGGTAAACAAACTGATCCCATATCGGGCGCTTAAATCCATTCGGAAACAAAAACCCTCTATATTTTCAACAATTCTTGAACGAATATTACTCCCGGCGGATCGATTCGTAACGAAACGGCAAAAGATTTTTGTCCCGAAAAAAAAACAAATTTGAACGCGACCATTTTTGATAGCTCTCCTATTGCAGGGTTGCCAAGTGTAAATTGAAACTGACTTAAAAACTAACTTACTACTTTACTAACTTCAAAATCGTGTAGTTTTTCTTAAACTTTTTAGCATGTGGGATGAAATATAAATTGTATATCTCTTTACCCGAATACGTCAATTTCCTAATTGTTGGTAAACAGCAGCAACATTTTTTTGTTCTAGAAAACCCATTAATACTAACTTAACTAACTTATCATCACGCCATTTCCCTTGCGGGGTAGGCAGAGAGAACAGAGTGCCAAGAGGCTCTATTCTTGCATACATCTCTCGCTTCCTCAACATGCATAACTCTCTTCATACACGCTCGCTGGTTTCGGAGACACCTTCCTTCAATACATGACCGATTTGGTCTAGGTAGGTGAGTCTCGGTCTCCTCCTGTACCTACATCCTTCCACTTTCGTATTGTATATCTTCATAACCAGTCGCTCGTCCGGCATTAAAAAATTAAAAGCTATTAATTTCACACATTATGTGGCTTTTGTAGTTTACGTGACATCGAAATGTAAATATGTGCATTGTTAATGAATTATTGATGACTAGATACAGCCCTCTACTTCGTCCGCCTAGAGTTCAGAATATACGTCACTATACGGCACATTAGTCATCTCTAAACAAAAATAGCTAAACAGTAGTAACCGTTAATTTTTCCGGGATAAAAAGGACATTCTGGACTAGACTAGACTTTTGTGTATTTACTCAAAATTTCATGATGATTTGTTCAATAGTTATGGCGTGAAATCGTAAACAAACTTACTTTCGCATTTATTATATGAGTAAAGATAACCCTTGTAAACCAGAAATCATAGGTATGATACTAATTTCCAGAGGCTCACCAATATAGGCGGAGATACGACATACCGTGGGTTTATTTAGTGGGTCAGGGCCCCACACTACCCTGTTCGTTGCCCCATACGACGGGGAGTGCGGTTACATAAATTTTTTTCCCGCCTTAGCAAAAAAGAAAGGTATCATACCTTAATAATAATAATGCTAATATGCTAATTTCTCAGGACCAAACTTTTGGGTCGACGTCTATATTTTGTCCGTATTTACACCGACAGACTGCCTATCTGACTCCGAGAACAAGATTGGAGTCAGATTTTTTCTTTAGGTCTCTGTCTACTTGTAACGACTCGAGACCCACTGATTAACGTGCCTCCTAAAGCACGGAGGAGGTCAGGTGTCTACAAATAGGTGACGTTATTATAATTACACTAGCAGACCGTGCACGCGTTGCTGTAGCGTACATAATTCCTTCGTTAATTTCGCAATAAAAAAGAAAATATAATCGAGATAAAAATTATGCTATCAGAATTAAAACACATTATGAAAAAAAAAACGTTCAGATCTTGTAAATAGTTTCGGAGCTCATCGCCGAATAACACTGTGACAGGGAATTTTTATGTATTTAAAGATGAATGTAAAATTTATTTTAAAATGAAAAACCTCTCGTTTTAAGCAATACTTATGTCCTATCGTCAAGGTGTATATTAGAATAAGTTCTAGTCATCGTAGTCGTAAGTCTTCAGTCTCCAACTTAAGTCTTCTGTGATGATAATGCATGATCATCGTCATTACCCAGAAGGTTATATATCTTAATTGCATCCTAAGCTATCGCTTCGGAGCCTGGGTTGATCTTTTATTTCTTTCTTTCAGAAATAACAGCCACATTATTAAAAAAATCTGTTCCTTGTAACCCTGGCCCCAAAAAGATACAAGCTATAACACAAATCGTACTCAGCGAACTCGCGTTAGTTTGTGAGATTGAAATTTGTTCAGGCACTTACATTTTATTTTATTTGAATACCGTTTCTTTTTCTATTATTCTGATATGTGTTTGATTGTTTTAGTTAGAAATTGTTTCTAAATTGAAGTGTGAAACATAATAATATCTAAGTATCTACCTATATAAAATTCTAAAACTAGACTCGCCCCCTATTACGTGGGACTTAAACATAGCTAGCGAGTCGTGGGTGTGTAATACACCTCTGCCTACCCCTTCGGGGAATACAGGCGTTATGCTATGTTTCTATGTAAATAAATTAGACATATCATCCACTAGGCCGAAATCTCGATCTCAATATCTACTCGTATAATAAAATTGTAAAAAGATGATACTTATAAGATATTTAGGAAATGTTAATAATGTCTTTAAAACGGCAACAAAATATAAAATTCTCCCACTTTCTACTGAATGGATCTTGATGTTTTTTTTTGTTTTATACCTCTTGATTAGTCCCAAAATTTGATATACTTACATTTTATTTCGCTTCTATACCCGGAAAAGCAGATAGAAACCTTACCTCTCCATTCTCGTCTTATCTATAGGTACATCATCATCCTTCCTATCCGCCTCCGTTCTCTTTTCGTGGAATAAGCAACGCGCAGCACCAGATGACTATAGTCTATAGGTTCAGCTCAGGTTCGCTTTAGTCCATGAGATGATGGACTAAGAATACAAGTATCACCACCCCATTCTTTCCCACGGTTGTCGTACTGTTAGGAGGCCAAGCTGGTTAGTGTTTTAAAATAAAAACACCCAAAATCTTTTGAAGGTTGTTTTATTGACCTCAAACACCGTACTTCCCTAATCACACGAGAATAGCTTCACAACCGTTTACCGTCGCGTCCCAGATCTAACTAACTTTATAAAATGAATATATCAAGAGGATCATATTAACATGATACTATTCCGCGAAAGTAGCTGACTAGGCTAACTAGGGAATAATACATACTAACTAGGGAACAGTACGAGGCGACTAAGGGAAGTAAGCATTTATCAACCATTACATTACTGGTGGTAGGGATGGGTACCAAGTGAGAGTACTCACTTGTTATCGGGCCCGAGCGGGTTGGTACCACCATCTTCCGAGTGACTGGCCATGAAACACATCGCTGTTTTGCTTGTAGCAGGATTTCTAACTCTTTCATTTCATATCCATGAAATGAAATAGTGAGCAGCGGCTTGACAATAATCTCGGTATAGTTGAGTCCATGAGCGACGGTTACCATTTACCATCAGGTGGGCCGTGGCTCGTCAGCCACCATCATACTTCATACTTAATATTATAAATGTGAATGTAAGTTTGTTTGTTACGCTTTCACGTGAAAACTACTTAACCGATCATCATGAAACTTTGTACACATATTCTCGGAGGTATTAGAAGTAACATAGGATACTTTTAAAAAAATACGAAAAATAAAAAAAAATGTTTGTCACAAAATCTCAAAATCTAGCAACTTCAACGCCATCTAGCATTTCAGTAATGAAGTTCCGACCCCGAGTACTGTAATACCGTTGCACTGTATTACCGACAATTTCAAGGGTTGCTTTATTCATTTTTATGAAATTACTCACGGACGAAGTCGTGGGTAACAGCTAGTATAATATTATAAATGTGAATGTAAGTTTGTTTGTTACGATTTCACGCGAAAACTGCTTAACCGATCATCATGAAACTTTATACACATATTCTTGGAGGTATTAGAAGTAACATAGGATACTTACTTTTTATTGCCCTGGTGACCTGTAATACAGGTTTTGTAAAATACCTACAACTGGCACAGCTTTATTTATTTTTATGAAATTCCTCGCGGACGAAGTCGCGGGTAACAGCTAGTATGCAATAAAAAAACCATCACGGTGGCCATTTGTTTGAATATCAACCTTAAAAAAACATAGCATCACGCCTGTATCCCCGAAAGGGTAGGAGAGGTTACACACCCACCGTTCGCCAGCTATGTTTAAGTCCCACGTAATAGGGGGCGAGCCTATTGCCGTTTACCGGGCACATACTCGTATTTCGAACTGCTACTGAGAATTTTTCTTTTTACGAAATAGCTCTATAGCACTGCCCAACCTACCGCTGCACTACCGAGGCAGTTATATCACCCTCAAGGTATAATTATACAATACATTGTTTAAAGTACTTACTTCTTGTCGCTTGGCCACATTAAATCCATTAAGTCACCGTATTTTTTGATGTGAAACATCTAATGCGGAGGGAGGTTAAAACCGGCTGTAGCGTGGCGACGCTTTTATTTTACTTGTCCCTTTCAAATCTAAAGTTATATTTGACACACTTACCGGTTTCCTATTAAGCTGAAATTTTACATGCATATGTATATCGCGTGACAATGCAATATTATGATGAGATTGAGCTGATCTGATGATGGAGCTGGAAGGTGGACATAGAAACTCTATAATGAAACGTCGCAACCCTATTGAGTTTGGACTCGTTTGACTCGTCTTGACGAGTACTTTGTCTTTACATGGTATCCAGGGTCTGATGATGGGGCTGGAAGGTGGCCATGGGTACTCGGTAATTAAACGTCGCAACCCATCGATTTAGGGGGTAGTTTGAGTTATCTTGAATAGTACTATAGACCTAGATGATATTCAGGGTCTGATAATGGAGTCGGATGGCCATGGGCACTATGCTTTAAAGCGCTGCAATCCCATCAACTTTGGAATTGTTTGATTCGTTTTTAACAAGTACTTCGGTCCTAGATGATATCCAGGGCCTGATGATATTGATTTATATACATTCCCGTTATTTTAAAAATGTCATAATTTAATACAAGCACACATTGAAAAGTTATGATCATTTAATTTCTACAAAATAAAGTACAAATTATTTGTGAATAAGGATTTGTACTTTAAAAAGTGGCGGAGCATGTCAAGTGCTAAAAAAATATAGATCAAAATTGTACAAAATAATTTCGATGTTTTCACATCTGGTAGACGTCCTGCTACGTTTATTTTTTTTCTATAAATCTAGGAACCATGACCCCATTTCACACATGAACATATTCGTAAAGTCGAGTAACTTTGGCCACACATTCCCGGAACTAATTTGTCGTTCGTTAAAATATTATTTATGACACAAAAACTCGTACCCCTCATTTCTTAGATATACAATTTGTTAAATGCGCCTCTGAATTTAAGTTTTTAATATAATGCTAAGTGATATTTTTAACTGCCTCGGTGGTGCAGCGGTAGTGTGAGCGACTGCTGATCATGAGGTCTCGGGTTCGATCCCCGAGTCAGGCAATGTTATTAAGCTCTTTCGTAAAAAGGTAAATTCTCAGTAGCAGTCCGAGTTTAGAAATGTGCCCGGTAGGCGGCAATAGGCTCACCCCCTATTACGTGGGACTTAAACATAGCTGGCGAATCGTGGGTGTGTAATACTCCTCTGCCTACCCCTTCGGTGAATACAGGCGTGATGCTATGTTTTTTTTGTGATATTTTAAAAGATACATTTCCATATATTAGACTGTAAGAAATCAAGGATTTAGAGTAGTACCTATCGATGTATCAAGCCATATTGTTTTATGAACCTAAAACAAATTTTGTGAAATTATAATAAAGACTAGCTTTTACTCGCGTAAGCCAATTCATTGTTTTTATATGGTTTATGCCGCACGTTAGTAAAGCTTCCCGACATTATAATTTTTTTTCCAACGACTTCAACTATCATAGTTAAATTTCAGCCAATTTCCAAAAACAACTTCACTAATTATATACTAAAAACCTTCATCATGAATTCAAAACCGCATGAAAATCCGTTTGATCCGAGATCCGAGATCCGAGTTTGATTAGAGCGAGAACGGAGTAAATTTCTTTGTATTTAGGACGCTGAGAGACTATAACGACTACCAAGATGTTATATGACAGCCGGGATCCCCTAATTAACGTGTCTTCCGACTTCCGAGGCCCGTAGTGACTTCCTCTTTCCACAAATAGGTGTCACTTGCGTGAGCTGGATGTCAGCGGGATGTGTGAACATCCAATTGCCTTCCGAGCGAAAGTTGCTTAACCTTGCCGATTGTTTGAACTTCAAGAGAACAAATAGGTTACGACCTACTCTTATTATGTTGCAAACAATCCTACAAATATTATTAATGTAAAAGTACCAGTTTTTAAGTATAATCAAGAGCTATCAAATAAAAAAATTGCATCCAAATCCATTCCGAAGTTTTTAGACGATGCGTGACTGACAAACAGACAAATAGGCAAATATATTAAAAAAAAATTGTTTTGTGTTCACGCCTATATAGCCTAATTTAGCATTTTTTTTCCCAAATACCTAAAATGTACAGACACGGCTCTCTTACGGCTTTATAATAGTTAGGATGTAGATACCTATATATACTAACACCTTCAATAACTCATTTAATTCTGTAATAAAATGCTAGAAACTAGAAAAATGCCATGTTTGTAAAAAAATATAAAATAGAGTTAGTTGTAAAAAATATGTCACAAATATAACAATAAAATATGCTTTAATGTTTTTTGTTCACGCATCATCCAAAACATGTTCTTTTTATGTATCCTTGCAAATGAGCCACTAAATTGTCAAGCTAATAAATTACATAAGAAATAGACTCATAAATTAATTTCACATTTCTTAAAATTAGACATCACAAATTGCCGCCAATTTGACAGCTGCTTCGCGCGGGTGGCCATTTTGAACGCGTTCACAGATAATTCCATAATCCGACCTGTTTAGATAACTTATGAACGCAACTTATCTTCTAATCGTTTACATGTGCAAGTTATAAATAATGTATACAAAAAAATAAGTACCTACTTATCTACACGTCTTATAAGGTATTGTGATCTGAAAATCTTTTATATAAATTGGTAATTTGAAATAAGTTAGTGTATATGAAGCAGTAAAATAGAAGTAAGTAGGTAGGTAGTTATATTGAAAGAGTGTCCAACAAAATAACGTAAAATACGAATAATGTAATTATACAGAAACTACAAAAAAAACGTCTTCAGAGGCATTCAATATATCTTCATGTCGTTAACTCAAAATAAATATGCGCCGTAGTCCAAATTACTATGAAAAAACTGTTCATTTAAGTAAATCTATTTCCAGTTCCACAAAAACATTAAACTTGACAGAATGATAAGAACGAACAATAATTGTTATAATGACAGCACTGGCCGACTGATAAATCGGTGAGCGCGAAAAGAATGAAAAAAAACACATTTGAAAAAAGAATCGACGATTGTTAGGAAACATGCTTAGATTTTTTGTGTTGCCCTATTTTTGAACATTTGCTGGATTATTTAATCAGTAGTCGTGAAAAGTTAACGGAACGTGGAAGAAATTGGGAGAATTCCCCATTCCAAGAAATGTTGTATGAGTTTGACGCTTACATTGTGGTAGTGGTCAAAAATACATTGGTCGTAGGAGTCCTAAACACCGACTAGCAATAATCTCTCTAATTTCGTTTAGTATATAATTTATTTTTTTAAACACTACACTGGAATATGAAATAATTCATACGTCACTGAAGTATACATTACACGGTTCCAGTGACCCTCCAATACAGGCGAAGAGATGGCACATGGTGGATTTATTTAGTGGATGAGGGCCCTGCTCTGACCGACGGGGTGTGCGGTTAGGTAAATTTCTTCCCGTCTTAACCAAAAAACATGTATAAAACATCTTGATTTGGTAAGTATAGTATGTTTTTTATTGAGATGTTAAGATAATTGGATGATGAACTCGGAAGAACATTGTCTTACACAATGGATGAGGCTTACCATTTACCATCAGGTGGACTGTGGCTCGTCTGCGAATAATATCCATCCATCCATCAGCCTTTTAAAGTCCACTGATGGACATAGGCCTCCTCAAGAATGGAGGATAGTGCCGTAATTGTCACGCTTGGCAGGCGGGTTGGCGATCGCAGTGGATGTAGTTAATACTCGAGGGAGTGCTGCTGCCCACTCGTCTGGTATTCCATCAGTCGGCTCTTACGACTCCCATGGGTGGAGAGGGGTGGGACAATTCTAAAGCCGGCCCCACACAGCGAGCGAATAATATGTATGCGTATAATGCGAATAATATATTGTTACAAAATTTCATTTTGTCATTGCAGTACACACAACACCGGTGTTGATAATGTTCCATAAGCAGGTCATTAACGAGGCAAAACAAAAGGGCAGATGGCAGACCACCTTTTCTAACTGTCAGCTTATACCACACGCCGGATTAACCTACTTAAGGTAAATTAAATTAATACGATTGTCATGATATTTTTAAGTAGGCACCTATGCGTAATAAGGGGAAGTTGGTACTATGAAATAAGTTCGTCAGTGTTTTGATTGATTTGAAAGAACTTTTAAAGATCCTTAAATTTTATATGACGCTTAAAATAAGTTAATAAGTTTTTTTTTGGATATTTTTATATATACTTTTAGCATTTGACATGCTGAGCCATAAAAATCAACACAAAGTGTGAAAATGTGAAATCGAGTGTCACCAACCCGTTCTTTCCCACGGGTGTCATACGAGGCGACTAAGTGAAGTAAGCAAGTATCACCCATGGCATTACTGGTGGTAAGGCTGGGTACTAAGTGGGAATACTCCCTTGTTATCAGGCCCGAGCGGGTTGGTACACTATCCTGAGCGTGACCACCCATGAAGCACATCGGTGTGTTTTGGTTGTAACATGAGATATCATTCTTTCATTCAATAAGTATCTGTGAAATTAAATTATGAGCAGCGGTTTGACGACGGTTACCATTTACCATCAGGTGGGCAGTGGCTCGTCTGCCACCATACGCAATAAAATTGATGTAAATATGGGGAGCAGCCCATTTCATTTCATAGATATGAATTAAAAGAATAAATGATTGTCTCTTGCTACAACCAAAACACACCGATGTGCTTCACCGATCACACTGGAGCTGGTGGTACCAACCCGCTCGGGCCCGATAGCAAGTGACTTGCACTTGCTACCCAGCCCTACCACCATTCATGCAATGGGTGATAATTACTTACTTCCCTAAGTCGTCGTGTATAACACCCGTAAGAATGTATGGGGTGGTGACACTTGTATTCTTAGTCCGTCACCACACAGGCGTGTTGTAATCAGCAGGTGGGCCGTTAGGCTGCTACTGTTAGCGATAAACAAAATTGGCGAGGTCAAGAGCATCTGCTTTAAATATATAATACATATATATAAATAAAATTTAAGTATGTGTTTGTAATGTCTAAATTAAGCTGTTACGTTACCTATAATAAAATATGAATTGTTAATTTTTGCCTATCTCCGAAATGTCTGGACCGATTTGGACGAAACTTTCACTGGAGCAGTTTTTTTTTATTGCTTGTAGTGTCAGACGAGCCACATCCCATCTGATGGTAAATAGTAACCATTGCTAATGGACTCAACTATACTGAGAGTATTGTCAAGCCGATGCACACCATTTCACTTCACCGATTTAAAATGAAAGAATAAACAATGATGTGCTTCATAGCCGGACGGGAGATGGTGGTACCAACCCGCTCGGGCCCGATACCAAGTGGGTATTTCCACTTGCTATCCAGCCCTACCACCAGAATCAAAAATGAATGCGATTAATCTTAGCATGTGTATATTTTTGAATTGAAAACTTCTATTAAGGAAGGTTAGGATTGGGAGTAAATTCATGTAAGTCGTCATCGACATGATCACGTGACGTGTAAACGTACGTACCTACGCCACGTACCTATATAATTGTTGCTCAGAGTGCTGATAGATATCAAAACTCGATAAATGTAAACTGATTTACAAGTTTTAATTTAAGATCAAACAATTAATTTGGATGTCCAAAAATAGCGACTGTTTGTTATAAACAAACAGTTGTTGTTATTATAAACAAACAGTTGTTATTTTTAGATAAAGTTTTAAGTTTTCACTTCTGTCGGCAGTTCTCATAACTGTTTTTTTTTTGTTCATAATTCTGTATTATTCACTTTTTAAATTCTGTGAAAAGAACCAATTTTTTCCTCGCTGACGAAGTCGTAACACAGCTTAGCTAGTAAAGAAATAAAACAGTATTGGTGTCAACTAGCAGTTGGAGTCAAATTAAACTCATAAATGATCACTAGCGTCAAATTATGTAAAATGTCGTCGATTCTCTTAATTCTATACACTTTTAATATGCACTTATAATTACTTATAAAGTGAAAGAAAAATAATTTTAAATATATTAAGGAATTTATTTATTACATTTATTTATTACAGTCAAATAGTCATACATTGTAATATACATTTATTATCAGATTTTCACTGTTAATAGGTATCTTTTTAATTTACATAAATTATTCAATTAATTTATTTTTTACTCTGCAATGGCAGCCCTAATAACATGTGACCCAGAAAATTGGAGGGAAAGCTCGTGGGTATTTAGCTTTTATTAACTTTTTTATATAATAGGTACTTCTGGTTAGAAATAAAAAAAAACATTTTAGTTTTTATCTCAGACCAAGAAAAATATATAGACGGTTCATTACGAACAATCCAGTGAAGCATATAAAACCATGCCAAACCCTCCGACCATGCTCACGCACACAAATACAAAGAAAACCATGCCAAAAAAGTGACATAAACCATGAGTGTTACCAGAGTATGATTTTAAATTAACCCGAATGACTTAACGATTTCGTATACGTTATATTATACGTCACAAGCGCTATTATATTCCCTATATGATTTGCTATAAACTTACTTTATACTTTCAATATTCCTTTATGTTTTAAACATGGAACTCTCAAAAAATTATTCAAATTATAGGGATTTTTTCTTTCCGGTGACGACTTGCACGCATCTTTAAAAAATTGGCTTTACTTTTTAGTTGACAATTGACAATGAGGTGTCTTTATTTTTAGTTAGTCTGAGGCAAAGAGTGAATACGTATAACAAGAAAATCTGTCGATTTTATGATAATTTTCTAGAGTAAATAAGCTGTTAGTAATCAACGTAATATCATTGAAATTCACTGAGATCGTGTAGGTAATAGGGGCCGAACTATTTAAAAAAAGGTATTAATTAAAATGGGAAATAGGCAAGCCCTTATAAAAACACACTCGTCAAATTAGGCTTTGATAAAATTATGAAATGCCTATAAATAAAACACCAGCTGTCTATTTATATAACACATATTTAAATAATTATTCCATTAGCATACTGACATAAAGAAAGAAAGAAAATATTTTAATGAGTTATCCAGAATCTATAAATATAACTATAAAATTTCCCACAGTAGACATTTCTGATGCGCATTAATTATTAGTTTATAGGCTTATAATTTTATCGATTCAAAACTTATAATAAGTATTTACTTAAACTTACTTTCTACATATTCAAAATTTCCTTTTTTTTTTACTAAGTTTTAATATAGGTACGGGAAGCAAAAAACAGAGGAAAATTAATTTAGGAAAGAGTTCTGTATATTTGGAAGGCATTTTACAGGACCTTGTATAGGTCAAATCAAAGCTCACGTAATTATAAGTAATGAATTCTATTCTTTTATTTAATTAAATTTGAATTTGGAATGTAGATGTGTTAACTTACCTTACATTGGAGCTGTTGGTGGTAGGAGAACAAAGCTCGTGCTTAACAGTACGATGTATGTATATGGAGCCTAAAGACATTTCTTTGATGAAAGATTTAGATTGGTGATGGAGTTCTACAAACAATCATCTTAACCAATGTTATTGACTTCAAAAAAGTCTGCTGACTGGGCCAATGTGGTGAGCTATCAACAAAATCTATCTAACCAAGTGCCTAACAATTAGACAATAAATACTTAATGTTCTGTGAAAAAAAAAAACATTTATTCTTTTTTTAATTTCATACTATTTGATCGAGAAATAAAACTAGTAACCGTCCGTGACATACGTACGTACGTATCTATATACGTGCCTCTGCTATTAGTCTTATCCCAGCACGAATGGGCCGGCTCGGTCGGAGAAGTACCATACTCTCACAGAAGATCAGCGAGATTCAACGGTAGGTATCTACTCCTACCACCGAAGGAATGTAACACAGTTCCAGTGGCCCGCCAATAAAGGCGGAGAGACGGCACACGGCGGGTTTCTTTAGTGGGTGCAGGCCCCACACTACCCTGTTCGTTGCCCCGAACGACGGGGTGTGCGGTTAGGAACATTTTTTCCCGCCTTAAAAAAAAAAAAAAAAAAAGGTATCTACTCCTACCGTTTTGTTTCGTAGTGTAGTGAGAGTGATGAAGACCTAACCCTTTCCCTATCCTCTCCTTAATATTCTTCCTATCCACCTCCTATCCCTTCCGTTGGAGATGGGGAAGCGTGAATAATGCCTTTGGTGTTGCTAGTGTCTATAGGCTAAAAATGTTGTAAAAAATCACTAGTGATTTCTATACAACATTTTTTATCCTACAGGAATCATATGGTTTTCCGGAATAAAATGTAGAGTAGACATGAGCTTTTCCAGATTCTGGACATAGCTAATATTTCATGATGATATGTTTCGTAGTTATGGCGTCAAAGCGTAATAAACAGCAATTTTGCATTTATAACATTAGTAAATCTGTCCGTGTGGTAACGGACTAAGACTACAAGTGTCACCACCCTATTCTTTCCCACGGGTGTCGTATGAGGTGACTAAGGGAGGTAGGCAACTATCATCCACTGCATGACTAGTTACCAAGTGGGGTACTCACTTGGTATCGGGCCCGAGCGTCACTACAAGCAATAAAGAAAAAAAAATAATGTGCTGGTACGAATAACAACATTGTAATTTATTTTATATTATGGAATTTAAAGGTATTCATAATGTTTAATGTGTAAACAAATATTTTCCGGAAAGTAAATGGGAGAAACCATATTCTATACTTACTCAAATAAATAAACATTGATGTGTTTAAACAAAACAATCAATTTTCTTTTAACTAACGCAAGAATGCCACTTAATCACAAACTTATAAAAGTAATTCATGTTCGATATAATATATCAAGTAATAAATGTTTTATTGAATATATTTCAGTAAATCAAAATCATTGGTAAAAACCCATTGATCGCATAAGTATATTTATTATCTAAATTGCGAACTACAAAATATATGGGATTTATTTAATGCATGTTGATCTGTATTAAAGCACTTAACATGCTCAGCTACTTTAAAGAACAAATTATTTGTTAATGTTGAAAAAGATAAGTTAAGTGCGAGCGGGATTCGAACCTGCATCCATTCAAATCCGGGGAAGTGCTCTAAGCCGCTAAGCCATCGCACTGACCGACGACCATTCCCAATCTCCACATCACATTTATCTTCACGACCCACGCCACCTATCAGATGCATTTACATGCCTTAATCCAATATGGTAAGTTGAATTTTGTTGTGCGTGTGGTGACGGACTAAGAATACCAGTGTCACCTCCCCATTCTTGCCCATGGGTGTCGTATGAGGCGACTAAGGGAAGTAAGCAATTATCACCCATTGCATGACTGGTGGTAGGGCTGGGTACCAAGTGGGAGTACTCACTTGGTATCGGGCCCGAGCGGATTGGTACCACCATATACCGTGTGACCGGCTATAAAGCACATCGTTGCGTTTTGGCTGTAGCAGGAGATAGCCGTTTATTCTTTCATTTCATATCGGTGAAATATTTCATTTCTGAGAAGTGAAATGGTGAGCAGCAGCTTGACAATACTCTCAGTATAGTTGAGTCCATGAGCGACGGTTACCATTTACCATCAGGTGGGCCGTGGCTCGTCCGCCACCATACGCACTAAACAAAAAAAAATTAAATTCTAGCTTTTTGCAATCTAAATTCTATTTGATGGCGCGATTTTTTAAACATTTTTGTGTAAGTATAAAGGTGTCTTCACAAAATATTATCTCTACTCTTTCATCTAATGCTGTTTGCTTTTAAAATACCAAACGTATCGCATATCGTAATTACGCACTAAAATAAGAATATAAAAAAACAATAAATGGGCAACGGAAACTAAATATAAATGCATTAGTTTATTAGTCAGTTTTGTACTGGCAAGCTCGCAAGTCTTAAACTTTTTTTTGTTCTATGGCGGGATGGGACGTCATGGTGAGCGCGGACGGGATGTCTGCTGAAATACAGTCACAAAATCTAATGAATTTTGAAATATACAATGTGTATTAAAATATTCGACTGGTGGACATTGAATCTAAATATTATAGCAAAGAAGAAATCCACTGAAAATATAGGTAGGTACATAATTATAATAGTTCACTAAATTATAGTTCTATTTAGTAGTAATCTATACTATTATAAAGCTGTAACAGAGCTGTGTCTGTACATTCAAAATACTTGAGAAAAAAATTGCTGTAATAGGCGTGTCTAAACCTAAAACATATTTTTTTAGAATTTTTGTTTGTCTGTTTACCTGTTTGTCTGTTTGTTTGTTCGCGCATCACTCAAAAACTACTGGACGGATTTTGATGCAACTTTTTTTATTTGAAAGGCCTTGATTAGACTTAAAACTGGTATACATTTTATCCCGCTACTATATCGGCAACCTGAGATATAACCGAAAAACTAGCTTTCGGCGACGGCGAAGCCGCGAGCAAAGGCTAGTAAGAAGATAAAACTGTAATACTGTTTCTACCGCATACAAGGCAACGGTGCACCTATCGGCAGTTGAGAACTGTGGTTATATGGTCATATCTATTTTGTATACAGCGAAGTCTCCAGTCATGAAGATTTACAAAAACGTTTCAGGGCAAGATTAGCAGATATACGACGATTTCATTATAAACAGGAATAAACATAATTGGGTCACGAAAGCTTAGCAAGACTGTGGGATCTACCTACTCGACAAATAGACATTCAATGTATTGACCGTAACTGTAAATAATTGATTTATGTATGGTCTCGACTGCTAATTTCGATAACACATTCATACTTAACGTCCTGTGTGACGCCTGCGCCACCTATCGGAAGTATTTACATACATTATACAAACCGTAAACTTAATTTTACAATAATTGTAAAATTAGGTTTAAGCAGTTGTCACGATGGCTGAAGAATTGGCAAAGCATCTGGACGGTATCCAGAAGATGCAGGTTCAAATCCTGCTCGTGACTGTTATTTTAGATTTCACATTTTCCACTTTGTGTTTAATGTATAAGACTAAGCATGTCAAATGCTAAAAATATATATTTAAAAATATCTAAATACTTGATATATCTTTGTATTTCCATCAAACAATATACCTAAGTTGACGTACAACAAGTAAACGATATTACGCGCTAAAAAGTCAATTAAAACTGATATAAGTCCAATTAATGACTTCGTTTACATAAAACATGCAGTGTTGCCAGTAATTACAATCATTACATACAGACTGCATGTTGAGTTTATTTATTTTTAATTACTCGCTATCGATGATTATCAAATTATTATGCGTTGTCGGAAAAAAGTAATATTACGTTTATTGTCCTTTATAAGCTTAAGTGCATAACAACCGTACAAGCGATTATGATCATGAGATTCTCATAAGACTTAATTTAAAAATAGGTATAGGTAGTCCTGTCCTTTATTACTTAGGTCTAATTATGTTGGAGTCAGCGTTCTAGTTAATCTAGATGCACCAAAACACGACCAACATCACAGAAGGATAACTAAATAAGTAACCTTTTTTAGTCAGGAAAAATGCACCTAACCGTTCATCCCATTACACCGGGAGGTACTTTGAGGGCCTCTTAAAACAACCTACAGTGCATTGTATCAATAGAAATCTATATAATAACATCAGTGCATATTGTACGTATGTACACGGTGGTATTAACTTCACTGGTACACGTATGCGGTAGCTTGTGCCAGAAAGTTTCTCTCTTTAAAAACCTTCATAGCAGAGCCTCTGCTGTGGATGGTGAATAAAACCTAATTCAACATGCCTCATGGTCATTAAGTCCAGATAAGCAAGCCAACACTGCCTAGCGTTATGTCGCTTAATTGAGCCGGCAGCATAGTATATAATTATCATAAGTATAGTACGTACCTACTCTATAGATAGCCATATTATATTGATTACCATTTCCGATGTTAAGAGACTAATGCAACGTCTGAGTCATAAATTTCAAGAATAAAAATATATCCTGGAACCCGATTGCAGTACCACCTACCAGATCCGATTTTGAATCTCCGTTTTTTATCAAAACCGGTCCAGCCATTTTCTATAGTTTATTGCAATACGAACGCATAGCAGTTGTATTTTATGTAGATAAAAACGCAGGGCCCCGAAAAAGGAGATACATATATTACTTACAGCTGTTAGTATACATAATTACTTATACCCGTCTCTTCCTATAGGAGTCGTAAAAGCCGACTAAGGGATTACCGGGGCACCGGGCAGCAGCGTTCCCCTGTGTACTAAAAACATCCACTGCGATCGCCAACCCGCCTGCCAAGCGTGGCGATTATGGTAAAACCCCCATTTTGGGGAGGCCTATGTCCAACAGTGGACGATGAAAGGCTGATGGATGGATGGATGGAATAAAAGTAATAATAAGTAAGTATTTGTATTGTCTCAAATATGATATTAGTAGTAGTAATACCTTTTGGGGGAAGCACAACACATTAAAACGATCACCGCTAACTCAGGCATATCTAAGTAGAACACTAGCGATAAATACTAGTAACTACTAATACGGTACAATAATCTATGTTATTATACGAGTTTATCTCGTATGCGATTTGAACTTATACCTCAAGCGGATCATAATCTACTAAAATCGCATCAATAAATAGTAAAGTTGAAACCGTTTTGCCCTCGAGTGTACATCTGTCATCGAGAAGTATAAGTGCGAGAACAAATTCGAATATATTTTAGCGAAACGTTTAAAACATAGATACGTTCTTATTATCTGTGGTACTGATGGATGACGTCACTTAAGAGTTACCAGCCTAGAAATATGTAAAGAAATTAAATAATAAATTATTATAGATTCTCGAAATAAGACAATATTTTGAAATAAAACTACGTTTACGGAATCTATCGCGTTTACTTGATTTTACTACTATCCCGACGTTTCGAATACTTTACAGCATTCATGATCACGGGTGGACTTAGATGATAGACGTCCAAGGCTGCCTTGTAGGCTACGTAGTTTTATTTCAAAATGTGTAACATTCGCGTAAATTTCAGAAAGTATTATAATAAGACAATAATGAAATTAAAAGCTATTTTACCTGATTTCACCACATGCCTTATTCAGTGTCTCGTCCGAGCGTCCGATCACAGTATTAATGTTTCGTTAAGATAGGCTTTTACAGTGCTATCGTAATTTACCGCCAAATAATAATCCCATCCATCCATCAGTCTTTCAACGTCCACTTCTGGACATAGGCCTCCCCAAGAGAACGCTACAACGAACGGTCCCGTCATGAGGGATAATGCCGTAATCGCCACGCTTGGCAGGCGGGTTGGCGATCGCAGTGGACATTGTTAATACTCAAGGGAGTGCTGCTGCCCACTCCCCTTTTTTTCTTTTTTTTTTTACGCGTGGAAATCCTTTATGGATACCCAACCGCCGGGCAGACGGAGGGGTTATGCTGGACTCCCAGAGGAACTCGGCTACCTGCTAAAACCACACGGTGTTCCTTCAGACTACCTTTCGCCAGGGGTGAGGTATACGCTCTACGCATGAGTTCCTCCACCCCTAGCAGGTCTGGGCCTCCATTCCTGGTGGCCCCGTCTGTTTTAGAGGGCCAAGCCCTCCCTCATCGAGAGGCGCTCGCGGAACACGTGCACCGCCGTCTCGGGCCTGCTTCTGCTAGGGTGACAGACTGCCCTAGGCCTATCACCCTCAGGCCTGCACTCGAGATCGACTAGCGCCCTTTGATGCCCAGTGCGTCTTCTTCGGGACGGGAGACGGCTGGTCATCTCCCGCTCACGCTCTGCCGCCTCCTTTGCATGCATCACCTGCTCGCAAAAGGAGACGGCGGCGTCCCACCCGCTTTCACTCCGGACCATGGCTTTTACCACGGCCGGGAGCGAGAGGTTTTCCACCCTGACTGCCACGGTGAGTTCGCATCACTGCTCTGCCCAAGCTGAGCAGTCCACCAGCGTGTGCAGCGCCGTGTCCTCAGGGCAATCCCCACAGTGATGGCCGTCTCTTCCCGGCCTATGCGACACTGATACTTTCCGAAGCAACCATGCCCTGAAAGTACCTGCGTCAGCCGGAAAGTGAGAGCACCATGTCGTCTCTCCAGCCACTCGTCCATGACGGGACTTACCGCCTCTATAGAGGCGTGCCCTGCGCTTGGTCGCACAAGTCGCCCCTTCCACTCCACCTGCTGCCCACTCCCCTGGTATTCGCTCAGTCGACTCTTACGACTCCCGTGGGTAGAGAGGGGTGGGACCATTCTAAAGCCGACCCCACACGGTGGGCAATAATTAAGATGATTAGATACTGATATATTGCCGTATCAGTGGTACCAAGCCCGCGCAATATTTGGGCCCCGATGTATGTATTAAATCTATCCTTATCCTTCATTTGAGCTTCACCAATGTCTGCTCGAAGGGTCCCCCTAGTGCTACCCAGGCCTCTCAGGCTGTGTCCGACTCTAGTGATATCTGCCGTTCCGCATTAGACTAGTCTGTATCGCTAATCCTGAGAAAAGTCTTTCCTCGTGCATATAATAAAAACGATAATTAGATGAGGAATATTATCGTCACGATAATAGACAACATTAACGCAAAGTTTTCACTGATGTTGAGGGTCTATAAAAATCAGTTAAAGTTGAATCAATATCATCATTAAGTATACTACTCAAACTAGGATAGTGTACTAAAAAGTAAAATTATTCAATGTAGATTAACAAAAAGTATTTATGGTAAAACTTCAAAAAGTTGTCTATTTTATTTCTTGTTTTATAATCTAGCAACACCCGCAATTTGAAAATATGGCGCGAACAGATCACTCGATGACAGCTTTATAGGCCACCATTTTGGAGTCCATTTAGTAAACGCAGATAAATATTTATCGGTCCAATAACACGTTAAGATGATGAGTTTGCGTTTATTTTCGTTGCCTAGAGCTCTTTGTGAATCGAGTGTATTATGTTGCCAGTTAAGTACAATTTAAGATTTTTAATTTAATTACTATGGCCCAACCAGTGTGATTTTAAGGATATTTCTAGTTGCAACAATGTTTATAACGATAGACTCTAGATTGGGACAAAACCCGACTTTTCATGCCCAAGGTAATAGACATGAAGGAAGATAATTATAATTATTATCTATTTAGAATCTATCTTTTCGTGAAATTTACGCATTTTCAGATCTAAACTTAGATTAATGATATATATAGATGGAGCCTCGCAAAAAAAATTGTGGTGATCTTTTCACCCCAATGTTGTTCTATGGCTGTTAGTATCAATCGTGACGTCACTTGACAAGGTCGTATCGAGGAGCAATAGTGTGTCACTTAAAATGTCAACGTGTGTAATTAAAGTGTGCCAAAACTACAAAAATCGTAAAATGAGCATTAAAGATATCTCTTATCATCGGTTAGTAACATTATTTCATACAATAACTGACTAAATAATTCATTTAAATATATTAATTTTAGTTCGCATTTTTTTATGTGATACCAGATTATGAACTTAAATTTCCCGTGTAATCTTGCAAAGTTGATGATATTTTAACCCCCCAATAGAGAGTTATAGAAATATTACCTAACATAATGACTAGTGCTTTTAATGGATTCATAAAGCTGCACAGTCGTCATTTTCGGAATTAGTTGCAATATTACTATTTGTAATATTATTATTTATTTAATGATGAAGATTGTTTACATTTTTAAATTTATAATTATCGTGGGTTATAGTAGTATATCATTAAATAAGAGGTTATATATAGTATATTTTGTATATATATATATATATAAAACACTGAAAATTCATAATATATTCAACTATTACTAGAGAAACCATCTACCTTAATGATATAGTCATTGTAAATAGAAACAAAGTTAATGTTTGTTTGATACATATAATATATAAAAACTACTATACATAATAATATAATTTCTGTGCTCCTTCTATTCCTTTACATCACAATGAAAAATCCTAACAGATCCTAGATCAACCTAAAACTTCTACCTATGTCAAATTATAAAACAAAAACTCCGGAAAGGCTGCTAGAAAATACTTCGCTTTTGGTCAGTCTACTTTAGTACACTACTAGTCTGTGGGTCAGTTTATCACACATAATAGCAATACCAAGAGAAACTAGAACACTAGAAAGGAAGATTAGAAAACGCCATATATATACCTATCTCCTATAGGTACTCACAGAATCACCTTACAAGGACTAGCTTAATATAGACAGGAATAAATAAAAATGATCACCCATTGCATTATTGGTGGTAGGGTTGGGTACCAAGTGCGAGTACTTACTTGGTATCAACCCGAGCGGGTTGGTACCATCAACTCCCGTGCGATGACCGGCCATGAAACACATCATTGCGTTTTGGCTGTAGCAGGAGATAGCCGTTTATGCTTTCATTTCATATTTGTGAAATGAAATGGTGAGCAGCGGCTTGACAATGCTCTCGGTATAGTTGAGTGCATGAGCGACAGTTACCATTTACCATCAGATGGGCCGTGGCTCGTCTGCGACCATACGCACTAAACAAAAAATTATTATTAAAAAAATAATGGTATTATTTTTTTCTGACTGACAAGTAACGCGACGTAGTAACAGTCTGTAATTTAATTTGCCAAGTTATAAACTAGGTATCGATGTGCTGATCTCAATGTACACCCTGAGCAATTTCGATGTGCAAGTAAATTTTCCCCATTGTAGGTACACCCTGAGCAAGTGTCAGTGCCCGCTAACCCGGACGTCATGGGTTGATACCACACTTATACCACAGAATAATTTATACCAAAGGGTTGATACTCCCTACTAATAATACCTATTTATTCATTACCTTTTTATATGTCCGTGTGTGCCTACAAAAATGATGAATTTAGTATATGAGCTAAATTCTACTTTTTTAGCTAAATTCTAATGAGATCCACTCTCGGACCTTAGCCTATGGATCCACTAGAATGAAGTACCTACTCACAATATTTCGAATCGCGATACATGTGTCTCCATCTATTACCACAAAAGTAAACAACTTTGTGCGTCATCTAGAAGACAGTGATCTAACATAGAAAGCTTTTGTTCACATTTATTACTAGATGTCACTAAACTTAGAACATCTAATATTAAATAATATTGTTTGGAAACTGCTTATTATATAGTTTTAACCCCTCAACATACAAAAAGAATCTCCCGGGTTTGCATCGCATAGGCATAAATTAAATTATAATCAAGATAATGTTATTTTTTACCAAATGCATTTTATTAGTAAACATAGAAACAGAAACGTAGAACAAACTATTGCTCATGGACCTTTCATACAACTACTTGTTACTTCCATGATATTTCTTTCATGGTAGTATACTTAGTCTATGCTTTCATGCTGTAGATTAGTCTATGGAGCTTAGAATATAAGGAAGGGGAATCATCATTACGGATCTCAGACTATTATGGATAAATAAATTGTCCAGCTATGCAATTAGGGATCCACGGGCAAAGCTGAGCGCAGATGGCGCCAAGATGACATTATCGACGAGATGGGCCACTGTTAAATTGTAATTGCTTTGTGAGAAAGCACTTTTACATTTATAATAATTCAATATTCGTATTTTATATATTTTGTACACATTTTTTGTGTTTATTAAAAAGTTGACTATTATTTTTAGTTTGATCACTGCCTTAACGAGTAAACTTGCTAAGCCAACTTTGAAGCCATGGTTATCACTTAGAGAAAACTTATGCCAAACAGAGGGACAATGCAAAAATTATAATCCATCCATATTAGTCTTAAATATTATGTATAATTTCATGATTACCGAGTATTTTTACCAATAATTCAAATACTCACAAACTTATGCATATTCTGTGGTTATTGTTAAAGATATTCTTAAAGACCTGTATCCACTGCTAGTAACAAAGTAAAAAAGCAACTTGTCTCAACTCGACTCAAGTCCACCATTTTCTCTTTGTAACTAACCGGTGTTCAAAACACGTGCGTATGATCAAGTTACATGGAAAACTAGAATAATCGTGGTGCATATTGAGTTGATTGTTGCACTAAAAAGTGCGCCGAGTTTCTATAAACAAACGTTGTACATTTATATAACAGCATGAACACTGAAAAGCTAAAGAAGTTGCAGTCCCAGGTGCGTATCGGCGGTAAGGGTACACCGAGGCGCAAGAAGAAGGTTGTTCACGTTACTGCAGCGACAGATGACAAAAAATTGCAGTCATCTCTCAAAAAATTATCAGTGAACACTATACCTGGCATCGAGGAAGTTAACATGCTCAAAGATGACGGCACAGTCATACACTTCAATAATCCTAAAGCGCAGGCATCGCTCGCGGCAAATACTTTTGCTATTACTGGACATGGAGAAAACAAGCAGATAGCAGAGATGCTGCCTGGAATTCTGAGCCAACTGGGGCCTGAAGGTTTGAACCAGCTGAAGAGGATCGCGTCGAGTGTAGCTGCGCCGAAGCCAATTGATGAAGATGACGAGGTACCTAACCTAGTCGGTAATTTCGACGAAGCATCGAAGCAGGAGGCTAAGGAAATCGTCACAAATGAGAAAGATAAGGAAAAAGATAAAGTAAAGGAGGAGAAACAAGAAAAGAAAGAAGATAAGAAACAAGAAAAGAAAGAAGAAAAGAAACCAGAATCAGAAACCAAAGCAGCAGACAAAAAATCCGATTAAGTTAGAGCCGGGGACAGAATGGTGCAGTTTATTAATTTTGCTCACCCGAATATAAACTGGTTTCCAAAGCTGCAGGGTTCCCAATAGTTCTCATTTTATTTTAAATTGTGTTCCTTTGAAGGTCTTTTGAATTTCCTTTTCTACATTTATCATGTATTTATGAATGTGTTGTGTGGTACGGGGCACAATTTTTTTATAGTGGCTTTGGTAACCTCCGTATTCTCCCAAGTTTAAACTGCTTAACTCTGTCATGCACTAATTCCTTATATTTAGTTTTATTTTGTAACAACAGCATAATTCATTATGAAATCTATTGATTTACTTTTGAGGGAGTATATAGAATTAACCTATTATTGATATAATATAATATAGGTTATTTCATTAAAACTAATATTGACTCACTATTTTTTGCGCACCAGTTAATTAAAGGAGTATCTATATAAATAAAGGTGAAAATACCGTAATAATATTGTCAAAAATATAAATATTTTCTAAAGTTGTTGATTATGTCCGGACTAAGGTTTGCTTTCATAAAGATAGAATATAAAATGAAATGTTAGTCAGAGCTCTTTAGGTTATAGAGCTAACAATTATAAAATATAAAATAAAAATGGCAAAAATCTGTAAATGGTGAGTTTTTATGTGTCATCAACATTAAAACCTTCATCAATGAAAATAGTTTTTTATTGCCATAGATAGGCAAGAACTATTCATAATTGTCATGGCTTTGGCTGGCTCTGGAGATCTTCAATGTGACTGGATGAATGTTTAATTTATGGGATACTAATATATCTTTGGTTCCTCTGCAAACAAAAGCTAGAACAAACTAACCTAAATTTTTCTGGAATATAAAGTTGTCCTCTATACTCGTAATCCTTCACAATTTTGTCAGTTGTCTCTTAATGCTCTATGATAAAAAGGGCAATTCATTCTTATAATTATTTTCAATGATACTATGTTTCTTTCAACCTCTAGAAAATAATTTGTAAACAGCATTTTTGTCTGTTCTATCCATATAAACTTTCTTGACAAAATGAGACCTTTTGAGCACAACAAAAAAGCAAGCAACAAAAAGTAAGGATTACTATAATTTTATTGCAATGATAAAACTAGTTTTAAAACCTAGGAATTCGAGAAGTATTGATGTTGTTTCCCTGGCTGTAAGAGCCTTGCCTACTGGAACCATATGTAGGTTCTTTGTTTTTGTTGGCACGTCCTCTTGATGATAAATGGTAACCTTCGTTCCGAGCCCCTACTCACCATTTTATTCCACTAATATATTGGATATCTCTCACTACAACAACACACAGGTGTTTTAATGTCATTAAATAGATGTGGTATGACAGGCTATGGCAAAGTACATATTATCTATACTATTATAAATCTATAAGAGAGCTATGTATAAATAAATCTCTGGTCCCAAACTAATCTTAATGCTTGCGCTATGGGTACCAGATTACAGATATAATACATAAATATATTACTTTTTTTTTGTAAATGCATATTATTATGTATAACAAATAGAAAGACCCAGATGCAGTACAAATATCCGTGTTCATCAAACAGTCCTAAGTGGGAATCAAGCCCACGACCTCGTGCACGGAAGTCTGTTACACTACCGAATACGCCACGAGGCCCGTGTCTGTACATTTAAGATATTTGAGAAAAAATTAATGTATTAGGCTAGGTGTCTGAACACACACCACTAAAGGAATGTAATATGGTTCCGGTGGGGTGGCTCGCCAATAAAGGCGGAGAGACGGCACACGGATTTAGTGGGTCAGGGCCCCACATTACCCTGTTCGATGCCTCGAACGACGGGTGTGCGGTTAGGAACATTTTTTCCGCCTTAACAAAAAAAAGGTGTCTGAACACAATTTTTTTTTCGTTTTTGTATATAACCGATTTTGATAAAACTTTTTTATCATAGCTCTTCTTTGTCTTTTGGCTTTGCGTCCGCAGGACCCAATTCCGCCAAAGTCCGTTATGGTAGTGTCGTAAACGGAAGAGAATGCAGCGGTTGAAGCAGAATTTGGTCAGTTTAATGGACAGGTTTAAATACGACCGAGGTGGTTTACTGAAATAAATGACATGACAACATATAAGACAGCACATTTTTAATGGTTAGTAGAACAAACAAATTGATGTTAGAAACATGTAAAGTTAGTGATGACATTTATATATTTACAGTTTTATATTGTTTCTATTTACAAATTTACACAGGGCATTATTAATTGGTGGGGAAAAGATGTCAGAAAGTAGACATTTCAGAGATAGGACGAGGAACAGATCGGGGGAGGAGATCAAAGAGAGAAAAACGAAATTTGGGACAGGCAAAAAAGATGTGGTTTGCGTCTCCTTAGTCCAGACCACACTCACACAGTGCGGTGCTCCTAATCCTGAGTCATAGCTCTTGATTAGAATTAAAAACTGGTATACCTAAAATTATAGGTACATTTTATCCAGCTAGGTACTATAAGGAACCTGAGATTAACCTAAAAAAATATTTTAGCTGTAGCCGCTGGCAACTGCTAGTAATCTATTATATATAATTCCAGTGTCACGATGTTTGTCCGGGATGAACTCCGAAACTACTGAACCGATTTTAACTTATTTTTTTTAAATATGTCTTTTGTTTCAACTTAAGAGATAGGATACTTTATATCTCAATTTATAAATGTAATATTTATTCATGAAAAAACAGACGTCGCGGGACGTCTAGCAGATGTGAAAACATCGAAATTACTTTGTAGAAATAAAATGATCCTAACGACAAAATACTCCTCAAGACGAATCAAACGAGTATAAACTCGATGGGGTTACGTAGTTTCATTACAGAGTTACTGTGGCCATCTTCCAGCTCCATCGTCAGACCCTGGATACCATCTAGAGACAAAGTACTCGTCAAGACAAATCATACGAGCCCAAACTAGATGGAGTTATGTCGTTTTATAACGGAGTTCCTATGGCCACCTAGCTCCATAATCAGCCCCTGGATTAGATGGTATCCAATCCAAGACAAGAGAAGATCAGATCCATGTCATCATTATATTGCATTTTCACGTGATATACACATGCGTGTGAAATTTCAGCTCAATCGGAAACCGGGAAGTGTGTCAAATTTAACTTGCAAGATTTGAACGGGACAAGTACAATAAAAGCGTCGCCACGCAATAGCCGATTTTACCCTCCCTCCGCATTAGATGTTTCACATCAAAAATATATGGCGGTACGAAGCTCGCCGGGTCAGCTAGTATTATATAATTATTATAGTTGGTTAGTTGGTACCCATATCTACCACCAGTAGTGCTATGTGATAATATAAATTGACTTCTTTGATACCTAAGGTAGTCGCTCAAAACACTAAAAAACCTACGTTTATAGACCAGTTGTGAAGACCAGTCTCATTAGTAATGATAACTCCATCCATCCATCCATCAGCCTTTCATCGTCCACTGCTGGACATAGGCCTCCCCAAGAGAACGCCACGAGCTGTCCCGTCATGGGGGATAATGCCGTAATCGCCACGCTTGGCAGGCGGGTTGGCGATCGCAGTGGTTATTGTTAATACTCGAGGGAGTGCTGCTGCCCACTCCCCCGGCATTCCCTCAATCGGCTCTTACGACTCCCGTGGGTAGAGAAGGGTGGGACAATTCTAAAAGCCGGCCCCACACGGTCAGGCGAATGATAACTGATAAGCCTTTATTTTAAACTACGTTGGTGGTAAACAAACATACTGTACTAAGCAGTGGTTACCGTAGCCTATAATCGACGCGAACGGTAGGAGTACCTAGGTACTATTGGTTCACGCTGAACTGAGACAGTGGAACTTCCACAATCGAGCCCACTCATGCATTTCATGCCGGGATAAGGAAGGCTCCACCACTAGTATATTACTTAGTACTTAGGTACATGAATTGTAATTTATAATTTTTTTAAAGATCAACTTTTTATGGTCAGATTTCAGAAATCAGTGCTACCGCTCGATAAATAATCGACTATCGATAGCAATTATTTATTATCGTTATCGTTCTAGAGTGGCATTTTGGCATTTAGTTTGTGGTTAGAAAGAAAGAAAAAAAGAAAACTAAGTTTTATTGTCACGAATCACAATTAGAATAATATTATATAGGTACATATTAGGTAAAGCTAAACATAACATAATTACATGACAATAAGGCGCCCATTCAGCAATATTGCTGCAGTGTAACGTAAATTACACTGCAACGCTGATTGTTTGGTTAGATAATATTATTTACTTTTTTTTGGTAAGGCGGGAAAAATGTACCTAACCGCACACCCCGTCGTTCGGGGCAACGAACAGGGTATTATGAGGCCCTCACCCATTAAATAAACCCACTGTGTGTCGTCCCTACACCTGTACCAATGATGGGCCACTGGAACTGTATTACATTTTTATGTATTTTTTTATCATTTGACATGCATAAAAGCCATTTCAATCATAGGTATAATCAATATTATCAAAATATTAATAGGGCAGTCTTTATTTGGTATAAATCTGAATTGTAAAATTAAGTTTACCTGGTCAGAATAATGTATACAAATAGGTACTTACACAAGATGGCTCAGGCATCTCCCAAGACATTAAGAATGAATGTGTTATCGAAATTGGCAGTCCCGAGCAATTGTCAATTTCTAAATTGGCAAAGCATCTGGGGCGGTAATCCAGGAGATGCAGGTTTAAAACCTGCTCGTGACTGTTAATTTCGATTTCAGATTTGGGCACTTTGTGTGTTATAACCAAGTATTATTTCAGTGTTGTCATTATTTATCCTAAATATTTTTTTATTTGAAAAAATAACGATAATGTGCCTTCGAAGTTAAACCCCGCTGTAAATGATTTAAGCAGGCTGGTTTTATTAGGCCATGAAGGATAGTAACTACAATAGTTTTTGAAGGTATCTCTTATTAGTAGCCTGTGGCTGATGTTTCTGCCAAAGCCTTCAGTAAATTAAAAAACAATATAGGTAATTTACTCAGACTATTTAGCTACCAATAAGCACCAAGAACTTAGACGAAGGATATTATAGAAAAGCTATCAGCGTATGCAATGTCGAGATAGCAATAGATAACCGGAATAATTTTAAAAGATAACTATGATTATAACTTTGTTGACTAAAAATGTACTACCTGTTTTAGCCGGATAAAAGAATGACAGGACAAAAGAAATTGCAGTTATGCTTATATTTTGCTTAAAATGTATTAGAAAATGTAATATTAGCGTATATAACGTGATTAATAAAGGTTTTTTTACGTCAATACAAAAACAAGCTTACATACTGATGATGGGGACGGTTGGCCACCTTATTGTTTGGACCCAGTTCATTGGGTCCAAATACAACTGACACATACGCGAAAAGGATAAATATACTTATACCTGTGTCTCTCTCACTCTTGGTAAAACCTAGTATGTGCATCCTTTTCTTCATCCTTAATGTCAAAATAGTAGCGAGTCTATATTATTCTTGGTCTAAAACCAAGAATGTAATTATTATACCCAAACCCAGATTTTTGTTAGGTACCCACTCACATTTTTTATACCTATTAAAGATTGATGTTAGAAACATGTAAGATTAGTAATCTGTTCTATCATTCTGTGTTGTTTAGGTAGTAGTAACATCAATAAGAATCAATCTAAAGTCAATCAAGGAAGATGGACTCCGTATATAATATACTAATTAGTATAATATTAGTCCATGTCACAACAATTTATACCAAATGTTCCATGATTGATTGTAGATTGAATATTGAGAAAACGATTACAGCTCAGACTAAATACATCGTCTGAGTATGAGTATTACAGTCAATACGTCAATAGCACTGGTCAATACTATTATGATTTCCAAGTATAGTTATTTATCTATGATTATGATACTATTGACCATTGCTATTGACTTATTGAGTTTGACTGTATTAAACATGTTACTTCCATGGACTGTATAGTTTTGTTTCGTCTATGCTGATGTGGCACGCCAAAGTGCCAAAGCCTGTAATAAATAAAAAAAAATATATATATATATATATATATATATATATATATAATAGTATTTCATAGAGTAGCAATAGTTGTCGTCTAAGTTTAAATAATACTTTCTAACATTTACGCGAATTTCACACATTTTGAAATAAAACTACGTTTTTCATGAGCTTTGGACATCTACCATCTAAGTCCACCCGTGATCATGAATGCTGTAAAGTATTCGAAACGTCGGGATAGCATAAAAATCAAGTAAACGCGATAGATTCCGTAAATGTAGTTTTATTTCAAAATGTCTAAGTTTAAGTTAAACTTAGACAAAAAGTATTGATTATATATCGATATATAAAAAAATATTGATATTGGTATCGATATATTGAAATAAAAAAATATCGATATAATTTCATACAAATATTAATATCACGGACTTTTTTACGGCTCTCATTCCATCAGTTTTAGTCAGCGGCGACAATGGTTTTACTATTATTACAAAATGTGAAAGTAAGTTTGTTTGTTTGCTATCTTTTGACACCATAACTGCTTCACCAATCATCACGAATTGTGGCATACTTAGTACCTCGGAATACAGATAAGGAGATAGTCTACTAATTATCGTTTAGGTGATGTTAAAGTTGTTACGTATAATGTTGAGGAGCCAGCTGAAAATCAGTGTCATGCACTCAGCACAACAAAAACTGGGCTGGCTACCTTTTATATTTTATGTTTGTTCGTTCTTTTTTGGTTCTTACCAATCTTGTGTGACAAAAATAAATGCTTTGCAAGTTATTAATCGATTCAATAAATTAATGAAAATCAATATTATTTTAATACTCTGCTGCTAAGCCACTGCTAACCACTCCATTTTGAGGATAGGAAATAAATTAATGGACGGCTTCTTCCCACTACTTGAAAAATTAGTGACGAATAAAATCATAAATTATTTGTGGTGGATGCGAATGAAACATTTCAAGAGCGAATAAATATATATTATTAAAGCTTTATTTCGCTTAAATGTAACGTATTATGAAAAATTAACTTCATTAAAATTATTACAAAATATTATTTAAATATACTTTATTTTAAGCATATGAAATGACATTAAACACAAAGTGAAAAATGTGAAATCGAAAATAACAGTCTCGAGCAGGATTCGAACCTGCATCTCCTGGATACCGTCCAGATGCTTTGCCAATGCAGCCATCGTGACCCTTGCTCCGGCCTGCTAATTTCGATAACACATTCATATTTTAAGGTCTTTGGGTGACGCCTGCACCATCTGTCGGAAGTATTTTCATACATTATACCGACCAGGTAAACTTAATTTTACAATTAAGATTTTACCTAATAATGACGCAACCCTATAAATATTTAGATATTTTTATATATATTTTTAGCATTTGACATGCTTAGCAACATACATTTTTTTTTATTTTTATATTCGATTTCACTTTTTTCACTTTGTGTTTTTGATGTATGTTGCTAAGCATGTCAAATGCTAAAAATATATATAAAAATATCTAAAAAATACATATGAAATGACTTTCGTAAACTGAATATTAATGATTTAAATAAAAGTTATTCATTTAAACGGGCACCATATTTATTAGCACAGCAATACAGACTATACAGACAAGTGCAGACATAAGAGACATCTACATGTTATACATCATTAACCACAGAGTAGTATGGTGACTATTATATTCTCAACACAGCCCCTCAATTTATAGAATATTGTATCTCCCAAAACATTCTTAAATTGGTCAAATAAAACATTTAAATTAATATTAACTCTATGCATCTGAGCTACAGTAATAAATACAATTTTAGAATTACAACCCTGTTGTTTTATTTTACCTTAATTGTTACACTTAATTATTAAACACTACTCTTTATTTCTAAGTAGATATATTAAGTATGATATGACAATAGATATAATTTGAATCTCTAGTATATTAGGACATTAATATAATTTACAGTCTTTACTCTGACATAATAAAACCATATTATATGTAGGTACCTATAGTATGAACTATAATATTAATTATTGCAGATACATTCATTAACTTTCATAGTAAATTTAACTTTTCACAAAAATAAACATGTTTGTTTATTGGTAATGCCTTAGTAAAAATGTCTGATATATTTTCATTTGTAGGTATGTATGACACAAAGACTACTTTCTTATGAATCAAATCTTTTTTAAAGTGGTATTTAAAATGTCTTTAAAGGCTCTAGTATTCATTTGATTATTTTTTATCCTGATAGTGCTTTGGTTATCTATCAGCAAATGAGCTGAAACTGTCTTGTCATGCATGAAATCAGATAAAATCCCTTTGAGATGTATCAGTTCACTTACGGTGTGAGCGCCTGCAACATATTCTGCTTCTGCAGTTGATAGAGCAATACATGTCTGTTTTCTTGAGAACCAGGTAATCAAATTATTACAATGATAAATTGCACAACCACTTGTGCTTTTCCGGTCAGTCTTGTCAGCTGCCCAATCTGCATCTGAATAAGCTTCAAGTTTTGTAATATCACCTGTCTTCTTATATAGCAGCCCCTGATTTGAGGTTTCTTTAAGGTAACGTAGTACTCTTTTTCCTGCGGTCCATAACTCTTGTGTAGGCTTATCCAAAAATCATCTCAAGTATGATACAGCATAAGTAATGTCTGGTCTACTATTCGTAGAAATATACAGTAAAGAACCAATCAACTCTTTAAAAGGAACATCAATCATATCTAATGATGTTGCAATATTTGCATTAAAGTTTGCTTCCATTGGAATCCTACTACCTTTGCAATCTTGCATGTTAAACTTCTCTAAAAGTCTTTTAATCATTTCAGTCTGTCTTATTTCCAATCTATCTCTTTGTCTTGTTATTTCTAACCCTAAATAATTACATACTTCTCCTAGGTTTTTCACTTTGAACTCTTTTTCTAGTTCCTTTATAATCTCATCATTATATCTCCTAGGTATAAAATATCATCAACATATTGCAGTAACCAATTCTCTCCTTTTAAATATAAACATGAATCATGTTTTGACTGTGTAAATCCTCTTTCCGTAATGAAATTGTAAAATCTCTGATACCAGCACATTGGTGCTTCCTTTAATCCGTATAATGCTTTTTTCAATTTGAGAACTTTTCTTTCTGTAATTTCCATTCCTTCTGCGCATTTAATATATACTTCTCTATCCAAGTTTCCATGTAGGAATGCTGTAGGTACATCTAACTGCTTTAGTTATGTATTATATTAATTAGTAATATATTATTAGTTGTTGTAGAGCTAAGTTCATCATTAATCTGATAGTGAATATTTTAGCTACTGGAGCATAGTGATTATCATAACTTCTTTGTTGAAAACCCTTTGCTATAATTCTGGCTTTCTTTGTACCATCCTGTTTTGTTTTAAAAATCCATTTTGTGTCTATTGCTTTACTTCCTCTAGGCAATGTGGCTTCTTCCCATGTCTGTAATTTAGTTTGAGATTTCAATTCGTTTTGTATTGCCTCTTTCCAATCATTATCTTTAACTGCTTCTTCATAATCTTGCGGATCGCCTGATAATAAACAGTATGCTGTATATAACTCATAGTCTTCTAGTAATTCTTTTGGCTTTTGCACATTTCTTCCTGATCTGGTCTTATACTCGTTTGTTTCGGAACTATTCTCTTCTTTGTTACTTTCTTGACTCTCTTCTTTAGTTTTCTCTGTATTTTCTTGATCCTTCTGCATTATTTGTTTATTAATTTTATTTTATTTTCTCACTCTTTGCATGTGTACATAATACTTGTTATTTTCTTTATTTGCTATATCATCTTCAAAGTATCTATCTTCTACTGTTTCTTTACTTTGTATCTTATTATCATTATATTTTATTTGCTTCTCATCGAATCTCACATCTCTTGATATTATTATCTCATTATTTTCTGGATCCCATAAACGATATCCATTTGCACCGTATCCAACAAATATCATTACTTTTGCTCTTTCTAGAAGTTTATTCTGTTTTGGTAATATATGTACCCACGCTTTTGATCCAAATACTCTTAGTCTTGACAAATCCTTATTTCCAAACATCTTTTCTGCTGGTGTTTGAAAGTTAATTGCAGAAGATGGGCATCTGTTTATTTGGTAGACTGCAATCTTACTGCTTCACCCCATAACATTTTTGGTAATCCAGTTTCAATGAGTAGTGTTCGAGCTCTATTGTAAATATTCCTGTTCATCCTTTCTGCTACCCTATTAGACTGTAGACTATATGGTGATGTAAACTGATGAATAATACCTCTATTTCTGCAGAAATTATGAAGCCTAAAAGTTTTAAATTCTCCACCATTATCACTTCTTATTATTTTTATTTTGTTTCCTGTCTGTCTTTCCACTCTGTTGATATAGTCTATAAGCACATCAGTTGCTTCACATTTTCTTCTTAACAAGTATACTTCACAAAAATGTGTGTAGTCATCTATGATTGTATGATAATATACCTCACCATTATATGTGGGAGTAGTGATATATCTGTGTGAATCAGCTCACCTATTTCATGAGAATGTGGTTTATTAGTGTGAGGGAAGGGTAATCGTGTCGACTTACCTTGCATGCATGGCTCACATTGCTTCTCACTGTAAGGAAGTTTCATCATTTTTAGCATTTTTCTATTAGCATGCCCTAACCTTTGATGCCATAATATATCTTTAGAAATCATACATGTTTCATTTATTAGTCTCATCTTTACGACATACAACTTACCCTTAATATTTCCTATAACTTTATAATTTGTATTATTAATTGATACTGAATCATTATAAAATTCTACTCTCAAACCTTTTTCCAACAGTTTTCTGACTGATAGTGAATTATGTGACAATCCACTTTAATTTACCTCTTTTAGTACTAGTTAAGTATTCACCATTTGCAACAAAAATTCCAACTTCTCTATCCATGTCATGTACTTCTGTCATGTATGGTAAATATTGAGCCATAATTAAATGTTCAGTGGCACCTGAGTCTACAATTAATTGAACACAATCAGTCATAGTTTTACTTAAGTCACTTGCCCTGAATGCTGTGAAGGTCATGTTCTCCTCTTCTTTTGTCTGTGCAATTTTCCCTGAGTGCCATGAAACTCCTTGCGATCCTCTGCTTGAAGAACCTCTGCTCATATATCTCTGATCTCTCTGATGACCTCGCTGACCTCTTTCAGCTGGCTGTCCTCTGGAGTGTCAGCTCCTACACTGGTATAAGCATACCAGTGTAGGAGCGGACACTCCAGTGTATGCTTTCTTGCCACATTTAAAACAAGCTAAGAAACTGTGTCCATCAACTCCTGCATTTGTTCTCGGTTCTTGACCTTTTAATTTCAGTTCTGCATCTAGCATTCTGGACTTGATGAAGTCTATACTTAGTTCTCTTTCCATTGTTTCTAAAGTGGTTATCACTGTGTCATATTCATTTGGTAGTCAGTAATAGTTGACACACTTTGTCACTCTCATTCAATATTGATCCCGTAGCTTCCAATTCTGATACAATTTTTTCGAATTTTATGAAGTGTTCTTGTAGACATTCACCGTGCAACATTTTAGTGTTAGCAATTTCTTTCTCAGACAAAGTTGGTTGAACACACTTTATCTTTTGAAATCATTTCCGATGCTGTAGTGCACTTCTTAACAATATCAATAAACTTATCTGTGATACATTGAACGATAACGTTTCGTGCCTTGGCGTCTATATCTTTAAATTTTTCTTCTGACTTTATGTCCTTGTGAAGCGCCATTTGTAATCCTCTTTCTTCTAACAACGTGTGCACGCGCAATTTCCAATTGGAGAAATTCGACCCATATTCTAGTTTTGGTAAAACGACATTTGTGGTCATTTTTAAAACCTATTAATTTCATTAGCGCAGTGGAAGCGTATTGATGATTTAAATAGAAGTTATTCATTTAAACGGGCACCATATTTATTAGCAGAGCAATACAGACTATACAGACAAGTGCAGACTTCAGAGACAACTACATGTTATACATCATTAACCACAGAGTAGTGTGGTGACTATTATATTCTCAACACTGAAATGCATTACTTTCGCACTTTGTGTTATGAAATGAATTCGTTTTAATAGGGCCACAAATTAACTAAATTATAATAGTTTTATATTGTCTTACACAAGTATAACTAAGTTCATTTCGCTAACATTCGAAAAATATTTTTTAGGTTTAATTATATTATTAATTTTAAATTATAAATTATTTATATTGTTAATTTTAAATTATTATTATAAATTTAAATATAAAAAGTACTAATATGTTAAGTTAAAGCCGTGAATATCTTATTTTTATTTTTTAGCGAGTTAATTTTTAAGTAATAAGATGTTTTACCTTTTCATTATAAATATTTGGGTCCAAGTAGTAAAATATCGAATTTTATACGTTTTTGATACTCCAAGTTTTATATATCGACTAGCTATGATACCTGGCTTCGCTCGGGAGTTGATATGAGATTACGTGGTAATTGAAATAAAAAAATAAACTATGACCTAAAAAGTAAAAAAAAAATACTGAAAACATTTTCTCGTTATTTACACTACTTGTTTATAAAAAAAACATTTTTCATTTTACTGTCCGGGGTATATAAATTTTTCGAATTTCTTACTCTTGAGCAAGCTACATATAACTGATCGTGAGAGAAGCAGGATTCTTTGAGGTTGCTGATACAATATTTTAAAGTTTGGCCTTGCGCTTTGTTAATTGTAAAACTAAAGGCTAATTTAATTGGAAACTGCAATCTTTTAAATTGAAATTCCAATTCAGAAGAGACCAGTGGTATTCTAGGTATAAATACTGTGTGTCCTTTGTTCTTTCCAGAAATAAGTTTAGCTTCAATGATATTATTCGATAGCTGTTTTACGATCATCCTCGTTCCATTACATAGTTTTGGGGAGTTGAGATTTCTGGGTAGTATGATTGGAGATCCAATTTTCAGACGAAGGCAGTGTATTCCTGATACTTGTAAAGAGTTTAGAATTTCAGTAGGGAAGTTGACACTTTCTTCAATGGAGACCATCGTGTCGATCGATTTATATATTTTCTCTTCACCAGGTATTTTCTTTAGAATATTAAAATTGATATCGTCAACAATATTATTTTTTAGTGGCCAAAATTGCTCTTTGAAATAACAACTCTACGTTGGTATAGTTCTGAATAATATTTGGATAAATTTTGTCGATTAGTTCGCTTTCAGTAGTGGCTATTTTACAGAAATCACTATTGAGTTCAATTTCTTTCTTACATCTTCTAGAATGTTCTCGACACTATCGTCCGCCGTAATAATAGGTTCTGTAGCTGTAGCATACGTAGTAAAGGCGCGAAATTTAAAAACTGAAATTTTAAAATGTTTTCAGAACTAATTTGAATAACTAAAATTATGTTGCTTTAACTCCAAAATATAAGTTAGCTATTGCTGTATAAATACACAAAATTTAATAACTTTGCTATAGTAACAAATGTAATTTAAGACTTTATTGAAATTGCAATTTTAAATTTCGCGCCAATACTACACATGCTGCAATTGCTCGCAGCGCCTTTCGAAATGCAACCCAAATAATCGTTGTTCTGAATGAAGTTCAAAAAATCTCCAACAGATGCCGCCAATACACTTCATTTCCAAGTTGAAGGGTTGGAAAAGCCCTTATATCTTTAAAAACACGCCCTTTAGGTTAAACGGAAAATTTTTTGTTCGAGGGGGGATAAAGGGCTTTCACACTATATAAGTCCCTTTATCGTGCCGGGACTCCTTTTTAAGTTTTATCGGCACGCACATTTTATCAACTTAGTTTTATTATATATAATGATAATGATAAATCGAATTAATAAATATCGCCATAAATAATCGATTAGACCCAAAAATATTGAAGTATATTCCGTAAGCCTAGCGTGCATAGAGTAATTTGAGTAATTTATACAATTTATATAATTAGGAAACTGTGCGAGTGTCTGGTTCCAAAAACAAATAATCGTGAGCAACAATAAATTTGATTTCAATCATTACTTTGGTAAAAAGTGCAATTGAAGGCATATTGCTTATATTATGATAGCCCGGCCGTGGACCGACGACCTCCCGAAATGCAAAAATACCTGTGTCGCATCATATTTTTCACGTTTAGGTGGAGGGAATACAAATAACACAGATGATTATCTCTGTTTTTATTGCAAAACGGAGGATAATTTGTGAGTAAATGAACATTTTCACCTAATAAATAAATATTCACGGACATTTTCACACAACGTCCTCTGGTCTCTAAGCTAAGCTTAATGCTTGTGCTATGGGTACCAGATTACGGATATAATTAATACATATTATCAAGTATATTACTTTTTTTTGTAGATATATACTTAAATATTATAGATAAATATCTTTTATCTTTTTTATCTTTAGATAGAAAACACCCAGACGCAGTACAAATATCTGTGTTCATCACACAAATATTTGTCCTGAGTGGGAATCGAACCCACGACTTCGTGCACGGAAGTGTAACCGCTACCGACTACGCTACGAGGCCCGTCGAAATAACATTTATAAGCCTTTTGTAACATTGTCTTTTGCAGTAGAATATGTATATTAGAGACAATTTATATCAGGCAGATGACTGATTGTTTTGAACAGCCATCTGCCTGATGTTCCTCTCAGAAATTATAATCATTAACAATTCTATCACTGTAACTTTTACCTATATTTTCCTTTGTTTTCAGTTCATTATATGGAGTATTTGAACCACACAATGGTTTGGATGCAGCGAGGTTTATTATGCAAAGGATGGCTGCTGAGATTCTGTTCCCACCACCTTCTGCAAATACTGATGAGGAAATTAGGGATAGATTAAGGTCTGCAACATTTGATTAGTCAATAACCCATTTTATTGAGTTATTTAAGTACATTATGCCTAAAAGATAGACATTAAATTAGTGTTATAATTTCTTTTATCTATATTTTGTAAGCATGAGAATTATTGTCACTGTTAAATATGTACATAATCTTTGCGACTTTTAATAGTTGTTGACATCATCTGATGCTGAAATTATGTATGTATGTAGCCTTTGCCGTCAGCACCGCTGTAGGTAAAAGATAAATTTTTCGTTATAGCTCCAGTAGGTATGTGGTACAGTAATGAGGTAAACTGTATACCAGTTTTTTAAATCAAATCAAGAGCTATTTTACCTCTAGGTCCCCACATAGAAAAATTTGTAAGCGCCGCTTTTAATGTTTCAAAGTCCCCACGTGTAACACATCATATAATTTTTTTTTCGATAAGGTCATTAGGTGCGATTTTGAATGCTTAAATTTTGATAACCCACTATTGGTTCAAAAGGGACCGATAGAGGCACAATAAAAGTTAAATCTATATCCGTTTAGTAGTTTTTGCATGTTGATGTGCAAAAAAACAGTGAGATGAGACACGGACAAGCAAAAATTCTAAAAATGATTGTTATGTTTTAGATATATTTCTTTTAGCAATTGACATTCTCTGCTACTTTTTAAAGTACAAATTATTTGTGAATAAAGAAAAAGATTTTAAGTAGGGGCGGGAATCGAACCACGCATCTTTTCCAATCCGGGGAAGTGCTCAAAGCCACTGAGCTACCCTACTGACCTTTCGATCATCCCAAATTCTTAATCACATTTGTCTTACGACTAACGCCAAATTGCTAAAAGAAATAGTTCCAAAATGTTTGAAAAAATCGCGCCATCAAATAGTATGAATTTTAATTGTAAAATTAAACTTACTATATTGGATGCATGTAATGCTTGCCGGTAGATGGCGTTAGTCGTAAGATAAATGTGATTAAGAATTTGGGATGATCGAAAGGTCAGTAGGGTAGCTCAGTGGCTTAGAGCACTTCCCGGGATTGGAAAAGATGCGTGGTTCGATTCCCGCCCCTACTAAAAATCTCTTTTTCTTTATTCACAATTGATTGTTATGGCTTCTGTTGCTGTTATAAAGACCCCTCATATAAGAATAAAATAATATATATATCTTTTAAGAATAGACAATTTCACAGAAGGCAAAGTGGTTTACATACCAACCTCCGATGACTATGTTGTCAGTATGTGATATAATTAGTGTTTTAATTTTTTCCAACACTAACAAAAACTTAATGATAAGATTAATAAAATCCAGAATAGAGGTGCTAAGTGCAACTCTTGGTCTCAAGTTGTAACATTGTTCATTTGTGAGGTCTGCCCTGCCCTGCCTGCAATCTTTAACAACTAAATTTAACAGGTTCTGCATGACATGTGATGATTGCTGATAAATAGAACCATTTTCATAGGCTTAAAAAGTTATTTAAAAACATCTTTTATTCTAATTTCAGAAATGCATTTGTATCAGTGGAGAAAGCGTATATAGAAAACTATGATGGTATGATTGCTGAGAGAACTAGCTTACAGTACCAGTTACGGACTCTGAACGAGTCACAGGTTATTTTTTTTAATACCTATATATATTTGATATTTCACAGAAGATTGGTATGACGCAACCGTAGGTGTTCCGTACCATACAAAACATCTACTGTTGCGGGAGTGAGAGAGCTAAAGAACCAAATCCATTTCTTCATTACCTACTTATCATCCTTACCTCCTAACCTAACTACTTTCTTTTTAACTTCTATTTGGGGGGCTGTTCAAAGGGAGGGGGGGAGAATATCGCTTGGTATCATGAATTACTTTTTGTACTTATGGTGACGGACTAAGAATACAAGTGTCACCAACCCATTTTTTCCCACGGATGTAGTATGAGGTGATTAAGGGAAGTAAGCAATTACCATCCATTGCATGATTGGTGGTAGCGCTGGGTACCAAGTGGGAGTACTCAATTGGGTTCGGGCGCGAGCGGGTTGGTACCACCATCTCCCGTGTGACCGGCCATGAAGCACATCGTTGCGTTTTGGCTGTAGCAGGAGATAGCCGTTTATTCTTTCATTTCATGTTGGTGAAATGAAATAGTGAGCAGCGGCTTGACAATACTCTCGGTATAGTTGAGTCCATGAGCGACGGTTACCATTTACCATCAGATGGACCGTGGCTCGTCTGCCACTACATGCAATAAAAAAAAAAATTTTTGTATATTTTTCTAGCATTTGACATGCTTGGCTATATAAAGCAGGATCCTGCTCGTGTCGTGACTGTTATTTTCGATTTCACTTTTTTCGGTTTTGGTACTAAAGGAGATTTCACTTCTAAATAAGAATTATTGAGCCTTCTATTAATTTTTCACAATTGTTTTTTAGGTATCTCAGAGTTACAACATCCTAGCCCGTCTCAAAGAAATAGACGTTCACCTATCAGGGGGTGCAACTGTGGTGATCGCTCTGGTCCACAACAAGAAACTGTTTGTGGCCCACGTTGGAGACACCAGGGCACTATTGGGCAAGACCGATGACAACTCTGTGCTGAGAGTGGTCCAGTTGACAGTGGACCATAGTTTGAATAATGAAGATGAGCTGTTGAGGTTATCGCAGTTGGGTCTCGATGTTAATAAGTTGAGGAATGGTAAGTATTTTATCACAGGGTTCGTCCATTAATCACGTGAGGCTCGAAAGGGGGTAGGGGAGGTGTTCCGACAAAAATCACGAAATATCACAAGGAGTGAGGGGGAGTGTAGTGAGATATCACGTGTATTTATTTTGTCGTTAACGCGAGTTCTAAACAACCGAAAAGCGTCGTGTGAGCTTGTATTAGATTGGTTATACTTCGGTAGGTGCCTGTATTTATATTTCGAAATTTTTATATAGGGTTTTTCAACAAGTACTTTGTTTTTTAAATGAAAATAAAACAATAAATTTAGATAAATGAAATAATGATTAAAATTTTTATTGTATTACAATAAGTAAGGTTTGACAATTATGAATGACAAATAATATCTGATAAATGTCCACCACGAATAAATGAATTTATTGCAAACTAAATTTGCCGATCGCATAATTTCACGAAATTCAACTGTTAAGTGGCGAGCTCGAACATGTGATTTAACACTGCTGGATTATTTTTTGTGGGGTTATGTTAAAAGCAGAGTCTATACGAATCCAATCGAATCGATTGCAGCCTTAAAACTCAAAATTCGTGAAGTGATTAACCAAAATAATTTTGTCCAAAAAGTTATTAAAAACTGATGAAAGAATCAACATTTGTAATCGTGGTCGTGGTTGACATTTATCAGATATTATTTGTTATTCATAATTGCCAAACCTTACTTACTGTAATACAATAAAAATTTGAATCATTATCATCTAAATTTATTGTTTTATTTTCATTTGAAAAACAAAGTTCTTGTTGAAAAACCCATTACTTTGTACTAAAAATATACGCGTGATTTTAGGTGGGGTAGGGGGGTTAGTCTTAATCCTCACCACGTACCACTAGGCGGGGAGGGGGTTTGTTAAAAGATGCTAAAAAACATCACGTGATTAATGGACTATCCCCGATACCTTAAGTAAATGGTTGGATGGCAAAAATGATGCCAATTCGAGCCTCAATCAGAGGTCGAGTATTGGTCATAAATTATTATTGTCTGGCGAAGAAGTAGCTTCGTGCTGCCCATTGCTGGAGAAAAGGCTCTCCCATTTGCGCCACAACATCTGATCTTCCACCTTCCACTACCATATTACTTTAGTTGCTTTTTACAGGTTATGCTACTACCCTCATAATACCTATTGCCGACTTGACCACATAAGGACCCTTTTGCTCCAGAATCCGTTGGTCTCCCTACAGACAGCAAGCTTGCCACTCCAAGTTTAGTTAAAAAAAAAAGTTTAACATACTCGTTTCGGAGTCTTCAGAGACTGGAGTTCTTCAGAGAAACTCCAAGTATAGCTTGCCAAATTGCATGCTCAACAGAATTAAACTTCTATACTATATAATTGATATTGTAAAGCCCCTCTAATGATCACCGAAACTCGTAATCAGATCATTACCACTATGCCACGAAAATAATTAAGCAAATCAGTTCAGAAATACAAAAAAAAGAATATACTTTTTTTGCAGTCGGCAAAAAAAAGTTGCCGTTGTCGAGAATTATGGCAATGCGCGAGTGATGCCTCTGGTGTTGCTAGCGTCTATAGGCTATGGTAACCGTTTGCCATCATGTTGGCCGTATGCTTGATTGCCACGTAGTATTAAAAAAAAGGTTTAGTACTCAAATTTTTCTACAGCTCAATACTTGGGGAATCAAACCGGCACTCGTTGTTTAGGCAACTACTTAGTAAAGGGACTGTATAAGGCTTTTCCGACGATCAGCGCGGCGAGCTCTGAGCCCGTTATAGCCACCCCGGAGATACACGGCCCTATAATTTTGGACGAATCTTGTAGGTAAGTATATATACAATATTGCTAATCTATACATATTATATAATAATAGTTACTACCCGCAATTTTTTCGCCGTGTGGGGCCGGCTTTAGAATAGTCCCACCCCTCTCTACCCACGGGAGAGCCGACTGAGGGAATACCGGGGAAGTGGGCAGCAGCACTCCCTCGAGTATTAACAACATCCACTGCGATCGCCAATCCGCATGCCAAGCGTGGCGAATACGGCATTATCCCCCATGACGGGACCGGTCGTTGTGGCGTTCTCATGGAGAGGCCTATGTCCAGCAATGGACGTTGAAAGGCTGATGGATGGATAGATGGACCCGCAATTTTGCCCGAGTGAAATGTAGTTATAAGTCCAATTATTATTAAAAAACCATAGTAGCCTAAGTTACCCCTTATAGGAGTTATCTGCCAGAGAAAGCTCGAGACGAGCCTCTGCCCATCTGATGACAAATGGTAACCGTCGCTCATGGACTCAACTATACCGGGAGTATTGTCAAGCCGCTGCACACCGTTTTATTTCACAGATATGAAATAAAATAATAAATGGCTATCTGCTCATACAACCAAAATACACCCATGTGGCCGGGACATTGGAGATGGTGGTACCAACCCACTCAGACCCGATACCAAATGAGTACTCCGACTTGGTACCCAGCCCTACCACCAGTAATTCAATGGGTGATAATTGCTTACTTCCCTTAGTCGCCTTGTACGACACCCGTGGGAAAGAATTGTGGTTGTGTGACACTTGTAGAGAGATAGATATAGATAAACGGTAGATCAGTGGCACTAGCCAAGTTGCATTCTATGATCGCTAACGCTATAGAAAACTATTTAAATGTATGGGAATTTGATACCTTTAACTATATCTATAACGATAAGTCACTTAACGTTAGAGATGTCAAATTGCCATGCATTTTATTAGTTTTCTATAGCGTTAGCGATCATAGAATGCAACTTCGCTAGGCCCACTGGTATGTGTTATTTATAGAATACAAAACAATTATTTCTTTTATCTGTATGTCTACTACTATCTTTGAAGTTACTGAATAGATTTTAATATGGTTAGAGCTTGGGCTGGAGCAACATGTAGACTTTGTTTTGTTTTTTTTATATATAAATTGGATATCAGGAAAAAAAATCCTCATTTAAGTATCCATCCTTCTTAGAGTTGGCGACGCGCTCGTGATGCCTTGGTGATGCTAGCGTCTATCAGATGGTCGTATGCTTGTTTGCCACTCTAGAGTTATAGCTCATAGCATCTCGCCTGTATTTCCCGAAGTAGTAGGCAGAGCTGTATTACACACGTAATATGAGGCGAGCCTATTGCTGTCTAACGGGCACATTTCCAAACTCCGGGCTGCTACTGAGAATTTTTTTTTTTTTTTTTTTTTACGAAAAAGTGCCCGACCCGGGTATCGAACCCGAGACCGTTTGATCAGCACACACTACCGCTGCGCCACAGAGGCAGTTTAAATTTTTTCAGTTCTAAACTTCAGTTCTAGAAATATTTAAAAAAAATACCAATTACTAGCCAGCCAGTCAACTCTTAACAATGAAAAATGTAATTCCTTTTCTTTTGACAGATTCTTAGTTTTAGTTAGTGCGGGTGTTTATAAACGCATACAAGAAGCGAAAGGTAGCTATGAACAAACAAACAAAATGCTGGCACAGATCATTGTAGAGAATTTCAGGAAGCACACAGACTTCAAACTTGTCAGCCAGTTCGTTCTTGAAGAGATCGAGGAGGAATTTGTGTCTTATTGTGTAAAAAATAACTTAACGCCAAAACCTAACACTCATATGTCGTTATTAATTAGGAATTTCAACTTTTTACCGACATTTGAAGATAGTAACCCTCCAACACAGATAACAAAAACTGCTTCTGTCAGATTCAATCCGATTGTTCAAGCCAAATCGAATACCTCACTGAATGAGATCGATTCTGAGATATATTCTTCGGGAACGAATGATTTTGAAACTAACGATTCGAACGCGGACTCGAATCGTTCAATCGAATCTAGTTCAGATATAGATCCGGTTGCGAGGCAATTTGATAGAAATAGGAAGATTAAAAGCTATGTTGATTTTTCATGTTATTTCGAGAATGTAGCGAAGGCTAGAAAAAATGGGACTTTACCAGATTTTATCAAATAGTTAAATTTTTTCGACTTAGTAAATATATTTTTGTACATTGTCATTTTTTACCAATTTGTGGCACCCATGTGTCTTTCATTGAAAAATACAGTATTAACACAAAGCGTAAAAATGTGAAATCGAAAATTACAGCAACGAGCAGGATTTAAACCTAAATCTCCTGGAATACCGTCCCAGATGCTTTGCCAATTCAGCCATCGTGACAATGCTCGGGACTGCGAATTTCGATAACACATTCATTCTTAATAATGTATTGGGTGGCCTGCGCCATCTGTCTGAAGTCCTGCTCGTGACTGTTATTCTCGATTTCATATTTTCACACTGTCTTAATTTATATGCTTAGAATGTCAAACGCTCAAAAATATATAAAATATCTAATACATTATTTTTATATCAATTTCGATGAATACCATTCTTGTTGATATTTTCATTCATCATTCGCTCTCCATCTATAAGTACGTGCCTTAACGATGGATAGATCTAGTCAGCAATTAATAAGAGCCATCAGTTTTTCAGATTAAAATAGGAATTGTATGTACTGTCAAAGGTGAGCGAATTTGTTAGGCCGTAGAAACTTTTACGTTAGAAATTATTTATGCTAGTAAGTACGTTATTATTGTAGATATTAGTAATCACTGTAAAAGTTGCCAGATGTAAACTCTTTATTGCGTTACCAATTGTAAATTAAATTAATAAAAAATATTTTATAATTATAACTTATATGGTTGGATACTTTTTGTTTAAATAAAACTGATTTCTGGAGTTAATCCGTGTTTAATTTTACTATTCTTATCGGATAAATTACAGAATTATGATTGCTATTTAATAATAGGAAATGGTGTGCTAGAACAAGTGGATGAATTTGTATATCTTGGATGTGGAATCAGTCGGGATGGATCCACTGATGTAGAAAGACGAGTGAATGCGGGAAATAGAGTGAACGGAGCATTGGGACAACTTCTCGACAGCCATCACCTCAGCCAGAAGGCACGTGTCGCAATACACAACGCAGTGCTTGTCCCAACGTTATTGTATGGAAGCGAGAGTTGGGTATGCAAAAAGGAGCATGAAAATAAAATCAATGCGGTCGAAATGCGATCTCTGCGGAAAATCTATGGAGTGAGGCTGACTGACCGCATTCGTAACGACGACGTAAGAGAGCGAGTAGGTATGAAAGAGAGTATTGGTGTAAAGATGCGAAAGGGAATGCTTCGATGGTTCGGACATGTGGAAAGAATGCCGGACGAGCGACTGGTTAAGAAGATATACAATGCGAAAGTGGAAGGATGTAGCTACAGGGGGAGACCGAGACTCACCTACCTAGACCAAATCGGTCATGTATTTAAGAAAGGTGGAGTCAGGAGTCTCCGAAACCGGCGAGCGTGTATGAAGAGAGTTATGAATGTTGAGGAAGCGAGAGATGTATGCAAGAATATAACCTCTTGGCACTCTGTTCTCTCTGCCTACCCCTCAAGGGAAATGATTATAAGTAAGTAAGTATTTAATAATTTCTGTCACTAATTTGCGTTTTGAAAATTACTTGGTGACTAGAAAAAACCCATTATGTGTGCAATTTACACACGGCACAAGTGAAATTTCTGAAAAGTAGCTACGCTCGGGCGCCAAACCCTTCTTCTTTGTCTTGGGACTAAATAAGTCTTTATCCCGAGGTAAACACTGTGCTTTTCATTAAGAATACGAGGAAACTAAAAATAAAAATCATGAATTAGCTAAAGAAAATGGGAGACTAAAAAATTGAATTTGGAATCACCGTTTTCCCGCCGATTTTGTTTTTTTTTTGCCTTGTTCTTTTGGCCTGTCAGCTATTCAGCCATTATTTTTCATTTTAATCATTGAAAAAATATAAATCTTCGTTATTTTAAAGATATAGTTGCAACTACATAATATTCAAATAAAGAACGACTAGTGGCCGCCACAAGTTGCGGACGCATTTCTCCATACATTTTGTTTAGCATCGGCGCACACCGAGCGTTTGAGTGGCCGTGTCCGAGCCACAAGCTGCGGGAGTCGACCGCGCTCGCTACTTGTGGCCGCGTTTTGTCGTTCGACTCGCGCTCACACACGGCCACAGTCGCCGGCTTCTCCCTGCTCCCGCGTATCAGGTTTGTTGTAAGCAGCGTACTGAATGCACGTACACAAGGTGTACGGATCCTCATTTTGATGTTAATGTTTTGTTTCCGATATCGAAGAGCGTCCGACTATTTGGGATTTAAAGTCAGAGTTGTATTGTGACCGGCAAAAAGCAATTTGCGCTGTCCATTTTTATTCTATCCATCCATCAGTCTTTTAAAGTCCACTGCTGGACATAGGCCTCCCCAAGGATGGGGGATAGTGCTGTAATCGCCACGCTTGGCAGGTGGGTTGGCGATCGCAGTGGATGTTGTTAATACTCGAAGGAGTGCTGCTGCCCACCCTGCTGTCGGTTCTTACGACTCCCATGGGTGGGACAATTCTAAAGCCGGCCCCACACGGCATGCCATTTTTATTGCGTGAAGTTAAAATAGGATGAACCCAGTAACGCCGATGAATTGGACGTCGATAATTCTGAATTCTGCGACGTTTTCTACGTCTTAGTATAATAAGCAACTATAACGAAATCAAGAGTGCGTCCATTTTTGACAAACACACATCCGCCCTCTGTCGAGTACACTTGAACAACTGCCGCAAGTGGCAGCCACTGAAGGCCGCATCCAGCCACCAGTGGCTGTCACTGGTGGCGCCGTGCGTGGTCTGACTGAACCACTGGTGGACGCGTTTAGTAGCGGCGACTGGTGGCCATAATGTGCTGGGGCTCTTAATCCTATTGTGTTTGTTTCTTTATCGTGACGCATTTTCGTTTCTTCGAGTTTCAAATCACAACGACTATTCAAGTTTGATTGTACAACTAGCTACTACCAGCGACTTAGTCAGTTTAGTTACTTTCTCTTATCGTGTGGAACTAATTATTTTTCAAAATTAATGTAGCCAAGTTACTCCTTATATCATGAAATTGGTAATTTGATATCTATACTATTATAAAACTAACAGAGCTATGTATGCTGTACATTTAAGATATTTGAGAAAAAATGTCTGTATTAGGCTATAAAGACGTGTCTAAACACAAAACGATTTTTTTGATTTTTGTCCATTTGTTGGTTCGCGCATCACGCAAAAACTACTGAACGGATTTTGATGTAACTTTTTTTATTTGACAGCTTTCGATTAGACTTAACAACTGGTATACATTTTATCCCGCTACTATATCGGGAACCTGATATATAACCTAAAAACCAGCTTTTGGCAAAGTTTAGTACCTATGTAATTTCATATTACGGATCTTACGAGGGATCAGCAAAAATGGCAATGGGCAGACCACATCGCTCGACGAACCGACAACCGATGGGGAAGAAGGGTTCTCGAGTGGCGACCGCGTATCGGACGGCGTAGTGTAGAAAGGCCTCCCACCTGGTGGACCGATGACCTGGTCAGTCGTTGGATGCAGGCGGCAAAGGACCGTTCGCTGTGGCGTTCTCTTGGGGAGGCCTATTGTCCAGCAGTGGACTATGAAAGGCTGATGGATGGATATAATTTCATATTCATTGTAAAAAATATGTTTACTAGATGGTACCTAAACTGGGTAACCAAGTGAGTCTTGGCTGCTTGGATAATATTAGCGATAAAAACAATGAGTTTTTGGTCGAAGCCTTAGTAATCGACCAATAAAAAATCATTCATAATCTTTACTTAGTGTACTGATAATATATTTTTATGCATTGTCTATACTATTTATCTCAACAACAACTATTATAAAGCTGTAATAGAGACGTGTCTGTACATTTAAGATATTTGAGAAAATATTTCTGTAATAGATAGCCTATTATTATAGGCGTGTCTAAACACAAAACAATTTTTTTTAATAATTTTAGTTTGTTTGTTTGTTCGCACGTCACGCAAAAACTACTGTACGGATTTTGATGCAACTTTTTTATTTGATAGCTCTCAATTAGACTTAAAAACTGGTATACATTTTATGTTGCGCATGTGCTTTATACGAGGTACGTGCTGTGAACATGAGTAACACCAGTCACTGGCCCCGAGGCACTACCACGTGTGTGTATTGTTCAAGGCGGCGACATTAGACGCATTCATTAAAGTCTCTTAGGTGATTTTAAATCTCTAATTTAAGAGAACATTTTTAGACCGTGTATCTACTATTTTTGGTTAGCTTTAAAATGAAGGTTAAATCATAGAATTTGATAAGAGAATAAAGATGATCTAGCTGATCTGATCGACAGAAAGACAGGCTAGATAAATAATATATAAATTATATAAGTTTGTGCTCTGAAAACACTTATGTATACAAATAGGGAGGAGCTTTTAATTAGGGTTTGCCGTCAATATTTACGAAATAAAAACTATATCTATTTATTGTTAAGTATAGTGAATTGAAAAACAGTAATAATACATTAAGACATATAATTAAACAGGCTTGTAATCCAGTTTGCTCTCAAGTTTCTTATTGTCAGCCACCTTCCGTACTGCTTTCATTAAATCCTCCTGTAATTTAAGACAGACAAGTATTATTTTATATTTTTACTGTATCATTGACAGTATATTATGATACGGACTGAAATATCGAAATACCCAAACTATTGTCTGACGAAAATACGTTTGTTTGTTTGTTATTTTATCACGTCGTAACTACTCATCCGATAAGTCATGGAAATTAGCAAACAGTCCCCAACCCAAAAAAGGACTAGGCTTAATTTTATCCCGGACAATTGGACAGCTATTGTGGAATAACTATTTTAGCATAGAGATCATTAGTGTCGTAGAATGGCGTATTTATATTCAGAAACCCTTACGAACGAAGTCGCCGGCAGACTTTAGTCGCTATATCAGATAGGCCGTGTTTAGTGTGCTAACTTAGTTGAAAAAAAAACCATAGAAACACCTCAGTTGTGCGAGAATTTCTTTATTTTTATAGTCTACGCATTGACCTAATAAAAATGGACGTTGGGTCTAGTACAAAATTCACGAAAAAAGTGTCTCCTAGTCAACCTATACAAACGTAGGTACATTATATTAATATAATACGAACTTCAACATTTAATTTTGAACCTTGTACAATTAGCGCGCGATTGTTTCTCTTTTAGCATTTTGTTTCTCTTTTGGATCGGACACTTTTGATCCCGGAAACGAGGTCCATTTGTTGGTAGGTCAATGGTTCTATACTAATAAATCTCACCTGTATAATATACTCCCTCTCGGCACGTATAGCGAAGAGACCGGCTTCAGTGCAAACATTTCTCAGATCAGCCCCGTTGAATGTGTCAGACAGTTTGACAACAGCCTCGTAATCCATCTCACCATGCTTGGCTATCGGTTGAGCGTGGATCTTCAATATTTCCAACCTGGAATATTTAATGCAGATTTATTTATTTATACTTTATTGTACACCATATGTTATAATATTAAGGTACAAAGCGAAAACAGAAAAAAATAAATGTTAAAACCCATAGGTGGTACAATGGGCGGCGTTATTACTAAAAGTAATTTCTTCCAGGTAACCTTTGGATGGACACGACTTTTAATTGGACAAAGGTTGTAGGTGTTGGTACCTATATAGACAAGAAAAAAATATAATAATTAATATAATACACACACTTACATGTAAATACATAAACCTCTGTACAAATAAACTACACCTATATACATACCAGCCGTGTGGGGCCGGCTTTAGAATTGTCCCACCCCTCTCCACCCATAGGAGTCGTAAGAGCCGACTGAGGGAATACCGCGAGAGTGGGCAGCAGCACTCCCTCGAGTATTAACAACATCCACTGCGATCGCCAACCCGTCTGCCAAGCGTGGCGATTACGGCACTATACCCCAATTTGGGGAGGCCTATGTCCAGCAGTGGACGTAGAAAGGCTGATTGATTGATTGATGGATGGATGGATGGATGGATGGATGGATGGATGGATGGATGGATGGATGGATGGATGGATGGATGGATGGATGGATGGATGGATAAATGGATGGATGGATGGATGGATGGATGGATGGATGGATGGATGGATGGATGGATGGATGGATGGATGGATATACATATAATTATTACACAAACAATACATAAATATTTATAAAAAAAGAAAACATATATATGAATACTTCATACGACTTAATGAGAGGATGAGACCATAGCTTGGTGGTATATATTAAAATTCATGGTTGCAAGCTCAAATAGTATTTTTGACCATTATTTTAAATTTAGTTAGGGTCTCTGCTCGCCTTATTTCCACTGGCAGAGCATTCCACAGACTAATAGCAGTGATAGTAAAAGATTTGCCAAAAAAGTTCGTACAATGTAAAGGCACTTTTAACTTGATATTTTCCGATGACCTTAAACATCTGTTATGTACACACCTTTGAGATAGGAAGGAGATGAAGGGTTAAACAGTACATTGTATAGTAAAGAGAGAATATGAGTGTTCCAGCGATGTCGTATTGGTAACCACTTAAGCTGAGATCGAAATTGTGAAACATGATCATACTTGCGAAGACCAAATATGAACCTTATACAGAAATTTCGGAGGCGCTCAAGTTTATCTAGTTGGTTTACGGCGAGATCCGGATAGCTGGCATCAGCGTAGTCAAGGATAGGCAGAAGCAATAAAGTTGCCTCCCGTCTCTTCCTATGGGAGTCGTATAAGCCTACTAATGGATTACCGGGGGGCCGGGCAGCAGCGTTCCCCTGTGTACTAAAAACATCCACTGCGATCGCCAACCCGCCTGCCAAGCGTGGCGATTATGGTAAAACCCCCATTTTAGGAAAGCCTATGTCCAGCAGTGGAAGATGAGAGGCTGATGGATGGATGGGATGGAATTATGTTGCACGTAATTTCTTAAGAGCCTGCAGATGCAAACAATTTTCGACTAACCTCTTGTACTTGCGGATCCCAGGTAAACATTATTACAATTAAAGAACAGTGTGTTACGACCCCATGCAATATTAGTGTAGTAGGGGTAAGCAGAGAAACAAAATAAACAGTAACAGTAGCTATTCCCGCTATTGTTTTGTTAAGTGAACGAGAGAGTAAGAATGTCAAATCCACTTCTAACCTTTTTTCTATCATCCTACCTTCTTTTTTATTATGTGTGGTGGCCGGCCACAACCCACCTAATGGTAAATGGTTACCGTCGCTCATGGACTCAACTATACCGAGAGTATTGTCAAGCTGCTACTCAACATTTCATTTCACATATATGAAATGAAGGATTTAACTGCTATCTCCTGCTACAACCAAATTACTGAGGTGCTTCAAGGCCGGTCACATTGGAGATTGTGGTACCAACCCGCTCAGGCCCGATAGCAAGTGAGTACTCCCACTTGGTACCCAGCGCTACCACCAGTAATGCAATGGATGATAATTGCCTACTTCCCTTAGTCGCCTTGTACGGCACCCGTGGGAAAGAATATGGTGGTGGCTTGTATTCTTAGTCCCTCACCACAACCTAATCTACCCCTTACCCTTCTTTAGTGATCGGGTCCTTCTGGGGAGGCGTATGTCCAGCAGTGGAGGATAGAAGGTTGATAGATGGATGGAAGTCTTACCTGGCCTGTTCATTAGGCAATGGTATCTCAATCTTCCTGTCCAACCTGCCAGGCCTCAATAAAGCAGGGTCTAGAGTGTCAGGCCTGTTGGTGGCCATTATCATCTTCACTTGCCCCAAGGAATCGAAACCATCCATCTGATTCAGCAATTCCATTAAAGTACGTTGGATTTCACGATCGGCTGATGTGCCTTCTGAGAAACGGCGGCCACCTGAAAAATATCAGTTTGGTAAAAACTTGTGAGCATTTAATATCGGACGGACTTTTTGGTATGTTTGTTGACTAGTCTAAACACTACAACTAAAATGACTATCAGAAATATTTCTTTTAAGAATAAAAATGGTGTCCGTACATTTTGTTTATTAATCTACTGGACACAAAAATAAATTGATCATAGTTTGAGTTTTCTATACATAGCTATTCATGTGGATTGGTTCAACATACATTACATTTATATACACGTATGTATAAAATCCTGATCAATTGGGGGTCAATAATTATTGATTAATTAAGAGTGCCAAATAGATTAAAGTGATCTAAGTTAACAAAACAATTAACTCAATTCAAAATTATTTAGATATTTTTATATATATTTTTAGCATTTGACATGCTTAGCACTATACATTAAACACAAAGTGAAAAATGTTAATGTATAGTGTTAAGCATGTCAAATGCTAAAAATATATATAAAAATATCTAAATAATTATAGGGTTTGCGTCATTATTAGGTAAAATCTTAATTGTAAAATTAAGTTTACCTGGTCGGTATAATGTATGAAAATACTGCCGAACAGATGGCGCAACGTCACCCAGACGTTAAGTATGAATGTGTTATCGAAATTAGCAGTCAGGAGCAATTGTCACGATGGCTGAATTGGCAAAGCATCTGGACGGTATCCAGGAGATGCAGGTTCAAATCCTGCTCGTGACTGTTATTTTCGATTTCACATTTTTCACTTTGTGTTTAATCAATTCAAAATTTCATTTTGAAGTACTAAATTTTTTTGTAAAAATTACATTTTGAGGACAACAACCCAAGTATTAAATAAGCAATTCTTGTATGCAATGCATATATAAATTGATTTTGCATATCTTGTTAAATTAATAATTTAAGTTTCGGAAAAATATGTTAGGATAAAATTATGTATTTTCAAAGTACTTATAAAATTTATTGAAAACTGGAAAAAATAACCTTATTCATACAACTATTATAAAGCTGTAACAGAGCTGTGTCTGTAAATTTAGGACATTTGAAAATAAATATACGGTATTAGGCTATATAAGCGAGTCTGAACACAGGAAATATATTTTAGATTTTTGGTAGGTTTGTCTGTTTGTTTGTTCGCGCATCACGCAAAAACTACTGAACGGATTTTGATGCAAGTTTTTTATTTGATAGCTCTTGATTAGACTAAAAACTGGTATATGTTTTATCCCGCTACTACATTGGGAACCTGAGATATAAACTAAAAACAAGCTTTGGGCTGTGGAGCCACGGGGAAAGGCTAGTGTAATATACAACTATGAACTTACCAATAGCATCAATTTCGTCCATGAAAATGATACAAGGTTGATGGTCTCGAGCGTAGTTGAACATTTCTCGAATGAGACGAGCCGACTCACCAATGTATTTGTCTACAATCGCAGAGGACACTACCTGGGATGGATATAATTTCAATTAAGAACATAATATATTTAAAATATATACAATATACTAGACTAGCCGTAACAGTTTGGATTACCAGAGATCAATATAACTCCAGATACCTCTTCATTAAAACCCTTTAGACTTGGAGGCAAAACTCTTAGCCAACACTTTTTAGGGTGTGTTTAGATATAATAATCCCACAGCAAAAGGCACAGGCGACTCCGGGCTCATATGCCACATAAGGGTCTGTCCATAAGAGTACCCTGCCGTCCGCGGAAGCCTACCGCGAAGGTGCGACGCCCAAGTGCGCGAGGCGTCGCTCAAGAGAGGGTGCCCGTAGGGGTTGCCGCCTGCGGATCGCGGTCGTAACGACGCGGTACCCGTGATCCGCCGTAGCAAGGGCGGGTGGAGGCGCACGGTGGGTTTTTAGTGGGTGAGAGCCCCATTCACCCCGTTGTCTCCCCGGGCAGCGGGGTGTGCGGTAGGACATTTTTGCCCACCTAAAAAAAAAAAAAAAAAAAAGGGTCTGTCCATAAATTACGTCAAGCTAAATACTGCGCTTTTCGACCCTTTTTACTTTATAATAATCATTTACGATGACTAAAAACAAACTGCGAACGTCATATTTACATTCGTGCTCTTGGTTATACATATTTTATCACACCAAGCACAATCTCCCTTTGTAGAAGAACGTATATTTTGTCTTGGCACTAAGATAAATAATATTGTTTGATTCACAAATGTTTGTGCACAGTATAGGTATAGTTTATTGTAGATTCGTAATTGCCGCTGATGTAATGTCCAGTTCCGGTGGCCCGCCAATACAGGCGGAAAGACGGCACACGGCGGATTTATTTAGCGGTGGAGGGCCCCACACTACCCTATTCGTTGCCCCGAAGGACGGGGTGTGCACTTAGGTACATTTGTATGGTTTAACAAAAAAGAAAAAAGGCTATTGTCTTTAGCAAAGAAAATGGGATATTGCTTATAACTACTATACCACACGCACCAGATAAGTTCAGAGTTATGCTCTTAAAATTACAACTATAATTTTTTAGAATATAATGAGATGGTATCATACAATGACATACAAACGTAGGAACTAGCAACACCGGAGTACAGAGACATCACTCGTGGGCATCACCCATGAAAAGTGATAGGTTGAAGGATGGAGAGGAAACGAGGAGACAAACTGAAGAGGTTTGAGATAGGGTTCAGGCCTTCGGCGCTCTCACTCACCATACAAAACATAACAGTAAGAAACGCTATCTATCATTGTGTAATCCTCTGTAAAAGAGTGGTACTTCCCCAGTTGCTAGAAGAAGCAAGGCTCTAACAAACACAGGAGGTTGTTCTGTGTGTATCTTAACATAAAAGCTTAGAAATACCTTCAAGAAGTTAGCATCTAGCTGCGAAGCAACAGCTCTGGCCAGCAGTGTCTTGCCAGTGCCTGGAGGTCCGTACAGCAGACAACCTTTAGGTGGAGTGATGCCAACACGGACAAACAATTCCGGGTTCATAAGAGGCAATTCAATGACCTAAAAAAAAATTTGGGACGTATAGTAGAAACATGGTTATGTCTGGAACGCAAACTTGTCTAATACTATATTGTCCAGCTGTTTCTCCGTTTATTTCTTAAAAACTAGGCAATAGTTTTTATTTTTAAACTGTTGTATATTCAAATATTAAAAAATCTTTACATTAAAATAACTATTGCATAGGAACTCATAATTTTTCTGGATTAAACAGTAGCCTTTTCCCTATACACTGGATTATATGTATACTAAATTTTGTGATAATTGGTTAAGTAGTTACGGCATCAAGAGGTAACAAACTAACTCACATTCAAATTTATAATATTAGTAAGTTTATTACATTTTTCTTTTATCTATACTATTATAAAGCTGTAACATAGCTATGTATATACATTTAAAATATTTGAAAAAAAAAAATACTATTAGGCTATATAAGCGTGTCTAAACACAAAACGATTTTTTTTAGATTCTTTGTCTGTTTGTTTGTTCGCGCATCACACAAAAACTACTGAACGGATTTTGATGCAACCTTTTCTATTTGATAGATCTCGATTAGACTTAACAACTGGTATACATTTTATCCCTATAACCTGAGATACAGCCTAAAAACTTGCTTTTGGTTAAGGCGGAGCCGCAAGCAAAGGCTAGTTACTTAACAAATGTTTTAACAGTTTATACCCACTTCTCTGAGTTGTCTGATCTGTTCCTGCAGACCACCAATAGCTGAATATGTTACATCACCGGGGTCTTCGTGACTCATGTTGTACACAAGGGGATCCACCTGGAAAATCCATAGAACTAAATCTGTTAATTGATCTAAACAACTGGAATATCTTATCAAGTTAAGCAGTCTGTATAAATATAAAAAGGTCAATAGGTTATTTTGAAATAATAAATTTATATAAATTAAAAAAATAATATTCACAAAGATTTTAAGTTATGCCTCATAAGCGAAGCGTTGAGGTGGGTCCTACTCTCGTTTTGAATAGAACAACTGATTTTTCAAACTTAAAATGTCTCTATTTATCATACATTGCACTTGTATAATAATATCTACACACACATATAAAGAACAAACACTATTTTTAACACTCATGATATTTTTGATGCCAGTTTTGTTATTTTAACTAGTTAAAAAACTGAAAAAAATCTTGCTTGGACGTCCGTGATTTGTAGGTAACATAGCATCACGCCTGTATTCCCCGAAGGGGTAGGCAGAGGTGTATTACACACCCACGACTCGCCAGCTATGTTTAAGTCCCACGTCATAGGGGGCGAGCCTATTGACGTCTACCGGGCACATTTCCAAACTCCGGGCAGCTACTGAGAATTTTTCTTTTTAGGAAAAAGCTCAATAACATTGCCCGACCGGGGGGATCGAACCCGAGTCCTCATGCTTAGCAGTCGCATACACTACCGCTACACCACCGATGCAGTTAAAAGTCGCATACACTAAAACCAGCGCCTGTCATGAGAACTACCTTTTTACGTACGCATAGCCACCGGTGGTTTTACTATCGTCAACAGAACGCCGTTCGCCCGGCCGGTACATTGTTTTTTGTTAAAAGAAAGTTCTTACCTTTGCTTGACGAACTGATGATATTTGGTAACTATTTTATCCATAACAATAATTAAAAACACTAAACACACGTAAATAATAACACACCAACGTTATAAAACACGAAAAAACATATTTTACATTCCACAATTTTTACGATCTTGTCTTTGGTGTGCGCGCGGCCCGGAACTGAGAGGTAGACCAATATAGAAGTACTTCTTAAAATTAGCGCTAGATGGCGTATAAGACATGAAACCCACATTAGTACTTTTTGAAATTAGCGCTATCTATGTGATTTATTGAAAACTACTTAGTAAGACCACATTATTAGTTACTTATCAAATAATCAATTTTATTATGAAAAATGAAGGTTATGAGGCGTGCAGTTTTGGATTTTCCAAAGTATTTTTAAACAATCAAGCACATCGGAACCTGTTTTGTATTACGTTAAGTGCGCAGATACGCACTTATTACGCTGGAAAGATTATAAAAAAAATATATGGGTAAAAATAAACATATAATATATTACCTCTCTGGGTAAGTGCCTCATGATGGTAAGTGTAGTCATATCCAAGGCTACTCTGGTGCCTCCCTTGAGCTTGTGCTTATCTAACTGTCGACGGCAACCAACCACATAGCGGGGTCCATTTGTAGCTTTTACAATGACTGCAATTAAAACAATCCTAAATTAAATACGAAAGATTTCAAATTCATTTTTTTGTGAAGACTCAGAAGTTCGTTTTCAAGTGAACCTTATATTACCAAAATAATAAGTTTCTTTTTTTAAATATGTGTTTAATCATCCAACTAACACTTACAGCCATTTACACAAAATGTTATAAAGTGAATTAATAGAAAAAGTTATTTTACACTTTATCTTCTAGTTTTTTTGTTCGTGATTGAATTTTTTGTTTACATTTCATTTGGATGTGTTTAGTTTTCTGGAACTTTAGTTGGAACAATGGAAGTTATAATAATGACTAACCTTTTCTGTTTGTCCTATGAAATGTACTAAAAAACAATAACTTACATTTCTCTTCGGTCAGCTGCTTCAATACTTCACCAACTATCTGACCGACACTCTGCAGAGCTTTCAAGTCATTTTCACTCTTGTCATATTGTTTGGTTACTTCTTTTAGTTTGTCTCTCACTGTAAAACAATTAGTAAGTTCAATTAAAGGTAGTGGGAAATATTCTTAAATTACTATTATTATATTTATATTGTGTTGCTAATAGAACATTTTTTTTCTAAAATTAGATCTATGTTCATCAATCAATGCAGGACAGCACAATTTCACTGGATAATCAATTGAGCCTTGGAAATCATACATAATTATTAACTAAAACTTTATTTCAAACCTTTGCCAGCAGCTTCACCACAGCCAAAAGCTAGTTTTTTTATGCTATATTTCATGTGAGCAAAATGTATCCCAGTTTTTAAGTCTAAGCAAAAGCTATTAAACAAAAAGTTTCATCAAAGTCCATTGAGTAGATTTTGCGTAAACCTCAAACAAATAAACAGACTTCTGGAAAAAAATGTTTTTTGCTCAGAAATGCTTAAATTTCATAGCATCACGCCTGTATTCCCCGAAAGGGTAGGCAGAGGTGTATTACACACCCACGACTCGCCAGCTATGTTAAAGTCCCACGTAATAGGGGGCGAGCCTATTGACGTCTACAGGGCACATTTCCAAACTCCTGCTACTGAGAATTTTTCTTTTTAGGAATAAGCTCAATAACATTGCCCGACCCGGGGATCGAACCCGAGACCTAGTGATTAGATCAGTCGCATACACTACCGCTACACGACCGAGGCAGTTAGTAAATTTGATAACCTAATACATAATTTTTTTCTCAAATATCTCAAATGTGCAGATATAGCCCTGTTACAGTTTTATAATGTATAGAGGAGATTTCTAGGCACTTTTAAAGATATAAGACAAACAATAATTTTATATACTGATTTTGAATTAGACCATGTTATGCAGAAATGAGCTAATCCACGAAAACATAAATAAAAGTTATGCTGAATTTAACCACGTCTATTTTTTTCAGTGTTACACAGTCTTGGGTTGGTTATATAGTTGGCAGAATAAAACAAATCTTTGTTAAATAAAAATAGAGATTATTTTCGATTGCTTGGCATTAAAACCTTAATGTTGACCAGTTTGTGTCTTTGATCATTTCTGCACAACATGGTCCAATTAATCTGTTTATGTTCCTTATTTTAATATCTTTGTTTTGAATAATCAGTAATGCAAGAAGTAAGTAAGTGGCAGACACTTAGTCCCAGTGGAATGAATTTCATGAACATACAATTAACAAATACAAAATACATCCATAGTAACAACAAGCATGTGTTGTATTCACATATGTATAATACCTACATATGTGCAATGTGGAAATTGACCTTTATGCTATAATGTACTGCAATGTATTTGTTGTTCATACTAATCTCAACATCCGATTACTTTAACATAAATATAGGATAGTGTGTATAAGTTGTTATTGTGGTCTACATAAAATAATCGTTTATAGTAAAATAGATTATTTAATAAAGTTAGTACTGAATTATTATTATAAATATGAAATATGTTAAGAGGATGAATAGAATAAACACTGATCAAAAAAAGTTGGTGTCATGATTCAGCAGAAACTGACAACCGAAATAACTAACTTTCTTTGAGCCGGGATTCCACTTCTTTATGTTCCATCAGCTTCTTCCTGTAGTCCTGGAAGGCTTTTTCGCGAGAGGTTTCTGCGGCTGATGGTCCGGCAGGCATTTTTAGTGGATTTATTTAAATTTTCACAAATAACAAATACGACTATCACGATTCGCGAATATCTATTTGATTTTGACAGCTTGACAAATCATTTTTTTTTTTTTTTTTTTTTTGTTTGTTTAAGGCATTGGAAGAACCATCAGCCTAACAGTAACTTATAAACATCGTTATTCTCTCATCACACGTAAGTTTAGTTCATAAAACAAGTCATAGTCGAAGTCAGTCATATAAAATAAGTCAGTCAAGTCAAGATCCCACTCCAGTAAGACGATGGCGATCTTACTGAAGCTTCTATGGAGTTTTGGAGACAACAGGAAAAAACACGTTATGTCGCATTACATCATTTACCAACACTTATGCACATACACAAATAGTTAATAAGCAAAAGGCCACCACTTTTACACATTAATACTTGAAATAACACAAGTTTAGGAAAATAATGCAGAGCGACGACATGATCTTCTTCGTGTTCCCGCCAAAACTCCTTGACAAATCAAAGAGTATATGACAAATGACAGCACAAGCACAAAGCACATTTTTTTTTGGAATTTAATGACCTGATAACTAAGACCTTTAGGTCAAACACAAAGCACAGCCTGCTCACACTCACAGTAAGTTATACTATATCAATGGCACAGAGCTGACTAATGAACATATACTATGTAGTACGGTAATGCTCAGACTAAGAACTAAAGGTGGGTGATAAATAACGTCACGACAAAAAAGGCACTGCGATCAGTCGTTAAAATATGTCGCTGTTACTTAGCGCGAAGTAACAACGTTCCAAAATCACGTATATTGCTCATGGAACGACCTTGTAACGAACACGAACGAAACTGCCCGAAGGGCCAATGCAAAAGTATCGGTGCCAGGAGTAGTACGTGTAACCAGAAAGTGACAGGTGTGACCGAGTAATAAAGTAAGTGACAAAATCACGTTGATTAGTCACTGTGACTTTATTGTCACAGGAACGACAGTCACGACGATCGAAAAATAACGCTTTTCCTCAAGTCTACTAAGAACTAGACGGAGCTACAGCGTGGCCGCACTTGAAACAGCAATATTTTTTTAAATGTTGCCAGGTTGACAAATATTTAACCATATTTGGGCAAATTAAACGATATTTAGAATGAGGTCTGTAACTTGGTCGTAAATAAGAAACTCTTCTGTGACGTCATACGTCGCACCAGCGAAGCCCTCCTACGCATACACCGCCCGGACCTCAAACCTCACTCCGCGCGGCCATTTATATACCGCGGCGTGCCCGCTGCCGCCCTCTTACTACGTATCGGTCACCGACACTTAAGTTGAGTAGCCATACATCGTTCGGCTACTTCACCTCATCTTGTGCCTAGAACCCACACCTTGAGATTTTAGTGTATATATTATGTTATATAGAATTTCAAACTTTTATGGTCACTTATAATTCTAAACGTTTTTTACGGGATTTATACCATGTAGATTTTTGTCGTAAGTAAAAAAAAAATTTACATGGTATAAATCCCGTAAAAAACGTTTAGAATATATTATGTTAATTACTAGTGGTTCCTATAATATACGCTGTTAGTTATATTGTTCTGTTGTAGTTTTCTTCTCAATCTACATCCGTAAAGCGACCGCATGGTCATTACCTAGATGTGTCAGGTTTCTACCACCAGCTAGGTAGGTTAGATGCGACACTTCGTAACGAATATTTTATTGAAAATCACAACGTTTATCAAAATAATTATTTAAAAGTAAATCTACCACCCCTTCTATTCATCCAACCGTCAGTCTTTAAACGTCCACTGCTGGACATTGGCCTCCCCAAGAGAGCACCAGAACTATAAGTGGGCTTGTGCTGACTGCATTTAACGGCTCCCTGCAGCTTTGACCAAATATTTGGTCTATCTGGTGGGAGGACATATTACGCTGCGCTGTCCGATTCGTGGTCGTCACTCGAGAACCTTTTTCCCCAACGGTTGTTAGTTCGTCGAGCGATATGGCCTGCCCATTGCCACTTCAGCATGCGAACTCGGCGGGCTATGTCAGATATTCAAGTTAGGAGGAGGTTCAAGTTCTGTTCTGTTGGATATCTCATCTGGTAAATAATAATAAGTTATATTTAATAAAATAATAGTACACAAGAATACAATTAAATTATCTTTTCTTTCTTTTCTGGGTCAAATAAGTAAAGAATTATCATCCTTCCAGCGCAGATTTAAATAATTGAATAAGAACCGTTTTTTTATTGCATTTAGTGGCAGACGAGCCAAGCCCATCTGATGGTAAATGTCAACCGTCGCTCATGGACTACACTATACTGAGAGTATTGTCAAGTCACTGCTCACCATTTCACTTCACCGATATATAATGAAAGAATAAACGGCTATCTCCTGCTACGACCAAAACGCAACGATGTGCTTCATGGCCGGTCCCACGGGAGAGAGAGTACTATAAGCGGTGAAGTTAGCTATAGGACGAATACCACGACCTTATAAATTTGTGTTGCCACCTACCATTTGGGGTGTGCATATATCCTATTTAGTTTTGTTTTACTCCTGGGTTTTATTTTGAAACCCTTAAACCCCAGGTAGGTGTCACAAGAGAGAGCAAATCAGTTTCTCTGAATTCTAGATTATGACTACAGCGGTAGTCATAATCTAGAATTAAGAGTTACTTACTAAGCTGAAGTACATAGACTTTAAAAGCTATACTTACATGAACATATTCACTGGCAATGATTTTGCTCCCAACGTTACTATTTTCTTATTATGTATAATGAAACATCAACAAAATATCGTGAAGCATATTTTGGGTATTTCGTGGGTTGCCTCGTTTTCCCGTAGCATCCACCCATTTCGATCTCGCATCTGGCATTCAATCACTAAATTATTTCATTTTCGACTACATATGAATGAAATGTTATACCTGTATTTTTTCGCTCGCTGTAGCTTTTGTAGCATAGTAGGTACACTATTTTACAAGCACTATTATCACGTAGTCTTTTTCTCGAACACTGATTTAACACGTAAAATGACGTAAATATAATGTAAAACCCGAATTTTAATACAAATGTTCGATTATGTCAGTTGAATCGTGACAGACAAAGCATTTGGACATCGTGACAATAGCAAAAACTGGCCACGGCGTCAAAGACAAAAATCTATGACTTTGTCTGTTTTTTGCACCAGTAAATTTTATCTTGTGTTCTCGCTCATATACATGTCAAATAATTTTCTTCGCTCTGTCTAGATATATTTAGTCTGAGACGGTAATGCCTGAAGACTTAGATAAAGGATAGTAAATCCTTTATCTTAGCCTGAAGATGAAGACTAATAATTAATTCCATCAGCCTTCCATCGTCCACTGCTGGACATAGGCCTCCCCAAAATGGGGGTTTTACCATAATCGCCACGCTTGGCACGTGGGTTGGCGATCGCAGTGGATGTTTTTAGTACACAGGGGAACACTGCTGCCCGGTCTCCCGGTAATCCCTTAATCGGCTTTTACAACTCCCATAGGAAGAGACGGGGTGGAGCTATTCTTGGTGCCGGCCCCACACGGCAAATTCTAATTTCCTCTATTCTCTATAATTAATTATTATTCTATTATTCTGTGGGACAGATATTTGTCTTCAATTTGTACTACCTACAAATTGTAGTTCGATTTTGCCGTTCTTAGCGGGAATACCAATCATCTTTTTTTGTCAGGGCGGGCAAAAATGTACTTAACGCACACCCCGTCGTTCGGGGCAACAAACAGGGTAGTGTGGGGCCCTCACCCACTAAATAACCCCGCCGTGTGCCGTCTCTACGCCTTTATTGGCGGGCCATTGGAACTATGTTACATTACTTCAGTGGTAGGAATATCATGTCTACGCTTTTATGCAGAGCATAGACATGATATACCATAGAAACTAACTAACTAAACAACAAATTATTTCAATATTTAGATATTTTTATATATATTTTTAGCACTTGACATACTTAGCACTATACATTAAACGCAAAGTGAAAAATGTGAAATCGAAAATAACAGTCACGAGCAGAATTTGAACCTGCATCTCCTGGATACCGTCCAGATGCTTTGCCAATTCAGCCATCGTGACGTGAGATTAGCAGTCATCAGGAGCAATTGTCAAAAAGTGAAAAGATTCAGTACGTTCATATACTCTCCACTGACTACGTATTTACTCGATGAGTATGGATGGAGAGGTACCTTATTATTATTAGCTGGCACTGTACATAATGTTTGCGTAAGTGGTGCTGTGATGCGAGATCCTGAATGGTTAATACTGGAACAGAAGAAACAAAGGAGTTTAAATAAGTCCAAAAGAGCCTCTAGCTCAATGTCTATCAATCAGCAAAATCTGGTGGAGGAGAATCTGTAAGCATCTGGACGGTATCCAGGAGATGCAGGTTCAAATCCTGCTCGTGACTGTTATTTTCGATTTCACGTTTTCCACTTTGTGTTTAAATTATTTCAAGTAGGTAATGTGTTTAGTTGTGGCATTTTGCAAATTAACTATTTGCGTACCTATAATATGCTTAAACACAAAAATACATTAGTTTACAATTAAACCAAGGCGGCAACACACATTAACACAGTGTTAATGTGCGCTGCCGCCTTGGTTTAATTGTAAACTAATGTATTTTTATAAGTACTACATACTAATTTTCAATTTAGATATAAGTATCTGAAAGGGAATAAAATATTGTTTGTATAATTGCCAAAAAAAAAAAACGAAGAAAAGGACACTCCCACATCTCAGCCGACCTTTGTATTGGTAACAACTCTCAACTTTAAATACTGTAACAACAGACTGGAAATAAAAAGACATTGGCAAAGTTGTGGACATACTCCTACAACAGCCATAAATCAAGAACTTAAAAACCTAGAAGATATATTTTATTGCACGCCTCAAGCGAAGCGTTGAGGTGGGTACTACCCTCGTTTCTACTGATTTAATTTCTAACTGATTTTTCAAACTTAAAATGTCTCTATTTATCATATATTGCACTTGTAAAATATTATATACACAAACTTATCAAGGAAAACACTATTTTTAACACTCATGATATTTTTGATGCCATTTTTGTTATATAAACTAGTTAAAAAACTGTTTAAAAAAGTTCTGTCTTGGACGTCCATGTGTTGTAGGTATGTTCGGATAATGTATGTTAACACGATAACGACCGAAATACTTTACTAATCGAGTTATTTTTTCTCTTACGCTTCAGTATAATTACGAATAGAACCCTATCACATTTCACGGTCTGATTCGATGTGGTTTAATTGTTATTAAATAAACAAAAAAATAGTAAATATTTACGGTCGATTCGATGGTACAGTGGTACACTAAAACTAGCGCTATCTACCTTATTTAGTGAGAACTACTTCTATAAAGGTAATATAGTAGTACTTCTTAAAATTAGCGCTAGATGGCGTATAAGACTTGAGAACCACATTAGTACCTACTTTTTGAAATTAGCGCAATCTATGTGATTTATTGAAAACTACTTAGTAAGACATTATTAGTTATTTATCAAATAATCAATTTTATTGTGAAAAATGAAGATTATGAGGCGTGCACTTTTGGATTTTCCAAAGTATTTGGACTCTCTTATGTGTCGGAATTATACGGCACAATGTGCTTTTCGGATTGCCTCCAAAACTCCATAGAAGCTTCCAGTAAGCTAACAACCCCTTTACTGAAGCATTAGGTACTTTGACTTGACTATGAATAATTTTATATGCCGCAGTTTTATTTATAAAAAGGTATAATATGGAGAGAAAGATAAGGAGTAGGTACCTATAAATAAATAGACAAAGATTAAGCTACCTATACAATCAACAGAGAGTCATGTATTATATGGGTATATAGACTAACCCCCTTACTAATAAACATTGTATCCTCCGAATAGTTATTCAGTGTTTTGTTCCGTTCTTTCAACATCAAACTGTCATATTAGTGACAAAGACAAAACACTGTGTAACTATTCAAAGGTTATACAACGTTTATTAATAAGGCAGTATGTACTTACCTAATTATATGTATACAGCGTAGATAGATACCTACTTGTCTATCATATACAACGATACAAAGCTATAATAAAAATAAAGGTAGATAGATTAGTTTGACTCATGCTTGCGTCGTAGACGTCGATTTGAACTCGCGCCCGACAAACGCGGGGGCAGAATCGCTGTTTTATTTCTAAAAAGGTATGGAGAGAAGGGTAAACAGTAGGTATAAATAAATAGATAAAGCCTCAGACCTCAGACTAATTTAGTCTGAGGATAAAGCTATATAACCAACAGAGAAAAAATACTGTGGACGGATAAATAGATGACAGAAAGAGAAGAGAGATAGATGGATAGACGTGTCTAAACACAAAACATTATTTTCAGATTTTTTGTCTGCTTGTTCGTACGCGCATCGCGCAAAAACTACTGAACGGATTTAGATGCAACTTTTTTATTTGATAGCTTTTAATTAGACTCAAAAGCTGGCATACATATTTTATCCCGCTACTATATCGGGAACCTGAGATATAACCTAAAAACTAGCATTTCGCTGCGGCGGAGCCGCGGGCACAGGCTAATAATTATAATTTTGTTGATCATTTTGTTAGAGGTTGATTAACTATCACATACTTGTTATACTGGCACATCGTTATTGTGACAACTATTTAAAATATAAGATTTTTAACTATCGCGTTTCATTACTATGTATTTATAAGAAGAAGAAGTGAGGGTAGTTACATCCAGTGGCCCCGAACGAAGCAGGCGGCGCCGCACATCGCCAGTCGACCCGTGACCACGGCTGGTGCAACCCAGTCGAAACGTCGGGAGTAAAAAGGTATTTGATACTCGTTAGATCCCGTAATAACATTTTAAATATTTAAAATATGTACCTAGTAGTTTGGAAATGTAGTACTCGTATGTATATTTATAATACCTATATATCTGCCATATCTGGGTCTCATCACATTTACATAAGTGTTCCGCGATTGTTTGATTATATCCATGATCAGTTATTCACTTTTATCACGCAATCAATTGTTGGATATTGTCTGAAGGGTTCCTTCATAATAACAACACACACTTACACTAAAACACACTTCTTATTTTAAAATGTGTCCACCCACAAATTGACTAAAAAATGTTATTGAAATCAAATTATAAAGGCATTTGACATAAAAGAAATATGTAGATAAAACATAATTAAATGGTCTAAGCCTTGCTTATCCCAGCTTGAATGGGCAGGATCGATCGGGCAAGTACCACCCTCTCATAGAAGACTAGCGTAGCACCCTCTCATAGGTAACCTATTCATATGTTATGTTTCGTATGGAGAGAACCCCCTCTTTATTCTCCATCTTTTCTTTATTATCCTTTCTTTAGACTTCTTATCCCTTTCCTTGGATCTGCGAGACGCGGGTGATGCCTCTAGTGTCGCCTGCGTTTATACTATAGGCTACGGTAACCGCTTACCATCAGGTAGGCCGTATGCTTATTTGCGTTTTTTTTATTGCATGTAGTCGCAGGCGAGCTACGGCCCCACCTGATGGTAAATGGTAACTGTCGCTCATGGACTCAACTACACCGAGAGTATTGTCAAGCCGCTGCTCACCATTTCATTTCACCGATATGAAATGAAAGAATAAACGGCTATCTCCTGCTACAGCCAAAACGCAACGATGTGCTTCATGGCCGGTTGTTTACACGGGAGATGGTGGTACCTACCAACCCGCTCGGGCCCGATACCAAGTGAGTACTCCTACGACGCTTGAATTCTTAGTAGTAGTAGGTAGATACATTTTGGCATAAGTAACTATACCTAACCATTTATCATGGCTCAGCTGGCCCCCTTCTGGGTTGGCATGTTGCATTCCAATTATTTTAAGCCCTGTTTTGTTCAGGTTCAAAGTTATACTTATATTACATACCTACTTATAGTAGGTACAATAGGTGTTTTTTATAGACTAGCCTTTGTCCGCGGCTCCGCCGCAGCCATTAGAGTTTAGTTTATATCTCAGGATCCCGGTATAGTACCGGGATAAAATGTATACCAGTTTTTAAGTCTAATCGATAGCTATCAAATAAAAAAAATGCATCAAAATCCGTTCAGTAGTTTTTACGTGATGCGCGAACGAACAAACAGATAAACAGGCAAACAGACAAAAAAGTGAATGTTATTGTAATTATAAAGCTGTAACAGAGCTGTGTCTGTACATTTAAGATATTTGAGAAAAAAATACTGTAATAGGCTATATAGGCATGTCTAAGCACAAAACAATTTTTTTTTAGAATTTTTGTCTGTTTGTCTGTTTATCTGTTTGTTTGTTCGCGCATCACACAAAAACTACTGAACGGATTTTGATGCAACTTTTTTTATTTGAAAGGCCTTGATTTGACTTAAAAACTGGTAGACATTTTATCCCGCTACTATATCGGGAACCTGAGATATAACCGAAAAACTAGCTTTTGGCTGCAGCGAAGCCGCTGACAAAGGCTAGTACTATTATAAAACTGTAACAGAGCTATGTCTGTACATTTAAGATATTTAAGAAAAAAATGACTGATTTAGGCTATATAGGCGTGTCTGAACACAAAACGATTTTTTTTTAGATTTTTTGTCTGTTTATCTGTTTGTTTGTTCGCGCATCACGTAAAAACTACTGAACGGATTTTGATGCAACTTTTTTGTTTGATAGTTCTTGATTATACTTAACAACTGGTATACATTTTATCCCGCTACTATGTCGGGAACCTGAGATATAGCCTAAAAAGTAGCTTGGCTGCGGCGAAGCCGCGGGCAAAGGCTAGTTGTAACTAAAAATATTGAATTAAAGACAACCTTTCGTACCATTGTATCATTTCAAAAAAACTACAATATTACAGTTTAAGTTAAATTTTCTAATCAGAACTTTAATCCAATGCACTTTACAATGCATAATCAAATCGATTAAATACTAATACAACCTTGAATCAATTTATCATGAATATCGAGTACCGAGTCGTATGGTTAAACACTATTAGTCATGTCGCGATGACAAATTTCAAAACGGGCCTATTATATTTTTACGACTATATTCTCTCCGGCGGGTGTCGTAAGAGGCGACTAAGGGTAGTAAGCATAGTGGGTATTAAGTGGTAGTACTCGCTTGTTAGCTATAGTAGAAGCGACAGCCTTCTTTTAGTTAAGGCGCGAAAAAATGTACCTTTATTTGGGGCGACGAACAGGGTAGTAAAGTGCCCTCACACACTAAATAAACCCGCCGTGTGCCGTCTCTCCGCCTATATTGACAGGCCACTGGAACTATGTTGCACTACTTCAGTGGTATAGCTGATAGACTACCGGTAAAACCAAGGACTACAAAGACAGCGGTATTGAGTTCGATCCCTGGTCCAGGGGGGATAGACAGAATCTCATATCTCACATGTCGATCGTATCGTGATCACTGTGATTGGTTTAGAGACCACCGTGATTGGCCAACGGATTATTGTGACATCACGCGTCGGTTTCTCAACCAATCCCAGTGATCACGATACGATCGACATGTGAGATATGAGATTCTGCCTAGCCTGACTAGCCCCCCACGTCTCTTACGTTACATAACTGTAACATTTCAAGATTTTTGGAAAGATGTATTTATATCACTGCTCGGTGAAGGAAAACATTGTGAGGACACTTGCATGCCTGAGAGATTTATTCGAAGGCTTGTGAAGTCTGCCAATTCACATTGGGCCAGCGTGGTGCTGATTATAGCCTTATCCCTCGCACCAGCGGCCATGATGTACTCCCCCTGTGTTTTTGTTGTATCGATAAAATATTAGCCGCTGTATTTTATCGCGAGATAACTAGTCGTTAGTTCGCGTGGGGCCGGCTTTAGAATTGTCGTAAGAGCCGACTGAGAGAATGCCAGGGGAGTGGGCAGCAGCACTCCCTCGAGTATTACCAACATCCACTGCGATCGCCAACGCCTGCCAAGCGTGGCGATTACGGCATTATCCCCTATGACAGGACCGCTCGTTGTGGCGTTCTCTTGGGGAGGCCTATGTCCAGCAGTGGACATTGAAAGGCTGATGGATGGATGAACTAGTCGTTCATTCTTTCATTTCACATCCGCAAAATGAAATTAGTTGAGTCCGTGAGCAGCGGGTACCACTTACCATCACGTGGGCAGTAGCTTATATGCCACCAATAAGCAATAAAAATTATTTTGATATCCTTACTGATATTGTAAATGTGAAAGTGAGTTTGTTTGTTTATTTGTTACGTTTTCGCACCGTAACTAATGAACCATGAAAAAATTCCCGGAAAAATTCCTGTGTGATTAATTTTTGGCGTGGACATAAGAAATGTGCCTTAGAGTGATTTATTTATATTCTGAAGGCTACGCGGACGGAGTTTCAGGCATAATCTAGTTTATTTGACATGCTTAGCCATTTAAATTAACACAATATGCGATAACGAGCTGGATTTGAACCTGCAACTCCTGTAAAACAACTTCAAATTTCCGCTCTTCGTGTTCTAAAAAAATATTGTACAACCAATATTTATTAAACACAAAATTTTGAAATTAGCAGTCAGGAGCAATTGTCACGTAGGCTGAATTGGTAAAGCATCTGGACAGTATCCAGAAGATGCAGGTTCAAATCCTGCTCGTGACTGTTATTTTCGATTTCACATTTTTATTTATTTATTTAAAACTTTTGCACTTATATAAGGTACAAGGCGGACTTAATGCCTTAGGCATTCTCTTACAGTCGACCTGAGGTGGAGCAGAAATTAACGATGGTAGGTGCAATAGACAAATAAATGTCAATACATAATAATATATACATATATACCAATACATATAACTAATACTATGATAAACCTACATAATATACACACCTAAAATAATATAAGAAACATATATATGATTAATATACTTACATAAATATATAATAAGTATCGAGTTGATAAGAAGTATAACTAAGGGGACTCTGCCAAACGATGGAGATACAGTTTACGTACACGGGCTTTAAATATGTCACGACTTGTAGCCATTCTGATCTCTAGAGGCAACGCATTCCAAAGAAGGATAGCCTGTACATTAAAAGAAGAATGCACGAGACTAGAAGAATGAGATGGACAGTGTAGAAGAAGGTTATTAGAGGAACGAAGATTTCGGTCATGGGTGGTAGATAGAAATTCAAACTGAGGCTTTAAGTAAATAGGAGCGTTAGGGGAGTGTAAGAGGGAATATAATAGTGAGAGCACCCGATAACAACGCCTTTGCCGGATGGGCAACCAATTTAGTTGAGAGCGAAATTTGGAAATATCATCGAATTTACGAAGATTAAAAACGAATCGAATGCAATTGTTGAGAAGTCGGTCAAGTTTATTGAGCAGATCTGCATTCAGGTCGAGGTAGCACACATCAGCATAGTCGATGATAGGGAAAACCAAGGTCTGAATCAGCATTGCCTTGGTCTCAATGGGAAGAAAATTCTTAAGTCGATAAAGAGAGCGAAGAATTCCCGTAACTGACTGATAATTGTAATTTGAGTCCTCCACTCTAGCGTACTGTCCACAAATAGACCAAGGTTCTTGACGACTTTACTGTATGGAATAATATATCCATTGTAGAAAATTGGTGGCAGACTGGTAACATTAGATCTGCTGAGTATACGAGAGCTACCGATTAATATGGACTGGCATTTGTGCGGATTTATATTCAAGCCAAACCTTACGGTCCAATCCTTAATCGCTGCAAGGTCACGGTTAATTGCAGCAATTTCCAGGTGGAGATCTCCTGACTTGGCTTGAGTGTATATTTGCAGGTCATCCGCATATAAATGATACGAACATTGAAGGTCATGGGTTATAAGATTGATAAAAAGAGAGAAAAGAAGAGGAGAAAGTATACCGCCTTGAGGGACACCAGAACCTAAGTCCTTCCAACTGGACGATGAGTCATTAACACGGACAGACTGCTGGCGCCCCTGAATATAAGACGAGAACCAATCCAGAGCATATGATGAGATCATAAGATGGGAGAGGATGGATAGCAGGATATCATGGTCGATAGCATTAAAGGCGTTTTTGAAGTCTACCAACACCAATACTGTGATGCTGGTATCCTCCATGCCCACCTTAATGTCACCAGTAACCTTTAGGAGAGCTGAGACTGTGCTATATCCAGGCCTGAAACCAGACTGAAAGTCACTCAGGAGGTTTTGGAAAAGACAAACTTGCATAATTGTTTGTGGACGCAGAGCTCGAGTAATTTGGAAAGGAAAGGGAGGATGCAGATAGGACGGTAATCATTAGGAAAAATGGGGTTAGATATTTTGGGCAACGGACGGACATATGCTTTACGCCATAGAGTGGGAAAGACACTACACCCAAGAGAAAAGTTTAGCATATGTGCGATGGGATGCAATAGGACATCAAGGATAGTTATAATCATCCGGTGGCTGACTTCATCGTAGCCAACCGCTTTCGATTTAATGGAGAGGGAAATCTTTTTAACCTTAAAATTTAAAAGGAAAAAATATCAGGACGTTGTAAATTGGCAATATAATCTAGGGTTTGGCATTTAGTGGCGTCGTCTAGAGACACTGTAGAGCTGAAAAAAGTGTTAAGGTCATCTAGATTGATGTTGTTTGTTACTAGTGATTGTTGCGTCTTACCAATGCCAAATTTCCCAAGGAGCTTCCAAACGTCAGAAGAAGATGATGAAGAGATAGAGTTAAGGATATATCGGCGTTTAACATTACGTATCATTTGATTACACCGATTCCTAGCAGTCTTGTAAAGGTCCCAGTTGGTATCAAAACACTCTTTTCTGTGTTTACGAAAGGCAACGTCCCTACGTCGCATTGCCTTACGTATAACATCTGACATCCAAGGCGCGGGTGGACGCTTTAGCCTAGTTTTCACTACAGGGGCATGACTGTCGTAGAGGCTAATGATAGTTTTATTAAAAATGTTGACTTTCTCACCTATTGTGCTAGCGTCTAGCAGCGGTTGCCAATCAAGCGCTGAGGCTTGAGTACGCAGATCGAAATTCATTCGCGCAAAACAACGCAAATTCAGTACCTTAGGTTTAGGTTTTGGAGGTTTAAGGAAGTAAGAGAGGAAAATGAGATCGTGATGGGCGAAACAGGGAGCAGGATGCTGGCCATGGGAGGTAACAAGAGAAAGGGAGGAAGTGATAATGATATCAAGCCCCTCCCTTCCCCTAAGGTATTGTGGTGAGTGGCTTGCAGGGGCAACACGTGGAGGCTTGAGGATTGGATAATATTTAAGAGTTTAAGGGAACGAGAGGAAGAGGAAGCAAGGAGATCGGTATTGAACTCACCCATTATGATGTGATGTGCATAGTCAGACCCCAAAGATTCTAAAACTGCTTCTAAGTCAGTGAAATAGTCAGTAGAAGGAGGACAATAGACCACACCCATAACCGTTTTAACACCTTGGATACAAACCTCCAGAAAAAGAAACTCAGCTGAGACCGGCTGGTGAGCAAGTGAAGATGCGATAATTTTAAAAGGAAAATCATTACGAAGGTAAATAGCTACCCCTCCTCCCCTTCGGTCTATTCGATCATTACGGATAAGAGCAAAGCCCGGAAGAGGGTACATAGTAGAAGGAAGATGAGGTTTGAGCCAGCTCTCAGAGATCACTCTCACTCTCTCAGAGATCACATTTTTCACTTTGTGTTTAATGTATATGCCTAAGCATGTCAAATGTTAAAAAAAAATATAAAAATATATAGATTACCAATAATTTATGTTTAGCTTTTAGATTGAGTTTTTTAAAACGTTTATAAAATCTTGATAGTTTAAATTTTTTACCTCAAAATATTTTCTTCATCAAATTTTCATTTGCCAAGAAATATTTCGTGTAAATACGCCGACAGTAATGGCGTCTGCAGTGGCGGTTTCGCGCCAAAATAATTTTATATTAAAAAACCGTGAGCGCGTGTGCTATTTCGACGAAACGTGACGGGCCTCTAAGAAAATTTTACAACTTTTTTATGGTAGCACGCTTATGATAGGTGTAACAAGAAGGTTTAACAAGATCTTTATTTTTTAGTTATTTATTAAAATTTTGAGGCCTAGAAGTTTCTAGTCTAGCCAAATAGGTATGTAAGTTGAATTCTGCCGCAACTAAAAGTTAGTTTGTAGATTATATCTCAGGTTCCCAATATAGTAGCGAGATAAAATGTATACCAGTTTTTAAGTCTAATCAAGAGCTATTAAATAAAAAAAGTTGCATCAAAATCCGTTAAATAGTTTTTTTTCGTGACGCAAGAACGAACAAACAGATAAGATTCTAAATCTAAATTTAGATGCACAGACGCAGCTCTGTTACAGCTTTATACTAGTAGACTGTTACAAATTTATAACAGTAGTTTTCAAAATATTATTGGCAGTTATTATCACTGATGCATATAACATATTTGAAAATAAATTTTAATTTTGTAGTTATGGCCTAGGGATCAAGTGTCCTAAGGGAACAAATGTTCTCAGTCTTTCTATGGTTAGATAGATACTTAGATTAAATTATATATCTAGATGGACTGTCACTCTTATAAACGTCATAAAAACCGGGCGGGAATTATTATGCTAGTGTGACAGTTGTCATTACGCTTATGCAATTTGTGTTTATTTGCGTGCGTAATGATACCAGTTTCAGTAGTAGTATTAAATTATGGGAAAATTATATTATCATAGATTCAAGACATTCTTATACTACAAAATATTTCGTAGGTATATAGTCAATTATCTCTTTCCATTTACTCTCATAATCTTAATATATTATAAAAAATATATACTATATTATAACCTCTTCTTTAATGAGAATACTACTATAACCCACGACAATTATAAATTTAAAAATGTAAGCAATCATTATCATTAAAATAAATAATAATATTACAAATAGTAATATTGTAATTAATTCCGAAAATGACGACTGTGCAGCTTTATGGATCCGTTAAAACATAATAATTATATTAGGTAATGTTTCTATTACTCTCTATCGTTAAAATATCATCAACTTTGCAAGATTATGGGGGAAATTTAAGTTCATAAACAATTTAAGCACATAAAAAATTTGAGCTAAAATTAATTTATTTTCGGAATATTTAAATGACTTATTTAGCCAGTTATTGTATGAAATAATGTTACTAACCGATGATAAGAGATATCTTTAGTGCTCATTTTCCGATTTTTGTAGTTTCGGCACACTTTAATTACACACGTTGACATTTTAAATGACACACTAATGCTCCTGGATACGACCTTGTCAAGTGACATCATGATTGACACTAACAACCATAGAAAGGCATTGGGATGAAAAGTTCACCCCATTTTTTTTGACGCGTTTACATCGCCGATGGTCCATCTAGAAATATAATTAATCTAAGGAAATATACCTGAGTGTCCATTGACATTACTCTCGTATCTACAAGAAAAAAAAAGAAATTTTAACATTGGTTCATTAGTTCAGGAGTTCATCGTGAAAAACAACGTGACATGTATATGTATTTACAAGTACCATAAATAAAAAAAATACTAGACGTCACGGGACGTCTAGCAGATGTGAAACTATCGAAATTATTTTGTAGAAATAAAATGATCATAACTTGACAAAGTACTCGTCAAGACAAATCATACGAGCCCAAACTAGATGGAGTTATGTCGTTTTATAACGGAGTTCCTATGGTCACCTTCTAGCTCTATCATCAGACCCTGGATACCATCTAAAGACAAAGTACTCGTCAAGACGAATCAAATCATTCCAAACTCGATGGGGTTGCGTCGTTTCATTACAGAGTTACTGTGGTCATCTTCCAGCTCCATCAACAGACCCTGGATATCATCTAGGACTGAAGTTCTAGTCAAGATTTTCAAACGAGCCCTAACTCGATGGAGTTGCACCATTTAATTACAGAGTTCCGTATGGCCACCTTCCAGCTCCATTATCAGATCCTGGATACCATCTAAAGACAAAGTACTCATCGAGACGAATCAAATGATTCCAAACTCGACGGGGTTGCGTCGTTTCACTATAGAGTTACTGTGGCCACCTTCAAACTTCATCATCAGCCCCTGCATACCATCTAGACACAAAGTACTGGGCAAGACGAATCATACGAGCCCAAGCTTGATGGGGTTACGCCGTTTCATTATAGAGTTTCTATGTCCACCTTCCAGCTCCGTCATCAGATCAGCTCCATGTCATCATAATATTGCATTTTCACGTGATATACACATGCGTGTAAACTTTCAGCTCAATCGGCAACCGGGAAGTGTGTCAAATTTAACTTGTAAGATTTGAACGGGACAAGTAAAATAAAAGCGTCGCCACGCTAACAGCCGATTTTACCCTCCCTCCGCATTAGATGTTTCACATCAATTTTAAACGAGTTATGTGTGCACAGAATCGTGTGGCCGGGTCTACTAGTAGAATATAAGTATTTAACTTAGGAAGTATCAAAAAAAATAGGTTTCTTATACTAAGTGGGTGGCAAACAAGACCTGATCGTCCTGATGTTAAGCGGTTACCGTAGCCTATAGACGCTAGCAACACCAGAGTCATCACTCGCGCGTCGCCATCTCCAAGAAAAGGGATAGGAAGTGGATAGGAAGGATAATAAGTAGAGGGTAGGGAGAGGTTTGGGCCTCCAGCGCTTTCACACACCATACGAAACAAACTTCTCTGAGAGGGTGGTACTTCCCCGACCGAGCTGGCCCATACATTCTGGGACAAGAAAGGCTTAACCACTGTACACCTACCCTTGTAGTAACACGTCGTCATGTTTTTGTATTTTGATAGGTAAAAATTATACAATAGTAGGTAATATTTCCATCCATATTTTTTTGTTTAATTCACTACTGTACTGGTGCAGCAGGCGGGTTGACGATTGTAAATGTTGATAGTAGGTACTTGAGGGAGAGAGAACGCTGCAACCCCGGAGATTTAGATTTTTTTGAAGTGAAAACGTCTTTAGGCGCGTTGAGCACTTTTTGGGTGAACAAAAATCATGGAACTCGCGTCACTGTCACCGAACTCTCCGATAAAAGTGAAAACTAAGTAACTTGTGAATTGTATCGTCGAGCTATTAGATTATTATATTTGAATTATTTTTAGTTTGTAAAGATGTGTTAACGACCAATTTTGGTTGATACAATTCACAAGTTACTTAGTTTTCACTTCTAACGGCAGTCCCCAAAGACTGCCCCGCATGTTTTTTTTGAATCCATTACTGTACTAATTTTGGGCATGAGTCTTCTACCAGAGTAATAACTATTTAGGTCGTAATCCACGACGCTGTATCCAGTGTGGGTTGGCAGACTTCACAAGTCGAGGAAAGGGCGTGCGTGAGAGGGCCTGCGAGGTGTGGACCTCGTACTGATTTATTATGTGTTAAAACGCAAAATTATAACAATTTTTACAGAAGATCTTACTTATTTTGCTTCCGTTTTTCAGTATTGATAAATGAAACGAAAACTTTCACAGATAACTCAAAATTCCATTTTGTTTATTCACGCTCTGTCAAGCACAAATCCAAGATGGAGGTCGTTGGAAACACATTTACATTTTAACATTGTTAAACTCGCAAATATTTTGAAAGGAAACTTTTGTTTAGGGTTAGGTTTATAACAAAATGGCTAGAAACTTTAATTTTAACCAAGATATAATTTTGCATTATAATATCTGAGAAATTCAAACTTCTGCTTTACGTTCAAATTGAAGGGATTACAAGTTAAACCGAAGCTGTAACCAAATAAAGTAACCGAAATAAGTTGAATACACGAAACTCTGGATATTGGTTTATTTCCATCTATAGTAATATGATAAATTTGAAGATGGAAAAGGCATTTGTTTGCTTAAACGCGGAATGGTGCGTGCGACTATTAATTTGTAAAACCAAAACCTGCAAAGAATACCTAGCGAGTGCCGTCGTTCGGGGCAACGTGTGGGGCGCTCACTCACTAAATAAGCTCGATATATGCCGTCTCTCTGCCACTGGAACTGTGTACGTAAGACGGCCTTTCACGGTCCGATAAAACCTGGTCAAACTAGCAGGGAGTTGTTGGATACATCCGGCGCATTATCGCTCGTGGTGGCGCTCTTATAAAGAGGCTTATGTAGAACAGTAGAAAGGCTGATGTATGGATGATATGGTAAATGGTAAAGATGATAGATAGGTGCTGCGTGAAAAAAAATAACATTTATATTAAAAATTAGAACCTTTATTAGAACGTTCTTACATAACGCGTTGCGACATATATTTTATGATCCACGAAGTTTATGAGCAGCTTTAAAAATAACAATTTACAGCGAAGCGGTTATAAATTACGGGTGTGATCATATAGAAAACTTTCAAGTAGGGAGTTGAGCTTTTATACTGTTCCTAGTAGGAACAAGAACGAAACACTTTTTTATAAGTTTAAATTTAAAAAAACAAAATATTTTCCCAAATTATTTTTAGCAATTGAGTTAGCTGTGTTGAATCTATCTACTTATATTACAGTGTAGGTAGCTAACTGTTACTGTATAAACATCAAGATAGCATATTTAGGTAGTAAAGAAGTTCTGCGCGTTGGCCAGGACCCCCTCGTGGGACTTGGAGGCGCGAGAAGCGGAAGAGCGGGCGAGGGGCGGTCGCCCCGTGCCCAGCGAGGTGGCCAGCTGGCAGGGCGACGCCCGCAGAACTATCATGGCCCGTTGGAGGGCGCGGCTGGAGGCACCCCGAGCCGGTCTTTGAACCGTAGAGGCGCTCCAGCCGGTGTTGGAGAAGTGGGCAGGGCGATGGCACGGAGTTCTTACCTTCCAACTGGTGCAGGTGCTGTCGGGGCACGGTTGCTTCGGCAGATATCTGCACATAGTCGCAAGGTGGGCGTCGCTCAGTAGAGGGTATCTGAAAGGGTAAGCCGCCGGCGGACCACTGAAGTAATGTAAAATAGTTCCAGTGGCCCGCCAATACAGGCGGAGAGACGGCACACGGTGGGTTTATTTTACTAACTCATATACCAATGAGGGCCCCACACTACCCTGTTCGTTGCCCCGAACGGCGGGGTGTGCGGTTAGGTAAATTTTGTCCTGCCATGATAAATAATTAATGGTAGTAAATGGTAGAAGTTGGTATGACTAAGTACTCATAATATTTTGGGGTCGAGTTCTTTTTACAAGGTTTGAATTAACTTATAATATTCGTGTGTAAGTTGCCCGTTTCAAAATTAGCAAACCATTTTTTAACGACTTCCACAAGGAAGGTCCAATGCCGGTGACGATATAAAAATAAAACAAAGAGGGCAAAATCCAAAAGTCCAAAATGGCAGCTGTAGGTACCTATAAATTGATGAAAAAAATCTTATCAAGATGATATCGGACTTCGTTTTGTGTTCTTGTTCAATCCAAAATACATTATCATACATGAAAAATATATTTTTACATTTAATTCAATATTTAATTTTACAATTTAGTCTAATAATTCATAACATCTGTTTTTAAAATAAAGTTTCCTGTTTTGTTCATCTTTACCATCAAAGTCATTATTAAAATGAAATGAAATGAAATGAAATTTATTGCATGAAATAGTTTGTTGACAATACAAAACATTAGTCTTACATATTTCGTCGTAGCTAACGACATGCAATACATATTTAAACATACTCTACTATATGATAACTAGTTACATTGAAACTATAACTATAAATATTATATTATTATGTAATTAATGTCAAATATATTGTATAATAATAGATTTATGTCAAATTAAATTAATCATTAATGGTATAAAAGCATTTTTCATGAAGCCATTTATACTTAAATTGTTTTGCTGGTAATTCTCTCAATATCTTTGGTAGTTTATTATCCTGATAATCATAAAATAACATTTTTTTTGGTATAATGAGGTGGAACATCTAGGTATTATTAATCTAGTTGGGCCTCTATTTTGAAGTGCTGAATTGATTTTGTCTTTAAATGTCGAAAAGTATGATCCATAATCTTTAAACACAAAGTGAAAAATGTGAAATCGAAAATAACAGTCACGAGCAGGATTCGAACCTGCATCTCCTGGATACCGTCCAGATGCTTTGCCAATTCAGCCATCGTGACCCTTGCTCCTGACTGCTAATTTCGATAACACATTCATACTTAACGTCTTTGGGTGACGCCTGCACCATCTGTCGGAAGTATTTTCATACATTATACCGACCAGGTAAACTTAATTTTACAATTTAGATTTTACCTAATAATGACGCAAAGTCAGGAGCAAGGGTCACGATGGTTGAATTGGCAAAGCATCTGGACGGTATCCAGGAGATGCAGGTTCGAATCCTGCTCGTGACTGTTATTTTCGATTTCACATTTTTCACTTTGTGTTTAATATATGTTGCTAAGCATGTCAAATGCTAAAAATATTTATAAAAATATCTAAATATCCATAATCTTTCACAAAATAACCTACTTGATATATATACATGCTCGTAAGTGTCAATATCCTATGTTTCCTAAAGAGCGGCTTACAGGTAGTTAGGGGTGGTACACCACATATGGCTCTTAAGGATTTCTTCTGTAAAATGGACACCCTTTTAATGTCCGTTAAATTACCCTATAGCAAAAGCCCATATCTTAGGACTGAATCCACGTACCCATAATATGCTGTTAAAGCAGTACTGTGTCCCGAGATACGTCTCAAGGTCCCGAGAGCAAAAATAAACTTATTAAGTCTCTTACAGACCTCATCTATATGCGTCTTCCAATTACAACGTTTGTCAATAAATATACCTAAAAATTTTATACTGTCAACGTTTTCTATTAATTCATTATTGCATGTCAAATTAAAATTAAATTTATTATTATTATTATAATTGGTAAATTGAATACATTTAGTTTTTGATATGTTTGTCTTAAGATTATTATATGTCAACCATTCAATAATTAAAGCTATTTCATTGTTTATGTAATTTTCATAATTTTGTGTTTCTCGTGGTCTTTCAATTACAATGGCTATGTCATCAGCAAAAAGGACACATTTATGTTTAGTGATTTGTGGAAGATCATTAATATATAAAACAAATAATAGGGGCCCCAGTATACTGCCCTGAGGCACACCGAAGAAGTTATGCCGTATATTTGATCTATATCCCCTACATAGCATAGATTCATTTATATTTTTTACTTCAACATACTGCTAACGATCTTGGAGATAGCTTTTAAGCCAATTAAGAGCTACTCCACGAATGCCATAATTTTCACATTTCTGCAGTAGTATATTGTGATCCACAAAATCGAAAGCCTTGCTCATGTCAAAAAATATAACCGAGACAGGTATACGTTTATCAATATAGTCTACTATATTACTGACTAATTGAAATGCCGCAAGTGTAGTGGATTTTTTCTTTCGAAAACCATTTTGTTCCTCTCGTATAAGTTTGTTCACCTCAAGAAAGTCATTAATGCGTTTGTGCATAACCTTTTCAAATATCTTGGCAAATATAGATATAAGAGTAATTGGTCTATAATTACATTAAACACAAAGTGAAAAATGTGAAAATCGAAAATAACAGTCAGGAGCAGGATTTGAACCTGCATCTTCTGGATACCGTCCAGATGCTTTACCAATTCAGCCATCCTGACAATTGCTCCTGACTGCTAATTTCGATAACACATCACACTTAACGTCTTTGGGTGACGCGGTATTTTCCATTTTCACATTTTTCACTTTGTGTTTAATGTATAGTGCTAAGCATGTCAAATGCTAAAAATATATATAAAAATATGGTCTATAATTATTTAAGACCCTTTTATTAGATTTTTCATGAAGCGGTTTAACTACTGATAATTTAAGACGGGTTTGGATATTTACTTTGCGTCAGTGACAGATTTAACAGATATTTCAACACATGACAGATAATCGGCGCACATTGTTTTAAAATATCAGTCGTGATACCATCAAAGCCTACTGATTTAGTATTATTCAATGATAATATTGTTGCAATTATTTCATTATCTGTTACTGGCTTTAAAAATAAAGAGCCGCAAACACTATTTCCTGTATTATTTCTAAATGTATGTGACTGTTTCCTTGCCGAAGAGTGGATACTAGTATGGTCAATAAAGAAGTTATTAAATGTTTCAGCTATTATTTGAGGATTCTTAATAATACAACCATTACATTCAATTTCTTTAATACTATCACATGATGTCACATACTCATTTTGTCTTTTATAATATTCCACGTAGCCTTACATTTGTTTTTTGATTTATTTATAAATAAGAGGTTCATGTTAGATTTAGCTTTGGTTATACATTTCCTTAGAAGTTTACTGTAGCGATTATAATTTAGTTTACTTTGTAGTGTGTTAGACTTGTAGCAATGATATCTTAGCCCTCTTTTAGTTTTTGTAGCAGTTCGAATCCCTTTTGTAATCCATTTAGGTGCAGTTTGGTTAGTTTGAACTTTGTGTCTCTCAAAAGGAAAACAAAGATTGTAGAATAAATAGAACATATTATAAAATTCATCGTATTCTTCATCCATTGCACTTTTATTAAAAACTTCAGACCAAGATAAGCTAGATAGGCAATTCGGAATTTTGTTATATTATCTTTATTGTAATTCCTTTTTTCAATATACCAATAGTGTAATATATTAGGTTTATTAAGTACAGGAAATGTAAAACTTTGAGCAGTTTCGTGATCAGATAGATACATGTTATGAATAAGACCCTTTACACCATTCAAATCGGTAATCATGTTATCTAAACAACTTCCCTGTCTCGTAGGCTCAGTAATGTGCAAAGTAAGCCCGTAATTAGACATCAAATCAATAATTTTTTTGTAATAGTGCTTCTAAGGTATTAATAAAAATTACAACATCACTATTTGGTATTCTATATACACACAATATAACACAGTATAAGGATGAAATTTCTATACCACACACTTCAAAAACTTTTTCCTTAGAATAAGTATTGCAAACATCAAATATTTTATAAACCAACGGTTTTTTAACCAATATGCAAACACCACCTCGTTTTTCCGACTTTCTGGAGAAACTATTAGCTAACTGGTAACGCTTTAGACGGATGTTAGATTCACTTCCCGTTTTTATAAAAGTTTCTGATAGGCAAACTACGTCAATCTCCATTTTTTCTTGCATTAACTCATCTAAACATATTTCTAATTGCTCTAATTTGTTTAGGACTCCCGCTATATTTTGATGAAAAATAATAAAATTTTTTGGTATATCAATCATTTTAACGAAAAAACGTCTTTGAGGAATTATTAGACAGTTCGTCTTCGCTTAAAATGGTATTGTTCCCCTTTTGGGTTCCGATACCGGACCTAAAAATGATTTTCTAAGCCTTCAATGTGTGGTTTTCCCAAATAATAAGGCACAGTACCCTGTTCGGGATTACAATAGTTTTTGCCATTTATATTACAACGATTCAAACAGTTTTTTATGCCAGATAAAAATGTTTTCTTGTAATAACGTGAGTCTATGATGTAATTAATTTTCCTTGATAACAAAGACAAATATTGTTTACTGGTATAGCAATTATTATATAAATTAATAAAATTACAATGTTTTAATTGAGAGCTTAAATTCTCTAAACAGTTATTCAGCGTAATTTCGTTTAGGAACCTATTTTTGTTCACATTTACAATAACTACATGACATTTTTCTAAGTTTTTTAGTGCGCTCGTCAGCTCAAATAATAGTAGAGTTGGGTTGGTGTCATTCTCTCCCACACATAAGATGACTTGATCATTTTCATTAAGCACTTCGTTATAACATGGTTTTAATATTTCACTTGACTTTGCATAGGGTTTTATTATACCCATAACTTTGTATTTTTCATAGCCCTTATTACGCCGCCTAGACTGTATTAGTCTACTAGGCAGACCAATCATTTGTTGACTGCCTAAAATTAAAATACGAGGTTTATCATAATATTTCCTTGAAATTTGGGGAGTTAACGTTTCAGCTAATATTGGAGTAACAGCGTTCTGGTCAATTTTCATGTTACAGATCGGAGTATTAGTTTTCTTCAGAGGCGTATGGGTATGAAAGCTGGTGTCATCGATTGAAACTCTCGAGGCTTTACACTTATTAATTTTAATTTTACGGGGACTGCACGTAATTTTTTTATATATTTCGTTTTTCTTAAGCAAGTCTTCATTTAATTGTTTCAGATTACTGTTCTCAAGAGACAGACTATTTCTGAATGTGCGCTAAATAATTCCTGCTGTAGTGTATACATTTTCTGTTTTAATATTGTAATTTGATCGCTTTTTAGATCGCTGTGAGATATGTCCGGAAGACTATTCGAAGAATCGCCATTGCTGATTGTTGTGGATAATTCGTTGATATAAATCAATTGAAACGGAATGTTATATTTTCTTCATAATTAATTTTTGACGGGGATTTCAAAATCAGTGAAATCACAAAACTGTTTAATGTTGACCTCTATCTATGCCTATGATATACGTACACCACATTTATAGATAATTTGCACTGTCTTTTCTACTTAGGTTCTATTAGTAGCAGTCATTTAACTAAGTGTTGATAGATGGCGCCATACAAGTCAAGATTGTAATAGTAATTTATGACTATGTGTTACGTTCTTTCTTACTTTATTTCTTTGGTCATTATATAATTTTGTTTGTAAGAATTTTAATTTCTAATCATTAAAATTTTCAAAAAGTCATACGTCGAAGCATGGATCGATCTCAAGTCACTTATACACCCTGTTCCTTATACCACTAGACCAAGCAACCAACACAATATTAGTTCAAATTTGTCTGCAGTCTTGTTAATAAAAGTGTGAAGTTACTAGTAAAAATTCTGTGATGTGATTGGTCATTTGTTCAAATAAAATAAACGACTAACATTTTTCTCACTTGTTTTCACTTGTTTTTAAGTTCTTTTTACTGATTATTTTTGTGATATCTTAAGTTTATTAGGGTTGTAATTATAGTTTATCGTTTTGTATAATAGTCTGGATTGTCGTTTATATGTAAACATTGATTTTGTTTCGTATTAGTTTATCACATTTATTTTTGTTCTCACATATTTATAACTTTCACTAACGATAGTATATGGTCAATAAGCTGTAAGTAACAAGTTTTTTAGCTCGTTCAACATAATAACATGTTCCTCATTCAACTAATGCGCATAAATCCTTGCAACGCGCTGTCTTTTCTTAGCGTTCTTTTTCCCGCCATTAAGAACGGCATCCAAGCACAAATGTCTGTATTTACCCGGAGTTAACATATAAATGGCATCTGCATCTGAATATATTATTGGAGTTGTATCATCGTAAGACGTGAAAACTTTAATGAAAGCTAGACCGTACGGCTGATCAATATCAGCAATCTTTTTAGCTTTTCGACGCCATCTATCTTCGGTATATATACCGTCAGGAGCACAAAAATATACGTCCCCAAATATATCTTCAGCTATTTGTCTGATGATGATCTTGTTATTCAGAGCGATAGGTTTTCGGTATCTCATTTTTGCCACTTTAAATAACCCGCTTCTGTTTGAGAAGTATACTTCGGAATTTTTGGAGACAAAAAAACTGTCGACTTCCTTGTTCACAGCCGCGTCCAACGTATAAAATTTTCCTCTTTTATAAATAAAAAGTGTTTGCGTTGGAAACTCTATGTAGTAAAAGTGATTGCGAATGAAAATAGACCACACTGATTTGCCTTTTTCGGCGAAGAATACAGCTCTCTTTTTGCGGAAGTTGTACTTATAGATTCCATCGTGGCCACCGAAGAAGATGTCGTTGTTGGCGCGATCTAAAGCTACTGCATAACCTCCGGGAACCCCAAGAACATCTCTACAGGTCCTTCTCTTAATGTGACAGGTCATGATTCCAAAGTCTATTACCAAACCGTTTTGGATTGTGTGACTAAAGAATAAGTAACCAGAAGATCTGAAAATAATATTGAAATGGCGTAAGAATGGAATGACCTTTTGATTTTCAGTCGAAAATATTAATAACAAAAACATCTGATGTCTGTAGTTTTGCCAATCTTTAGGGGGAAAACTACTATACCAACATAGGTATGCCCTCTATTTAGTGGTATTGAAGTAAAAAAACACTAAGGTTGTCTGTAAAGTCGGTTTACGGACGATAATTTTAAGTGATAACGTCATATATGTATTCTGTGAGTTTCACAAACAATGCATTGGTCGCTATACATTTTTCATGAGTCTTTTTCATGCGTGCAGCCGGCGTTCATCGATTTATAAGAAGTTATCACGTAAAAAATGCTGTAATGCCAGCAGATATTATATCGTTATTGACATGTGGAAAAAGAGAGCTTAACTGCGAGCAGGCAGGCAGCTTCAAGGATGGCAGTGAATGTAGCCAAATCATGGCATTTGAACCGATTATTTCTTGCGATCTACCACAGGTACACACAGGCTTATGCTGGAAAGTCTACTTACTCGTGCAGCACCAAATTGTAAGGTTTGCTGAGACCTTCAAACAGCATCTCGCGATCATAATACACGTCGTTGAAGACCACACCGTTGCAATTGATCATCGTGTCAGTGCCATTCCCTGCTTTTGTGCTGGAAGTTAACAGTAGGAGGAGCAAAAACTTCGTGTACATCTGTGGGTCGAAAGAACATCAATTATCTTTTTGCAGCCGACCTTTTTTGTGTTAAGGCGGGAAAAATGTACCTAACAGCACACAACGAACAGGTTAGTGTGAGGCGCTCACCCACTAAATAAACCCGCCGTGTGCCGTCTCTCCGCCGGCACTGGTGGACCACTAGCACTGGAAGACATTACTTCAGTGGTCCGCCGTATGCTGGCTACACCTACCTCGGGTCGTCAGATCACCACAATAAGACCTTTCCACTTCAGAGGTCGTAGATTATTTGATAGACGTGGCCAGCTCACTTTCCATCCATCCATCAGTCTTTCAATATCCACTGCTGAACATAAGCCTCCCCAAGAGAACGCTACATCGAGCGGTCCTGCGCCGACCACATCCAATGGCTCCCCAGCGGCTTTGACCAGATCGTCGGTCCATCCGGTGGGGTCGTCCTACTGCGTTGCGCCATCCGATACGTGGTCGCCCCTCGAGAATCTTTTTTGACATACATCTAACTAAAACTACTAACCAATTAAGTACTCAGAAGACTTCGACAAAATCTCTCAAGCATTTTCCGTGTGGTGACGGAAACACAAGTGTCAGCACCTGATTCTTTCTCACGGGTTGCGTACAAGGCGACTAAGCGAAGTAACCAATATTAGGTATCACCCATTGTTTTTTAAAGACAACAACCCGCACTTAGGAATACCTAATCCTTGTATCGCGGGGGACTTTACAAACATACAATTTCACGGACACAAAGTAGGTACGGTACACCCAGACTCAGAACAATCAGTGAACGAAAAAAACAAACTAACCGGCCGGTAACTTAACCACTCCGCCATCTGCCTTTTGTCATCATCTGTCATTACATTACTGGTGGTAGGGCTGGGTACCAAGTGGGAGAACTCACTTGCTATCGGGACCGAGTGGGTTGGTACCACCATCTACCGTGTGACCGGCCATGAAGCACATCGGTGTGTTTTGATTGTAGCAGGAGATAGCCGTTTATTCTTCCATTTCGTATTATGAAATGTTGAGCAGCGGCTAGATAATACTGCCGGTGTAGTTGCATTGTCCATGAGCAACGGTTACCATTTCCCATCACGTGGGCAGTGGACCATTTACCACCATATGCAATAAAAAAAAGCATGCTGGTTGTATGTTTGTATGTGTAGTTCTTAAAGCGGACAGTGATAGGTAAGTTATAATCGAACATATCATTTCATAACAAAGATATTTATATCCATATTTTGAATAATCTCTTACCTTTGTTTATAAAATCGTCTAACTTCAAAATGTGGATATCATTGCTTGTACTTTCGTTAACACTTCATAACATGTCACAGTAATATATGAACTAAATGATAAATATGGTTACAGATCATCACTGGCAAACGAATTGCATTTAAACATTATTTAAAACAACAAATTATTTTTATGTTTACAAATTGCACAATTTATAAATATAAATATCACTGTTTCGGATTACGGATTCATCACACAAATATTTAATCCCAATGGCACATTGGACGACAGTCAAAATTTTATCTTGCTTTCTCTAGAGGTAGAACCTTGATTATCCCCGCATGAATAGGCTGGCTTGATCGGGGTACCACCCTTTCGTGAATGAGAGGGCTGGAAGCCCAAACCCCCTCCCTATACTCTCCTTAGTATCCTATTCTTAATAGTCTTCCTATCCACCTCCTATCTAATAAATCCTAAATGGCTCAGTTCCTTAAACTATGAAGAAATGGAAAATTTTATCAAAACATAATCTCGGGCACCCCCTTTCAGACCTTCCAATAACACATAGGCACTCACATGCTCACTCTCTCTATCTATTAGTCTCTCTCGCACACATACACACACACACGCGCCACGCATACACACACACACACACACACACAACATATTTCATTATTTATTATCTGACTGGTATTTAAATAATAAATTTCACATTTAGGTTTAAGATTTTTTCATTTAATTAGGTTAGCATTAATAGCTACGACACAGTTTTTTTTCTTAACTAATGTAGCTGTTAATGTACACAAAGTTTGTAATCTTTTTATTGTGTTTCCAATAAAGTTATCTTATCTCTTTTCTTGGAGATGGCGACCCGCGAGTGATGCCTTGGTGTTGCTAGCGTATAGGCTACGGTAACCTCTTACCATCAGGTGGGCCGTATGCTTGTTTGCTACCCACGTAATATAACAAAATGTGTTTTAAGCTATTATAATATATTATACTTAGTTCTACTGTTGGGCATCTCTCATCTCATTTCTAAGGCTGAAAGGCATTTGGGCTGGCCAAATACCGGTTGTCAGACTCCAGAAACAAACTTCGTTGGTTTTGGGAATTGCAGTCAATACCTGTCTTTGAATCATAAAATATTATGTCTTACCTTAATTGTTTTATAATCATACTTGTGTGCACAAATGATGCCTACACCAACCTATAACAACCTCCCATATCGTGGGTTCGATTCCCACACAAGACAAATATTGGTACGATCCGCAAATAGCTTGATTAAAATCGCATTTTGTTTGACGTGCAATGGTCCATCTGATGGTAAGTATTGCCACTCATGGACTCAACTATAGTACTTACTCTCAAGGAACTGCTTACTATTTAATTTTCGTGAATGTGATTTGAAAGAATGAACGGCTATCTCCCGCTGCAACCAAAACACGCTGAGGTGCTTGGTCGGTCACATGGGAGATTTATTTATAGATTACTCCCACTTGGTATCCTACCACCAGTAAAAAATGTATAGGTAGGTAACCGAGACCCGAACATGTAAAATGATCAAATACTTAAACAGAACCTCGCTTATCCCAGCATGAATGTGCCGGCTTGATCGGGGAAGTACCACCCTTTCGTGAGTTAGAGCGCTGAAAGCCCCAAATCAAATCATCCCCGTATTATATATATATCCTCCTGTCATAAATAAATATCCCATCAGAAACATAAATGTGAAATGAGAGCCAAGTTTTATATTATGATATTTGCCTTGGTTGTTGACTTCAACGACAGAAGAAGTGAGATCTAAATGGGTGCAAAGTTTTCTTCTTATAACTTAGGATAATATATTGAAACCTAAGATCTGACTTGGCTAGTTCTAATATAGTACCTACTAAAATAGACATGGAAGAGCCCTATGTTTGATGGTTAGTTTCTACCAGCAAGCCAAATTTTCTGAAAAATAAAATAAGAACCGGCTTTAGAACTTGCGAAGGCTATATTCGACACAAGAAGGCTACATTCACAAAGGAATAAATTAGAAGGATTTATTCCTTTGTATTCACCCAACTACCCAACTACCTATCTGGATGCCAAATTTGAACTTTCTAGGTCATCTGCAACTGGTTTCCAGTTTTGATCTATAGGTCAGTCAGTCAGTCAGTGTAAATAACCGTTTGAGGTGTGTTTATGAAATTTGGAGCACATTATGCAAGTCTCAATAGGTATATGAGCCAAATTTGACATGTTTACGTTAAACCAGCCGTTGCCAGCGGCTTCGCCGCAGCCAAAAGCTAGTTTTTCAGTTATATCTCAGGTTCCCGATATAGTAGCGGGATAAAATGTCTACCAGCTTTTAAGTCAAATTAAGGCCTTTCAAATAAAAGAAAGTTGCATCAAAATCCATCTAGTAGTTCTTTTAAATAAATTCTAAAAAAAAACTAGTTTAAATAATTTTCTAGTTTTTCGGTTATACCTACCTATCTCAGATTCCCGATATAGTAGCGGCATAAAATGTATACCAGTTTTTAAGTCTAATCAAGGCCTTTCAAATAAAAAACGTTGCATCAAAATCCGTTCAGTAGTTTTTGTGTGATGTGCGAACAAACAAACAAACAGACAAAAATTCTAAAAAAATTTTTTTTGCTATTGGACACGTAGTATATATAGTCTATTACAGTATTTTTTTCTGAAATATCGTAAATGTACAGCCACAGCTCTGTTACAGCTTTATAATAGTAAATACTATTCAAACCATTACGCAGTTTATTGGAAGACACCGATATCAGTGAAAATAATAAACAGTGATATAATTTACCTAAAATCTTAAATGGACCGTGTTGTGCAGAAATGAGCTAATCCACAAAACATAAATAAAAGTTATGCTGATTTGAACCACTTCTGCTTTATTTTTTCAGTGTTGTTAGTCTTGGTTTGGTAGGTTTATAACCTATCATAAAAACATGCTGGGCAGTCTTTTGAGACTGCCGATAGAAGTGAAAATTAATTGGTCTTCTTACTTACAAACCAAAAATAATTCAAAAATACTTTGGAAAATCCAAAAATGCACGCCTCAAAAGCTTCATTTTTCACAATAAAATTGATTATTTGATAAGTAACTAATAATGTATTGGTCTTACTAAGTAGTTTTCAATAAATCACATAGCGCTAATTTCAAAAAGTACTAATGTGGCTTTCATGTCTTATACGCCATCTAGCGCTAATTTTAAGAAGTACTTCTATATTGGTCTTTCCCTTCAGTCATTTTGCAAGGCGCCATCTGGCAATTAGTAAGAACAACAATCCATGAGTTTACAATCATATACCTGCATAAGAAGTGCATAATATATATAAACCTGTAAAATTGAATAATTTATTAAACTGTAAACAAAAACAATTTAAGAAAACAAAAAGACATCGCTAGTTTCCTTACAAAAAAAGCATTATTGTGGCTCTATATATACAACAGCAACTGAATACAATGATATCGACATCTTAAATTACCACTAGCGACATCTAGGGCTGCATATGTCAATATCTCTTTTACTTTAAAACAGTGACATCTATCAATAGAAAATTGCAACTTTGGACAATATTATACGACTTATTTAAAAATTAATGAGTTCAACAAGAAATCTCTAAACCATTTATCTTCCTAACTTGGTTGCCTTATAATTTTATACTTTGTTGTTTTAAGTGAAAACACCGTGACGCCAAGGCCACGCAAAAAAATAATTGTCGCAAAAAACCACTGGTGGCTATGCGTACGTAAAAAGTTAGTACTCATGAAAGGCGCTGGTTTTAGTGTCGCGTCGAGCGTAAATATTCAGTATTTTTTTGTTTATTTAATAACAATTAAACCACATCGAGTCAGAACGTGAAAAGTAATAGGGCTCTAGTCATAGTAATTCGTAAACGAAAAAAAAGACTCGATTAATTACGTATTTTGGTCGTTATCGTGATAACACACATTACTTACCTACAACTCACGGACGTCCAAGCCAGATTTTTTTCAAACAGTTTTTTAACTAGTTTAAATGACAAAAATGGCATCAAAAATATCATGAGTGTTAAAAATAGTGTTTGTTCTTTATATGTGTGTGTATATATTATTTTACAAGTGCAATATATGATAAAAAGAGACATTTTAAGTTTGAAAAATCAGTTGTGCCGTGTAAACCGGGAGTAGAACATACCTCAACGCTTCGCTTATGAGGCGTGCAATAATAATCTAATAGGTCGACGATCCAATTCACAAGTTACTTAGTTTTCGCTTATAACGGAGCGTTCGCTGACGATGACGCGAGTTGCATGATTTTTGTTCACCCAAAAAGTACTCAATGCGCCTAAAGAAGATCGGAGCGTTCGGTGACGATGACGCGAGTTCCATGATTTTTGTTCACCCAAAAAGTGTTCAATACTTAAACAAGTTTTCACTTCAAAAATGTTTGTAGTTGGGAGAGTAAAAAGTCTTTGTTCCACAAAAATAGAGATTATTTTCGATTGCTTGGCATTAAAACCTTAATTTTGTCCAGTTTGCGGGTTGCAACATTTCTGTGCAACACGGCCCAAATAACCTTCTTATCTATATCGAAGTGTACCAAGAGTTACAAATTAACTCAAACCTCCGTAGTTATACTCATCAATCAAGAGATAAGAACTTTGACAAGCGATTGAGAGGACATCACTGCAAATTAGATAGCGCAGATCATTCAATCCTTCACCAGACCAGTACTTCTGTGAACAGATAATTTTGAGGCAAAGTGAAAGTCTTTTGTCTCTTTTAGCTAATTGTTTTTATTGGTACAGGTATTTCAGAAATTAAAATCAATAAAGGAACTTTGTGAATATTATCAGAAGTAGGTATCTACGTTCCTATGATAGGATCATTAAATTCTCTGATAGACGTAGGCTTCTTCTAGTATATCCCTCATCATTTGGTTAACCTTCTTCCATGTCTAGCTTACCCGAACCAACGTTGTCTTTCCGACAACCATAGTATGTTTGCCGACGACATTCTCTCAAAAATCTTTATTTGATTTAGAATCCGTCATCAGTCATCTGATAGCCATGTTCAGGCCATTACCAACGGATGGTAGCGATACCTTGAGAACTGGCTGGAACTTTTCCGTTTTACAGCTATCTCTATGGCTCTTGGTGATCATAAGAAGTCTGTTTTGCATTCAGTGACTCTTTGACTTTCATTATCCAAGATGTATTTAAGTACTTTACCCGATATAGGCAACACCAAACTCAACATTCGTCATTCATCTAAGTACATAAATATACATATAATTTGTAAGAAATAGGTAATCTAAGTACCTATCAAGATAGTCCCAAGCTGGCGCCCAGATCATCGATGAATAGTAATTTCAATAAAATCATAACAACTTCAATAGCTTATCGAAAGAGGAATTAAAAATGCATTTTATTTCCTCTAAACATAAACTCTGGTAGATTATTTGATTCATCGTCAATTTGGTGACGACGTTGAACATGCAGTGGAACTGTTACATGACCAGATTCTTTCACTTCTTTGGTTGAAGCTGTCGTTAATATCGTACTTGGTTTTTCCTTTATGATAACATTGCCTTTGCTATCAGTATATGAACAATTATCACTAAGTTCACTTGGGAGCAGTCTATAAATAGCATCATCATCCGAAAAAATAACTTGTCGTTTTATATCAAAAGTTAATGCATTTGCATGATCAATGTTGGCAATCTTCCTTAGTTTGCGATTAGTTTTATCTTCTATGTAAATTCCATCTGTGGCACAAAAATAGACATTACCACGAAAATCCTCAATAATTTGGTTGACAATAAGTTCGTTACTTAAAAGATACGTTTTAGGATGCTTATAGGGCTTCTCAACTTTATACAATCCAGTTTTGTTTGAGAAATATATATTTATACCTCTGGATACGAAGAATTTTTCAATTTCAATATTCTTCGTTTTATTAGTTTCAACGAAATGACCTTTTCTATAAATATATAATCTTTTTGTTGGTTTTTCTATAAAGTAAAAGTTTCTGCCAATAGACAAATCTGATATTATTTTGTATTTTTGGGCGAAATATCCTCCATATTGTTTTTGGAAATTGTATTTATAGATGCCTTTGCCACCAAAGTATATTTTGTCGTTAGCACGGTCATAGGCGATAGCATACCCTTCCTTAACTCCTAGGACTTGTTTACAGGTCATTTTTTGGATATTACATGCTGTAATACCGTAGGTTTTATTTTTGGGGTTGACGAAGTGGCTGAAGAATAAGTTGCCCGAAGCGCTACGGACAATCGGAATGTGGTTAAATCAGTCTTTATCCTATTATAATTTTAGCCTACCTACCAGCGAAGACGTAGGTGTAAAGAATTCCACTTCTCTTTTTCCACATTAATTTGTTCTTTAAAAACAAATAATTTGTTGCTTATCACATTTTGTCTTTACGACCATATTGAATTAATGCATGTAAATGCTTCCGATAGATGGCGTTGGTCGTAAAGACAAAATGTGATAAGTAGATTGGGATGATCGAAAGATCTGTACTATAGCTCAGTGGTTCAGAGCACTTCCCCGGATTGGAAAAGGCGCGGGTTCGTTTCCCGCTAGTACAAAAAATCTCTTTTTCCTTATTCACAAATAATTTGTACTTTAAAAAAGTGGCGAAGCATGTCAAATGCTAAAAAATATACTTTAAAAAAGCTAAAGGGATTTACTTCTCTCTCTCTCACAAATAAATCCCCTTCGATTTCAATCAACAAGTATTATTATGATTTAGTATGAATGAGTCGTCTCCGCCGGGGCAGTATCATTCTCTCAGTCATAGTGTACTGTAATACTGTTGGAGCATTTTATTTGGTGAGACGTGGGGAAGAAGCTTAGACCCCCCTCCCATTTCCTCTTGAGTGATGCCCCTGCTATTGCTGGCACCTATACCAACCTAGAGTGCGGTAAACGCTGCCATGAGTCATGACGTGGGCCGTATTCTTGTTTGCGATCCTTGCGTAATAAAAGGAGGATATCTAGAGGATAACAGCTCTAAAATGATCTGGATTTGTCGAAATAAATAAATCTACTTACAGATGCATGAGCAAGTTGAAAGTCTGTCCAAAACCTGGAAAAAGCTCTTGTTTGTCGTAATATACATTGTTGAATACCAAACCGTCACATTTTTCGTTTCCCATATCATTTATCACGCTTTCTGAACTAGGTATTAATAGTAGAAAAAGTGTGTGGTACATTTGAGACCTGAAAGTTAATTGCTCAAAGAGAATATAACCCCTAATTTTAATTGCTGATATTTTGATCAATATTTTAGCACTTGACATGCTCAGCTCAGCTACTTTAAAGAACAAATTATTTGTGAATGTGGAAAAAGAGAACTTTACTGCGAGCGGGCTTCAAATCTGCGTCCCTTTCAATCCGGGGAAGTCCTCTAGACTGCTAAGCTATCGCAGTGACCGACGGGCATTCCCAATCTCCACATCACATTTGTGTTTACGACCCACGCCACCTATCGGATGCATTCACATGCATTAATTCAATATGGTAAGTTTAATTTTGCAATTAAAATTCATACTATTTGATGGCGCGATTTTTTAAACATTTTGATCTGTATTTTAGCACTTCACATGCTCACTTACTTTTAAGAACAAATCTTTAATAATTTGTCCTTTAAAGTAGCTGCAGCATCGGTCACTGTGATGACTTAAGTGCCTGCTACACGGTTGTGAACCAATGTCCTAACAGTGGTGACCTTGGTCACGGTAATATTATCTATACAGTATTGTGACTCGGCCGTGTCCTTGAAATAATTACCTACAGACACTTGGTACGTAAACACGCAATAGGGCTGCCCGCCTCCAGTATTTTAATTTCATCTATTTACTTGAATTTCTTTCTAGATTTATAGTTTTATATTTTAATAAAAAAAAATGAAATTTGTTGTGAATGAAATAGGAAGTGTTCAATACTACTTAACTTTACTATCTATCTACTAGGCGTCTTTACATTTATCTACTAGGCATGTTTACGCACCACGCGTCTGTAGGTAATTATTTCAAGGACACGGCCGAGTCACAATACTGTATAGATAATATTACCGTGACCAAGCTCACCTCTGTTGGAACATTGGTTCACTACTGTGTAAGAGGCGCTTTAGCGGTCTAGAGTACTTCTCCGGATTGGAAGGAACGCAGGTTCGAATCCCGCTCGCAATCGTTCTCTTTTTCCACATTCACAAATAATTTTTTACAAATAAATTTATTTAAAATTTTATCAATTATTTTATTCCTTGTACCCGATAAAGTGTGTCTAGTTCGTAAAACCATCTAACAGCAATTGATAAAGCTGTACACAGGGGTGTATCAAAACGGGTTTTGATTCCTCTGTTGATTCGATCGGAGCTAGATACTGCGTGGTCTATCTACGCCACTTTACGATCATTCTGTAGTTCTAGGTGTACCTACTTAGGTATATACTTAGCACCCGTTAATTGTACATCTATTAAGTAGGTACTCAAGAGTACAAGAGTTATTTAAATGAGCCTTGTTAATGTGTGGATTTCACCACACATCATTTAAAAAGTCCGAGGTGGTTACCTTGCCAAGTTTCACACCAGAGATCAACCCGAAAGTAAACTTAACACTCGGTCTTTGAACACTGAACTCACTAGTATCTTGATTAGTAGAAAAATAAGGAAATTTCTCACTTCTACGGCGTTGTAATTTGTCAGTTATTTTTAGTATGAGTACCTACTCAATACTAAAACTATAATCCCTTGACTGCATTCCAATTTAAATCCGTGCCGCAGTACCCATATCATATTTATGCGCGAGTTTCAACTAAAAACCTTTCTATTCATATCAATCGTCTGAGAGCACTTATTGGCAATAAGAAGTATTTCTGTTAACTAACTTTCTTGTTCACATTCGAGTACATGATTTCAAAATGAACCATCAATTATCTGACAGTCAATATTATACAGTTTGCCAAAACTGTTTGATATTCGGGAGAGATTGTTTTACTTCAAGATTCTATATGTGTGTTGGCAAATAAAGGTGTACTGTTTCTATAGGTAATTTTAAATCCAATTATCGCAGTCGTGTTATGGTTAAACGATTTCAGTTTAAGTGCCACAATGGGTGTTTATCTCAGTTAGACTATAAACACCTACGAGTATTGCGTTGGTATTATAGCTCTCACAAGATTGTACTTACATATTTTTTTTATTATATTTTTTTTTTGTGTAATTTTATGACCTGATTACTAAGACCATTTCTTCGATTTCTTTCAATCTATTTCTTGTTTTATATTGATTTAATCGTATTTTTTATATATTTAAATAGGGGTTTAAAAGATTTTTTGTTGTGGCGGCGGGCGGGATGAAGAATCACTTAAAATTTTCACATCACTTAGTTTACTGGCTAAGATTAATCTGTCAATAAAAAATTTTTGACATTCAAAAATCATGTGTGTTACGGTTCCTTCTGTTCCGCAATGTGGACAAATGCTGTTTTCAACAATGCCGAGTCTTGTGAGGTGTAACGGAGAAGTATTATGGCCAAAGCGTAATCTGTTTATCGTGGTAATAAAATCACGATTGGTCTCTTTTATTTGGTAGTACCACGGTTTAATCGGTAAGTTATCTTGAATTTCACCATACCACTTTCCTTTTATTTCCTGATCTTTCTTCCACATTTTACTAATACTTATGTCTATGTATTGCAGAAAATCAGTCATAGGGACTTCCATTGTGTGTTTTACATCGATGGCATTAATGCCTTCATATGCGGTTTTATCGGCCATTTCATTGCCAGAGATACCTCTGTGAGAAGGCACCCACAAGAAGGAAATTTCGATATTTTTGATGTCAAACATCTAATGCGGAGGGAGGGTAAAATCGGCTGTTAGCGTGGCGACGCTTTTATTGTACTTGTCCCGTTCAAATATTGAAAGTTAAATTTGACACACTTCCCGGTTTCCGATTGAGCTGAAATTTTACACGCATGTGTATATTACGTGACAATGCAATATTATGATAACATGGAGATGATCTGATGATGGAGCTGGAAGGTGGACATAGGAACTCTATAATGAAACGGCGCAACCCCATCGAGTTTAGGCACGTATGATTCGTCTTGCCGATTACTTTGTGTCTGGATGGTATCCAGAGGCTGATGATGAAGCTGGAAGGTGTCCACAGTAACTCTATAATGAAATGACGCAACCCTGTCGAGTTTGGACAGGTTTGATTCGTCTTGACGAGTACTTTGTCTTTAGATGGTATACAGGGTCTGATGATGGAGTTAGAAGATGGCCATAGGAACTCCGTTATAAAACAACATAACTCCATCGAGTTTGGAATCATTTGATTCGTCTTGACGAGTACTTTGTCTTTAGATGGTATCCAGGGTCTGATGATGGAGCTAGAAGGTGGCCATAGGAACTCCGTTATAAAACGACATAACTCCATCGAGCTTGGGCTCGTATGATTTGTCTTGACGAGTACTTTGTCTCTAGATGGTATCCAGGGTCTGACGATGGAGCTGGAAGGTGGCCACAGTAACTCTGTAATGAAACTACGCAACCCTATCGACTTTATACTCGTTTGATTCGTCTTGATCTTTGTCAAGTTATGATCATTTTATTTCTACAAAATAATTTCGATGTTTTCACATCTGCTAGACGTCCCGCGATGTCTAGTTTTTTATATATTGAACAATCATTTCTTTTATGAAGTACAGTATATAGTTTATTTTAAAATTAACTGTTAGTCTGGTTAAAGCTTCTATCAAACTCAAACAATCTGAGATTATTAAAACATACTTAACATTATACATTTCTTGAATTCGTTTTAATGCCTGATAGACCGCATATGCCTCGGCTGTAAATATGGTACAGGACTCATGCAGAACAAAGCTTTGAGAGAACTTAGTTTGCGAATCATATAGTCCAGCACGTACATAATCGCTTCCTTTATATACTATAATACTGTTTATTTTCTTGCAAAAATTGCAGCATATCTGAATTATTTGACACTATGGTTTTTATTATAGTAATTGGATGTGAAATGCATTTATAGGAGAAGGAGTAACAAGGCCATAGACTCAGTTTTCTGACTTTCGTAAACATTTTGTCTGTTTCTAGCAATGTATGTGAGAGACATGGAGATTTACCCTGTAAGAGGCTCTCTCCTGTAGCAAATGGATTGGGAGTTCTATTTCTTAGAGGTACAATTTTGTTTATTATTTGTGTATTGTTAGAGGAAATTAATTTTAAACAGTATATTTTTGCAAGTAACAATCTTCTCAAGCTAAGAGGCAATATTTTTGTCTCAACCTCCATGGCCCTTATGGGAGTTGAGCGCATAGCACCGCTTATTATTCTCAAAGCCCTGTTCTGCAAGATATCAAATTTATTTACATGTGTGCTATTCATATATGCAAGTGAACTATAGTCAAAATGACTCCTAACGATAGATTTATATAGAATGGTAAGTATTTTGGGATCTGCTCCCCATGATATACCGGCAAGAGATTTTATAATATTTATTCCTTTGAAAGCATTTTTTGAAATATAATTAATATGCTCCTTAAAAGTTAATTTTCTATCTATTATTATGCCAACATTTTTTTTTGTATTTACTTTATTTATAATTTGTCCATTGTAAATAATATTTGTAATAAGTACTTCATTGCTAAAAACTATAATACCTACTACTTTTGGATATGTTAATTTTCAAATGTAAGTAACCTGAGTAGTATTGAATTAGTTGGATTAAGGCTTTGTTGATATTGTCTATTGCAATCTGCAAACGTTACTGCTGTACAATACAATATAATCAGCGAATTGTAATATATTTACATCCTTAGTATTGACAAATTTACAAATTTCACTTGTGTATATATTATATAGTAAAGCAGATAAAGCTGCCCCCTGTACTGTACCTTTTGAAGAGAATTGCCTGAAGACAGCTACGAGAGTCTGAAAAGATTATGGAATTGTTAAGGTGATGAGATTTGACAAATCGAATGGCTTCAAGAAGTGCCAAAGCTTCGCCAGTGAAGACTGAAGCTGAAGAAGGACATTTGAAGCTGAGGGAAATTTTAAAGGAGGGGATTCCAATGGAATTGTTGATTAAAATGATGGGAGAAGGAAATTCGGGCGACTGAGGAATGTTTGCTAACATCAAAGTTAAGAAAAACTGCGAAGAAGGAATGGAATCTTCTCCGAATCGGCTAGTAGATCAAGTAGAAATCTTAATTTTAGAATGAGGGGATGATTCTGGTTTTGAATTAATTTAAACAGAAATCTATCTGAGAGGTATTGGCTGCGTAAATTCAGAGGGGGTTCTCTACACTCTACTTGCATGGCATAGATAGGCGAGGATTTCATAGCTCCTAGGATTATGCGAAGAGATTTGGATTGAATCTTGTTGAATTTTTCTAAATTAGAAATAAAAGGAAGGATCCATAATCAAAGTGGCTACGGATAATGGCATTATAGAGGAGTTTCTGGATATAGGGATGACTGCCCCACCATACACCTGATAGGGCGCGGAGAATATTAATATTCTTTTCACACTTTTGGGAAACTGTTGAGAAATGAGAGGAGCCGGATAATCTAGAATCTAAAGTGACACCCAAAAATTTTGTTTCTTTAGACTGAGGAATGGATTCGTTATTAATTGAAATATTGATGGGAGGAATGTCTCATTTTCTTGTAAAAATAACAACTGTACTTTTTGAAGCGGAAAGGGATAAGCCATGAACCTCTAGCCAATCATGTAGGTAACTCAGGGCAGAGTTAAGCCAATAGGTTGCATCTTCTATAGACGAGGAAGACACATAGAGAGCTATATCATCAGCATATTGTAAGACCTCGCAAAAGGAATTTACAGTTTGTTCGAGGTCGTAGGTGTAAAGGTTGAACAACATAGGACTCAGCACTGACCCTTGTGGTAGACCCCGCCAGACTTGCCTAGGGGGAAGAACGCTGGAGTTGTATTTATTAACGACAAATCTTTCCACTAACAAATTGTGGATGATACTAATAACTTAACGGGAATTCTCAGCTGGATGAGCTTACTCCTGAGAACCGGAAGTAAGACGTTGTCGTAAGCTGCCGTTACATCTAGACAAACCCCTACTAAATATTTTTTTTTTTAAAAGCTACTTGGATGTCCGTGCTCAATAGGCTGAGGTTGTCCATTGTACTCTTTCCTTTCCTAAACCCAAACTGAGTTTTGGCAAGGAGAGAGCAGTTTTCAGCCATCCATCAAAATTCTTTTGCATTTAGAAGATGATTTGGTCAAGAAAGAGTAAGGAATGCCATCTATACCTGGAGAAGAATCAGACAATCCATCCATGGCTAAAGATAGTGCCTCAAAATTGAAAGGCTGATCCCAGAAAGACTCTGAGGCTAGCGGTGAAGATTGAATTGGGATTGAATCAGAATAGGGGACAGATGGGGTGCAAGATTATCTGCAAACGCTTCTAGCCAGGACGAAGTGTCATTAGAGGAGGTATTAATCTGATTACAAGAACCCCTAAATCTTTTAATCTGTTTCCAGATAACACATGAAGAAGTTCTGGGAGATAAAGCTTCACAGAAGACTATCCACCCTTGGCGTTTTTTCATTTTAATAAGTTTTTAAAATTTAGCAGCAGAATGTTTGTAATTCAGAAAGTTAACACTTCCGATGACGTTCTGATGATAATATCTAATTCCCGCCCGATTTGTATGACGTTTATAAGAGTGACAGTCCATCTAGATATATAATTTAATCTAAAGCGAAGTGTCCACTAGCAATAAAATTTGCGGAAGTTGACTTGCGCAAGCGACTTGCAACGTGTAGGTAAACGCTCGCGCAATTGGACTTCTTCAAGTTTTAGTGACTTGCCGAACTTGCCGCAAGTGCACTGAACATTTTTCACGTGTATACGGTTATTTTGAACTTCCAGCAAGCACTTGCATCTTTGTTTGGTTCACACAATAAAGTTGGAAGTTTTTAGAGCAAGTTAATACTATCTTCACTTCTGTGCGAGTGATCGTGGGTTCGAATTCCACTCAGGACAAATGTTTTTGTGATGACCATAAATATTTGTACTGTGTCTGGGTGTGTATTATGTACAATATGTACTTATGTATTTACAAAAAAAGTAATATATGTATATATCCGTTATTTTAGTACCCAGTAGCAGTAGTAGCTTGTACTATAAGCACAGCGAATCAAATTTAGCAAAATATTGAAGGTGACTTCAGTCGTTCGTAGGAAGTTTTTTAATTGTACTCGCATTGGAGTTCTCTTAATAATTTGCTTTGAAGACCGACAATCATCACGTCTCAATATTCAATCTCGTACCCACATATTACGTTTTTTATTTTTATTTTTTAACATTTGTTATATTGCTTTGAAGACCGACAATCATCACGTCTCAATATTCAATCTCGTACCCACATATTACGTTTTTTATTTTTATTTTTTAACATTTGTTATATCATGAGGTCTCGGGTTCGATCCCCGGATCGGGCAATGTTAAGAGCTTTTTCCTAAAAAGAAAAATTCTCTGTAGTAGCCCGGAGTTTGGAAATGTGCCCGGTAGACGTCAATAGGCTCGCCCCCTATTACGTGGGACTTAAACATAGCTGGCGAGTCGTGGGTGTGTAATACACCTCTGCCTACCCCTTTGGGAAATACAGGCGTGATGCTATGTTTTAACAACAACACAATAGACGCAGCTCGTATTTTTCTGCAGCTAGGCATCTTGTTCAACCGCTCTTGCTCAAGTAAAATGCAATTTGTGTGGAAACTGTTCTGCAAGATCTTGCAGCAAGTTAACTTCTACACCCTTCTGCAAGCGACTTGCGTATAGAGAAATTGCAGTCAGTGGAAACAGTTGTCGATTGACTTCTGCAAGAAATTGCGGAAGTTACTTGCCAGTGGACACCTTGCTTCAGATATAGCCTAATACAGTAGTATTTTCTCAAATATTTTAAATGTACAGACAGCTCTGTTACAGTTTTATAATAGTTAGGATGTATGCATTGCAATTAAAAATTATTAAATAAAAAAATGTTACACTGAGCATAATATTATGTAGGTCTGTTCATAACGCGATACAAAATCGGATCGAGCACGCTCTAAAGTTTAAAACTATACGTTTCTTTGACGTCTTCATGTCCCAACTATTGTGAGTAGGTTCCTATTCCTAAGCAGAACAGATAATCCATCCATCCATCCATCAGCCTCGCAACGACAACTGCTGGACATAGGCCTCCCCAAGATAAATGGGGTAAGTGCCGTAATCGCCACGCTTGGCAGGCGGGTTGGCGATCGCAGTGGATGTTGTTAATACTCGAGGGAGTGCTGCTGCCCACTCCCCCGCTATTCCTCAGTCGCCTCTTACGACTCCCGTGGGTAGAGAAGGGTGGGACAATTCTAAAGCCGGCCCCACACGGCAAAGCAAGAACAGATAAACCACTTAAATGATGTCAGTCCCAGTGGTCCACCAAAACAGGCATAGACAGGACACTGAGGTGACTGGGTGAGGGCCCCCACTAGCCTGTTTGTTTCCCCGCACAACTGGGTGTGCGGTTAGCTAAATTTTTTCCAGCCTATACAAAGAAAAGGGGCCATACCCAGTTTGTTGCCCTAACAATAGGCAGTGTGGATAAGGACACCTTTTCCAGCCTCAAAACAAAATGTATGCTACCCTTATTTACCATAATGGTAAGGTCCTCCACAAAAGATGTTATTTTCTAGTGATTATTAAAATAAGAACTCTAATAAAAATAACTATTTTAAATAACTATTTATTAAACACTATTTAAAAGACTAAAATGTATGTACAGACTATTGTGCAGCAGATTCTTGGGCTTTCTCCGCCTCTTGCTTGGCTAAGTTCTCTCGTTCAGTTCTTCTGTTCCTCCAAGCCAACATGTATGTACGAGGATGGATGGGGAAGAATCCTGATAGGCCTGTAATAATTATATATCTATATTTTTTGTTTATTTTCTCTGTTCCTAATCTATCCATCCTATTGAGATGAAACTTAGGTAAGTAAGATGTTATTACTTAATATATGTATATAAGGTACATGACATTCATAATAAGAAATAATTGAGAAAATACAAAAGGATGATAGAACCTTGCTTATCCCAGCATGATCACACACACACTCACAGAAAATCAGTGTGAAACAATGGTGAGTATTCCTAGCGTTGTTTTATATTGGTGAGTGAGAGCACCAGAGGCCCAAACCCCCTCCCTATCCTCCCCTTAGTATCCAGATACTCCTTCTTCTCCAGCTCCTATCACTTCCTTGGAGATAGCTACACAACCACATTGTATAAGCAAAAAGAAAATCTGCTTTAGCAAATAAATCGAATCCTAAGTTTTTTTTTATGGTAAAAAAATATTTAATGGTGTGTTAGGTTACACGGTTGAGTACATCAATTGTTTCTTTAAAGTAAGAGCCAATAGCATTGTGTATATACACAGAAATAAATTTATTTGCTCATAAAAGATTTGGGTAGTTATTTAAACTGCCTAGAAATGTAAAAGCATGGAAACTGAAATTGCCTTGGTTGTCTTAATTCTGGCATAATTACATTCAGTTGCTCATTCCCTACTGTTGTGTAATCCAAAAATCAACATGTAGGCTTGTGTTGTAACAGTGCACAGCTTGGTGTAATGTTCTGAGATAAATAAATATATATTCACAGACATTTCCACACAACATGCTCTGATCCCAAACTAAGCTTAACGCTTGTGCTATGGGTACCAGATTACGGATATAATACATATATTACTTTTTTTTGTAAATACATACTTATAATAGATAGAAAACACCCAGACGCAGTACAAATATCTGTGTTCATCACACAAATAATTGTCCCGAGTGGGAATCAAACCCACAACCTTGTGCATGGAAGTTGGTTATACTACCGCCTATGCCACGAGTATATAGCTTCAAACTATCAAAATTTTACTGTTTTTGTCAGGCTGTTTAACTATATATATATATAACAATAAATCTTTTTTTCCCTTGGTCATTTTCTATATTTTTTTTGTTGTTTATTATTGTCAGGAGAAGGTTCTTATGAAAGAAAAAAATAAGAAAGTTGAGTTGAACATTACAAAATTTTATGACTAAATAATTATTTTAATTTTGCGCGTTTTGACAGTTCACATATAATTAAATATTCATAGCTAAGACAAGACAAGGGTCTGTTGGTTTAGCTAGTTTTAAATAAATACAGCTAAAGACTTACCAAGTACTTCCGCCACAGGGGGAGTGACATGGGCACCTTTCCCGAGCCAATATTTTATTCTTTCCAGATTTAAGGCCACTAATTTCTCATTGTTAACATTTGGTATAGGATCATAAGATCCTAATTGTTCAATTACTGGCTGGGTATTGAGTCGTTTTCTCTGCATGACAAAAAGAAAATAAAAATATTTAACTCTTTACTGCTACTAAAAAAATGGTGTTTTCCTTTGATAAATACTAAATAAGTGTAGTTAAAAAGGGTAATAAAACAGGAGATTCAGTCAATAATGGTTTTTATAATTTTATTGTTATTAAAATTATATTCTAGAGATTAAAGTACAGATTACTTACGTGGGTCACAGAAATGTGAAAAAATGGCCTGTTGGCGCATCCGTGACGAATTAGGCGGATAGATTTGGCTGCCTTAGCGAAATACCTACCAGTACCACTTGCTGGAGGCAACGACATTTTTCTATATTACAAGATTTGTTATTTTTTTAGATAATAACAATAAGGCAACTACATAACCTCAAAAAATTTACGACATTCTTTTTTTTATTATTTTTTATTTAATTTGATTGAGGCGTTGGAAGAACCATCTGCCTAACAGTAACTTATTAACATCGTTATTCTCTCATCACACGTAAGTTTAGTTCATAAAACATGTCATAGTCGAAGTCAGTCATATAAAATTAGTCAAATAGTCAGTCAAATTCCCACTCCAGTTAGACGATGGCAACCTTACTGAAGCTTCTATGGAGTTTTGGAGACAACAGGAAAAAACACGTTATGTCGCACTACATCATTTGCCAACATTTATGCACATACACAAATAGTTAATAAGCAAAAGGCCACCACTTTTACACATTAATACTTGAAATAACACAAGTTTAGGAAAATAATGCAGAGCGACGACATGATCTTCTTCGTGTTCCCGCCAAAAACTCTTACGACATGCTTCGTCTATAGCACAGACTAAGGATACTAGGATTACTAGGTTTGCAGGCACAGAATAGTTAGAGATACTACGTATTTTGCAGGTATTACATACTCTTTGGGTTTGCACCGGAGCAGCTAGACCCGGAGAATCACCAGTAATATACCAGTAAAAGTGTTGCAATAATAATTGCAACGTTAGGATCTTTTCCCAAATTGTAAACGAACAAGCATTGAAATTTATTTATTTATTTATTTAAGGTTCACCAACAATTGCTTACATATATAAACTTAAAATGAAGACATGCAAAAGTGAGAATAACAATGTAGCAATCACTTATAGGTAAACACCACATGTATATAAAACAAACAGTTAAAATTACAATGTAATACCTAAATCATTTAATTTAATTACTATTAGGAGAAGAACGAGTATTTTATGACATTTATAATTATTAATGTTATTTAAGGTCAACTAAATTCGTGAATATTGATAACTGTGTAGTGAGAGAATCAGAGTGTAAATCTATTTTATCACCACATTCAATAATAACCTTGAAAAGCCTTGTTCGCCCCTAAAACCGTCCTTCTCAAAGGTGAGTAGAGCGGTGTGATAGGGACGCGGGGCAGTCTAGAAGGAACGCGCAGCTTAAATAATGCCAATAATGCTGAGCAGTCAAGTCTGTTCTTGAAAATTTATATATCTGCGATTGGCAAAAGATTTCATACTAAAATGTTTCAATCTAGATTTGTAGGAATGTTTCTTTTTAACTAAACCGTTGCAATATGCGAGATGCTAGAGGAAACGCTTTTGAACTCGTTCAAGACGCAGTGAGTGTACAGAATAGTGAGGCCGCCAGACTACACTACAATATTCTAAGATTGCCCGAACAAGGCTGTTTTTTTTTTCTCTTTATTTTTTTTTTTTGGGACTTTTATTCATTGGAATATGTTAGTCCCATCGTAACCTAAACATACAGACTTAAAATTTATTTTAACTTAAAAACTACTTACGACTAAGAAATACGAAGAATAGCCAACTCACATAACCGCTTTGCAGCGTCCGATGTTGGGTTGGCCAAGATAGTTTGAACAATGCCAACCTCTAAACGATTAATGTTCAGACCATCCATGACTAACTCACGTTCACGCTGGTTCTGGGCACATTCCATCAATAAATGCTGAACATCGTCAATAACACCGCATGTATCACAATTTGGTGAGTTCGATTTACCCATAAGGTAAGCAAATTTTTTTGATGGAAAATGTCCAGAGCGCAACCTATGAGCAATAACCATGTGTAATCTATTAAAATTACAATTGATAAACCAAGGTGTATGAGGAGGCTGATACTGCATTGTTTTATACCAAATTCCTTTCGATTTAGCTATTTCTTCAAATTGATCTTTCCATTTTTGATGACAAATCTTCTTTAATTTATTAATTATTTCCGAAAAGTGAAGTTTTATATATGTATAGATGACAAATCTTCTTTAATTTATTAATTATTTCCGAAAAGTGAAGTTTTATATATGTATATATACCCTGTTCTATAGCCAATTTTGCTAGTCTATCAGCCTCCTCATTACCGCGTATACCCACATGCGACGGAACCCACTGCAATCTCAAAGTCCTATTAGTCGAACAGATTTCTCTCATTATTTTTAATATCTCGTAGGCTATCGAAATACCTCTGGATCCAGAGGCGCATCGAGCCAAGTGCTGCAGAGAAGATTTGCTATCAGTGAAGATTACAACTAGTTGCTCGTTTAAATTTTGAATATAGGTTAATGCTTTTAAGATTGCAATTAGTTCCATCGTCATAATTGAAACGTCAGCCTCAGTTTTGTACATGGCTCTAATTTCTGGATATTGACTATAGACGGCTGATCCTTGGCCATTTGAACTTTTTGATCCATCTGTGTAAAAATGTATCCATCCATGATATTTTTCGCGTAACTCGTTATTGACCTCATGGAAAACTAAGGTTAAATTATTATTATTTTTAGGTCCTTTTATACAATTTAAATCTAATTTTATTATAGTGTTTACGTCTATTATACACGTTGTCCAAACTTCTAAGCTAAACATATCTAGAACATTTGACGATTGAATATCATAGTTTTTAATTTCATTATATACTAATGGTAGAAGTGGTTTTTTTTTCTGCCAATATTGTTTGTAAAAATAACCACCGAGATCAACTATGCACTTTACACTAAGATTATTTGCCCAAGACATACTTTTTATACAAAACTTATAGGCTAGATACAAACGTCTTATATATAAAGGGACAATACACAGTTCAGATTCCATGACATGGATTGGTGAGCTTTTAATAAAACCTCCAATTATTCTAAGGGCTTGATTCTGAATTTTGTCTAATTTAGTTACATGTGTCTTTGCGCTTGTATCATATAAAAAACAACCAAAGTCAAGTCTACTTCGTATTACTGTAATATATAGGTGACGCAGATGTTTGGGATGTACACCCCAGGAAGGGCCAGCCAATACTTTCAAAATATTTAAGAATCTATATACTTTTTGTGAAATTTCATTTATATGTTTGTTCCATAAAAGTGACCTATCAAGCCACATGCCTAGATATTTAACATTATGACTAGCATTCAATGCGTTATCATTGATTTTTAAATTCAAATGTCGCCTTATATGGCCTCTGCTAAAAATACAATAACTAGATTTACTGGCCGATAATTGTAAACCAAGATTGTGCAGAATTTCTGTCATAATAAATAATGCCCTTTGTAAATTAACCTCACATTTGTGCAAGTCTTTGTGCCTTACATAGAAAACAAAATCATCAGCATATTGACCCACAGTAACATCTGATATTATAATACAAATTTTATGAGTAGTGACATTAAACAAAAGCGGGGAAATAGGGTCGCCCTGGGCTAGACCTCTGTTTGTCCATCTTACAAAATTTTGACTACTTGATCCATTAAAAACTTTTTTAGCGTTAAATGTCTACAGCTTAAAAAAGACCACAGGTAATTACAGATATTTCTGCCTACTTTTAACTCATCAAGTGCCCATACTACCTTTTCCACCAGAATTTCACTATACGCATTATTAATATCTAAGAAACACGCCACAGTAGGAGTATTCTCGGAAAATCCTATTTGTATAAAGGTAATAAGTCTGGCCAAACCGTCCAAGCAAGAGTGTGATTTTCTAAAGCCGGACGTGTAGGGAGAAAGGATTTTATTTTTTTCAATATACCATTCTAATCTTTTACCCAACATATAATGGAATATTTTACATAGGCAATTAATTAATGAAATTGGTCTAAGCTTAGTTTCTAAATTATTACTAGAGCAAGCTTTGGGTATGGGTACTACAACAATCTGTCGCCACTGAATTGGAACATTGCCTGTTTTAAGGATTAGATTAAACAAATGAATGAGATATTCTTTTGCCGCAAATGGTAAGTGGTAAATCATAGAATAGGAAATCCCATCGCTACCTGGTGCTGTATCCTTCCTTTTTAAAATATAGTTCAACTCTTGCAATATAAAAGGGGCTTCAAGTAGTTGATTTTCTGATACAAACACCGGTGGAATATTAGTGACGTAGTCTGGGGTGAGAGATTGTAACAAGTCCTTTTGCTTTTCTTCTGGTGCATGAACATAAGGTTGACGATATCCTTTAAACCATCGCATTTTATGCCACATATCCCTAACTGACGTCGTTTGATCGATGCTATTACAAAACTTTTGCCAGTGGTCCGATTTTGCTTTGTTTATAAGAGACCGAGCTTTTTCTGTTTTAGCTTCTAAAATAGTCAAGTTGTCTGGCGTAGGATTTTTCCTAAATTTACCTAAAGCCAATCTACGTTCTGCTACAGCTCCAGATAGGGTGAGATTCCAATACTGCTTAGGCTTAAACTTGCTAGTTGGATTAGTACAGAATTTTGTAAAAGGAATATTCTTATTGGCCGCAAGATATATTTTATTCTCTAAATAATTATACATAGATTGCACTTGTGAGTTAGCGTAAGATGTCCTGTCTAGCCCGTTAAATGAATTAATTAAATCAGCATAATAGCCTTCCCAATCTAAAAATTCTAACTAACTTAAAATTTCTTTTTATATTATAATTTAAAGTTTCTCGAAAGTTTATTGATATTTTAATAACCAGATGGTCACTGTCTAAGTTTTCATTTAATGTTTGCCAATTAGTCATTACAGCTATGTCTGAGGATACAAATGTTATATCTGGCGACGAACTTTGCAACAAACCATTTACTAGTTTTAATCTTGTAGCAACCCTACTGTTAATGGATATAAAGTTATTTTCTAGAGACGATTCCACAAGTTGGTTACCCCTATGATCTATTCTATGGGACCAATTTGTGTGATGTCCATTAAAATCACCACCGATGAGTGTTTTCCTGGTAACAAGACTAAATACTCTATCCCAATCGGCCAATCATGTATTCACTGATGACGGACAATATACTCCTATAACATTTTCTATTACACTACAGTTTAATAATTTAACATGGAGGATGTCTATGCCTGTATTGCGCATGTTGACTGACTGTACATGGGATATGATAGATTTATGGACTATAATAGCTACTCCTCCGTAACCATCAAACCGATCCTTCCTATAGACGTTATAATTTTGAAACCTAACGTTATCCGATATATTTAATACCGATTTTCTTGTAGTGTTGCTATCCATCAAATAAATTAAAAAAGTTATAAAAAATCGTGAGAAACCCGACAAAAAATCCATTACAAACATTTTAATTTCCTCAAATACGATTTTAAATATTTTAGATATTTTATATTCAAAGTTTTTATCAGAAAACAAGACCTCTTTCAATTTTTTAATTAATCTTTTCAATAGATTTCGTTTTTGTTCTCTTGTATCATCTTCTTCTGTAGTAGTAAAATGCTCAGTATCTACGCGTTCATGACTAATATCACATTCCATAGCCTGTGATGACATATTGAGTTGTTTGGACTTCCTATGTTTTTTATTCTTTTGAGCTCCATTTAAACAGTTCTTCCTCTTAATTTCTTCATCGAAAATATCATCAGAGCACTCTTCTCGATGAACTATTAAATTTTTTACAGCCTCGCTGTAAGTGTAATTTATTGACTGTGAAGGCAGACTTTCTAAAACGATATTTTCTCTATTTTCTTCCGCACTCTTTTTCTTGAAATATATTTCCAATGCTTTTTTATATGTAATATTTTGCTCGCTCATTATCATACGTAAAGATTTTTCTTTTTTGAAAAATGGACATGACTTGTCCAAAGCCATGTGTGGAACTTTGCAATTACGACATTTAAAGACTTCGATTTCACAATTTTCGTGTTCTTGGCCACACTTAGGACATAAGATTTTTTTGGAAGCACAAAATTTTCTCACATGACCAAATTTTCAGCAACCTGAACATTGAGTTACTGGAAACTCATATTTTTCTACTTTGAATCGACACCCGTAAGCATATACATATTGTGGTATAATCAAACATTGGAAACATAGACGCACAGTTTCACTTTCTACCCACTTGCCGTCTGTATTAATCCGCTTTAATCTTCTAATTGATAATATGTCAGATGAGCATTGTAGATTTTCTAAGACCTCTTTTTCCGTAAATTCTAGGTCAACCCCCTTTACGATACCATAACATAAAACGTTTCGGTCCGTGTATTGAGCTCTTATATCTATATTTTTTAATTTGTGACAGTTAATGAGTTTATCTGCTTCTTCTTGGTTACTAAATTGTACTAAAACTTTAAAGGGACTTTTATATTTTATTTTAGTAATGCTACCTATATTTTCTGATCGCAATAATCTAGCCAGAGCCATTTGTTTGGGTAACGGTTGTACCGCTGTTAAACATATTTCATAACTACCCTCATTTTTTTCTTCCTCTTCGAATCTACTATCCATTTCCTTGCTTAGGTTGTCAGTAGAGCCACTACTTAATAACCTCTTTGGTCTTCTTCGTGTAACAGTAATAAACCCTTCTTCACTACTTTCGTCGCTTCTATTCCTCATCCTTTTCTCAACATTCATTTGAGAATCAGTATTTACTTCATTGTTAAAGCAAACGTTCCGACTATTTATCTCATTCAGTTCCTGTTCGCATTCCTTTAAAATTTCCAAATCACTGTTTTCTATGTCTTCTCCTAAACTATTTACTTCCATTTTTATAGATCGCGAACTCGAGAATTAGATACTTAACGCCGATAACTTCGTGCGTACGGCACCGCGTATCGCGCGCGACTGAACAAGGCTGTTATAAATTAATATTTTTGTTCTATTGTAACGAAAGGATTTACAATTACGTAGTACAAAGCCCAGCGCTATAGATGCTTTTTTTATAACATTGTCTAAGTCTAAGTGTGGTATAAAAGTTAACTTTTTATCGTATACAACACAGAGATCACGAATAGTATCTGCTTCACCTACTTTGTCATTATCGATATGGTAATCGAAAGATATAATTTTTTGGTTAATTTTATATTGTAATATTTTTTTCTATTTAATTTCATTCTATTGTCGTCACACCAATGCACAAGCCTATCGAGATCACTCTGAAGAAGTTTACTATCTTCATCAGACTCCACTATTCTTGCGAACTTTAAGTCATCAGCATACATATATAATTCTGAATGGAGAAAACAGTGAGAAACATCATTTATAAAAAAGTTGAATAGGACGGGGCCCAAATGTGAGCCTTGCGGTACCCCGGAAGTAATTTCTAGTAAGTTTGACTGAAAACCATTGACTACAACGAAAAAATACCTATCAACCAAATACGAATCAAGGCACCGAAGCAAGGAGCCGAAGATACCATAAGCCTTTAATTTGGATATTAGTATTTTGTGAGAGACTTTGTCGAAAGCTTTGCTGAAATCAGTATATATGACATCAGCTTGCCGTCCTGAATCAAGTGCTTTCGCTATTAGTTCAGTGAAAGGTATTAAATTAGTGCTCGTTGATCGGCGTGCAACAAATCCGTGCTGACTATCACTTAAATAAAGCCGAAGATGGTTTTTTGTAACGCTTCCTTATTTTATTTTTTTCGTTTAACTTTTTGATTAATTTATGATTAAACCAAGGTGGATACTTTTGTAGTTTAATTGATCGAAGTGGTATAAATTGAGTAATGACGTAGTTTAGAATGTCATAAAGGACTGCTAGCATTCCATTCACATCACGCTGTTTTTTTAACAACTCATCCCAATTTAATTCTTTTCAATATTTACAGATAGCCGGATAGCCTTATACCTTTGTGGAAGTTGGGCCTAGCTTTAACCGTGTTATATAAAAGCCTAGCTTTCGTAACCAGAGAAATAACTATGTCCAGAGGAGGATGCTGATTATCAATTTTACTCAGGGGACTAAGACACTTGGTTACGTTACATAATAAATTGGTAGACAGTACCAAATCTAATATGCGACCTGCAGTGTTCCTTTCAAAGTTAAATTGATTTAATTTATTGAAATTTATAAAATCTATCAAAAAGTCATACGTTTTACCTGAGCCTTTTATTAGATGAGTTTTGTTTGGATTTCCAGTCAATCTTACCAAGATTAAAGTCCCCTAGAATACAAACATGAGAATCTGTTATTTGCTCGAAAGCAGCATTACAGTGGTCCAAATATAATTCTAAAGAGGAGCAATTCACAGGAGGAGGCAGGTACACTGCGCAGAGAGTGATCTGACGCTCAGTACATGTAACAGGCAATTCAATACATACCCACAGATCCTCGCACTCACTCTCCCAGCTTTGAATTCGTTTTGATTTAAAATTTCTTTTGACGGCTATCAAGCAACCGCCGCCTTCTTTACCACACTGTAGTCTAGATGTTTCCCTATCTCGCCTATGAACCTCGTACCTGTTGTCAAATAACTCACTGCTCAGTACAGAGTTATTAAGCCATGTCTCCGTTAGAACTATTATTATCTGCATATATGCTGCAGTGACTATTACATCGTAGTCACTGCAGCATATTTTGCGATAAAAATCACAAGTTTTTGTTCTCAAACCACGAGCGTTTTGGTAATACATTTGCAAGTTATTGAATTTTAATATGAAAAGGGGAATTATAACATGCATAATGAACTGAAATAATCATAATTACAAAAATTACACAAGTTTCTTTAGTGTCCAAATTCTTTATGAGGATATGATCAGCGTCATCGCACTTCTTTATGAAAATCCTGCCGCTCCGCACCCAAACATACTTGTATCCCTTTTCCTTAGCCTTAAGTCTTGTCGTGGCATGTAGGGTTTTGTTCGCAGGTAACAAATGCTCAACTACGTAGACAGGAGTTTTTACGCCAGCAAGTCCAAAGTCACAGCTATTCAATTTATTATTCTTGTTCTTTTTATTGTACTCGATAACAGCAGCTAGAAGCTGGTCCCGGATCTTTGGAGAAGCCAGCTGGACAACCACTGAGCGGGAGCGAGTGCTACTAGTGTTAACTTTAGCTATGCGAGTGGTATGAAGAATATCGCTATCTTTTAGTTGGCAACCCATCACTGAGCCCAATTGCTTAACGACTGTGTACAAATTTTCCTGCCTGTTTTCGGGTAAACACTGTAGTTCCAAGTTATTGGACCGTGCCTGCTGTTCCAAATAATTTAATTTATGATTTAAGTCGGCCACTGTGTTTTTTAAAGTCTCATTTTCCTGGTTTAATTTTTTAAGGTACTCTTAACCGTAACTTGTTCAGACTGAAGTTTGTCAAATTCCTTTGTATGGAAAGTTAGCGATGTTCAGTTCTTGTACATCCTTTTTAATTGGCTCTAATTCCTTGTTGATAATCTTCATCATCGTGGTATTAATCTCTCGGAGCATTACTGCTAGTTCCATCTTAATGACGTCTTGCACAATTAATCGAACATCTTCAGCGGTAACAGCACTCACTCCAGGAGGAGAGTTCAGGGCCAATCTTTTGTTTCCTCTGGTGGTTGAGACGTTTCGACGAGGAGTACAGTCTTTTTTGGTGGTTGTAGGGATTATTAGACTCATGCAATTAGGACATTTCCACCTGTAGTATTCTTCAGAGTCATTAGCAATTTCTAATATAGATAGACACTGGAAGTGAAATGTTTTATTGCAGCGAATGCAGTTGATGTAATTCTCGTTTTCTTTCATATTTTCATTAGAACAGCAGCCCCAAGAAATAAAATTCAAATCCATTATAGATAGAAATGGAAGGAAAAAATAAAATAAAATCAATTATAATCCTGGTAATAAATTGCCTGACTCACTGTGCAATTGTTGATACAAAACAGGCACTTCGAGATTATTAATACTCATAAAAAAGCTTATAATTGTTAAGTAGATCGCCTTTAACGCTTACTAGTGCAAACTATGATAAATACTGATATGATAAATATTAAATTAATAGATAGAAGTTATAAAGATTTATTATTATATACATTTAGTTAAAAGTAGTCAAGATAGGTGACACACATGAATATATTATTGACAGACAAAAAGGAACAACTAAGAAAAACTATTTAAAATTACATGACATGCACAAAAGAATAAATCTATACAAAAAAGAGTTCTAAAGTGGCTCAATTACACTGAACCTCTTTCAACAAAAAGAAATCGATTAAAACTACCGGAGACTAATCGATTAATCTCCGGTGATCGTATCTGATCTTACAACAAATCTTAAATCGTGTAATTAATAATAAAAATACATATATTTGTCAATATTATTTATTATTTTACTACTTTTATTTATTGCAACTAGGTTTTAGTCATGATTAGGGATTTGTTTCTTTCGAATGAGACAAATTATTTCTGCCATTAATTCAAACCGCTTTTGTCCATTTACGTGATTCATTTCAGCAGCTACTAGTTTTCCAAATAATTCATTACATTTTACATGGTTATTTTCTTCATTTTCAGTTTGAGCCCCATTGTCATTTTTCAGTACAGTATGTCCTTTTGTAGAAATATTTGCAGAGTGAAAACTCTTGTTCTTCATCCGAAAACTATGGAGACCTCCTTGGCGCATATTCTTCAAATACGTCTGAAAAAAAATGTTCATAAATTCCTATGTTGATATTGTCATAAAATAAATTCATACAATCTATGAAATTAAATTCATAAATTTTGCTTACCTTCACTCGCCAACTTGACTGGATCATCTCGCAATTTTTGACGGTTCGATATACGCAATACGCAAAGTTCTGTGATTTCCCCTTCAGTCGTGCAGTCATAGACAAAAATAATATTGACTCTGATGACAGTTATTTTATTTGTTGCATAATTTGGTCACTAAATCATTAAGTAGTTCACGTAACTTATTTTTATCGTTATTTATTTGCGCAACTTTTAGCTTTTAAGTAAATTACAGAATACCTCTACTTACATAACTTATTTGAATTTTGTGTTAGCATTTCAAATAAAATGTACTTACTTACTTATCCCATAATGATGTACCTACCTATCGTTTATTTATAGGATACTAATATTATATTTATTGCCAACATAAAATGCGACTATTTGTAGGCATTGCATTGGCAATTTGACTAAATATAAACTCAAATTATAATGAAAAGAGAATTCTATTTAACCGCTAGAAACGCAAAGGACACCATAGTATCCTTATGCATGCCAAGCGATACAGTGCCAAGGCCACGCGACGCCACGTAAGGCCACGCGCCGTAACGGATGGACACTTTTTATGAAAAAATAAATAAAAAAAAACTACTTACCCATTGTTGAAAAATCCATGTTCATTGTCAAGTATAATAACTATTTTATGCACTAAAACATTTAAAAATACTATCCACTAATTATTATAATAACAGTGACGCTAAAAAACGAAAATTTTCCACAAATTTTAATTTTATTTCACTTTCCCGTTGAAAACTCGACTTTATTACCGCACAGTTTGAGTCCATTGCGCAACTGGATAACGTTTACGTTTGGGAATTATTTCTCGTTGATACAGTACATATAGGCGTAGGCAAAAATCATACACAGATTATAGAATGAACAGACTGTATCGGGCAAAAATTCAAGAGTAGATAGCATTGAAAGCGAAGGAGTAGGAAATAAATTTTTAGCGCCAAATATTTTTTTTGCGCTTGCGCGCTCGGTGCGCCCCTTTCGCCTACGCGATGCTGACCCCTATTGCAAACCTGGGAGATTCTATCTTTATGTATCGGTTAACCCGTCAACTGACTGGATTATTATATATTATTATTTGAACAAGTTCTAAACGAGCGTAAGACTCTCGGGAGTCTTACACGTGCCGGCCAATAACGCGCCAAGGCCACGCGGGGCCGCGAGAGGCCACGCGCCGCAAAGGGTGGCCGTATTTTCCTAAAAAAAATCTAAAGAAAAGCTACTTACCCATTGTTGAAAAATCCATGTTTATTGTGAAGTATTATAACTATTTTATGCACTAAAACACTTAAAAACACTATCCACTAATTATTATAATAACACTGACTTTATAAAACGAAAACTTTTCACAAACTTTAATTTTATTTCATGCGTTGGAGATTCCTTTGGACTTTATTTCAATTGTCGAGGTCATTGATACGAGACTCCCGGGAGTCTTAACGCGCTTCAAGAGGTTTCCCATATTATATTTTTTAGGTTTAAAATGCCACGTACCTTAGAAAAACCTAAAGAGCTACTAGATATTCCTAACAAATTTTTAAGATTGCAAATTATGTTGCTGCAAAAAATGTTCAATATATACACCACAAACCTTCTACACTGAGCGTCCGAGTCCTTGCCAAAAAAGTCTTGAAAAGTGATACTATGGGTAGATCACCTAAGTTACCGATAGAAGCACAAAAAAGGCTGGCTAAATGCCTCGACGGAAGGGGGTCTACTGGTGGTCCTCGGAGCTGGCGGACCTCCGTGCGGCCTGTATTCGTGCCCGGAGGTCCTACACCCGTAGCCGACGTCGCTGAATCCGCAACGAAGAGCGAGAGGGCCGGCTGTATGCGGCGTACAGCAGTGCGCGCGCCGCGTTTAAGCTGGCCATCTGTCGCGCCAAAGATGCAAAAAGGCAGGAGATGCTGGAGGGTCTCGAGCGTGACCCCTAGGGACGCCCGTATCGAGCGGCGCTTAACAAGCTCCGCGCCCAGGCCCATGGAGTGCCCCTCTACCTAAGGCAGCTGGTGGCAGACTACCTCGATGGCCGCAGCGTTCTCTTCGTGGACCGGGAAGGGGACGTTGTAAGGAGGGCTATGTCGTGCGGCGTCCCGCAGGGTTCGGTTGTAGGGCCGCTCCTGTGGGACAATGGCTACGACTGGGCACGACGTCCGCCCTCGGGCAACTGATGCCGAATTTGGGCGGACCGAGTCTCGCGTGTCGACGATTCTACGTGGGGGTAGTACGGTCGATGGCACTGTACGGCGCGCTCGTGTGGGCGGAGTCCCTGGCCGCTCGCAATAGGGCCTTCCTGTGGCGTCCACAGAGGGTCGTAGTAGTTGTCAGGGCAATACGCGGGTTCCGCACGGTCTCGACCGATGCAGCCTGCGCGTTGGCTGGAACCCCCCCGTGGTATCTGGAGGCAGAGGTGCTCGCCGACGTCTATCGGTGGGCGTCGACGGCGCGGGCGGGGGGCAGCCGCCCCTCGCCGAGCGCAATCTCGTCGTGGCGGGAAGATGCCCGCCGCGCCACCATCCTAAAGTGGAAGTCTCGGCTGGAGACGCCCCGGGCTGTTCTCAGGACCGTGGGGGCGCTCCAGCCAATCTTGGAAGAATGGGCAGGGCGGCAGCACGGGGTCCTCACCTTCCAGTTGGTGCAGGTTTTGTCGGGGCATGGTTGCTTCGGCAAATACCTGCACATGATCGCTAGGAGGGAGACGACCCCAGGCTGTCACCACTGCGACTGCGGCGAGGACCCGGCGCAGCACACGCTCGAGTCGTGCTCGGCCGGGGATGTGCAGCGCCGGGAACTCGTATTGCAGTCATAGGCGTGGACCTGTCACTGCCGGCTGTTGCGCAGGCGATGGTTGGCAGTGACAGGGCCTGGACCGCGGTCACCGCCTTCTGCGGGGCTGTCATCTCGCGGAAGGAGGTGGCGGAGAGGGCCCGGGAGGAATCCTCCTTCGCGGACCCGATTCGCTGCCGGCGCGCGGGGCGGCGTGCGCGCGCTTACCTGCGCCTGATGCCTAAAATAAAAAAATTAAAATGTGTGTACTTATGTACACGCGTTAGAAGTGATACTTCTTTGGCGTATGGAAAAAAAAATAACTAAAATGCAGTAGTAGTGATTAACGATAAATATTAAAATTAATCAAAAAGATTTTATTTAAATAAAAAAGGTTTTATTAACGTAAAAATATGACAACACAGTAAAAATATACAATCATTTATCATTAAGGCAATGACTCAAATATATTAATAAATATTTCAAATAAACTATTTTACATTCGTAGATTCTTCTCGTAGTGACTGAATAGGCACGTGAGTAACAAGAGGTTTGTGGTAGCTAAAATATGATATAAATGGTCTCGTTGAAACTGTAGATAAGTATCTTGTGAATACACCATCAATAGTAGTGCCATGCCATGTTGTTGAAACTGAAGAGTCATTATTAATTAATAAATTTAAATCGTCATTAAAAAAATAATTGAAATATCAATAAATCAAATTTTAACAAATAGTTAAGATCAAAGATAAAATAAACATTCAGCATTTAAGGTTAATATAAACAAGTATAGAAAATTTATTAATATTTTTTATTTGAAATATAATTTATAATAAAAGTTTGTTAATATGCCAGAGATAAAACAATAAATAAAAATAAAAATTAAAAATAAAAATTTGTTAATATACCAGAAATAAAACAAATACCAGCATAACATTTGTTAATATACCAGAAATAAAACAAAACGAAAAAAAAAATTTTTTTAGATAATAATGTAATAATTTTTAATTAACGATGTAAATAAATTATACATACCGACAATTAACCTCAAATCTATAAATGCACTCAAAACAGTTTATTCAAATCAGTTTTATCACTAATATTCAATATATATAGATATACTAATAAATAATAAATTATTAGTATCACCGTCGTATATGAAATTGATTTAATAAAAACACCAAAATAATATTTATTTATTCACACTGTTTAATTGTACTCTTACGAAACACGTGTTCTAAATATAAAAATACTAGAATATACAACTTGAACATAGTTATCAATTTTCATGCATGCCACCTAGAAATAACTTCACGATGTAGAATTTAGGTGTCGGTGTGCGCGCGCATCGTAAAGTTAGAGAAATTGGGCACTGGTTTATCCAGAGAAGTTCGTGATATTGTTACTAAGTTCATAAAAAAAAACTTATTTTAGTCTAATCAATAAATAATCTAATTCAAGAATATCACACATTAGTTAATTATATGCCACAGCAGCACTCCTTCGAGTATTAACAACAACCACTGCGATCGCCAAGCGTCACGATTACGGCACTATCCCCCATTCTTGGGGAGGCCTATGTCCAGCAGATGGATGGATGGATGGATGATATTGAAAAATAAGGCATAGTTGTTATGAGAAATAGCTTGTACATTCAAGACTTTAATTACTATTACCTACTGCTACCGTTGTTTGTTGCCTAAATATTTACTTGAAAAATTTCATTGATTTTACTTATTTTTAAGTTTATGATTTTCACTCCTATAAAGTTTGAGAATCACATTTTTGTTTCATTGTCGAACGGGGCAAGAGCGGACGTATTATGCTTTTGAAAAAACAAAATTATTATTGCCGGCCAAGATACGAAACATTCAAGACTGTTATAAAAGTAAAATTTGACTGGGGTTAGACCGGAATTAAATTCTTTATGTACTTTATCAATACGACAAAATTGGCTTTTTCTTTTTTCATAAAAATATTTTAGAAGTCCGTTAACAAAGCAGACTATTGAAATAAAAATATTCTAAAGTATAAATTATTTGAGAATAAGGAAAAAGAGATTTTTTGTACTAGCGGGAATCGAACCCGCGTCTTTTCCAATCCGGGGAAGTGCTCTAAGCCACTGAGCTATAGTACAGGTACTTCGACCATCCCAATCTCCTTATTACATTTGTCTTTACGACCAGCGCCATCTATCGGAAGCATTTACATGCATTAAACCGATATAGTAAGTTTAATTTTGCAATTAAAATTCATACTATTTGATGGCGCGATTTTTTAAACATTTTTTGATCTATATTTTTTAGCATTTGACATGCTCCGCCACTTTTAAAGTATAAATTATTTGAGAATAAGGAAAAAGAGATTTTTTGTACTAGCGGGAATCGAACCCGCGTCTTTTCCAATCCGGGGAAGTGCTCTAAGCCACTGAGCTATAGTACAGGTACTTCGACCATCCCAATCTCCTTATTACATTTGTCTTTACGACCAGCGCCATCTATCGGAAGCATTTACATGCATTAAACCGATATAGTAAGTTTAATTTTGCAATTAAAATTCATACTATTTGATGGCGCGATTTTTTAAACATTTTTTGATCTATATTTTTTAGCATTTGACATGCTCCGCCACTTTTAAAGTATAAATTATTTGAGAATAAGGAAAAAGAGATTTTTTGTACTAGCGGGAATCGAACCCGCGTCTTTTCCAATCCGGGGAAGTGCTCTAAGCCACTGAGCTATAGTACAGGTACTTCGACCATCCCAATCTCCTTATTACATTTGTCTTTACGACCAGCGCCATCTATCGGAAGCATTTACATGCATTAAACCGATATAGTAAGTTTAATTTTGCAATTAAAATTCATACTATTTGATGGCGCGATTTTTTAAACATTTTTTGATCTATATTTTTTAGCATTTGACATGCTCCGCCACTTTTAAAGTATAAATTATTTGAGAATAAGGAAAAAGAGATTTTTTGTACTAGCGGGAATCGAACCCGCGTCTTTTCCAATCCGGGGAAGTGCTCTAAGCCACTGAGCTATAGTACAGGTACTTCGACCATCCCAATCTCCTTATTACATTTGTCTTTACGACCCATCAAATCATGCCATCAAATAGTATGAATTTTAATTGCAAAATTAAACTTACTATATCGGTTTAATTCATGTAAATGCTTCCGATAGATGGCGCTGGTCGTAAAGACAAATGTAATAAGGAGATTGGGATGGTCGAAGTACCTGTACTATAGCTCAGTGGCTTAGAGCACTTCCCCGGATTGGAAAAGACGCGGGTTCGATTCCCGCTAGTACAAAAAATCTCTTTTTCCTTATTCTCAAATAATTTATACTTTAAAAGTGGCGGAGCATGTCAAATGCTAAAAAATATAGATAAAAAAATGTTTAAAAAATCGCGCCATCAAATAGTATGAATTTTAATTGCAAAATTAAACTTACTATATCGGTTTAATGCATGTAAATGCTTCCGATAGATGGCGCTGGTCGTAAAGACAAATGTAATAAGGAGATTGGGATGGTCGAAGTACCTGTACTATAGCTCAGTGGCTTAGAGCACTTCCCCGGATTGGAAAAGACGCGGGTTCGATTCCCGCTAGTACAAAAAATCTCTTTTTCCTTATTCTCAAATAATTTATACTTTAAAAGTGGAGGAGCATGTCAAATGCTAAAAAATATAGATCAAAAAATGTATAAAAATATTCTTTTAAAGACTTACAAGAACATCAAAAAACCATCCGCTCTTACCCCAACATACCTTATGCTTTATTCTCCCGTGATCACCGGTGAACAACCGGGAGATCGCTAAATAACCGGTGAATTCAATCGATTGTCAAAATCCCGCTCCGGAGCAAACCTCTTTAGTATCATTACTTTACTCTATGTTTACGATTGTCTCTCTGTGACTCTATTTTTTTTAAATTAATTTATTTTTTATAGTCTTTGGCAGTGCCTAAACCAAAAACAACTTTGTGTTTACGACCACAGATTACTAAGATACTAGTTTACCTCAGACTAAATACATCCTTAGTCTGAGTAGTTTACTTAGATTAAATAACCATTTTTTTTGTTTAGGCGGGAAAAATGTACCTACCCGCACACCCCGTTGTTCGGGGTAACGAACAGGGTAGTGTGGGGCCCTCACCCAGTAAAGAAACCCGCCGTGTGCCGTCTCTCCGCATATGTTAACATACCACTGGTACTGTGTGGATTACTTCAGTGGCCCGCCGGTGGCTTACCCTATCCTTCTACTGAGAAACGCATCCGCACACGGAGCGTCGCATCTTCGCGGGAGGCCTTGCGGGTGGCGGACGTTCCCCGGTACATCCACCCGCACTGTCGCCGCCGAGCATCGCTCTGACAACGCTTGGCAGCGAGAGGTCTCCCCCTATTGCCGCGACGAGTTCACGGCGCTGCTCGGCCCAAGCCGGGCACGAATCGAGCGTGTGCCGGGCCGTGTCCTCGTCGCTGCCGCAATGGTGACAACCCGGAGTCGCTTTCCTCCTTGCGACTATGTGCAGATATCTGCCGAAGCAACCGTGCCCCGACAGCACCTGCACCAGTCGGAAGGTAAGGAGTCCGTGTTGTCGCCCTGCCCACTCCTTCAGCACAGGCTGGACCGCCCCTACGGTCCAGAGACCGGCCCGGGGCGTCTCCAGCAGTACCCTCCAGCTGGCCATGGCAGCTCGGCGGGCGTCGCCCTGCCACCTGGTCACCTCGCTGGGCAGGAGACGACCGCCCCTAGCCCGCTCTTGCAACGCCCACCAATACACCTCAGCGAGCACCTCCACCTCCAAGTCCCATGGGGGGGTTCCAGTCGCGCAAGCCGCCTCGGTCGACACCGTGTGGTATCCGCGTATGAGCCTGAACGCGACTCTTTGTGGTCTCCATAGAAGAGCCCTATTCGGCGCGTCCAGGGACTCTGCTCACACAGATGCGCTGTACAGCGCCATCGACCGGACCACCACCGCGTAAAGCCATCGGCATGCATTGTTGGGTCCGCCCATATTCGGCATGAGCCGTGCAAGGGCGGACGCTGCGCCGACGAGCCTCGGGGACAGTTGGTGGAAGTGCTCGCGAAAGCACCACCGCCCGTCCAGCACCAGACCCAGATACTTAATCTGGGCCTTCACCTCAATTTGGACCCTATCCGACCGTGATCGAGGCGCCAGCAGGTGGCCGATGTAAGGGCCCATGGAAGACTAGGGCCTCCGACTTATCCAGGGCCACCCTAAGCCCCAGCACCCCGATCCTCCTGACCACCTCCAAGGTCCCTAAGGTGGCCAGAAACGCCGCTTCCCCGAAGTTTCCGCCACGGGCCACGACCAGCGTATCATCTGCATAGCAGATGACTGCCAGCTTGGGGGAGGGGGACCTGACAGGGTATAACCCCGTCGTAATAGAATAATCGAGATGTAGCCATTGCGTGGGCACTGGCCACTCATCATCAGTGACTCATGAGACAGCAAAAGCAATACTCGGTAGTTTATAGTCTATGCAGCAATATTACATTTCAGTGTGATACGATTCGCCCTAAATGTGATATAAAAAGTAAAATGATATCAGACAGTTATAATATTGATGATGATGATTTCGACGAATTTAGTGAAGTTTTTCAAAAGTTGGGAAGTTATTGGTACACTGTTTTTCGAAAATCGAGTTTTGACGTTTTGTTTTGTTAACGGATGTTGACGTTTTGAGGTCCTAGGAAGCTTCCCCGAATATTTCCGCGATGATGTGTGTGTGTGTGTGTGTGTGTGTTTGTGTGTGTGTATGTAAACATCTCATAACTTTACTTAACGGCTTGGCCGATTTCATTGCAGCTGGCGTCGTTCCAAAGGACTTGACCAAACTTAGATTTTGAATACTATTAGGACCGGATCTTGAGAAATCTCAAAAAAACTACAAAATAATGTTTTTCAAATGTGTTTTTTTGGAATAACTTTTAAACAGTTTAATCGATTGATTCTAAAAACTAATCAGCTCTTAACATCAAAAAACCATGTCGATCACCGCCAGTCCAGTCACAATCGGTTGATACGTTCGCGAGAAATCGTTGTCGAAAAAAATTGAAATTTTTTTGTCACTGTTTCTGTTAAATTTTCAGGCTGACCAGTTCGAATTTTAAGATTCTTCAAACAACTCAAAATCTTGCGTGAATGCCGTAAACTACGATAAAATCGGTTCTATTTATTCAAAAGTTATTGCGATTTGAAAATTCAACGAATAGTGCTTTATTAAATCTCTGTAGTATAGTGCTTTATTAATCAGACTTTTGAGCTCGAAGAACTCGAAGAGCTCAAAAGCATAGAACAGTTATCTCTTTGAGCTTGGAGAGCTCAAAATGACACGAAAATTATACTTTTGAGCTCGTCGAGCTCAAAAACGTAAAAAGTGCAATTTTGAGCGCTTAAAAATCAGATTAGCGGGAAGTTGCAGGGATGGCCTTTAGGTTCAACCGTTTTCCAGGTATTTTTTTGTATTGCATGTAGTGGCAGACGAGCCACAGCCCATCTGATGGTAAATGGTAGCCGTCGCTCATGGACTCAGCTATAACGAGACTATATTGCCAAGCTGCTGCTCACCATTTCATTTCACAGATATGAAATGAAAGAATAAATGGCTATCTCCTGCTACAGCCAAAACGCAACGATGGTCACGCGGGAGATGGTGGTACCAACCCGCTCGGGCCCGATACCATGTGAGTACTCCCACACTTGGTACCCAGCCCTACCACCAGTCATGCAATGGATGATAATTGCTAACTTCCCTTAGTGGCCTCATACGACACCCGTGGGAAAGAATGTGGTGACAACTGTATTCTTAGTCCGTCACCACACGGGCAGTTCAAATAAAGTTTGGTTATCTGACATATTTTCAAAGATTTCGTATGGAACCCTTCTTGTTAATGACTGTAACTTTCCTAATATGTAATTAGGTGCGAAAGCCTACTTTGTGAATAAATTTGATTGAGACACGGTATTTTTTCAACCCAAAAATACGGCACCTAATTTTCCTTTTAATGGCCACCCTGGTAGTCATGGTGATAGCACTTGTATGGCGAACTATTTAAAGTTTGCCAGTTGAAAAACATGCACGTCATATGAGACGGCAAGATACGTTACTTTGTCTCAATTTTCTTAGGCATTTCGTATATGCCCTTCTCACTTTCACAGTTCCTAATGTACCATGGTTACATGGTTATTGGTACTTTATCTAAGGAGAGAACTGTTGAAACAAACCTTATCATTGAGTTCAATTCTATTTTCAATCGAGTGCTTTTAACTAGTTGGCGAAGAAAATTCAGAATCCCGCTAGTTGGGTCTTGGTGGTTAGTTATATTGTATCTGGAGCGGATTTTTTCATCATTATGTAATCTCTATACCTCAGGGAAATACATAATCCTTATCTGCTCAACGCCCCGGAACGCAGCAACAGTATAAGGAGTTTGCACTTCCGGCGCTTTTATTCATCATTCGAAATACATCAGTAGGCGTAGGTACTGTTGCTTATGGCCTTTCCTGTGCAAGGGTTGTCGAGCGATTGATGCTGGGGGAAGAAGGAAGATGAGGGAGCAGGAGCTGTGGAACATATAGGTCCAATCCATCCAACAGCTTTTCAAAGTCCACTGCTGGACACAGGCCTGCCCAAGAGAACGCCACAACGAGCGGTCCCGTCATGGGGGATAATGCCGTAATCGCCACGCTTGGCAGGCGGGTTGGCGATCACAGTAGATGTTGTTAATACCCGAGGGAGTGCTGCTGCCCACTCCCCCGGTATTCCCTCAGTCGGCTCCTACGACTCCCGTGGGTAGAGAGGGGTGGGACAATTCTAAAGCCGGCCCCACACGGCTACAACTTATAGGTACCTATACATAAACGCTCAGTAGACAAAGTAGTCAGACCAATTACTATTCTGAAAGGACTGAGGCAGTACAGTTGCTGAAGTAAAATTGAAGTGCCTCTACAAAGCTCGTAAAACAGACGTTCTTGTATCTGGTTTGTTAATGCCCCCGTAGTATTAGGTTCTCGATGAATTTTATATGAGATTAAGGTAATAAAGAGTGCATGAAGGTTCTTAAGTATATTAGGCGCCAGTGTACAAAAATCAGCCAGTGCCACCTTTACTAATAAAAAAAACATCAAATATTTTTTATTTTTCGTAAGAGGCATATTTGCTTATATTTTTATAAACAGAATCTATTTTCTTTTTTAAATTAATCTACTCTTTGATCTATCCAATAGATGTCTATATTTTCATGGATTTAAATTAATCTAATTTTTAATGTTGTTCATTATAATATATATCTATATGTGCAAAGAGTAGAATAAAAAATAAAATATAGGTACCTATGTGTATACACCCCTGCTGACTGGTGCACTCTCTATGTGCGTACGTAGGCACTGTAATCTAAATTTGGTGCCATCCTCATTTATGTATATAAATGATGGAAGATCGATGTTATGTCTGTTCTCCGAAAACTACCTACCGTCTGCCTCTTGGACTGATGGTCAGAAACATCTTCAAAACGAGGAACATTAAATTGGCAGACGTCCAGCCCTCTAAATTTTTAAGTAATTAATTTTTAAACAAATTTTTATGATTTAAAAATGTGTATATGAAATGTTTACTTGTCAGACCCAAATTGTTCGATTAATGACGATATAAAAAACCATAGAAAAATAGTCTGTCAACATGGTAGCGCTGCCGTTTTCAATTAACAGCCCTTCAAAAGTGTAAAAAAACATGTCTGCTAAATCATTTGTTCGTGTCTGCTTTTTGGACTGATGGTCAGAATCATTCTCAAAACGATAAGCATCGAAGAGGCAGACGTCCAGACCTCTGATTTTCAAAGGGCAGACCATTTTTATAAATTATTTTTTCGAAAGTTTGTCTTTCTTTTTTTCTTTCTATCTTAGAGAGAAGAAGGTGACAACGGTATAATTCCCCAGGTAGTTGGGGTTTACTTATGGGGCATTCCACGTAAAATCACGCGGTCATTGGCCTGACCCCCTCAGATTTTGATGTCCAATGAATCGTGGGTTTCGTTTTGCTCCAAATAACATTTAAAATTTTTAGTAATGTTTATTTTATTTTTTATTAGGGGTTGCCCGAGCAAAAAAACATTAAATTGAGAAAAAACATGAAGAGGAGCCTCTTTTAAATTAATGATTTATTTTTTCACAAAAAGTAGAACTCAAAACAGAAAATTACCATTTCTTTTTAAATTTTTAATTCTTTTTGAATCATCTGTTTTATTTCAGGTCAAAGAGGCTAATAAATTAACGAAAAATGTTTTTGTTTCACTCTAAAACCAAGAAACAAAAATCAAGTTTCACTAGGAAAATATTTTTTTTTTGTAATTCTCACTTCAATATATCAAAATAATTAGTAATCATTTTAAACATTTTATTTAATTTCATAAAAGACAGAAAACAATACACTACTACGTGAACTGTTAGTAATAACAATAATAAACCGTAATACCCGCTTTGCTTTAATTCCCGAAAAAAACTAAAAAATCGTACATAAAAAAATCCGCAACCTAGACGTCTACCAACTTTTTTCCTATACTGGGAGTCCTAATGAATCGAAAGGGCGCAACGAGGACGACGAACATGATTTACTATAGCTTTTTTTTTACATTTTGCATCTACGTCCCGTCATAAACAGAGCCCTGCATGTCTGCCACTTCGATGTTTATCTGTTTATCGTTTTAAGGATGATTTTGACCATCAGTTCAAGAGGCAGACGCGAACAAATGATCTTAATGTATGTATCTTGTTATTTTTTAACATTTTTGGAGCGCTGTAACTCAAAAAGCAGGACATACAATATTAAGGACGAACAAATCATATTATACCAAAATGGCACCCAGCTTCCTAACCAGCAACATACATTTACAGCACACACTGATGATACGTCAAAATGACGTATTAGATTGCATATACCTAGATTTTTATTCTAAAGATATTTGTCATTAGAAATTGCACCTGTACGAAACTGTTGCCTGTGTGTCGCCAGTTAATTTATTAATAAAATCAATGACTTTATACCTTTAAGAAGAACATAACTCTACTTTTCTAACACGAGAGAATCCATTATGCATCACATTTCATGTAGGTCATAATTACACAATACTGCCACCGTACTAATCTGTGACTACAGCGCGCTCATCTCGTTTTCATTGAATTTATGTTGTAATATAGCTTCCTTGTATCAGTTTAAAGGCCACATTCTGTTTAATAAAGCATCGCATTCATTAGACAAATTCTCAAGTCAAAGGCATAGATGTTGACGTCGTCAAGACACATCCTACCAAGGAAAGTAAACGTCCTACCATGCCTGCAGTTTTCGAGAATATTTGCACAAAATTTAGTCAGCTTTGATATTGTATCCAATGCTGAAATATTGTAAAATGGATCATGTTATTAACCGACTTCAAAAATGCTACTCATGAGTTCAAGAATTCTAAGAAGACTCCCAGTCAGATTTTGTTTCACGGATAATTACGAATGAATGGTCTGCTATCTCCAGCTACAACGAAAACCTTGGTATGCAAGGTGCTTAACGGCCAGTCATGTGGGTGGCACCGGTAGTACCGAACCCGACCAACAATAAGTCACACTTGTTTAGATATTTATATATATATTTTTTAGCATTTGACATGCTTAGCACTATACATTAAACACAAAGTGAAAAATGTGAAATCGAAAATAACAGTCAGGAGCAGGATTTGAACCTGCATCTTCTGGATACCGTCCAGATGCTTTACCAATTCAGCCATCCTGACAATTGCTCCTGACTGCTAATTTCGATAACACATCATACTTAACGTCTTTGGGTGACGCCTGCGCCATCTGTCGGACGTATTTTCATACATTATACCGACCAGGTAAACTTAATTTTACAATTAAGATTTTACCTAATAATGACGCAAACCCTTTAAATATTTAGATATTTTTATATATATTTTTTAGCATTTGACATGCTTAAAAATATCTAAATATTTAAAGGGTTTGCGTCATTATTAGGTAAAATCTTAATTGTAAAATTAAGTTTACCTGGTCGGTATAATGTATGAAAATACGTCTGACAGATGGCGCAGGCGTCACCCAAAGACGTTAAGTATGATGTGTTATCGAAATTAGCAGTCAGGAGCAATTGTCAGGATGGCTGAATTGGTAAAGCATCTGGACGGTATCCAGAAGATGCAGGTTCAAATCCTGCTCCTGACTGTTATTTTCGATTTCACATTTTTCACTTTGTGTTTAATGTATAGTGCTAAGCATGTCAAATGCTAAAAAATATATATAAAAATATCTAAATATTTAAAGGGTTTGCGTCATTATTAGGTAAAATCTTAATTGTAAAATTAAGTTTACCTGGTCGGTATAATGTATGAAAATACGTCCGACAGATGGCGCAGGCGTCACCCAAAGACGTTAAGTATGATGTGTTATCGAAATTAGCAGTCAGGAGCAATTGTCAGGATGGCTGAATTGGTAAAGCATCTGGACGGTATCCAGAAGATGCAGGTTCAAATCCTGCTCCTGACTGTTATTTTCGATTTCACATTTTTCACTTTGTGTTTAATGTATAGTGCTAAGCATGTCAAATGCTAAAAAATATATATAAAAATATCTAAATATTTAAAGGGTTTGCGTCATTATTAGGTAAAATCTTAATTGTAAAATTAAGTTTACCTGGTCGGTATAATGTATGAAAATACGTCCGACAGATGGCGCAGGCGTCACCCAAAGACGTTAAGTATGATGTGTTATCGAAATTAGCAGTCAGGAGCAATTGTCAGGATGGCTGAATTGGTAAAGCATCTGGACGGTATCCAGAAGATGCAGGTTCAAATCCTGCTCCTGACTGTTATTTTCGATTTCACATTTTTCACTTTGTGTTTAAAGTCACACTTGGTACTAAGGTTGCCAACTTTTTTTGGAAAAAATTACGTACCTATCATATCTGTTTAAGCAGAAAAAATAAATTATTTGGAAGAAGAAAAGTACAAATTATTTGTGAATGCAATTAAAATTCATACTATTTGATGGCGCGATTTTTTAAACATGACATCAAATGCAAAAAAAAAATAGATCAAAAATTTTTAAAAAATCGCGCCATTAAATAGTAATGCAAAAAAATTTAGATCAAAATGTTTAAAAAATCGCGCCATCAAATAGTATGAATTTTGATTACAAAATTAAACTTACTATATTGGTTTAATGCATGTAAATGCATTCCGATAGATGGCGTTGGTCGTAAAGACAAAAGTGATAAGGAGATTGGGATGATCGAAAGATCTGTACGATAGCTCAGTGGCTTAGAGCACTTCCCCGGATTGGAAAAGACGCGGGTTCAATTCCTGCTCGTACAAAAAATCTGTTTTTCCTTATTCACAAATAATTTGTACTTTAAAAAGTGGCGGAGCGTGCCAAATGCTAAAAAATATAGATCAAAAAAGAAAAAAGTATTTAAAAAATATTTTCATTATTTATTTATTCACAGTTTTATTTACAATTTTTATTGTCCTTGTATTTTTGGAAGCTATCTTCACCATCCCAATTTAAATGAACAAATAACTAATTTTTTATTAAATTTATAGATGATGAAATAAGAAACCATTTTCTTTACACACAGGGTATCAGATGCATTTTTTATTTTATTTAGTGGCAGACTAGCCACGGCCCATCTGATGGTAAATGGTAACCGTAGCTCATGGACTTAACTATACCGAGAGTATTGTCAAGCCGCTGCTCACCATTTCATTTCACCGATATGAAATGATAGAATAAACGGCTATCTCCTGTTACGGGGAAAACCCTAACAATTTAAATAAAAGATTTTTTTTTAAATTACAATATAATTAAAAAAAAAAATAAGAATAAAATATAAAAAAAAAATATTTTGTCCAAACACTCAACGAATACCATAGAGCAACCACCATATTCACCAGATATGGCTCCAGCCGACTTCTTTCTTTTTCCTAAACTCAAATTACCACTTCGTGGCACCCGTTTAAAATCAGTAGAAGAGATCCATCGATCCATCCATCAGCCTTTTAAAGTCCACTGCTGGACATAGGCCTCCCCAAGAATGGGGAATAGTGCCGTAATCGCCACGCTTGGCAGGCGGGTTGGCGATCGCAGTGGATGGTATTAATACTCGACGGAGTGCTGCTGCCCACTCCACCGGTATGCCCTCAGTCGGCTCTTACGACTCCCATGGGTGGAGAGGGGTGGGACAATTCTAAAGCCGGTCCCACACGGCCGTTGTCGGTAGAAGACATAAAGGAGAATTCGCGGCGAGAACTGAACTCGATTCCGGAAACAGCGTTAAAAATGTTTTGATGATTGGATTAATCGTTGGCGTAAGTCTATCGTTTCTGAAGGAGCATACTTTGAAGGTGATAAATTAAATTTGGATGAATAACAAAAATGTTATTGATCTTTTCCCGGTACTTTCTTGACAGAGTAGTAGTTGGCAACCCTACTTGGTTCCCAACCCTATAATCATAATGCAAAGGATAAAAAACAAAAGGGGGGTAGGTATCTATTATTTACTAATATTTATTTGAATACCTTCAGATATTTACGCGATTATTACACATTATGAATAAAACTACGTTTACGGAATCTATAGATTTTACTTCATTTTCGACTAAGTATCTCGACGCTTCGTATACTTAAGCACCCCTGAATATAAATGTTATTTTAGTTTTATTTCATGTCTAATAATTATTTTCTTAAACTTCTTTCAATACACCCGTGGAAATGAGTATGGAAATACTATAATATTCTTAGTCCGTCATTACTCGAGCTTGTTCTTTAACAGTAAATTCCAGCAGAGTGTTCTATCAGCTAATATACTTATAGTTTACGAGCAAACTTGGGTTTTAAAATTTGCACTTCGTCTGTCTAATGTGAAAACTTTAGAATCAGCTTTAGCTTGAAAGCTTCTATCATTCAGCAGAATGTTCCAGAATATTAAATGAAAGTACTTGTTCGGTTCTGGAAAATAGATAGGTACTACCCATATTTTTTGTAAAAGTATAAAAGAAGCAGTCATGAGGACTGCCGACAGAAGTGAAAACTTAAAATTATAAACAAACAATTTGTGTTTAATGTATAGTGCTAAGCATGTCAAATGCTAAAAATATATATAAAAATATCTAAATATTTAAAGGGTTTGCGTCATTATTAGGTAAAATCTTAATTGTAAAATTAAGTTTACCTGGTCGGTATAATGTATGAAAATACTTCCGACAGATGGCGCAGGCGTCACCCAAAGACGTTAACTATGATGTGTTATCGAAATTAGCAGTCAGGAGCAATTGTCAGGATGGCTGAATTGGTAAAAGCATCTGGACGGTATCCAGAAGATGCAGGTTCAAATCCTGCTCCTGACTGTTATTTTCGATTTCACATTTTTCACTTTGTGTTTAAAACAAACAGTTGTTAATTTTGCACACACATAATATTCCCAACTGGCCCAGCGCTTATACTATATACTAATAGGAACAGATATAGGTGGATAACGCAGTTAAAACTGTCCAAAAGGCCATAAAATGGGCTGTGTTTGAAAAAGAAGACATTACGGCAGCCTTGCACCGTTTTTTATTTCAATACCGAATCTGTGAGCACGCAACGACCAGACTGTCGCCCGCGGTGGCGCTGATGGGGCGCAGGTTCCGTGGCCACCTCAACTCACTGCGGCCCAACGGCGCTGACGTAGTGCACCTTGAGGACCTCCAGGCGGGGACGGCGCCCGGGCGCAGCTCCCCCACTCGCTTCACAGTCGGGGACTCCGTGCTCACTCGCGATTATTCGAAGGGTGGAGCAAAGTGGGCGGAAGGCCACGTTTCTAAACAGACTGGGCCGGTCTCTTATAAAATAAATATGGGGGAAAGTATAGAATGGCGTAGACATCACGAACAGGTGCGTAGCTTCGTAGTCGCTATTCACTGTCACGCACGGCCACACAACCCACATTGAAAGAAACTAAGGGGTCTGACGGAAACGATGGAACGGAGGTAGATGGTGCCAGAGAGGAACGGCAGGCACAGTCTAAAAGCTTATTAAATGAGGCGATGTGTTTGCAGATGCCCTGAGGAGGGAGGGACCAGAGGTTCAACCGGAACTGTGAGCCGCCAGATGCCTCGGCAAGAGCTAAGCGGGCTCATGCCAGATCAAAAAGAAATGTACCTATTTAAGTAATTGTGCGTTGGTGTTATCATTAATTACAGTTTAACATTTGATTAAGAGGGAAGATGGGTAAGGTATTTAGTTTGTTGTATATGTTCTATTGGCGGTACTTCAATAAAAGGTCAGTCAGAATTCAACCGCGGTTTCATTCACTACACTTACATGAATTTAATCCCTATCCAAACCTTCCTATACCTAGAAGTATTCACTTCAAAAATGTTTATGGTAATGGTACGGCCCACCTCATAGCAAGTGGTAACTGCCACTCAGACTCAGGAATACTCAGAATACTGCTAAGTCACTGCTCACCATTCACAAATGAATGTCTGAAATACTACCTCGCGATATAACAAAAACACCATCAGGTGTTTCACGTCGGTCGTACGGAAAATAGTGGTTCCGACCCACTCGAACCCGATAACAAGTAAGTAGGTACTACTTGATACGTATTCATCAGAAAAAAATCATATATTACTAATCAAAGTTAGGTATGAAATTAAAGATTTTATTTACCTGTATCCTTCCACTTTTACATTGTATATTAAACGTAGTGTTATATGCTCTTTGTTGTATATCTTGTTAACCAGTCCCCCGCCCATCCGGCCCGTCCGGTATTCTTTCTGAGGAGCATTCCCTTTCGCATCTTTACCCCAATACTCTTTTTCACACTTACTCGCTGTCTTACGTCGTTGTTACGACAAAAAAATTAAAATAAAAGTATAAAGCTTTTTCGTACAGAGAAAAATTCTCAGTCGCAGCCCGGAGTTAGGAAATGTGTCCGGTAGACAGCAATAGGCTCGCCCCCTGTTATATAAGACTTAAACATAGCTGGCGAACCGTAGGTGTGTAATACACCTCTGCCTATCCCTTCGGGGAATACAGGCGTGATGCTATGTTTATAAAAGTAAATACTTGTAAAAACAAAAACAAATTTAATATCTATTTTTATTTTAAAATCATAAGAATTTTATTTCTTTTGTGTTATTCTGTTTAAAGTTGGCTTGGATTTTTATAGAAGTTCTTTAGCAGATATTACTTAGGTCAATGGGTGTATTGAGCTTAGTTTTGTTTCACCTCTCCAAGGGGCCGTTTTTAGGAAATAATGCCCTTATGAAATCATCCTCATCATCTAATCCATAGAACCAGCAGCATGCTGACATTTTGGTACTTTGAGCTTAATTATATTAATATCAGTGTAGATTGTTTTCTTTTTCTTGCAGTATGAGTAGAAGTACATGCAACAGTCATAGCACAAATACAGAGTAATCAACAGGCTTATAAAACAAGGATATACAATAGTATCATTGACGCCCAAATGACGCCATTGAACTTGTCTTTTCGTTTTAGTTAAAACGTGCTTACGTTTATTTTTGGCTATCTCAGCTGAGCTTGAAAAGTGCTTAAGTTTGTTTTCTGATTACATATTCTTCATCTCGTTTGATTGAGGTAGATAATTCCGATTCGCACTTGATGTCACCGTAGTACCAGGAGATGAGCCAGGTCGGTAATAATGGGAGACAGCTTGGGCAGAGGGAGGACATACATAAAATACATGGACATATCAACAAAAATGGTATCCACAATACGGAGAATAGTGGAAACATAGGTAATATTATGTTTATTTGTTTTTACATAATTATTGTGAAGTTTATGTTGGATTTTCAAATGAAATACGTTATGAAATACCACAGATATTTTTCCAGGTAGGCATAGACTAGAATAATATTACAGTATGCTTAGACCATGGAAGTAATAAGTATATACTTATTACTTCCATGGCTCATGGAAGTAATAAGTATATACTTATTACTACCTAACTTTGATTAGTATTTGTATTTGATATTCATACCTAACTTTGATTAGTAATATATGATTTTTTTCTGATGAATACGTATCAAGTAGTAGTACTTACTTACTTGTTATCGGGTTCGAGTGGGTCGGAACCACTATTTTCCGTATGACCGACGTGAAACACCTGATGGTGTTTTTGTTATATCGCGAGGTAGTATTTCAAGACATTCATCTGTGTATGGTGAGCAGTGACTTAGCAGTATTCTGAGTATTCCTGAGTCTGAGTGGCAGTTACCACTTGCTATGAGGTGGGCTCTACACCATAAACATTTTTGAAGTGAAAACTTCTAGGTATAGGAAGGTTTGGATAGGGATTAAATTCATGTAAGTGTAGTGAATGAAACCGCGGTTGAATTCTGACTGACCTTTTAGTGAAGTACCGCCAATAGAACATATACAACAAACTCATGGAAGTAATAAGTATATACTTATTACTTCCATGGCTTAGACTAAATAATATTACAGTATGCTTAGACCATGGAAGTAATAAGTATATACTTATTACTTCCATGGCTTAGACTAAATAATATTACAGTATGCTTAGACCATGGAAGTAATAAGTATATACTTATTACTTCCATGGCTTAGACTAAATGCCTATTTAGTCTTAGTATTTGTGTATAATCACAGACTGTCTGCATGGTTATTACCTCACACTTCTTCGCTGAGGTACCTACTCATTATTTCCCGCGGGCGTCTTACGAGTCCACTAAGTGAAATAAACTGTTATTACCCATTGCATTATTAGTGGTAAGGTTGGGTACCAAGTGGGAGTACTTTTTATACTACGTCATCGATCCATCCATCAGCCTTTTTACGTCCACTGCTGGACATAAGCCGCTTGGCAGGCGGGTTGGCGATCGCAGTGGATGTTGTTAATACTCGAGGGAGTGCTGCTGCCCACTCCCCCGGTATTCCCTCAGTCGGCTCTTACGACTCCCATGGGTGGAGAGGGGTAGGACAATTCTAAAGCCGGCTCCACACGGCAATTTATTTATACTACGTGGGTGGTAAAGAAGTATACGGCCCACCCGATAGTAAGCAGTAGTTTTGTCCGTGTGGTGACGGACTAAGATTACAAGTGTCACCACCCCATTCTTTCCCGCGGGTGTCGTATGAGGCGACTAAGGGAAGTAAGCAATTATCATCCATTGCATGACTAGTGGTAGGGCTGGGTTCCAAGTGGGAGTACTCACTTGGTATCGGGCCCGAGCGGGTTGGTACCACCACGGCCATGAAGCACATCGTTGCGTTTTGGCTGTAGCCATAGATAGCCGTTTATATTTCATTTCATATCTGTGAAATGAATTGGTGAGCAGCGGCTTGACAATACTCTCGGTATAGTCGAGTCCATGGGCGACAGTTACCATTTACTATCAGATGGACCGTGGCTAGTCTGCCACTACACGCAATAAAAAAAAAATGCTGTTGCCTAGCCTAAGCCGCTAGCAACACCAGAGGCATCACTCGTGCGTTGCTAGCTAGAAGAAGGATAATAAGGAGAAGATAAATGGGGAGGTGTTGTTTGGCTCCGGCGCTTTCACTCACCATACAAAACACAACTGTAGGAGGTACCTATGGTTGTTTCACGCTGATCTTCTGTGAGTGGGTGGTATCTTCCCCGATCGAGCTGGGCCATTCAAGGCCAACTTCTACCAATAGAAACTCACTCGTTATTGGGTTCGCGTGTGTTAGTTGGTACCACAATGTTATACACCGTCCGATTGTGAAGCACACTGGTGATGTTTCATTTCCATCTGCGAAATAAAATGTTGAGCAGGGGTGTAGTTATTTTGAGTATTATTGAGTCTATGAGCGGCAGCTATTACCAGCTCAGGTGGGCCGAGGCTCGTTAGCCACCATAAGCATTAAAAATTGTGTAGGTACAAAAATTAACGATTTTAAATTAAGCACAAAATTATAGTTTAAAAAACTAACATAACACGCTTTAAATAGCTAGTTGAACTAAAAAGTAGTAAATAATATTACAATAAATAATGATTGTAAAAAAGCGTGGGGTGCTTTTTACTATATAGGTGAAATATTTGTAACATTTGATTATGCACCTCACGCTTTTTTACAATCATTATTTATTGTAATATTATTTACTACTTTTTAGTTCAACTAGCTATTTAAAGCGTGTTATTTTAGTTTTTTTAACCATAATTTATTTTCTTCTTTTTAGTCTCAAAATAGTATCAAAAGTACTGTTATTTAAAAGAAATAAAACCTACTTATGCCGTGATAATTTGCCTTTACTATCTATGCCTTTACCTAAACTTTATCGGACGGACATGGCTAAACTATAACCTCTCCTATTAATAAAAATAGTCTACTCCTACCTTAATCCAAGCTTTCTCTCGGACTAACTACTCCCAGACTATCCAAGGAGTAGCTGGGTGTTAGAAATGTTATTAATAAACTCGGAGTGAGCACAGACTAGCTAAGCATTCCTTACGCTTGGATTAACGGGTACACAATGGCAACTCTTGCATTTTAAAAGTAAAAAGAATGAGTCGAACGCCAATTGACAGCCCACTAAAACCCGCGGTGCGCCCTCATCCACCCGTAGGTACTCGGTGAACCACTGGTACCGCGTGTATTCTCTTTAGTGGTCCGCGCGGTACCTAGCCCCATCGAGCTCCCTCTCTGAATGACGTCCCCGCACACCTGGGACGTCACACCTTCGCGGTAGGCTCAAAGCGGGTGGTGGATAATCTCCGATCCATCCGCCCGCGGCCTCGGCTAGGGTGGCATTAGGCGCAGATAATCGCGCCCACGCCGCCCGCACGCCGGCGGCGGGTTGGGCCAGAGGAGACAACGGCGTCACTGGCCCTTTCCGCCGCCTCCTTCCGCGAGATGACATTCTCGCAGAAGGCGGCGACCGGGGTTCAGTACCTATCGCTGCCGACCATAGCTCGCACAACAGCCGGCAGCGACAGGTCCTCTCCGATGACTGCAGTGAGATCTCGGCGCTGCCCAGCCCAGGCCGGACACGACTCGAGCGTGTGCTGCGCCGAGTCCTCGCTGCAATCGCAGTGGTGGTAGCAGGGAGTCTCCTCCTTCCTAGCAACCGTGTACAGATACTTGCCGAAGCAGCCGTGCCCCAACAGCACCTGCACCAGTCGGAAGGAGAGGACTCCGTACCGCCGCCCGATCCATCCATCCGAAGTTGGCTGGAGCGCCCCTACGGTCCGAAGACCAGCCCCAGGCGTCTCCAGCCGAACCCTCCAACGGGCGATGATAGCGCGGCGAGCGTCGCTTGAGGTTTGGGGTAATTTATTATAGAGGTTGTCTTCCTTGCGGTCCAGGCGATTAAACCAAGACCCTCGTTCCTATGGGCCGCGAGACGTAACCACGGACACCCAATCAGGTTTATGATTTGGGACGGGAGGGGCCGCTGTAGCCCCACTATCCCTCCTCTCCAGAACCCGGGGAGCCAATCAGGCCCCACCGACCCCGAGGCCTGGTCTATCCGCCGTCCCCTCTGCTGAGTCAGAGGGATACATGGAGACCCGTCCTGTCCGGAATTTTAGCCGCCGGTGACTGCTGACGTTGCCCGGGGTGCACGACTAGGAGGTATACCGGCACCACACCCCAGCCATAGTGCCTTGCCTACTCCATCCTTAATCGGTTGCTAAACTATGTAGCCTGCAGGTTTCACTTTTACTCTGAGAGTAGAGTTGGATTAGCCTACTCATTTGTTACGCCATGTTTATTAATAACAAAATTGGTTACGACCGATTAAATACTTGGAGTAAAGATACTATTGTATTCCATCCATCCATAAGTAGATTGGGATGATCTTTCGATCTTTCGATCATTTACATGCATTCCTTATTCACAAATAATTTGTACTTTTAAAAGTGGCGGAGCATGTCAAATGCTAAAAAATATAGATCAAAAACATCTTAAATGTGTATACATAGCTCTGTTACAGCTTTATAATAGTATGCAATGCAAAATGTAAATGCATTCCGATAGATGGCGTTGGTCGTAAAGACAAATGTGATGAGAAAATTGGGATGACTGAATAGGTCAGTACGATATCTCAGTGGCTTAGAGCACTTCCCCGGATTGGAAAAGACGCGAGTTCGATTCCCGCTTGTACGAAAAATTGCATTCCTTATTCACAAATAATTTGTACTTTAAAAAGTGGCGGAGTATGTCAAATGCTAAAAAATATAGATCAAAAAAGTATAGACATAATACATGTTATATTATCCACAGATTTGTCACTGTCCTTTGAAGCAAAAAACAATCGTGGGGAAACCGTTTTTTAAATCCACTTGGTATCCAGCCCTACCACCAGTCATGCAATGGATGATAATTGCTTACCTCCCTAGAATGGGGTGGTGACACTTGTATTCTTAGTCCGTCACCACACCGACATTATTATATGGTTCACAACTGTTACAAAGAAGATGGCGTCTACTGTTCGGGTCTAATAATAAATTATCATTTGGCACCAACCCGTGCCACTGTTACCTGATTTTATCGACACTTTTTTTTGTTAAGGCGGGAAAAAATATTCCTAACCGCACACCCCGTCGTTCGGGGCAACGAACAGGGCAGTGAGCCTTCACCCACTAAAGAAACCCACCGTGTGCCGTCTCTCCACCTTTATTGGCGGGCCACTGGAACTGTGCATGTGCATGTATGTTACATTCCTTCGATGGTGATTTTCTCGACACCTAGTAAAGTTATCTGATTTGCCCTGGGCTATTGTCGTGGCCTACGGCCCAAACATCTCTCTAGAAATGCCCTGCCCAACAGTGGGAGTGGTTTTGATATTTTGATGCATATTTTAAGCACTTGACATGCTCAACCATGCCACGGTGGCTGTATTGGCAAACCATCTGTAACAGGTTTCCAGGATGCAGCTTCAAATCCTGCTCGTGACTATTATTATCGATTTCACATTTTCGCACTTTGCGTTCTGATAAGTGGGAGTTGGAGTGAATAAATATTATCATTTATTATTAACTTTATTAGTTTTAAGACGTCTAGCATTCGATGTTACATCGTTTAGTCTTCTCTTCTATTCTTGGCACATAACAATCGTCGTCTACATCAAAATGCACGATCAAACATTGACAGCATTTCATATCTGAAAATAATAACATTACCTTTGGTGGACTATCAAACCAAACAGAGCCAAGAAATACTTCTAGTTACATACTCAAGTCTAAAAATGTAACCCAAAAAATATCCCTAGGCTCAAGAACGTTTTTTCCCGCCCTAACAAAAAAAGAAAAAAAAGCTCAAGATTGTTAACATGAACCATCTGATGCATTTAAGACACAGAACTGCCTCGGTGGTGCAGCGGTAGTGTGCTGTGCGACTGCTGATCATGAGGTCTTGGGTTCGATCCCCGGGTCAGGCAGTGTTATTAAGATTTTTCGTAAAAAGAAAAATTCTCAGTAGCAGCTCAGAGTTTGGAAATGTGCCCGGTAGATTGCAATAGGCTCCTAGGGAAGAAAATAACGCATATAATTTATAAACCATCGAAGAAACTTTGAGGTAAGCAAGTTCATCCATTGAAGTAATGTCATACAGTTCTAGTAGTCCGCCATTACAGACGGTGAGACGGCACATGATGGGTTTATTGGTAAGGGCTGCGCACTACCCTTCTCATTAACCTGAACAAAAAAGGTATGCAAATTCACAATATTTCACGATGAAATACGCGTATAAATTGAAAAGGCAAACCATTTATGTTTTCGCTGCGTTGCGAGTTTGGCTTGGTTATTATGAGTTAATATGTCCTTGGTGTTATGATAAAACTAGCCATTGCACGCGGCTCCGCCGCTGTCGAAAGCTAGATTTTAGGTTATATCTCAGCTTCCCGATATAGAAGCGGGAGAAAATTTATACCAGTTTTTAAGTCTTATCAAGAGCTATCAAATAAAATAAATAAAATTGCATTAAAATCCGTCCAGTAGTTTTTGCGTGATGCGCGAACAAACAAACAGAGAAACAGATAAACAGACAGATAAAAAAACTAAAAATATTTTGTGCTTAGACACGCCTATATAGCCTAATTCAGTCATTTTTTTCTTAAATATCTTAAATGTACAGACATAGCTGTGTTACAGCTTTATAATAGTAGGTATAGATTACAATCAAATTTTACGAATATGCATCTTACTTTTAAAACAAATTGGTAAACAGGATAAACAAGGAAACAAAATGGATGGGAAGCAACATAATTTTGGAACACATATGCAAAAACACATCAAATTACTGATATTATTGAACACCTATTATCTATTTAATTGCCATTTTCTTTAATACAAAGTGTTTTTTTACGTGCATTCTTTTAAAATTTATAGGTTATGTTTTGACAGAAGATTATGAAGTTTCTTTACTTTTATAAAAATAGATATCTGTGATAATACCATGGAAGTAGTATACGATAATACGTAATGGTTGTATTCTCTTTGATCTGTGAAAATTTTAGTTGCCTCAAGAAGTTGCATCACATTTAGTAATTATATCATTCATAGATAACGTTAAACTTGCAATAATGTTCTAAAACATTTGCCAAAACTAAACAGAAATAAATAATTTAAGTACTTACTGATGTAAGAAAATAACATTGCTAGAGTATGCTAGAGTATTAATTGCTCCAAGATAAGAAATAGTATTTTTATCTTAAGATCTTAGTAATTGCCCTTTAATTTAATCTACCTTAATTAAATCTCATGCACATGATGAGAGGTTGAGATGGAAAAATAATATATAGATACCTTATTGTCTATGATAATACCAAAAAAAATCTTTTTTTCTTAGACGAAGGATATTTATTATTATTCTTGATATTGATTATTATTCTTCGTCTAAGCTTTTTTTAGATTATTCTACTCTGAGTTATTTATCTATGCCAAAAAACGTGTTTTGAGTATCTCACTTGACAATCTTTATACATATTGCAATGTATTTTTATTGAAAAAGAACCTATATTTACGAGAGTTATCAATTCGTAATTCTTCTCAAACGTTAGTCATTTTTAACATGTTTTTGTACAACGTCTTTGATGCAATGTATTAGACCATAAAGAAAATTTAGCTGTATGAATAATTTATGAAGTGTGTCAGTCAATAACAAAACAGTTTTATCTTCTGATGTCATCTTTTTATTTCCATTAAATAGTTTAAGAAATAATTCAATAAACCTACTGCAAACGCTGGCCATCTATGCGTTCTAAAAGTTTTTATTAACTTGATATATCTCATTTACGAAAGAAGACTAAGAATTTCCACAATGGGTGAAGACCAACGTTTTCGACTGCATCCTACATGTGGACACTAACGTCAGAGTTATTTCATAAGTTTAAAGTCAGCGCAATATGATGGAGTTTCCCTAAAGGGTAAACCCCATATGTACCGTATTCGTAAAATATCTGGCGTAAAATAGGCAAACTTAGAATAGGACGCCTACCCACTAGGTGACCTGATGATCTGAGAAAGGTAGTGGGAGTAGATTGAATGTGACTCACGGATAATCGAACGTTGACGCGTAGATTAGGAAGTGGCTGATGTGCAGCAGTAGATTACGATTGGCTAATCGATTGAATGAATTTCCAGAAAAGAAGATTCCAGAAACCTCGGTGGTGTAGCGGTAGTGTATGCGACTGCTAATCATGAGGTCTCCGGTTCGATCTCCGGGTCGAGCAATGTTATTTAGCTTTTTCCTAAAAAGAAAAAGTCTCAGTAGCAGCCCGGAGTTTGGAAATGTGCCCGGTATACGTCAAGAGGCTGCCCCCTATTACGTGGGACTTAAATATAGCTGGCGAGTCATGGATGTGTAATACACCTCTGCCTACCCCTTCGGGTAATCAGGCATGATGCTATGTTTTTTAACTTGCAGACACCGAATTCCTTAGACCATTTTTAGCTTTCACAGTATTTATTCTACAGATGTTTCGTATGATATGACTCTGATGTTAGAATTATAAAACGCTTTGCGGCGTTGCTGTAAGAGATAATTGAATGAAGCTAGCCACGCTTTACTTCATATTATGACCTTCGTCTTGTTCTCTTTACATCTTCTGCAACTTACTTCTTAACTTCTCTCTTCTCCTTCCAACAGAATTTCTACTCATTCTAAGGCAGGCAAGTTTCCTAACGCAGTTTTCCTTAACGTGGTGTGATAATCTGTGAAAGAATTTTCACAATTTTGGATATAGGTCTTCTGACCTATGTGTCGGTGAACTCCCGACCTTTGCCTATGGATTGGTAGTTCTCAGTTTTCTTACCACTTTTTGCCTTATACGAGCAATCTCTTATGAATACGCCTCCGCGAAGAGCTTATGCCAGAATCCTGATAATGAATCCTTCTTAAAGACTCAGGCTGCTTTTAGCCAGAGGTGAGGTATACACTCTGAGCATGAGTTTCTCCATAACTGGCAGGTTTAGGCCTCCATACTTGGTGGCCCTGTCTGGTTTTTCTTGGGGTGACAGGCTGCTCTAGACTGGCCGCTCAGGCCAGCTTTCACAGGGGCGGGAGCCTTTGTGCCTTTGACGCTTAGTCTTCTGTGGTTAATGTTAAAATCGATGCAGTAGTTCAGAGTTCATCAATTTACAAACAAAGGAATCGTCACTAAACAATTATAGTTTAAAATTTTCTCACACTATTATGTTATTGTTCTCTAAATTTGTATTCATTTATCATTAGAAATTATAAACAAAGCAACGAAATCTTTCAATAGATCGCTCATCAAACAATAGTACCAAGTCGGCCGTAGTTCAGTGTAGTGTTAACAGTTAATCTGTATTGCATACATCGATCTGTGCTGTATCTCGTTTGATCTCGTGTGTTAGAAGGTATTATGAATTTGATTTCTTTTATATATTAAAATTGATTGTCTTATATTTTACTAGGTTTCAGCTGCGGCTCTACAGCAGGCAATTCAGAAATTCTAAAATATACATTAACGCAAAGTATGAAAATGAGAAATCGTAAATAATAGTTACGAGCAGGATTTGAACCTGCATCTCTTGGCATACCGTTCCAGATACTTTGCCAATTCAGCAGATGGCGCAGGTGTCACCCAAGACGAAGGAATGCGTTATTGAAATTCGCAGTCCCGAGCCATTGGCACGATTGCTGGATTGGCAAAGCACCTGGGACGGTATTCCAGGAGATATAGGTTTAAAACCTGCTCGTGACTGTTATTTTTGATTTCACATTTTCTCACCTTGTATCAATTTATATGGCCAAACAAGTAAAATGCTTAAAATTACCTATGTAAAAATAAAAACATTTCTAAAATAAGTATATATAATTATGTATTTTTACACTAAGGAGCAATTTCACTGACACGAAGTACACCCTGACTCAGAACAACCATTTATGGATCACACAACGAGTTGTCCTGTGTGGGAATTGAACCCACGGCATTCAGACGGGAGGCCGGTATTTTAACCATCTGTGCATCAGAAACATACATAAATATCATCGCGCCATCTCCCCTGCAGGGTAGGCAGAGAGAACAGATTGCCAAAAGGCTCTTTTCTTGCATACACCTCTCGCTTCCTTAACATTCATAATTCTCTTCAGGCACGTTCGCCGGTTACGGAGATTCCTGACTCCACCTTCTTTCAATAAATGACCGATTTGGTCTAGGTAGGTGAGTCTCGGTCTCCCCCTGTACCTACATCCTTTCACTTTTATTTTGTATATATTCCGAACCACCGAAGCATTCCCTTTCGCAACTTTACATCAATACTCTTTGTCATACCTACTCGCTTTCATACTTACTCGCTCTCTTATGTCGTCGTTGCGAATGCGGTCAGTCAGCCTAATTGCACAGATTTTCCTCAGATTTCCTCTCACATTTGAACTTGCAGTCATTTATTATAATTATTGATAAAATGAGAAATAGACATTAAAAAGGTTTCGGCAGCCTATTATAGCCCTTATAGATGAGCAAAGGCTACTAAACATTTTTCAAACCCTTTGCCTAGTTTTACTGTATAAAACTACTAATTCATTTTCTTGTTACAGCATTCAGATGTTCTACATATCAACTATATTGTTGTTGAATTTAGTTAGCTGTTTTACCAATACATCTATATTTCATCAGGTTGAATCTACAATAAAGCCAATAAATATACATTTCAATTCAGATGTTATTGCAAATGATACCGTATATGTAACAGGAAATTACGATATAAAAGTAGTAGAAACTAATAAAATTAGACAAGCAAATGATGCTTCAAAATGTAAAGATGAAATCAGCACAGAATATTCAATAACAAACTTTACAGATATAAAAGTTATTTCAAATAATAATGATTCGGAGCTTATATTAAGTAATGATTCCGTTTCAATGGAACATCAGCAAAAAGTAGTAGAAAATATTATCAGAGAGCCAAATATAAGAGAATTATTTTTAACTAATGAAACAAATGCTATATTGCTTAAAAATTTTTATAGTTTGGATTCAGAATTAGATAACGATTCAAAAATTGTTGCAAAAAAATCTAAAAAGTTGTTAGAAATTAATGAATCCACAGTAAAAAATATTAAATCTACTTCAGATGGCGGGGACTTAGTATCAAGCATAACCACAATTGCAAAGGATATTATAGAAAATAATAATACAGAGCACACAGTCATTACAGATTTATTGACAGTAAATAACGAAAATTTGATAAAAAGTGATAAAAAATTAATTGAAAACCATACTCTGCGAGAAACAGTTAATAATAACATAAAGTCTAAGTCCCAAACGAATGTCACGAGCATAATAGGAACTACACCAAATGGATATATCCCCAGCTTCCACTCAACGGCGTTTAATGATACAGAATTAACGACAAACAGCTACACAAGTTTACTACTTGAAGCAAACCAATTATTCGCTAATAAATCGACAGTGTCAGTAAATAATTATGGTGACCACATTTTAGAATTAACTTTGAATGGGGAACAATTGGCATCAAGTAATATCACAAATGCAATACCAATTGAAAACGTTCAAATTGGCAAGCCAATGACACTTTCAAACGTAGAAGTAATGGAAAACAACAGTAAAGAATATGTAGTAATTACAAATTCACTAACAATAGATGATATAAAGTTAATAAGAAATAAAGGAAATTTTATTGAAAATTATACCCTAACAGATACAATTAATGATGACATTAATTCGAAGCACCATAACTATACAGCAAATATGACAAAACCAAGAGCTAATGTAAGTCTTTATAGCTTACATTCGACAGCGACAAATGATAAGGAAATATTGACAAATAAGCACCCATTTTTGTTTAGTGCTGAAATAGAGGCGTCAGCAGGAGATAATAACGGTTATAAGAATGACAATACTACACTACAATCTAATGTAAATGGCGGATTAGTTTCAAGTAGTATAAAGACGATACTCATTCAAAATGTTCGAAATGACGAGTCAATTATATTCGAAAACACAACAATAGATAATAATAACAATAATACAAAGCATAGGGCTGTTACAGAGCTTGAAGTAAAAGATGCCATAAAGTTTATGACGAATAAAGGATTGAATTATACACTAACAGAAGAAATTAATTATGATATAAAGTCAGCGCCCCAATTAGCGATTAATAATACAGAATCAAAAAATAGTAATGCAAATGTATTATCAACTAATCAATCGAATTTTATGGCTTATAAAGGAACAGAGTTAGTAGAATCAGAGGAGTCAAACAACAATAAAAAAATAATCGCAAGCATCAGATCAACTATAAAAGTAAATAATAATACATACATGTTAGGTAATGATATGCAAGCAGTAAAATACAAAGCTTCAAATTTAAAAAAAAATGATAAAGGACCAATTGGAAATATTAGCATGGAGCCTGTACCAAAAACAACTGAGTCATCAGCAATAAATAAAACATTAATTGATATAGAAACTAACACTGCGAAAATGGTCACAAAGTCGAATACAAATATCGATTTAATATTAGAACAGAATAATGTCACAAAATTTATTATTAACCGTACAGGAGAGTCTGTAGGCAAAAATGCAACAAAATACTTTGAAAACTATTTATCAATTACGATTGATAAAACAAAGGTCAAGGAAAAAAATGATATAACGACAAGGGATGAAACTGCGTTAGGTATTAATACAAAGATTATTTCAGATAGTACCTTTAATCCAGTCATCAGAAACAAAACTATGACTAGAGGTCAAACAAAATTACTCGATACGATTGCTGTTATGGAGACTTATAATAGTAATAATAAAACTCTCGCTATTTGGAGTAAAGGAACTATTTTGAATGATACCCAAAGAAGTCCAAAGAACATGACACATAATATTACCCATGTATTGGCAAAAAGTTATGCAGATATTAATAATTATAATGAATCTATAACAAATAATAATAAATCAGTAATCCCAAGTAATGTGTCAAATATAGACATAAATAAAGGGCATAAACCAAAATCAACGTACATATTTCGTGATAAAACTCAGAAAATTCAAGAGGCTATACTAAATATTACGGAAAACGTATTTGAAAATAATATTACCAAGGAAAGTAATTATGTGTCACTATCAAATAATAATAAAGAGACGACCACAAAGAAGACCCTAATGACAGCGACTAGTAATATAACTAATTTAAAGGGTAAAGCAAAATTAATAGATATAATTCCAGGAATAGATGCTAATTATTACAACGCGACATTAACTCTTCGTAATAAAAAGACTATTTTAAATAGTAATTTCCAAAAACTTGCAAATCAAAAAGTGAATTTAGCAAAAAAAAAAAGTAGAGTATCAGATAAGATATACACAAAGTTTGTATTGACAAATAGTACACGATTGACAGCTAATATCAATACAACTGATAATTTATCTCAAATATGTGATGGAGTGGTTTTCCACGACTTTTATTATACCAAACAGCTACTTTTTAAAGGTCTGACAGAACCTCACAGCTTGATGATGCACGAGTAAGTAAATTTTAATATTTAACATTACTTAAATATAGTTAAATCAATCAATCAGCTTATTGCAGGCTTTTACTGGACATGAGCCTCTCCCAATTTACGCCACTACCCCGATTCTATGGCTTCCACAATCAGTATATTCCAGCGGCATATTGTAGACCACTGGTTCTCCAGGCCGTGGGCCATCCTACCTTACTCTCTCAGAAGAAGCTTCACGCTGAGTAATGGTAGGTACGTTTACTGTTGTGTTTCGTATGGGGAGTGAGAGCAGCGGCCCAATCCCCTCTTTACCTCTTTCTCCCTATTATCCTTACTATCCACCACATATAATTAACTGTATCTGGCGTTGGCAACGCGCGACTCATTCCTCTGCTATTGCTAGCATCTATACGCTACGGTTACCCTCTTATCATTAGACGGACAGTATACTTGTTTGCCATTTTTTTGTATAAACATTATGCCTAATTCGTTGAGAAATGCCTCACTCATATATTTTAATTCAGGTTTTCCGGTGAACTATTCTTCAGTCATTCAGTGACAAATGGCAAAAAAACAGATTTCAAAATAACTGCTTGTCACGTAGAAAATAGAAGGTGCAGAGACATACGCGGTGTTCCTGGAGGATACGCCGTAGCTTATGATCGAATAAATGATGATATTTACTTTGGAGGAAAATATGGAATCTACAAGTATAACTTTCGAAAAAAATCTGCTGAATTCTTCGCAGAAAATGGCAAATCGATTAGAGAATTCTTTATCAGAAGAAACTTTTACTATATAGAGTATCCATCTTTTAAACTGTATGTATATAAAAAGGGCAGATTTTCAAAATTAATAGCGGCGAGAAGAATTCAAATTAATCATTTTTTTGTGTCGAAAGATATTGATATTTACTTTTCAAACAAAACAGGATTATACAAAGTTAAAAGACCGAATAAGAAGCCATTTATTTTAAAAAACAATATTGTTATTAGACAAATAACTGAAGATAGTTTGGGAAATATATATTTCTGTGCAAGTGATGGTATCTATATTGAAGACAAAGCCAACAATAATGTTAAAAAAGTTTTTAACATAGATCAGATATTTGGTATGGCTTTCATAAAAATATTTTCATATAGGAATGTTAATAACCAGTTGATTTATTCGAGCGAAGATGCTATTTACAGATTGTTTCCAAGTAAATATAGTCGGTGGTGTGCACAGCGTTTGAAGAGAGATTCAGATCAACATTAGTGGCGGCTTGGTCTGTTCAAATAATGCACGTTTAATTTAATAAAAAATGATTTTTAATATGCGTGTTTGACTTTACCGTGTATTGCCTAAAATTAAGATTTTAATGTGAGATTGAATATATTTTTTAATAGTTATAATTGGTAAACTATTATTAAGCTGTAACAGGGCTGTTTCTGTACATTTAAGATATTTGAGAAAAAAAAATACTGTATTAGGCTATATAGGCGTGTCTGAACACCAAACATTTTTATTTAGATTTTTTGTCTGTCCGTTTATCTGTTTGTCTGATTCGTTCGCGCATCACGCAAAAACTACTAAAAGGATTTTGATGCAACTATTTTTATTTGATAGCTCTTGATTAGACTTAAAAACTGGTATAGGTACATTTTATCCCGCTACTATATCGGGAACTTGAGACAAAGAATAATACGTATAACCAGAAAACTTGAGATATTATCTTAAAACTAGCTTGGCTGCGGCAGAGCCGCGGGCAAATGCTAGTCATTTCTAAACTTCTTTATTTGTCCTGAGGACATGTTATTTGGAACAAAACCAAAATATGTAAAGAGCTCGGCGTTTGAATTCATTGTTTCATTACTTATATATGATCCCAATTTTTATGCTAGATTCAAGCCTTATGATATTCGATATTAACAAATAACCAACTTTTGGCCTCTGAGAAGGTTTAAGTTGTTGCTTACTGAGTTTTCTTGGCCGTGTGGAGCCGGCATCAAGAATAGCTCCACCCCATTTCTTCTTATGGGAGTCGTAAATGCCGACTAAGGGATTACCGGGGGACCGGGCAGCAGCGTTCCCTTGTGTAGTAAAGACATCCACTGCGATCGCCAACCCGCCTGCCAAGCGTGGCGATTATGTCAATAAAGCATACGGTCCACCTGATCGTAAGTGGTAACTGTAGTCTGTAGCCCCCCCCCCCCCTTACTAATAAACATTGTTTAAGCTCAGAATAGTTATTCAGTGTTTTGTTCCATTCTTTCATCGTCAAACTGTCATATTAGTGACCAAGACAAAACACTGAATTTCATTACCATTCAGAGGTTATACAACGTTTGTTATTAGTAAGAAACAGCGTGTCATAAACAAAATCAAGCTAAAAACTGTCCGTGTGCATGTATACTTATACAGCTAGATCTGTTTACTAAGGGGTGCTAATTTGTCCGGTTTACCTCCTAGTGGTGCACCCTGGGCAACGTCGGCAGTCGCCGGCGGCTAAAATTCCGGACAGGTCGGGTCTCCGCGTGTCCCTCTGACTCAGCAGAGGGCACAGCGGATAGACCAGGCGTCGGAGTCGGTGGGGCCAGACTGGCTCACCGGGCTCTGGAGAGGGGGGACAGTGGGGCCACAGCGTCAGCGCCCCCGTCCCAAATCGTAAACCTGAGCGCGTGCCTGTGGTTACGTCTCGCGGGCATACAGGAACGAGGGTCTTGGCTTAATCGCCCGGATCGCGAGGAAGACAACCTCTATAAAAAATTACCCCGAATCTCAAGCTCTGGCGCGCGGCGAGGAGATGCATGGCTGATGGGTAGTTCAGTCTCGAGCGCGGCCCCAGCCAGGGTACCTGCGGACCCCCTGTGTTGGGTTACAAATGTACGCTTACCCGGGTACAGGGAGCTCTGCCCGGGTGGACCTCCTTTCTCCCATACTCGTGGGAACAACATGGAAAAATTGTTAAACTCAAAATTGACCGAGTTGGGTGAAAATCCCGATGCCTCAGCCGTAAGGGGTCCGGCTGCAAATGCGGCCCCTACTAGTGCAGCTGCGCGTAAAACGCGCGGCGGCAAAAAGTCCCGCAAGGGCAAGAAGACGTCCAAGGGAACGCCCCAGTCTTCGAGGGACGGCTCGATGACGGGCAGCTCGGCCTGCACATCAGCTGCCGAGATGTCTACCGCTGAGGAGTGTGGCCTATCTGAGGCTGCTGAGAGTCGGCAATCGCGGCCGGCAGAGGTTGTGTCGGAGTCGCGCTTCTGGCGCAAGCGCACCCTGTCTCAGGGGGGCGCTGCCTCGGAGTCCGACCTGAGCTCCACTGAGATGCCTCCCCCTAAAATACCCGCAGCGGCTAGGGGTCGAGGTATCAGCCGTCCCGGGACACCGATACCGCGTGTCGCCTCAGCGAAAGAGGCAGAGACGCGATGTCTGAAGCGGGCGGAGACGGTGCAACATGCAGAGGAGCGCTTGGCGCTCCTGTCTGAGAAACTCCGTCTCCCCATAGACGACAATGGGCCGCCTACTGCGGCCAAATTTGCCGAGAGAGCCGCGGACAGCGTGACCATAATTTCGACGGTGGCCCTGGGCTCGAGGAACCTCAAGAGTAGCTTCGTCCGGGGTCTTAAAATCGCCGCCACGGAGCTGTCCAACGTGGTGGAGTGGCTTGTGGCGGAGGTAGCCGACCTTGGGGCGCGAAATGAGCGCCTAGAGACAACGGTCGAGGAGCTGCACCGAGGGATGGCCAATATGAGAGCCGAACTTGGGCTCCCAAAGGCCATCCCGAGTGCTTCGGATTCCGTAATGCGGGTCGAGCCTAGTCTCCCCGCGACCGCCTCACCGTCGCCGCCGCGCCTCCGCCCCGCCTCGGCGACCGCCTCGGCTCCGTCTGCCGCTCAGTCGGGCCCTGTAACCGTGCTGGAGGATGAAATGCTCCGCGCGGTTATCGACCGCATGGATGCGGTCTTTGGCCCGAGATTTGAGGCCCTAGCCGCAAGATTGCCGCCGGAGCCCCGACTTCGGCCGCCGCTTGCGGCTGATAAAAGAAGTATCGCACCGTCCTCGGCACCGACACCCCTGCCGTGCCAGGGAGGGCATGTCTCTTTCGCCGCGACGGCGGCCAAACAACCGGCGGCCAAACCAACAGCGGCAAAACCTTCGCCGGCTCCTGTAGGCCAAGGAAAGGGGCAAAAGAAATCTAAGAAAAAGGACAAGGCGGGACAAGCCCCGAGGGGTCAGCCCCGAGAGGAGTTCCCGCCTCTGCCAAGCGCCGCTGCGCCTCCGCGTCCTGCTGCGCCGAGACGAACGGTCGCACCCTCACGGGCTGCGGCGGTCGCGCCCCGTGCTCCTGCCCCCGCCCCTGCCACTGCTACGTCCTCAGACGGGGACTGGCAGGTGGTTGGGCCCCGGCGATCCCGGGCCAAGGGTCGTGGCGCTGCCTCGGAGCGTGAGGCGGCGCCAATAAATAAGAGAAGGGAAGCCCCGAAGCCGCGGAAGAGGAAGTCACGGAAACTGAAGGTCCCGAAGGCAGCTGCGGTGGTGATCACCGTGCTGCCTGAGGGAAGAGAAAAGGGCCTGACTTACGAGGCCGTCTTGAAGCGTGCCCGGCGGGAGATAAACGTCTCCGATCTCGGGGACGTTTCCGCTCGCTCCCGCCAAGCCCGGACAGGTGCTCGGATCTTCGAGTACCTGGGGCCAGAGGCCGCCAAGACGGCCGACGCAATGGCTGCGAGGCTGCTGGGCCTGTTCCCAGAGGAGAGTGGTGTTCGAGTCGCCAGACCCGTAAAGTGGGCCGAACTGCGCATTTCCGGGCTGGACGATTCCGTGACGGCGGAAGAGATCCGGGAGGCGATTGTCTCGAAAACCGGGTCTCCCAGCAGCGCCGTCCGGGTGGGCACCATTCGCCCAGGTCCAGGTGGTGTGGGTGCCGTCTGGGTCTCGTGCCCTGTCGCGGCGGCCAAGGATTTGGTCGCCGCCGGTAGACTTCTGGTGGGATGGAGCGCCGCGCGGGTAATCGCGCTGGAGCCCCGGCCTGCCAGGTCTTACAAGTGCATGGCGGTCGGTCACACCCGGCCGCTGTGCACAAACTGCTTCGACTGCAGCGGGCTTTGTTTCCGCTGCGGTCAGGCAGGGCACCAGGCGGCTGCCTGTTCTGCCACCCCACACTGCCCCGCGTGCGCGGCGGGCAATCGCTCCGCCAACCACTGTATGGGGCGGGTGGGGTGCAGGCCTCCGGCCAAGTCAGGCCCTAAGAGGGGGGTGGGCAGCCAATCGGCCCTAGCTGCCCAACCCGGCGCGGCTGGACCGCCGCAGCGCATGGAGGGGGATATCGTGGTCCAATAACGGATCACGACGCTATCCTCCTCCAGGGGAATCTCGGCCATTCCGCCAGGGCGCAGGACCTCTTCCTGCAATCCATGGCGGAGCGGTCGATCGGTGTTGCCGTAGCCGCGGAGCCCTACATAGTCCCGGATCGCCCCAATTGGGCGGGTAGCGGGGATGGCTCCGTGGCGGTCGTCGGCTCGGCGGCGCCGCATTCCCCGCCCTTGTCACTCAAAGACCAGGGCACGGGATATGTGGCGGCCGAATGGGGAGGGGTCACGCTGTATGGCGTTTACTTCTCCCCTAGTCGTAGTCTGGCGGCTTTCGAGGTCTTCCTGCACAACCTGGAGACCTCGATACGGCGTATAGCACCGAGCCCTGTACTCGTGCTGGGGGACTTCAACGCCAAATCAGCGGCGTGGGGGTCCCCCAGGACGGACCCCCGAGGTGCGGCGGTCCAAGAGTGGGCGGCAGCGGCGGACCTCGTGTTGCTCAACCGAGGGTCCGCCCAAACGTGCGTGCGACCCTGGGGCGGGTCGATAGTGGACCTTTCGTTCGCTAGCCCCGGTGTCGCCGCACGCGTAAGGAGCTGGCGGGTCCTGGAGGAGGTCGAGACCCTATCTGACCACAGATATATTCAGATAGAGGTCTCCCGGAACCTTCAGGGCGCCAGCAGGGGTCACGCGGCCGACAGAACTCCCGCTTTTCCGCGATGGGCTGTGGGTAGGCTCGACCGGGACCTGCTAGTGGAGGCGGCCATTTTTCAATCTTGGCTGCCTCCCCCCCTGACGGAAGACGTGGACGCCGAGGCTGGCCGCATTCGCGGCATGCTTACGCAGATCTGCGATGCGGCCATGCCCCGTGTGCGGCGCCCGCCTCGACGGAAGGGGGTCTACTGGTGGTCCCCGGAGCTGGCGGACCTCCGTGCGGCCTGTATTCGTGCCCGGAGGTCCTACACCCGCAGCCGCCGTCGCCGAATCCGCGACGAAGAGCGGGAGGGCCGGCTGTATGCGGCGTACAGCAGTGCGCGTGCCGCGTTAAAGCTGGCCATCTGTCGCGCCAAAGATGCGAAAAGGCAGGAGATGCTGGAGGGTCTCGAGCGTGACCCCTGGGGACGCCCGTACCGCGCGGCGCTTAACAAGCTCCGCGCCCAGGGCCCCCCCCTTACGGAGACCCTCCAGCCGGGCTTCCTCTCTGAGGTGGTCGAGGGACTTTTCCCTTCACGGGCGGTGCACACGCCCCCGGTCATGGCTCCGCCAGATGATGACCGGGAGGCCGACGACGTGGAGGTACCGCCCGTGACGACGACGGAAATGGGGGCGGCGGTAGCGCGTATGCGGAGAGGCGCCGCCCCCGGGCCGGACGGGGTTCCCGCCCGAGTGCTGGCCCTGGTCCTCGACCATCTCGAGCCCCGCCTCGGGGGACTGTTCGGCGCTTGCCTGGTGTCCGGACGGTTCCCTGACTGCTGGAAGGAGGGGAAGCTCGTGCTCCTGCCGAAGCCGGGACGGCCTCCGAACACAGTCTCGGCCTTCAGGCCCATCGTGTTGCTGGACGAGGTGGGCAAACTCCTCGAGCGGGTAGTCGCTGCCCGCATCGTCCGGCACCTAGGAGCGGTCGGCCCCGACCTGTCCGACGCCCAGTTTGGATTTCGGGCGGGTCGGTCTACGGTCGACGCCATTCTGCGCCTGAAGGCCGCGGCTGCGGAGGCCGTCACCCCGAGGGATGTGCTGTTGGCGGTGTCGCTTGACATCGCCAACGCCTTCAATAGTCTGCCATTCGGCTGCATCAAGGAGGCACTCTGGTACCATGGAGTGCCCCTCTACCTAAGGCGGCTGGTGGCAGACTACCTGGACGGCCGCAGCGTCAAATTCAAATTCAAATTCAAAAATATCTTTATTTCGTAGGCCTATGAAGTAGCACTTAAAATCGTCAATAATACACTAATAATTAAAATAATTAACACGAGCGCCTGAGGCGAGTGCAACCGCAATAACAAAGTGGCGATTGCAATCGCCACAAGCGGCCGGATTCCGTAGTAAAGCCTTTCATGAGAAGAACCCGGCAAGAAACTCAAGGGCCACTTTTTTAAATTGCAAATTTATTACAATTGAATATAATCTTTATAACATTACATTATTTCTTATAAAACAATTTTGAAAATTAATGAATGAGGAGCAGCTCAAGCCCATTTAGTTTTATCCTCAAGATAATCCGAAACAGTGTAATAACCTTGATTACAAAGTCTAATTTTTATGGCTTTCTTAAACTTATTTAGTGGCATGTTTCGGACATTTTCAGGAATTTTATTGTAGAAGCATATACATTGCCCCATGAAAGATCTACTGATTCTGTGGAGACGAGTACTGTGAGCAACAAGATTGCCTTTGTTCCTTGTATTAATGTGATGAACGTCGCTATACTTATCAAAGCTTCTGATGTTTTTCTTGACATACAACAGATTTTCATATATAAATTGAGACACAACAGTTAGAATATTTATTTCTTTAAATTTCTGTCTAAGGGAAACTCTCGGGCCCAGATTATAGATTGCACGAACGGCCCTTTTCTGAAGTACAAATATAGAATTTAAATTGGCGGAGCATCCCCATAGCAGTATGCCATAGGACATAATACTATGAAAGTAACTGAAATAAACTATTCTAGCCGTTTCAACATCAGTCAATAATCTAATTTTTTTTACCGCATATGCCGCTGAGCTAAGCCTACCTGACAATTTTTTAATATGGGGGCCCCATTGGAGTTTGTTATCTATAGTGATACCTAGGAAAACCGTGGACTCCACAAGGTCCAGTTCGACGCCATTCAATTGTACATTGGTTTCTACATGCCTTACATTGGGTGTAGTAAATTTTATACATTTAGTTTTATTTTCACTTAAAACTAGGTTATTAGTATTGAGTCCTCTTCGTGGACCGGGAAGGGGACGTTGTAAGGAGGGCTATGTCGTGCGGCGTCCCGCAGGGTTCGGTTCTTGGGCCACTCCTGTGGTACATCGGCTACGACTGGGTCCTCCGTGGCCGGCTCCCCCCCGGGCTGGGCGTAATTTGCTACGCAGACGACACGCTCGTCACAGCCCGGGGCTGGACCCTCGAGGAGGCGGCAACGCTGGCCACCTCAGGTACCGCGGAGGTGGTCAGGCGGATTGAGGCGCTGGGGCTTAGGGTGGCCCTTGAAAAGTAAGAGGCCCTACTGTTCCATGGGCGCCGACGGGGCCCGCCCTCCAGCGCCTCGATAACGGTCAATGGGGTGGGCTTGCCAATCCAGGCCCACATCAAATATCTGGGCCTGGTATTGGATGGACGGTGGCACTTTGACGAGCACTTCCGCCGTCTTGCGCCAAGGCTCGTCAACACGGCGTCCGCCCTCGGGCGACTTATGCCGAATTTGGGCGGACCGAGTCTTGCGTGTCGACGACTCTACGCGGGGGTAGTACGGTCGATGGCGCTGTACGGCGCGCCCGTGTGGGCGGAGTCCCTGGCCGCTCGTAATAGGGCGCTTCTGTGGCGTCCACAGAGGGTCGTAGCGGTCAGGGCAATACGCGGGTACCGCACGGTCTCGACCGATGCAGCCTGCGCGTTGGCCGGAACCCCCCCGTGGGATCTGGAGGCGGAGGTGCTCGCCGACGTCTATCGGCGGGCGTCGACGGCGCGGGCGGGGGGCAGCCGCCCCTCGCCGAGTGTAATGTCATCGTGGCGGGAAGATGCCCGCCGCGCCACCGTCCTAAAGTGGAAGTCTCGGCTGGAGACGCCCCGAGCCGGTCTCTGGACCGTGGGGGCGCTCCGGCCGATCTTGGAAGAATGGGCAGGGCGGCAGCACGGGATCCTCACCTTCCGGTTGGTGCAGGTTTTGTCGGGGCATGGTTGCTTCGGCAAATACCTGCACACGATCGCAAGGAGGGAGACGACCCCAGGCTGTCACCACTGCGACTGCGACGAGGACTCGGCGCAGCACACGCTCGAGTCGTGCCCGGCATGGGATGTGCAGCGCCGGGAACTCGTTGCAGTCATAGGCGTGGACCTGTCGCTGCCGGCCGTTGCGCGAGCGATGGTTGGCAGTGACAGGGCCTGGACCGCGGTCGCCGCCTTCAGCGAGGCTGTCATCTCGCGGAAGGAGGTGGCGGAGAGGGCCCGTGAGGAATCCTCCTTCGCGGACCCGATTCGCCGCCGGCGCGAGGGGTGGCGTGCGCGCGCTTACTTGCGCCTTATGCCGCCCTAGCCGAGGCTGCGGACGGTGGGGTCGGGGAGTACCCCGCCGTCCGCGGAAGCCTACCGCGAAGGTGCGTCGCGCCCAAGTGCGCGAGGCGTCGCTCAAGAGAGGGTACCCGTAGGGGCTGCCGCCTGCGGATCGCGGTCGTAACGACGCGGTACCCGTGATCCGCCGTAGCAAGGGCGGGTGGAGGCGCACGGTGGGTTTTTAGTGGGTGAGAGCCCCATTCACCCCGTTGTCTCCCCGGGCAGCGGGGTATGCGGCAGGACATTTTTGCCCACCTAAAATAAAAAAAAAAAAAAAAAAAAAAAAAGATCTGTTTACTAACGAACTGAGACAAAGGTTTTAAAACAGTTTTAAGTTCAACCTAATTATAATCACGGCACTTGGGTAATGAAGTCACAAATCTTTAAAATATTATCTTACATTTATGATCATTCGTCACAAAAAATGAGCAAAGCAATAATTTACTACTGCCACATAAAAGTGAAAAGACAAAAAACATCTTAAATAGCAAATTCAGACAAACTAAAAATAAAGGCACCGCATTGTTAATTAAAAAGTGAAGCCACTTTTTAAAAGATGTGTGTTTCACACACAGTGTTGTCAACGGAAAAAAATAGTCTTTATAATTTGGGTAATTTTTTAAAAGTTTTATGTTTGAAACGTAAAGAAAGTAATAATAAATAAATATTCACAGACATTTCACACAACGTCCTCTGGTCCCAAACGTAGCTTAACGCTTGTGCTATGGGTACCAAATTACTGATATAATACATACTTATATTACTTTTTTTTTGTAAATACATACATATACCTAAATAGAAAACACCCAGACGCAGTACAAATATCTGTGTTCATCACACAAATAATTGTTCTGAGTGGGATCGACCCTACGAACGACCTCATGCAAGGAAGTCGGTTACACTACCGACTACGCCACGTGGCCCGTCAAAGTATAAAGTAAGTTTACAGCAAATCGTATAGGGAATATTATAGTGCTGACAACGTATTCATGTACGTATTGTACGTACGAAATCGTCAAGTGATTTGGGGTAATTTTAAATCATACTCTGGCAAAACTCGCAGTTTATGACACTTCGTTTTGGTATGGTTTTGTTTGTATTTGTGTGCGCGTGTAATAACATGTTTGGCATGGTTTTATATGGCTTCACTGGATTGTTCGTAATCCTTTGTTTATATTTTTTAGTTAGTCTGTGATAGCAACAAATAAAGTAATTTTTGAACTAAACAAAATAAGAGTTCACTTCTCAAGTACGCTGTTATTTACCTAGACAGATTTTTTGGGCCGACATGATCTCGTATTGCATTGTTGATCGAAGGCTTTTATGTAGAGAAAGTGTGTTTTTGAATCAAGTTAATTTGCGGCTTTCGGTGGTCATACCTTAAGATATACTTCAAAATGCTGTATTGCCTGGGCCACACTAATGGAAAACGCCGTTAATTGTCGCTATGATGGATGATTAACGTTGGTGTAGTCACGCCTTATCGCGAAAGTTCGACAACGGCGTTCACATTGCCGCGATAATTCCAGTGGCGGTACGTCAGAGATTGAACGTTCAGGTGTGGCCACCTAATTTATCGCGTTAGCGCAATAGTAATAGCGAAGATGGGCATTGACGTTAGTATGGCCCGAGCATAATAAAGAGTTTTAGGTCTTTAAAAATCCTTAAGATATTTAAATTAGTTAGTAAATTTTTTGCGAAGCTAAGATGCGTCACTTGTTGTTTATAATGTAAAATTTTATCAATTAGTAATATACTAAGTATTAGCCGTTTTGTTCAGTGACAAAGTATACTAACGCCTTCAGGATGCTTCAAGTTCCTAACGTCGTATCTAAAACTTTTAGATAAGCGAATGGATTCTAAGTAACTTACTGAAGTTGCGCGATAAGTTCAGTGTTTCGTAAAGATAAAACAACAGAAGTAGGGATTACAAGGTTTAAGTATGAAAAAATGTGTCTTATCGACAAACATGAATGTTAGTTTTCCTAAGTTCAGTAGATATTAGGATTATATTATAGCTCCTTACTTGCCAAACGATTAATTCGTCTTATGTTATACAATGTTACAAAGTTCTTTAGCTAAAGATAGGATTCGAGGTCTATATCGAGTAGGTAACCCATATACTTTTTGGTTATATAACAACCAATTAATTCTTTAGAAATTTTGAGCAGGATTTGAACCTGCATCTCCTGGATACCGAATTGGCAAAGCATCTGGACGGAATTAAGTTTACCTGGTCGGTATAATGTAAGTAAATGCTTCTGAGATATGGTGCAGGCGTCATCCAGGATGTTAAGTATGAAATGTCGAGAGCAGTTGTCACGATGGCTGAATTGGCAAAGCATCTGGACGGTATCCAGGAGATGCAGATTCAAATCCTGCTCGTAACTGTTTATTTTCGATTTCAAACTAAATAATTTTTTTAACTGTCTCTGTGGTGTAGCGGTAGTGTATGCGACTGCTAATCATGAGGTCTCGGGTTCGATCCCCGGGTCGGGCAATGTTATTGAACTTTTTCCTAAAAAGAAAAATTCTCAGTAGCAGCCCGGAGTTTGGAAATATGCCCGGTAGACGTCAATAGGCTCGCCCCCTATTACGGGCGACTTAAACATAGCTGGCGAGTCGTGGGTGTGTAATACACCTCTGCCTATCCCTTCGGGGAATACAGGCGTGATGCTATGTTGTTTTTTTTTTCACATTTTCCACTTTATGATTAACCAATTAATTCTATTATAAACGCGAGTTTATATGTTTGGGTGTTTGATTACGCAAAAACGGCTAAATTTAGCATACAGATTTAGTCTTTTTTACTACATGTATACGGCCCACCAGATGGTAAGCGGTTAACGTAGGTCGTAGCCTATAGACGCTAGCAATACTAGAGGCACTCGCACATCGTCACCTCCAAGTAAATGGTAATAAGGAGAGGATAGGTAGGGGGAGTTATATTTAACATTTTAATATTATTGCCTTCATTAGAGATAATGCACAGAAACACCTTTCGATGCAAAACGAGACAAGTGAGTCATCTGCGTTGCATCGGTGTAACGACAATTTTGCAGTTGCAGTACGAAAAAGTACCAACAAAGACGCAGCTATCCAGGGCCGGATTTAAAGTTAATGCCGCTCCTGGGCACCGGAAATAAATCCGCCCCAATACTAGAATTTTACTTAAACTTAGTTTATATATTTTATTTTTCATCAACATTTTTTTAAAATTCATTGATTGATTAAAGTTTTGAAAAATGCAAAACATAAGTCTGAAATTTTTCAATTTTTCAGAAAAAAAAACGAATTAAATAAAAATTTAATTCCAGAAAATAGAAAAATCGATTATTTTTTTAAATCTCCAAGGAAATACATTGATTAAATAATTTGGATTATAAATTTTTACCAAAAGTGCCAAAATTATAATGCACAAATAATGGATGAATTGAATTTCTTATCAATTAAACAGAAAATTATTAATTAATAGAATTATTCCCTAAAAAATTTGCCTCCCTGGGCACTTGCCCCGACTGCCCCTAGTGTAAATCCACCGCTGCAGCTATCTCATCTCGCTATAGTGAAAGTGAGACACAGTATATCCGTAATGCTGTTAGACATCGTTTTTTTGGTGATTCGCTACCGTATACAAAAGCCGTGTCAGTCTACTACAGAGGTAGTATGTGATGCCGCCTTGCCATAGAAACACGATTAGCGAATCGTCTGCGCCAGTGTAACGACAATTTCAAAGTAATCTACGGAACAGTAGCGACAAAAACGCAACTATATCATTTTGTTAAGCGTAGAGTGGGACAAAGTATATTATTTTGCGAAACGCTTAGGCCTTGGTCACAAAGTCAGCGGGAGCGGGGTGGCGGCGGCGGCGGCACGGGGAGCAGATGGCGAGCGGCGTACGAGCGGTGGTCACGAAACCCTAACGAACCTATTCCCCAGAAAGTAATAATTTGTGTGAAATAAGCTATGATTTTTATCAACTTACTAGATTCCGCCCGCGGCTCCGTCTGGATGTACTCCAGATTATAAATACATCACTCTACAGCGCATTAATTATTTCTATGTAAAAATAGCTATCTCACGGGAATCTTACATCTTTCAACGTGTAATAATAGGTATGTATTTCAGTAATTAGAGTTAAAGTATAACAAACAAACAAACTCACTCGCATTTATAATATCAGATTTATATGCAAAAACATCCCTCTCACATAAACCATCCATTTTTGCTATGTGCTTATGCCTATACAGCGTAAGTCCTTTTCTTGATCCTTTTTGCTTTTTTCGTTAAGGCGGGTTAAATGTACCTAACCACACAACCCGTCAGCAACAGAGTAGTGTAGGGCCTTCACTCACTAAATAAACCCACCGTGTGTCGTCTCTCCGCCTGTATTGGCGGGCCACTGGAACTGTGTTACATTACATAATCACCTTCACAGGCCTTGCGGGTGACGAAAGTTCCCCGGTCCGTCTAACTGTAGCCTCAGCTAGGGCGGCATCACCACCTCAGTCGCCTAGTCAGCGAAAAAATCCTCCTCCCTGGCCCTCTATTGGCTTCCTTCTGCGAGATGACCTCCTCGCAGAACAGACAGCGACCGCGGCCCAATTCCTGTCGCTTTTTCTTGGTCTTGGACTATAATTATGTATGTAAAATTTCATGATGATCAGTGAAATAGTTACGAGGCGAAAGCGCAATAAACAAACTCACTTTCAGATCCACAGACGTAAAGTAAAATCAAACATCTCATCTCGATGTTCATTTAGTATTCTTTGTAATATCAAGAAGCTGAGTTTTGAACAAATGACACTGAAACAAACAATTTGAATTAAACATAATAAAACAATATTTCAGCGAGATTTGACGCCGAACAAAAAGACAATTAATTATTGTAACAAAATCTTTAGTTTGAGGCGTTTGGAGTTCGTTGATATTATTTCATTCGTAACTTCATAGCGGGCCGTTGATTTTAATAACTTGTAGCGACATTGGAGTTAAATTAGTGAATTAGTTTACCGTTTTTAGAATTCCGTATGCCCGAACGAAATATCGAAGACTTTAGAGGATAAGAGTTAGAATTGTTCTAAAAAGATTATTAATGCGGTTACCGGTGGCAGCGATGCCCAGGCACAGGGCGTAGACTCTGGCGGGGCGCAAAAATTACCTGACCAGGACCAGAAACCATGCATGCTTTTAGTATTACAAGAGATGTCTTTATTTAGCCTCTTCGCCTATGGCATATTCAAAGATAATCGTACTTTTTCTATTGCATATTCAAAGATAATCGTACTTTGCCTATTGCATGTTCAAAGATAACGGTACTGTGCCTATTGAATATTCAATGATATATTCAAATATAATCGTACTTAAGGAGTAAGCTCGTTGTGCGTTCGAGCTGACGCACATTTTTAAATAATGGTCGTGGTCAGATGAGGGTCCGTTATTGTTCGTCAGCATATTATTATTACCCACACTACCCTGTTCGTTGCCCTGTTCGTGCGGTTAAGAATATCTTTTTACGGCTTACAAAAATAAGGGATATTATTATTACAAGACGGCCGTATACACAAACAAATAGAAATCATCACCATCCCTAGAAGCACACAGTCAAACAAACCTCATTAGCCTCGTTTGGGCACAACATAAATTTGAAATCGTATTTTCAATTATGTTCTGTGAGTTAACAGGACATTTCCCTAGAGTCGACAGCGCACTTCTCCCTTTTTGTGACATATAGATATTTGGAACGGCCAGCTTTTTATGATAAACAAAATGGAGTTTCTTTATCAAGGTATGGAGATTTATGGCAGCTAGTGTCTTTTAGAACAGCTTTTTTTTTCGTATTGAAACTATCGTGAGATTGATACATATTAGAAATATATCACCGGAAATAACTCAGGATCGATGATCCTCAACGTGAGTTATTTCCGGTGATATATGGGATAAAAAAAACGAATCATTTGATTCGTTTTCATAGGATAATTATTTTTGTGAAGAAATTACGTATAGTGTCGTAGGTACCTGTTTACATTATAACTAGCCTTTACCCGCGACCTCGCCGCAGCCAATGGCTAGTTTTTTAAGATTATATATCAGGTTCCCGATACAGTAGCGGGATAATAAGTTTTTAAGTCTAATCAAGACCTATCAAATAAAAAAAGTTGTATCAAAATCGGTTTACAAACAAACAGACAAAAAATTTACGAAAAATTGTTTTGTGTTTAGACACGCCTATATAGCATAATACAGTAATATTTTCTCAAATATCTTAAATGTACTAACACAGCTCTGTTACAGCTTTATAATACTTAGGATTTTGAAATGCACGCAGACGAATGGGTATAAATTCTCCAGGAATATTTTTTAATACACGAAAATTTGTTATTGTTACGTGTGATCTCGCCTCTTCTTTTAACAACAATGGGGACGATGGGCTCCACCTTAGCTTTCTATTACTATCTGCGAACATTAATGGTTCTAATAACAAAAAGAGAAACCTTTTTTGACATTAATTATTAGAAATATATAAAAATAATGAGAAAGAAAGATAGAAAATGTATGCTCGCCCCTCTTTCCCTTGGCCCTACAGTAATATATGAAATGTAACTCTCTTTCTTTCTATCTTCACTAACTTATATCTCCCTCTCAACTTCCGTTCGCCTCGCCCAATCAGCACTTCCGTAACGCATTCACCAGCTCACTCTCCAAGTCAAGCGTGCGTAAAGAAGTATTTACTTCAAAAATATTAATACATATTTTGATATAGCTATCATGCTATCTGTCTGTGTGTCCGGACACAACTTTCAAACTGTGTCTAACTTGACAATAAACTTGCTTACGTTTGTTTCGATATAATATATGTAGTTAATCATAATACTATAACGTACATAACGAATGCCCGGTGGAGTTTAGTTAAACACAAGTGTCTCCACAGACTCAAAACTTAGCCATCAACTAAGTTCAAAGTTAAATGAGTTAATAGTATCCCAATAGTATATTCTGTAATATGATTTACCAATATACATACCACTCTCTTTACCGCACGGTTCCACCTGGGTCCGTATAATATAACTAATAAGATAATTTAGATAAGCCAATCACGGTGTTCTCTCAACCAATCACAATGACACGATCCAATGTCGAAGGCGATTCACCGCAGGAAAGTGCGAAATACTGTTTTACTAGATCAAATAGTTTAAAAAAAAGGTTTATTATTAAATAAAGATGTAATAAAAATATGCGAGATACCTAAGGATATTGTCTAAGAAATGTGCTAATTTGTTACACGATAGGATGCACTTTACTCGATTATATTTAATCCTGAAATTAAGCTAAAAAAAATCCAAAACGAGTTATTTGTTAATAAAATTTCAAACGTTTCACATAATATAGTGTCCATATAAGGACACATTGCTCTATAAAAACTACAGAGAATGTGCTAAATTTTAATTTTCAAATGAAGTCCTTTAATTAGTAAATCAAATTTAATGAATATTTATCCCAAAACTTGAAGGATGTCTAGCGATGCGATGACATATCGACGCCCGCTGCCCCGCCAGTCGCAACCGGGCGCTTGCCAACGCTGGGTTAGTGTCAAAATTAGGACACTAACCAAATTGGTTTCGTTATACAATAATGACACAGACTAACAATATCAGTATGAACAAAAGTGCCTAAATATGTATATAATACCTATATTATGTACCTACAAAGAGTTTTAGAATTTTGAATTCGGGTGATCATAGTCCGGAGCGTGCTCGTCGCGATCCCTGCCAGCCTGTAATCCATAGGCTGCAATCCGGCTCGAATGTGTACCGCAGTGCGGGTTAGGGCGTGCCCCAGAGGCGACGCGTACCGATCCGCCCCCGTCAGTTTGGCGAGTCGAGAGGAGCAGAGTGTCGAGTAGGCACGTGGAATGTAAGAGGTGGTGTGAAAGGTAAGTTACACGAGCTGGTAACCGTCATGTCGGACAGACAGCTTGATGTGCTCTGTGTAACAGACACCAAGCGAAAGGGTAGCGACGCCTGTGATCTTCCTGGTGGCGGGTTAGCTCTGTGGTCTGGTGTACCGCAGAGCGATCGGGCCAGCATGGGAGTGGAGGTGTTGCTGTCCGCTCGCTTGGCCTCAGGTGTTAAAGATTACGGAATGTTTGATCCCAGACTTCTATGGGTCCGAATAAAACTAGGTGTCACCAGGGTTTTCATGGTCGCAGTTTATGCTCCCGTAGGCTCTTCGGTGGCATCGGATCTAGAGAAATTCTAGAATAATGTTAGGGAAGTTCTGGATTTGGCAGAAGCTAGTGAACGTGTGATCGTATGCGGAGACTTGAATGGATGGGTTGGGACCAAGCGTCCAGACTTCGAGTGATCGTATGGAGAGAAACCTTATTGTGTCAAACACATTTTTCAACATAAGGACATCCATATGTGGACGAGGATGCATGGATCAAGTGTTTTCTCTGTGCAACATTGTGGAGAAGCATCTGGCTGTAGGCCGGAGGGTTTTCTGCAGTTTTGTCGATTTGGAGAAAGCATTTGACACTGTTGTACGAAAGGAACTTTGGGACATTTTGCCAGAGTATGGTATTAACGGTAGACTGCTACAAGCGGTGCAGTCCAACTACATGGACTGCAGAGCTGTGTGCGGCTGGATGATGGAATGTCACCCTGGTTTGATGTCAATATCGGCGTTAAACAGGGCTGCGTTCTATCAGCCAGACTGTTTATCATATATCTGGATAAATGTCTACAAAAGTTGAATGAAATGAATGTGGGAGTTCAGATGGGCGACTCAGTGGTTAACTCGGTCCTATTAGCGCAGTCTGCAACTGACCTGCAAACCCTAGTCGACGTAATGGCAGAAGATTGTAAGAAAAGGGGCCTACGTGTGAATGTGAGCAAAACCAAAGTAATGGTTTTTGAAAGAGAAGAAGCCAGAACAGATGTTAGAGTAGCAATAGGAAATGGTGTGCTAGAACAAGTGGATGAATTTGTATATCTTGGATGTGGATTCAGTCGGGATGGAAGGTACACTACTGATGTAGAAAGAAGAGTGAATGCGGGAAATAGAGTGAACGGAGCATTGGGACAACTTCTAGGCAGCCGCCACCTCAGCCAGAAGGCACGTGTCGCAATACAGAACGCAGTGCTTGTCCCAACGTTATTATATGGAAGCGAGAGTTGGGTATGTAAAAAGGAGCATGAGAGTAAAATCAATGCGGTTGAAATGCGATCTCTGCGAAGAATCTGTGGAATGAGGCAGACTGACCGCATTCGTAACAATGACGTAAGAGAGCGAGTAGGTATGAAAGAGAGTATTGGTGTAAAGATGCGAAAGGGAATGCTCCGATGGTTCGGACATGTGGAAAGAATGCCGGACGAGCGACTGGCTAAGAAGATATACAATGCGAAAGTGGAAGGATGTAGGTACAGGGGGAGACCGAGACTTACCTACCTAGACCAAATTGGTCAGGTATTGAAGGAAGGTGGAGTCAGGAGTCTCCGAAACTGGCGAGCGTGTATGAAGAGAGTTATGAATGTTGAGGAAGCAAGATATGTATGCAAGAATAGAGCCTCTTGGCACGCTGTTCTCTCTGCCTACCCCGCAAGGGAAATGGCGTGATGATAAGTTAGTTAGTTAGTTAGTTAGTTACAAAGAATTTTCTTTATTTTTTGTTATTTTAGATTTCGCACTTATTTGATACATATTAAATATATTAATATCATGTAGTTAAATAGAAATATTTTTATAAGAGTATTAACTACATTTCTTTCAATTTTAGGAATTATAATTGCACCGAAATTTCCAATCACATCACATAATACACAAAATAATATTCTCCTTCCTAGCTGCCGTGTGTGGCCAGCTTTAGAATTGACCCACCCCTGTCTACCCATGGGAGTAGTAAGAGCCAACTAAGGAATACCGGGGTAGTGGGCAGCAGCATGCAGCTCTCGCTTCCTCAACATTCATAATTCTCTTCATACACGCTCGCCGGTTTCGGAGACCCCTGACTCCGCCTTTGTTCAATACACGACCAATTTGTTCTGGGTAGGTGAGTCTCGGTCTCCCCCTGTACCTACATCCTTCCACTTTCGCATTGTATATCTCCTTAACCAGTCACTCATCCGGCATTCTTTCCACATGACCGAACCATCGGAGCATTCCCTTTCGCATCTTTATACCAATACTCTCTTTCATACCTACTCGCACTCTTACGTCATCATTACAAATGCGGTCAGTCAGCCTCACTCCACAGATTCTTCGCAGAGATCGCATTTCGACCGCATTGATTTTACTCTCATGCTCCTTTTTGCATACCCAACTCTCGCTTCCATATAATAACGTTGGGACAAGCACTATGTTGTGTATTGCGACACGTGGCCTCTGGCTGAGGTGATGACTGCCGTTAACTCTATTTCCCGCATTCATTCTTCTCTCTACATCAGTGGTGTACCTTCCATCCCGACTGAATCCACATCCAAGATATACAAATTCATCCACTTGTTGTAGCACACCATTTCCTATTGCTACTCTAACATCTGTTCTGGCTTCTTCTCTTTCAAAAACCATTATTTTGGTTTTACTAACATTCACACGTTGGCCCCTTTTCTTACAATCTTCTGCCATTACGTCAACGAGGGATTGCAGGTCAGTCGCGGACTGCGTTAATAAAACCTCATCGTCTGCATATAGCAGAGAGTTAATAAATACAATAATAAACAAACTAATTACGGAGATTAGGTTTTGTATTTTTTTGTCACATAATCTAGGAAATGACGAAGGTAAGACGCGTCGATTTAAATAACGATATTTTTTGTCAATGAGCCGTAAGTCTCGAAAAACAAAGGTGAAGGTTGTGTAAAAGACGGATATGCTCTCGTTGATATATATGTTGTTGGAGCTTGGTGTTCAAGACCTTATGGAAGTTATTTTCGGCCTAATTTAGGGATGGTATAATAAATATTTTGTAATTTGTGCCAGTGCCGAAAAGAATGAGCACGACTCAAATGAACGATAAATATTACAGAAACTATAGGGAACATTGAAATTTAAAGCATTGTAAGAAATGTATAGCATTATATACGCAAGAATGGTTGAGGGTGGTGATACATCAACTTTTGTCAAAATTCTGAAAGCAAAACCATATGACAACCACACCGAAGAAAAAATGGAGAAGAAAATTGAAAAAATTTACATAAAATGTTTACCAGAAATGTTTGATTCACGACAAATTAGTAGCATGACATTAGATAACATAAAGGAAAATGTTTCCACCAATTTGCTACAACATGACATCATAAAAACAAAAAATACACCTATATAAGCCGAATCTAGTATATTATACACAATAAAGAACATGATTCAAGAATTCAGCCCTGTATACTTCAGCCCAAATATTTAGAATTTAATGAACATTGATCAACTTATTTATAAAATGAAACATACTTATTAGTTATAGCATTTTTATTTCATAAATATTCAACTAAAATGTCGCTCCTGTTTGGTCACTGCTCCCACTCCATCGCAGCTACAATTTTATTATAGGTCCTCTTCAGTTACTGCTTCCGCCTGTATGCTGCTTCCACTCATCATTTCAGTACCATACCATTCCCAATTCATTTCATCTAGATGGGTCACTTCTAGAGGTATTTGAAGTCTAATTCACGCTTATCGCTCTAGCTAGTTTTTCCTCTGCTTCGGAAGGTAGGTAGGTTCCTTCTTGCAGGCGATGCAACGTATTCCTGTTAATCCGATGTGCCGCACCTGAAACGTAAACTGTAAAACAAATAATATTATTACGTAAAACAACGTTACAGTAAGACATACCAAAAATAATTGTGGGTTATTTTTTACTACCATTGAAATAGTACAAATTTATTTTTGTACTATTGATTGAAATTTTAAAAGCGTGTTCCACTCATGATACTAAATAACGTTAAACGCGCATTATTATATTGGGAGTAATATTTTTTCATTTTAGCATATATTTTTCTTGGGGAAAGTTGTCCGGATTCATGAGTAGAACGGCATCTTTAAAATTTAGATGGTGATAAAAAAATAAACCCTAATAAATAAAATATATAATTACCTAAGTACCTACCTTAACTAAATTTGTGAAGTAATAAACACTTATTCTGCTTATTATTTGTATTTATAAACCGACAAAAACATATTTTATGTTACATTTGTAATTAGTTGTTCATATTACACTACTGAAATAATTTATACTGTGTGCCAGCGCTAACGTCACGAAGAGAAATGAACGGCCCGCAGCAAAGAGTATGTATTCACTACTTTTTTGGTCCGCAGATTTCAGGACACGCGAGCGGCCCCGACACCTCACCTAAAATCTTAGCTTGCGTTGAACCACCTCGCCATTCTAACCCTCCTGAGCTATAAATTATTTTTAAATAAAATAAATCGTCTTCAAAAATCAACCAGGAACTAAAAAGCAAAAAATCATTGGTATTTACATACGATGTGTTTGATTTGTTTCCGTTCTCTCTGCCTACCCTGCAAGGGAGATGGCGTGATGATAAGATAGTAAGTAAGTAACTAGGTATGTGCTTGAAGTCAGTGCTAATAACTGCTCCTTTGTAGGAGTCGTTAAAATCATTGATAAGTCGGTTTTATCCGTGTGGTGACGGATTAAGAATACAAGTGTCATCACCCCATTATTTCAGACGGGTGTCGTACGAGGCGACTCTACCCTTAAGCAATTATCACCCGTTGCATTACTGATGGTGGGGTTGGGTACCAAGTGGGAGTAGTCACTTGTTATGGGGCCCGCGGGTTGGTACCATCATCTCCCGCGTGACAGCCATGAAGCACATCAGTGTGTTTTGATTGTTACAGAAGTTTATTCTTTCATTTCATATATATAGTGACAAGCGGCTTGACAATGCTCTCGGTACAGTTGAGTCCATGAGCGACGGTTACCACTTACCATCAGATGGGCCGTGGCTTACCTGCCACCACATGCAATAAATAAAAGTCACAGTGTGATTTTGATCTATATTTTAGCACTTGACGTGCGCAGCTACTCTTATAATACAAATTATAATTTGTGAATAAGGAAAAAGAGTATTAAAGTACGAGCGGGAATCGAACCTGCGTCCCTTCCTATCCGGGGAAGTGCTCTAATCCACTGAGCTACCGTATTATTTTTAGAAATACCCAATCTCCTCATCACATTTGTCTTAACGACTTAAAATATAAATATGTAGATCAAAATGTTTAAAAAATCATGCCATCAAATAGTATGAATTTTAATTGCAAAATTAAACTTACTATATTGGATTAATGCATGTAAATGCATTCCGATAGATAGCATCGGTCGGATTTGAAAAATTATTATAGAAAATTTTTTGCGCAATAATGTATGCTAACGTCTGACTATGGCGCAGGCGTCACCCAAGACATAAAGAAGGAATGTGTTATCGAAATTCTCTCGAGCAATTGCCACTATGGTTGATTTGGTAAAGCATCTGGGACGTTTTCCGGCAGATGCAGATTCAAATCCTGCTTGTTATTGTTATTTTTCACACTTTATGTTAATTTGCATGTAAAAAGCAATCAAAATACATTTCTATCGTCACAAAAAGCGTGACACCGAGAACTGTCCGTGTGGTGACGGACCAAGAATACAAGTGTCACCACCTCATTCTTTCCCACGGGTGTCGTATGAGGAGACTAAGGGAAGTAAGCAATTATAATCCATTGCATTACTGGTGGTAGGGCTGTGTACTGTGTAAGTAGGAGTAGGTGCTCACTTGGTATCGGGCCGCAGCACGGGAGATGGTGGTACCGGGTAGGTACAAACGGTACCACCATCTCCCGTGTGCACCATGAAGCACAACGTTGTGTTGTGACTGTAGCAGGAGATAGCCGTTTATTAATTCATTTCACATCTGTGAAATGAAATTGTGAGCAGCGGCTTGACAATACTCTCGGTGTAGTCGAGTCCATGAGCGACGGTTACCATTTATTTACCATCAGATGGGCTGTGGCTCGTCTGCCACTAAAAGCAATAAAAAAAAAATAAAAAAAACAGTAATTATCACAAGCTACCAAAATCAATACAAACCATTCTAGTAAGCCACACAACAATAATTCTCTGTTACACCTGAGCGAATTCACAAAAGTTAGATTGTGTTACAAAGTTCCGCTTGCTCAGTGAGATTTCGCGGCGTCTCAAGAAACTTTGTAGGCGATGCTTGTAAGATCTTGTCAACAATGATGCTCCGGCGGCGGCGATAAGGAAATAAATTTTATCGAACTCCAGTGCATTAGACAATATTCATTTAATTAAACTTTTGGCACTTAACGTTATGGCGAAGTCACATTGATCATATATTGATCGTAACAATATTTGCGAGATATAGACAGTTCTTTATAATATTGTAAACAAGTCTACCCGCGACGTCGTCCGCGTCACTCTACGTATTAATAACATCTATGCAAAACTAGCAAGAACCATTCATTTTTCCAGGATAAAAAGTAACCTGTCTCCTATTCTCTACTTCTGCCTGTATGTATGTAACAATTCAGGATGATGGATGAAGACCTAACAAATAAAGTAACATAAAATCTAAGTTGCTAAACACGACAGTAACTCACGTTAAGATCGATTACGTCGACTCAGGTTTCGAACATATCCGATGCTCATCATCTCATCTCAGCTCGCAGACGACGCTACACACTCGTAGTACTACACTACCGGGTCGACGTAATCGATCCTAAACGTGAGTTACTGTCGGTATAATAATAAATCTAATATGTATCAATTTCACGATCATTTCAATACAAAATTTGCTAAAAACGCTTTTATAATATTAGTAAGGCAGCTATATTGGGTCTGAAGCATACTGTTCAATATTATGTGGATAGGAAGACACCTGTATATGCGTGTTTTCTAGATTTATCAAGGGCATTTGATATGGTATGCTATGACAAGCTCTGGAGCAAGCTAGTGGACACACCAGTGGCAGGAGAGTGCATCTCACTCCTAAAATACTGGTATCAAAACCAAATAAATCAGGTGAGATGGGCTTCTAGTTTGTCAAAGGAATATAAACTAGAGTGTGGTGTTAGGCAGGGGGGGTTAACTTCTCCTGTGCTATTTAACCTGTACATAGATCAGCTGATTTGCAAACTCAGTAGCATACATACAGGCTGTTATATTGATGGATTATGTATGAATAATATCAGTTACGCTGATGATATGGTGTTGCTGACTCCGTCCATCAGTGCACTCAGGACATTGATAGCTAAGTGTGAAAAATATTTAAAGGCACATGGCCTTACATATAATAGTAACAAGAGTGAGCTTCTCATCTTCAAGGCTGGACAGACCTATCCAGAAGCCATCCCTCCAGTCATATTGGAGGGAACTGCTCTAACAGTAGTAAATAAATTTAAATATCTGGGGCATATGATAACGTCAAGCCTTGGTGATGATGAGGATATAGAGAGAGAGCGGAGGGCGTTGACGGTGAGAGGCAATATGGTGGCTCGCAGGTTTATGCGATGTACTAGGGAAGTGAAAGTAACGCTTTTTAAAGCTTATTGTCAATAATTTTACTCCAGCAACTTGTGGGTCAAGTATTCTCGGCGGGCCTACAACGCCCTTCGTGTGCAATACAACAACATATTTAGATTGCTGTTGGGAATGCCACGTCGTTGCAGTGCATCAGGGATGTTCGCGGAGGCACACGTAGACGGTTTTCATGCTGTTGTGCGTTAGCGGGTAGCGTCGCTTTTGCAACGGGTGCGTGTCAGTAACAACAGCGTACTAAAAGTAATTGCTGAGCGCTACGACAGCCCTATATTAAAGCACTGGGTAAGAATAGTGTTAGGAGCTGAGTAGTGATGTAGAATTTTTATTTAATCTAATTGTAATTGTCCCATGCTACTAACCTAGTTTGTAAGGAATTGGTACTAACATAATTATGGATTAATTGATCTTATGTTGATTGATCTGAAATAAATGATTTATTATTATTATTATTATATATGAAATTTAGTTTTTAGTTGCTATTATTATCCCGAATAAATGTATCGTTCCAGTGGATGGAGTAGCTAGACTATAGACATTAAAGTGCCGTAAAGTAAAGTATTTAAATGCTGAAGTCTATGAAAAAAAAAGCCCTGGGGCAAATCTAGTATTATAATAAAAAAATCTCATGAAATAAAATTTTAGTTGAGGAATAATTTACTCTTAACCATCAAAATAGGTACGTCATGGTTTTATTGAAATACAAGTATACAACGCATTATACGCCACCCAGAGTTATCTTTATCTATTTCATAGTAAATCTAGTTAGATAAAAAACCCAGTTTGTTGATTGCTTAAAAAATTATGTAACTAAAGTAATACAAAATGCGAAAATGTCACAATTTTGGGTGATATAATGTTTAAAAATATAAATACAATAGAGCTAAAAATATTAATAGAGCTACGTCATTACTCGCTATGAATATTAACTGTAATAATAGGCTTGATGACAGTAATCAAGTATCACCAAAATATTGAAGTGATCTAATAAAATAGGAATCAAGGATTTCAAAAAATGTATTAATTATTATTTTAATGGCGAGATTAATAATATATTTGATAAAATAAACCTACAAAATACAACAATCCGCCATGTTAGCTTAAACACTAATCAGAGCGAATGACAGCGAATGGCGTCACGCCTTAGTAAACGTTATTGTAAAGTAGTGTGTTACATTCTCTTTGACTAGAGTCATCAAGAGATGTTTGCTGTTGCTGTACTGATGCGTGACGTCATGACAAATGGCGTGCGTTTTAGCGAGAGTTGGAAACTTAAAATTTAAATTTCATTTTATTGCACAAAAAACCATTATTTTTACAGAAATATGATATATTTTTCAGTTATTAGATACTTTTGAATATCATAGAATAGATTTTGAAAAACAGTCATCATGCCTATTAAGCTTAACTGGTTGGAGTAATGTAGGTACAACAAAATACATCCGACAGACGGCACAGGCATTACTCTAAGAAGGAATGTGTTATCGACATTGGTAGTCCTGGAGGGTTAGGCAGAATCTCATATCTCACATGTCGATCGTATCGTGATCACTGTGATTGGTTGAGAGATCACCGTGATTAGCCAACGGATTATTGTGACATCACGCGTCGGTTTCTCAACCAATCACAGTGATCTCGATACGGTCGACACGTGACATGTGACATTCTGCCTAACCCCCCTGAGCTATGTCATGGTTGCTAAATTGTCAAAGAAACTGGGACGGTTTTCCAGGCGATGTAGAATCAAATCCTGCTCGTGACTGTTATTTTCGATTTCACATTTTCACACTTTGTGTTTATTTACCTATGTAAATAAATAATATTTAACTCGAATATTGCTAATGATATTGGTAAAAGTCAATTCTCCAAAGCATTACCAACTGTTATTTCTATATTTGCTGTGTGGGGCCAGCTTTAGAATTGTCCTACCCCTCTCCACCCATGGGAGTCGTAAGAGCCGACTGAGGGAGTACAGGGGGTGTGGGCAGCAGCACTCCTTCGAGTATTAACAACATCCACTGATATCGCCAACCCGCCTGCCAAGCGTGGCGATTACGGCACTATCTCCCATTCTTGGGGAGGCCTATGTCCAACAGTGGACGTTAAAAGGCTGATGGATTGATGGATGGATTTCTCTATTGCTTCGTTTTGGTCCATAGAGAAAGATAACAGACTCTCTCTCCTTTGCAGTCTCTACCGATGCAGCCTACGCATTGGCCGGAACCCCGTCGTGGGATCTGAAGGCCGAAGTGCTCGCCATTGTTTATTAGCGGGCGTTAGCAGCGCAGCAGTCGCCCCTAGCCGAGTAGATTTCTTCGTGGCGAGAAGATGCGCGCCGCGTCACCATCCTAAAGTAGAAACGGCCCGAGCTGATCTCTAGACTGTAGGGGCGCTCTGGCCGATCTTGCGAGAATGGGCAGCGCGGCAGCACGGGGTCCTCACCTTCCGGTTGGTGCAGATTTAGGCATATTTTACTGGTAATAGAGTTGAGTATCGAGTGGGAGTATTTACTTATTATCAGACCCGAACGGGTCTAATAATTTGAGCCGTTAAATTATTTGAATCAGATACGCGAAATGAAATGGTGAGCAGCGAGTTGTTAGTGTTGCTGAATCCATCAGCGGAGGTTACCACTTACCATCAGGTGGGCAGTGGCTCATCTGCGATCTTTCCTGGATGTGACTTTGAGTAAGAAATGATGCTCAATTTCACCCGGCTCACTTGAAGGAATAAATAGCCTGAGATTTGTTTAATGAGGTGCACTTTAAATAATAAATAGGCAATTGAAACAAAGTGTTTAAAGATTAAAATTTGTATATTGGTACTTCGTATATTTTTCATTTACATTGGAGTCGATAAGAATTAATAGTTAATCGTATAGTCTTAAACGATTTTAATAATTATTATAATATTAATATTCTTTTTTTATACAGAACAATACAAACGTAACGCATACCAATTTTTTATATTTAAAATTAAAATATTTAACAAATACTAATATAGTTTATTATATTATAAGTATAAATAGTATTTTTTATAATTTAGAACATTTTATTAAACAAGTTACTAGATACTTACAGAGCATAGGATAGTCACCTATTAGTTATATAATTAATGTGGTTAAAATTTTTCTAAATATTTTCTCTAAATAAGAAAGTATTGGCGTTAATTTATTGTTTTTACAAGATTTACTTTTAAACTTTACAAAAAATTGTATGCACTGGATTATGTAGGTCTTATATTATAAGTATTTTAATTTTTTTTTCACTCAATTAAAATTATTGCTTATTCTTTAGAACAACGTTATTTTTGTTATTCGAACAATATCGAATTTAAGTCGAAATTTTGACTTGAAAATGTTATCCACGCAATCTGCAAGGGCTCGTTGCTCGATTGTGTGGATTCAGACGAGTAATATTGTTACTCTGCATCGAAAACTTATTTATATATTTATTAAATTCTTAATGTATAGAATATTAGAACTGTAAAAATAATGCACAAAGTTATCTTAACGATTATTGAAAGATAAATCTACGATTCTTAATCACGCACATCTTGGAAGACTATAATATGAAAATTTTTAAATATTTGAAAAATTAATTTATTTAATAAATTAAAACTATGTGATTCCTATTGCTTTGAATTCAATACTTAATTAGTTATATCTAAAATCTAAATACATCTAAACGGCAATGGTGTTGCAATTATTAATTTTACTTACTATAATTATTATTAGGTATACTTAATAATTAAGTAAAATTTTTATAATTGTCAATTCTAAAATCCAAGAATCTAGTTAACATCAATTTAGAATTAAGTTCTCGTTGTTCTTCATCAATAATATAATATAAATTTACTTTACAAGATTTGCGTGATAGTACAGGCAATCTATATACAATTGTATGTATTTATGCAGGAAATTTAATTACTGTTTAATATAAATAATTTTATTTAAAACTATTATCAGTCATAGGTATGGATTTCATGATTAAAAATTTGAAATTAAATCTATTTTCATGTAGACTGCCATTATTTATAAGTGTTAGAATAAAAAAGAATATATATAAGAAATAAAATAAATATATATTTAATAACAAGAGCAGTGCTTAAGCTCAGTAGAAAATAATATGGATAAAACATTGTAATATTTAATTACCACATGTTCATAAATTTACAAATATTTACAAAAAATTTTTGGTGTTCTTTTTTCATTAATTTTAATTTAACTTAAACTATGTAGGTAAAATCACATTATTTACATTTAAATCTAAAAACTAAAAGCGTCCAGCGCTATTTAGACGTTAAATTTAATTATAATACTTGCGAAATACATGCGATAGAAATAATGCTAATTTATCACTATTTACACGTTTTTAATTAGTGCTTTTATTGTTGTGTAGTGCTTGTCGATAGGCACAGAGACACAGTCATTTATTTTATTTTAAATATAAATAGATTTAACCTACAAAGGAACTTTGAGAAATTGCTATTAATTATTTGTTGCCAGTAAGTTTATATGCAGTTTTGTTAGTTTTTTGTAAACTTACAAATGAACGTTACAAATTAACTTTAGTTTTTAAATATAAATAGTAAACTGTCAACAAAACAAAAATTATATAACATTGTTTAAGAGGTCATTATAATATTTTGCAATAATAAGATTCCTTTATGCAAGTTATAATATTTTTCTTAAAAAGTGGTTTATTAAAATTTTAATAGTCTTAGGAGTAAATTTTGCTAATAAAATAAAATTAAAATCTAAATTTAATTTTTGTACATGTAATAAGCGTAGGAGTAATATAAGGGAATTGTCAAAATCATAATTATATAATTTAATTTAAAGCTTATTAGCTTGTGGATCTCTAGCGAGTTTAAAATTTACTACAAACTGTTATTCGCTGTGGCGTAACATTAATACCACTTTTTTATACTACAACATTAGCAACTTCAGTGGCTTACCTGATATTAAGTGGGAAGGCTATGGGTGCATTAACTCTTAGAAAAGGTATTGGAGGTAGAGCGGAAATAGAAGGGGAACAAGTTATCCTTAACACGTTTCTTTTTATGAATAGTCTCTAATTTTCATTTTTTTTATTGTAGGTATGTCGTGGCAGACGAGCCACGGCCCATCCATCCATCTATCCATCAGCCCCTCAACGCCCACTGCTGGACATAGGCTTCCCTAATAATGGGGGATAGTGCCGTAATCGTCACGCTTGGCAGGCGGGTTGGCGATCGCAGTGGATGTTGTTAATACTCGAGGTAGTGCTGCTGCCCCCTCCCCCGGTATTGCCTTAGTCGGCTTTTACGACTCCCGTGGGTAGAGAGGGGTGGGACAATTCTAAAGCCAGCCCCACACGGCTCATCTGATGGTAAATGGTAACCGTCACCCGTGGACTCAACTATACCGAGAGTATTGTCAAGCCCATTGCTCACCATTTCATTTCACCGATATGAAATGAAAGATTAAAACGGCTATCTCTTGCTGAAGCCAAAATGCAACGATGTACTTCATGGCCGGTCACACGGGAGATGGTGGTACGAATCCGCTCGGGCCCGATACCAAGTGAGTACTCCCACTTGGTACCCAGCCCTACCACCAGTCATGCAATGGATGATAATAGCTTACTTCCCTTAGTCGCCTCATACGACACCCGTGGGAAAGAATGGGGAGGTGACACTAGTATTCTTAGTCCGTCACCAAACGGACACAAAATTCATAAATGGAATGTAACGCCACAGTGTACAAATATACTAATCTACATAGACCTCTACTATTATACAAATATGACGTAATTAAAGCTATGCGATCCCATTATTTTAAAAAGGAATCATTATATCTTAAGTATGTATACTTTTCAAATCCATTAGTGTGTTTGCAGTTTAACTATACAATATATTAATCTATGAAATTGCTACTTTGTTAAAGAAATCTACGAAATATTTTTCGATTAATATAGTTAATAATTTACAATTCCGATTTAAAGCGAATAAACATTAAGTCACTTCATATTAAGTAAGCTGATTTTGTATTTAACATGTTAACTTTTAAAGACAAGATCTATCTAGTCCCAAAACTAGTGTACAAGTCGTTATTATATCTATAAAAAAGAAATTCAAAGACAAGTCCTGGTGTATTAGATACATACCTATACCAAATTTGTTTTTTTCAATTTACCTTTATAACATAATTTTACAATTTATTTGAATATTTAATATCAATTAAAATAAATAAATTAAATAGTTCTTTATTAGTCGTGTCATTAATATAGATCGATGTCTTCATTATGGCGAATAGCAGAAACTAAATAATTTTCGAAATTAGAAGACATTGGCAAAATTAACACCATCAGGTAAACAGAGCAGAAACATTATAATTATATGATAAATAATTATAATTATATTATTGATAATCATAATTTAGGGTACCAGACTATTTTCTTGAAATTATTCATCACGGGTGTGCTATGATTTATAGCGTGCATCGTATAGCATAGATAAAATACTTGTGTTTAATGTTTTAGGAGATCTTTGTATTCGTTATTTATGTGTATTGAAATTTTTAATACCCATTTTATTAAAAATTATAAATTAATAAATACCTACTATTAGGCACAACATTTATGGTATAAAAACAAAAAAAAAATACTAACACATTACCTACGGCCAGGCTAGGATTTGCGTAATATCCTTTCTTGGTGCTCACCTACAGTACTAAAAAACTCATATGTAAATTTTCAAGGCTAACCCCAGGAGTTTTGGCTGTGCGATAATATGACAGTAGTCAGTAAGTTTATTATATATATTATAGATTGTAGATTTTTTGGACTTAACTATACCGAAAGTATTGTCAAGCCGCTGCACATCATTTAATTTCTCAGATATGAAATAAAAGAATAAACGGCTATCTCCTGTTACAGCCAAAACACACTGACGTGCATGACCGGTCACACAGGAGACTGAGGTACCGACCCGTTCGGGCCCGATAGCAAGTGAGTACTCTCACTTAGTAACCCAGCCCTACCACCAGTATTGTAATGGGTGATGATTGCTTACTTCACTTAGTTGCCATGTACGACACCCGTGGGAAAGGATGCGGTGGTGACACTTGTATTCTTAGTCCGTTACCACATGGACAAAATAGTAGATAGAGTAGAAGTCGTAGTTATAGGTTGGTTTTATAAATGAAGTGACTTCTAAGGCCTAGAAATATTAACAAGCACTCCTAAAACAATTCTTTATAGCTCATTTGACCCACTAGCCTACTATATCATGTTGGTCAGAACAGTTGGCATATACATTTTTTAGAGTATTTCTCTTCTGGCAGTGATATTTTCTGCTTAGTTTTACTTACTTAGTCGCAACACTTAGTGATAGTAAAGTTTTAGTCTGTCACCACAGAGACACCTACGGTGACAGATACCAACGGGGATATACACCACAGGGACACCTACATTAAAGACGTTTATGATAGTACTATTAGTAATTATAGGTAGATCAAAATTTAATTTTGTTCTTTGACTGACGCAATTTAAAATTTATATTTACAGAATTTAAATTTACAAATTTGCTAAGTTATTACTTAATAATTAATTAATCAAAGAGCAAAATTTACAGAATTGTTATTTGTAAAGTTCTAGCGTATATTATACATATTCGGTGCTGCTCTCTGCTGTGCCTGCAATATTCTGTTGGCAACGCATTTGTAACAGCACACGTAAGCTAAACATCACTTAAACAATATCCTTCTGAACGCTCTCCTAAAATCCTTATTAAATATCGTATAAATTACAGGGTTTAGAACAGAATTCATGTATCCAAGCCAAAATGCTATGGCGAACGCACTAGGAGGTATAACGCAATCTCTACAAGCAGCCTTAAGTATATACAAAAAGAAAAATGGCAGCCAGCAAGCGATAAAACTGCCCATAATTAAACCTAAGATCAGAGTTGCTCTCTTCTCTTTTTTTCTTGCTATTCTCTTCTTTTCTCTTTCTGGATCTCTGGGTTTGTGTTGTTTTGGGAGAGCAGGTTCTAATTCTGATTTACTTTGTTGGGATTTTTCTTGTCTTTTGTCGGTTTTTTTGAAAATTCTTAGTTTTAAGGGTTTGACGCCACCACAACGACTTACTACGCCGGAGTCTGATGAAGAAGGTTCTAATTCTGATACCATGTCTGTGTCGATAGCTACACTTGGTGCTCTCCCTCTGGACTGCTGCAACTGTATTTCGCCGTTTACTGATAATGTCGAGCTTCGCAATGGGCAAGACGCCATTGGGTTTTTTGTTACTTGTGCTGATGTTACTACCTGGAAACAAATATATTGCGTAAGCCACAAGTTTGAGTGGGGTTTTAGGGTATATTTATGATTTAAATACGAGATATTAGATTTATATGCGATCGCCTTTTGTTTTTACTTCATCCATCCATCCTTCAGCCTTTCTACGTCCACTGCTGGACATAGGCCTCCACAAGTTGGGGGGTATAGTGCCGTAAACGTCACGCTTGGCAGGCGGGTTGGCAATCGCAGTGGATGTTGTTAATACTCGAGGGAGTGCTGCTGCCCACTCTCCCTGGTATTCCCTCAGTCGGTTCTTACGACTCCCATGGGTGGAGAGGGGTGGGACAATTCTAAAGCCGGCCCCACACGGTTTACTTAACCTGAACTAATAATAATAATATTAATAGTTCATTACAGGATAAGTGTAAAGTAATATTCTCTTAAATATATTACGCCAGGAAGTAAAAAACCAGAGCTCGTTTAGCTGTTGCAAGTTGGCTCTGTGATCTTTAATTTTATACTTCCTTCCTAATTTTAGATATAATCGACTTCTTAGCTCAGCATGATTCGACAAAATACCAATTTTACCATAAAATCTAGGCTCACATACTACATAAGAACAAACAGAGTGGTTGCTCATACTAAAAAATCGTTACAGAGATTCCATTAGTTCCAAAATTGAATTGTTTAGAATCTGCATATACGTTCAGGTGACAACTACCAGGTGAGTTTTTAAGGCACAAGTATAAATCCTTTTCCACGCAAGATAATATCTCCAATTATTATCACAATCTGATCAGTAGAGCCTTGTTTATGCCAGCATGAATGACCTGGCTTGAACATGGAAGTACCACCTTCTCACAAACGATCAGCTAAAAATAACGGTAGTTACTCTACTAGTCCCTCTCCTTATTATTCTTTCTATGCTCTTCTTAGTATCTTAGCTATCCTTTCCTTGTTATCCTTCCTATCACCTACCTTGAAGAGTGATGCCTTTGGTGTTGCTAGCGCCTATAGGCCTCGGTAACCGCTTACCGTTGGGATTTGCCACCCCATTACTGTCTCCTCAGATTTAGATGGTTTGCGCTGGCCCAATTCTAGTTGGCGGACTTAACATACCATCATCATCATCATCATCTCTTACTCATGAAGTATTCTCTGCGAAGTTTCGTGCTTTTATTGTTACCTACGTAAAAAAGTTTTATCACCTTGAGTGTGTCTTTTCGTTCATCAGGAGGAGGTGGTCCTGTATCACCCGCCTCACTCGTCGATATGTCTGACGCCAATTCGCAGGTGACTGTGGGGATCTGCACCTGTGGCGTCTCTATCGTTGATATTTGGCTGTCGCTGGAATTATTAAGTGTTTTTGTAGAATACAAAGTGAAAAAGTGTGAAATATGATAAGTGACTACTTCAAGTGCTTAATTAAATAAATCAATATTTACGGACATTTCACACAATGTCCTCTGATCCCAAAGTACGCTTAACGCTTGGGCTATGGGTATCAGATTACGGATTTAATACATATATTACTTTTTTTTGTAAATACATACATATAATAGATAGAAAATACCCAGACGCAGTACAAATATCTGTGTTCATCCCACAAATAATTATCCTGAGTGTAAATCGAACTCACGACCTCGTGCACGGAAGTCGTTACACTACTGACTACGCCACGAGGCCTGTCGTGGCGTATTCTTAGCGTATTAGTAATTAACTAACATACAGATATATAAAAAAAATAAAAAATGTTTTTTATAGCTACGTGTTTGAGCCCGTGGAGCATTTATTTAAAAAGTTTTATTCATAAAATATGTCCTAGGCTGGTCCCGTCTACCACCGAAGGAATGTACCATAGTTCCAGTGGCCCGCCAATAAAGGCGGAGAGACGGCACACGGCGGGTTTCTTTAGTGGGTGCAGGCCCCACACTACCCTGTTCGTTGCCCCAAACGACAGGGTGTGCGGTTAGGAACATTTTTTCCCGCCTTAACAAAAAAAAAAGGCAGGCCTCGCCTTCAGGTGACAAGGCTGGCTTCCTCGCTCAACGATTTGGAATAGTGATCCAGGGAGGTAACGCAGCCAGCATCTTAGCCACCATCCCACGCGGGTTAAACTATGTTCAGAACTTTGATTTATATTTTTTTTAGCATTTGACAAGCTCAGCTCCTTTTTAAAGTATAAATTATTTGTGAATGAGGAAAAAGAAAACTTTAGTGCGAGCGGGAATCGAACCCGCGTCCCTTCCAATCCGGGAAAGTGCTCTAAGCCACTGAGTAGTTAGAGCACTTCCCCGGATTGGAAGGGACACGGGTTCGATTCCCGCTCGTACTAAAATTCTCTTTTTCCTAGGTTCAGAATTAAAAAAAAAATTTTAGTTATTTTTTAATATATTTAAAATGTTCATAGTAGGGTTTTAATGTTATTTGTAATATAATAAGATTTTTTCTAAGTGTTCTAAGTATTTTTAAGTTATTTCTAAGTACTAATATTTGAATTAAAGTGCAGACGAAATGTGCCATCTCCATCACATCACGTGATTGATTATTAAATACATAATTCAAAACATTTTGACCTGTATTTTAGCACTTGACATGCTCACCTACATTAAAATCGCGCCATCAAATAGTATGAATTTTAATTTCAAAACTAAACTTACTATATTGCATTAATGCATGTAAATGCATTCGATAGGTGGCGTGGGTCGTAAAGACAAATGTGATGTGAAGATTGGATATTGGTCCATTGGTCAGTGCGATGCTCTAACCGCCATAGAGCACATACCCGGATTGGAAAGGACGTAGGTTCGATTCCCGCTCGCACTTAAGTTCTCTTTTTCCACGTTTCCCAAATAATTTGTTCTTTAAAGTAGCTGAGCATGTCAAGTGCTAAAATACAGATCAAAACTGTTTAATAAATTGAATAGTTATAAGAGGTTTATCTTGCTTACTCGTGTAAAACCGGGTCATATCAGTTAGTGACACATAAACGGTAACAGATACCCAATATAGGGTTTCTAAAGAAATTCTTCTGATAACAAAAATACCGGACTAAAATTTTTGTAGATGGAACGCAAAATATTTACTGTGATCCGGATCTCAAAGGGATGATAGATTTAGTTTCAATAATATAGATATCAAATTCGATGCCCGGGCGTGTCATGTTTCAAACCAAGCTACACATTGCTTATCGTAGTTATGTGATTAAAACTTTATGTGGCACATACAGAAAATGTTCATATAATTGATAATCATAGTATGTAAACAATACATCGATGCCTGTATGCCTGGAAGGCGTAAATTAATTGATTCAGATTGTGGAAATAAATTCAGGGGAAGTCTTTGCAGCAGTTTGGAGACTCGATCTATATTAATTTTTATTAGAATATTCTAATCCTAACTATTAAACTGTAAAACAGAGCTGTGCCTGTACATTTAAGATATTTGAGAAAAATTACTGTATTAGGCTATATAGGCTTGTCTAAACACAACACAAGTATTTTTTTAGATTTTTGTCTGTTTACACATTTCACATTACGCAAAAAATACTGAACGGGTTTTAATGCAACTTTTTTATTTGATAGCTCTTGATTATACTTAAAAACTGGTACACATTTTATACCGCTACTATATCAGGAACCTCAGATATAAGCTAAAAACTAGCTTTTGACTGCTGCGGAGCCGCGGTAAAGGTTATATTATGCAGCTCAACGAAGTTAGATATATAATTTCCAAAAATTATCGTACTTTTTTAATTATTAGATAATATTTATCTTAAAATACCCTAATAATAAATCGTTTAAGAGATGTGCTACATTAATAGGATATTCTTAACATTTTACACAAGTTTCACTTGTAGGGTCAAGCGGGCCAATGCTGACCGCCACCTTTTCTTTTTTTTTTTTTTTTTAAAGAGTGGCGGCACCATTTTGCCCTCTTGTTGTTGTCAACAACAGCCAAAAAAGGATGAGTGGGGGAGTATTAAGCATTCCCACTCACCAAATGATATGCCACAGTAAGAATACCATAGATATTCACTACACTGAGTGTTTAGTACTAGAACAAATTATTTGTGAATGTGGAAAAAGAGAACTTTACTGCTGCTAAATTCATACATACCATGATGAGGAGATTGGGTATGACCGTCGGTCATTGCGATAGCTTAGCGGTCTAGAGCACTTCCTCGGACAGGAAGGAACGCAGGTTCGAATCCCGCTAGCAGTAAAGTCCTTTTCCACATTCACAAATAATTTGTTCTTTAAAGTAGCTGAGCATGTTAAGTGTTAAAATACAGATCAAAATGTTTAAAAAATCGCGCCATGAATTGCAAAATTAAAACTTACTATATTGGATTAAAGCATGTAAATACATCCGATAGGTGGCGTGGGTCGTAAAGACAAAAGTGATGTGGAGAATGGATATGGCCATCGGTCATTGGGATGGCTTAGCGGTCTAGAGCACTTCCTCGGATAGGAAGGAACGCAGGTTTGAATCCCGCTCGCAGTAAAGTACTTTTCCACATTCACAAATAATTTGTTCTTTAAAATAGCTAAGGATGTCAAGCGCTAAAATATAGATCAAAAAGTTTAGTACTGCCCAAGTTAGGCTTACTAATTTTCATGCTTGATGCTCATTATTCAAGGATAGATACGATTACTTTTCTTTTACGGAACATCCCTAAATACCCAATTATTTCCAGAAATTCCGAGTTATCGATCTGGCAGCTCTAATGCGAAGTGGTATTCCGAATTCCAGATCTAATGGGGAGCCTATTACGATTTCGGTTCGTACAGTCTACATTGTATAGTGTATTTAGATCAATTTGATAAAGGTTCTTGGGTTCTACTTTAGCAAGTGTGCGGAATTACTATTTATTAATTTTCCTTTCAAGACATTAGCTTAATTTTTTTTTTATTGCGTTCGGTGGCAGATGAGCCACGGCCCACTTAGCTTATTTTTTTCTATTTCTTTCTTCTTTCTTTTCTAAATTAATAATTAGTTAATTATTTCATTTCATATATATGAAATAGAAATAATTGACGGCTATCTCCTGCTACATCCAAAACACACCAATGTGCTTCATGGCCACACGGGAGATGGTGGTAACGACTCACTCGGGTCAGATCGCATGTGACTACTCCCATTTGGTATCCAGCCCTTTTTTTCTTCTTTTTGTTTAGGCTGGAAAAATGCACCTGACCGCACACCCCGTCGTTCGGGGCAACGAAAAGGGTAGTGTGGGGCCCTCACCCACTAAAAAAACCCGCCGTGTGCCGTCTCTCCGACTGTGTTGACGGACCACTGGTACTGTGTTGAATTACTTCAGTGGCCCGCTGGCGGCTTAACCTTTCGGGTACCCTCTACTCCCTCTATCCGCACATGAAGCGTCGCACCTTCGCGGGAGGCCTTGAGGGTGGCGGATGTTCCCCGGTCCATCCACCCGCAGCCTCAGCTAGGGCGATATGAGCCGCAAGTACTCGCACCTGTGCCGCCTCAATCGCTGGCGACGGTTTGGATCAGCGGAAAAATCCTCCTCCCTGGCTCTCACCTTTTGCGAAATAACCTTCTCGCAGAAGGCAGCGACCGCGGCCCAATTCCTGTCGCTGCCGAGCAACACTTTGACGACGCTCGGCAGCGAGATGTCTCCCCCTATAGCCGTGACGAATTCACGGCGCTGCTCAGCCCAAGCCTCAAGTCCTCGTCGCAACCGCAATGGTGACAGCCCGGAGTCGCTTGCCTCCTTGCGACTATGTGCAGATATCTGCCGAAGCAATCGTGCCCCGACAGTACCTGCACCAGTCGGATTGGTATCCAGCCCTACCACCAGTAATGCAATGGATGATAACTGCTTATATCTCTTAGTCACCTCGTACAACACCCGTGGGAAAAAATGGGGTGGTGACACATGTATTCTTAGTCCGTCACCACACGTATAAACGTAATATAAAGTAGATATATTAGATATTTACCCGTTATTATTGCTACTAAGGTACCCTTGTGGCATAGGATGCGTCGACGGCATAGGCCTTGTGCCTTTTGGAGGGTTGCTGAAGCTCGTTTGTTGATCGTTCTGGCAACAAAAATAATATAATATAATTATTGTCATTTCATCCTTTAATTCATTTTATACTATAATTTACGAATTATTAGGTAATCTATACTATTATAAAGCTGTAACAGAGCTTTGTCTGTACATTTAAGATATTTGAGAAAAAATGACTTTATTAGGCAATATAGGCGGCATATGAACACAAAAAATTTTTTTTTAAATTTTTTGTCTGTTTATCTGTTTGTTTGTTCGTGCATCACGCCAAAATTACTGAACAGATTTTGATGTAACTTATTTATTTGATAGATATCGATTAGACTTAAAAACTGGTACTTATACATTTTATACCGCTACTATATCGGGAACTTGAGATACAAGCTACGAGTAAAAACTAGCTTAGCGGCGGAGCTGCAAGCAAAGGCTAGTATGTACTATAAGTATACAAATTAGTAAAAAAATGAGTAAAATAATTTTTCCACTAATTTATTTATAAAAAATGGATTTAATATTTTTGAAATTATTTATTGTGTTACGATGTAACCGAACAAATTACCGAATAAATTATAAAGTTGCATATTCAATTGATACCGGTTACGATATCCGCAAACTTAAAATACGCGCGGGTCGCCAATGGGTCGCATGATTCCACTCCCACAAAGACCAGAATCAAATATTATTACCATATATGGCCAGCATGCGATCCCGGACTCGAACTCGAACCCTAGCGTACTCTGCGAGCAGAGTACGCCTGGGTTCGATAACGTTCTATGGCTACTCCAATCGCAAGCGTATGGATAGGAAAAGTTCTAGAACAAAAAAATATCTACCAATGAGCAGGCCGGGCGCAATGCGCAAGAGAGAGATGGCAAGAATAATCTTAGAAGGGGTACCCCCTTCTAAGACCATATAAGAGATGAGAGTGGGTAGAATCTTTTTTTCTCTGACTCTGAAATATCGTGTGTGTCAAGGCGGATAACACTGCGTAAATTACTTTAGTAATATAATTAAAATATTATTTTTGCCTAGGGCATTTAAAAGTAAAAGTGTGTGACTAGGAAACCCCAAAGAACTGAGCTGTAGTGAGCGTCGTGTCTTAAATATACCGCGCCCAAAAACTAATAACTAACACCCGAATAAAAGCTTCTGGGGTTCCAAGTTCCTAGTTCCGGCTACGTTTAAGTTCCAAGTTACTGTTCCTGGCTACGATCAAGTTCAGGGTTACGACCTTCCGGGTTGCGGCTGCCCTTCAGGTTCTGGTTCCAGCGCCGGTTGCGCCGGCTTCACCCGCCTACCGGCAGATATATAGCGCACGCCGAAGGACGAGGGCCTGCCCTTCGGCCCAATACAGCCTCCCCCGCAGTTGAGTACCCGTAGGTGACGGTCTTGGGGGATAATCCTGAGTTGCGAACCACCCTCTGATTTTCTCAGCTCTATTTTTTCTCGTAATTTTTTTCGTCTTAATTTATAACATCAAATTAATTAATTAATTATTTAATCATTACTGTTAAATATTTCGTTTTTTATTATTAAATTGTTATATGTAAAATCGTTTTTTATTTAATTATTAGGGATTTTCCGCGTAACAATTGTCATAGGTACTTATAATGTTAATTTGTATATTTGACTTTAGTACCTAAATAAATTAATGGCCCATTATTTAGGTGAGACGTCTCGGCAAACTAATTATCTAGCAAAAAAGCTCTGTAACAGCTTTAGAATTAGAGATTGCAACCCGGTATGTTTCTCAACCCGGCCGGGCCCGATCGCATTTTTCGCCAACCCGGCTGGGTTGTGTGTTAGCAATGAAACCTTTAAAGTATTTTATGAAACATTTCTATATATGAATGGAAAAAGACTACTAAGAATGATTTAAGGTTAATATTTATTTCAAATTGGCTTAAATGAAACAATTACAACAATAATCAGTCTCACTCAAGTGAAAAAATTAAGGAAAGTGAAATCACACTTAATACAGAATTGATTACTTTTACTTATGGACGGAAAAGTAACATTAGTAAGTACCTATTAGTAATCATTCATTTTATAAGTTTAAACAAGTAGGTCTTTCTCTTTAATCCATATAGTGACTATTTGAAAACATAGTATTAAAATAAGAAACTAATAACGCAGCTTAAAGTACAACACGTGTCATAACAACTTAGATTAGATAGATAGATAAACTTTGGTAGCTTTGGTAAAAACAAAACAAATTCTTATTTATTTATATATTTTTATATATATTTTTAGCATTTGACATGCTTAGCACTATACATTAAACACAAAGTGAAAAATGTGAAATCGAAAATAACAGTCACGAGCAGGATTTGAACCTGCATCTCCTGGATACCGTCCGCTTTAAACTCCTGTAGGTACTTTTTTTGAAATAAGGTCCTGTAGGTATTTTTGGGCCGTGTGGGGCCGGCTTTAGAATTGTCCCACCCCTCTCGGGAGTCGTAAGAGCCGACTGAGGGAATTCTGAGGGAGTGGGCAGCAGCACTCCCTCGAGTATTAACAACAACTACTGCGATCGCCAACCCGCCTGCCAAGCATGGCGATTACAGCATTATCCCCCATGACGGGACCGCTCGTTGTGGCGTTCTCTTGGGGAGGCCTATGTCCAGCAGTGGACGTTGAAAGGCTGATGGATGGAGGTACTATTAATACACGAGCAAATGGTAATGAAATTGGTACTCGCTTTTCTCTAAATCGTTACATGTTGATATCATGTCATGCACATCAATTTCAGAAGAATAGTCATGTAAGATGCATCACTAAACAGTTTTTTTACAGATCAATGTATTTTATATCGATTAAATTTTCATACACCAAATGTACGTTCTGTCTCTTTCTATTTTCGCCCACGTTTATGACTAGACACCTGTACAATATCTCTGTGATTTAATTATTTAGCAAGCCTATAAAAAGTCTTCTCTATTGTGTTTTTATATAAAGGGTGTTATTATAAAACTACGTAATATAAAAATAGCAAGACAACAAAACGTATCAACTGTAATCCGACATAGAACTGTTCCACAACAAATGTGAACTGCTAAGTCAGCGTGAAAATATCGTAGCCTTGCACCGTTCACAAAGGTTTTAGCTTTCTGAATGCACCGGGCGTGTGGTTTCATAGAAAGTTGTGGAAATTCCATATTATATATAAGTCTCTGAAGGACTTGAACAAGATTAGAGTGCGATTGTGTTCTGTGTGAGATATAAAATATTCTCCCGGAGCTTGCAAAATGTTCTTAAACAAAACCAAAAGTACAGTTAAAAAATATGAGGAATGTATGCCTGAGAGATTGTTTCAACCACTAGTGAAGTCTGGCAACCCGCACTGGGCCAGAGGGGTATACAATGATCTAAATCCCTCACACTATAAGAAAAAACACAACCACAATAATAGTAGAAAAAAGGTATGGTCAAGTTAATACCCGCCGCGAAGTTCTACTACACTAGCGCGACTAGTCTACACCCATGGTAGAGATATATTGAAGAGGCAGCGTCGTACTACTGGCAATAGAAATAATATTCTAAGAGAATAAAGTCCGAGCTACTCTCATTCTCGAGAAAAACTTCATTAAAGACCGATGAATATATATATATATATATTAAGATGACTATATATATATATATATATATATATATATATATATATATATATATATATTAAGATGAATATATATATATATATTCATCGCTATAATTTTGAAATTAATATCTTTTTTTTTACTATGTTTTTATTAACTCGCTTACTTACAAGAAACTCTCTCTCTCTTTCCGGGTGGAATTTTGTAATTAATTTTAACCTAACTTCCCTATGAGCTAGATACTTGATATTTAAACCATAGCTCAAAATTGGATGACAATGCATGAAAAAGTGAAAAAAGAACAAGAACATAACCCTAAAAAGCAGAAAATAATAATTAAATAAAAAAAATAGACCATGTTTCTATAACGGACTAGTATAAAATAATTAAAATACTTTTAAGATTCGAAACATGGGGCACGCTATGAAAGCATTAATTATGAACTGCATGGGCGCATGTTTAATTTTTTTTACATTTGTATTATTTTCATTAAAATAATAATTAGTCACAATTTTACTCACCGGCCGCGGCCTAGGTATCTTTCGAATGCCTCTTCTGGCCCTCGCTTTGGCCGCGAAGTATATCCTGATGTAGACAAACACCATAATACATGACGGTATGAAGAAGCTGCCAAGCGCTGAGTACACCACGTAACCTATGTCATCTGACACCTGGGGACAAAATAAAACAAATATAGAAATGTATTTTTCTATCAAAATAATAAACTATATGTATGGAGTTAATGCAGAATATCCTCCCTTTCCTGAAACTGAAAAAGTTAGCATTAACTTGTAAGGTCAATTTTAAAGAGGATTATTTTAAATCCTCGAATCCCACTTCTGATAAAAAATTGTGCTGCAGTTAATTATGGGGTACTTAAATAAGTTTGACTGCAAAGTTGGGGGGAGTGGTTTGGATACCGGCCTCCCGCCCAAATTTTGTGGATTCGATTGGCACACAAGACAACTCTGTGTGATCCACAAACAGTTGTTCTTAGTCTGGGTGTACATTGTGTGCGTGTAATTGTGTGTTTGTAAAGTCTCGATACAAGGATTATTCCTTAGTGCAGGGGTTGTCTTTTTTCTTTAAAACACTATGATAGAGAATTGCAGTTCTTCAAAAATCCTAAAGATTTTCACTTGTGAATTGCATCAGTTAGTGTAGCCACTAATAAATTATATCTCACTTATTAAAATGGCTCCAAGAACAAATTATTTGTTAAATCTAAGTAATCTATCTGCTATCAGCTCGCAGTAAAGCGCCCTTATTCTACTTTCACAAATTATTTGTTCTATAAAGTAGCTGAGAATGTCAAGTACAAAATGTTATATTGGTAGTTAAGATACGCTACAGCTAGACGATTGGCTATATTTCCTAAGTACCAACTGACCCATTTTTATTAATATCATACCCAATCAGGTCTATATTTCATACGAGTACCACCAGGCAATATTCTCGCGCCTATTGTAAAATCACAAAAGACAAAGATTAAATTTCTTTGAAAAGAATGTTACGGTATAAGAATTGAGACAGTTGAAGTTAGGAGCGGATCAATCCGGATCTATCCGGAGTGCTTTGTACGCGAATACCACACATTATGTACCGGACCTGAAGAGTTTAGGTATAACTGTTGTTCAACCTGTTGTGAAGCATTTCAATGGTTTTGTTTCACATGTCTGACTTCCTCATTATTCTCATAAGCATAGTGGTAGATACTTGCAGTAAGTCCGGCGAGTAAGAGCGTCTGATGCCATGAAATAAATTACCTATGTAATAAAACTACGTTTACGGAATCTATCGCGTTTTCTTGATTTTCTACTATCCCAATGTTTTGAATACCTTACAGCATTCATGATCACGGGTGACTGTGATGTTGGACGACCAATGACTGATATATTATTGCTGTGGGTATATCAAACCATTGGAAAATAGTGGTATCGACCCGCTCAGGTAAAATAACAAGTAAGCTCCGCTATACCCAGCTCTATCACCAGTAATGCAATGGGCGATAATTCAAAGAAATATTCTAACTGCTGTGTCTCAATTTATATATGAAAATCTGTTGTATGTCAAGCAAAACATCAGAAGCTTTGATAAGTAAAGCGACGTTCATCACATTAATACTAGGCACAAAGGCAATCTTATTGCACATAGTACAGTCTCCACAGAATTACTAGGTCTTTCATGGGGCAATGTATAATGCTTCTACAATAAGATTCCTGAAAATGTCCGAAACATGCCATTAAATAAGTTTGAGAAAGCCATAAAAATTAGACTTTGTAATAAAGGTGCGGATTATCTTGAGGATAAAACAAAATGGGCTTGAGCTGCTCCTCATTCATTAATTTTCATAATTGTTTTGTATGATACAATGTAATTTTATTTATAAAAATTATATTAAATTGTAATAAACTGGCAATTTAAAAAAGTGGCCCATGAGTTTCTTGCCGGGTTCTTCTCATGAAAGGCTTTAATTCGGAATCCGGCCGCTTGTGGCGATTGCAATCGCCACTTTGTTGTTGCGGATGCACTAGCTTCAGGCGTTAGTGTATTCTTGATCATTTTAAGTGCCATTTAATAGGCCTATGAAATAAAGATATTTAAAGTACAAATTATTATTTGTGAATGAGGAAAAAGAGAACTTTAGTGCGAGCGGGGACGAACCTGCGTCCCTTCCAATCGGGGAAAGTGCTCTAATCCACTGAGTTACCGCACTACCTTTCGGCCATACCCAATCTCCTCATCTCATTTGTCTTAACGACCAATTTCCCGCTCGCACTAAAGTTCTCTTTTTCCTCATTCACAAATAATAATTTGTACTTTAAAGTAGCTGAGCATGTCAAGTGCAAAAAATACACATCAAAATAAAGATATTTTTGAATTTTAATTTTAATTGTTTGCTTCCCTTAGTAGACCTCTAGTCTTGTACGACACCCGCGTAAAATACATTTTCATCCTTCCTTTTCACATCCTATACCTTTCCCTGGGGTTGGCACAGCACTTTTGATGACCTTATAGCTTACGGTAACTGTGATGTCCTCGATTTATAGCTTACGGTAACCGGTTACTAGCATGCGGCCGGACAAAGACAAAAATATAATATTTCATAAAATGTTGAAATTGTGTATTCAGCCTTTAATCCAAGGATCTGTAGGTACACAAAAGGTCTCTTTATTTGATCACCCTCGAGCGAAGCTATGTTCCGAAACAAAAGAGGCTAGATGGTCCCGAAATTGTCTATGGTATCTTTGCTTTAATTAAAAAAGGCCGAGTTGTCACGTACTTTTCTTATTCGCCATTACGTTTTCCATAAACCGGCTTTATTTAAAAAAAAATGGATCCCAAGTCACGTGTAACTGTTTATATTTCATTACTAGCCTTTGCCCGCGGTTACACTGCAGCCAAATGTTATTTTTTTGGTTAAATATATCTCTGGTTCCCGATATAGTAGCGAGATAAATCGAGCAGAAATACCGTGTTTTAAGTTTAATCAAGTGCTACGACATAAAAGAAGTTGCATCAAAATCCGTTCAGTAGTTTTTGCGTGATGCGCAAATAAACAAACAGACGGAAAATAAAAAAAAATGTTTTGTGCTCAGACATGCCTATAAAGCCTTATTAGGCTAATTTAATGTCTGTATTAGACATTTTTTTCTCAAATAGATGTAGATAGAATAGAGGTACACAATAATTATGTAATTATGTATCTTGAGATAAGTAAATCTAAAAAAAAAAGTATGTATCTATTTTATTTAAATAGGTAAATCTATACAATTAAATCTCGCGACAAGCTGTGTAATGTAATAAATTGATGGGTTAGATTCCATTTTTAAATTTATTTTCTTCGTTTTAGAGCCTTTAAATAAAAGCTGGTTCTTTAAAATGTTCTTTTTTTAACTGCCTCTGTGGCGCAGTGGCAGTGTAAGCCACTGCTGCTCATGAGGTCTCGGGTTCGATCAACAGATTGCGCTTTCCTGCTCTCATTTGTTTAGTGTTATTTCAACGCGCGAGCACCCGCCACGCCCGCAAAGTATCAACCTAATAATACTACAATATTATTAGAAAAACTCATTAGCTGTCTCTTATCTCGTAATTTCTGAATAGTCATATCATTCAATTCATTCTCAATATCATTACACTCTCGCACGCAGTTAATAAAAGTTGTTGCTATTTTATAAAATTAATGCGAAATGAATGCTATATAATATTTAAGTAATAAGTACAATATTCTAAACACAATTGTGTATCCTTAATTTAAAGATCAATGCCGTTAACTCGGCGTATTAGTTGTACACTTACACAACAACGGAAGCTGTGTTTACGTATTCTGTTTTTTCGTAAAGAATCATTCTCTAAAATAATGTTAACAAATTTCTTATTGAATCTAAAAATTAGGATGGCAAAAGTGGTATTCTTGGTTTATCATCACATCAATGTTGATTTTTGACCTGTGCAAATCAAAAAAAATCCAGATAAACATTTCGGGAATATTAATTTGAAAGGGTTATCTAATGTTTTTATGGATAAAATGCTGATATAAGTAAGGAAGGCAGCGGAAATGGGGTCGCCAACATGCTGGTATTAACTTTTCTTTGCTAATAAAAATGTGTTTTCTTTGAGCCTCTGTAAGGTCCACAGTTTTCAGTTGTTTTTCAACTTTAGGTGGGCTATCTAAATTAACTTAATTACTACCTTAAGGTTCTTTCAACTTTTTTCACGGTTGTGTGGGTTTTTAGACTACGTTACATTGACTAGACGAGCTTTCGTAGTTGCCGCAATTCTTATGAATATAAAACTGCCCTCTCTAATACTTATAATATACTATATCTATGGATATGATTTATGGAAACAAAAGATTGCATCTTTGACACGTCATGGTACGAAATTGCGATTCAGTTCAGTTTGGGTCCTAAACTGGATCGCGATAAGAGTTCGTGGTAAGCCTGCTGTTCGTAAAGAACAAACGGACCGAGCAGAGGTCAGATGATCCCGGAAAAGCACTAAATACATCATGCATCAGCCGTGAATATTTAGTTAGCAGAAAGACCAGATGCCATAAGCACGGCAAACATTTCGCCAGTCACATTCTACACGTAAACACAAAATGGATAGCTCATTGCGGAAGCGCTTAGCAGCCAGTCCCACGATAGACGATGTTTCTGACTCGCTCGGGCTTATTTACAAGCGAGAGCTCCCACTTTGCACTCAGCTAGCCCTACCAGCAGAGCCTCAAATAATAAAATTTGCTTACTTCCATTAGTTACCTGATACAGTAAACTACGTAAAAAAATACGTTAACACACTTGAATTATTAGTTATTTGGTTTCGGTGTTAAAATTAACTGCCAGATATAAAAAAATAATACACACACTTACACGCCGCTTTATGTTACCAGTGTTCATTTGTTCTTATGAATTTACCCACAAAAGTGTAGTTAGACACGGCCTGTCGGTGGTCTAGTAAAATAAGCGTCGTCAATCTCACGCATCCGTGATTCTGTCTCCAAAACCTAAACTAAATCTCTTATTTTTTTGACATTTAAATACGAAATTTACTTAGCTCCAAACGATTCTATTATACGTCCAAGAGACAAAAGTCGTTTTGGTAACGGAAGCCTAACAGTTACACTCGATAATGTTCAAACGCAGTGCAATATAAACTCAATGCTTTTTACGTAATGGTCCATTTTGGAAGTAAGAAACTGTGATTACATTTTGGTAAGAGTTTTGGGGTGGAGTGTCAGTTACAGCGTTGTTTTTGACACATAGAAAACGTTTTTTTTTTATTGCTTATGGTGGCAGGCAAGCCACGGCCCACCTGATGGTAACCGTTGCTCATGGATTCAACTATACCGGTAGTATTGTTAAGCCGCTGCTCACCATTTCATTTCACAGATATGAAATGAAAGAATAAACTGCTATCTCCTGCTACAACCAAAACACACTGATGTGCTTCATGGCCGGTCATACGGGAGATGGTGGTACCAATCCGTTCAGGCCCGATAGCAAATGAGTACTCCCACTTGGTACCCAGCCCTACCACCAGTAATGCAATGGGTGATAATTGCTTACTTCCCTTAGTCGCTTCGTAGGACACCCGTGGGAAAGAATGGGGTGGTGACACTTGTATTCTTAGTCCGTCACCACCACCAAATTTTTACAATTATGGTGGCACATGGAATCTGCAAATTATTGATGATGTCTATATGTCTACGTATAGGAAGGTATGTAACATCCTAGCTGTCGTTATAGATTGTCAGTTCCAAATAAAAAAAAATACTGTTGGATCAGATAAAACCGAACAGATCTGATGCAAGTCCCAACAAAAAAGAGGTTGGGATAAAGCTAGGGAGATGATGTTTGGTCAAGTGACATGTATCGCACTGTCTATTGCGCAAGTTTTACACACCCACGGTTCGCCAGCTATGTTTAAGTCCCACGTAATAGGGAGCGAGCCTATTGCCGTCTACCGGGAACATTTCCAAACTCCGGGTTGCTACTGAGACTTTTTCTTTTTACGAAAAAGCTCGATAACACTGCCAGACCCGGGGATCGAACCGCAGACCTCATGATCAGCAGGTCACTCACACTACCTCTGCCCCACAGAAGCAGTTGATGATTATTATGATTTACCGACTGTTATAAGAACTAAATATTTGTGAAAGTGGAAAAAGGGAACTTTACTGCAAGCAGAATTCGAACTTGCGGCCCATTAAATCCGTGGAAGTGATTATGACCGCCAAGCTATGCACCACCTAACGGGGATTCCAAATCTCCACTTCACATTTGTTTTTGATGTCTTTACGACCCACGCCACTTTCACAAATAATTTGTTCTTTAAACCATCTGACCATGCCAAGTGCTAAAATAAAGATCAAAATACCGACTGTTATGTTAAAAATACAATAATTTTTAATTTAATAATAAAAATCTTCAACATCAACATCTCCCTATAAATACAGCAACACTTTTTCCTTAATGTCCGATCCAATTCTGATTCTAGTATTTACTTACTTACTTATCATCATGCCATTTCCCTTGCGAGAACAGAGTGCCAAGAGGCTCTATTCTTGCATACATCTCTCGCTTCCTCAACATTCATCATTCTCTTCCTACACGCTCGTCGGTTTCGGAGACTCCTGACTCCACCTTCCTTCAATACATTCATGACCGATTTGGTCTAGGTAGGTGAGTCTCGTTCTCCCCCTGTACCTACATCCTTCCACTTTCGCATTGTATATCTTCTTAACCAGTCGCTCGTCCGGCATTCTTCATGTCCGAACCATCGGAGCATTCCCTTTCGCATCTTTACACTAATACTCTCTTTCATACATATTATTTCATATCTCTAGTTATTTACAAAATCGTATATACAATAACAAAAATGTTCACATAATTAGTAATTACATTATAAATAACTAAGCAGTACTGCTTCCCTGAGTCGGGCAGTGTTATTGAGCATTTTCGTAAAAAGAAAAATTCTCAGTAGCAGCCCGGAGTTTGGAAATGTGCCCGGTAGACGGCAATAGGCTCGCCCCCTATTACGTGGGACTTAAACACAGCTGGCAAATCATACGTGTCTAATACACCTCTGCCTAGACCTTCGGGGAACACAGCGGGATGCTATGTTTTTTTACTAGTCCTAGGTCATGGCACACATTTTTCGAGATTTTCAAGAACATGTGTGTATTTGTTCTTTCACTGTTCGGTAAAGGAAAACATCGTGAGGAAATCTGCTTGTCCGAGGAATTTTCTTGACGGTTTGTGAAGTCTGCGTTGGACAGTTCCCTTTATTACAGGCAAGTTCCTTACAAAAGCGCCACCTTTATCATCGCTCCAAAATTTATTACATTACAATGATATCAAAGTAAGAGATATTGACATATACGGCCCTAGATGTCGCTAGTGGCAATTTTAAAAGCCGCTATCATTATTCGCAGTTGCGGTTTACAAGATACAGCCACAACATTACGGCGATTATATTTTCCTCCTATGTAAAACTAACGATGTCGATTGAGTCAATTTTGCCTTTTTGTCGGCTTTTTGGATAAATATGAAATAATTAAATTAAAATTTTATGAAGTCTATGTAATTGCAATGTATATAGCTATATAGATACATTCGCTACAAGCTACAAGCGCGAATTGCGGAGCGGAAATCCAGATGGCGCTTCAAATTGGGTCCGTAAGAGGGCTCTCTTTTCCTGTTGTATTACTTTACTCTTTGTCTGCAACTCTCACTAGGCCAGCGTGGTGGACTGTGACCTGAATTCCCCCCACTCTGAGAGCAGACCCGTGCTCAATAGTGGGACAGCAACGCATCGCAGATCGAGAGGAGACTAGCCCAATAGTGGCACAGTTAAAAGGGTTAAAAAGGATAGGTACTAAGGAACAAATTATTTATGAATGTGGAAAAAGCGAACTTTACTGCGAGCAGGATTCGAACCTACCAATCCAGGAAAGTGCTCTAGATCACGAAGCCATTGCAGTAACGACCGTTTTCAATCTCCATATCACATTTATTTTTAAGACCTGCTAAACCACCGGATACTAAGGATTAACCCATTTTGTATAAATTAAATTCAAGGAACTAAATCAAATGAATTATGTGTTATATAATAAACTAGCAGTGCCCGCGGACTCCGTTCCGCGTTAGAAATATTTTTGTCCCGGCCCGTTTGTCCCGCGTGACTTCAGGTTAAAAGTTCGGGATAAATAAAAAATATGATGATGAAGATTTAATTTTATTATTTTGTTAAACACAAAGTGAAAAATGTGATATCGAAAATAGAAATATAATTGTGTGTTTAATGTATGTTGCTAAGCATGTCAAATGCTAAAAATATATATAAAAATATCTAAATATTTATTATTTTGGTTTTTTGTTTTTTTTGTTGTTTTTGTAGGTTTTGTGTTTTTTATGTTAACAGTTTTTGTTGTTATTTTTATTACTTGTTATTAATATACACTATTTACATCATGTTTACTTATTTTAATTGTTCAAAACTTGTCGATATAGTATATATTAGTAGCAATGTTGTCATTTGGTACTAAAATATATTGTCTTTCAGGAGTTCCAACCCGAGATAAGCCAACACATAACTGAAAGCTAAAAGTATATGGCAGAAAAACAGTGCTTTCTCAGGTCAATGCCCACCAGAGAAAATGTCTGACCCTGGGACTTATTAATAGTGAGGGCAAAAGAGACCTTGACGGGTAACCTTTTAAACGGTATGGGTAAATCAGTTGGAATCATGGGTATCCGCGGAATATAGGCAAGTTGTCCCACTGCTGGCCCTGTGAGAATGGTCACCACGATTATATTCTCCCGCAACTCTTTTATGAGCAGCCTTGTGCCATTACACATGTTGGGGGGTCTCCAGTTCCTTAAAAGCATGATAGGAATGCCAACTTTTAGTATAAGGTAACGTGGAGAGGTAAGCCAGAAGGACTCAAAGAATTTAAACATTCTTGAAGATAGTGCACTGTATCCTCAATAATACACACCGTGTCAATGGACTTATAGTGATTGACTTGACTGGGAATTTTTCCTAAAATTATTTTATTTATCTCATTCACTGAATCGTTTCTGGGTGAGACGATTGCCCTAGAACAAAGCCAATGATAATCTCTTTCCATTAAACTTCCAAGACCGGGATATATTGCGTCTATCAGATCTTCTAACCTGTGTAATATGTGACCTAACCGATTGTCAAGTTTAATGTCATCCCTACTGTTGGTGTTAGGACAGCAAATTTTTCCTTCTCCAAGATTCAGTAGTTGATGCAGAAAGTCGTTATCGTAGTTGTCGCTCTAGTAGGCTCTCATGTTTGTTCGCAAATTGAGAGTTTCAACGGAACTCCATAAGAATGATGATTTTAAGCATGCCCTGATGACATCAGCGCGTGTTGCTTTTGTTATTACTGGCAGCGTTTGCCGAAAATCGCCCGCAAAAACAAAAACACACCACCCATATCAGCGTCTGAGTTTCTGATGTCTTTTAGCGTACGGTTCACGGCTTCAATATGAGCTCTATGACTCATGGTACATTCGTCCCATATAATTAAGGATGTATCTTGTAAACGGCCGGGGCGGCGCGCACCGCATGTTTTTGTTTTGCTAATATCGTTGCAGATATTTGTTTAAACTGTATATAGTAAAGGGCATAGATATTCTACATTAAATTTCCGTTCTAAAAACATATTTATAAAGATATATGTATATTAATACCATATGAGCTAAATAAGCTTCACAAAAAATATTTTTAATTCACAATTTTAACAGTAAAAGCAGTTATTGCGAGTTATCCGTAGGAGATAGGCATATGCTATTGCGGACTTTTTTACAGATTTTGATACGTTCTTTAATTTTGTAGTACATTGTTTTGTTCTATCCTCAATAGTTTCCGCAGCGCACGCGATGAAAGCAATTTTTTTACATTATTTAAGTTTAAGTAAAGATGCGTAATTAGTTTTGCAAATTATTATAGCCTATGATACTCCACAATAACGTAGCTTTCTATTGGTGAAATAATTTTGAAAATCGGTTCAGTAGATCCAGAGATTACCCCTTACAACGTCACAAACTCACAAACGTTACCTCTTTATAATAATAATATATATAGATTAAACAAAGTAAATAAATAAAGGCTATATTAATTCTATAGGAATATAAATTCAAAGAAAAATGTTATTAATATATTCGTTATAATAACACTATTTGCTCCTTCAATATGAAAAAACCTTATTAAAAGAATAATGCTAACGATAAACATTCATAATTGCGAATGATCTTTTAACGAATTTCTAACTCAATATTGAGTTTTCTTTGATCACTTAACTTCAAAATTAAGGAAATAAGATGGAGGGAAAAACAATGTTAACTTTTCAACCGGAAAATACGAACGAGGAAAATTATAAGTAACTTTTATTATTCGCTTAAGCCATAATTCGTGCGCACTTCAAATACTTAGTTGGAAACTGTTATAGTAACAATATGTTATTTTTCTCTTGTGAGCGTCTCTCGTGAAAGTATTGTTTAAGTTTATTTACTTTACGTAAGTTTAACAAAGAAAATTATGCAAATAGTGAAAACAAAAAAGAAATATTGGATATAATATTTATATTACACAATATGCCAAAAATACGTTAACGCTTAAAGTTAAAAATGGAACGCAACCGTAGCTAATTGTAATTTCTCTAGAGGGCACCTCTTGCCTTTTATCTGTCATATCTAGCGTAGTTCGTTGTAAATGTAGATAATGTATTCAATCCGTAATCTAATAAAACTTAAATACACTCTATTTGCCTAAAATCCTTACACAGATATAAAATTATAATCATATATAAGAGCCATGCTTTTGCTGAGTATTAATTTCCAGTTGTACCTATTTATCTATGGCTAGTAGTAGTATTAGTTCTGCGTAAGTGAGTGCATTGGATTTTTCCTTTATTAACACGCTTTATATTAGCTTCACTTATGTCTATCTATGTAATGGAATCTTTGAACGTGAATTTCACCCACTTCAATAAGCGGAATCATTTAAAAACTTGCACACCGTTGACAAACAATAACTTAAGCTTGCCAATTTTTGTGTTTTTTTTTTATTTACAAACTGTAACCGTCATACGATAAAAAAGAAATAGGGATAATAGAAATTTTAAATAGAAGTACTTTTGGTCTTGTTTCGAAACTCAAAAAGAAGTTGTTTTTTTTATAAAAAAAAACAACACGCTTTATTAGATACTTGAACTGAAAAGTACAAAAGCTATGAACTTAAAGGTCATTCAAAAATACATTAAAAATGAGGAGAGAAGGGTAGTATCGCTTGATGTGACAATATGTGACAAGGTGGGACAGGGCATGTTTAAAGTATGCTCGCAGTTTACTTTTATTTTTATTGAAATATTAACTGTATGCGTAATAAAAAGCGAGGGAATCTAGATTTCGTAACTTTGAGCACCACTGTGATCGATCTTATGCCGCCTGTATCTAACGGCATGCTTCTGTAATGACCATATCATCAGTCAACCTGGTGGGAGGCTACCCTACGTTGCATTTCATATGAGAGAAAGAAAGAAAATATATTTTATTTTTGATCACACACGACAAGTTATGTAAAACTATGTAAGCAGAACAAATCAATTAGTAAATGCGTGAGGACAAAAATAAGGTACCCCCCATCTCAGCTTGTGCTGCAATACCTTGATGCTGCAGCGCTGATATTCTGATGGGCCCACGATAGGATAACGAATGCCAAGCACTATGCCTTAGCAATACCCAAGAATGTATACAGAATTTATATTCTTACAACAATTAAATCTAATAATAATGTATATTAAAAAGAAAAAGAATATTAATAAAATAAATGAGTAGTAAGAAATAATGTAAAATATATGGTATAAGGAACGTGTGGTTGGTACATAATATGATTATAAGTACATCAGAAAATAGCAGTCAAGCAAGAGCAATAAATATGTCATATTAATATCTATAACATTAGACATGCTGGGCCATTTAAACAGACACAGAGTGTGAAACTGAAAATGATAATCACGCATTACATTTTCTTTTGAAATATCGTAATATGTAGTCCATAATATTATGGTTTTTAACCGTTGTCCGGTTACGTAGGTACCGAAATCACTATCAAAAACGACACAGCCATTTTAGGACATAACTCCATTACTCTTAAACGAGTGAGTTTCGCTATCAATGGAGCCACACATTGAAGTTTTAATTAGAACATCTTTGAAACAAAGCTAACGGTTATAGACAATGTAAGTGTTTTAACGGCTGGCGTACAATTGACATTTTACTTGAATGTCTCGTGTATTATTAAGCAGTGTTTTTACACCACACACTAGTGGCATAACACTTATAGTGGTGATTCCAACTTAAAAATAACCTTTAGCAAATTGTTTTAACTACCGAGCGCCCGCGCTGTGTGTTGACGGTCTAATTCCGACACAGAACAATTCTTTGCGTGATCCACAAATATGGTTGTTTCGAGTTTTGCGTGTGTCTTGTGTCCGTTAAGACCTTGAGTAGTTTTTACATCACCGGGCAGATGCGCCCTAATATCTTGATTCACTTGACTCCCTGCAAAGACACGCTATTCGAATCGTTGATGACCCAAATATCACGGATGCTCTGGAGTCATTGTAGAAGAGGCTTTGGTTCTCTCTGCGTGCTCCATCGACTCTTCAATGAGGAATCTGAGGAGCTGTTTGAGGTATCAAAATTACCTTTTTACCTTCGAACCACTTGAGTTTGCAGTAGCATTAATTCTTACCACCTGGCAACATTATCATCCAAAACGGTTCGAAGGCTTAAGGACTTGTATCCACTGCCGTATATAAATAAAAAAAAACGTTTCGTTTTCAATGTTAACTTCTACCGTATACATGAAAGGTCTGGAATGCAGTCTGCTGCAACGTTTCCCCAACGCTACGACATGTTCTTCTTTAAACAAGCTTTAAAAAGAGCACTTACTCACGGTAGGCTTGGGTGTACTCCTCGTGTTACTAAAGTCCACGAGTGGCTTGCTTGGCAATAAAAGAATAGTAGGTATTGTCGTCTAAAGTACAAATTTATTTATGAATGAGGAAAAAGAGATTTTTAGTATGAGCGGGCATCGAACCCGCGTCCCTTCCAATCCGGGGAGATGGCGTTGGTCGTAAAGACAAATGTGATGTGGAAATTGGGATGACCGAAAGGTCGGTACGGCAGCTCAGTGGCTTAGAGCACTTCCCCTTGGATTGGAAGGGACGCGAGTTCATTTCCCGCTCTTACTAAAAATCTCTTTTTCCTCATTCACAAATAAAGGAAGAAGAGGGCGAAAATTCATAGAAAGTTGGACTAGACGTTACAGTGTCGATTCCTGCATAATTTGATTTATAAATTAAAACCATTTTTAAAAAACTAAAAAGTTTATGAATATAATATTGCAAAAAAATATAGGTCTTCAAAATATATATCTTTAGGCACATAAACAACGTCATTTTCATCACAATGAACTCTAACATTGTACTTTTTATACACACAGGATACCAAACAACTGCATTGTACCTACTTAATAATAACACCTAAGTTAATAGAAATAAAAGAAGAGGTAGGTACGTACCTAGTAGGTATTAAAACAGTATGAATAAATAAATTCGAAATCCGGTAGATCAGGCTGTCAGGTAAGTAGGCAAGACAAGTTATCAAAATCCGTAGAGAAATGCATGGGTCGTTCGTCAAAGCAATAACCGTCAGAATCTTTTTCACGTTTTCATTTTCAACTCACACGAAAACAACAGAATTATCCACTAGAGCAAGGTCAAGCTAAACGAAGTGAAGCACTTGATGTTTGACATGACATTTTGACATTATTCACTTTATTGCCTGTTTATAAAAAAGCGATTATCGATTTTTCTGATAAATTTTGAGAGCAATGTTTTACAACTTTTTTTTTAAACTTAAATAAAGCTACTATTATGTACTTTTGAAGTAAAGTATGTTCCGAACTTCTTTATATTCTAAAAATAAGTGTATCACTATAAAAATTATAAATTCATGTTAAAAATGTTATTCGACAAATCGATTAACTTATTTCATTTGGCAACATTATAAAGCTGGAAATGAAGGAAATCATTAATCTTTTTAATTATCATTTTATTTATTATCCCATATTTTTACGATTGAATATTTCGCAATTGAGAATAAAAAATATAGATAGAAATATTGATGAACTTTTCATTTGTGTAACGTTTAGGCCCAGATTCGCCCGCTTCCTTTGTACTTTAAAAGTAGCTGAGCATGTCAAATGCTAAAAAGTATAGATCAAAAAAGTATTGTCGTCGTCGTCTCCCTAACCCAAACTTTTGTTAGGGTCGGCTTCTGGTCTTTTCATTTTTAGTTCAACAGGCGACCTTATATGGAGAGTAGAAGTAAGGAGGTGTATTGAAAAGTGTCTGCTGAAAGGGAGCCAATTATGGTGGCGCCACAGTAGCAAGTGGAAAGATTTTAAAAACATTGCCATAAGCTATTAAATTGGGATACTAAATTAAGAAGGAAAGAAACACTTCCACTTTGTTGCCGCACATTTTTTATTTACTAAATTACATTTGACTACGTAAATAGTTAAGATTTTAAATACAGCATATTTTTTAATGGGAGCCATTTAAGGTGGCGCCACAGTAGCAAATGGAAGGATTTTAAAAACAGCGTCATAATAACTTGCTGTTTACAGGTGGATACTTTTTCAACTTTTCCCCTATACAAGACGGTCCTCCTTACTTCTATCCTCCATACGACCTAAGAACAGACCGGAGACAGATTATTTTTATTCAGGACTGACAACCAGTAACAACTGCCAAAAATAGTAGATATTATAAAGGCAGTCAAATCTATCTTTTCAAATAGTTTAATTACTAAATTAATAATCCTACTTAATATTGAACTAAATCAGAACAAATCACGTAGACGCTCAGTTGAAATTAGTAATTCAAATGTCAAAATGAGCGCTCCATCACAGTTCATTTTCGACAAAGCTGAGGCACTCACAAAGAAAGTTATGCCACAGTCATTTTGATATAATAAACCAATCTCATTTGAATCGCAAAGCAGGCCCCTGATCTACTACGGGAATGTCAAAAATTAACATGCTATTATCGCGCCGTTCAAACTCTTTAAGTTTAAAATGTTATTAAATATCTCTTCTTTAAACCTCTTTGAATAATGAAGGCTCGGTTTTTGTATATACGAGTATATATTATGCTTATGCTTCAAAAAACGGCGCAAATTTTTTTTCACTTGCTCATCGCTTTCCTTTCATCCTTAATCTCTCTTTCATTCTTTGCCCTGGAGTTGGCAACGTGCGAGTGATGCCTCTGGTAATACTACAGCATCTTTAACTAGATGGTAAGCGGTTACTTTAGCCCATAAACGCTAGCAACACCAGAGGCATCACTCGCGCGTCGCCATCTCAAAGGAAAGGGATAGGAGATTTATATAAAATATAATAGGGAGAGAATAGGTAGGATACTAAGGAGAGAATAAGAAGGATAAAGAGATTGTAAGGACAGGGTTTGGGTCGCGACTTCGTCCGCTTGGAATTTAGTCATTTCACTTTTTGTACGGAACCTTAATATCTTTTTCTTAATAATGATTCCTTATAATATCAGCTATTCGCTAGTGAAAGTCCCGTTAAATTTGGTCTAGCCATCCTGAAGATTATCTGGAATAAACAGACAGACAAAAACATTTAAAATTGGCATTTTGTCATCCATCAATAGCAGCACCTTGTTATAGGTAACTCGTTTCGTATGCGTTTAGTAAAAATCTGTTATTTAGACATTACAAACAGATACTTCAATTTTGTACACCTCATAAGCGAAGCGTTGAGGTGGGTACTACTGTCGTTTCATGCAGAACAATTGATTTTCCAAACTTAAAATGTATCTATTTATCATATATTAAAGTGCACTTGTAAAATAATATATACACACACATATCAAGGAAAAACTCTATTTTTAACACTCACGATATTTTTAATGCCATTTTTGATATTTAAACTAGCTAAAAAACTGTTTAAAAAGTTTTGTATTGGACGTCCGTGTGTCTGCAGGTATATTCGGATAATGTATGTTAACACGATAACGGCCAAAATACTTTACTAATCGAGTCATTTTTTTTCTCTTATTCTTCAGTATAATTAGGAATAGAGCCCTATAACTTTTCACGGTCTGATTCGATGTGGTTTAATTGTTATTAAATAAACAAAAAAATTGTGAATATTTACGGTCGATTCGATGGTACAGTGGTACACTAAAACCAGCGCTATCTACCTTATTTCGTCAGAACTACTTCTATATTATATATACTAGTGCTTCTTAAAATAAGCGCTAGATGGCGTATAAGACATGAGCACCACATTAGTACTTTTTGAAATTAGCGCTATATATGTGATTTATTGAAAACTACTTAGTAAGATCAATACATTATTAGTTCCATTCAGCCTTTTAGCGTCCACTGCTGGACATAGGCCTCTCCAAGAATGGGGGATATTGCCGTAATCGCCACGCTTGGCAGGCGGGTTGGCGATCGCAGTGGATGTTGTTAATACTCGAAGGAGTGCTGCTGCCCACTCCCCCGGTATTCCCTCAGTCGGCTCTTACGACTCCCATGGGTGGAGAGGGGTAGGACAATTCTAACGCCGGCCCCACACGGACATTATTAGTTACTTATCAAATAATCAATTTTATTGTGAAAAATGAAGATTATGAGGCGTACACTATTGGATTTTCCAAAGTATTATTTATTTTATGTATAGATTATCAAAGGGGAAGGATGTGAAAAGCAGTATTTACTTGGAAATACTACTGAAAATTTATGACTTAATTTTTTTTTTGCTTATGATGGATGATCTATCTATGTCTATTGCTAATGGACTCACCAATACCAAAATACTCCCAAGATACTGCTCACCATATAATTTCATGAACATGAAATAAAAGAATGAACAGCTCTCTCCCGCTACAGCCAAAACACACCTTGGTGCTATCACATCATAGCCTGTCACAAGAAGATGGAAGACGGTGGTACCAACCCATTAGGGCCCGATAATAAGTGAGTACTCCCACTTGGTACCTAGCCCTACCACCAGTACCTAGTACAATGTATAATAATTTCTCACCTTAATTACCTAATACGGCACCTGTGGGATAGAATGGGGTGGTGACATTTTATTCTTAGTCTGTCAACACATTGATAAAACTATAAGGGCATTTATACCACTATTTTTCAAATTTCTTTAAGTCTCTGTAACAGTTTTATGATTTTATTTATATGAGCATTATATTATTAGACAATTTAACGGCCAGAATCAATGCTATCCCCAAATTGCTACATCAGAAACGTCACATAAATCCCGCCATAAATCCTCGAATGAAGTTATTTTCTAAAGCTGATTGTAAGCTAAAGAATAAGTGAGTTTGCTAAAAAACCCACTGCGCACTTATTAATAAAAATAAAAACCCAACGAGTGTACGGTCAGCAAATTAATACTTTAATAAAAATACGGCTATTGCAGTGTGGTCGAATCACATTTGTTTGGGTTAGATGCTTGAATGCAGTCGGAAAACGTTGTGGTGCTCACTCGGTGCGGCCTATGTCCAACGGTGGACGTCAAAAGTCTGATGGATGGATGGATTTTTATTTTAACTTTACAAACATACAATTGACTAGTGGTAGAACCTTGCTTGTTCCAGTGTGAATGGGCCACCCCGATCGGAGAAGTATCACCCTCTCACAGAAGATTAGCGTAACACAACAGTAATATTTCTTAAGGTCAGTGAGAGCGCCGGAGGCGCCTGTCCTCTCCTTAATATCCTTCCTAACCTCTCTCAGTATCCTAAATATCCTCTCCTATCCTACTTATCCACCATCTATCCCTTTCCTTGGATATGGCGACGCACGAGTGATGCCTCTGGTATTGCTACCGTCTATAGACTACGGTAAAAAAAAAAACAAAAGTACACTCGGGCTCAAAATATCCATTTGTAACCCACGCAAAGAATTTTCTGTGTGGTTATCGAACCCAAAACCACGGTAATGCTATCTATACAGTGTTGTGACTCGGCCCTACCGTGCCATAATACTTAACACGGGAGGCCAATTTCTAAACCCGCCATCTTGTGCAGTCAATTTCTTTTTATTTAACCAGTAAGGTCAACAAAAAAATTGTAATATTAACAATTCTCCTTCTTATTTTTGATGTGAAACATCTAATGCGGAGGGAGGGTAAAATCGGCTGTTAGCGTGGCGAGGCTTTTATTTTACTTGTCCCGTTCAAATCTTACAAGTTAGCTTTGACACACTTCCCGGGTACCGATTGAGCTGAAATTTTACACGCATCTGTATATCGCGTGGCAATACAATATTATGATGACTTGGAGCTGATCTGATGTTGGAGCTGGAAGGTGGAAATAGGAACTCTATAATGAAACGGCGCAACCCCATCGAATTTGGGCTCATTTGATTCGTCTTGACGAGTACTTTGCCTCTAGATGGTGGTATCCAGGCGCTGATGGTGAAGCTGGAAGGTGGTCACAGTGACTCTATAGTGAAACGACGTAACCCCATCGAGTTTGGATACGTTTGATTCGTCTTGATGAGTACTTTGTCTTTAGATGGTATACAGGGTCTGATGATGGAGCTGGAAGGTGGCCATGCGAAACTCTGTAATTAAATGGCGCAACTCCATCGAGTTAGGGCACGTTTGAAATGTTTTGAATTGAATGAATGAATTATTTATTGCCTTTTAAAAATTACAATCAGTTTAGATTGAAGCTAAAACATAATAAGCTAAAAGGCAAAGGTAAGTGACTCAGCTTTTGCTGTTTGAAACGAATTTCATCCAGCGCTGTTTTTCAGTCACCCCCGTTTCCTATGGTGTGATGGTCTATTTACAGAAGTTTCTCAGGCGTCACCCAAAGACGTTAAGTATGATGTGTTATCGAAATTAGCAGTCAGGAGCAATTGTCAGGATGGCTGAATTGGTAAAGCATCTGGACGGTATCCAGAAGATGCAGGTTCAAATCCTGCTCCTGACTGTTGTTTTCGATTTCACATTTTTCACTTTGTGTTTAATACAGAAGTTTCGTTGAGGGACTATGTTACCACATAATAGTATAAAGTTACAAAACACAAATTCACCTAAATGTCAAAATAATATTCGAGATAAAATGAAATTGCAAAAATTATTAATTAAACAATAGGAATGGTACGTTTAGTAAAAGAGTTACTTAAAGAAATTAGAGACAATTCTTTTAAATTATGTTACTGTCATAAACCGTGTTAGTTAGGTAGTGTGTGTGTATGTGTGTGTTTGTTTTCGTGTATGTGTGTTCTTGTGTGTGTATTTTTGATTATAATTTTTATATGTGTATTTTTAGGGTTATTTAGTAAAATAATCTTTTAACTTCAAATCTTTTATACAAGCATGATTCAGATTTTCTGCAGCTATTTGTTTGTTTATTAGAGCTAATTTATATTTTGCTTTGAAACTATCTACACGCATTCTATTTCTAAGCGGTGGTGGCAAATCATTCCATATGCTTGCAGCTAAGAATCTGAAACATCCCTTATCATCCCATCGTTTTGGCTAGTACTTCAGTCCTAGATGATATCCAGGGTCTGATGATGGAGCTGGAAGGTGGTCACAGTAATTCTGTAATGAAAAGACGCAACCCCATCGAGTTTAGAATCGTTTGATTCGTCTTGAAGCGTACTTTGTCTTTAAATGGTATTCAGGGTCTGATGATGGAGCTAGAAGGTGGCCATAGGAAATCCGTTATAAAATGACATAACTCCATCGAGATTGGGCTCGTATGATTTGTCTTGATGAGTACTTTGTCTCTAGATGGTATCCAGGGTGTGACGATGGAGCTGGAAGGTGGTCACACTGACTCTGTAATGAAACGACGCAACGCAACCCTATCGAGCTTATACTCGTTTGATTCGTCTTGATTCGTCTTTGTCAAGTTATGATCATTTTATTTCTACAAAATAATTTCGATGTTTTCACATCTGGTAGACTTCCCGCGACGTCTAGTTTTTTTATTAATTTTTCTCGTTCTCGAGAAAGGTCAAGTCAGGAGTGCCCTTAACCGACGTGCATGTATGAGTAATATAACGAAAGTAAACGAGGCAAAAGAGGATCGTGGCAAGTGGAAATCCGTTGTTTCTGCCTACCCCTCCGGTCATTTATATAAGTACTACTGTTTTTATTAACTCGCTTTCTTGTAGGTATTCTGTAATTGACTTTATAGTAACTTCCCGATGAGCTAGATACTTGAAATTTTGACCATAGCTCAGAAGTGGATGACAATGCATGAAAATGTGAAAAAGATTATAACCATTTTTTTTTGTTTCGGCGGGAAAAAATATTCCTAACCCCGTCGTTCGGGGCAACGAACAGGTTAGTGTGGGGCCCTCACCCACTAAATAAACCCGCCGTGTGCCGTCTCTCCGCCTGTATTGGTGGGCCACTGGAACTATGTTACATTATTTCAGTGGTAGAAGAACATAACCCTAAAACGCAGAATATAATCATAAAAACTTTAATGTACCATGTTTTATAATGCACTAAAAATTATTAAATTATTGTAAGATTGGAAACGAAAAACATGGGGCACGCTATTAAGGCATCAATTATCAGCTGCATCACAATTTAATTATTAAAATTTTATACTTTTTAGTTCGTTATAAAACATGGTAACTTTTTATTATTATTATTTTTACTATTGATAAACGTACTTGCGAGAGTGCTGTCGCCAAATATTTTCAATGATTTCTTAATTATATCCATGTTACTTTTGTTAAGTGTCTTATTATGTTACATGTTTAGTTATTTGTTAATTATTTTATTATTATTTAGATGTTTTTATATATATTTTTAGCATTTTACATGCTTAGCACTATACAATAAACACAAAGTGAAGAATGTGAAATCGAAAATAACAGTCACGAGCAGGATTTGAACCTGCATCTCCTGGATACCGTCCAGATGCTTTGCCAATTCAGCCATCATGACTATTGCTCCTGACTACTAATTTCGATAACACATTCATACTTAATGTCTTTGGGTGACGCCTGCGCCATCTATCGGAAGTATTTTCATACATTATTGTTATATTGACGTTTTCGTGGTTTAAAACACGAGTGAACCTGAACTCCTTGAGAAACATTGGTTGTTATGTTTACATGTTGTCTCAAGCTAAACTGAATAGGGTATAGCAAAATTTGACGTTGACGATAATATCTGCTGTCAAGTTTCCAAAATAAATATCGCTACATCGTCGTTGATAGTTTAGTAGTATTTTCCAATATCTATGCATAACAATTTTCATGGTGATCGATTGACGGTATATAAATAATCCATTGTAGCGCTATCTGGTGCCAAGTTACAATTCCGGGGGACGCGTCTCGTGGCGTAGTCGGTAGTGTAACCGACTTCCGTGCACGAGGTCGTGGGTTCGATTTCCACTGAGGACAATTATCTGTGTGATGAACACAGATATTCGTACTGCGTCTGGGTGTTTTCTATTTATTATATGTATGTATTTGCAAAAAAAGTAGTATATATGTATTATATCCGTAATCTGGCCCATAGCACAAGCGTTAAGCTTAGTTTGGGACCAGAGGACGTTGTGTGAAATGTCCGTGAATATTTATTTATTTATTGTATATTATCAAGCCAGTGGTAGAGCCTTGCTTATCCGACCACGAAAGGGCCGGCTAGATCGGGGAAGTACCACCCTCTGACAAAAGACAAGCGTCTAACAACGATAGTTACGCCTACCGTTGTGTTTCGTAAGGTGAGTGAGAGCGGCGGAGGCATAAACTCCCTCCCTATTATCCTTCCTATCCTTTCCTTAGTATACCTTGGAGATGGCGACGCGCGAGTAATGCCTCTGGTGTTGCTAGTGTCTATAGGCTACGGTAACCGCTTACTAGCAGGTAGGCTGTATGCTTTTTTGCGCCTCTTTGCGCCTCCCATGATAAATGTGTTCATTTGAACGCTCTAATCTCTGAAACTATTAAAGCGGATTGGAAAAGTTCTTGGTATATTTAATAGCCCAATGTTTGAAGAAAGCTATGGTCTTATAAACAATACGCTTCGACCTATAGAATCAAACAAAAATAAAATAAAACTTTTTATTTATTTTTGTTATTGCGTTGTATAAGCGTATTCTGACATTACAGAGTTTAAACTGAACATCGATATATAAAATGTAGATGGCACTTTAAAAAAAAAACATAAATCAAAGCATGACGTAAATACAAATTATAAATTTGTGAATAAGGAAAAAGAGTATTTTAGTACGAACGGGATCCTTATTCACAAATTATAATTTGTATTTTAAGAGTAGCTGAGCATGTCAAGTGCTAAAATATAGATCAAAATAACGTAAATAATCAACTTTTATAAATATTATGGTTAAGACTGCGGGACACAGCTAGTAGCATATATATCATAAAAACCTTATGACAAAACAGTTACGTGTACCAATTTTATGATGATTGGTTCTACGGTACCGGAGTTTATTGGTCTCATATATATTTTCTTTTCAATCTATTACCGCAGTGCGGGTTAGCAGATTTTACAAGGCTTTGAGAAAATATTTGAGCCATGCAGGGTCCCTTCCGACGTCCTTCACCAAGCGGTGGTAATTTGTAAATAAATACGCATGTTTTCTTCTTACAAAGCTGTGAAACGTTACAATAACATTCATTTATTCGATTGTACATGTTTGTCACAGGAGTGAGAGAGTGGTACTTCACCGATTGAGGCGGCCCATTCATGCTGGTAGACCCAAGGATCTACCACTTTAGATCAAGTGGGCATATACTTATTTTTTATACTAGGCGGGTGGCAAACAAGCATACGGCCACACGGTAAGCGATTATTTATTTATTTATTATACAAGTACCATATCTACATATAAATACAATATTGCGACGGGCCTCGCGGCGCAGTCGGTAGTGTAACCGACTTCCGTACACGAGGTCGTGGGTTTGATTCCCACTCAGGATAATTATTTGTGTGATGAACACAGATATTTGTACTGCGTCTGGGTGTTTATTATGAGTATAATATATATTTACAAAAAAGAGTAATATATGTATTATAAAAATGTAGTTTAAATACTTTTTTTAGTTTTACGGTTATATCTCAGGTTCCCGATATAGTAGCGGGATAAAATGTATACCAGTTTTTAAATCTAATCAAGGCCTTTCAAATAAAAAAAGTAACATCAAAATTTGTCCAATAGTTTTTTCGTGATGCGCGAACAAACAAACAGATACACAGACAAAAATTCTAAAAAAAATTGTTTTGGGTTTAGACACGCCTATAATAGGCTATTACAGCCATTTTTTTCTCAAAAATCTTGAATGTACAGACACAGCTCTGTTACAGCTTTATAATAGTATAGATGTATGGCACTTACGTGGTACATACCATTGGCGAAAACAATTTACAAAACAAGATATTATTTTAAAAACCTATGAATGTAATGAAATTGTAACTAATAAAAGTAAATATATTAATTTAAAACTTTAGTTCGTTACATGAGACATGCAGGCTTCTTTTGAAGTTACTAAATGTATCGTCAAAGATATAAATATCTACGTTACTACCTTGAATACAATTATATTCTCAACCTTGGACGTCTATCATCTAAGTCCACCCGTGATCATGAATGCTGTAAAGTATTCGAAACGTCGGGATAGTTGTAAAATCAAGTAAACGCGATAGATTCCGTAAACGTAGTTTTATTTCAAAATGTACAATTATATTCGTCAAGAATTCTATTCAGGGGGTATTGAAGATGTTTTGCGGTTAGGTACATTTTTAAAGGGGACATTGGAGATCCAAATTCGTTCTGGTAAAAGATGTATGAAATACTTATTTTTTTTTTAATCTTACGATTACCCAGTAAAGGAATAGGTGGTGGATAGGAAGGATAATAAGTAGAAGATAAGGAGGGGGTTTGAATACGAAACACAACAGTACGAGTACATAGCGTTGTGTCACGCCAATCTTCAGTAAGGTAGTTTTTAGATATTTTTATATATATTTTTAGCACTTGACATGCTTAGCAACATACATTAAACACAAAGTGAAAAATGTGAAATCGAAAATAACAGTCACGAGCAGGATTCGAACCTGCATCTCTTGGATACCGTCCGAATATCTCGTCTAGATATAAATATTTATAGGGTTTGCGTCATTATTAGGTAAAATCTTAATTGTAAAATTAAGTTTATCTGGTCGGTATTATGTATGAAAATACTTCCGACAGATGGTGCAGGCGTCACCCAAAGACGTTAAGTATGAATGTGTTATCGAGATTAGCAGTCAGGAGCAAGGGTCACGATGGCTGAATTGGCAAAGCATCTGGACGGTATCCAGGAGATGCAGGTTCGAATCCTGCTCGTGACTGTTATTTTCGATTTCACATTTTTCACTTTGTATTTAAGGTAGTTTTCCCAATATAGCAATTTTTTTTTACATTAATGCTGATATATGCAAGGCTCTTCTATTAAACTAATATGCTAGCCTTGCAGTATAAAAATATTTTTTAAATTATTTTGCTAAAATATAATTATTTTGCATAATGTTATTGGCAATGCATCGTTAACGGTTGGGGTCTCGAACGCTGAGTACAAACATTATAACGTTTATGGTTTTTAAGGTATGTGTTATGACAACATGTTATTATTGTGCGTAAAGGAACGTTATTTTAGCATGATAGGTCATGGTTCATGAAATATTGAAGTGCTTACCTAACGAGGAGTAGCGTCTTAGCATTTGATATTCTCAATTTTATACAGAATATTTTTATTGTTATCTCAATTGGATTAATATTTAGTAGTACAGTAATATAGCCGAGTACTGCAAGCACTGCAAGTATCGGGTTCAATTCCCAGTCTGAAGCAGAGATCTCGCAACACACAGCTTTGATTTTACAAAATTATTCACATATTTGTTCATAATTTCCGTATGTAAATGGTTAAAAAAAAACATATACATACACAATTTCCTCATCACATTGGTCGTTAAGACAAATGTGATGAGGAAATTGGGTATGACCGCAAGGTAGTACGATAGCTCAGTGGATTAGAGCACTTCCCCGGATAGGAAGGGACGCAGGTTCGGTTCCCGCCCGTATTAAAGTTCTGTTTTTTCTCCTTCACAAATAGTAATTTATATTCTAAAAGTAGCTGAGCATGTCAAGTGTTAAAAATAGAGATATATCAACATGTTAAAAAAAATTGTTATATTTTTTATGTGTATAAAATAATATGTTGTATGATAGATAAAACATCTAGAAATAAATTGAAATTATTATGTCGAAGTCCAAATCTGAAAGTGTAATAGTTTCTCAGTAAAGTGTACCACAATATGCATAGATTGTGGGATAGTACTAGGGCTCCCTTCGCTCCAATAACAACCAAATTTCGCACACCTACAACCCTATTTTTTTACTGAAATAATATCCTTAGTAGCTGAAATAAATTACTCAGTCTATACAAACGCCAATGTTCGGTTCGGACATGACAACTTCTGTCAGGTTCGCTAGTCTATACTATTATAAAACTGTAACAGAGCTATGTCTGTAACAACATAGCATCACGCCTGTATTCCCCGAAGGGGTAGGCAGAGGTGTATTACACACCCACGACTCGCCAGCTATGTTTAAGTCCCACGTAATTGGGGGCGAGCCTATTGACGTCTACTGGGCACATTTCCAAACTCCGGGCTGCTACTGGGAATTTTCCTTTTTAGGAAAAATCTCAATAACATTGCCCGACCCGGGGATCGAACCCGGGATCTCATGATTAGCTGACATTGTACATTTAAGATATTTGAGAAAAAAATACTGTAACGGGCTATACAGGCGTGTCTAAACACAAAACTATTTTTTTTTAGATTTTGATGCAGCTTTCTTTATTTGAAAGACCTTGATTAGACTTAAAAACTGATATACATTTTATCCCGCTATTATATCGGGAACCTGAGATACAACCGATGACCTAGCTTTTGGCTGCGGCGAAGCCGCAGGCAAAGGCTAGTATTATTATAAAGCGGTAATAAAGCTGTGTTTGTACCTACATTTAAGGTATTTGAGAAAAAATTAAAGGCTAATTGTTTAGTCGCACGCAGAAACTACTGAACAGATTTTGGTGAAACTTGTATTGTATTGATAGCTCTTGGTTAGACTTAATCACTGGTGCACGTCTTATTTCGCTACTATATCTGGAACCTGAACAATAACCTAAAACTAGTTGAAACTGAGGCAAAGGGAATACAATTTATTAAAAGTTTTCATTAATTACCGCCCAATTATTTCTACGTGTCCAGTAATATCGAAGTTATACCAAGTAGTTTTATCGACGATAGCCAAATATTACTCTAGAGAATCGCTGTACCAGAAAACAAATAAACTTCAATAAAAACTAATTAATTATATCAAAAGTTGGATATAGTTTGTTAATTAATTAATTTACGGATTACGAGTTCAGTAGTTTCAGCTCGGGAAGGGACTATCTAATTTATTGTTGTGTTATTTATTAATATAAAAAGCATATCTATCATTTCGGATTATTTTTAAATAAATGCTCAACATCTTAACTGCCTCAGCGGTGCAGCGTTAGTGTGAGCGACTGCTGATCATCAGGTCTCGGTTTCGATACCCGGCTCGGTGCTGTTGAGCGTTTTCGTAAAAAGAAAAATTCTCAGTAGCAACCCGGCGTTTGGAAATCTACCCCGTAGACGGCAATAGGCTTATCCCCTATTACGTGGGACTTAAACGTAGCTGGCGAACCGTGGGTACACACCCATGCATCTCTGTCTACCTCTTCGGAATACAGGCGTGATGTCATGTCTCAACATTTAAATATTTTTTTAAAAGTTTTATTTATCTTAACTAAAACAAGCTATTATGAACTGGATTCTGACATTTTCACAAAACGTCCTCTGGTCTCAAACTTAGCTTACTGCTATGGGTACCAGATTACGGATATAATACATATACTACTTTTTTTTTGTAAATACATACATATTTCAGATAGAAAACACCCAGACGCAGTAAAATTATCTGTGTTCATCACACAAATAGTTGTCCTGAGTGGGAATCGAACCCACGACCTTGTGCACGGAAGTCAGTTACACTACCATAGTGTAACGAATACTAATAGTGATTAAACTCCTTTGTTATGCCGCAAAATACCTACACGGCTGTCTCGACGTCTAGTACCTAAAAATATGCAAGGATTGTCACAAAAACATTATTTTAGATAGTACCTAATATTTTTACATTTTATTTTATATGTGTTCCTCGTAATAATTTATTCTTTGATTATATTAGTTTATATTTCTATACAAACATACCCATTGCGTCCCGCAGTTTCACCTAATTTGTCGTGGTTGAAACAAAGGCTTGTGTTTATGCAATCATCTAATTAATTTCGCTATAAAGCGGCATCTCAGGTATTCCGCTGATAATATTGGATGGGGGTTAAACAAAATAAATAAAACAGGTTCAAAATATAAATTCATTCTGTTTATTCAACACCACCTTGTTACAGATGTGTAACCGACAAATATTTACGACGTTTATTATTAGGTTGTTTTTGTCTTTTGTGGAATTTAATTACATAGTTAATTCTCATCCTTATATATAATTCAATTAAAAATCGTGAAGGAAAGCAATCACATGGTTGTGAGAATTCAATAGCACTTAAGGTGTCATACAACCTTTTCCCGATATTTTCACCTACGAACGAAATAAAAGATTATTTAAAAACGAGATAATAGTAAAAGAAAATAATTTTAGTGTGTTGTTTTGTTGCTGCGTGAACACCAAATAAACGTGCAACCAATTACAGTGATGAGTGACACGCCTGATTGAGCATACCGGCATACCGGTATGCAAGCGAAGCCGACCGGTATTACCGCAGACGTCGCGGGCAGGGGGGTGACTGCGCCTTTGAGGAAGCGGCGTTCCTGGCCACCTTAGGGACCTCGGAGGTGGTCAGGAGGATCGGGGCGCTGGGGCTTAGGGTGGCCCTGGACAAGTCGGAGGCCCTGCTTTTCCATGGGCCCCGACGTCGGCCACCTGCTGGCGCCTCGATCACGGTGGACGGGGTCCGAATTGGAGTGCAGGCCCGGATTAAGTATCTGGGCCTGGTGCTGGACGGGCGGTGGCGCTTTCGCGAGCACTTCCGTCAACTGTCTCCGAGGCTCGTCGGTGCGGCGTCCGCCCTTGCAAGGCTCATGCCGAATATGGGCGGACCCAACAATGCGTGTCGACGGCTTTACGCGGGGGTGGTCCGGTCGATGGCGCTGTACGGCGCACCCGTGTGGGCGGAGTCCCTGGACGCACTAAACAGGGCTCTTCTGTGGAGGCCACAGAGAGTCGTCGCGTCCAGGGTCATACGTGGATACCGAACGGTGTCGACGGAGGCGGCCTGCGTGTTGGCCGGAACCCCTCCGTGGGACTTGGAGGCGGAGGTGCTCGCCGAGATGTACCGGCGGGCGTCGCAAGAGCGGGAGGGGGGTGGACGTCCCCCACCCAGCGTGGTGGCCAGATGGCAGGGCGACGCCCGCCGAGCTGCCATGGCCAACTGGAGGGCGCGGCTGGAGGCGCCCCGGGCCGGTCTTTGGACCGTAGGGGCGCTCCAGCCTGTGCTGGAAGAGTGGGCAGGGCGACGGCACGGAGTCCTTACCTTCCGACTGGTGCAGGTGCTGTCGGGGCACGGTTGCTTCGGCAGATATCTGCACATTGTCGCAAGGAGGGAAGCGACTCCGGGCTGTCACCATTGCGGCTGCGACGAGGACACGGCGCAGCACACGCTTGAGTCGTGCCCGGCTTGGGCCGAGCAGCGTCGTGAACTTGTCGCAGCAATAGGGGGGGACCTCTCGCTGCCGAGCGTCGTCAGAGCGATGCTTGGCAGCGACAGGAATTGGGCCGCGGTCGCTGCCTTCTGCGAGGAGGTCATCTCGCGGAAGGAAGCGGCGGAGAGGGCCAGGGAGGCTGATCCTTCCGCAGACCCAAACCGCCGCCAGCGACTGGGGCGGCGCAGGCGTGAATATTTGCGCCTAATACCGCCCTAGCTGGGGCTGCGGGTGGATGGACCAGGGAACGTCCGCCACCCGCAAGGCCTCCCGCGAAGGTGCGACGCTCCGTGTAAGGATGCGTTGCTCAGATGAGGGTACCCGAAAGGGTAAGCCGCCGGCGGACCACCGAAGGAATGTAACATAGTTCCAGTGGCCCGTCAATAAAGGCGGAGAGACGGTACACGGCGGGTTTCTTTAGTGGGTGAGGGCCCCACACTAAAAAAAAGGGGGGGGGGGGGGGGTGACTGCGCTCTCCTTCGTACCGCACTTCACCGTTGCTGTGTCTAGTCGCTGAGTTGACTCACTATTAGTATTCGTTACACTATGACACTACTAGCGACCACGCCATGAGGCCCGTCATTAATTGAATTTAATATCAATTTATTAATACTAATATAGGTAATATATCTAATTATTTCCAGTGGTGGACCCTTGCTTATCCCAGCACGAATGAGCCGGCTCGATCGGGGCAGTACCACCCTCTCATAAAAGATCAATCAGTAGGGACTCCTATCATTGTGTTCCATATGGTGAGTGAGATTACCGAAGGCCCAAACCCCTCCCTATCCTCTCCTTATTATCCTTCCTATCCTCTCCTTAATATGCACCTCCTGTTCCTTTCCTAGGTGACGGCGTCGCACGAGCAATGCCTATTCTTTGCTGGCGTCTATAGGCTAAGGTAGCCGATTACTATCTGGTGGGCGGTATGCTTGTTTGCCATCTACGTAGTATAAAAAATGCGAATAAAAGTGTGTTTGTTTGCTTGTTACGTTTTCCCATAATGCCACTTAGTTTACACTAGTACATTCACCGCGGCTTCGCTCGCGTCATAGTATTTAATAAAATACACTACAGTTGACTCTCACCAACATCTTAGACCTATAAGTATTCTTCCAGTTCTATCAAAACTAGCAGAAAGAGCAATTTGCTCGCAGTTAACAAGTTACTTAGAAGCTAATGGCCTATTACCTAACGTACAGTCTGGTTTTCGCAGTGGTTACGGTACAGATACGGCACTGGCTCACGTGACAGACGACATACTCTCGGAGTCAGACGCGGGTAGGAGTACAATATTAGTCCTACTCGACTTCTCGCGCGCTTTCGAGTGTTTGAACGTGGAACTTCTTATTGCAAAACTTAAGTACTATGGAGTATCTACCTCAGCCCAGAATTGGTTCGTATCTTTTCTAACAAATCGTAAGCAGTATGTGGTGGTTGAAAATATAGATGGTGAAGAAAGGAAGTCAATGGTGAAATCCTTAACTCGAGGCAGTCCACAGGGCTCAATAATCAGTCCATTGCTGTTCATTATATATACAGCTGACTTATGTAAACAAATAAAATATTGCAAGCTACATCTATATGCGGATGATACACAAATATACATGTCATTTCCTCCTGGTGATACCAGTAGTTCAGCAGAATTAATAAATAAAGATCTAGAAGCTATATTCAAATGGGCGCGGTGTAACAATCTAGTGCTAAACCCTACGAAGTCAAAATTTATAGTTTTGGGAAATAAATATCAACGTGAGGTAGTTATTAGCAATCAACCGAAGTTATACATCGATGGCCAGGGCATAGCAAGAGTGGATTCTGCTAGAAACCTCGGTGTTTTAATGGATAATGATTTACGTTACATTGACCACGTTAATACGAAGATAAGGAACTCTTTTTATAGACTCAAAGTATTATACGGTATAAAATAATTTTTGACAAAACAAGTTAGGTTGCAACTATGTGAATCGTTGGTTTTATCGAACTTTAACCATTGTGACACTGTCTATGGGCCAAAGCTGTTTGCCAAGACTGCCGCTGCCATTCAACGAGTACAAAATGCTTGTGCACGTTTCTGTTTTACAATACCAAAACGAGCGCATGTCACTCCCTACCTGAATGAAAATAACTTACTAAAAATGGCGGGGCGTAGAGCAGTACATCTGGAAGGGCTGGTCCATAGAACAGTTTTCACGAAGAAACCAAGCTATCTATTCGCAAAACTGAAATGGGTGAGTGACCAACACAGCCGATATACTCGCAGCAGCGTACATCGCATGTTAAAACTGCCCCCTCATGGGACGGCTTCCTTCAGAGGCTCTTTCAAGTTCTCGGCAGCAAAAATCTGAAACGATCTCCCTATCTATGTAATAGGTGACATGGCTATGTCACCTATTACATTTAAAGCCAAATTTAAAGAGATCATGTTGCTTAAGCAGAAGAATTCCGTGCCGCGAACGTGAAATGGCAAAGGGAAAGTATAATTTAATAACATAGTAGTAACAATAACATTTAAATTTTTGGAATTTTGGACAAATAGTGTCATGAAGTGCAGGCTATATAAAATTTAGGACCATTAGCCATAGAATTTATATATATAGAGGTTTATTGAACAATTTTTTTTTTTTTAACATTTTTGATCTATATTTTTTAGCATTTGACATGCTCCGCCAAAAATGTTAAAAAAAAAAATCGCGCTATCAAATAGTATGAATTTTAATTGCAAAATTAAACTTACTATATCGGTTTAATGCATGTAAATGCTTCCGATAGATGGCGCTGGTCGTAAAGACAAATGTAATAAGGAGATTGGGATGGTCGAAGGACCTGTACTGTAGCTCAGGTGCTTAGAGCACTTCCCCGGATTGGAAAAGACGCGGGTTCGATTCCCGCTAGTACAAAAAATCTCTTTTTCCTTATTCTCAAATAATTTATACTTTAATTTTATTTTTATTATCATTTAATTGTGTAATTTGCTCCCTCAAATATGTGTAATTGAATGCCAGAAGGAAAAAGAGGTGGACTGAAAATCAGCGTCGACCAGTATGGATAATGTGCATACTGTCGACATGAGCTGAGTCCATTCCTTTTGCCACAGCATATAAATAATACATTGTTGTGTACTTCCCACTTACTTCTTTTTCTCTTATTGTTTTGTTTTTTATTTTTGTATGTATTTTTTATTTTGTATGTGGCAATAAAAGGTATTATTATTATTATTTTCGATGAAAAATCAATTTCGGATAGGATTCCTATTATTAGATATAAGAGTCGCCACGCTAACAGCCGGTTTTACCCTCCCTCCGCATTAGTTGTTTCACATCAAAAATATAGGTTCCGGATAAATAATCACCATTATCATATACTAAAACCCTCTCCAAAACACGCTGCATCTTATGGTATAAGTGTTATTCTGATCGGTTCAGTAGTTTTCGCAGTATAACCGAACAAAAAACCGGCTCTCCATTTATTAATATAGATAGATATATAGTCCAAAGTCCAAAAAAGTAGATAGATATTTATCTGGGATACCTTGTATCCCATATAGAGATAGAAATTTTTGAAAAGAGATCTTTAGTATGGCGTAGAGGCGTAGAGTGACGTAAGTATTTATATTCTGAAATCCGCGACCAGAATCTAATATGCCATCCAATATACATAATAGGCATTTAAAAAATAACTAAAATATATTTAAAATATTTACTTTCGATATAATACTTTTGGTCTATCCAACATCGTCTAAACATTTGCTTTTTTGCAATCCGTCCCGCTCTCTCTCGACATAATTTGTGAAATCAACGAGCGGGTACACATTGGAGTAATGCGCTTATCGTGTACCGGTCCTCACGTTGATTAACTACTGTTTAAATCGATCGGGACAATGGGACACGAGTGCTCTTGTTCAGATATCAGTTTTTCAAGTGAACCTTCTTTAGACGACACGGTGTTGAGACGCAATTTGGATCAAGAGACTCAGATTTTTGAGACGAATGTAATGTTACACACGCAACTTAAAAAAGCCAATTAAAAAATGTAGAATTTCATTTAAATTACTATTTCCATAATTCTTGAATTTATTTAACCTAATAATAATATTTTATTATTATTTATGATATTTGACTAATCCTGAAAAATGCTGGTTTAGGAGTGGTGCTGATTATGTGTGATATTACACACTTAACAAAATATAGCAACTGAATATCATCAATTTTCTTCAAATCTAATGGATATAAGTAATTGTAAAATATGCGTGAATTATTCGCATAAGTCATCCAGTCTAAATATTAATAAAATATTATAAAAACACATTTCCCTGCAAAGAAGGACGTATTTGTCGTAGTGCCCCAGTTCCAAAGGGTAACTCTCCCGGTCTCCAAGAGCATTGGGATCCTCGGCATCGACATCTCTAGCAAAGTCCAGTTCGGGAGTCATTTGGAGGAAAAAGCCAAATTGGCGAGTAAAATACTAGGCATCCTGAACAGAACCAAGCGGTACTTCACACCGAGGCAACGACTTGTGCTATACAAAGCACAGGTCCGCCCTCATATGGAGTACTGCTCACATCTCTGGGCAGGTGCGCCTAAATACTCGACCTACTCGACTTACTGCACTCCCTGCAAAGGCGTGCTATTCGAATTGTCGATGATCCCAATCTCACAGAGTGTGTGCTCTATCGGCTCTACAATGGGGAGTGCTCGGAGGAGCTGTTTGGGGTGGTACCAATATCACCATTTTACCACCGAACAACGAGACGTCGCGGTAGGGTTCATCCCACACTCCCTGGAAAAATTTTGTCAAAGACAGTTGGGTTTCAGCGTCCTTTTCTACCACGTACGTGTAAGCTCTCCCCTTTCCCCGGCGCTACGACATGTCCCTCTTTAAACGAGGTTTGAGAAGAGCACTTAAGTTGCGGTAAGCGGCGGCTTGACTATGTCCCCGGTGTTGCTAAAGTCCATTAGCGGCGGTTACCACTTACCATCAGGTGGGCCGCTTGTACGTCTGCACCGATGCCAATAAAAAAAAATAGCTAAGTACAGAATATTTTTTCTCTGAAAGGCGTTTCTTTTATTTTTTTTAAATGTCTTGTAAACAAAAAGCTTTACGGCGGCTGTACACACTCGTCTATTTGTCTCGCGAACCTCTCGTCCACTCTCGTCTCGTAGAAGCTCGACACGAGAGCACACCATGTACACGCTCGTTGTATCAATTGAACTTCGGATGCCCGTCGCGATGGACGTGGAAAAAACAATTGCGGCGTTTATTTTTTTTATTGGTTATTGTAATTTTTTAATCATTTACCATAAAGAAAATATATTAAGCCATGGCGAAAAAGAAATTTTTAACTATTCAACAGGAATATATATATTTTTTGATGTGAAACATCTAATGCGGAGGGTGGGTAAAATCGGCTGTTAGCGTGGCGACGCTTTTATTTTACTTGTCCCGCTCAAATCTTGCAAGTTAAATTTGACACACTTCCCAGTTTCCGATTGAGCTGAAATTTTACACGCATGTGTATATCAAGTGACAATGCAATATTATGATAACATGGAGCTGATCTGATGATGGAGCTGGAAGGTGGACATAGGAACTCTATAATGAAACGGCGCAACTCCATCGAGTTTGGGCTCGTATGATTCGTCTTGCTGAGTACTTTGTGTCTAGATGGTATCCAGGGGCTGATGATGAAGTTGGAAGGTGGCCACAGGAACTCTATAATGAAACGACGCAACCCTGTCGAGTTTGGACAGGTTTGATTCGTCTTGACGAGTACTTTGTCTTTAGATGGTATCCAAGGTCTGATGATGGAGTTAGAAGATGGCCATAGGAACTCCGTTATAAAACAACATAACTCCATCGAGTTTAGGCTCGTATGATTTGCCTTGACGAGTACTTTGTCTCTAGATGGTATCCGGGGTCTGACGATGGAGCTAGAAGGTGGCCACAGTAACTCTGTAATGAAACGACGCAACCCTATCGAGTTTATACTCGTTTGATTCGTCTTTGACTTTGTCAAGTTATGATCATTTTATTATAATAATTTCGATGTTTTCACATCTGCTAGACGTCCCGCAATGTGTAGTTTTTTTAAATCTTCCACGGGGATATCAAAATCGTTGCTTATCCGCAACCAAGCGCTGTGTAATAGTTGCTTATCCTTGTGCCTGACATTCTTAGGATTCCATAATAGTGATTGCCTTTAGTAGGCTTATAAAAAGCATTTGAACACATCGTTGTCGCACGCAGAAAGCACGTCTTTACGCGAACGCAGTTGGCGGGCAACTAAGCAAACGAGTGTGTACGTGTACAGGCGTGGTCTCGTTATATCGCGAGACTCACGGAGACCCTTTGAATCGAGCACAAAAAACCGACACTCTTCCGAGACATAGCGATAGCCCCGAGACGAGACAAGGCTGCCATGTACACACTCGCCCTCGGCCTGTCTCGTGGTGTCTCGACGAATGTGTACAGCCGCAGTTAGTGTTGCTTTAGTGTAATTGACAAAACTGTACGTTGTATTCATAAAGCGAGTAAGGTAAGGTGTGTGGGACGGAATGTTAAGAGTGACGAGTATAATTTTAAAACTATAATATAAAACCAAAATAAATGAAAAGGCTTTTGATATAGTTTTGCTGTTGCTACCAGAAAGAAGACGTGGTTATAGAGATAAAATTAAAATGATTTCGTAGATCAACGATCCCACCAATCTATAAAAAAGACACAATTAAATAAAACCATGAAAGAGACCACAGCACAGAGGCGAACCCATTTCATATAAAACTTAAATAGGCATATTTACTAAGACAGCGCAGACAGTCGTTGTACTAATTGCCTATTCGCTTCTCTTTAATATACGCTTGTAAGTAAATATAATCAACTTTCTAACGTAAACATGTAAGTTATTAAATGTAAACAATGTATTTCTAATCAAGGCAATGTCGGTAAGATACGAATTTACTTAAGATAGGGATGCGGTTTTTTCATACTTCATAATACACGATTCCTTCTATTCTATTATTATATATTATATAGTTTAATAAGTTAGGTGCATAAAAATCTTAATTGTAAAATTAAGTAAGTAAAATTAAGTAAGTAAGGTCGGTATAATGTACGAAAATACTTCCGACAGATGGCGCAGGCGTCGCCCAAGACGTTAAGTATGAATGTGTTATCGAGATTAGCAATCATGAGCAATTGGCTGAATTGGCAAAGCATCTGGGCGGTATCCAGGAGATGTAGGTTCAAATCCTGCTCGTGACTGTTATTTTCGATTTTACATTTTCCACTTTTTGTTTAATGTATAGGTATGGCTAAGCATGTCAAATGCTAAAAATATATATATAAAAATATTTAAATATTTATAGGGTTGCGTCATTTATTAGGTAAAAATTTTAATTGTAAAATTAAGTTAACCTGGTCGGTATAATGTATGAAAATACATCCGACAGATGGCGTAGGCGTCGCCCAAGACGTTAAGTATGAATGTGTTATCGAAATTAGCAATCATGAGCAATTATCATGAAGGCTGAATTGGCAAAGTGTCTGGACGGTATACAGGAGATGCAGGTTCAAATCCTGCTGTGACGTGTATACATTTTCCACTTTGTGTTCAAGTTAGGTGCTCTCACTCACCGAGTGAAATGCCGCCGTAGGAATATCTATCGTTATTATGTAAAAAGGTGGTGCTTACTTTCGAATATGGCAGCCATTATCATCAGTTACTAGCCATGTACGCATGAGATATTATAGTGGACGAGTATGTGTGCACAAACACAAGTATACTCTCTATATCATCACTCACATATTCCAATGGGAAGGAATTCCGATATCGCTGAAGAAAGATCAGCAGCTTGCTTTCCGAGGTTGAAACACCGCTATTTTCCTAACTCTGGGCTGGTAAAATAAGTTTTCCCTCAATTTCCTCTTTATGCACTTCAGAATTATTTGCGGTGGTATGGAACACATTCAAAGGCGCCTGAAAGACCACATGGTGAAGACCATGTGGTCTTTTCAGCGTCTTTCTCTCAATGAAGTCTCAAAATTAACCTTAGTATATTGGATTAATGCATGTGAATGCATCCGATAGGTGGCGTGGTCGTAAAGACAAATATGATGAGGAGATTGGGTATGGGTGAAGGTCAGTGCGGTAGCTCAGTGGCTTAGAGCACTTCCCCGGATTGGAAGGGACGCAGGTTCGATTCCCGCTCGCACTAAACTATTCTTTTTCCTCATTTACAAATAATTTATACTTTAATTATGTTCTTATGCTTTCGAAGACATAACAAAAAGTCATCTGCATTTATAATAGGTATTTGTCGTAGCTATCTATCATCAATAGATGGATGAATATAATTTTACATAATTAGATAATAGTTGAAACGGATCTGAATTAGGGTATGGCGATCCGTTGGTGGCGTGAAACCTCTACGGCGCTTGATTAATAACTGCGCCACAAAATGGAGGGTAAAACCAGCTGTTAGCCGTTTCAATAAAGTGGTAGCGACTTTACTAAGCAGCTTCTATGGAGTTTTGGAGGCAACACGAAGAAACACGTTACGCCGCACTACATCACTTGCCAACACTTATACACACACACACACACAAATAACTAATCAGCAAAATACCACTATTACACATTAATACTTGAAATAACACAATTTTTTGTAAAATAATGCTGAGCGACGACATGACTTTTTCATGTTCCCGCCAAAAATATAAAAAGCGTTTTGTTTGTTTTGTTTATATAAAGGAGAGGACAGGAAGGATAACAAGGACAGGATAGGGAGGGGGCTCGGGCCTCCGGTACTCTCACTTACCGTATAAAACACAACGGTAGGTACTACTGTTGGTTCATGCTGATCGTTTGTGAGAGGTTGGTACTTTCCCGATCAAGCCGGCCCATTCATGCTGGGTAAGCAAGGTTCTACCACTTCCAATATATTCACGGACATTTCACACAACGTCCTCTGGTCCCAAACTAAGCTTAACGCTTGTGCTATACCACCAGATTACGGATACAATACATTACTTTTTTTTTGTAAATGCATACATATAAAACACCCAGACGCAGTACAAATATTTGTGTTCATCACACAAATAATTCTCATGAGTGGGAATCAAACCCACGACCTCATGCACGGAAGACGGTTACACTACCGACTACGCCACGAGGCCCGTCAATGACTAATGATTATATGATCTTCCAGCAGTATAGAGCCTAGCGCGAATGTATGACGTCCCAATTGCGCAGAGACTCGCTCAAGGAGAGGAAGCCCATCGAGGTTAGCCACCGAGCTGAGGTGAATATACGCTGTAACAGTGGTTTACCGCGTCCAGGCGGGTGACAGCGCATAGTGGGTTGTTGTTAGATAGGAGCCCGACAATAGCCCGTTATCCCTGGGGACAGCGGCGTATACGGTAGGCAAATTTTCTAGCTTTACCAAAAATGTTTGATAAAACTAAGGACCGCAGAGACAGGTCTACCGAGTTCGATCGGGAAAAAATATACCTAACCGCACACCCCGTCGTTCGGGGCAACGACCAGGGTAGTGTGGAGCCAAAAAAATGAAATAAACCCGCCGTGTGTCGTCTCTCTGCCTGTATTGGCAGACCACTGGCATTAGTGACATTACTTCAATGATGGTATGAGATGCCCATAATATTTCAAAATTTTGTGCGTTAATCTTACCACATCTGATATTTCACACACCCGAAATACTATACGACATTGATATTCACAATAATAAGCTATTAAGTTCTTTGTTAGCATAGTTAATGGTGCACGTATTGTATAATCAAGCTAGTTATTCTTAAGGAGATAGGCTGGCTTAATTGGCGAAACAACGTCTTGTGTTGTATAGCAGGTTCTTAATCACGATTTATTTATTTAACTTATATCCCTATATAGTGTGTAGACGGCTACGGCTCACAAGTCATCGGGTTCGATTGCCATGTCGGGCCAACAAAGATTTATTAGATATTTCCGAAACCGTCGAGTCTGTATGAAGAAAATTATGAATGTTGAGGAAGTGAGAGATGTATGCAAGAATATAGTCTTTTGACATTTTGTTCTCTCTGTCTACCTTGCAAGGAAGATGGCGTGATGCTAAGTAAGCTTAAGAGCTCATAGCGAAAAAGTACCACCGTAACAACGTCGTACACATTCAATGGATGAAAATTAATCATTTTTTAATCTAACTTAACACCCATTGCAAGAGAAACGCATAAATTTGATTTTACACTTATGCCTTTTGGCGTTTAACTAGTTCAGTATATAAAATTTATTATTGAGTATACATTTTGTTCAGGTAATATCCTTTAGCAATATTAAAATCATTTTCCCTTTAAGAAATATTCGTGAAACTTCATAGAAAATTATATAATAACAAATGAATTGTTATCAATCAATTCAATTAACCATTGTCATCAATCGATTCAATAAATTTATCAATCAATTAACTGATTTAATTTGATCAGTGTTATTAATAATATTAATTATTACATTTAATAACTTGGTTTAGTTACTGTTCTAGAAAATATCATTAATCATTTTGGCCTGTTTGAGCCAATTAAAATCGAGGAATCGAATCGAAAAATCAAAATTTGCAAGTTGTTTTTAATCACAAATTGCCGCGACTCGATCAAGGAGATTACCTAAGGGAATTTCTGCTTGTGAAGCCTTTTTTTTTGTTAAGGCGAGAAAAAAGCGCGGCAGCGTATTCGAATAACCCTACCAGGTCTCCGGTCCGAATCTCTGGTCGAACCAGCAAAATCTTATGGTGTTTTTCCGTCGTTTCTCAGTAGCAGGTCGGAGTTAGGAAGCTGAAAAGCCATTGGTCCTGTGCCTAATCTTTCTCCCGTTATTAGACGATGAGAGTGACGGAAGTGCATTTGTATTTGTGCGCACGCCAGTGCACTATAACTGCCTTTGTGATGCAGCAGTAGTGTGAGCGACTGCTGATCATGAGGTCTCGGGTTCGATTCCCGGGTAGGGCAGTGTTATTGAGCTTTTACGTGAGACGAAAAATTCTCAGTAGCTGCCCGGAGTTTTGAAATATACCCGGTATACGGCAATAGGCTCGCCCCCTATTACATGAGACTTAAACATAGCTGGCGGACCGTGGGGTGTGTAATACACCTCTGCCTACCCCTTTGGGGAATACAAATGTGATATTATGTTTTTTTTTAGTTAGCTTATTTCTGTTGACACTGGCCGTTAATCACAAAGGCCAGAACGTTATTATTGTAAATATATTTTAAGTATTTTTACTTAAAACACATCAAAGAAAGCGCACATAGGCAGTAAAATTTATACCAAATTAATGCCAAGCCAACACTACTGAGCTTGAAGCGAATTCTTAATTTCAATTAATAATTGCAATTATAATATGAATCAATTAGTATAAATATAAATTAATTTTAATTTATACAGGAGATCAAAGGAGCAGCGATTTAAATGGACTGCTCTGTATTTGTTTTTAGTTTTATATAATTATTTAATTAATTCGTTACTGTAGATTAACCAAAGAATTAGCAGTTAGAATTTCTCACTTTGTAGTTTTAAAAGTAGCAAGCACTGCGTTATTATAAATTATGATAACTTTTATTTTAATAAATCGTATTGTATCACAGTCTATTTTATATTTTAATTATTTAATTAATTTGCCGTGTGGGGCCGGCTTTAGAATTGTCCCACCCCTCCACCCATGGGAGTCGTAAGAGCCGACTGAGGGAATACCGAGGGAATGGGCAGCAGCACTCCTTCGAGTATTAACAACATCCACTGCGATCGCCAACCTGCCTGCCAAGCGTGGCGGTTACGGCACTATCCCCCATTCTTGGGGAGGCCTATGTCCAGCAGTGGACTTTAAAAGGCTGATGGATAGGATGGATGGGCTATTTCGCCAGGGCCTGTGGCAGGACCCTGCTATCGAAGTCACTATCTTACGGAATCCACGAAGGGATTTGCGAATGGATTGCGAGCTTTCTCTAGTTGGGCCATTTTAATTATAAAAAAAAAACTGCTATTACTAAATCTAAAAAAATTCACGTCACGGTTAGCCAATCCGGTGGACATGAATTCTGTAAAGTATTGGAAATATTTTAGATATTTTTATATATATTTTTAGCATTTGACATGCTTAGCACTATACATTAAACACAAAGTGAAAAATGTGAAATCGAAAATAACAGTCAGGAGCAGGATTTGAACCTGCATCTTCTGGATACCGTCCAGATGCTGTACCAATTCAGCCATCCTGACAATTGCTCCTGACTGCTAATTTCGATAACACATCATACTCAACGTCTTTGGGTGACGCCTGCGCCATCTGTCAGAAGTATTTTCATACATTATACCGACCAGGTAAACTTAATTTTACAATTAAGATTTTACCTAATAATGACGCAAACCCTTTAAATATTTTAGATATTTTTATATATATTTTTAGCATTTGACATGCTTAGCACTACACATTAAACACAAAGTGAAAAATGTGAAATCGAAAATAACAGTCAGGAGCAGGATTTGAACCTGCATCTTCTGGATACCGTCCAGATGCTGTACCAATTCAGCCATCCTGACAATTGCTCCTGACTGCTAATTTCGATAACACATCATACTCAACGTCTTTGGGTGACCCTGCGCCATCTGTCAGAATGTGTTTAATGTATAGTGCTAAGCATGTCAAATGCTAAAAATATATATAAAAATATCTAAAATATTTAAAGGGTTTGCGTCATTATTAGGTAAAATCTTAATTGTAAAATTAAGTTTACCTGGTCGGTATAATGTATGAAAATACTTCTGACAGATGGCGCAGGCGTCACCCAAAGACGTTGAGTATGATGTGTTATCGAAATTAGCAGTCGGGAGCAATTGTCAGGATGGCTGAATTGGTAAAGCATCTGGACGGTATCCAGAAGATGCAGGTTCAAATCCTGCTCCTGACTGTTATTTTCAATTTCACATTTTTCACTTTGTGTTTAAGCATTGGAAACTTTGTGATAGTGGAAAATCAAGTAAGTAGTTTTATTTTTAACTAGCCTTTGCCCGCGGCTACGCCGCAGCCAAAAGCTAGTTTTTAGATTATGTCTCAGGTTCCCGATGTTGTAGTGAGATAGAATGAATACCAGTTTTTAGGTTTAGTCAAGAACTATCAAATAAAATTGCCTTAAAATCCGTTCAGTAGTTTTTGTGTAATGCGCGAACGAACAAATAGACAAAAATTAAAAAAAAAACGTTTTGTGTTTAGACACGCCTATATAGCTTACCTAATACAGTATTTTTTTCTCAAATATCTTAAATATATACACAGCTCTGTTACAGCTTTATAGTAGTTAGGATGTGTTATATTCATAGTAATATCAAAAATATTATGTTTAATTATTCACAAATTTTTCAATTCTATTTGGATCCAATTATTTAGTACTCGCCTAGAGTTTCAAGTTGGCGTTAGAAAATATAATATTATCAAAATATCAAATCGTTATTAAATTCAACAATTCTTTCGCAAACAATCTGGTTTACAATGGAAACGGAAGTTGTCAGTCTAATTCTTAGCTTAAATTTACTTAAATTTAAATTTTAACTAACTTAAACATAAGCAAGAGAATGTCCCGTCGCGAAAATAAATTAAAATTGAAAGCTTGAGAACATTAGCACAGCGACTGGAAAAGAGAATTGAATTTGTTGAAGTTTTCGCTACATTGACCTAAGGGCGTGTCTATATCGGCGAATAAGCCTATTTGTAAAACATACATACAGTGTTATTTTTAAAAATAACGTAAAGGGAACAAATCTCTGGGTATGTTTACTTTATAAACGGAGATTTATATAAAGGATACACTGAAATATAATCCAAAAAAATTGTAGAATAATATCAACTAGTTTCGGCTCGCTATTTATTTACTTGGATTTTAGAATTGGGTTGATAAATAAGTAGCTAAGCAGTACATTAATCATAAACATTATGCAAAAATAGCTACCCCAATTGCAGTTTCATGAAAATAAGTTTTTTAGTAAGTGCGTGTTGTGTGAACGAACAAGTAGATAAACAGACAAATAGACAACAATACTAAAAATAAATAAATAAATAACTATTTACGGATATTTTTTAGACAATGTCATCTGGTCCCAAACTAAGCTTAACGCTTGTTTTTTGGGTACCAGATTACGGATATAATACATATATTACTTAATACATACATATAATAGATATAAAACACCTAGGAGATCCAAAATATATTTTATTTTATATGCCGTATGCCGTGTGTGGCCGGCTTTAGAATTGTCCCACACCTCTCCGCCCATGGGAGTCGTAAGAGCCGACTGAGGTAATACCGGGGGAGTGGGCAGCAGCACTCCCTCGAATATTAACAACATCTACTGCGATCGCCAACCCAACTGCCAAGCGTGGCTATTACGGCACTATCCCCCATATGAGCAAAACACATGTTGTTGGCGTTCTCTTGGGGAGGCCTATGTCCAGCAGTGGACTTCGAAAGGCTGATGGATGGATTTATTTTATAACATTACGGCGGTGTTCATAACACAAATAATTGTCCTGAGTGGGAATCAACCCACGACCTCGTGCACGGAAGTCGGTTACACTACCGAATACGTCACGAGGCCCGTCAAACATTGTTTTCATTTCACATAGCCTAATACAGTAATTTTTTCTCGAACATCTTAAAGTACAGACACATATCTGTTACAGTTTTATAATAGCAGGTAATTTTGTTGGCTGACGAATTTAATTTAGTTAGTAGTTTTTTGTCTTCCAAAAAGTAGGTAACCCCCATTCTAGAGAGGCGCATACTGAACAGCGACAGGTACGAGTATAACACTTCAGATACTCACTCATATTGTATTCATCACCTGTCAGTTTCATAAAAGCGGGGTGAAAAACATTTTTCAGTGGCTTTCTCTTTTGCGTACGTACATTAATTTTATTGTGTTATTTTTTAGAAGACAACACCCTGGCACTAGGGAATAGTCCGTGTATCTCGAGGACTTTACAAACATGTAGAAAGAAAGAAAAGCTTTATTGCGCATAAAAGACGCAAGTAGTCCAAGTAAAATAAAGTAAAAGAAAAGAGTAAAACTTTAAAAAGTAATAAAAAATATTAAAAAAAGAATCACAATCTTTGTGTGCGTTTCATATGCGGTAGAAAAAGGCACATTGCTCAGCTTGTGCTGTGATGTCATAATGCCATCACAACGCTGATTTTCAGCAATGTCCTATCCTGGTGACGCTTGCCATTATATTCGCCAAAAAGTAGTATGCATAACCAGAAAATATTCACAATTACACAAGTACGTTAGAAAATAATAATAATAATAAAACATAAATCTATACCAGATAGTTAGTAGCCAAATCATTAAATTCCAAAAAAGAACATAACTTCGTAGACATGACTCGGAAAGACCTTGGTTACCAGGTTATAAAATTCTAAAGAAAAAAAAAAGAAAATGAACATTTAGATGCTTATCCCAGCATAAAAGGGCCTGCTCAATCGGAGAAGTACCACCGTCTCACAAAAGATCAGCGTGAAGCAACGGAAGGTAGTCCTATCGTACTATCCACTGCCTATCCTTTTCCTTGGAGATGGCGACGTGCGAGTGATGCCTCTGGTGTTGCTAGCGTCTATAGGTTATGGTAACCGCTTAACATTAGTCGGGCCGTATGCTTGTTTGTCACACACATGTCATCAGATACTATTATAAAGCTGTAACAGAGCTATGTGTGTACATTTAAGATATTTGAGAAAAAGTAAAAGACAAAAAATCTAAAAAACTATTTTTTTTTTAGATTTTTTCTCTGTTTGTTTGTTCGTGCATCACGCAAAAACTACTGAACGGATTTTGATGCAATTCTTTTTGCTTGATAGCTCTCGATTAGACTTAACAACTCGTATACATTTTATCCCGTAACTATATCGGGAACCTAAGATATAACCTAAAAACTAGCTTTTGGCTGCGGCGGAGCCGCGGACAAACGCTAGTAGTAGATAAAAAAGAACATACAAATGATGGCCACCAAGTACAACACACTCAAAACCATTGTCCTATGTGGGAATCGACCCCACAACACTCTGTATGGCAGGTCAGTATCTAAACTAGCTTGCTATCTAAGCAGGTTTTTTTTGCTTGATATTATGTGCTATCGTAAACACGCCTTTAAGATTTCAGTACTTATAATAATTTGCAGTGGCCCCAAAATTATAGAAAATAATTTTAGTAAATTTAAATACGACTTAGTGAAGCGACTTAGTGAAGGGTAATTTGGAAAATACTGAATTCTGATTGGTTTTGTAATCAATTAGTTATTTTACGCTGTTGTATGCAAATTCGTTGTTTTATTCATTACGCCATTGTGGAGCTTTAACCTTCTATTTTATTTTATTACATTACGGCGTTGATGCATATCGAGAATTATGCAAATCATTATTGAGATAAATATACTAAACGTTTATCCAAGCCCAAATTATTTTTTGTTCTATACGTATGGCAAACAAGCATTTGGTCCACCAGATCATAAGCGGTGACCGTAGCCTATAGACGCTAGTAACACCTGAAGCATCACCAACCAACTCCAAGAAAAGGGGTGGGAGGTGGAGAGTAACGATAATAAGGCAAGAATGGAGGATAAGGAAGGGGTTTGGGCTTCCAATATTGTGGGTGAGAGACCCAAGTACGAACTTCTTTTTTGTTAAGGCGGGAAAAAACGTTCCTAACCGCACACCCCGTCGTTCGGGGCAACGAACAGGTGGGGCCTTCACCCACTAAAGAAACCCGCCGTGTGCCGTCTCTCCGCCTTTATTGGCGGGACACTGGAACTATGTTACATTCCTTCGGTGGTCCGCCGGCACCTACAGTACGACCCACTGTTGTTTTACGCTGAACTTCTGTAGAGGGTACTTCCCTAAGCAAGGCTCTAACACTAACTACTATGTGTATAATGTTATGATATAATATTATATCTATGACTAGCCTTTGCCCGCGGCTTCGCCGCAGCTAAAAGCTAGTTTTTCGGTTATGTCTCAGGTTCCCGTTATAGTAGCGGTATAAAATGTATAACAGTTTTTAAGTCAAATCAAGGCCTTTCAAATGAAAAAGGTGCATCTAAATCCGTTCAGTAGTTTTTGCGTGATAAGCAAACAAACAAACAAACAAAAATTCTAAAATAATTGTTTTGTATTTAGACACGCCTATAGGTATAGCCTATTACAGTCATTTGTACACGCTTTTTATTAGCTTCACCTGTATGTTTGTATATTTGTATGCTTGTAGGTTTGTATGTTTGTAACCGACTCCTTTGGACGCGATTTTGACCCACTTTAAACGGCCAGATTTCGTTCAAACTTTGTAGATTTATCGAGGACTGATGACAATACACTAATTTGATAAAATTATTCGGTATTTATCGGTTTTTAGGGTTCCGTAGTTGTTGAATGTGTAAGAATCGCGATATTAAGATGTTCACCGGCGTTGTCCGATGTTTCTGAATCGCGATATGGGTGTTTGCGAAATAATAATCTTTTTGCAACTTTTTTAGTTTTTAGTATAGTTATTTATCTTTGTTCTACTTTCATGTATTATTACTTTTACTTTACTCTTGTCTCTTTGCTTCGTACTTTTGAAGTTTTGATACTATTTTGAGACTAAAAAGAAGAAAATAAATTATAGTTTAAAAAACTAAAATCACACGCTTTAAATAGCTAGTTGAACTAAAAAGTAGTAAAAAATAATATTACCATCCATCCATCAGCATTTCAACGTCCACTGCTGGGCATAGGCCTCCCCAAGAGAACGCCATTACAAGCGGCCCCGTCATGGGGGATAATGCCATAATCGTCACGCTTGGCAGGCGGGTTGGCGATCGCAGTGGATGTTGTTAATGGTGGGACAATTCTATAGCCGGCCCCACACGGTTAAACTAAATTAAATAACATTATTTAATAACATTATAATTAAATCCATCCATCAGCCTTTTGAAGTCCACTGCTGGACATAGGCCTCCCCAAATTGGGGGTATAGTGCCGTAATCGCCACGCTTGGCAGGCGGGTTGGCGATCGAAGTGGATGTTGTTAATACCCGAGGGAGTGCTGCTGCCCACTTCCCCCGGTATTCCCTCAGTCGGCTCTTACGACTCCCATGGGTGGAGAGGGGTGGGACAATTCTAAAGCCGGCCCCACACGGCTTAAATAGTTAACATTATTATTAGTGTAGACATTAATTATTCATTTTAATTAAGTATAAATTAATTTGCTTGTTTGTTAGCACATGAACATTATAACAATGGTTAATGTACTGGCAGTCATATTTGTCACAATCTGCCCAAGATGCTGCTGGAGCCTAAACAAAAAAAAAAGGATGCTACTGGGGCTGGCCCGAATACTACGCGCCAGGGATGTAGGTACATCGTTTCCACATTGTCGTGAAAAAACAGTCGACGTGTATGATAATAGCAGAGTAGCATGCACAATAATGAAACAAAAATCACCAAAATAAACTGAGTTTAATTCAGTTAATAAGTAAATAATAAATTAATTGGTTCTCAGGCGGTACGAAGTTCGCCAGGTCAGTTAGTCTATAATGTTTGTAGTTTTAAACACAAAGTGAAAAATGTGAAATCGAAAATACTTATATTTTCACTTTGTGTTTAATGTATAGTGCTAAGCATGTCAAATGCTAAAAATATATATAAAAATATCTAAATATGTTAGTAGTTATTATATTGCTCATGCATTCCAAAGATAAATATTATCTTCACGCTTTGCCTCATAAGAGTGGTCACAGATAAAACCTACGTGTTTAATTATTAATGTGGTACTCATTTTATACTGTCACCGTAAACATTACGAGTTTGTTACGTGCACGGAATATTGTTACTATATTACGGACAGCTACTGAATTGTAATATCCGAGTTGTTTACATTATTAGGTAAGTGGATTATTAACAAAGAGAGAAGTACGTCGGTGGGCTAGCGATGGTGTGATGACTGTGGATTATGAGGACTCGGGGTCAGGTTAGAATTTTTTAATGCTTATGATGGCAGACGAGCCACGGCCCACCTGATGGTAAGTGGTAACCGACGCTCATGAACTCAATTATACCGAGAGTATTGTCAAACCGCTGCGCACCATTTCACTTCTCAGATATGAATAATGAAAGAATAAACGGCCATCTTCTGCTATAGCCAAAACACACTGACGTGCTTCATGACCAATCACAGAGGAGACGTTGGTACCGACCTGTTCGGATCCGATAGCCCGATAGGTACTTACCTTTTTTTTATTAGGGTGGGAAAAAAATTCCTGGCAGAGACGGCACAGGGCGAGTTTATTTAGTGGGTGAGGGCCCCATACTACCCTGTTTGTTGCCCCGAACGACGGGGCATACGGAAAAAGGTTGGTAGTTTCCCAGCTGGAGGTCCCTCGTGCCGGTCTTGACACCGTCGGGGCACTCCAGCCGTTGCTGGAGGAGTGGGCAGCGCGATTCATAATCCCGCAAAAGTAAACGTCGGAGAGGGCGAGGCAAAAAAAGCACGAGATATACAGCAGGTAGGGTTACCAATTATACTTTATAATAACGTATCCTACTTTATTTTTGGTATATATACTTTAGAAGCCAGCTTTAGAATTTTCCCACCCACAAGAGTCGTAAGAGCCGACTGAGGGTATACCGGGGGACCACCGAAGGAATGTAACATAGTGCCAGTAGCCCGCCAATAAAGGCGGAGAGACGGCACATGGCGGATTTCTTTAGTGGGTGAGGGCCCCACACTACCCTGTTCGTTGCCCCGAACGACGGGGTGTGCGGTTAGGATCATTTCTTCCCGCCTTAACAAAAAAAGGATATACCGAGGGAGTGGGCAGCAGCACTCCCTCGAATATTAACAACATCCACTGCGATCGTCAACCCCCTGCTAAGCGTGGCAATTACGACATTATCCCCCCTTTGGGGAGGCCTATCTCCAGCACTAGACATTAAAAGGCTGATGGATGGATGGATACTTTATACTTTTGCATAAAAATAAAGTAGGTATATAAAAATACTCTATATCCAATCTTTACTGTGATGATTATTTAGATATTTTTTTATATAATATATTTTTAGCATTTGACATGCTTAGTACTATACATTAAACACAAAGTGAAGAATGTGAAATCGAAAATAACATCCTGCTCGTGACTGTTGTTTTCGATTTCACATTTTTCACTTTGTGTTTAATTTACTGTGATGCTTAAAATAAAACACTTATTTAAATAACTGAACTATTGTCGATACTTTTAAGCTGAAAAAGAACGCGAAGGCATAATGATTTAAAATATTTACAAGATAGATTGAATAATAATATTAACAATTTAATTTCAAAGCCAATAAGATTAAAGTGATACAAAGGAATTCTACAAAAAACTATAAAAAGATGTTTCAGAAAAAAAAATATTGACATGGCAATATAAAATTAAAAATGCATCTGATATCGTGTGCAAAGAAAATGGTTTCTTATTTCATCATATATAAATTTAAAAAAATAGTTATTTGTTCATTTAAATTGGTATTGTAAATATAGTTTTCAAAAATTCAAGGACAATAAAAACTGTAAATACCTGTAAATAAATTTTTTAAAAATATTTTTTCTTCTTTCAAATACTTTATTTTATCTGCTTAAAAATATGATACGTTATTTATTCCAAAAAAAGTTGGCAACCCTAGCGGCAGGTCTATTTAGTGGGTCCCGAATTACGAGATATGCGGTCAGTTACATTTTTCCCGCATTACCTACCAATGGTAGGACGGTGTTAGTGAATCATGTCATATGGATACTAAATTTATTAATACCTATATAAATGGTGAAATTGCGGTCTTTTGTTAAGAGAAGCTACAAAAATAGGATTGAATCCTAACTATTATAAATCTGTAACGAAGCCTATATCTAGATATTTGAGAAAAAATAACTGTATTTAGGCTATTTAGGCGTCTCTGAACACAATTTATTTTTTATTTTTGTCTGTTTATCTGTTTGAAACAAATAAAAAAATGATTTGTTTGCAACTCAGAAACTACTGGCTTTTTTTGTTTGATAATTCTTGATTACTCTTGAGAGCTTCCAGCCAAAAAACTAGTCAATATTAGCTCTTTGAAAGTAATCCTGTGGGTCTAGCCAAGTTGTATTCTATGGTCGCTAACGCTAATAGAAAACTATTAAAACGTATGGAAATTTGACATCTCACTGGTGGCGCCCACGCCTGTGGTTACAATCAATTCATCTAAGCCATAGATTATTCTATTAAGCATTACGAAGATTTTCATTTAAAAGAAAATAAAAAGTTTCCGAAAGACCTACTTCACTATGGGCAATAATTCATAAGACTCAGAGCAAAGTACACCACTTTTTCTGCTCACCCCGCTCAACAATAACATATTATGCTGTTATACATAGCTAATATATTTACGCTATGGATACAAGATATGCTCCATTTTTACCGCGGCTCTCAGTGTCGTATAAAAATGTTGAACGTATGTCATTCCGCCGAATTTCTAACCTCTTTACTAGGGCGCTCGGTTAGTAGAGCTGGGACATGTATCGATATGAATTGTCGAGATGTTAATTGTTATTTTTTGCCACTCGTTATTGTCCAACTGTAGGATACTGTTCTGTGTGGTTTATTTGTTCGGTGGCTTTTCTAATGCAAATATATAAACAAATAAACTCAAAGTGTGAAAGTGTACGAACTCGCGCCGTCTATAGGATCTAGTAAATGATTGAGCATTTCAAGTTCTTAAAATATACCTTAACAAAAATATACTTTCACATATTATATTGTAATACGGATTGGGAGAGGCCCACATACTTGACTGTGCCTTACATTACATCCGATTTCTTCGTTTTAAACAACCGTGTAGTCTGGATGTCTTATGGTTGCCGAGGAATATAACGGATCGTACTACCTCTCCTCTCAGGGTAGCGATAACATCACAGTAAGCACTGGCTTAGCTTTTGCTCATTATTTTGCTGGGATCGTTTTCGTTACTGTGGCCGTAAGCCACCACGCTGGCTTAGTGCTGGTTGGCAGACTTTACAAGCTGTCAAGAAAATCTTTCAAACATGCATTTCCTCATGATATTTTCTATGACCGAGCAGTGATAATTTGTAAACAAACATGAATTCTCGAAAATCTCGAAAAGTCAGAGTTGTGTGCCGTGACCTTGGTTTGGAGATTGAACTCGATACCGTCTTTGCAGTCCTTGGTTTTATCTCTGCCAGACCATAACTGGTGGTTATTATCATAAGTAGAAAGGTGATTTGGCGGGATATAATAGGTATAAAGATAAATTTAGTCGACCTAGACAAGTTGCATTCTATGATCGTTAACGTTATAGAAAACTAATAATCCATCCATCCATCAGCCTTTAAACGTCCACTGCTGGACATAGGCCTCCCCAAGAGAACGCCACAACGAGCGATCCCGTCATGGGGGATAATGCCGTAATCGCCACGCGTGGCAGGCGGGTTGGCGATCGCAGTTGTTGTTGTTAATACTCGAAGAAGTGCTGCTGCCCACTCCCCCGGTATTCCCTCAGTCGGCTCTTACGACTCCTGTGGGTAGAGGGGTGGGACAATTCTAAAACCCGCCCCACACGACCCAAATAAAAAACTATTAAAATGTATGGAAATTTGACATATGTAACGATAAGTCACATGATTTAGCGTTATAGATATCATTAAAAATATCCAATTTCCCTACATTGTAATAGTTTTCTAGAGCGTTAGCGATCATAGAATGCAACAGTCTCACAGTTGTTTAATATCTCTACTGGGTATAATACGCTAAATACCTTTGCTCTGTTTCTATATTACTTATCATATGTATAGAGAACAGCTACTTGTAATTATTAGTAGGATTAATAGTAATATAACAACTTGGGAAGTTATTTGGACCCTCATCTTTGAATTACGCCTAAGCGGCTTATCGGATTTGGACAACATTTAATGGTACAGAGACGAAACACTGGATTTACATATCAGATACTTTTATCTCGCAAATAATAATAAATAATTTTTTTTTATTTTGTCATCAAACCGCGTTTTGGTTTTTTCATTGATAAAGAATTTTAAGCTAAAGGTATGATAACAACAATATTCCGGTTGTGGATCGCTAGTGCCTGAAATAGGTAAAATATTATCTGTGTTAAAGTTCCTCTTTCAGACCCTGTTTAGGGTTAGATAGCAGATCCACTATAATAATAAAAAATATTTTTGCGAATGAACGAATTTGAACGAAATTTATATTTGTACATTGTTATTCCATATAGGTAGTCTCTGTGGGTAATGCCTAACTGAACAATAGCACATCTTTTTTCACTGTTGATTCAACTCTGAAATCCTTACATACATAGACTGATTCCCAGACAGGTAGGCAGAGACAACAAATTGCCACTTATCATGAAGTGGCCTTCCGCTATATTATTTCGCTCCAGAGTCTAGTTAGACGAATAAAACCACTGTTTTTATTGTTAAAGTTATTAAATTAAAAAATGTCTTAGAACATCACTATGTTCTAAGACATTTTTTAATTTAATAACTTTACTACACTTACGAAACCTAAAAATCTGTAAAAAACAAGATGTGAGTAAAGAAAAGTTTTAAAGAAATATGTTCAATGTCAAAAGTATTCTAAAGGATTAAGCTACGCAGAATTTTTTCATTAGGAATCTTCTTAGATATGTGTTCCCCATAGCTGAAATGTACAAAAATACGAGCCCCTGTCATATTTTTTCCGATATACACTCAATAATGCATAAATGACTGATACTGAAAGATGCTAGCATCAAAACCCGTCCACATTTGTAACAAACGATATTTTAAACGCTGTCATTTCAATTTATACCAATTGTTATTTCTGCATATACTGAAAAGATGGTTTAGTCGTAAACCTTAGGGAACGGCGGCCATACTTTAAACCATAAAATGCCACAAGTCTCCAATATGTTGTATAAATTTACGACACAATATCTATAAAATACAAGTGCTATATCGATCCCTGTAACATATAGTTTTAATATATAAAATTTGATTGTTTAACAAGTTAACTGGCCGGGTTTTGTGCGTTTTGTCAAGCTTTCATCGTCCACTGCTGGACATAAGCATATTACACAGACGCACACAACGAGCGGTCCTGTTCCGCTAACAACCTACGGCTTCCTGCATTCCTGCGGCTTTGACTAGGGCTTTCGTATGTTACCACTGAAGTAATGCAACATATATCCAGTGGCCCACCAACACAGGTGGAGAGACGGCATATGGTGGGTTTATTTAGTGCGTGAGGGCCTCACACTATCCTGTTCGTTGCTCCAAACGACGAGGTGTGTGGTTAGGAATATTTTTTCACGCCTAAACAAAAAAAGAAAGGCTTTCGCATATTGCGAAGTTTGATATGTGGTTGCTACTTGAAAATATTTCTGCCCATCCGTGAAATTAATTGATGAGCAATTGCGTGGCAGTTTTCTTGATATTAGTGAGCGGCAGACCACTTACCATCAGGTAGGCCGTAGGTCATCTGCCACCATAAGTATTTAAAAAGAAGTTGTAACCAAACCACACTTTATATACTCCATTAAAATGTCTAAACGAGAATATTACAATCTAAGTAACATTATTTCGTCACTATTATCTTTGTCTTGTTAATCAGTCTTTCTAAATAGTTTTTATTAGAATAGCTAGTGAAAAGACCACTTTTCACTAGCTATTCTATTTTTGTTGAGTCTGGGTGTACTCTGTGTCCGTGAAATTGTATGTTTGTAAAGTCCCCCGCGATACAAGAATTATTCCTTAGTGAAGGGTGTCATCTTTTTAAGTAAATCAAGTATTTCTATCTATTATCCTATAAAATAGGAAAGGATTTAACTTGTAACTACGATTTCAAACTCGAGGCACTAATCTTGAAGCAGCAGCAAATTCTTTCTAACAGTCTTGTAGTTGTTAAAACTCTAAAGAAAAAAAAAACGAGCACTACAATGCATTGATAATACTGACAAACTGAATTCATAATATTATAGATCTAAATGTTTATTTCTATGAAAATAATGTCATGTCAAATGACATGTTTTATTGAATTGCAGCTTAATTCAGTTTTGTATCGAATGGCTAATACAGTTGAATGGTTTAGTGCGGCTTTGAACTACATTGTTATTTTAGTGGCTTTTGTGATTGGACGACTTTAATAACGTAAAGGCTACAGCCATTTTAATTTGAAAAAAATCTGTTAAAATACTTTATAATACTGTTGGTGTCAGTTTCCTCCAATACAAGGAAGATTTAGCATGAAGATTGGTGTTCAACAGGCACAATGTAATTCGTAACCATGTGGAGAAGGAAAATACTTTTTTATTGCTTATCTTAGCGAACGAGCCATGCCCACTTCATGGTAAGCGGTAACCGCCGCTCCCCATGAGCGGTGATTACCGCTTACTCAGGAATACTAAATATACTGCTAAGCCACTGCTCACCGTAACATTTCGTGAATAGAAAATAGCTTACGCACACCAAATTTGTGAATATAAAATTAATAAATACGAATGTTACAACAATCAGAGCAATCATTATTATAAGATCGCACAAATATGAGTTCTTTAGTTTTTTGCACAATTGATGGTGGCTATATTTGTTTTATAAAATAATATTTCAATATCTATATTTATTTTATAATCTCTTTGTGATTGGTAGTAACTAACTGTTACGATTCCTCAGTGGCAGTGCGTCTAGAGTAGTCTGGACTAGTATTACTAGACGCGGGTTTTATTCCCGATCGTAGTTATTTACAGCTTGTTCTAGTAAATGGCTAACTATACGGAATTCCTCAGTATCTTACAATTCAGTCTACAGTCTGCTTTTAAGCAATCTATGCCTAACATAGCTCGCATAAGGTGAAATAATTACTTAATTGCCGATCATCCATTATTTTCACCAATCCAACATAATAATAGTTTTGATTTATTCCGTAATAAAGTAGTATTCTTTAACATTTCGAAATTTCAAAAATATGTGCAAAATCAAAACCTACTTTTAAAATAAATTTCGATTAATTTTATCGACACTTCCCAACCCTACTGCAATTTGTTTGCCAAACGTTGCTTGTGTGTCTGTTAGAGAGACTCCAAAATCCTTTTTAACACTCACGTAACATAGATTACGGTAAAAGCAAGGTAACGACATTAATTTAAGATGCCACTGACGATAAAATGTATACCATTTACTTATACAAGGATAAAGGGACTGTACGTAAAGAAGAGGGCTTTATCGTTTGTTATTGTTCATTAATATAAGCGCGTAGCAATACGATTGTAGCACCACTGTTGCCTCACTGTTGACCAAGAATGAAGTATCGATTTCTAGGCAAGAGTAATCTGTCAGTGTATAACTCACGGAGTACAGAAAAATAGCGGAGATGCCGCAAGGCAACTAGGTCATGTCGCCTTCAACTAGGTCAATGATGTCACAGTGGGCGGGGCCTAAAACCGTAGTATCAAATGAACCGTTACTGCGATCGGTTCGCTCTTTTCTCACGTTTGTATAGCTATTAAATTCTTTTAACAATGAAGTGCGTTGTTGATGGGTGTAAAAATTGCTCAGGAGCTAAATTAAAACAAGATGTCATATCATTTCATGTGTAAGTCGTTTAAATTTATATATATTTATATTTTAAAACACATTTTCTTTGTTTCATTACAAAGAGATCTGTCGTCGAAAAGTGCATTATACCTACAACTCCACAATATCGTCACTCTAATATTATAAAAGCATAATTATAAGAATTTTCAATTCAGCCATCCTGACAATTACTCCTGACTGCTAATTTCGATAACACATCATACTTAACGTCTTTGGGTGACGCCTGCGCCATCTGTCGGAAGTATTTTCATACATTATACCGACCAGGTAAACTTAATTTTACAATTAAGATTTTTACCTAATAATGACGCAAACCCTATAAATATTTAGATATTTTTATATATATTTTTAGCATTTGACATGCTTAGCACTATACATTAAACACAAAGTGAAAAATGTGAAATCGAAAATAACAGTCAGGAGCAGGATTTGAACCTGCATCTCCTGGGTACCGTCCAGATGCTTTACCAATTCAGCCATCCTGACAATTACTCCTGACTGCTAATTTCGATAACACATCATACTTAACGTCTTTGGGTGACGCCTGCGCCATCTGTCGGAATGAAGTCAGAAGTCTCCGAAACCGTCGAGTGTTTCATACGCACATATGAATGTTGAGGAAGCGAGAGATGTATACAAGAATAGAGCCTTTTGGCACACTATTCTTTCTGCCTACTCCGCAAGGAAGATGGCGTGGTGATGTGTAAAATAGTATAAACAATGTGGTCCAGCCCTACTGACGCATATGGAATGTTCTGGAACAAACTGTTGTGCTTGTAACGCCATAGTGGTAAATAGACAAACTAAATTCATGAAAAATTTTCTCTATTACGCTGTAAAATACATTTCACCGCTAGATGGATTTTGACCTAGGGGTGGAGCTATTGTTGTACCTCGTCCCCCGAACACCCGCATTTAGCGACGCTTCGTTCTAAAGAGATTTTGCCTTGGAACACCTCCGCTATTTTTCTGTACTCCATGGTATAACTATTTTGCAGCAGATACTAATCAACTGAAGTAGAAGCAAAGAGTAATGCGTATAACCCTTAGATGTATAACCAGAAACCCAGAAACGTAGAGGTTACACGGACTGACGGATCACCGATGGCTTAATTTGATTCTGTAATTATAATCTAATGATGTGAAATGAGGTTGATTGTCTGGAGAGAGATAGCTTCAACAATAAGCTCAAACTCACACTGTACTTTGTACCTTTTATATACGGAAATCAAATTTAGAGGATGGGCGGCTAAAATAGGAAATAAAACGCTACTTGCATTAATCTTAGCTGGAACTTATAACGTTTTAATTCTATATGTGAGTATCGTTACGGTGTCGTAGTAGGTATCTAGTGAAGTAATGTCACACAGTTCCAGTGGTCTGCCAATACAGGCGGAAAGACGGCACACGGCGGGTTCATTTGGTGGGGGAGGGCCCCACACTATCTTGTCCGTTGCCCCGAGCGACGAGGTATGCGGTAAGGTACATTTCCGCCCGCATTTACAAAAAAATGCTTTATTTAACAGTAAATACGCTAAAAATGCCAATGCGCTAATTTGGTTTGTGTGGCCGGCTTTAGAATTGTCCCACCCCTCTCCACCCATGGGAGTCGTAAGAGCCGACTGAGGGTATACCGGGGGAGTGGGCAGCAGCACTCCTTTCGAGTATTAACAACATCCACTGCGATCGCCAACCCGCCTGCCAAGCGTGGCGATTACGGCACTATCCCACACTCTTGGGGAGGCCTATGTCCAGTCGTGAACTTTAAAAGGCTGATGGATGGATGGATGGACGCTAAAAATACGTATTATTCGGTGTTGCCACAAAAAGGGTTGCACTCAAAAAATATGTAGATACTAGTATCTATATATTTTCTGAGTGCCACTAGTGTCATCTATAACTTTATTACGGAACTGACACATTATAATGAAGAAAAAAGATAATACAACTAAGCTCAACAGTTTCTGATCAATAAAATTTCGTACAGTAGCAGTAACATTATTAACATGTAATATGTTCGAAGATTGAGCAGCCTGGATAAGCTTAACCTACCTACCTACCTTCAGGTGTCAGTCTAGTAATAAGACCGAGGTCTCACTGTTGTTTGTCGAGTATTTGAGGAAATATGTTATTTGTACCTATGCTTGGGGAGTTTCAACAGGCGGTCTTTTATCTGATCTAATAAAGAAAACATAAAGTGAAAATCGAAAATAACAGTCACGAGCAGGATCCTGATAAGAAATGTATAGTGCTAAGCATGTCAAATGCTAAAAATATATAAAAAAAAAGGAAGAGGCGCCTAAATTTTATCTGATACAGCTTGAATTCATACTATGAGTACCTAGATGGAATGGGATTTTAATTCCGCCACCTTTGAACGTTTCCAAATAGGATATACTTCGTCAAGTCGTGTGCTGGATGGAAAAATTAGTGAGAAAGGAACTTCGTGGCGTAGTCGGTAGTGTAAACGACTACCGGTTCGATACCCACTGAGGACAATTATTTGTGTGATGAACATAGATATTTGTACTGCGTCTGGGTGTTTTCTATCTATTATATGTATGTATTTACAAAAAAAGTAATGTATATGTATTATATCCGTAATCTGGGGGGTTAGGCAGAATGTCATATCTCACATGTCGATCGTATCGAGATCACTGTGATCGTTGAAAGATCACCGTGATTGGCCAACGGATTATTTTGACATCACGCGTCGGTTTCTCAACCAATCACAGTGATCTCGATACGGTCGACACGTGAAATATGACATTCTGCCTCAGGGGGCTGGTACCCATTTTTGGATTAGAGGACGTTGTGTGAAATGTCCGTGAATATTTAACATTATTATTATTAAATAACAGAATAAAGGTCTAAGGTCATACTTTGATCGCATCACCTTTACTCATGTAGCCATTGGAGATAATGTTACGTTGCTAAATTAAATATGCATACCTACAGATATGATTGTTTTACTTCTTTTAGGTTACAATACTTTCTGGTTGGCCGTGTGGGGCTGGCTTTAGAATTGTCCACTATTTTACAACATCCACTGCGATCGCCAACCTGCTTGCCAAGCGTGGCGATTACGGCACTATCCCCCCATTTGGGCGCACAGGACCGCTCGTTGTGGCGTTCTCTTGGGGTGGCCTATGTCCAGCAGTGGACGTCGAAAGGCTGATGATGATGTAGATACTTTCTGGTATTTAAGCGAGTGTTGCACATCCTAACTATTAAAAAGCTGTAACAGAGCTGTTTCTGTTTATTTAAGATATTTGAGAAAAATGTAAACTGTATTAGGCTATATAAGCACGCGGAACACAAACATTTGTTTTTAGATTTTAGTCGGTTTATCTACTTGTCTGTTTGTTCGTTCGCGCATCACGCAAAAACTACTGAACAGATTCTGATGAAACTTTTTTATTTGATAGCTCTTGATTAGATTTTAGAACTGGTATGGTGGTATACATTTTATCCCGCTAATATAACGGGAACCTGAGAAATAAACTAAAGGCTAGTTATCGAATAAATCTACGTTCGAATCTGTCACCTTAAGTTCATTTTCTACCATTCGGACGTTTCGAATCCTTTTCAGCATTCATAATCACGGGTGCAGTCCACCCATGACGCGATAAATTCCGTAGTTTTATTTTCTTAATAACTTAGGCAACATTTTTATAGCTATAATTAAATATAATTCTGATGCAAGAACTCTAAAACGTATTGTTCTATAACCACAGACTAACTTACCATAAAATTACGTTAAACACTAGTTATTGAACCTCCTATTAGGTATACGCTTTGTCACAAGCAATTAAAACTCCCCATTGTATTAGGTTTAAAACGTCCCTTTTTATTTTTTTGTTTAGGCGGGAAAGATGTGCCTAACCGCACACCCCGTCATTCGAGGGACACGAACAGGGTAGGTAGTGTGGGGCCCTCAACCAATAAAGAAACCCGCCGTGTGCCGTCTCTCCGCCTTTATTGGCGGGCCACTAGAACTATGTTACATTCCTTCGGTGGTCCGCCGGCGGCACGTAAAACGCCCTAGCGTCTAGCGGACATATATTCAAACTTCGGGCTGCTATTGAGAATATTTTCTTTTTACGAAAATTGCCCGAGCCGGGGAGCGAACCCGAGAACTCATGATCAGCAGCCGCACACACTATGATTTGAAAGTATTCATAATACCTATATTTAATTATTTAAAGTGGAAAAAGAGAAATTTTCTACGAGCAGGATTTAAACTTGCGTCTTTTCGAATCTGAAGGAGCGCTTTAGATCGCAAAGCTATCGAGCTCATACCTTGGCACTGAATAAGTGATTTCTATTGGTGTTCCATATTATGCTGTGCCAACATATTTTGTTCCAACCAAGCACCTCTATAATATGATTCAAATAATTTATCTAATCCTTTGCAAACAGGCTGAGGTCGTAAAAACTAGGCATCAATAGTATATATGATAGTTTGTTTAGGATGGTTTCGAATTTACATTTGTAGGTATACTATGAATAGAGAATGAGTTGCCTGCAATATATAATAGGTAGTGTTGGTGGTTATTCGCACTTATGGCTTTACCCAATCCTATGTAGGGTTGCTGCATATCTTTACCTTTTGTTAAGGATAATAAACCTTTTTAGGTATAGATAATGATTTATTAAAAGACTAATTATTGTGTTTTGTTTTATATTTCTTCATTCATGGATTTAAAATGAGATGCCAGTTCAAATCGTGCTCGTTACTTTTACTTTCTCTTTCACATTTTCGCACTTTGTATTGATTTATATGGCATGTAAAAATATATAATAAACTACCAGTGCCTGCGGACTCCGTTCCGCGTTAGAAATATTTTTGCCCCGGCCCGTTTGTCCCGCGTAATACTTCAGGTTAAAAGTTCGGGATAAATAAAAATTATGATAATGAAGACTTTTTGTTTTTTTTTAGTTTTTGTTTTATTTATTGGTTTTTGTATGTTTTGTTTTTTATGTTACTGTTTTTTGTTGTTATTTTTATTACTTGATGTTAATATACACTGTTTACATAAATACATCATGTTTACTTATTTTAATTGTTCAAAACTTCTCGATATACTATATTAGTAGTAATGTTATCATTTGGTAGTAAAATATATTGTCTTTCAGGAGTTCCAACCCGAGGTAAGCCAACACATAACTGCCCATGGGAAAAACAGTGCTTTGTCAGGTCAATGCCCACCAGAGAATATGTTTGACCCTGGGGCTTATTAATAGTGAGGGCAAAAGAGACTTTGACGGGATACTGTAACCTTTTAAACGGTATAGGTAAATCAGTCGGAATCATGGGTATCCGCGGAATATAAGCAAGTTGTCCCACTGCTGGCCCTGTGAGAATGGTCACTACGATTATATTCTCCCGCAACTCTTATGAGCAGCCTTGTGCCATTACACATGTTGGAGGTCTCAAGTTCCTCAAAAGCATGATAGGAATGCCAACTTTTAGCATAAGGTCGTGGGGAGGTAAGCCAGAAAGACTCAAAGAATTTAAACATTCTTGAGGACAGTGCACTGTATCCTCAATATTAAACACCGTGTCAATGGAATGGGATTTTTTCCTAAAATTATTTTATTTATCTCACTGAATCGTTTCTGGGTAAGACTATTGCCATAGAACAAAGCCAATGATAAACTCTTTCCATTAAACTTCCAAGACCGGGATATATTGCGTCTATCAGATCTTCTAACTTGTGTAATATGTGACCTAACCGATTGTCAAGTTTAATGTCATCCCTACTGTTGGTGTTAGGACAGCAAATTTTTCCTTCTCCAGGATTCAGTAGTTGATGCGGAAAGTCGTTATCGTAGTTGTCGCTCAAGTGGGCTCTCATGTTTGTTCGTAAATTGAGAGTTTCAACGGAACTCCATAAGTATGATGATTTAAGCATGCCCTGATGACATCGGCGCGTGTTCCTTTTGTTATTACTGGCAGCGTTTGCCGAAAATCGCCCGCAAAAACAAAAGTAGTAGATGTATACTGATGACTGATGTATGATACTGCCTATATCGCCACGCAACGGCCGGGGTGGCGCGCACCGCACGTCTTTATTTTGCTAATATATTTAAAGATATTTGTTTAAACTGTATAGAGTAAAGGGCACAAATATTCTACTTTTAATTCCGTTCTAAAAACATATTTATAAAGATATTAATTAATACTATATGGGTTAAATAAGCTTCACAAAAAATTTTTTTAATCCACAATTTTAACAGTAAAAGCAGTTATTGTGAGTTATCCGTAGGAGATAGGCATATGCTATTGCGGACTTTTTTACAGATTTTGATACGTTCTTTAATTTTGTAGTACATTGTTTTGTTCTATCCTCAATAGTTTCCGCAGCGCACGCGATGAAAGCAATTTTTTTACATTATTTAAGTTTAAGTAAAGATGCGTAATTAATTTTGTCAATTATTATAGCCTATGATACTCCACAATAACGTAGCTTTCTATTGGTGAAATAATTTTGAAAATCGGTTCAGTAGATCCAGAGTTTGCCCCTTACAACGTCACAAACTCACAAACGTTACCTCTTTATAATAATATATAATATAAGTATAGATACTAGCTGACCCAGCGAACTTCGTAGCGCCATATTTTTTTCGTAAATATTTTGCAATTAATTAATTAAAAATACGTGAAATACTATCCTATCTCAGGCACGACAGCAAAACACACATTTTTAAATAATAAACGTGATAATCGGTTAGATAGTTACGGTTCGTTGGCAGTTGGACGGAATTTTATTGTACTCGTAGAAGCACATACCTACATTGCCCCATGAAAGATTCTGTGGAGAGTTTTAAATATTAAGAAACAAATTATAGGTTAAGATTTTTTTGGAAAAAAAAACTTGTGATGTTCGCGCTAATTTTAGTAATTAGTGGTAGGAATTCACATCTATAACGCTAGTATTGCGTTTGTAAAACCTCCAACATTGAAGGACTAAAACAAGGGCAGCAATTAATCCATCAAACTACGCGTACAATCGCTTAAAGGCTTTCACAGCTCAGAAGTACTGGAGATTTGAATACTCTTAGGGTGGAAACCCTTACCAGTGGAAACCCTTACCAGTGGAAACCCTTACCCGGGAAGCATTTATCCCTACTCTCGTGTTTTACACACATTACCTACTACGCATATCATATTAAATGGGTAATTTTATTTTTATTTTTTTGTTAACTACTACTACTTATCATCACTCCATTTCCCTTGCGGGGTAGGTAGAGAGAACAGAGTGCCAACATGCTCTATTCTTGCATACATCTCTCGCTTCCTCATCATTCATAATTCTCTTCATACATGCTCGCCGGTTTGGGGGAGACTCTTGACTCCACCTTCCTTCAATACATGACCGATTTGGTCTAGGTAAGCAAGTCTCGGTCTCCCCCTGTAACTACATCCTTTCACTTTCACATTGTATATCTTTTTATCCAGTCGCTCGTACGGCATTCTTTCCACATGTCCGAACCATCGGAGCATTCCCTTTCGCATCTTTACACAAATACTCCCTTTATGAAATGTTATTTTAGTATTTTCCTATTACGGTTCGTGAGATACCTATAGCCCGCTGGCAGATTTTTTTAGTGTCTCTCATGAAACGTAATATATAAATATGTAGTTGAAATTTTCATAAAATGTGTATTTCAACATCCGCATAACAAATAATAAAAATTATCCTTATTACTTTACTCCATTTTAATATCATAAGATTATTTAACCGTAGATTGGCGCGAAAATGAGAAAACATAATATATATTCATTTAAGAATGACATGTTCCAAATACTGTATTGTATTCTTTTAAGCATTTGAAATATTCTGCGCACTCTGTGTTTATTAACTAGATTTTGATAAAAACGGGACCAATCTTAAAGTACATCTCATATGTATTTTTAATAAAAAAAAAATCCATATTGATTTAACAAACATTAAAAAATACAACCGGATTGAGAACGTACTCCTTTCTTTCTGAAGCTGGTTAAAACATGTTGATAAACAGAACAATATTATATTATAATCTTATGTAATATATTCTGGTTTGGAACCAAGAGTATTTTATTTTTAAAATAACAAAAAGTTAGGCTATTTTGGAAGGAGATAAAAGACAATGAATTTAGGTGATATGTATTTAACACGCTTTTTCTCTTTGCAATATGTAAAAGTAATACTTAAAAAATACATTCCAAGAAAACTTTTCACTTTGCTTACACAAAAAAGGTTTCACCGTTGATTTGCTCTGCTTTTTGTAATAATACTTTTTACTGCATAAAAGATTATGGAATAAAACTATTTTTACACAACGTTGGGTGTGAATTTCTACCATATTTTTTTTTTGCTAAGGCGGGAAAAATATTATGTAACTGCGTGCCCCTTTGTTTGGAGCAATCAACAGGGTCGTGTAACCTAAAACATAAACCCGTCGTCTCTCCGTCTATACTGGGGGGTTAGACGGAATCTCATATCCCACATGTCGATCGTATCGTGATCACTGTGATTGGTTGAAAGATCACCGTGATTGGCCAACGGATTATTGCGACATCAAGCGTCGGTTTCTCTTCCAATCACAAGCGAGTCGATACGATGTCGATTGTGAGATATGAGATTCCGTCTAAATCCCCTGGTTATAAGCGTTATTATTTTAATAAATTTTATTTTTCAAAATATGGTTGACATGCGTCACTATGGCTGTTACATAAATTTAATTATGTATGGAATGCAACGGAACTTCCCTTAAAATGGCCTTAAAAATCATAGGCTACATAAACAATCTTTCTGCGTTAAAAACGTATGACAAGATACGTTATTTGAGCGATTACATTCAAGGCATCTTCGGTGTCCTATTCGCTCTGTAAATCGAGTTTCGATCGTTGTGCTCCTAACTTTTTTGACAAAATAATGTCAAGATTGTTGTAAGTAGCAACACTTCATTTTAGCAGTAAACAAAAATCATTTTTATTTGATATGTTATTTTTGTACTAAGCAATCTACGCACTATAACGTCCCAGTTTTTTGGCACATAAAAATATGGGGATTAAAAAAGCGAAAGGTCAAAAAAAAATTTGTTTTAATTTTTACCTTACTCTATTCTTGTTCTTAACACACGAATTAGAACATGATTTAAATTAAAGCTGAGCGTTCACTGGTCCGCACCGGCCGCAACGCACGCACTACACGCAACGATTTGAACAACAGAACGGAATTGCGGGCGTTACGGATAGTGAATGCAGTGCAGTGCAGCACTATACAAATTCATATAAAGCAAACAAAAATCCGTAGCGTGCCGCGTGTGCGGTGCGGCCGGTGCGGGCCTGTGGACGCTCAGCTTTAGCTTTAGGATTTTTATGGTCATTTATTTGTCAACCATTTGGGTGATAGCTCGGCATAGTGCCAGGCAGAAGTAAGATTGCAGACCATCTGACACTGATATTCTGCTACAACCACAGAGAGAGAAACACACGCACAAGAACGGTATACTAAATAGCCTCAACCGAGAAAGCACTTTAAAAAAATGAACAGATAACGTAGCTATATTACAGCTTTATAACAGTAAAGATGAAAAAATAATCTGGGACACTATTTTTTATTTAAGAATTCCATCCATCCATCCATCAGCCTTTCGACGTCCACTGCTGGACATAGGCCTCCCCAAGAGAACTGTGTGCTCATTATGGGGGATAATGCCGTAATCGCCACGCTTTGCAGGCAGGTTGGCGATCGCAGTGGATATTGTTAATACTCGGGGGAGTGCTGCTGCCCACTCCCCCGGTATTCCCTCAGTCGGCTTTTACGACTCCCGTGGGTAGAGAGGGGTGGGACAATTCTAAAGCCGGCCCCGCACGGCGTAATAATTAGAGACTTCAAAATATTAATATGTCACTTTTTTTTTTTTTTTTTTTTATATCTTTATTTAAGGAGCTTGTCAGATTAAACTAAGTATGCCGCTCCATTGGAACATTCATTACAGTATTGTTAATTCTATTATAAATTATACGTGTATACACTGTGAGCGCCGTCTTATACCTATTTCAGCTAACTTATATAATAATTTGGCCTTATCAGATAATGGACATGACAAAGTACTATTACAAATACCAACACTTTTAAATTCTACAATTTTGCTAATAAATTGAAGTCTAAAGTCTGCGTTCCGGACACACTCCATCAAAATATGAACAACATCTTCGATCTGTCCACACTCTGAACAAAAAGGAGAAGGCACTTTTTTCATCAGATAAGCAAATTTATTAAGAGGGAGGTGTCCGGATCGGAGTCTAAACGCAAGGATTAAGGTATTTCTGTTTAAATTGGCATATTCAAACCATGGTGATTTCCAAGGCTCATTTTGTAAAGTCCGGTACCATATACCTTTTTCCACTGATCTCTTGTTGAAATGAACTTTCCACGTTTGGTAACAGTGTTCTTTAACTAGATGGATGCAGTCAGTGAAGAACGGCAGGTTATTAATTGACACACCATCACAAGAAGCTTCTCTTGCTAGTTGGTCCGCTTTCTCATTCCCTACCAGGCCAACATGTGAAGGTATCCACTGGAGAATTACTTCTTTAGATTGGGCCTTGAGCTCAAATATCGTTCTGATAATGTCGTAGGCTATCGGTGTGCCTCTCAAGCAAGAGGTGCACCGAGCCACGTGCTGTAGGGAGCTTCTTGAATCAGTCAAGATAACAAAATGATCATGATCTATAGTTTGAATATATGATAGTGCTTCTAAAATAGCAATCAGTTCTATATACATAATGGACATTTCATGGACAATTTTGAATTTCATGAAACTGTTTACTTGAGGGTCAAAAAATGCTGCACCCATGGACTCGTGGTGGTTGCTAGCAGTTATGTCTTTTGAGCCATCAGTGAATATTTTGTAATAGGTAGCATATTGGTCTTCTAAGTGCAATGAGCACATGCGTCTGAGTTTATTAGGATCATAATCTCTTTTAGCCTGATTTATACCAAAGATGTGGTCTTTAACTACCTTACTTAAATCATACCAATTCATCCAATAGTCTAGTGTGTACATAGCTAAACAATCCGTCGACAGAAGTATAATATCTTTAAATTTTAAATACATTTGCACTAAAATTGGAGCTTTTCGGCGCCTCCAGTATCTACGAGTAGTTAATGAATTTAATTCGCTTACTACATTTATAGTTACGTTATTGGAGAATGACATAGCTCTCAACAAACATTTTCCACCTAGGAATAATCGACGTATTTGTAAGAGTTGCAGACAAAGTTCACTCTCCATCACGTGGATGGGGGTGCTTCTGACAAAACCTCCTATAATGCGTAAAGCTTGGTTTTGTAATTTATCTAATTTGAATAAATTTGATTTGCTACTATTGTTATATAAAAAACTACCAAAATCCAATCGACCTCTAATAATAGCAATGTAAAGCCTTCTTAGATATTTCGGATGTACACCCCACCCAGAGCCAGCCAATACTTTTAAGATGGTTAATGACTTCTGCGTCTTCTCAAACAGTTCATTAATATGTTTCGTCCATCTCAAGGACTGATCGAGCCACATACCTAAATACCTCACGTGAGCAACTTGCTGCAATGGCGCACCATTCACGCAGATATTAACATAGTTTATGTTATTGCTCTTTTTAAATAAACACAGTTTACTCTTTGTAGGAGATACATTTAGACCCAGGTTTTCCAGTAGACTAACCAGAAGATCCAATGAATTTTGGGGGCAACTTTGTGCAACGTTGATATCCTTATCTACGACATATAGAGCGAAATCATCGGCGTACTGGGTCATAAATACATTTTGTATGGTATTACAAATATGATGGGTAGCAACATTAAATAATAAGGGTGATAAAGGGTCACCTTGACCAAGACCTAGACCAGTAGATCGACTAATAAAATTGTGTTCCTGTTTAATTTTGATTATCCTGAAGCTTAAGAAGTTCCACAAGTATTTACATATAAACAGACCAACCCCAGCCTTGTCTAAAATTTCAAGAAGTGAACTTATATTCAAATTGTTGTACGCATTATCGATGTCCAGGAAACATGCCAGTGTTATCAAGTCTTGAGAGAAACCCGATTGGATCCTTGTGACCAATCTTACCAAACTATCCATACATGATTTAGACTTTCTAAAGCCCACCATTTCAGTTGAAAAAAAACCTTTGTTCTCAAAATACCACTCAAGCCGCTTATTAATAATCGCGTGGAATATTTTGCAAATGCACGACATTAAACTAATAGGACGTATGGATGACAATAGTGAATATATTATCGCAACCCGGGGATGTGTCCTTTATTTTAATACAAGTTTCTAATTCGTGCAAGGCTATGGGATATTGTAATGTTGGGTTAACAGAAGTAAATATAGGTTTAGGGGGTGACACATAAGCTGGGCATAGGTTACTCAGTAAATATTCACATTTCTTCTTATCTACGAAGAAGTTTGGAATTTTATTGCCCTTTAACCATTTCATCTTTCTCCATAAAACACTACTGGATGTAGTTTCATCCACAGAACTACAAAATTTGTGCCAACTATCTGACTTTGCCTTTCGTATAAGAATACGTCACTTTACGTTACATTAAAGATCTCTCCAAAAATCGTTATCCCACTAGACCCACTTATCTTTCCGGGATTGAAAGAAACCATGTTTTTTTATAGTTTACGGACTATATATGTATACTAACTTATATATGTATACCATATACTATATATATGTATACTAACTTTCATGATAATTGTTTGAGCAGTTTTGGTGTGAAAGCGTAACAATCAAACAAACGCACTCTCGTATTTATAATATTAGTAAATAGCCTAAGTATTCGTGAAAACACCAGCAACTTATATGCCTTTTGTATGGTATAAAAATATTACACTGTCGCAGAAGGGAGACGTTTCACCTTTATTACTACAGCAAGTCTATAAAAACGCCTGAAGAAAATTAGGTTGAATCTAGACGGGTAACAAAATGTAATATGTAAAACCTTATATGAGCATTTGGTATTATTGAGATAGCAACATAAACATTTCTGTCTCTGAACAGCTATATTTATTGCTAGCTTTGCCCGCGACTCTGCCCCAGCTAGAAGCTAGTTTTTAGGTTATATCTCAGGTTTCCGATATAGTATTGGGATAAAATGTATACCAGTTTTTAAGTCTAATCAAGAGCTATCAAATAAAAAAAATTGCACCAAAATCCGTTCAGTAGTTTTTGCGTGATGCGCGAACGAGCAAACAGAAAACAGACAAACAGACAAAAAATCTAAAAAAATAGTTTTGTGTTCAGTCACGCCTATATAGCCTAATCTGCCTATTATAGTATTTTTTTCTCAAATATCTTAAATGTACAGACACAGCTCTGTTATAGCTTTATAATAGTATAGATAATCCGTGATATAGATAGATTTACTAACAATCTGCCTGTTTTAACACAGGCACAATATAATAATGAAATATACCTACTTTAGAATTTTTGAAGCACTGTTATTCTCAGTATATCATATTAAAGTCAAAAAATCTCGTTAAGCCAATTAAAAGCCATGAAGTTTCATACACAGTGTACAGTTGTACAAGACATTGCTTTTTTTATTCAAGTCTTTTAACATCTTCCCTACTATCCCACCCCAAAACTGGATAGTATTACTTCCGTATCAGGCCCGTCAACAGCACCGTGGGTTGGTGGATATTATAAGCCGTTGAAATCATCTCTCGAGCAAGGTTTCTTCATGATGTTTTCCTGCTCCGAACAGTGATGATTTCTATACAAATACACATATAAGTTTTGAAGTATCTCGGAAAGTCAGAGCTGTGTACCGTACGAGGTCTGGACGTTATGCTGATGATCGAACTGTATACTACAAATCAGTGTGCTCTGAGGAACTAGTTGAGGTGGTGCCAATATTGCCTTTTTACAACCGAATCAGAGCCGAGACATCATAGTAGGGTTCATCCGTACCACCTGGAAATGATCTTATCCAAGAAGGTTCGTTTTCGACACTCTTTTCTGACAAGTACACGTTAATGAACTTCCTGCTGCGGTGTTTCCCCAGCGCTATGGCATGTCATGTTAAACGAGGTTTGAGAAGAGCACTTTACTCATTTGGCATTTGGGGCTGGCTTTAGAATTGTATGGGAGTCGTAAGAGCCGACTGAGGGAATACCGGGGGAGTGAGCAGCAGCACTCCTTCGAGTATTAACAACATCCACTGCGGTCGCCAACCCGACTGCCAAGCTTGGCGATTACGGCACTATCCCCCATTCTTGGGGAGGCCTATGTCCAGCAGTGGACGTTAAAAGGCTGATGGATGGATGGATGGATGGACTTTACTCATGGTAGGCGGCGGCTTGGATGTGCTGTAGACCAAAGTCCATGAGCGGCGGTTACCACTTACCACCAGGAGGGCCGTTTGTTCGTCTGCCACTGTTGACAATAATAACAGTAACAATATAACAAATTATTTGTGAAAGTGGAAAAAGGGATGTTTACTGCAAGCAGAATTTCAACCTGCGTGCCATTCAATCCGGGGATGTGCTCCAGACCGCTATTGCAGTCGCCCAATGACTATTCCAAGTCTCGTCTCTCGTGGAGATTAATATTGAAATAATAATTTGTTATTTTAAAGTAGCTGAGCATGTCAAGTTCTAAAAATACAGATTAAAATGCAAGCTCATCAATGTGGAAGTGGCAAAGCGTGTGGCGTTTCTCGAGGCCCGGGTTCGAATTCCATTCGCAATAGTCTTTTATTTTCACAGAATTGAAACTGGTTATTGACTAGGATATTTCGCATTCAACTAAGTTAAAGAGCACTATGAGAAAATTTCCATAATGTTTCAGCGTTAAGTGTAGCTTTTTGCACAACCCTTTCAGTTTTGGGTTTTTGATTGTACCGGATTGATGGACCTCTATTACGGTATTTTGGCACGGTAAATTGAAGACGTGTCCACTTAAGTTAATGGATATTTTTGTCATTTTGTATTGGAGGGTTCAATACGTAAGTGAGACTTGTAAATTACATTGAAAGTTTCAATTAGGTTAAGCTCCTTTTGATAATATAGCAGGTTTATTTAGGTGTTATCTATACGTATTTTTCTGTATATTTCAGTTATTCTTGATAAATTATTAACGAGTTTATTAACAGATATAGTCTTTATACTATACTAGTTTTTACCCGCCGCAGATAAAAGCTAGTTTTGAGGTTATATCTCAGGTTTCCGATATAATAACATTATAAATAGATATACCATTATATATTTACAGGTTTAACGTCTAATAAAAAAATCGTTTAACAGTTAAAATTTTATTGTGATATAACTTTACACTTTACTTTTACATAACACCTCTGTGGTGCAGCGGTAGTGTAAACGACTGCTGATCATGAGATATCGGGTTCGATACCCGGGTATGAGGTTTTTCGTAAAAAGAAGCACCACGGAGTTTGGAAATGTGCCGCGTAGACGGCAATAGGCTCGCCCCCTATTACATGGGGCTTAAACATAGCTGGCAAACCGTGGGTGTGTAAATATAAATACACCTCTGCCTACCCCTTCGGAGAATACAGGCGTGATGCTATATTTTTTTATGACATATTACTCCTCGACACTATACGGACTTTCAAATTCTCCCTGACATTTACAAGTATCTCTTCGTTTCACCAAAATATGATCCCTTCACTCTCGATAAAAGGTTATATACGTATATTACGTACCATTCAAGGCACGTTACGTCTCATTACAGTCGTTATTCCTCTCTTGTGTTTAATATGCGAAGCGTCTTAAGGAGACTATTCACTGGTATAATTAGAGAATAGAGAACAATTTTATTGATGCATAACATTAATTCTTAAAAATTTGTCTTTTAAAATTGTTTAGCAATTTTAGATGTGGGGTAATCAAATGAATGCTCCTAAATATATAAATAATTAACAAACGTATATTGGCAAAAAATTACAAGAGTTCATCACCTTGAACTTTTGTATTTTTTTTTGCGAATAAGCGAATGTTTAAAAAGACAAATCTAATATATAAAAAGAAGAAAAGGTGAAACAATAACTTCAGACTTGTAAATAAATACAATTATTTTCTTATTAATTTCGCAAACTTTTAGTGTAACCCATTTATTACACCAATGAATAGCTAAAAGATCAAAACCAACATTACGTCGAGTAAAACTGTGAGTATCGTGCACTGCGGTGGCGGTAGTGCCACAATTTTCAGCATAAATACACATAAAACATGGTTGTGTCCACGATACAGTCACAACGGGTTTTCTATATACCGACTGACTGACGATCAACGCAGAGCCTAAACCGCTGGTGCTGCAAACTTTAAATTTTGGCAGTTGATGCCTTTTTTGTTGTAGAGATCCACTAAGAAAGGATTTTTGAAAATTTCAGCCTTAAGAGGGTAAAATAGGGTATAAACGGTTGTATGGAACTTTGTCATATTCAAAGTAAGAAGTACGAAATCTCAAATACCTGTTTCTGGTTAGAAATAAATGTAAATGACAGTGGGATATTTAAAAAAAATACGCCTAAGATGGTAAATGAGGCGTTGAAAGGTTATATGGGAGGCTCGCTTATTTTAAGCATAGCAAACAAGCATTTAATCTGCCTGATTTCCTATAATATAAAGACGATAGCAAAACCAAAGCCATCACACGCGTATTGCAAAATCTAGAAATAGGATAAAAGGTAGTCAGAAATAGAGGGGGTTTTTGCCTGCAGCGCTTTCACTTACCGATTGAATCACAACAGTAGGGATCCCTTCTTTAAATTGCTATTGTGTGAGCAGGTGGTACTCCCTCGGTTGAACCGGTTTGTTTATACTACACCTTTTTATTTTGTTTGTTTGCTTAGGTATGAAAAAATGTGCCAACCGCACACCCCGTCGTTCGGGGCAACCAACAGGGTAGAATGGGGCTCTCACCCACTAAAACAACCTGCTGTGTGTCGTCTCTCCGCCTGTGTTGACGGACCACTGGTACTATGTTGGATTTTAATAATAATAATAAATTTGTTTGCAAATATAGGTTAATTGATATTACAGTTATTTTAAACTTTGTCTCACCATATTTCACCAGCCAGCATGCAATTTTTTATAAATTATAATAGTTCATTTTATCTTATAAATTATAATAGATTATAAGCATTTGCCGTGTGGGGCTGGCACCAAGAATAGCTGCATCCCGTCTCTTCCTATGGGAGTCGTAAAAGTCGACTAAGGGATTACCGGGGGACCGGGCAGCAGCGTTCGCCTGTGTACTAAAAACATCCACTGCGATCGCCAACCCGCCTGCCAAGCGTGGCGATTATGGTAAAACCCCCATTTTGGGGAGGCCTATGTCCAGCAGTGGACGATGAAAGGCTGATGGATGGATGGATGGATAAGTATTTGGCAATAATATTTAACTAGCATTTCTTAACATACTTAAAAATTTATAGGTAGGTATTATTATTAGTGCACTAGTTTATCTGTCACATAATTCATGTGTTAAGAACTAGAGTAGCGTAAGGGCAAAATGACAACTTCACTGGATAGTGGAGCCGAAAAACAACTGAAATTTACCTAACGTTAGCTTATAACTCTTTTATGACAAAATCTATAGTAGTTATATCGGATTTTTACTAATAATAAAGCTTTATTTATCGGCTACAGAATAGTGTAACTTTTTGGGCAATCAATAAACGTTATTATTTTAATAAATTTTATTTTTCAAAATATGGTTGACATGCGTCACTATGGCTGTTACATAAATTTAATAATGTATGGAATGCAACGGAACTTCCCTTAAAATGGCCTTAAAAATCATAGCCTACATAAACAATATTTCTGCGTTAAAAACGTATGACAAGATACGTTATTTGAGCGATTACATTCAAGGCATCTTCGGTGTCCTATTCGCTCTGTAAATAGAGTTTCGATCGTTGTGCTCTTAACTTTTTTGACAAATAAATGTCAAGATTATTGTAAGTAGCAACACTTCGTTTTGGCAGTAAACAAAAATCATTTTTATTTGATATGTTATTTTTGTACTAAGCAATCTACACACTATAACGTCCTAGTTTTTTGGCTCATAAAAATATGGATATTAAAAAAGCGAACGCTCAAAAAAAATTTTTTTGAATTTTTGATCTTACGCTATTCTTGATCTTAACCCACGATATTCAGAAACACTGTAGTATGCTTTATCTATAAAAAAATCTTTTAATTTATGACGAAATAACTTAACTGACCCTTCATTCAATATGTGTTTTGGCAGATTATTGTAGATGAGAGGAGAGGAGAAGATGAGATACAAAACACACTATTATTAAGATATGCAGTCTTATTGTTTAGGCAACAAATTTTTTCCTTATGCCTTCTGCTTTTATATTTTTCAAACATGCTTAGGTTTGTCCGAGTAAAATTGACAACTTCATATATATATATATGCAAGGAACCGTTAATAGCTTATTACTTTTAAAGTCTTTTAAAAAAGGGTTTATAACTATCTGTTCTCTTAAGGCGGCACATTGCCCTGATACATCTTTTTTGTACTACTACTAGACCTAACACTATTTATAAGTTGATCTGTGTTCTATGTGTAGGTGTTTAAGCCTTATAGCCTTTTTTTTTTTTTTTTTTGTTTAGCCGGTAAATAATGTTCCTAACCGCACAGCCCGTCGCTCGGGACCAACGAACAGGGTAGTGTGGGGCCTTCACCCACTAAAGAAACCCGCCGTGTACCGTCTCTCCGCCTTTATTGACGGGCCACTGGAACTATGTTACATTCCTTCGGTGGTCCGCCGGCGGCTTACCCTTTCGGGAAGCCTTATAGCCTAAGTTTCTCAAACTGCTGAGTCCTATGAAATACTGCCAAAAAATGTCACGGATCGTCTGTAAAGAGAATTAAAAATAAGATTTTGCTGTGTATAGTCTCCTTTAGACGTTATTATTGATGTCTCTGTTCTGTTCCTCTGGGAATACATTTACCTGTTATATGTAATGTTATTACATTAACGCACAGATATGGCTCTAGAAGAAATAGCGTAGAAGTTATAACTCAATAGAGAACCTGCCCAGATGGCGTAACGGTTTAGATAATGAACTTTGATGCCGAGTGTTATAGCTTAAATTCCCAAACAGGACAATTTTTTGTATGATCTACCTACAACCCTGAGTCTGGGTTGAAGGTTTACCCGTTTAATTTGTTTTCGATTTCACATTTTTCACTTTGTGTTTAATGTATAGTGCTAAGCATGTCAAATGCTAAAAATATATATAAAAATATCTAAATGTTTGACTGTTATTTTCGATTTCACATTTTTCACTTTGTGTTTAATGTATAGTGCTAAGCATGTCAAATGCTAAAAATATATATAAACATATCTAAATATTTAAAGGGTTTGCGTCATTATTAGGTAAAATCTTAATTGTAAAATTAAGTTTACCTGGTCGGTATAATGTATGAAAATACTTCCGACAAATGGCGCAGGCGTCACCCAAAGACGTTAAGTATGATGTGTTATCGAAATTAGCAGTCAGGAGCAATTGTCAGGATGGCTGAATTGGTAAAGCATCTGGACGGTATCCAGAAGATGCAGGTTCAAATCCTGCTCCTGACTGTTATTTTCGATTTCACATTTTTCACTTTGTGTTTAATTTTTTGATTTTTGTCTGTCTGTTTATCCGTTTCTTCGTTCGCGAATCATGCAAAAACTGGATTTTGTTGCTAGTTTTTTTATTTGAGTTGATTTATTTGATAGCTCTTGATTTGACTTAAAAACTGGTATACATTTTATCCCGCTACTATATCGGGAACCTGAAATATAAACTAAAAACTAGCCTTTTGCTACGGCGAAGCCGCAGGCAAAGGCCATTATCTCTCATAAAAATGAGACACCGGCTATCACAACCCAGGTCCAGAAGCCCTATATATCATTTATATACATATTAGGAGCACGACAGACAAATTCACAGATAATGTTGATAAGTCATATGTGCGAAGTATGGACCTTAACTAAAGATTGAATTCGATATTTGTGTCTTGACAGCCCTTAATCTTACCCGTAGGCTATCTCTGCTCCCACTGAAGGAATGTAATATAGTTCCAGTGGCCCGCCAATAAAGACGGAAAGACGGCACACGGCGGGTTTCTTTAGTGGGTGAGGGCCCCAGACTACCCTGTTCGTTGCCCTGAACGATGGGGTGTGCGGTTAAACACATATTTTCCCGCCTTAATAAAAAAATAAAAATAAAGGCTATCTCTGCTTAATATAGGTGTACAATATTTAACGATTAAAAATATACGCATCTAACTTTTTCTACGTATATGTATATTCAAGCTAAAATTGTTAATTATGAAACATTGCTCTCCTTTAAATGTAAATATCGTACGTCGTACGAAAAGTGCCTCAACGCGTCACGCTCTTTCAAAATTCTCATCCATTTGTCAATGACTGAACTACTGCCAAAATAGGTCTATTCAAAAACTGCGATAATAGTTTTTTCCTACATTATTTATGCAGTAAGTTAAGTTAATAGATAAGCTACCACCGAAGGAATGTAACATAGTTCCAGTGGCCCGCCAATAAAGGCGGAAAGACGGCACGGCGGGTTTCTTTAGTGGGTGAAGGCCCCACACTACCCTGTTCGTTGCCCCGAGCGACGGGGTGCGCGGTTAGGAACATTTTTCCCCGCCTAAAAAAAAAAAAGGCTAGCAATAAAGCCAAGGATTACAATTGCTGTGGCATCAATTTCGATCCCCAATTAAAGGTTCAGACCTCGTACGGAACACATCTCTGACTTTTCGTAACTGTTCGGTGCAAGAAAGGAAACCCACAAGCCTTAATTTTTTGTAAGGCGGGAAAATTGTACCTAACCGCACACCCCGTCATTCGAGGCAACGAACAGGGTAATGTGGGGCCTACACCCACCATAAACCCGCCGTGTGTCATCTCTTCGCCTGTATTGGCAAACCACTTGAAATAATTTATACTTCAAAAATTAGCGGAGCATGTCAAATGCTAAAAAATATAGATCTAAAATGTTTAAAAAATCGCGCCATCAAATAGTATGAATTTTAATTGCAAAATTAAACTTACTATATTGGATTAATGCATGTAAATGCTTTCGGATAGATGGCGTTGGTCGTAAGACAAATGTCATGAGGAGATTGGGATGATCGAAAGATCGGTAGGATAGCTCAGTGGCTTAGAGCACTTCCCTGGATTGGAAAAGACGCGGGTTCGATTCCCGCTCCTACTAAAAATTTCTTTTTCCTTATTCACAAATAATTTATACTTTAAAAATCAGCGGAGCATATCAAATGCTAAAAAATATAGATCAAAAATGTTTAAAAAATCGCGCCATCAAATAGTATGAATTTTATTTGCAAAATTAAACTTACTATATTGGATTAATCCACGTAAATACTTTCCGATAGATGGTGTTGGTCGTAAGACAAATGTGATGAGAAGATTGGGATGATCGAAAAATCGGTAAAATAGCTCAGTGGCTTAGAGCACTTCCCCGGATTGGAAAGGACGCGGGTTCGATTCCCGCTCCTACTAAAAATCTGTTTTACCTTATTCACAAATAATTATACTTTAAAAATTAGCGGAGTATGTCAAATGCTAAAAAATATAGATCTAAAAACCACTAGAACTGAAACCTAAGAGATTATTATCGACGGCTTGTGAAGTCTGCCAATCCACATTGGGCCAGCGTGGTGGACTATTGCCAAAATCCCTGTCACCATTACAGGAGACCTGTGCCTAATAGTGGGTTGGAAAAATGATACCGTATCCAGTTTATGATATAAACGTTTTCCAACTTCCAATAATAACTGTTTATTGCATAAAAACGTTATTTTCTGCTCACTTTATATTATTATTTAAAAGCATTTCTAATATTACTCTGAAAAGAAATGAAATATATCAACTACCCTTTAGATGGTAGGCTGTAACGTTTCATACGAATACCTCATAAAGATAAATAACTATGTATATTACGTTTTTATCACATAACGCCCGGGTCGGAAATATAGCTTGTTTATATAACCGTTTTCATTTTCCTTCAACACAATAGCCATCAAAAATACCACATCTGTAAGTTAAAAAGTGCTATTTTGAACATTGCTTTTTACACATATTTATTTATGGTCACGGCTTTTTCACCTAGTTTTTTATGAGGGCATTATATTTTGGGATAAACATGCCTGTGAATAACCCGCGAAGTAAACGGAGAGGTGTTATAAAATTATCATGTGTCTGTCTATGGCATCGTAACTTCTAAATGGCTGAATGGATTTCACTTGCCGGCTTTAGAATTTTCCCACCCCTCTCTACCCACGGGAGTCGTAAGAGCCGACACAGCGTGAATATATTGGAGGAATAACGTGGTCGTCCCCAAATAGACTTTTCTTACTTACTTACATATCATCACGCCATCTCCCTTGCGGGGTAGTCAGAGAGAACACAGTGCCAAAAGGCTCTATTCTTGCATACATCGCTCGCTTCCTCAACATTCATAATTCTCTTCATACACGCTCGCCGGTTTCGAAGACTCTTGACTCCACCTTCCTTCAATACATGACCGATTTGGTCTAGGTAGGTGAGGCTTAGTCTCCCCGATAGTGAAATAAAAAAAAAATAATAAAAAAAAAAATATTTGCCACCACATGATAGTAAATAATGCCGTGTCGGGCCGGCTTTAGAATTGTCCCACCCCTCTCCACCCATGGGAGTCGTAAGAACCGACTGAGGGAATACCGGAGGAGTGGGCAGCAGCACTCCTTCGAGTATTAACAACATCCACTGCGATCGCCAACCCGCCTGCCAAGCGTGGCGATTACGGCACTATCCCTCATTCTTGGGGAGGCCTATGTCCAGCAGTGGACGTTAAAAGGCTGATGGATGGATGGATGGATGGATAGTAAATACAAAATAAGGGTTACAAAGGTAAGTTGTGCCATATATAACTGTGATGAACTGGAGCCTAAACTAGAGAAACCCTGTATTTCTGGACCCCAGGATACTCACCTGCAGTATGTACAATATGTGCAACTATTAACTAAGTAGGTACTATCTAAAATCAAAGAGAACAAAACAACAACTAAAGTATGATTAAGTGTATTTGTGTGTTTGTGTGTGTGTTGTCTGTGTGTGTGTGTGTGTGTGTGTGTGTGTGTGTGTGTGCGTGTGTTTACTTGAGTATGTGTGTGTGTGAGTATGATTATTTGATTATAGTTATGAGAGTTTCTGTATCATTATAATTTAGATTTAATAGGTGTCTTGATAATTTCTTTGCATGCCTTGACAGGTTTGGGAAAAATATTCAACTCTGAATTGATTTTATTATACAGGTAAATAGACTTTAATACGTGTTATTGAAACTGATGACTTATCAGCAGTGTCTTAGCGATGGATCTTTGTGGACCTGAATTGTCTAATGGCAGAGCCATGCTTATCCCAGCACGGATGGACCGGCTCGATCGGGGAAGTACCACCCTCTCACAAAAGATCAGGGTGTAACAACGGTAGTTACGCCTACCGATGTGTTTCGTATGGTGAGTGAGAGTGCTGGAGGGCCAAACCACCTTCCTATCCTGTCCTTAGTATCCTACCTATCCTCTCCATATCCTTCCTATCCCTTACCTTGGAGATGGCGACGCGCGAGTGATACCTTTGGTGTTGCTAACTTCTATAGGCTACGGTAACTGCTTACCATCAGGTGGGCCCCGTATGCTTGTTCGCCTTCCATGTAGTATAAAGAAATAACCTGTTTTCCAGAAGCTGCTGAAGGAATCCTTATTAATATTGTTCTGTTTTCATAATCACAATCAATTCAGCATTCTCCATTGATAATTAATATGACTTATTACATCACAAATAAATAAACATTACATTAATAGGCCAATATTTACATGTCCACCAACTTACTGGTCTTTGACAATAAAAGAATTGGTCATTGTATATCTAATAAAGCGCTGGTTCGATGAAAAAAGTGTATTGTCTTGACGCAGTCAGTTTACTGATAGGTAAGAATACGGTTTTTCGACGAGTATTAATATGCTTGGGAAGTCATATTGAAAGCAGGTAGGTACTGTGCAAAAGTTTAATCTGTGAATTTTAAGCTAGGATTTTTTGATACTTTTATATATTTTCTTGCGTTTAACATGCTTAGCCAAATAAATTAACACAAAGTGCGAAAATGTGGAGTCAAAAATAACAGTTTGAGCAGGATTTAAACATGCATCTCCTGAATTTGCGTCACAGATACTTTGCCAATTCAGCCATCGTAACGTTACGTTACCCGATAGAAATTGGCAGTCCCATGCAATTTTTTCACATTTTTGCACTTTGTGTTTAAACTAGAATGTAGGTACAAATTATAATTTGTGAATAAGGAAAAAGAGTATTTTAGTACGAGCGGGAATCGAACCTGCGTCCCTTCCTTTCCGTGGAAGTGCTCTAATCCATTGAGCTATCATACCATTTCTAGAAATACCGAATTTCCTCATCACATTTGTTTTAACGACCAACGCCCTCTATGGGCAATGCATTTACATGCATTCATCCAATGTAGTAAGTTTAATTTCTACTTGTCTTTTTATTGATTTTTAGCATAATTTTAACTCTATAAATAATCTAGTTGTCGTGGTTGTTCTGAGTCTGGATGTACTTAGTCATAAAAAAAAAGAAAATATCATAACAGGTCCCATAGCATTTTCGACGACAACAACGGGTTACAAAGTTAGCAATACTTTAGCCGCTATTGAATAATTAACAACATAACTAAAAACATGACGAGTTTTCAATTCATTGAATTCGTAAATCGGTGATTAATTGATTTATTACATAAAATCGAATTAAGACATACATATAACGATTTTATCTCACATTAAATTTGAAAAAATTAAAAAGAAATTGCAATTTTCATGAAAAGGCCGATGCAAATTTCCACCACCTGGGGGTTCAGAATCGAGTACTGAGCCCATGGTATCAATTATCGTCATTTAGACCCTGTATTTATGATTTGAATATTCTCTAATTAATACTCAACGTATCTAATTCCACCTTAAGTAAGCACCGGCACTAATACTGCTTTAATAACGTATGTTTGAAACGAATTATTGCTGTGTAGCCACACAGAACGGGACTCCACCACCGTGAAGGCATCTAAAACCGCGTAGTGTATTCGCACAGGTGAATTTGCTTATATTAAAATATTTGCTTGAGCAAGCATTTAATTGTGTATGAGGATTTCGTTTCAAGTGGTTCCTGTAATGGGTGAGCGTCGGAATATGTACTCTTGGATTTGTTTCAAGTGTGGAATATTTTTGCAAGATAAAAGGCATGAGATTATTCAAATGAAGCACCTTTGCTTTTAGAAATAAATGCTTTAAGTACCTATGATATGTGTTGCTATCCTACCGAATAAACTATATTGTGAAATTGAAGAGAGTACGGAAAGTCTTGAAAATATAAGCTTTTAAAAATCTGTTCGAATTACTTTGCAAAGTAAGCCACCGTTATGTTCACTTGGGGTTAATTATATGAGGATAATTCTTTTCCTGATATTCGATTCAAATAAAACAACTGCATTAAAATTAGTTAAGTAATTTCAGTAATTTCAGAAACGTGTTCGTGAACTGCCTCGGTGGTGTAGCGGTAGTGTATGCGACTGCTAATCATGAGGTCTATCTATCCCCGGTTCGAGCAAAGTTATTGAGCTTTTTCCTAAAAAGAAAAATTCTCAGTAGCAGCCCGGAGTTTGGAAATGTGCCCGGTAGACGTCAATAGGCTCGCCCCCTATTACGTGGGACTTAAACATAGCTGGCGAGTCGTAGGTGTGTAATACACCTCTGCCTACCCCCTTCGGGGAATACAGGCGTGATGCTATGTTTTGTTGAGTTGTTCGCTTATTATCCGTTCTCTTTATTTATAGTTCTAACTATTTATCAGCCTATCAACGTCTATTGTTGGACATAGGCCTTCCTAAGAGAGCGCCGCAAAGAGCAGTCTTATGCCGTTTGAATTCATTGGCCCGCAGATTTGATCTGATCGTCGGTCTACCTGGTGGGAGGGCGTCCTACGCTGCGCTGCCAATGGTCGCCACTTAACAACCTTTATTCCCCAACGGCTTTCGGTTCACCGAGTGATGTATTCTTTGTTAGGAGTAGTGTGTGGCCCTCACTCACTACATAAATCCGCCGTGTGTCTCTCCGCCTGTATTGGCGGACCACTGGAGCTGTGTGTGTGTGTGTGTGTGTGTGTGTGTGTGTTATTTGTGTAAATACGTATTACATAATGAAGGGAAATCACGATTTAAATAAAACACAAAATAAATTGTTGCCAACCTAGTGTCTGTCACTCTCATTCTCCTACAGATCTCTACTTTGTGGATTAAATCACGTAGAGAAATACTAAGCACAAGCCTGCTTCATGGTACGAGCTACTATAAATAATAAACATCCATCCATCAGCCTTTTAAGTCCATTGCAGGACATAGGCCTCCCCAAGAATGGGGGATAGTGCCGTAATCGCCACGCTTGGCAGGCGGATTGGCGATCGCAGTGGATGTTGTTAATACTCGAAGGAGTGCTGCTACCCACTCCCCCGGTATTCCCTCAGTCAGCTCTTACGACTCCTATGGGTGGAGAGGGGACAAATCTAAAGCCAGCCCCACACAGCCCAAATATATATGTTAATTGAAATAGAAACTATAGAAATTTGGTGAATTTTAGATTGGTAAAATCTTATGAATCTCGTTCACATCAGAGTAACAATAAAAAAAACGCGTGGAGATTGGTATCCCTGTCTGCCTCTGAGCCTTACCTCGCTTTTACCTACTGTTAGCGTGTATTAAGGCTGTTACGAAATTCTTTTGCAATGTTTATAAGCAACAGTAAATAATACATAATTAGCGCTTGTTTTAATTTGACAAAATATTTAAATATAAACAAATATTACACAATTATTTTTTTGTTTTTGAACTTATTCAGCAATACAAAAGGATGAATTAGATGAAAAAGCTTTTAAACTTATGAAATTAAGACAGTTGAAAGAAAAGACATTGAGAAATACATACTTTGTCAAACGTAGATATATATGTGCATATATGTGTGCACTTATGAAATTATGACAGTAAAAACTTTTTCATTACTCTGAAAGTAGGCCAGAAGTTGCCTGAACCCGCTCCGGTTGAAAGTAATACTTTTCAGCCCTAGGGAGAATTTCTTTCAACTGACTGCTGAGTAATTATAAAAAAAACAGTTCTATTTTCTGTACAGCCAGTCAATTACAGCGCGATGTAAAATTGAAATAACATAATGTTAAGTATTTATTAAAGAATTTGTTTTTTATATGACTTTATTTTAATATAGTTGCAACTATACCTTTAAAATAACGAAGATTTATATTTTTTCAATTATTAAAACGAAAAATTTAAAAATAATGAAATAATGAATAGCTGACAGCCCACAGAAAAAAAAACAAAATCGACTGGAAAACGGCGATTCCAAATTCAATTTTTTAGTCTCTTATTTTTTTCTTTAGCTAATTAAACACAAAGTGAAGCAGTTTAGCTAATTCATAATTTTTAGGGTTCCGTACCCGAAGGGTCAAAACAGGACCCTATTACTAAGACTTCGCTGTCTGTCTGTCCATCCGTCTGTCACCAGGCTGCATCTCAAGAACGGCGATAGCTAGACAGTTGAAATTTTCACAAATGATGTATTTCTGTTGCCGCTATAACAACAAATACTAAAAACAAAAAATAATACTATTTAAGGGGGGCTCCCATACAACGTCTGTCTGTCCGTCCGTCTGTCGCCAGGCTGTATCTCAAGAACGGCGATTGCTAGACAGTTGAAATTTTCACAAATGATGTATTTCTGTAGTCGCTATAAGAACAAATACTAAAAACAAACAAATAATAATATTTAAGGGGGCTCCCATACTACGTCTGTCTGTCCGTCCGTCTGTCGCCAGGCTGTATCTCAAGAACGGCGATAGCTAGACAGTTGAAATTTTCACAAATGATGTATTTCTGTTGCTGCTATAACAACAAATACTAAAAACAAAAAAAATAATATTTAAGGGGGCTCCCATACAACAAACGTGATTTTATTGCCCTTTTTTGCTCCCTATTGATAACAACAAGTAGACGCTTGAAATGTTTACAGAATATTAAGTTATATATTCACTTTAAAAATAAATAATTAAAATAATATAAAACAAATATATTTAAGGGGGGCTCCCATACACAAACGTGTTTCTTTACTCGTGTTTGCTCTGTCTGTCCGTCCGTCTGTCACCAGACTGTATCTCAAGAAGGCCATAGCTAGACAGTTGAAATTTTCACAAATAATGTATTTGCTGTTGCAGCTATAACAACAAATACTAAATAAAAACAAAATAAAACAAATATTTAAGTGGTCCCATACAACAAACGTGATTTTTTTGCCCTTTTTGCTGTTTTATTCGTCCATAGTTGATTGTACTTTTTTAACAGTGGTACAATTTTATGAAATTTATAAGTTAGCATAATAGCCGTATAAGTACTGACATCTGGATCTTCGAGGCAAGGGCAATGAAAATCAAGTTTAAACCAAAGGTCAATTAAAAATCACTGAGCCTCTATTCAACTATCGAAGTGTTCATGGCAACTAGGACTAATGGCTTAACGTACTTTACGAGGCTTTCTAGACGATGTTTCGTTATGCGCATCTAAGTCTAAGTTGAAAACCACGAAATGAGTCAAATTACAATAGTGTAATGTTGTTTACCTTGTTAATGTTACGGAACCCTTCGTGCGCGAGTCCGACTCGCACTTGGCCGCTTTTTTACTTTAGTTTCGTCGTATTCGTAATGAAAAGCACAGTGTTTACCTCGGGATAAAGACTTATTTAGTCCAGAGACGGGGTTTGGCGCCCGAGCGTAGCTAGGGCTCCAATAGTTCATCCCTAGGGTAACAATGTACTATTGAAAACATACATCTATAAACGTTGTCCTATGTAAAAAAACGGGTGTGCTTTAGACCACACGACTGAAGTAAAACTTAACAATAAATATGTATATTATTATAACGTTAATATCTATTAATAATGAGAAAGAGAGAAAGAAAATGTGTGCTCGCATCTCTCTCTCTTGCCCCTACAGTAGGTAATATACGAAACGTAACTCTCTTTCTTTCTATCTTCACTATCACACTTTTCGTAACGCTCACGTCACGCATTCACCAGCTTACTCCCCAAGCCATGCGTGCGTAAAGAAGTATTTACTTCAAAAAGTATTATACGAGTATACCTTTTTTCTATATAAAATAAATTTATATGTGCTCACAAACTTTTTCACTGTAGATAATATGCCGTTCTTATTCAAATTCCAGTAGCTGGACATAAAAATAAAACTAAAACATGTGTGCAGTTCTCACGCAGCGGAATATTAACTTTTCAGAGCTAAACCGCGAAAGATTGTGATGAATACAATATAGTGTATTTAAAAGGTAACATTGTATATCTGTATTCTACTGGCTGCGTATTATAGAGGGGTAGTTTGGATATCGAACTCACGTTTCGTATTATGGGTTCAATTCCCACACAAAACAATAGTTGCGTAGCGGTTGTACTTTATATCCGTTAGGTGTGTTTGTAAAGTAAGGATTACTCCTTGTTGCAGGATGTTGTCTTAAAAATGAAAAACAGATCTCATTCAATCGCAGGCTTAGGCTTCTATAAAGAGGTACACCTCTCTTTTTAGTTGCTTATTCGTTTCATTGTGTAGAATCACAACGAAAAAGTTTTTACTGCAAAAATACTGCGTTCCTGTAGAAATAATGTCTGAACATTGTCGATATTAATGATATATCATAAACATTGTACAATCATCTGTTTAGTATGTATGACTGTAACTTGCTTGCTGTTACGATTTTGTTTACATTTCTTATGATGCATTAACAAACAAACAATTGAGAATCTTACAAATAGATATAATATCGATTGGATAATACAGTTATATTTTATAGTTCAGTGCTATACGGACGTGCATGTATTAAAATTTTGTGACAACTAATGTTGATTTATTGGAAATTGAGGTAATTTAATTTATATTTTTAATTTAATCAGTCCATCAATTATTCAATTGCAGTTCAAAAAATTATTTTCCCGATTTACATCACAAAGACTTCCAGCATGTTGCTCTCGGTCTATACCCACTGCAATTCTCAGGTCATTAGACTATTTTTCGCGAGCACTTCCGTCAACTGTCCCCGAGGCTCGTCGGTGCGGCGTCCGCCCTTGCACGGCTCATGCCGAATATGGGCGGACCTAACAATGCGTGCCGACGGCTTTACGCGGGAGTGGTCTGGTCGATGGCACTGTACGCCGCACCCGTGTGGGCGGAGTCCCTGGACGCACTAAACAGGGCTCTTCTGTGGAGGCTACAGAGAGTCGTCGCGTCCAGGGTCATACGTGGATACCGCACGGTGTCAACGGAGGCGGCCTGCGCGTTGGCCGGAACCATTCCGTGGGACTTGGAGGCGGGGGTGCTCGCCGAGGTGTATCGGCGGGCGTCGCAAGTGCGGGAGAGGGGTGGTCGTCCCCCACCCAGCGTGGTGGCCAGATGGCAGGGCGACGCCCGCCGAGCTGCCATGGTCAGCTGAAGGGCGCGGCTGGAGGCCCCCCAGGCCGGTCTTTAGACCGTAGGGGCGCTGCAGGGTGCTGGAGTGGGCGGGGCGACGGCACGGAGTCCTTACCTTCCGACTGATGCAGGTGCTGTTGGGGCACGGTTGCTTCGGCAGATATCTGCACATAGTCGCAAGGAGGGAAGCGAATCCGGGCTGTCACCACTGCAGCTGCGACGAGGACACGGCGCAGCACACGCTCGAGTCGTGCCCGGCTTGGGCCGAGAGGCGCCGTGAACTCGTCGCGGCAATAGGAGGGGACCTCTCGCTGCCGGGCGTCGTCAGAGCGATGCTTGGCAGCGACAGGAATTGGACCGCGGTCGCTGCCTTCTGCGAGGTGGTAATCTCGCGGAAGGAAGTGGCGGAGAGGGCCAGGGAGGCTGATCCTTCCGCAGACCCGAACCGCCGCCAGCGACTGGGGCGGCGCAGGCACGAGTATTTGCGCCTAATTCCGCCGTAGCTGAGGCTGCGGGTGGGTGGACCGGGGAACGTCCACCACCCGCAAGGCCTTCCACGAAGGTGCGACGCACCGTGTGCGGATACGTCGCTCAGTTGAGGGTACCCGTAAGGGTAAGCCGCCGGCGGACCACTGAAGGAATGTAATATGGTTCCGGTGGCCCGCCAAAAAAGGTGGCGAGACGGCACACGGCGGGTTTCATTAGTGTGTGAGGGCCCCACACTACACTGCTCGTTTCGTTGCCCCGAGCGACGGGGTGTGCGGTTAGGAACAACAAGACTATTTAGGGGTGGGCATTTTTTTAATTTTTTTTTATGTTGTTTTTGTTATGTCTCTTATAGGTGTCCACAACCTTTCACATTATTGGATAAGGACTTAAAACTAGGCTTTGCTATAATAATATAACATTTTGCATTTAAAATTGAGAATATGAATAATTGCACGATATTAATATAAGTTATATGAATTAAAATATATAAAAAAAAATCTGTAAATAAGAATACAGTTATATGCTATTGGAAAATATCAATTAAGTGTTTTATGAAGGGAACGAAAACAGCTACATTTGCTGATTAGCAGTACACATCCTAGACCCTTTATAATCTACCGACCATCAGATCTTCGGCAGATAGGTGACATACATACACACAAAAACTTAAAAAAACTGATATTTTGTTATAGGTAAGGCATATAAAAAACTGTTAACACATTACAAAGAGGCATTTTAATTTTATTTATTCATATAGATAAAAATATTTTGATCTGTATTTTAGCACTTGACATGCTCAGCTACTTTGAAGAACAAATTACTTGTGAAATGAGCATATACAGCTCAAGATATAAAAAAAAATCGCACCATCAAATAGTGCGATTTTTAATTGCAAAAGTAAACTTACTATATTGAAATGATGTATGTAAATGCATCCGATAGGTGGCGTGGGTCGTAAAGACATCTAAAACAAATGTGTAGTGGAGATTTGGAATCAACGTTGGGTGACTGCAATTGCAGCTTTGCTGTCCAGAGCACTTCCCTGGATTGGATGGGACGCAGGTTCGAATCCTGCTCACAGTAAAGTTCCCTTTTTCAACTTTCAAACAGATAAAAATATATAAGTTGTATAAATTAATGATTAAACAAAACTTTGTGTTTTTAGCATACAAATGTATTTTCTGGCTGCGATATTGCTAGTAAGCAGCGCTAAAGCAGACAATGACTCAGAACTCATCATGTGTGATGGAGTGGTATTTCATGACGTCTATTACGACAAGCAGCTGCTTTTTGAGGGTCTAGGGAGACCGTACAACTTGATGATGCATAAGTAAGTCGTAGTTTATGCTTAAGTCAATTACGTGTATAATAATTTAACAATTTCCTTTTCATGACTGTGATAAGCACACACAAATAACTAACAACTACATAGCATCACGCATGTATTCCCCGAAGGGGTAGTCAGAGGCGTATTACACACCCACGACTCGCCAGCTATGTTTAATTCCCACGTAATAGTGGGCGAGCCTATTGACGTCTACCGGGCACATTCATTTCATTCATCATTCTGAGAATTTTTCTTTTTAGGAAAAAGCTCAATAACATTGCCCGACCCGGGGATCGAACCCATGACCCCATGATTAGCAGTCGCATACACTACCGCTACACCACCGAGGCATTTAACAACTACCTCTACTAATACCCCTCTCTACCCACGTGAGTCGTAAGAGCCGACAGAGGTAATACCGGAGGAGTGGCCAGCAGCACTCCCTCGAGTATTAACAACATCCACTGCGATCGCCAACCCGCCTGCCAAGCGTGGCGATTACGGCATTATCCCTCATGACGGGGCCGCTCGTTGTGGCGTTCTCTTGGGGAGGCCTATGCCCAGCAGTGGACGTTGAAAGGCTGATGGATGGATGGATGATAAGTACAAGCCATTTAGAGAGAATAATAATTGATGGCCTACATTTTCTACATACATCTATTACATGTCCTACGTTTTGTTATAATAACTGTGTCGAAGGAGAAAATGTAGTTTACTAGTTGTACATAGTCCGTTTGTATTCCGTTAATACAGGGATTATGCCTAAGGGCATCAAGTTGTTTATTTAAAAAAATAAGAATTTGCTATTGAGGGAAACCTTTATATAAAAGATGCAAACAACGACTACTAAGTACGTTATTGTATTAAAGGTATTTATTGAAGAAGTGGATTTTGTGCACTGTATAAACTAAAATATATAGAAAATAAAATATCAGAGTAAATCAAGTAAAAGCGACGCGTGGTCGAATATCATCTGTGCAAACGCAGATATAAGCGTTTATATAAAAGCTTATTAATGGGGATGTTACTGAGAGAAATATTAAAATAATATCTAAATATCTAAAACCTTTTAATGTGTTAAAAGTATTTAGTTTTCATGGCCTATTACTGCCCAAATACTGTGCTTTTCCCTAAAAAGGATAAGTAGTATATATTTAGTTTTTTTTGCATGTAAGTAGTTATATATTTAGTTTTTTTTGCATATACCTATATTCCAAGGACAGAAACACGTTCGTCTGTAATTTAGTGATTTGTCAGAACATTCTGCCTACCGTGTGGGGCCGGCTTTAGAATTGTCCCACCCCTCTCCACCCATGGGAGTCGTAAGAGCCGACTGAGGGAATACCGGGGGATTGGGCAGCAGCACTCCTTCGAGTATTAACAAAATTCACTGCGATCGCCAACCCGCCTGCCAAGCGTGGCAATTACGGCACTATCCCCCATTCTTGGGGAGGCCTATGTCCAGCAGTGGACTTTAAAAGGCTGATGGATTGATGGATGGAGCAGAACATTTCTACAATTATTTACTTTCTACTAGTGCATTCAAGTATTTGTATTAAAAAATGTACTAACAAACCAAACGTTACAACTGTTGTAATATCTGTATTTGTAGTCATTATTTTGATGTTAACTCTATTTATAGGTTTTCTGGCGTTTTATTCTTCAGTCACACGATTCAGAATGGTACACAAGTAGATTTTGGTATCATGGCTTGCCATGTCGATAAAAAAAGCTGCAAAGATATTCAGGGAGTCCCCGGTGGCTATGCCGTGGCATATGATAGTGGAAATGATGACATTTATTTCGGTGGTCACGATGGAATTTACAAATATAATTTTCTTACTAAATCTGCAGAATTCTTTGCTGAAGAAGGCAAGTCAATATGGGGTATATTTGTAAGAAGAAACTTTTACTACATAGAATATCCAACACAGAAACTATATGTATACCAAGATGATTCTTTTGTGCAAGTAGCAGAATCTCTTGACATAGAAGTTGATAATTTTTATATCTCTAGACGTATTGATATTTACTTTTCTAATAAAACCGCATTATATAAAGTTGAAAAACCAAAAAAGCAACCAATAGTTTTGAATGATGAAATAGCTGTTAGGCAAATAAGTGAAGATGTTTACGGAGATATATACTTCTGTGCAAGCGATGGTATATATGTAGAAGATAAACCTTACCATAAAGTGAAGAAAGTAGCGGATATCGATCAAGCCTTTGGCATGACATTTGATGAGAGAGATCAAATAATATATTCAGATAAAGACGCCATCTATAGATTACTGCCAAGTAAATACAATCAACTTTGTTTAAATGCGATTCTCAATGCAGATTCAAATAAAGAGGAGAAGAGGCCTACCAGTATATTAATCAGTTAATAATTAAGAAATAAGACAACTGTTATTTTAGTTTTAGATTTATACCATATAGAAAATAGGAATAGTTTGAGAAATTATGAGATGAATAAATGACTATGAAATGAGAAATTTTCTTTTGTTTTATGTAGCACCAAGAACCACCGAGATTAATATATTTAACACTTAATATTTTAAGTATTTTACTTTAAGTATTTTGTGTCTCTGGGCACTTAAGGCCCAGTGTGGCTTCTTTAATTTTTATGAGTATTAATATTTTAGCATTTGAATACAAGAATGAATTACGATTTTGGAAAATAAAATATTTATCATCTAAGTACTTCGGGATATGCCATGATATAGGTAGAACAATATTCCATTGAAATATAGCAGACAGTAATTATTTTATATTATAATACATCTTTGATACTGGGTACTTGACCAAATATTTTTAATGCCTATAATAATCAAACAATGATATATTCTTTATCAATAAAGAAGCAATATTATTTATTTAAAATGATGATCTGACCATTCTCAAAACAAGAGATATTATTGATTCATTCAATAAGAAACAATAAAGGCTGGGGGATAAAAAAAAAAACAAAGGTTTGTTGTAGAAATGTGTATGTATACTCTCATTCATCGATGTGTTTCGATACAGAAACATGTGCTCAACTAATTGTGTTAATCGATTTAATTTGATTCGGTTTCCTAGTGATGGTTACTAAAGACTTCTCCCTTCAGTAAGTATTTATCGTAATTAAAATTATATCCTTTTAAAATAAATCTGTGTCTTTTTATTAGCATTTATACTTTTTGGTAAATTGCAGTGACGATTTGGGATAAACCGAGGAAGCATGAAATATTTTATAATTTTTTTATAAAAATAGCTTTTCGTATAAATTCTCTTCTGTTAAAATTTGGACCCCTTGAACCTTTATTACTTTTAAATTTATGTTAAAATATATATTTGATGGTTATTGTATGAGAATAACATGTCAATAAGAACTGAACTTTTGATATTATGATGAATAATTACTGCAATCTATAGGAATATAGTATAATCTTATAAATTATTTCTCTAGCCTGTTTTTCTATCGGTCCGCAAGATCTTCCTTTTTGCTTTATTAAATTCCACGGTTTACCTCATTTTAATATTATCGTGCTGGCTAATGACGAAAAAGACCCACGGTCTAAAAATAATAATACATCCTTTCTCTCGCTTTCTTCTCGAATTTTAGATTTAAAATCATGTAAGAAGAGGTCCTGTAATGATGCGGAATTCCGCACGGTTCGACTAGTATTATTTAACATTCTATTAAAATGTAACTAGGTATTATTATTAATTGCTGACGTACAGTTATTGTATATTTTTTTCAGACAATTGAAGATGTTAATTTGGCTGCTATTTTTCATAACTGTAGTATACGTAGAAGCACTTCCGGAAATCGCATGTAACCGTGTCAAAGTTGGTGACAATTGGTATGACAAAGAAGTATTTTGGTCTAATCTAGGAAGGCCGTACAATTTGAACGTCCACAAATCATCCAACGTACTCTTCTTCAGTTATTCTGTTCCCGAGTCTTATTCCGACATTGATTTTCAATTAGGAAATTATAACCTAGATACCAAAGATTATCAAACCATAGCTGGAATTAAAGGAGGTTGTTCTGTTGCTATTGATCAAATAAATGACGATATTTACTTAGGGGGAAGTGATGGAATATACAAATTCAATATACTTACGAAACTAGCTGACTTTTATCAAGAAAAAGGCAAAAATATCTGGTCGTTATTCTACAAAAAGAATTTATTTTACATTAGCTATCCAGATCAGAAATTGCATATACAATACGATGGAAAGTTTTCAAAGGTAAAAGAGTTTCAAAATATTGAGATAGATCACTTTCATATAACTAGCGGTAATATAATATATTATGCTAATAAAACAGGATTATTTAAATATGATAATGAGATAATGAAAGCTGAAATTATCTCTGAGCTCGTGCTGGTAAGACAGATAGTTGAAGATAATGAAGGCGATACTTATGTATGCACTAATATTGGTGTGTTCGCTGACAGCAAATTCGATGGTTTTAAAAAAATATTAGATATGAAGAATATTTATGGTTTATCATTTGATAGAGATAATAATTTAATATATTCAGATGAGAAAAATATTATAAGGCTGAAGTATAGTGTTATTGGCTGTGATAAAAATCGCCCTCAATGGTAATATAAATGTTAGTAAAGCTTTTTGTTTTTTTGGGCCCTTATTTTAGTATTCCAACTGATGACTATATATGATATAATCAAGTATAAGCTTAGGTCATGTTATTTTTTATTAGATTTAGTTATTGAAGAATAATGTGACAGTTTTTGAAATATTTACGTTTACTTGGCACAAAGGAGAGTCACAAATGCTTGAACTCATTACAACAAGATGAATTAATTTAAATAACCCATAAAAAATATACGCTACATGATACATTTCCATGAATAATAAATATGCAACACTACAATTAATGTTCCTGAACGAACAGTGCTGATGTTTTCGTTCCCACCCCGAGGTTTATTTCACAATATTTTAAATATTAAATAACTATCGAACATCGTGACGTCGATTAATTGAAACATGAACACTATGTTATATTTAATTTTATTAATCAATTACAAACATGCAATTTGTTGGAATTACAACATTTTAAACAATTTTATACGTTTCAAATGTCATTAGCTAGTAAAATAAATGTATTTGCATTACGTTTAGCTTGGGCGTATATAGCTGCGTACCTTATTCTTTATTATAGATCTACATAACTACATCCTTTTTTTTTGTTAAGGCGGAAAAAAATGTTCCTAACCGCACACCCCATCGTTCTGGGCAACGAACAGGGTAGTGTGGGGCCTTCACCCACTAAAGAAAGCCGCCGTGTGCCATCTCTCCGCATTTATTGGCGGGTCACGGGAACTATGTTACATTCCTTCAGTGGTCCGTCGGCGGCTAACCTTTTCGGGTACCCTCTACTGAGCGACGCATCCGCACACGGAGCGTTGCAACTTCTCGGGAGTACATAACTACATCCTAAAGTAGTTCACAAGCATTTCCAGAATGGGTCTTAAACTTAAGTCGCCACTTATTACCTAATATTATAGTTTCTATTTTATTTGTTGCGTATGGTGGCAGATGAGCCGTTGCCTGATGGTAAATGGTAACCGTCGCTCATAGACTCAACTATACCGAGAGTATTGTCAAGCCGCTGCTCACCATTTCATTTCTCAGATATGAAATGAAAGACTAAACGGATATCTCCTGCTACAGTCAAAACACATCGATGTTCTTCATGGCCGGTCACTTGGGAGATGGTGGTACTAACCCGCTCGGGTCCGATAGACCAGTCAGTAGAGCAGTGATAATTGCTTACTTCGAGTAGCCGTCTGGTAAGACACAACGGTGGGAAAGAATGGGGTGGTGATACTTCTATATTATTTGACGGGCCTCGTGGCGTAGTCGGTGGTGTAACCGCCTTCCGTGCACGAGGTCGTGGTTTCGATTCCCACTCAGGACAATTATTTGTGTGATGAAGACAGATATTTGTACTGCGTCTGGGTGTTTTCTATCTTTTATATGTAAGTATTTACAAAAAAAAAGTAGTATATGTATTATATCCGTAATCTGCTACCCATAGCACAAGCGTTATCTAAGCTTAGTTTGGGACCAGAGGACGTTATGTGAAATGTCCGTGAATATTTATTATTATTTATTATTCTTAGTCCGTCCCCACACGGACTAGTATTGGTTCTTATATAGTACACAGCAGTAATGCGTTTAGGTCTAAAGTAAGTAGATTTAATAAAGACCAGTTTTCGTTCGTAATAAGTAGGTACTAAACACAACGACCAATAAATGGTTTACCTAACTGCAAATAAATTTACGGCAGCAAAATATCCAATACACTTTAATTGAACTTGACAATTCTATTGCCTAGGCTGAATGAGTTCACGTGCCTGTACTTCTATTTTTCCCGCCATTTTGTTTTTATTTTCAGACTGTATTCGCTTGCCACGTGAAAAAAGTATTTTCGAATTTTGACTTCACCGGCCTCGCCGGGTGGTGTCTTAACTGAATTATTGGAATTAGTTTTCGTATTGTGTTCCCATATCATCAACTTTGAAAATAAATATAAAGCTACTTTTACAATTTTAAATAAATATGAAGCTGCCACTTCGATCGTAAAATGCATAGAAATATAACCTTTCATTACAGAAGAGTAGGTACACGACTAGTAAATTTTTTTTAAATATAAAAATAATTTCATTTTATATTCCTCAAGGAGTTTGTGAAAAAGTGGAATAGGTAGGGTACTCTATTTTAACACGTTGAACGCCGAAGTAACATATATCTATTTTTCCCTAGGGGCCATGGCAGGCACCGTGTGTATGACAAGTGATTGGGTCCCACAGGTCATGGCACACGTACAACATGTTTCAAATGTCTGCAGTCCGACGATCAACGAATTCCGTAAAATAAACTGTTCAGCTTAGTAAAAAGAAATATTCGTATATTGTAACATTCTGGTGCATGTAACCAGACTATTTTTCTTTAAATGTTGTTTTAAATTCTGGCGTCGATTTGGTTGTCGTAATCAAAATGTTTTGTACTAAAGAGCTAGTGCGGCCAAATTGCCAATTTGGAGTTATTTCGATATAATATTTATAATGGTAGGTATGTTATGGTGGAAGTGAAACCGTCCATTTTGAAAACCCGCTCCATGTGGTGACGGACTAAGAATATAAGTGTCACCACCCTATTCTTTAACGCGGGTGTTGTACAAGACGACTAAAGGGAAGTAAGCAATTATCACACATTTCATTACTGGTGGTAGGGCTGGGTACCAAGTGAGAGTAATAACTTCCGAATGGGTCGGTACCACCATCTCCTGTGCAACTGTTCATAAAGCACGTCAGTGTGTTTTGGCTGTATGTAGCAGAAGATAGCCGTTTATACTTTTATTTCTGAGAAATTAAATGGTATCTACGCAGCGGCTTGACAATACTCTTAGTATAGTTGAGTCCATGAGCGACGGTTACCACTTACCATCAGGTACTTACGTCATGGATAGTCTGCTAATATAATAAGGCCATTGATCGTTGGACTGGGTGGAATGTCATTTCCAAGTAACACTAAGTATCAGTAAAGTTTAGAATAGATAAATCCACTGAAAATTTTTATGTGAAATTAATATAAGCAATAAACGATATTCCGTTCAAGTAAGCGATACCTACATCATGAAAAAATACAAGTGAAAATCCTGGTAACCTGTGTCACAGGTTTCTTTCTCAGAAACCTACTTCAGACATCAGTCTCTCACGAGGAATCAGGAAAGCTAAAACGTCTTTATTAAGGAAACTTGACTCATTTAATGATGAACCTGAAAAAAGGAAGCAGCTAGTTAATATTATGCTCTTGTAACAAAATTTTACTAAATAAACTTCATCCATTCATCAGCCTTTAGACGCCAACTGCTGGATATACCTACAAGAGAGTACCACAATGAGTGTCCTAGCTGACTGCATCCAACGTTTCTGAGTTTTGACCAGCTCGTCAGTCCTTTTAGAGGGAGGCGGCCCTACGCTGCGCCAACTCTTTTTCATAAAACATTTGAATATCAAAATTATGTACAAAGTATTTAGTCCAAACTACTGTTTTAATATTATCCTTGATTAAAGCATAAGCCGTTTTATACTTGACGAAGTCATACCGTGCTCATAATATGCACAGTCGTAATACCTTAAGTAATAAACGTGAACACACAAGAATTTCTGCTATGAAACAAGGAAAACAAAGGTACATTTAAGTCGCAAAATTTAAATTGTGTAAACTGCAGAAGCAATTTTCTTGGTTGTTTCATGAATGTTCTTGCTACCCTCGCCGTGTTCCAACACCTTAAAATGTCATACTGGTATTTACGGAAGCTTAGAACGCTCTGTGATACTCTTAAAGGCATAGCCAGACTAGAAACAATAAAGTTGTTAGTTTGCAAGAATATTAGACAAAATATATTTAGTATTTTTTATACTATAACGGTAATAAATAAGAATATCTTGATAGTAAGCGATTGCGTAGCCTAGAGATGTTACAAGACTAGGGAATTCCCCGTGCTTTCCTAATTTAAAGGTACAAGAGGTGGAAAGAAAAGGTGACTGCGGGTTTAGCTGTTTTGGATAATAATCGCAGTGATAACTTAGCGATAATATCAAGGACTAGAGAAATTGTATCGAGCTCTACACCCAGTCTAAGGTCGAACGACACCTCACAAGGCATTGACAAACTTGAAAGATCTTCTCATTATTTTGGATAAACAAACAGCGACAAAATACATCATTTATATATTAAGTACAGTTAAAATATATTAATAAGTATGTCACCAACACCGTTTACCACAACTTAATTTTAAATAAGCTCGCTTTCAATAGGCTCGCCCCCTATATCGTAGGACTTAAAAATAGCTGGCGAGTCGTGGGTGTGTAATTCAATTCTGCCTATCCCTTCGGGGAATACAGGCGTGATGCTATGTAATTTTAAATAGTAGGATGCATACAAGACATTGTACCTATTACTAATCAAAGAGCTTTGCTATTTTCAACCGATTTCCAAAAAGGAGGAGGTTCTCAATTAGTTTTTTTTTTGTGTGTTTGTTACGCGACTATTCCGCCAATTATGAATCGATTTCAATGATTCTTTTTTTGTTTGGTAGGTTCTATATCAGAGATGGTCCCATTTAAATTTTATCAAAATCGGTCCTGCAGTTTTTAAAAAACCAAAAAAAATCTAAAAAATTGCATCTGGACATACATCGATGATATTTTTAACCGACTCTCTGGTTCATTGGGGCAGTGCGTTTAGTTGGCATAGCATCTTGCTGTATGCCCGAAGGGGTAGGCCACGGTTCGCCAGCTATGTTTAAGTCTCACGTAATAGGGGACGAGCCTATTGCCGTACATTGCCTAGAATTTTTCTTTTTACGAAATAGCATAATAACACTGCCGGACCCGGGGATCAAAGCCGAGACCTCATGGTCAGCAGTCGCACATACTACCGCTGTACCACTGAGGCAGTTTAGTTGGCGTACCCATATTATATGTATATGGGTACGCCAATCTTTCTTCACGGTCTTCGGAAGACTCGCTGTTTTCAGGAAACATCTGTCTCACAACCGCCATAGAGTCATTTGATGTGTAACAGGTCGCTCCGTCTTGTTGAAACCAAGTCCTCGTATTCGCTATTTCGATCTCGCAAGTTCTGGAGTCAAATATCCCTCTAAAATTGCAACATAGCGGTCGGTATTAACGGTGATGTTTCGTCTTCGTGAATCTTCAAAGAAGAAAGGGCCAATCATTCCTTTGCTTTTGACCTACTGCTGGTGGTTTAAACGTGGAACCGGTCTCTTCAAAACGCTTTATCCATATTTTAATTAAATTTGCACTCGGAGCTTCATTAATGTGTGTTAATACATATTCAGAACAATACATTCGCCTTGTAGAGATGTATGAACGACCGTTCTCGTAAAACGTGCTAACACAAAAAGCGCGACGCTTCCCTTCGAAGTGACTCATGGTTACTAAAACTCTACGAGTGCCACTATCCAACCACGCTAGGCTCCCCCCGCCCGCGCACTGTTTACCCCGCGAAAAAAGATGACGCAATATGCACGTTCTATTGCGCCATCCTGTATAATAGTAGCATTTAATTTCCATTCTAATAAATTAATGGTGAGTATCAGCTTGTTAGTGTTCTTAGTATTATTGAATATATGAGCAGCAGGTACCATATACCATCAGGTGGGCCACGCCTCGTCTGCCACTTTAAACAAAAAAAGATACATATAATATTAAGATAAAGAGAAGAAGGATGAAGGTACAGGAGGAGACCGAGACTCACCTATCTAGACCAAATTGTCCATGTACTACTCTATCAAGAAAGTACCGGAAAAAGATCAATAATACACAACAATTTTGTTATTCATCCAAATTTATTTGATCACCTTCAAAGTATGCTCCTTCAGAAACGATAGACTCACGCCAACGAATAATCCAATCATCAAAACATTTTTTAAACGCTTTTTCCGGAATTGAGTTCAATTCTCGCCGCGAATTCTCTTTTATGTCTTCTACCGATTAAAAACGGGTGCCACGAAGTGGTAATTTGAGTTTAGGAAAAAGAAAGAAAGAAGTCAGCTGGAGCCATATCTGGTGAATATGGTTGTTGCTCGATGGTATTTGTTGAGTGTTTGGACAAAAATTCATTCACAATGATGGCCTTGTGCGAAGGCGCATTATCGTGGTACAATATCCAAGAATTTTCTTTCCACAAATCTGGCCTTTTTCGTCAAATTTGCTCTCTTAAATGCCGCATAATGCTCAAATAATATTCTTTATTTACCATTTGACCTTCTGGCAAGAATTCCGAGTGCACAACACCGCGATAGTCAAAGAAAACAGTCAACATGACTTTGACTTTTGATCGACTTTGGCGTGGTTTTTTCGGTTTCGGTTCAGTTGGAAGTCGCAACTCCGAAGCTTGTTGACTAGTATGCATGTCAAACTCGTAAACCCTCGTCTGGTCACCAGTAACAATGCGTTTCATGAATGTTGGGTCGGAATTGACTCGTTCTAGCATGTCCTCAGCGAGTCTTATGCGATTGAGTTTTTGGAGAAAATTCAGGTCTTTTAAGACTAGCCGAGCGGAAACATGTTTCAAACTCAAGTGATTATTTAAAATGGTACGGATCGACTCGTGAGACACAGAAAGTTCGGCGGCTATCTTTCTCAAAGTTGAATGAGGATTTTCAGTAACTTTAACTTCAGTTGCAGACGTTGATGGCCTACCAGAGCGAGGCAAATCTTCCATCACATCTCGACCGCTTTTAAGCGCTTTGTACCACTCATAAGCATGTGTTTTTGATAAAGTCGATTCACCGTAAGCCTTCTGTAACATTTTCAGTGACTCCGAACACGAAAATCCATTGGCGATGCAAAATTTAAGACAATAACTCACGTTTAGGATTTTTTACGTCGACCCGGGTTTCGAGCATATCCGATGCTCATCATCAGGACGACGCTCTAATGTTTATCAATCTCACGATAATTTCAATACTAAAATTTAAGACAAACTCTTTCTTCGATGTTTTTTTTCCATTATGAAATTCGCAATACACACTAGATATGATATAACTAAAACAGTACTGTGTTTAATGTAAATAACAGATGCAACTCAAACTCCGCGCCAAAATTGATAACATTTGTGCCAATCTAACAACAACAAAAAAAACTAAAGCTACAGATAGACATGCTCATTAGTAGCACGAAAGCATGCTATTAATGAGCAAATGCTACTTAGTAGCAAGTGTATCAAGACATTGCTAGTAATAGGCATGCTTATTTCGAGCGTGCTCAATAATCGACAGCCGTTCGATTTTCAAGCATGCTACCTGTAGCGCGGGTGGAAGGGGACTTAATAGCATGCTACTTTAATCTTCCTTATAACACATTTAACGGGTCTATACGCGCATTAAACTTATCAAAATACAATTATTTTGACTAACCTCGACGTTTCGGCTGAGTTGCACCAGCCGTGGTCACGAGTAGACTGGTGAGAGCAGGTGTTCGTCGGTTATATTGTGTGAGAGTATCTTCAACTACCCTCACTTTCTGACCGCAAAGTATTAAGGCCCTACACACAACACTAACGGTGTCGACCGTTTTTCTGAGACACAAATCGTGACGCGGACACTTGGCCACTACGGGGTTCCACGATGATGATCCTAAAACCATCTCCTCGATTGAAATTTCGGTACTTTTTGATTTCTATCGCCTCACGGACCAGCCTTGGGTAGAAATGGCGTTCCGTGGAGAGGATTTTAGGGTCGTGAAACGCTATCCAGTGATTTGTACCGGATTCCAGTAGATGCTCCGCAATCGCTGAATTGCCGGGCTGACTATTCTTTATGGCTGCGATATGCTCTTTCACTCTCTCGGTGATGGATCTCTTTGTTTGGCCGATATAAGAACTCCCGCAGCTACAGTTAATTTTGTAAACGCCTGGTGTTCGGAATGGGATAATATCCTTTGCTGTACACACTTGTTGCGCCACTTTAGATAAGGATGTATATATAGTTTTTATTGATAGCCTCCGCAGCACATCTCCAACTTTATCAGTTATCCCTTTCACATACGGTAAGAACACCGGCTGTCTGTCTACATCGTAATTAGCTGGCCTTTTGCATCTACGTCTGGGTCGTCTGCAATACATTTTATAATCGTTTTTCTTAAGTACTTCCTGAATATGCGACAATTCCTCTTTGAGGTGTTCAGGGTCGCATAGGTAATGAGCTCGGTTAACCAAAGATGTAGCAACGGACTTTAATTGACGTGGATGATGGTGAGATGACGCGTCCAGGTATTTGTTAGTGTGTGTGGGTTTTCTATAAACCGAGTGCGAAGTGCGGTGCGAAGTAGTGAAATTCTGCGCAACGCGAGTGTTCGTCTACTCAAACAACTTATACGCAATAACCACTGTGATCTAGAACGAGTGCAAAGGCAATTGTATAAAATACATCTAATATAGTGCAGTGTTAACATGTAGTGATTACAACTTATGTGATCGGATTACTTACCAACAAGCGAGTCGAACTTATGACTTATGCAGTGAGGTACATAATAAGAAGTTTAATAAACTGAATAATATACAACATTCTGATACACAGGAGTCACCGTGTACGGTGGTAAATCTCTCCAACACTACATTAGATGACGCAACACAGAAAATATTAGCCAAGGGGTTAAATTTTGCGACTACACCTACACGAATTCCCTATGAGGATATCATAAGTCTCGTGGAAACAGCTATTATCCGTAACAACGTACCGTCTGTAGAGGCGGAGGCGCTCAGACAGGATATTGCCATCATATTACACAAGGCTAAACTACCTAAAAGTAATGTCACTACAGAATAGCGATCAGCACTAAAACACATTCGGCAAAATGATGTCATTTTTGTGTTGAAGGCCAATAAAGATAACGCCACTGTGGTCATGGACCGTGACGATTATGACTCAAAAATTCAGAATTTGTTAAAGGACACAAATTTATACAAAGCAGTGTCTTATGACCCTACGGCCAGAGTAACACGACGCATACGAGCTGTGATCAGGGATTACCAGACTTTATTCACGGAGGAGATATTTTCACGTCTGCATAAGCCTAAGGTTGTGCAGCCACCCCGATTGTATGGACTGCCAAAATTGCATAAACACAATGTACCATTGCGACCTATCATAAGTCAAATAGATTCACCGACTTACGATCTTGCCAGTTACGTCGCGTCTGTACTGCAGCCACTAGTGGGAAAAACACAATCTTTCGTGAAAGACTCGCGTCACTACGTGGAGTTCTTAAGAACTATCAAGCTGGAACCAAATGACACCATGGTCAGTTTCGACGTCGAGTCACTTTTTACTAACATACCGGTTAAGGAATGTATACAGATTGTCAGCGACAAACTCAGGGAAAATAATATTTCGGAGAATATCATTGTCCTATTACGAAACTGCTTAGATGGTAACTATTTCATATACAGAGGACAACATTACCTTCAGATAGATGGCGTAGCTATGGGTAGCCCTGTAGCACCAGTACTGGCTAATATCTGGATGGAAAATTGTGAACGCAACGTAATGCGGTTGACGCCGGTAAAAATCTGGAAACGTTACGTTGACGACGTCTTCTGTATCATAAGATGTAATCAGCAGGATGTAGAAGGAGTAAAAGAACACCTAGAATGCATACACCCGAAACTAAAGTTTTCTGTTGAGATGGAAACAAACAGACCGCTGGCCTTCCTTGACATAAAGGTCACAGTCAAACCTGACGGATCGCTTTCGCACTCGGTTTATAGAAAACCCACACACTAACAAATACATGGACGCGTCATCTCACCATCATCCACGTCATTTAAAGTCCGTTGCTACTTCTTTGGTTAACCGAGCTCATTACTTATGCGACCCTAAACACCTCAAAGAGGAATTGTTGCATGTTCAGGAGGTACTTAAGAAAAACGGTTATAAAATGGATTGCAGACGACCCAGACGTAGATGCAAACGGCCAGCTAATTACGATGTAGACAGACAGCCGGTGTTCTTACCGTATGTGAAAGGGATAACTGATAAAGTTGGAGATGTGCTGCGGAGGCTATCAATAAAAACTATATATACACCCTTATCTAAAGTGGCGCAACAAGTCCGTACAGCAAAGGATATTATTCCATTCCGAACACCAGGCATTTACAAAATTGACTGTAGCTGCGGGAGTTCTTATATCGGCCAAACAAAGAGATCCATCACCGAGAGAGTGAAAGAGCATATCGCAGCCGTAAAGAATAGTCAGCCCGGCAAGTCAGCGATTGCGGAGCATCTACTGGAATCCGGTACAAATCACTGGATAGCGTTTCACGACCCTAAAATCCTCTCCACGGAACGCCATTTCTACCCAAGGCTGGTCCGTGAGGCGATAGAAATCAAAAAGTACTGAAATTTCAATCGAGGAGATGGTTTTAGGTTGTCATCATCGTGGAACCCCGTAGTGGCCAAGTGTCCGCGTCGCGATTTGTGTCTCAGAAAAACGGTCGACACCGTTAGTGTTGTGTGTACCTTAATACTTTGCGGTCAGAAAGTGAGGGTAGTTGAAGATACTCTCACACAATATAACCGACGAACACCTGCTCTCACCAGTCTACTCATGACCACGGCTGGTGCAACTCAGCCGAAACGTCGAGGTTAGTCAAAATAATAGTATTTTGATAAGTTTAATGCGCGTATAGACCCGTTAAATGTGTTTTAATCTTCCTTTCGTGTTTTTATACTATTTGGACGGTTTTGTATGTTGTGAATTGCTTTTATTTAATTTGTTGAGTAAAGTCAGTTGTGTTGTGAAAAATGGCGCGTTGGGGAGACGAAAACTACCGAAACCATGAATGTCTTTGGAATCCTCGTTCACCGATGTACTCGTACAGAAATAATATAGCATGTAACAACGCTTACGATGATTTATTGAAGGTTATGAAGCTTAGCTTTGACATTGAAAATGCTTAAAACTAAAATTAAAAACTTAAGATCAGTATATATCACACAGAACTAAAAAAATTGAAAATTCAAAGAGGTCCGGTTTTGGTGCATTAGAAATATACAAGCCTTATAAATGAGTATACTTTAAACTAGCATGCCCTTTGCTAGCGAATGTAAACAGTTCAAAAGCATGCTCATTTTTAGCATACTCATAAGCATGCTCACTAGCGTGCTATTATAGAGCATGTCTATGCTATACATGTAGCTTTAAATTTGAATTTGGAACCATAAACAAATCATCCATTCCCAATACTTTCTTGACTGAATGTATTGAAGGAAGGTGGAGTAGAATTATGAATGTTGAAAAAGCGAGAGATGTATGCAAGAATAGAGCCTTTTGGCATCCTATTCTCTCTGCCTACCCCGTAAGGGAGATGGCGTGATGACTATTTTTTGTTAAGGCGGGCAATAATGTTCCTAACCGCAGACCCCGTCGTTCAGGGCACCGAACAGGGTAATGTGGGGCCCTCACCCACTAAAGAAACCCGCAGTGTGCCGTCTTTCCGCCTTTATTGGCGGGCCACCGGAACCATATTACATTCCTTCAGTGGTGAAACAAAATATACCTTAGGTATAGGGTAAACAGTACAGTTATTGCCCGGTTAAGGGACTGAAACTCCATTTTTATTTATAGTGCCTTTATTTAGAAAAAAATCAAGTAAAATAATGTTAATTATGTAACTTTAGTATATTCTCTAACGTAAAATCAGTCACTAGTTTCAATATCTTTGGAAACATAAAAATAAAAAATAAACAAAACAACAACTTCTAAAATCACAGTAATTGCCCGGTGGAAATAGTAATTGCCAATCATAACATTATAGTTATTGTCCACCTTGCAGTCATCATATTAATTCTAAATTAAATGTAAATAATTAAAAATGGAGATCTCTTCTTGCCTTTTGTATTTGTAAATACAATTCTTCACAATCAGAATTCGTATCATCATCAGAATCAATTTTGTAACAGAAGTGACATAAAAACAGCATCATATCTGCATCTTCGGGGATGTTACTTTTATGGCTTTCTGGAACACATCGTAAATGAAATGATTGATGACAGCCACTGCATTCAATTTTCTTTTTTATAATAACGTGCTTGCACACTATACAAACATCACTGGATTTCACGAGGATTTCCTTTAAAACAGTGATTCTTTTCTACTCTGGGAAGATACTGCCACTGCCTTCAACAAGATTATCAATATCTTCTGGTTCTTGTTTTGCTGTTTGAGTTTTTGTTTTACCTTTGCCCATTGTTTTACCTTTACCCATCTTTTTTATTCTTTTCAGTCTTCTTCACCTCTCTCTCCAATTTCTTCTTTTCCTTTTCTTTTAAATGATTTTCTTTGTCTGACTGTTTTTTTTGTAATGCTAATTTGAAGCTATCTGATGTAATAGCAAACGGCTGCCTCTCTATTTGACGCTTTCCTTTTCTTATTGGTGTTTTTGGATAAGCTAAATATTCTCCAAAAGATGATTTTATTTTAACCAACTTCGGACTCTTAAGGATCGTAACAGTATTTGGGTTAACAGGTTTAGGCTGGTTTGACTGATTATGAGTTTCAGAGAGACCTTGCAGGGAGCATATATTTTGGTCAGAATTGGATATTCCAGGAAGACTATGTAGGTAATAGGGAGTTTGGTCACTTTTAGATGTGCTAGGAAGACTAATTATTTCTGATGGGGGGACTTCAAGTTGGTGTTTATCTTGTACTTCATCTAATACTCCAGTCCAATTGCAGCCATTTGCAGTGAAGTTAGTTGTCGATATAGCTGTATTGTCAGTAAAATTAAGATTCTGGGAAGATGTTAATTGAACCTGATTTGGTAACGGTCTATCAGATGTGTCAATTGCTATTTCTGTATTGTATTGAATAAATTTTGACTGGAATTCTTTCCAGAGGTTATAAATTATACCCAGGTGAGTTTCAGTTGTATTAAATGATCTATCTTGGAATTTCTTGCAAAGGGAGGCTCCGATTATATTTTTGAATGTCTCGAACGTAATTGTTGCACTATCTGGAATTTTTTTTGAAGTTTCTTCATGTGAATTATTACTTTTGCCTAAGCACTTTGAATAGTTGATGGAATCAGGGCTAAATGGACAAAGACCACAAGTCCTAAAACCATTGACCAATATTTCTGGCCTCAAGCTTGCTGCAAGGACTTCATTGAGAATAGGAGCAAAATTTAGCTTTGTTATCCCCTTATTTTCATTCGATAGATGCCATTTCTTTAAATACTTTCTCCAGCCTATTTTCAGAGGTCTAAAGGCAGAGACATCAGCTGGCTGAATTATCCTTGTTGCATTGGGGTACAAAGCTATCAACTCAATTTGAAGATGTGTACACAACTGGCTCAAATGATAATTTAAATGAGTTTTGTGACCATCAACATATAAAATAACCGGAAATTCAACGGATTTATTTACTAAGTATGGATGAAAAACATTGGCGATAAATTCGTAAAAAACTTCGGTAGTCATCCAACCATTATCCGATTTTCCAATACCCCACCCTTCTGGTAAAGAATCACAGATTTTTTCAGGTAGCCTTTGATAGGGATAAACAATAAATGGACAGCATATGTCACCTGCAGCCGAAAACGTAAATAAAACAGTTATAGATTCTTTTGCGTTAGAGTGTTCAATATTATAAATATTTTTTGATCCCTTCTCAGCTACAACAAGTCCCGAGCTTAAGCAAATCTGAAAATTTGTCTCGTCTGCATTAAAAATTCTACTGGGTTGGCTTAGAACTTGAATCAAACCTTTTTCTTCAGCGTATGAACGAATTTCATCAAACCATCCCCTAATATCTCTTTCAGATACGCATGAGCTGGCTTTAGTTACTCCTTCAGAAGTTCTGATACTTAATCTTGGGTGCCTTTTTAAAAAAGCCTTCCACCATCCAATGCCTGGTCTGTTATTTGAAAACGGATTAGGTCTTGGGTTCTCCACAAGAAACTTTTGAACGCTATCTAAAATATTATCTTTATTCTTAGGAAAACCTTTGCGAGCTGAAGTTACAATCCAATTTTCAAGAAGAGCTTCTTCATTTAAAGTCAAGATAGGCGATGGACCCAAACTAGTTTTATGGTCTGGGTTACGTTTATAAAACCTTAGCGTTGATCTGGGAACACCATATTTCTGAGCTATTTGGCGATCTGATAATCGCTGTTCATTATTCTGAACTTCAGCAATAGCTTTTTCAAGGTTTTCTTGGGTGTATTTCAATTTAGGTACTTTTGGCATTCTGAAAGAAACAATTATTTTAAATTCAAAAATTATAACGGATAACATGTACAAATATTGACCGGGCAATAGCTGTATCTATTAACAATGGCAATAACTAAATAAGGGCATGGCAATAACTGTTATTATCAAAATTTTAATACAGTGATTGCCCACCCCCTCTTAAAACTTTACGAAAAAAGTAACTGATATAACGGTAGGTTAAATAGATACTATAGTTACTCTTCTAACATATAGATAAATCACATATCACACAAAAACGAAAAAAGCCAGCAAATATTGTAAGTTCGGAAATGTCGTTCTTAAGAAAAATCACAAGAAACTTACTTTTTGCGAAGAGCTGTGTACCTGTTACAATAAAATCAGCCATGACACTTTAAAAAATAAAATGTTACCAGTTATATAAATTTAAAATGCTGCCACATTTATATAAGTGACATCTAACGCATTCAATTTGAACTATTTCCTTTAGAAGTTGCAAAAACTGTGTTATTACTTAATGTGGGCAATCACTATATGCTGGGCAATGACTATAGTGGTTACCCTATTTTGTTTTTTTTGTTCTTTAATTAATTTAATCTTGTATCAGGAAATTCTTCCTCTTATCTTCATTTAAACGTTCACACAGGTGAACTTACGGGCGAAATAGTTGTAATTTCACCCAAGTGATAGTCTGTCTTCTTTGTTTTCATTAGTCATGATACATCTTGATTCTTCGTTTTATTGAAAAGCCAATCCTATTTCCACTTATTTCAATTGTTACAACGGCATTCCATTAGTTGACAGTGGTTTAGTTTTGTGGGGACCTTAATACTTTGCGGTCAGAAAGTGAGGGTAGTTGAAGATACTCTCACACAATATAACCGACGAACACCTGCTCTCACCAGTCTACTCATGACCACGGCTGGTGCAACTCAGCCGAAACGTCGAGGTTAGTCAAAATAATAGTATTTTGATAAGTTTAATGCGCGTATAGACCCGTTAAATGTGTTTTAATCTTCCTCTCGTGTTTTTATACTATTTGGACGGTTTTGTATGTTGTGAATTGCTTTTATTTAATTTGTTGAGTAAAGTCAGTTGTGTTGTGAAAAATGGCGCGTTGGGGAGACGAAAACTACCGAAACCATGAATGTCTTTGGAATCCTCGTTCACCGATGTACTCGTACAGAAATAATATAGCATGTAACAACGCTTACGATGATTTATTGAAGGTTATGAAGCTTAGCTTTGACATTGAAAATGCTTAAAACTAAAATTAAAAACTTAAGATCAGTATATATCACACAGAACTAAAAAAATTGAAAATTCAAAGAGGTCCGGTTTTGGTGCATTAGAAATATACAAGCCTTATAAATGAGTATACTTTAAACTAGCATGCCCTTTGCTAGCGAATGTAAACAGTTCAAAAGCATGCTCATTTTTAGCATACTCATAAGCATGCTCACTAGCGTGCTGTAAATATCGCTATTAAAAAATAGGGGTTGGCAGTAGAAGGGTGAAAATTTAGGGTTGTATGTATTTATTAATGCCAAATTACAAGAAAAAAAAAATGTCCAAATAATAAAAAAATACTTTTTTGGGGTGGACCGCCCTTATAACTTAGAGGTATGAACAAAACAGTTTACATCCTATTCTTAAACCTACTGAATATATATAAATTTCATAAGAATCGGTCTAGCCGTTTAGGAGGAGTATGGCGACAAACACTGTGCCACGAGAATTTTATATATTAGACTAGCTGACCCAGCAAACGTTGTTTTACCATATAAATTATTTCTACATCAGCAGTAGAAGGGTGAAAATTTAGGGTTGTATGTATTTTTTAATGCCGAATCATAATAAAATATAAAAAATTCTGTTCAAAAATTAAAAAAGAAAAGATTTAGGGGTGGGGTCACCCTTATCATTTAGGGATATGAAAGATAAATGTTGGCCGATTCTCAGACCTACACGATATGCACACAAAATTTCATAAAAATCGGTCCAGCCGTTTCGGAGGAATTCGGTAACAAACACCGCGACACGAGAATTTCATTAACAAATTTAACTGCGTGCGTGAGCATAATGACACTATTCAGAAAGAACGAGAGAAAAAGAGACTGTCAATGACTTTTTCAAAAGAGATTTTGGTATTATTAGGCACATTGATACGTTGCGGGAAACAATACTACACGAATGAGTGCAGGAAAGCGTAATCTGTACTCATCTATAGTGAACACTTAAGAGTACCTAATTGTGGATCTTCTCTGTTTTATACATCAACTGCATCTGTGGTGTAGCGGTAGTGTAAGCGACTGCTGATCATGAGGTCTCGGATTCGATTCCCGGGTAGGGCAGTTTTATAGAGGTTTTTCGTAAAAAGAAATATTCTCAGTAGCCGCCCGGAGTTCGAAATGTGCTCGGTAGACGGCAATAGGCTCGCCCACTATTACGTGGGACTTAAACATAGCTGATGAATGAGTTTATACATCAATGTTTTATAACACATAATTATACTAGACTGTACGGCTTCATGATGAGTAAGACGGTAAGTTTGCCACTCCCTGAGTGGGTGGCGTGGTAGCCTATAGACCAAAGGCAACCTTCGCGAGTAATCCACCCCAAGTAAAGCTATGTCCTATGGCTTTTAAGAATGAGGAATAATGATATAGAGGAGACGAGGAAGTGGTCAGTTTAAATAATAGGAAGGGAAAGAGGGGGTTGGTGGGTTTTTAATTTAGAGATAGAAACACACATATTTAGACTTTTTTGAATTAAGAATGTTAAAGGACATGTACCATTTACGGCCTGTGGCGGCCATAATGTTTTCAATATTTAAAATTAAACTAATAATTTATAAAATCCGTCAGTGGTTTTCTTTTCTTTATAGAACTTCAGAAAAAGATTATATTTTAAAAAGCTATTACTTTGAATTTGTACTTTATCGTAATGGTTATTGGTGAATTATTGTTATCTGTTGACAATCAAATAGGATATTGCCGCTACGCTGAATTGACAACATTAAAAACTTTGGTACTATTATATTACAAAACAATATTACGAAGTTATTTCTTAAATAATTTCGTGAGAACAGTAATATGACTATTTAAGAAAATATTTTTTATAATTATTTGGTGAAAACTGATATTATTTCTAATTAAGAGTAGCAATTATGATTCAAAATATTGGCACAACATTTTACATCTGTAATGTCATGTCATTCTACTCATCTAATGTTGTTATTGTGTATATTCTGTAAGTTATATATTTAGTGATTTTAAGCCTCATTATTTGTTTATATATGTAGATATTATTTTATTTATTTATAATTATGGTGTTATTTTTGATCATATATTCGATTTTGAGGTATATCAATTTCAAAATTATATCCATCTTAGATGTCTTTTATCTCATCATCCAAAAGTTTTAGTGTGAAAAGATATACACGGGGCAATAGGGTAGTCATTTATCTTCAAAACACATATTGTTTTATGTATGTCCTTTCCAGGCCGAGAATGTATGGGCATTTGGTACATCTCCTTGAATTTTATATTTGATATAGGATACACATACATTTCAATGGTTTTATAAAATCGCGGGTAAAATAGGGGTCGAATTTAGAAAGTAAATCTTTAACGCTGACAAAGTCGCGGGTATTAATAATAATAATAATAAAAGTTTTATTGCAGACAGAGTCCATAGGGTTAGTAACAATATAGGTACTTAATGTCTATTGTTAGTAGGTACAGACATATTACATTTACAATATTTACAATTCACCATAACACGGTGCATGGAGATGCAACCACTTCCGCATCATAGGCGAGTCCCATCTATCAGCAAACACCGTGAGAACACTGTTGGTGCAGCCGCGAATGCGCATCATCAGAGACGCTCATCTTTTTCTTATAATTGCTGCAAAACTGTCTATATTTGCATTCGCAAACATCCCTGACGCACTGCAGCGCCACGGCAGCCCCAACAGTACTCTAAGTGCATTATTATATTGGACCCGTAGGTCACGGTATGCCCGCTGAGTGTAAGACACCCACAGGCTGCACGTGTAGAATGACTGACAGTAAGCTTTGAAAAGCGTAACTTTAACGTCATCCGTACATCGTGCAAACCTACGGGCCAGCATGTTACAACGGACAGCCAGCGACCTACGTTCCCTTTCAATATCGCAGTCATCTCTCAAGTCTTCAGTAACCCAATGACCCAGGTACTTAAACTTGCTTACTCTTCGTAGGGATTCTCCACACAGTGTGACATTAGGTATATTTGAGTATGTCACACTGCGAGCTTTAAATACCATCAATTCACTCTTTGTGACGTTATACATCAGCCCATGATTTTCCGCATAAGACTCGCATACAGCGATCAGCCGCCTCAGAACACCGATCGATGGACTCAGCAGCACCATATCGTCAGTATTAGCTAGTACTATATATTTGCATGTTTATACGCACTCTGCCTCACGAAATTCCGTTATAAAACCGTGATGATACCTGGAACAATAAAAACAGCGATATCAATCATATTGCATAAAAAATGGCGGTCATAAGCAGTTCTTTGTTATTCGAACGTGATAATATTTTATTTGTCAATGTCAAGGCGAGAGGTTATGGTTTTTATGTGAAAGTTGCTGCGGTTTTTCTACTCGTATTTTAACTTGAATTGCCATGCGTATTTATCGTTCACATGAAATGGCGAGGGAAAATATCAAGGAAAGAACGGCTTTTACTGAAATGGTTCGTCATGTCTATGCTTATATAATAAATCTGAAGAATGCGCGCCATTTTTAGAACCACCAAGCGGATAAAATGCTCATATTTGCATTTGATAGTCCATGTTTTGGAGAAGGCTATAGGCTAAACATAACACTTACAACTCAGCATGTACTTAAGGACCGACCAAAAATAATAACGAATACACAGTAAGCGCCACCTAACGTCACAAAATTAAAACTAGATTACGATATATAAAATATACATAGCGCTTTTCTAAAAAAATATATATTTAATGCCTGACGATTTCATAAATAAAGGATTGCGGTGAAGACCCAAGTATACACTACGAAATTATGAACAAAATCATTCTTTATGCCAAGATTGCGCGTTCACTGCAAAGAAGGACGCATTTGTCGTGGCGCCACAGTTTCAAGGAGTAACTCTCCCAATCTCCGATAGTATTGGGATCCTCGGCATCGATATTTCAAGCAAAGTCCAATTCGGGAGTCATTTGGAGGACAAAGCCAAATTGGCAAGCAAAAAACTGGGCGTCCTGAACAGAGCCAAGCGGTACTTCACACCGAGGCAGAGACTTGCACTTTATAAGGCACAAGTCCGGCCGCACGTGGAGTACTGCTCACATCTCTGGGCAGGCGCACCAAAATACCAACTCGACCCACTTGACTCCCTGCAAAGACGTGCTGTTCGAATTGTCGACGATCCCAATCTCACGGATGAACTGGAGTCGCTGGGGCAGCGGAGAGACTTTGGGTCTCTTTGTGTGCTCTATCGACTCTTCAATGGAGAGTGCTCTGAGGAACTGTTTGAGGTGGTACCAACATCCCCTTTTTACCACCGGACCACGAGACATCGTAGTAGGGTTCATCCACACCACCTGGAAATGATCTCATCCAAGACGGTTCGTTTCCAGCGCTCTTTTCTACCACGTGCGTGTAGGCTCTGGAATGATCTTCCTGCTGCGGTGTTCCCCCAGCGCTACGACATGTCCCTCTTTAAACGAGGTTTGAGAAGAGCACTTTACTCACGGTACGCGGCGGCTTGGCTGTACCCCTGGTGTTCCCAAAGTCCATGAGCGACGGTTACCACTTACCATGCTCGTCTGCCACTGCTGGCAATAAAAAAAAAAAAAAGATACCTACTTCATTTATAATATACATATTTATGTAGAGCGCAAATGTATATCGCGACTGTCTCAACGAGATCTACACTCAGCATGATAATGGGCTTTAAAAGAACGATATATTATTTGACCTTGGGTAAGGGTTTGCTTAGTATAAGAGTGCTTTAGACCATGACCGATCATACTAGCCCAATGCAGATAGGCAAACTTCACAAGCTGCTGATAATACTCTTATAATTATGTAATTTTGTTGAAATGTGAACATCATTTTGAAAAGAATTGCTATATTATGTCTTTACTTAATATTGAACTTGATATCTGTTCTGGCGAAACTCGACCGTACTACGAAGCTATCATTGTTTCTACAGACTGTACAGGACATAAAAGATATCATAACAAAAACAAATATATAGTATTTGAGACACATCTATTATAAGCTAACAAATAATACAACAGTTCGATTACAACTATCCAAAGTTGTGCTTGGAACTAAAACAATGCCGGTTATTTTGTAGCGAGACCGAAACAACAAAACTCATAAATAATAACTGTACGTTATTACTTCACATTCAGGCATTAATCGGGGGCACAGCATAGCTTTGGTGATTCATTTTTAATACAGATAGAAAAGGGGTAAGTCCATAGATAAATTTCCAATACTAGCTATTATGTACGTTATTTTTGCAAATAATAACGGCTTGGCTGTGCCCAGTATGGTTAAAGTTGCTAGCGTTTATTTGCTACGGTTATCGCTGTGGTGTGTGGTATAATGTAATTATTGTATTATTTCATCAGTAAAATGCGTTTAAATAACGCCTCTATTAGTAAAATAAATTAATTACAAGATAAATACTTTTGAAACAAGCTTTTATTAGAAAAACTATTATCATGTATTTTTATTAGGATAGAGACATGCAAGTTCAAAATCGGCTTGATCGGATTTTTTTTCTCCAATTTGTATGGTAGCCATGTTGAAAATTTCCATATCTTAAACACAACATGTGAAATCGAAAGTAACAGTCACGAGCAGGATTTGAACCTGCATCTCCTGGATACCGTCCAGATGATTTGCCAATTCAGCCATCGTGACAATTGCTCCTGACTTCTAATTTCGATAACACAATCATACTTAACGTCTTGGGTGACGCCTGCGCCATCTATCGGAAGTATTTACATACATTATACCGACCAGGTAAACTTAATTTTCTTTTTCAAATCCCTTTCACATTTTCACACTTGGTGTTTAATGGATATAATTAAGCATGTCAAATGCTAAAAATATATATAAAATACATATCTAAATATTTCCATATTTTTTTTCACTTTCGTATATTGTCACTGGGACTAAATAAAAATGCAAAATTGCAGGCTTAAAGTCTACAGGTAGTAGTTGAAATTTACGAACATTGAAAGTTTTTTTCCATACTACCTACGTGGGTGGCAAACAAGCATATGGCCCTCCTGATGGTAGACGTAGTCAATATACGCTATCAACATCAGAGGCACCACTCGCACGTCGCCAACTCCAAGGAAAGGGAGATATAGTAACAAAACGCATCAATTCACAATGCACTCCCCTCCCTTGTGATATAGATATTCATATAAAACATGTCGACGTAAAGTAGTACATAATAAACAGCGAATTAATTCATTTCATTTGTTTTATTTACATCAATGTGCCGTTTTAATTAATAAAGAACGCTGGACATCCTGTAGGCAGCATCAGATACTACTGGAGAGGAAAGATAATAAGGAGAGGTTAGGGTGTATAAAACACACAGTATGAATACGTGTCGGTATTTCACGCTGATCTTCTGTGTGAATGTGGTACGTACTCGATCGAGCCGCCAGCCTATTCATGCTGGAATGAGACTAATATGAAGCTTGTAATAATAATTACTATTGAGTGAATCTTAGCTTGTCTGCCACTGTTAACAATAATAAGATGTAAGTAAAAATACCAGAAACTCTTTCCTATTCTTTCAACTTAATTTAGTCCTACAGACTATCAGTATTTACTCTCACTACTCAACAACACTCAGATTATAGAACATTGTGACAGAATCTAAGTAATAGTATTTCTACGACCGTGAGTTATACGTATTATGTCAAGTGGCATAATATAAAACGAAAATGCCAGTTTCCAGTCAGTCGGTTTAGGGTTTTATCCAAATCAAAGTGTTTTATTTCTTCTTTTTTTTTTACAGCAGTAGGCATAGAGATGTCTCAATAGGTGCCTGTTATTACGCTAGCCAGTGGGCCTAGCCAAGTTGCATTTTATGATTGCTAATAGAAAACTATTTAAATGTATGGGAATTTGACATCTTTAACCATATCTATAACGCTAAGTCACGTGACTTAACATTAGAGAAAAAAAATACAAATTCCCATACATTTTAATAGTTTTCTATTAGCGTTACCGATCATAGAATGCAACTTGTCTAGGCCCACAGACATAGGATTAAGTTTATCTATTCTCTAGCTAATATTTATTAAAGAAACAAAATTCGTCTATACTCTAACCAAGCCTTGTTATCATGAATCCATGTTTCATGATAAAAACAGACAAAATCGTTATCTCAATACAGGAATTCCTCATGTTATTTCGCTTACACAGTATGGTTGACTAATATTGTCTATACCTTGTAACAGAAACACAATTTTTTTCGAGATGACATGTGAGTCTATCAAAGTATGACAAATAATTGATATAATCTATACTATTATAAAGCTGTAACAGTGCTGTTTCCGTACATTTAAAATATTTAGGAAAAAATGTCTGTATTATGCTATATAGGCGTGTCTAAACACAAAACAATTTTTTTTAGATTTTTTGTCTGTTTATTCATTTGCGCGTCACGCAAAAACTACTGAACGTATTTTGATGCAACTTTTTTATTTAGTAGCTCTTGATTAGATTTTGAATTTGAACAGATATATATTTTATCCCGTTTCTTTTTTTTTGTTATTGCTTATGATGGCAGATGGGTCACGGCCCACCTGATGGTAAGTGGTAACCGTCGCTCGTGGACTCGGCTATAGCGAGAGTATAGTCAAGCCGTCACCTTATACGACACCCGCGGGAAAGGATGGGGTGGTAACTTGTATTCTTAGTCTATGAAGTGTGAGAGATATAACTTATAAACTAACTTTTGGCAGCGGCGGAGCTGCGGGCAAAGGCAAGTATTTTATGAAAATATATTATTACAATATAGCAACCGGCTATAGCTATGCGGTAAAGCGTTTGGGATAATGTTCAGTAAGTGTATATTTTGAATGCCATCTGGACTATTCTTGATACAGTTTTGCACAATATTTGTTTTTAGATTGTATAATTTAGTTTCTATTGTTGACAAAATTACATTGTTGATCGGGAGATGAATGTAATCCATCCATCAGCCTTTTAACTGCCACTGCTGGACATAGGCCTCCCCAAGAGAATGCCACAACAAGCGGTCCTACACCGACCGCATCCAATGGCTCCCCGCGGCTTTGATCAGATCGTCGATCCATCTGGTGGGGAAGCGTCCTACGCTGCGCCGTCCGATACGTGGTCGCCACTCGAGAACCTTTTGTCTCCGACGGTTGTCGGTTCTTCGAGTGAAGTGCCCTGACCATTGCCACTTCAACATGCCAACCCGGCGGGCTATGTCGGTCACTCTCGTTCTCCTATGGATCTCCGTATTACAGATTCGATCACGTAGGGAAATACCAAGCATAGCCCGCTCCATGGCCCACTGAGCTACTTTCAGCCTTGATACAAGACCAACATTCAGAGACCACGTCTCTGTTCCATATGTCATCACTGGTAACATACACTGGTAGACTTTTGTTTTTAGACACCGCATGAATGTAATAAAAAAGAAAATTTAGTAATAAGGTGCGACGCTGTTAGGTGTCTTAGCTGGTTGTGTCTGGACATTTGAGATCTTTTGAGAAATAATGACTATTAATAGGCTATTTAGTATTTATAGTCTCTTACCACAAACTAATTAATTGTAGAATTTCTATTTGTTTGTTAATTTTAATAAAACTTTAATGAATGATAGCTCTTGATTAGACTTAAAAACTGGTATCTACGTTTAAAAGTTATAAAATCAATTTATATTCTTATCACAAAGCTTTGTAAAAACTTATAATTATAAGGGGACCCTGAGATGTAGCCTAAAAACTAGCATTTCTAAAATGAAGCTGTAAGCAAAGGCTAGTACTTTATAAAAAGTTTCCAACGTACAAGATTCTGTATCAAATTGTTCGTATACTTCGTAAGTTTGTGTCGCACACGAGTTAACGAAAGCCCTTCAGTGCGAATGTTTAATTAAAATTTAAATTTTCTTTTTAGATTATGTTAATTTCTTTGCTCATTTATGATGGATCTTTCTGGAAAGTTAACGCGTAATCCAATTAAAGAGAGTGTTTTCATAAGGCGTACTACGGCTCTTTTCATTTAAACACAATAAATTAGTTTGTATATAATTACACACTCGTACTTAGAAAATTTCATCTAAATCCATCCATTAAAAAGCTTACGCGTGATTGACAGAAAATCATACAAACATACTCACAAACTTTTTAGTGTGTCGTAGATGTGCGTGTTTATATTTTACTAACAAGAATTTTATCTGTGTGGTGACGGACTAAGAATACAAGTGTCACCACCCCATTTTTTCCCGCAGGTGAAGTAAGCAATTATTTATCATCCATTGCATTACTGGTGGTAGGGCTGGGTAGCAAGTGGGAGTACTCACTTGCTAACGGGTCCGAACAGGTCGGTACCACCGTCTCCTGTGTGACCGGTCATGAAGCACGTCAATGTGTTTTGGCTGTAGCAGAAATTGGCCGTTTATTCTTTCATATTTCACATCTGAGAAGTGAAATGGTGCGCAGCGGCTTGACAATACTCTCTGTATAGTTGAGTTGATGAGCGATGGTTACCACTTACCATCAGGTGGGCCGTGGCTCGTCTGCCATCATACGCAATAAAAAAAAGAATGAATATTTAGATATTTTTTTATATATCTTTTAGCATTTGACATCATTATCATCACCATCAGCCGTGTGGGGCTGGCTTAAGAATTGTCCCACCCCTCTCCACCCATGGGAGTCGTAAGAGCTGACTGAGGGAATACCAGGGGAGGGCAGCAGCACTCCTTCGATTATTAACAACATCCACTGCGATCGCCAACCCGCCTGCCAAGCGTGGCGATTATGGCACTATACCCCATACTTGGGGAGGCCTATGTCCAGCAGTGGACTTTAAAAGGCTGATGGATGGATGGATAACATTTGACATGCTTAGCACTATACATTAAACACAAAGTGAAAAATGTGCAATCGAAAATAACAAACCTTATTGTGACTGTTATTTTCGATTACACATTTTTCACTTTGTGTTTAATAAAAATAATGAAGTCTATAAGAATGAGTCACGCGCAGAATCTAGTTTAATAATTTCCAAAGTGCTTTAAAAACAGGAATATCTCATACAATATTCACTTATCTGGTATAAAGTGATGTTAAGCTCCATATATCATTGTAACTGGTTGGGCGAACGGCACGACACCCGTGGGTACAATACTACATACCCTTCACCTATATACAGAAACCGCAATTTATATTTGGCCGAATAATGTAATGGTTTTCTTGTGTTTTACTGAAACATTTTAGCAACATTTGTGTGGAACTTCAATCATCAATACTAACAAGATACAGTGTCCCGAACAAAATCAAGCTAATAACAGTTGTTGCCGCCATGCTTTAATTGTTAACTATTATATTTATAATTACTACATACTGATTGTTAAGTTAGATATATCTGTAGGCACTATATTGGTTGTATCGTTGATTGCCTATTAAAAGTAATCATATAGTTGTCAATAGCTAATTGCCATTATAATTTAGTTAGGCGCTTTAGTTTTTTAGAAGGATCAGTGTAAAGGACACCCCCACTTCTCAGCCGACCGTTGTATAGATAGCAGCTCTCAACTTTAAATATTGTAACGACAGTGTGGAAATAAAAGGTTTTAAAATCCTAGAAGATATATTTTATTTGGACTCTCTTATGTGTCGGCATTATACGGCACAACAGTCAAATATATACTTATACAGCTACACTGTTTACTAACAAACTGAGGTATTAAAACAGTTTTAATTTCAACCTAATTACAATCATGGCACTTAGTAATAAGGTCACAAATCTTTAAAATATTATCTTACATTTACGGTCATACATCACAAAAAACGAGCAACGCAATAATTTATTACTGCCATTAAAAGTGAAAAGACAAATAACATTTACTGTGAAATCAAACTTAAATAGCCACAAATAAAGTACTTTTTGAAATAAACAAAATAAGCGCTTGATTCTCAAGTGCGCTCTTATTTACCGAGACGTATTTTTTGGGTCGACGCGTAATCTATAGCATTTTTGATCGAAGGTGTGGAATATACATTATTTTTCTTTTTTTTTTCAACCTCTGTCCCACAGTTGGGTACAGGTCTCCCCTTGCGTGAGGGATTTAATTTAGTGTACCACGGTAGCCCAGGCGAGTAAGCAGACTTCACTCGAACCAACTAGGGGCACTCGTAGTGACCTTAGAACAAGACCGCGGGCAAATTTTTATTCCGGAGTCTCATCACCTGTAACGACTGCCAAGATGTTATATGACAGTGAGAGTCACTGCTTAACGTTTTTTAACTGGGCAAGGAGTTGATCCAATACTGTCCCACTAGAGGGCACGAGTCTCCTGTTAGAGCGAGGAGGATTTAGGCCGTAGTGTACCACGCTGGTCCAGCGCTGGTTGACTTCACAAGCCGTTGAGGAAATCTCTCAGGCCTGGACCAGCTCACGATGTTTTCCTTCACCGAGCAGTGATGGTTTGAACAAATAGAAACATAGGTATTCGTAATTTTCCAAAGTCAGACTTGTGTGGCATGGAAAGTTTGAATCTCGGAGTAGGAATCGAAGTCGATACCATTGTAATTAGAGCATATTTTTTTTAGTAACAACGGTAGGGGCCGGCGTTACCTACTATTACCACGGAGGGAATGTAACATAGTTCCAGTGGCCCGCCAATAAAGGTGGAGAGACGCCACACGGCGGGTTTCTTTAGTGGGTACAGGCCCCACACTGCCCTGGTCGTTGCCCCGAAAGTTAGGGTGTGCGGTTAGGAACATTTTTTCCCGTTTTAACAAAAAAAAAGAAGTACTTACCGTTGTGTCTCGTATGGTGAGTGAGAGTGCTGGAGGCAAAAACCCCCTTCCTATCCTCTCCTTATTAACCTTCCTTTCCTCTCCTTAATATCCTTTCTATCAACCTCACTTCTATTTTCATGGAGATGGCATCGCGCGAGTGATGCCTCTGGTGTTGTTAGTGTCTATCAGCTACGGTAACCGCTTACCATCAGTGCGCTGGCTTGTTTGTCACCCAAGTTGTATAAAAGAAAATATACTCTCGAGCTCAGAAATAGTTTCTTGGTTTAGCTATTTTTGGATGTAGATAATTAATAATAATAAATAAATATTCATGGACATTTCACACAACGTTCTCTGGTCCCAAACTAAGCTTAGCGTTTGTGCTATGGGTACCAAATTACGGATATAATACATATATATTACTTTTTTTGTATAAACATACATATAATAGATAGAAAACACCCAGTACTGCAACAAATATCTGTGTTCATCACACAAATAATTGTCCTGAGTGAGAATCGAGCCCACGACGTCGTGCACGGAAGTCGATTACACTACTGACTACGCCACAAGATCCGTTAATGTGCCGTAGAGTGTTTATATATTGCAGACCACGTGGATAAACGCGCAAACACAATTCAGTTTCTTATATTAAGATTGATTCGAAGTACTTATAGAGATGGGTACCATCATCCTATATTAATCAACCAACATCCAAAACACAATTATCCAGCTGTAGATAACAAAATAACCCGGACACAACGTCACTGACGGTGACGGCTCGCCAAAGTTTAACGAATAAAGTTCTGGCCATGTTAAGGAATTAGTTTCTTCCGCTGGTATAGACGTGGATAGTGCAAGTTAGGGGCTGTAGCGAGTCAGAGTCAAATCAATAAAGAAGACGTTATATCATTGATCGTAATAATGATAAAATGTACCAATCGTATAAAACAGATTTCGAAAAAATTGGTTCTAAAAGTTTTATTTATCTTATACTACGTAAGTGGCCATCATGTCAATTGAATAAGGAAGGAATGTGACAACTAAATTTGCAGTCCTGGGCGATTGTTACGATGTCTGAATTGGTAGCATCTGGGACAATTTTCTGGAAGATACAGGTTTAATTCTTGCTCGTGACTGGTATTTTAGATTTCATATTTTTATAAAGCCGGCGGACCACTGAAGTAATGTTTTCCAGTTTCAGTAGTCCAGACCAGTACAGATGGAGAGGCGGCACACGGCGGATTTATTTAGTGGGTGAGGACATACTACCCTATTTGCTGCCCGAACAACGGGGTGTGCGGTTAGGTAAATTGTGTCCAGCCTTAACAAAAATAGAAGGTTGCGGTAATTCTTAAATTTGTGTCAGTTTTGTGAAATTTAAGCATACTACGTTCAGAGAATAAATCGCTATAAGCCTTTGTATTGCACCACAGTTTATCTCCGCCCGTATTGTCCCAGCTCAGTGTGTACCAGGGCCAAGTTATGAGTGCAGACTTTTGTGTCATTCCCAGAATTAACTTTCCGTCGACATACATTCTCAAGTAAAGGGGGACACGTTTGTTCTTGTATTTCTTTTTGCTACAACTTATTTTTTGTCATTAACTTGGGCGGAGTAAATAAATGCTAATATTAAACATGTAATTAGTTATGTAGTCTATTTGAAGGAATAACGTTTAAATGCTAAAACGGAAAATTATAAATGAAACAAAAATAAATTAATTACCTACATATTTAGATATTTTTATATATATTTATATCATTTAACATGCTTAGCCATATAAATCAACACAAAGTGTGAAATCCGAGATGTTAAGTATGAATGTGTTATCGAAATTAGTAGTCATGAGCAATTGTCACGATGGCTGAATTGACAAAGCATCTGGACGGTATCAGTACAGATTCAAATCCTGCTCGTGACTCTTATTTTGAATTTCACAATTTCACACTTTGTGTTGATAAATTAATTACATTTAAAAATTGTAAAGGAGCATAAAGTGTGAATTTATTTTTAGATATTCGTTACTAAGTCCAATCAATTGGGCTTGTCAAAGCGATTACAAGAGCCCAAACTATCCATACGTCGATTAGAAGTAGGTTAAAATTTACTTCCAAGATTTGATTAGTAGTGTCATAGTGTGTTAATAAACTACTTTTCCCACAGAACTATGACTCCTATCATCAAAGTATGTCATCAGTCTCACATTATTAAATATTTGTTTCTTTTTGAAGTTTTTAAAATGACCCCTTATTACACTAAAGAAGTTTTACTTTAATAAATCTACGTGCTACGATTGCAAACATCAGGCACTCGGGCGTAAAAGCCGCTCAGAGATGACGTCGTTACCAGCCAGCTAAGTGAGGCTGTTATAAAATATACCGCATAGGCCTTGGCATTTCATTATGCTCAATTTTGCAACGTTTATACCTCATCGACGCGTACAGATTTATGTGCAGAATAGCAAATACCCGTTTTACTTGGTTATAAAATTGACTATGAAACTTGAAATTTGGTTATAAATGATAGTTTGGAAAGTTTAAGTGTTGAATTTTGAATAGAAAATTTAAATAGCATTTGAAACTCCATGAAACGGCAATACGACGCTAAAAAGAGACAAACATCTTCATAAATAGGATTTTACATGAAAAAAAAACAGATAGAGTACAGATATACTCGTATTATGCAGTGTTTTATATAATGTCCGTCTCCTCTTTGAAGGTTTTATTTCTGCTTCCTGTCAACTGCACTCATGTTGTATTAATATTACAAGGGTAGCAAGCAAGCAGTTATATCCTAGTGGTAAAACCAAGGACTGCAAAGACAGTTATCAGTATCAAGTTCGATCCCGAATCCAAGGTTCAGACCTCATACAGCACACAACTCTGTCCTTTTGATATTTTTCGCAATTATGTGTGTATATGTTTACAATTTATCACAGCTCGGTGAAGGAAAACATGTTGAAAAAACCACTTTCTTTTTTTTTTATTACATGAGTGGCATACAAGCCACGGTCCATCTGATGGTAAATGGTAACCGTCGCCCATGGACTCGACTATACCGAGAGTATTGTCAGCCGCAGCTCACCAATTCATTTCACGGATGTGAAATGAAATATAAACGGATATCTCCTGCTACAGCCAAAACGCAACGATGTGCTTCAAGGCCGGTCACACGGGAGATGGTGGTACCAACCCGCTCGGGCCTGATACCAAGTGAGTACTCCCACTTGGTACCTAGCCCTACCACCAGTTATGCAATTGATGTTAATTGCTTACTACACTTAGTTGCCTCATACGACACCCGTGGGAAAGAATGGGGTGGTGACACTTGTATTCTTAGTCCGTCACCACATGGACAAAAAATAACTTTATTTCATAGGCTTATTATAATAGCTCTTAAACCTGCATGCATAAAAGATTTTCTCTACGGCTTGTGAAGTCTGCCAACCCACATTGGGCCAGCGTGGTGGACTATGGCCTAATCTCTCTCACTCTGAAAGGAGACCCGTGCCCAATAGTAGGATAGAAAAAGGGTTAAAAAAAGAGTAGAGAAAGCATATGGGTCGCTTGATGGAAAGGAATAGCTAGGTGACGGACTACGAATACAAGTGTCACCACCCCATTCTTTCCCACGAGTGTCGTATGAGGCGACTAAGGGAAGTAAGCAATGATCACCAGTACTCACTTGCTATCGGGCCCGAGCGGGTTGGTATCACCATCTCCCGTGTGACCGGCCATGAAGCACATCGTTGCGTTTTGGTTGTAGCAGGAGATAGCCGTATATTCTTTCATTTCATATCTGTGAAATGAAATCGTGAGCTAGCAGCTTGACGATACTCTCGGTATAGTTGAGTTCATGAGCGACGGTTACCATTTACCATCAGATGGGCCGTGGCTCGTCTGCCACCAAATGCAATAAAAATAAATAGTGGTAGCGTTTTGCTTATCCGAGCATAAATGGGCTAGTTTGATCGGGGAAGTACCATCTTCTCATAGAAGATGAGCTTGAAACTGGAGTAGGTGCTTCTACTATTGCTTTTTATGCTGAGTGAAAGTCTGGAGGCCCTAACCTTCCTTGTTATCCTTCTTCTCAACTTTTTATCCCTTTTCTTGGAGTTGGCGATGCGCGTTTGATACCGTTGGTGTTGCTAGCGTCTATACCTAGTCTACGGCAAACGCTTACCATCAGGTAGGCTGTCTGCTTTGCCCGAATAATAAACAGAGAATTAATAGAAGTAGAAATGGAATGAAAATTAGATATAAAGTATGAAACATGGGATAAGGAAGACTAACTAAAGAAGTTCTCTAGAATTTTTTAATTATTTTATTATTACCAACCATTTTCTTTTGTTTAGGCGGGAAAAAGTGTACTTAACCGCACACCCCGTCGTTCGGGGCAACGAACAGGGTAGTGTGGGGCCCTCATCCACTAAATAAACCCGCCGTGTGCCGTCTCTCCGCCTTTATTGGCGGGCCACCGGAATATTACATTCCTTCAGTGGTATTATCACTACCTGTGCACTGAGGAATAATTTTACTTTACAAACATACAATACAAAGATACAAAGTACACCCAGACTCGGAACAACCAATTTGTGGATCACACAAAGAGTTTTCGTGTGTGGGAATCGAAGCCACAACACTCGAGTGGAAGGTGATATATGAACCACTCCAACATCTGTGAAGTCAAAGTAATAAGTCTGCAAATCAAAAAAGATCCAAAATAAAGCCGTATGACAACCCATCTGCTCCTATAGTGGTCCAACACCGAATTGAACAAACTAATCTGCGTCAGTACAGCCATACCCAAATACCGAATCCATAATAATCGCATCAGTTTTAAATGTGTCATATATTCTGACCAATATATGTGTAGGTATTTTAACGCTGTAATTCGGGTTTCAATTAGTCAGCTGTAAGTTTGGGTCTGCCGTGGATCATAGCAAAATACGGCTGATAGCGACGCTAAAGATCAAATTACTCACGATTCTTAGTTTTAAACCTTTGAGCAATTCTTCCACTCAGCACTTTTAACTGTAGGTAATTGATTTAACACAGTGAATACTTCGATGAGTTCTCTGCAACTTTAACGATTCCCAGCCACAATTAAAGTTTGGAGTTTTCTAGAAGTTGGGGAGAGAATTTAAGATTGAAAAACTTCAAGAAGACTTTAGTAACTGGGCTATGCAGTTATAATAGTAGCAAGATTTATCCTCACTGTAAAATAATGAAAAGAAGTAAATCTTATACATTACGGATTGTCATAATTAAAATCGTTCTATATACTCGTATAGATTGCTAGTTCAAATTCGGTTTGAAACACCAAATTGTTATGGTTTTATTGCACCGATGTTTCATATTTTATACATTTAATAACTGCTGTTATGCACAGATCTCCTCTCAAAGAGCAATTTCCACCGCTCTTACTGGTAAGGCTGGGCACCAAGTGGGAGTACTCACTTGCTATCGGGCCCGAGTGAGTAGGTACCACTATCTCCCGTGTGACCGGTCATGAAGCATATCGGTGTGTCTTGGTTGTAGCAGAAGATAGCCGTTTATTCTTTCATTTAATATCTATGAAATGAAATGGTGAGCAACGGCTTGAGCTTGAAAATACTGTCGGTATACTTGAGTCCATGAGCGACGTTTACCATTTACCATCAGTGGCTCGTCTGCCACCATACGCGATAAAAATAGAGTTAGCAGACTTTACAAGTCATTGAGAAAATGTCTCAGACATACAGGAAACCTGACGTTATATATCTTCACCGAGCAGTAATAATTAATACACAAATACGTACATAATT